>CM054124.1:59510087-60867106 GCA_028751855.1 Ambrosia trifida | reverse complement strand
ATTAGAAAAAACCTCAAAATTTTCAAGCATAGGTAGTTCCCACAATTTCTCACTTATGGGCCCATTTAAATGATTATCATATAGGTACAAAAATTTTAGGGATGAATACCTTTGGATCTCATCTGGAAATGACCCTGTAAGTTGGCTGCTTGGAGCAAAAAAATATTCTAATGTATCTGATGTGCATCCAGACAAGTTTCTTAGAAAATCAGGAAACTTAATAGCTGCAGAGTTGCGATAGAATTTTAATGATGTTAACCCACAAAGGTTTCCAAAATACTTTGGTATTCCATCTAACATGTTTTCAGATAGATCAAGACTAGAGAGGTTGTTGCTAGTTAATGGAAACAACCAATGATACATGGATGAGTTAAGATTGTTCTTCGAGAGCAGAAGGGTATTAATAGATGATGACGAAGAGTTTGCAAATGATGAAGAATATGCAGGATACATGACTTGTGAGAGGTCACATTTATATAGACTTAGATAGGACAATTTTTGTAGAGTTTGAAATACATCTACCCAATGATTTGCTTTAGCTATGAAAATCCCTTCCATATAAAGCACCTGTAACCGAGAAAGATTAGCCAACCAGTCTATGTTTTCAATCACGCATCTTCCTGGGCAATTAAGATAAACTCGTTCCATATATGTTAAGTTAACCAACGAAGGGCTAATCTCACCTCCAATCTCAGACAACTGAAGTTGTGTGACATGACCTGTTGTGTCGTTGCATGAGACTCCGTTCCATTTACAGCAATCGTCGTCTTCTTTATCATTTGTCCATGTAGATAAAACGCCATTAGGGTCTTGAACGCGAGCTTTGAAATCAAGGAGAGCATGTCTCTCCTTATTGATGCATATCTTGTTGATAACCACACCACTACTGTCTCCTCCAGCTGCTACCAATTGGTTTGTAGTCATAGTCTGAAGGCCTAGCAAGAGAAGTGTGAAAATAGTACACACTTGAGGATGCATGAAGTAAGTGCATATCTTTGTGATCATGATTAATCAAAATGTGTTGATCAGTTGATTGCATAGATGCAAATATGAATATGCCCCAATGTGAAGATAAAAGAAATGAAGTGTATGGCCTGGTTGTCATATTTGGAAGATAAAAAATGCAATGGCCAAAAGTGTTTTCACATCTACCAAAGAAAAGTTTTCAACACGCTTACACAACTTTAAATAAATAAAACATCAAGTGGATATATAACTATCGTGTTAATGCTTTGGATATAACCATACTTTTCAAAACAAGGGCCATCAACTAGGTAATATTAGTCATTTTTGTATTATATATATTCACACACTATTGAGTCTATATATAATCGACTAATATAAAACCAATTGTTTAACAAAATCTTACCTTTTGAAATCGATATGTAATTTTATTATATGTTGATTTGGATTATAGTTTTCTCAATAGGCTACATAAAAAAAGTTTTTTTTAGCATATATAGTCATTTCATAAATAGGGAACTATAACAACTTACAGGAGAATGGTAGGAAGACGGGTAACATGTTGCGCCACAACCCTCCTTTCGAATTGCAAAACATATCCTGCTAAAAATAAGCAAATCTTTGGTTCCTTGAGGTCGGGGAATTACTGTAAATGACCTTTTGCACTCGATCTAGAAAACGATTCCTCAGGGGGCGAGGAATCCAATGGTATCGAAGGCAGAGGGCACACACACATGTTGATTCTCAAAGCAAATTGTTTCATGCTTAGCAACCTTCTTGGACTCCGCCTTCAAAACCACTTGCCCCAACACAAACCCTGTTTCCCAAAGTCTTACCAGGGGAGACATGTGAGGTCCACACAAGCATGTTTGTCGTCCGTCTAACCAAACACGAGAACTTCCGCCTGACGTAGGGTGGACCTTCCTTCAAGCGGGTCAATTAGGAAGTTCACCTATGGGAGCCTCTTTCCTAACGGAACTCCCAGCTCGCCTAAGCACATCCCACAAGACATCTCTAACTAAATCGTGTCGGTATTTGAATCCCCGCAACTCCTTACAGTTGACCGCATGCTCACCAAATTATCCAAACAAGCCTTTTTACAAACAGAGCAAGGCTCATCCACAGGAAAAAGGGTGGATCGCAAACCGATATATAAGGATAGCCCGATATTCTACCGCCGACATGTGTTGTGCAAGCCCTTCAATAGGAACGACGAGCAAGAAATCTTGGGCATGGGGACTTTGAAGGCATTCAAGCACCACTTTCCGAAGTTGAGACATACCAAACTTCTTTCCCACAATCTGTAGGGTTTGACAATAAAAAGCACTCGCCAAAGTTTTTTTTGGGCTTTCTTAGGGGCAGTGTCCTTATCGGTGAAACCGCTAAGATCAAAATCTGGAAGAGATCTATGTGTGTTGTCTAACACGGACTCGTAATTGGAGTCCACCCCCACAACACCATTGTACCTCATAATGTGGTCTTGCAACTTCCAGCCACAAAAGCCAAAGCTGACACGTCCTTTTTCAAAAAGAGGCCTAAACACCCCGAACGCATCGGTAGGGACGCTAACCTCCATTGGAAGTCTCCAAAATGCGTGCCCCACACACTACAATATCTTCTATTGCGTTCCGAACACTCTTAATAAAAAAATTCCACTACACACGAGGCTCTTCTCACAACGAAGTTGCTGATATAACCCGCATCCCACTAACCCCACCCCCACGCGGAGTTTCACCTTTGTCCTATTGCACGACAGCCAGAAAACTTCAGTTTTCCTAGTGTTGAGAGCAAGACCCTAAGTCGGGCCCTCAGACCGGATAATATCCAAAACCTTGGCCACTTCCCTCAGATTCCCAATAATCGTACCATCATCCAGGTACCAAGCAAGGAAAGGAAGAGACCAACCATCTCGCACACGAAGAATAATCGGGTGATGGACAAGAGCAAAAAGGAGGAGTCACAAAGGGAGGAGACTGGCGCCACCGTTCTTCAACATGTCTACTTTTATTAGTGTATGTAAACTCTCTCAAATCAATATACTGTGATGATTCACGATACAAGCTATAGACTCCTCTGTGTATACCAAGAGTCAAGTATGAGAGGGTAACTACTAGAGTAACAAACAACCAACTAATATAGCTAGCTCTAACCGACTATGTACATATACACTAATAGCTTATCTCCTCCATCTCTCATGGTCGTGCCTCTCTCTCCTCTTCTCACATTCTCCGCCCAACCTGCAATTCCTCAAAAACTTCATCCTCCCTCTCTTCCGGTCACATCCTCCATACTTGTCTATCTTTTCCATCTCAATGCAAGGGCGCCGAGGGACGTCCTAATGGAAGATGTTCTTAATATTATTATGCAGGTATGATTACAGGGGGAAGGATAGAAGAGGCCAACCCCCCCCCCCCCCCCCCCCCCCTTGAAAATTTTGTTCAAGCTTCGCCAGTATAAAACTGAACTTCATTGACTGTCATGCATGATTTACTCATATTAGAAACTTTCACTAATAATAAACTATGCAAATGTGTTTATATATAGTATATACACACACTAACCTGTAACTAGAAAAAGTCACTAGTAATAACCTATAACAAGTTTTCATAGCATTTGAAAATCTAAATAAATGTTTATTGTATTTATAATTGTGCATAACTATTTAAAGGTTACGAGGGTGAGAAAACTCTGCAATTCAAAAGACACTAGGAGACAAAAGATGAAGAATTGAAATAAATGGTTTCAAATTTAGTGTGAGAAGACTCCTTTGGTCTTTCGTAATCTGTATATTATATGTAACAAAAATGACAATCATTATCACACTTTATAGTCTTCAAGGACCCCAAGCCACTTGCCCTTGTATAAAACTACTTAAACTAGCATTCACATTGCCGCACGTACCAGACTTGTTCCGAACTAAATATACTTTGAAACGTAAAGTAATTAAAATTTATACCATCAAATGAAAATGAATTGCCTCGACAAAAAATCTACGTGAAACGTAGACTAACTTGAAATGTACATATATAACGTCAAAAGTTAGAGCAAATAACCGTTAAAGAAAACATACCCCGTGCATTAACGCTGTGTTCCCGAGTTAATTAAACGAGAGAAAAGAAAGGAAAGGAAATGAAGGAAAAATTTGATTGTGTTCCCGAGTTTCATTAAAGGAAGGAAAAGAAAAAGAAAACAAAATATGGTGTGTTCCCGAGTTTCATTTAAAGGAAGAAAAAGAAAGGAAATAGAAGGAAAACTAGGCAAAATCCTTTTAGTTTAGTTTTTCTTCCGATTTGGAAGGAAACGGAAGGAAAGGATACTTATCCTTTCCTTTCCTTCATTTCATTCTATTCTTTTCCTTTCTTTTCCCTCTTTAAGTTAACTCGGGAACACAGCGTAAAGAGAAAGATACAAAGTCCTTCCGACCATCTTCATTCACAACCCAACATTTCAATAAAAAAATAATTTCTCTCTCTTCCATCTACACAACCCAACTCTAACACACATTCACAACCCAACTCAACCTAAAAATAATTTTTTTAAACGAACTCGGGTTTTAATAAAATTTATATCGGAATGTTCACAAAAAAAAGTTAAGAAAAAAAACGTATTTAGTTTATTTTTTTTTAAACTTGAATATTATAAGTTATTTAAGTAATTAAGTTAGTGTGGTTTATTTGAGTTGCAACCAAGGTTGCCACCACAACCGGATTGTGAGGAGGTTGCAATCTTTAGAGTTTTTTAATATTATTTTCACCCACGATCCCAAGCTAGGATCACCAATGGACGTGATCTTACACCCATCATATAAACGATTCAAACAATAATATTAAAGGCACTCCATTGCTCACATGAGATGTTTTGAAGAATTGACCTGTTTTTTTACCCATGGAAAAGATAAAGTCTTGATGTCTTCTGTCACATTCTGAATATGAGCTTCCTTAGCTTCAAATAGTTTTTCATCCCTTGATCCATAAAGCCCAGATTGCGGTTAAGAGTAACTGTTGAATTACTGAATATTTTCTGGCCCATTGAGAGTAATTGTTGCTCTTCTTCACTTATCGATTTCCATCTATAAGTTGATCGTTAAAATGATAATTGATACAACAGAATTACAAGCTATCAATTCTTTTTCTAGATGCTACCACTTGGAATGTGGATTTGGTGCAATCTTCCACTGAAACGACCAGCCTGATTCTTGTCTTCGTCTAATATCTGCAAGTCTTTTTTTTTTTCTCTACACTATATTAAACAATTTTGGAAACAAATCGCATCATAGACCGCCATCCGACAAGTTATCAGTCCAAAAACGAATAGTTTTTCCCATCGCTAATAACGCCTTTTGACCTTTGAATGTACATCTAAACCTGCTTTTGATAAGTCTATTTGTACCTCTAATATTGACTTCCATGTTCTGTTTACTGATCTTTGTAAGCAAACAGATCTGCTCCACCATGAATTGCTTTAATAACTCTCATCCATAGCTGCTCTTTTTCCGTCTTTAGCCTCCATGACCATTTTGGTACGAACTCCGGTTTCAAGCTTGGAGCAGCTCGTCGGAGTACCCTACCAACAGGGTACTCCGATGAATGGGAACCCGCGTTCAACAACGAAAACATGCATAACTTTAGTTGCAACAAGCATGCATAAGGGAGGCATAAGGGAGGACGGGGTGCTTACCATGAAGCATCTGTGGAGCACCTGTAACGAACCAATCGCAGCCCGCCAACTAGACCACTACTCATGAACCCTCCCTATCGGCAGCACCACCAGTGAAGCATCCATGGAGCATCTGGTTTCTCTCTCTCCGCTACACCTGTGAGATAGACCACGAAAACTCTCCACAGAACTACCAAAATCTCACTACCCGTGACCACATCAACAATAAACCCATACTGGTAGTGAGGTACTAGTGTCATTCACTGGTTGCGCCCCGTCCCCTAATCCCATAGAAACACAATACATTGATTGAACCAGAATCACAATCAAAAGTCAAAACAAACATTGCAACACCATTTTCCAGTAAACTCAGTAACTCACTAAAACATACCTAAATTACAGATTTGCCCCTTAAAAACAACATAAATCAGTAGCATTACAATACCACTAGTAACCACAAATTAAAACATTTAAACAACACTCAATAAATAAACCATAAAATATATATAAGTCAAAACATTACATAAGTAACTAAAATCATGAACTAATAGGAGGGAAAGTGGGCAATCGGAGAACAGCTTCCTCCTTCTCAACTGGGTCTGATCTTAGAATCTACAGAAAGAAAAAAACATAATAAGTTTCAATTTATTATTATTATTATTATTATTATTATTATTATTATTTTGCGTAAATAAATAAAAAAATGGGGAAAGAGAGTACCGGATCTTGAAGAAGGGGCTTGGTATCATCGGTAGCTGGACGGAATTGGGGTTTATTATTATGGGTAGGTTCTCTTTTGCTAGAAACAAGTTCAGTGTCGATGGATTTCATGGGGATTTCTGATGGTTTATTATTATTCATCTCCACTGTTCTTGAGAGCAGAAAAGCGGCCAATGTTTTGAAATTAAGATGGTGTTTGGGATTGAGTTTCAAAATAGAGTAAATTGTCAAAATGGCCCCTGAGATTTGGCCCAAAATGCTTGTTTGATCACAAAATTAATTTTTTTGTCAAAATTATTCCTCACAGATCAAAAATTGCCAAAATGGTCCATATTTAACTGAGTTTTTATCTGAGTGCTGAAAGTCAGTTAAGTCTCAGGGGCAGTTTCGTCATTTCATGTTCTAACATTTTAAAACCCCTTTTAGCTGCAATTATCGTCATCCTTGTTTGAAGACTATGGTCTGTGCTGCCATCACATTCGCCGGAGCCACCACCGGCCTCCCTCGCACCGCCCAAAACCCTCTTCCTCCACCAAAATCCGGCCTCCCTTGCACCGTCCAAAATCCGGGGTTACGAGTTGGATTGTGATTTTGAATATGAGAAAAGGGGTTACGAGTTGGAAACAGAGGAAAGGAAAGGATTGTCTTAAAAGAAGGTGGAGCCAGAGAAACAGAGGAACATGGGTTAGAAACAGAGGAACAGAGGAACAAAGCTCCACACGGTCCAAAATCCGGCCTCCCTTACAGTTAGAAATAGAGGAAAGGGGTTACGAGTTGGATTGTGATTTTGAATATGAGGGATTATCGGGTATCATAGGAATAGAGGAGAAGGGTTACGGGTTGGGTTTAAAGATGAAGATGAGTGTCGATTTAGATGAGGAAGGGAAAGGATTGCCTGAAAAGAAGGTGGAGCCAGAGATGAAGCGGATTGTGCCGGTCACCGGAACCGGTGACCTTCTTGTTGTGAACTCGACTATACACACTCATACCGGAACTAGTATGACCGGATTGCTTCTGAAGGATTTTAATCACAGATTTCTTGTCGTCAGAGCCGGCGTAGAAGGGTGGTGGTGGTGGTCGGCTGGTGGCAGATGGTGGCGGTGGGAGTGTCACAGAAGAGAGGGGGGTTGGGTATTTAAAATAAAAAGTTTTAAAAATGCCCTTTAAGTTTTGGTTTTTATATTTTCGCCCCTGAGGACATAAAGGACGAAACTGCCCCTGAGACTTAACTGACTTTCAGCACTCAGTTAAAAACTCAGTTAAATATGGACCATTTTGGCAATTTTTGATCTGTGAGGGGTGATTTTGGCAAAAAAATTAATTTTGTGACCAAACAAGCATTTTGGGCCAAACCTCAGGGGCCATTTTGGCAATTTACTCTTCAAAACAACTTATTGACTTATTGGCTTTTTCAAAAAGCCAATAAGTCAATAAGCTGTTTGTATAACCCAAAAGCATTTTTTGTTTTGGCTTTTAGCTTTTGGCTTTTAAGGGTGGAAAAGTTGTTTTTGAAAAGTTAAAATCCTGGCTTTTGACTTTTGACTTTTGGCTTTTGGCTTTTGACTTTTGGAAAAAAAATTACAAATTTACCACTTATACAACCAATATTCACAATAAGTTAAGCAAAACACTTAAAAAAATAACAATTTATTGACTTTTTGACGTTTCTCATCCGAAAAGCTAATCCAAACACTTTTTTTAAAACTCCTTTTCAAAAAGTCATAAGCCAATAAGCACTTTTGCATTTCCAAATTCAATCCCAAACACCCTCTAAACAGAGAGCGTATAAAGATGGAATGGAAGGCCCAATAGCAGAAAAAAAAAAAGTTTATTTGGGTGTTTACGGGTTGATGGGTTGAAATTTGAGTTAGGTGTATGAGCCCAAATATGACACGAGTTTTTTTGGCTGACGTGAACATGTCATGTTTAACTAGAATTTTTTTTAATGTTTTTTGGCTGACGTGAACATGACACGAGTTTATTTGGTGTACTTGCCCGCGCGTTGCGGCGAGATTTTGATTATGAATTTTTAGTATCACCATAAGAGATGCGAAAATTCTTAAACTTTATTCAAACCATTATTCCTTTTTTTTATCTTTTTTTTTTTTGCATTATCCATAACCTACAACAATCACCTAAATCATTTTACTTCAAAAGACAAAGTGTTCTAGGAAATAATCCGAATTTTGGGGTCCTAACTTTGTATGTTATATATTTTTAAGTTTGAAATTACCTTGGTCACAACATACAAATTACATCTTTTGCATATTTTAAAATATAAATAAAGTTTTGAATTTATAGACATGATAACAAAATAAATTGTCCAAGTAAAACCTAATTCAACAACAAAAATCTCCAATTTCAATGTCTTAGATAGTTTAAGAAATATGATTAAATAAACTATTTTTTTAAGTAAACTATTTCTTTTCTTTTTGTGGATTTATTTGTTCGATTGTTTCTTATGAAATAAGAAGTATAAAAATTTCTATTTGAATAAAAAAAATTAAGCACTCATAACACCATATTTTTTCCTTCGATATTTGACTATTCTTTTGACTTGCGATAAATTAAAAACACCGCTCGAACTCTTTTTCTACAATGCTATTTGTGAAACGGTAGGGAGTGATGGGGAAGGGTGGTGACTCTTAGAAGTTGATCAAATTGCTATTTGTAGGAAAAGTAATGACTCTTAGAAGAGATTAATGTTGATAATTAATTTGTGAAAAGGTGTCAAGTGATGGAGAAGGGTGGTGACTCTTAGAAGTGACCCAACTAACTAATTTGTGAAACGGTGCCAAGTGATTGAGAAGGGTGGTGACTCTTAAAGGTGACCCAACTATAACTAATTTGTGAAACGGTACCAAGTGATGAGGAAGGGTGGTGACTCTTAGAGGTGACTCAAGTTACTAATTGTGTATATATATATATATATATATAATATTGCAAGATTCGTGGATGGTAAGAAGATTTCAAGGAAGGAGGAGACTGTTTGGAAACCAGTTCAGACGAATGACAAACCTAGTGTCGAAACGAATAAAGGTAAGGAGAAGGATACTTTTGTTTATCAGATTACGTCTGGTGGGAGTGGTTCGAGATCGTTTCGTGAAACGTTGATTAACAAAAGACAGAAGTAGGAGTCATGGAGATTAACTTGGATCCCAATATTCAGGCGTTTGGAGAATTATTTAATTATGCTCTCATTGGTCGAGTAAGGGATTTTAAAACACTAAGAGGATTGAGGAAATTTCTTCGGATGATTAGTGACAGCCATATAGAGTTAAAATATGTGGGAGGTTTCCATGTAAAGCTTGTTTTTGGGTCTGGTGGGGATAGAATGGAATTTATTGAGAAGAAAGAGGTTGGTCTTCTGTGTTTTCTGGATTGGAGGAGTGGAAGGGACAAGTTCTTCAATTTGATAGGATTGTTTGGATGAAACTACATGGTGTTCCATTGAACTTAACAAGTCCGCAAATATTTGATGATATTGCAGATAGGTTTTGTACCGTCATCCAGTCGGCATAATTTCTCGAGGATGGAAGAGACTTGTCGGTGGCATGTTGTGGTATTCTTAGCCAAACGATCGATCGGGTTAATCAAAAGGTCACTTTCAAGCGGAAAGGTAATAGTTTTAATGTTTGGGTGGAGGAGGAAACTAGAGACCGGATTCCGGATTGCGTGGTGGATATGGTCGACAAATATAATGGTGTTGAGATGTCAAATATGGTGGATATGGCTCAGAATTCGAATATACAGGAGCATGTTTTACAAGATGAGTGCATGGATGGCATGGATAATGGAAATGAGGTTCATCAGACTAATGGAGGCTTTGGTATTCAAGGTAATGTGTTGATTGTGCATGAGGTGTTCAATAACCACATGCATGAGGGGAGTAAGAATTCGTCGCCAACGGGCCAGGAGAGACCACAAAAGAGACAAAGAGATATTGGAGACCCGTTTGATGTGGATCGGTTTATATTTCATATTAATGGGGAAGAAAATGGTAATGTAGATAATATGGGTGGTAATGAAAGTAATAATGAATTTGTTACTCCTGATTTGAACAGTGATATTGGTTATGAGGAGGAAGGCACAAGGAAGGGAGTGGCGGCTGAGGTGGTATTTGATGAACAATCAATACAACAACGATTAATTGGAAGAGATAGTTTCAAGGGCGGTTGGAGAGTATGTTGGAACGGGTCCTCCGGACATTATTCCTTATGAATAAGTTTAGGAGGATTTGGCAGGCGATCGTGGAATGGAGAAAAAAATCGGTGTGTGATGAAATTCAGGAGGAAATGCATTTGAAACAAGATATTCTTGAGCTGGACGCCTTGATCAAAGATAGGGACTTGATAGAAGCGGAACAATGGGTGTATGTTGAAGCCACTAAAAAATTGAAAGAATTGGAAGATTGTAAGTCCAAAGATTTTAGGCAAAAAGCTCGTGTTCGTTGGGCCAAAGAGCGTGATGAAAACACAAGTTTGTTTCATGGGATGATCAATAAACGGAAGGTATCTAATTGTATTCCCGGTTTTTTGGTTAATGATAGTTGGGTCTTTAAACCATCAGAAGTTAAAAAAGAAGTCCTCGTTTTTTTTTTTAAGAAGCGGTTTGTTGAAGACATGGTGAATCGACCCTTATTGGATTGTTATGGCGTAAAACAGTTAGAAGAGGATGATGCGACTGACCTTGTGAAACCGTTTTCTGAAGAAGAAATTAAGGAAGCGAGGTTCGGGTGTGGTGGTGATAAAGCGTTGGGTGCGGATGGGTTCAATTTTCGGTTTGTGAAGCGTTTTTAGTATCTTTTTACAGCTAATTTTGTTAACATTCTTCAAAGTTTTTCGGAAACCGGGATTATTAATAGGGGTTTGGCTCGTCGTTTATTACGTTGGTTCCTAAAGTTAGCGATCCGGTTAATCTTGGAGAATACCGTCCGATTAACCTTATTTTGGTAATTAGTAAGGTTATTTCTAAAATACTTGCTAATCGCCTCAAGAAGGTTATGGGGAAAATTACTTATGAAACTCAATCGGCCTTTTTATTGGGGAGATATATTATGGACGGTCCGTTAATTATTAATGAAATTTTCTCTTCGGCGAATAGAATAGGTAAGGAGTTGTTTTTGTTTAAAATTGACTTTGAGAAAGAATATGACAACGTTAATTGGAAGTTTTTATTATCGGTGATGGGACAAATGAAATTTCCTGAAGTGTGGTGTAGTTGGATTAGAGGTATTTTATCTTCGGCTTGCTCGTCTATTATTGTTAATGGCTCCCGGATGTTTGAGTTTAATTGTGAGAAAGGTATTCGTCAAGGGTTCCGATTTCTTTTTATTTTAGTGATGGAGGCGTTATCTTGTATGATACGAAAGGCATGTGATAGTGGATTCTTTGATGGGGTGCGCCTTCCAAATGGCAAACCGATTATTTCTCATCTTTTATATGCAGATGACGCGATGGTTATGGGTGACTGGTCTGTTTTTAATTTTAAGGCCCTGAAGATAATTTTGCGCATTTTTCATCTATGTTCTGGGCTTCGTATTAACTTACAAAAATCGAGTTTATTTGGAGTCGGAAAGAACATGGAAGAAGTCGTTTCAAAGGCGAATGGTTTAGGGTGTAGACCGGGCGTGACTTCATTTAAATATTTGGGTATTCAAGTGGGTGCAAATATGAGTCGCATTAGTAATTGGGATCCGGTAGTCGACGTGTTCAAGAAAAAGTTATCAAGATGGAAGGCTAGTGTTTTGTCCATAGGTAGAAGGGTTATTCTCATTAAGGCAGTTCTCAAAAGTCTTCCGACCTATTATTTTTCTCTTTATAAAGCTCCAGGAGTAAGCTTGAACAAGTGTCGCTCGTTCGTTTTAAATACCATTGACCAAGTAGTAGTCGTACTTGAAATTTACATTATTAGCGTAAAACGATTGGGGCGGCTCAACCCCGTCGATAATGTCATCGAATATAGGTGATTGGTCAATAACATTTAGGTCGTTATTTGACCCAGCAAATCCAAAAAAAAGAATGCCAAAACCAAAGATCATGTGAGGCCACCGCTTCAAGTATAACACTCGGTCCCGAATGATCACCTCGATGAAACTGACCTTGCCAAGCCGTAGGACACATAGCCCAACCAACATGATAGGCGCATGAATAATTGTCTGCTCATTCGAAAGCGTCGCCTAAAATGATCTTCAGTATACACGGGATCCGGGCTGAAGTAGTGCCGGTACAAAGTATCGTTTGCTCCTTCTCTATCACGGTCTTGCACCGGTTGTCGGGTTAGCACCGGAGTCCTTTGTCTTCGAGACCAGGCCATCAGGTATTCAATCATTATCCTATGCACTTCCATAAACAACTCGTCTTCTTCGGACGAGTCGGAAGAAGAAAAATCATACCATGCCAAAGCCATTTTTTGTAGAGAGTGAAAGAAATTTTTTTGATAGTTTATGTGGTGTGGGTGCCAAAAATTTAAACCTTGCCAAAAATAAACCATGGCTGCCAACGGTCCTTTTTTGACCTCCAATGGTCATATTTGACTCGCTACCACACGCGAGTGTGGTAGCTTTAACTAGCTCGCGCGATGGCTCACGACCACGTGTTGTGGATTCGGCTATCCACGTGTATCAAATTGTGGCTCGCGGCTGGTCGCTTGCAGCCACAACGAATAGTCTGAGTTAATATCTTATTGTTAGGACAAAGAGGATTGGTGAAACCACTTTTGTAAACCTTAGTCTAATTCACTTCTGTCATTTTGGCTAAGTATAGAAGTACTGAAGAGAAGACAAGAAACTGCTGATTAGAAGATATGAGAAGTGCTGAAGAAGAAACTTCATCAGAAGTTCTGAAGTCCAAACCAGACAAGTTCACTTCAGAAGTACTGAAGACAAAACTACTCATCAGTAGTTTGTCCTTCATCAGCACTTAGCATCAGATATTTCCCACCGCCTTTTTGCATCAGTAGTTTATTGTTTATTATTACTTTTAGCTGTATTTGTTTCTTTCAATGTTGCAACTTGTGCAACTTGTTTCTGTTGTTTCTGTACTTGCTTTTTGGGCAAGATACATGCATGTAAACGTCTATAAATAGGAGGCTTCAACCTTCTATTTTAGATATTGATTTTAATAGAAAAATCCTTCAAACACTATCATTGTTCTATTCCATTTCTGTATTTATTGTGAATCTGTCTAAGTATCTAATTCTCATTTACTGCTTAGATTCATAATAAATACTTGTCATTTATTAGTTTCAAACATCAAGGGGGAGTAATAACTCTGCCTTAGTGTAAAAAGTGTTGCTTTAACTTATAACATTCCGCTGTGCTTATAATCTGATTTACAAGGACTTGCTAAACACTTAAGTGTCAAGATAGCAAGTTCTTACTTAGCAAAAAGAGCAAACTGATCCAACAATTGGTATCAGAGCAATGGTTTATCTGATCACATATCAATCTAACAAATTGAGAATCAGACACAAAGCTCTTATTGATATTCAATAAAAAGATCAAAAGTTCACTTTTTATCAATATCCATCACTTAAAAGAGTCATCTGACAAATCAATACTCTTTAAAATGGATCCACATAATACTGGTTCTGCCACTAAACCTGCCATGCTTGTGAGAAATGAGTACAACATATGGCAAAAGAGAATGGCACATACCTTGTCACAAACCAACACAGGTTGTTGGAGATCTGTGATATATGGTCCTCACAAACCAGTAAATGTTAATCTTGAAACTAATGTTAAGGTCCCTAAGGACCCTAAAGAATATACAGATGATGATTTCCTAAAACTTGAGCTAGATGCAAAAGCATTCTCTATGTTGGCAATGGCTCTCCCAAATGAGATATACTCTGGCCTTTTACATTGTGAAAGTGCCAAAGAACTTTGGGACTGCCTTAAAGAACAGTTTGGAGGAACTGAAGAGGTGATTGCCAACACCAGAGAGATTTTAGCTCAACAATATGAAACATTTGCTTATATTAATGGGGAAACTTTGACTCAACAATTTGAAAGATTCTCCTCATTAATATCTGAGCTAAAGTTAAATGGTCAGACCTATACAACAGTGTCTATGCTACATAGATTTTTAAGGTCTTTACCTGACAAATGGGAAACATACTCCATTGTTTTAAGATCCTCACCAGATTTTAGCTCCCTCACTCTTACAAAACTCCATGGGAGATTACTTACTTTTGAGAGAGAAATTGATCAAAAGAAGAAATTACAATCATCTGGTAAAACTGCTGATGACTACCTACCAGGTAGTACAGCACTTTTGGGACAAGATTCACCAACTTGTTCCTATGGATCTTATGACAATATTGACATAACCACTGGGATCTCATCAGAAAGATCTTTCCCAGGTTATGACAATAATGACCAAAGTCAAACTGCTGATAATCTATGTTTTATCATGGATGATTTGAAAAATTTTAGCAGTGATGACTTAGAAGAAATGGACATATTACACCAACTGGCCATGCTAAGCATTAAAACTAACAAGTTTTATAAAAGGTCAGGAAGGAAATTTCCAGGATTGACCAGTAATACAAAAATTGGTTTTGACAAATCTAAACTGAGATGTCACAAGTGTCAGAAGTTGGGACACTTTGCTAGAGAGTGTAGAAGCTCTAGCTTTAACCAATCACAATCTGGAAATAACTATAACCCCAATTATAATAGGAATAATGGAACTCAAGGGAGTGCTCATTTTGTACAGGCACAAGCTCCTCAACAGCAATATATGCCACAAGTACAATATGTTCAAGTGCCTGCTCAACAGATGCAGAGCCAACAATCAATCCCTCCCTTTCCAGCTGCTCAACATCCTCCACAGCCTCAACAACCCTCTCAACAAAGTCTCTTTACCTCAGGGTATGTTGACTGGAGCAGTCTCCCTTTTGACACCACAGAGTGCAATCCTGATGCAGACAACAAAGTGTTTGACATCAACTGGGGAGAACCAGACAATGGCAGAAAGAACTTTGCCTTAATGGCATTTGAAGGCTGTACTTCAAAATCTGCATTGTCACAGGTATTAAAAGAATCTTTGACAAAACTTTGCTCAAATTCTTGCAAAGAAACTTTTGCTCTCATAAGAGAGACAAATCTGCACTTACAAGGCAAAGCCAATGATTTAGAAAGAAAATACACACAGATAAAATGTGATTTAGAAAGAAAACTGTGTGCTAAAACAAAAGAAGTTTCTAAATTAACTGACTCTGCTATTGAAACCCAAGCACAAATCAAAATCATGCTAAATGACCTGGGAGATGTCAGACAAGAGCTTGCTGACACCAGGATCACTTATGAAAAATGGGTGGAATCTTGTAAGGGGTATCAATTATTGCTAAACAAACAAAGTGCTTCAAATGTTAAGTTTGGCATAGGATACCATCATGTTGAAACACCAACAGATTTTTCTCCCAAAACTACTGAAGATGGGAGAAGAATTGTTTCAAATGAAACTTCTGAAGGGAAAGAATGCACATCTTTCCATGAAAACTTTCTAAACAGAAATCCTGGCATTTTTAAAGAAAGTACTTCAGAAGTATTAACAAAATCTGACAATAAGCCATCAGTAGTTTCATCTACATCAGGAGTTGAGACCCTGAAAACTACTGATGAGCAAAATCTCTTCACAAATGTCAGAAATTTGCCTTTAGATCAAAAACAAAAGGCAAAAGAATGTGAAATTTGTGGCCTGTTCAACCACAAAACTGAATTTTGTAGATACAAAAAAGGAATTCAGTTCAATCAAAAATTTAAACAACAGGTTGTGGGAAATCAAATCAGAAATGATTATGAAAGAATCTTTAAACCCAAGAAACAACAACCTGAAAACACCTTTTCTCAGAAAAAGATAAAATCTCAACCAAAATCTTTTTCTCAAAATTCCTTGTCAGTAGTTAGACCAGAATCATCAGCAGTTTCACAAACTGCTGAGATTCAAAATCTAATGAACATGGTAGAACTACTGATGACCAAGGTTGATGGTGGTCCTAAAAAGGATACCACCATGGTTCTTAATGAAAAATCCATTGCCAAAAAGACATGGATTTCTCAACCTGGTCAAGAACAAACTGTAACTGTTCTCAAGAGCAAACCCAAAGCCAAACAGGCTTGGGTTCCTAAATCTAACTAATTTGCTTTTATGTGCAGAGAGTTTCCAGGGGCTTAAACAGCATATGGTATGTTGATAGTGGAGGCTCTATGCACATGACTGGATGCAGATACCTGATAAACAACTTTATCAGCCAAAGAGAAGGATCTGTATCCTTTGGGAACAATGCTAAGGGATATGTGCTAGGACATGTGTAACGCCCCAAAAACCCGTTTCGCTTAATTACGCCATTAGGCTTGATTAACAAAATATTAAAACAGAGCTTAGACAATGGGAATACGGGTTATGTTCTAATATGGGAATAACCAAGTTAATGTTATTAATTATATAAATGAGAAAATAATATTAGAAACTAACTTGAGATTAGTTAGTTTTTATAAAAAAATAACATTGGGGGCAAACTTGAAGGACCATTTTTGTAACTTTTGGTCAAAATAATATGGTCAAGAACACCCCAAAAAGGGGAAACGAAATCAGCCCCAAATGGGAGATTCTTGCACCTAAACAAGCCCTAATCACACTAAATTGAGGAAAAGATGCAAGGGGTTTTGAGGGTAGACTTGATGGGTTGCAAATTAAGGGTTTTCTACAAGTTTTGGAGCCTTGGTAAGAACCCTAACCCTCAATTAGTGTAAGATTCGAAACCCACTTGTGGGTTTTGAGCAAAACATGTTAAATTCGTGTTATTATTGATTATAAGTAATATTTATCATCCCTAATGGCTTAGGAATGAGTTAGATTGTTGGAAACTTGCTTGTGTGCAAAGATGATGATTTTAGATTTCATTAGTAGCTTTGATGTTACTAAAATAGTAAGGAAATCTATGTTTCTACCATGGGTTGTGTAAAAATTACATCCTATGTGTATTGCATGATACTTATATGCTAGGTCGATTGCAAGTTGAATTAGAGATATAGCTTATATGAGGGCTAGAATGATGTTTGATGATAAATTCATGATTTGGGTACCCACTATGTAACTAGTAAATGGAATAACAAAGGAAAGTAGAGTATGAATACTAGGTGTTTGTGAAAATGCCTAGTTAATATTATCGAATGAATATGATGTTGGAAACACACCATAAGATGCAATAGGTTGCCTAATGGTGAATAGGAGGTTGAATGTGCACTAAATTTAGTGAATTTGATGTGGTAAACAAAAGGCTAGTTCATGTTAGGACTATTGCCTTATGATTAGTGCATACTATGTATAAAAGGGTTAGTTTGACCTCTAAAAGTCAAACTGATTCAAACATGAGTTTTGAATGAATTGGTGTATGAAAACTCATGATATGAGTTAGTTATTGGTATGATGACTAACTTGAATTAATCTTGAGTATAGTGAAGTGATCTTGTCAAGCTAGGTGGAGGCTTGGAACAAACCGGATCAATTGAGCTAAGCGGGTCATGGAAGCCATACATGAGGACAAGGTAAGTGACTTATCTTAAATAAGCCTCTTAGAAACTAGAAGATCTTGTAAATATTCTTGAATCATGAATTCTTATATCGATTGGAAAGAATGGGTTACTAGCTTGTAATGGGCTAGAATCGCCTAAATAAATAAAATTGATAAGTTTGGTTGGGACGCCTAACTAGATAATGGAAAAATCTTTGTAAATGGGTCTAATGAGTTAAAATGTTATTTTCATTAAAACTCATGAATAAAACTTGAAGATTGAAGATTGTATGAATAAATAGTTAAACGGGTCAAATAATGTTGTGAGCATCAATTAAACTCGGTACATAATGCTCCTATGCTAAGCATTTAGATGTTATAATGTTGACGGGCCGATTGGTGGTGGATCGCCATTTGGATCCCGGGCTATTAATGTGTGTGAAATGAGATGTTTACATAGGTTACTAAATTGAAGGAAAAAAAAAAAAGAACACTTGATGTCAAGGATTCATATGGATGGCTTGATAGGCATGAGAATGGGTCAACACTACCGGGTAAGTCCGTAGTTAAATAAACGCCTCCGGGCGAAGCAATATGGGTGCTAAAACACCACATGAGGTGTGGGTGCAAATCAAGTAAGTTATTTCCCTAACTATGTCTAATGCGCGCAAACGCGCTTGGAATCTACTAAACAAGTGAAAACTTGAGAAATGATGAAACTCTAGTCCGGAAGGACTTAGAGGTTTTTAAACAAGTCATTGAGTCAAAAACATTGGATTTGAAACAAGAAGTTTCGCCACGAATGGCTAAATCGAAAGATTTGACCATGAGGGGCATTTTGGGGATTTAAAGGATTTATAAAGGTTGATTCTAAGAAACCAAGTCATAATGAAACAAATCGGACAAACGCTTTTGTTGATCAAGTGTCTAATGACTTGACAACTCAAACGGTATGCACTTTAAGTGGTCAAAAGTGCCTTGTTTGAATTAAGGCCTTAATGGGTCAAATTGGGCAAAAGTCGCCATAAACATTCAAAACTAAGAACCGGATCATGGCGACATAAACCGGACCATAATTTCAGTCAAACAAAGGTTTATTTAGTCGGCAAGTCATTACTTAGGCTTCGGGAATCATCAAATGCGGTTGCGACATGATTCCCACGCTTAAAAGCCACCAAAATCACATCAGAAGCTTCGAGCGGCCGCTCACAGAGACCGAGCGGCCGCGCGCTTTGACCTGCACGTCAGCACGAACTTTAAAATTGCGTATAAAATCGTAGAAAAATCGTTAGGAGGTGTTCTTTATATGCCTGGAAAGCTCTCGGAGCGTAGAACAATTCTCATTTGAAAGTCGAAGTCAGATTTTGGGTTTTAGAAGGGGTAAAAGCGATCCGAACAGCTGCTGCGCATAAGTTGCAGCAGTTTGTTCTCCTGATAAAGGGCCGTTTGGCCTGGTTCGTTCCGTATCAACGTGTAACGAATACCGTACTAGTTTAAATGTATCATTGACAACCCACTAACCATTTTTGTGAAATGGTGCTAGGTAAACAAGTGAAGGAAGTCCCGGAGCAAGGATCAAGTCGCGAGAAGAACCGAACACGCCCGAACATTCATCAAGCTTCCGCACTAGAATCTAAGGAACTCCCGTTAAAACGCAACATCTTAAAATATGTTTTAACTATTAAAATGTAAAAATTTTGTGTGAACCAAACATGTATTTGATCTTAATGGGTTGACTTATAAAGAAAATTTCAAAGTTTTAAATCGGGAGTGGTTTAAGTAAGGTCCAAACCCGTAGGATTAGGCGTTGATTGCGTGATTACGGGTTAGGGTCTTACAACATGGCAATGTCTCCTCTGGCAAAATACAGTTTGACAAGGTCAATCTGGTGGAAAACCTTGAATACAACTTGCTGAGTGTGTCACAAATGTGTGATAAAGGATATTCTTCCTTTTTCACAAAGACAGCATGCAAGATCATCTCACCAGAAGGCCAGAAGTTGATAGAGAAGATTATAGAAGATCATACTTTGCTGATTGCCAAAAGATGTGGCAATGTCTATGCAGTGGACATTGAGAAAGACAAAGTATTGAACAACACTGCCTGTTTCTTCTCAAGGGCATCAACTTCAGAAACAGATCTCTGGCACAGGAGACTTGGCCATGTGAACTTTAAAACCATAAATAAAGTCACAAAAATGGGCTTGGTCAGAGGTCTACCTTTGAAAGTATACCAGTGTCAAGAACACTGTGTATCCTGTTTAAAGGGAAAACAGCATAAGTCCTCCTATAAGTCTATTGAAGAATCAAAAACAACTGCATGTCTTCAACTACTCCATATGGACTTATTTGGACCTGTCAAGATTATGAGCCTTGGTAAAAAGAAGTACTGCTTAGTCATCATTGATGACTACTCAAGATTCACATGGGTATTCTTCTTATTTTCCAAGGATGAGGCTGCTGAAATCATCAAGTTCTTCATTCTACAAGTAGAGAAACAATATTCTCTATCTGTCAAAACCATTAGAAGTGACAATGGGACAGAGTTCAGGAACAAAACTCTGGATGAATTCTGTTTGTCTAAAGGGATCATTAGACAATACAGTGTTCCCAGAACTCCTGAACAAAATGGTGTAGTAGAAAGGAAGAACAGAACATTGATAGAAGGAGCAAGAACAATGTTAGCTGATTCTGGACTGCCATTGTACTTTTGGGCAGAAGCAGTTAACACATCATGTTATGTTCAGAATAGAGTTCTTGTGGTCAAGAGACATTCCAAGACTGCCTATGAAGTTCTTCATGGCATGAAGCCCCTTATCTCCTTTTTCAGGGCTTTTGGGTGTCAATGTTTCATCTTGAACATCAAGGAATCTATTTCAAAGTTTGCTGCCAAAGTTGACTCAGGTTACTTTCTTGGTTACTCTTCAACTAGAAAAGCCTACAAGGTTTTTAATTCTCACACCAGGATAGTAGAAGAAACATTGAATGTCAAGTTCAATGAGTCAAAACACACTCTTATTCCAGCACATCCTGCTGAACTCTTTGACCTTGACAACTTTCACTTTGGACCTGAAAAGACTGTTACTTCTTCCAAACCTACTTATTATGGTGATCAAAGGTTTGAAGATGAGGATCCTACACCATGGACTCCTCAAACAGTCATTAAGTCAACTACAACACCATCAGAAGTTTCTCAAACTTCTGATCAAACAAATACTGAAGGCCAAACTCAAACATCTGCTTCAGCACCTGCAACTACTGAAGAAGCTAAAACTGCTGAACCAGATATTATAGACCTCAGTAGTTTGTTTGAAGAACAAGAGCCACCTACACCTGTCAGTGGTTTACAACAACTGATTGAACACAGAGATCATCTACTTGATCAAATCATGGGTGATATAGCTTCAGGTGTTCTTACCAGAAACCAGCTCTCCAACTTTTGCCTATTTTCAGCATTTATTTCACAGTTGGAACCAAAGAAGTACCAGGAAGCCCTCAAAGACAATAATTGGGTGCAAGCTATGCAAGATGAACTGCTTCAGTTCAACAAGCAACAGGTCTGGGAAATCTGTCCCTTACCTCAAAACAAGCAACCAATTGGTACAAGATGGGTTTTCAGGAACAAACAAGATGAAGCTGGTATGATAATCAAGAACAAGGCAAGACTGGTAGTTCAAGGGTACTCTCAAGAAGAGGTAATTGACTATGATGAAACCTTTGCTCCAGTTGCAAGGCTTGAGGCCATCAGGTTATTTCTGGCCTATGCCATTTCCAACAAAATTAAAGTTTATCAAATGGATGTGAAAAGTGCATTTTTGTATGGAAAAATCAAAGAGGAGGTGTATGTCTGTCAGCCACCTGGGTTTGAGGATCCTTCTCATCCTGAGTGGGTGTACAGACTGGACAAAGCTCTTTATGGGCTCAAACAGGCTCCAAGAGCCTGGTATGATACACTCTCCACCTTTTTACTCAAAAATAACTTTACAAGAGGTGCCATTGATAAAACACTTTTCATTAAACATGTTGGAAATCATGTCTTACTTGTTCAAATTTATGTTGATGATATCATTTTTGGTTCAACAAACACAAAACTGTGTGATGATTTTAAGAAACTCATGCAATCAAAATTTGAGATGAGTACCATGGGAGATCTGCAGTACTTTCTAGGACTGCAGATCAAGCAACAAACAAATGGAACTTTTATACATCAATCAAAATATGTTAAAGAATTATTGAACAAATTTTCTTTAAATGACTGTAAATCATGTTCCACTCCCATGACACCAATCACACAAGTTGAACCTGATGATCAAGGAAAACAGGTTGATCAAACCATGTACAGATGCATGATAGGTTCCTTTTTATACTTAACTGCTTCTAGACCAGATATTATGTTTTCAACATGTGTCTGTGCTAGATATCAATCAGTACCAAGGGAATCACACCTTATAGCAGTCAAAAGAATTTTCAGATATCTGAAAGGAACTCCAACACTGGGAATTTGGTATCCTGCTTCAAGCAATACCAAGTTATCAGCTTTTTCAGATAGTGACTATGCAGGGTGTAAGATGACAAGAAAGTCAACATCTGGTGGTTGTCAATTCCTGGGTAACTGTCTAGTGTCATGGCAATCAAAGAAGCAAACATCTGTTGCAACTTCAACTGCTGAAGCTGAATACATTGCAGCTGCAAGTTGTACATCACAGATACAATGGCTCCAATATCAACTTCTTGATTATGGAATCAAAGAGACCAAGACACCTTTGTTTGTAGACAGCAAATCTGCCATTAGCATCATTCAAAATCCGGTACAGTTCTCAAAAACCAAACATATTGAGATCAGGTACCATTTCATAAGAGATTGCTATGAAAAAGGCAAGATTGAGGTGGAGCATGTAGCAACAGCTAATCAAATAGCTGACATCTTCACTAAGCCCCTTGACACATCAACATTTCAGAAGTTAGTATCCATGCTTGGAATGCTAAATTTGTAAGTGTTTACTTTATTTTTTTTTAAACATATATGCATATCAGTTAGAATCCAAGTTAACACTTGATTCTACCCAACTCTACATCAAACTTCTACATCAATCACTACTGTTATGCATAAAAACATCAAAAATTTTTCCTTTTTCCATCCTTGATTCCATCCTGTTTACCTTTTCCTTCTTTTTTCTGGTTTTCACTTACAAAAGACAAAAGTCTGAAACAAAACTTCTGAAAAGAGAACTACTGATTAACAAAAATCAGTATGAGAGAAACTACTGATGAACAAAACATCAGTATGGGGATAATTTTCTGAAAAAGTGTGTAACTTCTGATAAAATAACCTTCAGAAGTTATGAATAAAGTATTTATAAAAACATTTCTCATCAGCTGTTAAAACTACTGAAGAGAAAAATGGGAACTACTGATGAAGTAATCCTTCATCAGCAGTTTAAGTC
Organism: Ambrosia trifida; assembly: GCA_028751855.1. Taxonomy (NCBI): domain Eukaryota; kingdom Viridiplantae; phylum Streptophyta; class Magnoliopsida; order Asterales; family Asteraceae; genus Ambrosia; species Ambrosia trifida. The sequence goes on along the minus strand of CM054124.1, from coordinate 60,843,804 downwards.
AAAAGGGCAAATCTGACTTTTCCCATCATCAGAGGTTTGACCTAATCAGTTTAAAACCTCTGATAAAAGGATTTTCAACCAAAGGCGGTTTAAGAACTTCTAATAAAGAAGATTCAAGCGGTTAAAACTTCTAATAAATACCTTTTCTACCCACTTATCCTTTCAAACTCAAAATATCCCTCCTTCTCTCTCAAAAACTCTCTCAATAACCTATACCTGCAAATCCACTGTTCGATCAAAACCCAAACCACATGGCTCTAGTTCTAAAACAGGGACACAATCAAAGGGCCTTTCTTGAAAAACAAGAAGGCTGGTCCCAATACGATGAGATCATTGATCTTGTCGTTAAATCCCAATATTTTACTGCTCTCACAATAAACCCACCAATTCACACTGAAACTCTGAATGAGTTCTGGGCAAATGCTGAGACGGTTACAATGGATGATGAGGTCATTTCCCTCAACTCAAGAATAAAAGGGAAACAACTGACCATCACACCGGCCACACTGGCAACAAGACTGGGTCTGGATGATGTAACTGCCCCTGACCATGTTGCTAACACTGATATTCATCTAACCATGACTGAGTGTGGTTATCAAGGTACTCTCTCCCATGCTACAATATTCAAAAAATATTTTGAACCAAAATACAAGCTTTTGTTTCATTATATTATTATGTGTTTGAGTCCAAAAACAGGGTCATATGACCAGATGCCCTCCACTTTTCAACCAATATTTCATTCCATTGTGAATGAAACTAAATTCAGGGCATCAAAACTATTTTTCAATGAGTTGGTGTTACATCACAATAATACCAAGAAAAAGTTTTTGTTATACCCAAGGTTCATTATGCAATGCATAATAGGGGAACTGGGTAATGAGGTGCTTGTGGGAAAAATTTCAACTTTAAATCCTTTAACATCACAAGCATACTCAAGGCATAACAAACCGGCTGCCTGGCCAGAAGATGATCAGGGAGAACAACAACAAGTCCCCCTGAAGCCCACCTCTTCCAAACTCACACCACCAAAAGCCAAAAAGCCCAAGCCAACAAAAACTGCACCCCACCAACCCAAAAGAAAAGCTGTTCAGGAGGTTGAGATGCCTGAACATGCTCATGAGCATTCTGCTCTTCAAATAGGTGAGACTGAAACACCCTCTCAGTCTCATCCATCTCAAACCCCACCAAGAGCACCCATAACCATTTTATTCAAAAGAAAAAGACTTAGAAAAACATATGCAACACACTCTTCTTTTGAAACTGCTGAACAACAACTTTCACCACCTATTGCCCAAACTACTAAACCAACCCCACAAATTTCTGAACAAGAGGCAATAGAAATTGCCAAACTTCTCTCTGGGCTAAAAGAGAATGTCCCATCTGATCATGTCAGTCCCCTACAACCACAACAAACAGGGGACATAACCACTACAGCAGACATGGATGTGGACATCTCTAGCCCTATCCCAAGAGATGAGGGTGGACCAGAGTCTTTAAGCCCAATTTTAGAGACTCTTGGGGCATCTGAGGCTGCTACTACTCAGTTACCACCCAGTGGTGGATCTGAGGATAGAAGTAACATAGCTAAGACCTCAGATGTGGCAACTACTGATGAAGGCTTAATGCCTGAAGTAGGAAATCCTCAGAACCAAGAACAAGAGGTTCATGAGAGAACTGAGTTGGGCTCAGCTCATGATTTAACTGAGACAGTCCTCATTGAGGACAACATCAGGGATTCAGATGATTCCATTAATTTGGATGATGTTTCACACACTCAAACTACTGAATTGACGGCACTTTCTGAAGGTCCTGTTTCAGGGGTATCCAGGCTCAAGAAGCCAGTCACCTCTGCACAGGTTAAAGCCCACTCAATCCCTAAAACCCCTAGAGTGGCATCCTCTGTACAACATAAGGATCTCCCAAAAACACCCCCTTCACAACAAATGCCTACCCAATTCCCTGGGCAAACAAGCATAGACCTGAACCAGCTATGCAGCCCAGAGGGTCCCCTGTACCACATGATGAATACACTCATCAGAAATCACTTCCAAACATATACAGCTGACTTGGAGCTGTCCATCAAGAATCAATTTGGAGTGATCAAGACCAAGATGAATGATCTGTCCAACAAAATAGACTTCAACAGCAAACAGATTGCTCATCTTCAAGGACAATTCTCCCAACCCTCTGCTTCAAGGGTTAAAATTGATGAATCCAAAAAGGGGGAGAAGATCAGGGAACCTAAGGAGTCATTCCAAGCCAGGATAAGGGCAAGAGTGGCCATCCTTGAAAGAGATCAAAAAGATCAGGCCAGGAAAGAAAAATTGGCCAAACAGTTTGGTGTCTCAATAGAAGAAATTGAAGCAGCAGAGAAAGAAGATGAGACCCAAACATCTGAAGAATCCCTAAGGCACAATGAAGAAACTTCTGATGACAAAACTTCTGATGAAGAATCAGAAAGTACTGAAGACAATCCTTCAGTAGTTGACAAACCATCAGCAGTTGTCAACACATCAGAGGTTAACACTTCCAAACCTCAAACAACTGAACCTTCCAGAACCACTGCTCCCATTCAACCAACATCTGATCCCATCAGGCCTACAACTGTTACAACAATGACTGTACTAAACCCTTCTCCTATCTCTCAATCAGCTGAACTATTAGAGAAGAGCTTAATTGCAGCCAATAAGAAGGCCAGAGAAGATCAGATCTGGAAATCTCTGGAAGAAAGGGATGATTTGGATTTAAGCCATGAAGAAAAACTTCAGGCTTATGAAGCTGAACTACAAAGGCAGGCTAGCCTTGATGAGATTGCTGAACAAGATAAAAGACAACAACTGGTGTCTTACATTACCAAGAACAGCAAGACCAAAGCCTTTACACTCAAAGGACTCTCTATGCAAGAGCTGACAAGAAGAGCACAACTGCTTGCAGACAAAGTGGCCACAAGCAAAGATGGAAAGGCCAAGAGAGCCCAGATAATAGAAGAGTTAGTAGCAGAAGGATATGGTTCAAAAGCCTCAGTATCCAGATGGAAAGAAGAAAGACTGATGGATACTTACAGAAAATACTTGGCTGCCAAGGCTGCAAATCCAGAGAAGTTTCAAACTGCTGATCCTTCAAGATCAGTAGTTAGAACTTCTGGTGTATCTAGAGGAACTGCTACTCAGAAGAAGAAGGCAGAGGACAATGTCAAAACTGACTTCAAAATGGTACTACTTGAAGGAAGTTCAATAGTCCATTCAGATTTTGACATTGAGGAGAAACCTCTGTTAACACAATTCAGGGATCCTTCCACTTTTGCTTATCAAATACAAAAGACCATCAAAGAAAAGCTGCATACCAGAGTAGTGACTGAACACCATCTCCCAACTGTTCAGATGCCTGATATGCAACAACAACAAGGAAGAGAATCCCACCTGAGGCTATCTGAAACTGAAAACATCCAGCACTCAGGACCATCAACCCAAGGGACAAGTCTGGTTCCCTATTCTTCTGACTTTAACAAGTCAAAGATCCCTATCATCAGATGGTCACTTACTGATAACAACTCAGTATTGTTGACAAGAAGAGACCTCTCAAGCAGGGCTTACAAGAAGATCAGTGATCTGAAGAAACTGTCAACACAAGACCTGCTCACAATTCAACATCTAAAACCACAGAGAGGATCTCTATCTGATGGTCAGTTAAACCAGCTCAAGAACACCATGTACAAAGAGATATGGAAGATTGTTCAAGACAGAAGAAAAACATAAGGAATTAGTAAGGTTTTGGCTTCATCAATCCAGGGGGAGATTGTTAGGACAAAGAGGATTGGTGAAACCACTTTTGTAAACCTTAGTCTAATTCACTTCTGTCATTTTGGCTAAGTATAGAAGTACTGAAGAGAAGACAAGAAACTGCTGATTAGAAGATATGAGAAGTGCTGAAGAAGAAACTTCATTAGAAGTTCTGAAGTCCAAACCAGACAAGTTCACTTCAGAAGTACTGAAGACAAAACTACTCATCAGTAGTTTGTCCTTCATCAGCACTTAGCATCAGATATTTCCCACCGCCTTTTTGCATCAGTAGTTTATTGTTTATTATTACTTTTAGCTGTATTTGTTTCTTTCAATGTTGCAACTTGTGCAACTTGTTTCTGTTGTTTCTGTACTTGCTTTTTGGGCAAGATACATGCATGTAAACGTCTATAAATAGGAGGCTTCAACCTTCTATTTTAGGTATTGATTTTAATAGAAAAATCCTCCAAACACTATCATTGTTCTATTCCATTTCTGTATTTATTGTGAATCTGTCTAAGTATCTAATTCTCATTTACTGCTTAGATTCATAATAAATACTTGTCATTTATTAGTTTCAAACATCAAGGGGGAGTAATAACTCTGCCTTAGTGTAAAAAGTGTTGCTTTAACTTATAACATTCCGCTGTGCTTATAATCTGATTTACAAGGACTTGCTAAACACTTAAGTGTCAAGATAGCAAGTTCTTACTTAGCAAAAAGAGCAAACTGATCCAACACTTATACAATAGCTTCATTATCATTCTTCGAAAAGAGTAATGCCCTCCTTTTTATCATTATTTCTTCTTGACAACAACTAACCTTGGAGAAGAACTTCAAAGAAATAACTTAGATTCATTGAAAGAATTACTACACTTTTAATATATAATTTCCTTTTAACACGTTACGAATATCATACAACTAATGTACGAATCAAGATTCATCATTTATTGAATGTGTTCAGTGTTTACTCCTAAACCATGACGATGCTACCAAATGATCTAATGGATATATTGCAAGATGGAGGGGTTCTAATATCAATATTTATTAGTTTATTTACCTAACAAGTCTAAACCACCAAATACTAAATTCCTGGAAAATTCAATCAAAAGTTAACACAAATACTTTAATGGACTGGTTTGAAAATTCTCACTTAACTCCTACAATAGTCAACCAAATAATAAAAAAGCTCTATGGTACACTAACACTGTTTAGATCATGCTAAAAACATTAAGCTAAATTTTATTGCGTGTAATTTGACTGTAAGTTTGTTACGATTTACACGTTGATACCCTCAAGAATAAACTGGAAAGTTATGACTAGTTAAGATATATGGTTATGTAAGAATAGATGTATATAGTGAAATCTATTCGATTTGGTTGGCCTTTGCATCCTCATCTTAGGAGATATCTCAGATCTATAAAATTTGTTTTGATACATCACCATCGTTGAGCTACAGATCTAAGATATGAGGCACTTCAAACACAAACTTGCAAAATTAGAGGCCCTAGAATTTAGGAGGCCCTAAGCGCTTGCCTAGTTTTACAAAGCACTAGGGCCGGCCGTGGTTGCGAAACTCACCGCGAATCTAGCAATGGTGGTGGGGGTAGTCCAATGGTGGCAAGGGGTGGGTCTTTTGATTGAATTTCTTTTAAGATTCGAAAGGAATTAACTTTAAGGAATTTGAGGGAACTCGTTCCAATTCTATTTCTTTAACCAAAATATCATTTCATCTATTTAAATTTGATGAGAATCGGAGAATAAAAGATTGAAAAATGAATATTGTTCTTGTATTACAGATCGACAAAAAGAGTACAATTTATAAGTTTTACAAATAATCTAAATAAGGTAAAATAGCCCAACGGCTATATGATTGATCTTGATTAGTTGTCGAGATATCTATGGCTGCTACAATCTTCTAATATGGGAAATGATGATATTTTTCTGATCCCTCTTGATTCATTTTCTAACACTCCCCCTCAAGTTGAGTAGTGGGATTCCCGATACTTAACTTGTGTAGACAACTGTTATAAAGTCTTCCGTTGACTGATTTTGTAAGTATGTCGGCCAGTTGATCCTCTGACCGAATGAACTGAAGTTCTATAGTTCCATTTTCGATTTTTTCCTTGGTAAAATGCATGTCGACTTCTACATGTTTTGTACAGTCATGTTAAACAGGATTCTCGAAAATTTGTATAGCTGCTTTGTTGTCGCACAATATTTTGCTTGCTTCTTTCTGAATGAATCCAATTTCAGTAAGAAGCTTGCGTATCCATAAGACCTCTGCCAGTCCCCTTGCAATACCTCGGAATTCAGCTTCAGCACTAGATAGAGCAACTACCTTTTGTTTCTTACTCCTCCAAGTAACCAAGTTCCCTCCAACTAACGTGAAGTATCCTAATGTAGATCTCCGGTCCTGTTGATCTCCTGCCCAATCAACGTCTGTGTAGGCTTGAATCTTTGAATGTTTGTTTGGTTGAAAGAGAATACCATAGCTAACCGTCCTTTTAAGGTATCTAATAATTCTTTGAACAGCATCCATGTGGTTGACTTGGGGTTGGTGCATAAATTGACTAACCACTCCCACAACATATGCAATGTCTGGATGAGTATGTGAGAGATATATAAGTTTGCTCACTAGACGTTGGTATTTCCCTTTATCTGCCAATTTTGCTCCTTCTTCCATGTAGAGTTTTTGGTTGGTCATCATCGGTGTATCAGCTGGTTTGCAGTCGATCATTCTTGTTTCGGCAAGAAGATCAAGAATGTACTTCTTTTGACATATGAAGATCCCTTGCTTTGATCTCAGGACTTCAATTCCAAGGAAGTACTTCAGTCTTCCTAAATATTTCATCTCGAACTCCTTTAATAGATTTGCCTTTAGCTTTTCCATTTCTTCTTTATCGTTTCCTGTGATAATCATATCATCAACATATAAAATTAAACAAGTTACGAGTTTACCTTTTCGTTTGAGGAATAAGGTATGATCAGAGTTGCTTTGTTTGAATTTGTATTTCTTCATAGCCAATGTAAATCTACCAAACCAGGCACGAGGTGACTGTTTAAGACCGTAGAGGGTCCTTTTCAATCGACACACTTCTCGGTTTTTGAAGTTGTTTGTGAATCCGGGAGGTGCCTCCATATATACTTCTTCTTCCAACTCCCCATGAAGGAAGGCATTCTTAACATCAAATTGATGAAGTGGCCATCCTTCATTTGTAGCAATAGATAAAAGAACACGGATTGTATCGATCTTGGCTACCGGAGAGAATGTCTCAGAATAGTCGATCCCATATGTTTGTGTGTATCCATTGGCAACTAGCAGAGCTTTATATCTTTCTATTGTTCCATCTGGTTTGTGTTTAATGGTGAAGACCCATCGACATCCAAATGCTCTCTTTCCTGAAGAAAGGGTACATTTTTCCCGAGTCTCATTTTTCATAAGCGCATCCATTTCTATTTCCATAGCTTCTTTCCATTCCTTGGACTTCAAGGCTTGTTCTACGGAGTTTGGAAGTTGTTCATTAAGGAGGGCAGTAGTGAAGGCTTTAGCTTCTTCAGACAATTTTCTATTGGCCATATTAGCCATGGGATATCTAGTTGATCTTGTCTCCTTTTTCTGGAGAATATCATTTTGGAGGTACTCCTCTCTTGGCTCTATGAGGTAGTACGTATTTCTCGGTTGTTTCATTTTGTTCTTCCTGTATTGATTCCTCTTGATCTTCCTACATAACCTGTTCACTTGCTATTTCACTGTTAGATGTATCGTTTTGAAATTCATTATTAGTCATACTCAGAGGACTTTGCGGTTCCTTGTTTTGAGTAGTTTGAAAGTTTTAAGGTTCACCACTGTGAGGTGCAGGCGTGGGACAAGGATGTGGGGAAGTAGGTGAGTCAGTGGCTTTGTCAGTGGCATTAACATGATGTGGGGAAGTAGGCGAGTCTTGTTGGGTACTGTGATGATCTCTGCTCATTGACAGGGGAGCCCATGTTAGCCAATCCAGTGGGTCAATGTGCTTCTCCCCCTGACCACTGTATTGGCAGGTGTAGAAAAATTCGGTTTCAAGAAAGTCACAATCAAGAGTAGTGTACACATGTCGACGTTTTGGACTGTAACACCGATATCCCTTTTGATCAATTCCATAACCCACAAAGACACATTTTTTCTGCGCATGGACCTAGTTTACCTTGATCATGTTTAGGAATATGAGGATAGACAGTGCATCTAAAGACTCGTGGTTGTAAAGTGAGAGGAGGAGGAGGAATGTTGGTAAAATTAGAAAGAGCTTGAATGGGGGTTTTAAGATTGAGGGCTTTGGTAGGAAGACGATTAATTAAGTATGTAGCAGTCGCGGCTGCTTCTGGCCAAAAAGTTGTGGAAACTTGAGACTCAATTAAGAAGGCCCGTGTGATTTCTAAAAGAATACGGTTTTTTCGTTCAACAGTGCCATTTTGTTCAGAAGTGTAGGGGCACGTCTTTTGATGAATAATTCCTTTGTTTTGACAGAATTGTTTCATAGATTCATTTACGTATTCTCCACCATTGTCAGATCTAAGAATTTGAATATTAGTTTAAATTGAGTTTGTATCATAGTATAAAAAATACTAAATTTTTCAAAGACCTCGGATTTATGTTTCAGAAAATAGATCCATGTCATACGAGTGCAATCATCAATAAATAAAACAAAGAAAAGAAAGTTTTGTCCCCCATTAACCTCCGCGGGACCCCACATATCAGAATGTATTATTGAAAAAGGAGTCTCAACCCTAGTATTATTTAAATGATATGTATGTCTATGACTTTTAGCTAAGACACACGTCTCACAATTTAGAGTTTTATTGGAAGGAAAAAGTTTTGGAAATAAATTATGTAGATAGCTACTAGACGGGTGTCCTAATATCCTATGACAAAGCCAAGCTTCTCTATTTGAAGTCCCATGAGCAAGCATCACATTTCCCCGTTGAGTCACTTCGTCCACATAATATAATCCTGATCGTTCGGTACCACGCCCAATGATCATTCCCGTCCTGATATCTTGAAGAATACAAAAGGTTGGATGTATCAAGACGGTGCAATTTAACTCTTTTGTAATGTGGCTAATGGATAACAGTTTATGTGACAGAGATGGAACATAGAGGCAATTTTTTAATTTTAAAGTTGGAGATATTTCAATAGTTCCTCCTCCTTTAACAGGAACATCCCCTCCATTAGCGGTTTTGATGTTGTTGATTCTAGGTTTAGTTTTAGAAATAATATCAGATTTATCATTGGTCATGGTGTCAGTGGCACCACAGTAAAAAATCAATGATTTGTCTGTTTTAGTGCAATTTTGAGCTATATTAGCCTGTCGAGCACTTAAATTTTTATTTTTTTTTTTAAGAAAACTCTATTTTTATTTTTTCTTAAAAACGTCGGTCTTTTAATTTTATGAAAACATCTTAAAATTTTTGAGGGTTTTATTCTCTTCCCTTTATATCGTCTTCCCCTTTTTTGTTTGTCAATAACATGGCCCAACAATTTAGGATTTTTAAAAAATTTATATAGAGGGATCGTACAATATTTTAAAATTTTATAAGGTAATGTTGGACCAATTTTAGAAACTTTATTAAATGGGATCAGACCAATTTTTTTGTTGAAGAGTTTATGAGGTGGGGTTGGATTTCTTTGTTTATTGTTTATCCCAACACTTGCACATGAGCTCACATCCATATGTGTATTATTTACTCTAACCGATGCACATGAGCTCTCATCCAAATGTTTATTATTAACCCTAACCGTGCATTTACCAACATCATTATTCTTATTGTGTTGGTTCATATCATCACCTTCTTCATTTATCAAATCTAAAAAAAAAAATTAGGGAAAAAACTTAGGGTTACACAACAATGCATTTGAGGTTATTCCATCTATCCGGTTACCTCCATCCATAGCATTTTCTGAGACGGCTCTCCCACCGAAAAACTGCTCTTTCTGATCGCCATCGCCACTAGTTTCACCGGCGTTGCTGGTGGCAACGAAGGGTTTTCGGTTCCCTTTCTTGTGCTCACTGCTGTAAGTAACCACCAAAGTATCCCATAGCGACTTCGCTGTGGGAAACTCGGCTAGGTTGCCAGCGATTTGCGGTTCAATGTTTTGTATAAGCCATGAAAATACGACCAGATCGTCATGTTCCCACTGCTCGAATCTTTCATCATTTGGATCTGGAGGGTTTGAGGTCAAGTGTGTTAACAAGACTTTCGATTTTTTGCCTATAGCGACTCGAATCATTCGGGTCCATAGAGCGTAGTTTTGATTATTGAGTTTGAGGTTGATTTGTAGACTATCGGATAGTTTCGGATTTTGTGGCTGGGAATTTTTGAACAGGTTTGTGAGTTGTATGAACAAGTCGGAGTTCGAGTTTCCGTCTCCGGACATGGTGGCTTGAGTTAACAGGGGCAGATTACTTCGGTAAATGATGAGCAGGTCAGTTTACGAACGCTGCTCTGATACCATGATGAGAATCAGAGAATAAAATATTGAAAAATGAATATTGTTCTTGTATTACAGAGATCAACAAAAAAAAAATACAATTTATAAGTTTTATAAATAATCTAAATAAGGTAAAATAGCCCAACGGCTATATGATTGATCTTGATTAGTTGTCGAGATATCCATGGCTGCCACAATCTTCTAATATGGGAAATGATGATATTTTTCTGATCCCTATTGATTCATTTTCTAACAAAATTTCTACTTTAACAAATTTTGTGAACTAAATAGGCCAGGAATGAAATTTAGATTCCGTCTCAATAGGTACATGGATGTTCATGTTTGTTTATTTAATGTTAACTAAATTTTGTGAACTAAATAGGCCAGGAATCATAGGCGGAGGTATGATATTCGGGACGTAGTCCCGGGACATCAGTCTCTTTTCAGTTATATATATATATACATGTATACATAGTTTTCCGAGTGACATCAATGTTTTTTTTATGGTGACTACATTAGACCCAACTAAATTCCAATTAAACGAGCTCAACTCTAATTTTTAAGTAGATAAAAATATAACCTTTTACAAGGCCACTCCACTATTTAGTCCATTAGGGGGAAGAGGCGCTTGTAGAATTCACTTTTCACTTAACTAATTTCAACCAATCATGCACTACCACATCACTTAACTGATAAATTTTTTGGAGGCAACACTCCACTGATTCTTTTATTTATTTTTATTTAAATTCAAATCTTAATCTTTGTTTTTTTTAATTCACACGGTTTTACCACCAAACGGTCAGCTTTCTCATAAACCATCCTACAAACACGGTCAAAAATAATTATGTGCATTAAAATCGGTTTCATCTAACCGTCAAAAATATTGAATTTCAAATGCAATACGGTTGAGATATTTTTGTATCTAAACCATTATACCATGGTGGTGAAAACACAGTTCAACATCAACAAAACCCACACCTTCAAAATGACTCGCTGGACCGAAAATGAAGAAATGGCTCTGGTCGTGTGCGTTAAAGACGCACAAAACGACCAATCCTTGCAACGCCAACCCCGTAGGGGCTCATGAGGCTCATAAGACCATCGAATTTATATTATGTGTTTTTTTTTATTTTTAATTACGATGTTTTTTTATTATTGAATAATATTTTTATTATATGATTAACCTTATCTGATCCGAACCGTCAAACCGATCCACCCGAAAATATTTATGTCCAGTTCTACAAAATTAAAATGTCTAAAATAGTGACATCATTAGAAAAAATTTCTGGATCCGCCACTGCCAGGAATGAAATTTAGATTCTGCCTCAACAGGTACATGGATGTTCATGTTCGCTTCTTTAACGTTAACTAAACATGAATAAATAATTGAACAGATTTTTCATTGACGAATATAAACTAACTTTTCGTCAAACAGTTCATTAAAATTCAAAACATTATGAACATTCGGTTCGTAATAATTCATCCACCTCAACTAACCAAGACAGTGTCAAACGTAAATTAAGGTAGCTGTTAGCTTCTGAGTCTGAGGGCATTCCAGCCTTTCGAGAACATTTAATACATTAAATAATTTCTTGCTATACACGTGTATATATACTGAAATATGAAAAGCAAATAAAGTAAATCCGAAAAGATCCCTAAGTTTAAGGCTTTGTTGCGAGTTATGATATAAAAAAAATGGACAACGTGCTAAAAGCTTACATATCAATAAATCATTTAATAATAATTCAGTGCTTAATTTAATGGTATTTAGAAATTATAAACCCTTAATTAGAAAGTATACGCTCTGACTCACATCACAAACTAATAAGAGGTTATCACATATCCTAGAATGTGATATCACACTTACAGAATATGATATCCCGAGAGGTATAAAACCCAAAACCCTAATTTAATAGTGTGAAATCTAATCAATTATTTTGATGATGACAGCGGCCTACTAAATTCAACAAGTCAACTTTCATATTTTTCTTCAACAAAACAATTATTATAGTAATGCCAATACTCATCGACTACACTTTTTATAGAACAAGTAAAATCATTTTAGATTTTTTATTTTGTATAGTAATGTCTAGTCTCTCTAGGGGCAATGTTTTGTTTTCAATAGATTAAGACTCATCATTCAGAAAGGGGTAGTGACGCAGCTTGTTGCCCGCCTGACCGCTATCCCTTAATGTAATTTTTTTTCACAATCATGGAATACTATGGTTGGTCTGTTTAAAAAAAAAAATCATGGATCATTCAGAACGTATTTTATTAAGTTCCGTCACTGATTTCACATCAAACTTGGAGGCAATGACCATTTGAACTTTAAGGGTTTATGATATAACATAAAATACACCGAATGGATTCTGATTCAAGATTAAGCGGTCGTTCATTGACAGTGTAAGATTAAAAAGCAAGAGTACGAGTTTATGCGATACTCTAATAAATGCATCAAACCATCTCACTTTTAGCTAAATATATGAAAATAAAACTAAAAAAATGCATTGAAAACATTTCATTCTATACTCTCCAACTCATCCTCTCCATCACGAGTTTGGAAGTCCGATCAGAAGACCCAAACCCACCACCAACCACCAACACCATCACCCCATCAAAAACCCGAAAAAAAACTTACAGTCATCCCCACCACCATTAAATTTTTTTTACGATATAATATGTATTTATGTTATTTACTTATTAAAAACCTGTAGCTAGTACGAGTTTTTTCTTAAACGCTAATACTAGTAGCGTTTTAATATATAACTTTTTATCCTAACCTAAAAGCTTCAAGCTCCATCAATCAAACAAAGTTTTTTATTAAGTATGAATTTTTTCTTAAAAGTTTGAAACTCATAAAAGCTCCTTACCAAAAATACCCATAAAAAAAACAGATAAACTGAATATTGAAATTCATATGGAATCTTTTATTTCCTTTAAAATAAAATTAAAATAATGCAAGTTGTCCTATATTTAATATTTTTTATGATCTTCATTAAATATCACCAATCCCATTGAAAACGTTTCATTCTATATTATTCCAACTCATCCTCCTCATCATGGGCCTAGAAATCCGATCAGAACACCCAAACCCACCACCAACAACCACCACCACCACCCCCTCAAAAACCCGAAAAAAACTAACACTCATCCCCTTAATCTTCCTAATCTACTTTGAAGTGGCTGGCGGCCCATACGGCGAAGAACCCGCCGTACAGGCCGCCGGCCCACTTCTAGCCATCTTGGGCTTTTTAATCTTCCCCTTCATTTGGAGCATCCCTGAGGCTCTAGTCACTGCCGAACTCTCCACCACCTTCCCTGGTAACGGTGGGTTCGTTATATGGGCCCACAAAGCCTTCGGCCCATTCTGTGGCTCCTTAATGGGCTCATGGAAATTCTTAACCGGAGTTATTAATATTGCAGCCTTCCCTATTCTATGCATTGATTATTTAGAAAAACTATTTCCTATATTCAGTTCAGGGACACCTCGTACATTGGCAATATTATTGTCCACTGTTTTCCTATCGTTTGTGAATTACACAGGTTTGAATATTGTCGGCTTTGCCGCGATCTTACTTGGAGTGATCTCGCTGTTCCCTTTTATCCTCATGTCGCTTATCGCGATACCGCAAATCCAACCACATAGATGGATAAGTTTAGGACAAAAAGGTGTTAAAAAAGATTGGAATTTATTCTTCAACACTTTGTTTTGGAACTTAAATTTTTGGGACACTGTTAGTACGATGGCTGGCGAAGTCGAAAACCCGAAAAAAACGTTCCCGAAAGCGCTTTTTTTGGCCGTGATCATGACTTGTTTAGCGTACATATTCCCGTTGATGGCTGTGACTGGCGCGGTGTCGGTCGACCAAAGCGAATGGGAGTCGGGGTTCATGGCGGTCGCAGCGCAAATGATATCGGGGAAATGGTTAAAAATTTGGATCGAAATCGGGGCGGTTTTATCGGGTATCGGGTTGTTTGAAGCGCAGTTAAGTAGTTGCGCGTATCAAGTTCTTGGAATGGCGGAATTAGGCGTTTTGCCGCGGTTTTTCGGGGTTCGGTCGAAGTGGTTTGATACGCCGTGGGTCGGGATATTGATATCGACTTTAATTACGCTTAGTGTTTCGCAAATGGATTTTACGGATATAGTGGCGTCCGCGAATTTTATATATAGTTTAGGCATGTTGTTGGAGTTTGCGTCGTTCGTGTGGTTACGAAGGAAGTTTCCAACGTTGGAACGACCGTATAAGGTGCCGCTTGGGGTGCCCGGGCTGGTGGTGATGTGTTTGGTGCCCTCGGCGTTTTTGGTAGTGATTATGGTTATTGCTAAGAAGATTGTGTTTTTGGTTAGCGGGTTGATGACTGTCGGTGCGGTTTTATGGTATTTTTTGATGAATTATTGTAAGTCAAAGAGGTGGTTTGCGTTCGCGGGTACGGATGAAAAAGATGTTGATGTTTTAACGTATTAAAAAGAAAATGTATGTTTAGAGGATGTGTGAATAAGCTGTTTTAGAAATAATATGTTACATGTTTTGTTTGGGTGTAGGGTCATGGTTGGTGGTGAGTTGACTGGTTCATGGTTTGGTGGTTAGTTAGAGTGATAGGATTGACATGTGGTAGGTTGGGTCATATCTAGTGTAGGTTTGTTTAGATGAGCTCACTATCAATTTGTACTAAGTTTGTACAAGTTTATATATCTTTTGAAAAATCATCCTAAGGGATCATTTTAATAAATTCCTTTTACATGTATAGTCAAGAAAAAAAATGTTTAGAAAATGGTGTGTCGACACGAGCTTTACGCTGTGTTCCAGAGTTTCATTTAAGAGGGAAAAAGAAAGGATCTTCCTCCTCTTCCTTTCTCTCCAGTTCCTTCCAAATTGGAAAGATTGAAAATCACCTCAAAAAGCTCTATATTATTCCTCTCATTTCTTCACTTTCTCTCCTACAAAAAACTCTGAAACACATTTTCCCCCCACTTTCTTCCCGATCCTTTCTCTACCCCCCTTATAAAACTCTGGAACACAATGTTAGTGATTTAATCTCTTTTTTTTTATTGCGAGTAGAACTGTTGGCGATAATATCTTTTTCTTATTTTAATGATTTAAGGTTTCTTACAGAATCGTGGCGATAATACTTTGCTATATGATTTTGTGATAATCATGTTTCTTTCAATGTGATTTTGTACTTTCTAAGCAATTGCAACTCGTTAATCGTTATGTTTTTATTCGTTAATATATTAAACGCTTAAATTAGAAATCAAAATTGACTTGCTATGATCCGTTTGTTTAAACTATACTTAAGTACACAAGAATCCAATTCATACGCACAACGGCACAAGTGACAAAAGACTACAGAGAGGATCAAATATTGTTCCCTTACCTATCTATGTAGGGCTGGCATAACAGGTTACACGAACCTGTTAAGACACGAACACGAAACTTGTAAACACGAACACGACACAAAATCTAATCGTGTCATTTTTTTCAAACACGAACATGAACCTGTGTATAACAGGTTAACACGATAAGACACGATAATGAACACCTAGTAAAATAAGTTAACAAGAAAAGACACGATAAGACACGAAAAGACACGATAAGACACAATAAGACACGACAAGACATGATAAGAAACACGATAAGACACGATGAGACCTGTTAAGACACGTACACGATTAGACACGAACATGAAACATGTAAACATGAACACGACACGAAAATAAACAGGTCTTAACGTGTCGACCTGTTATAGACACGAAACCTGTTAAGGCTAAATACGAAACCTGTTAAAATCGTGTATGTTCGTATTAGGTTATCGTGTTCGTGTCTAAATTGCCAGCCCTATATCTATGGGATTGAATAAATAGTAGTTGCCTTGTTGGTTTAAAACTTATTATTAGAAGAATTTTGATCATGATTGGAACTTTAAAAGAAGGAATATGTTCTTAAATTCACCAGTAGCTTATTCATGACCTTAGGTATGGATATCGTTATCGCTTTCAAAAAATCGAACCTGTCTAGTTATCTTGGAAATATGTATTATTATTGAATATCATATTTACCAAATTTCATAGACCACATGTAGTAGTCAAGGAAGATAACGCCCTCACTTTACGCGGGGTTATTTAATTGGCTACACAAAAGTAGAGAGGAATAAAAGCATTCCCGACATGAAAAAAAAACACCTATTTGATTTTTAAGAGCATTCATGCCCTTAAAAGGCGGTATTTGGGCTTGAAGGGGCATTTCATGCCCAATCCACCTCACTATGGGTGGTCTTAAGTCGTGAATTATTTTTCAAAATACAACTTTCTTGTATTATTTTATTATTTTTAACCATATCTTATTTTACTTCCATAAGTTTTAAGATAAAATATATTTAAAGATTTTCATATAATTCGTTGCGATGTGTTTGTTTGTTTGTTTTTTTAATCGAAATCTAGTTGTGAGATCAAAGCAATAAACGTATATGTTGTAAAACTTATGTGTTGTAAAACGTATATGTTGTAAAAGGTGCCTCACACGATTTAGTTTTTCTTGTATAAAGTGACATTTACAATTTTCATATTTTAATAATATAATAATATAATATAATATAACGTAATGTAACGAAATGTAATATAATATTATATTATATAAAATTCCGAATATATCTTTGCATGAAATATTTTTATCTACATTTCGTAGAAGTTGATTTTTGTTATTTACCAGGATAAACTCAACCGATTCCGATCTAAGACATTGTTGGATGTTGGTACTATACCAAAACTGTAACAAATCAATTGATGACTGGATTTTCGTCACAAACACGTGAGAAATCTTATATTTTTATTGCATAGCAAAATGATGAGGTATGGATTTGTCACGTGTCCCGATCCAACAATGATAATTTAAAGGGATTATTATTCTTTATTTTTATTTTGAACACGACTTTACAACAAAGAAGACGGTGCTACTGGACTAATCACGTGATTCAAAAGCACTTGTCGATAAGTGTCACTCGGGGGGGGGGGGGGGGGGTGTGCTCACTGATACATTTTCAATTTCACTGATTTACATCAATCCTACACTGTCACTTCACTTCACTGAAAACGTTTTTTTAAAGGCAACACTCCACTTATTCTTTATCAACAATAATTACTTTTACACATAATAATAATAATAATACTACTATGTGTTCTCTTCTCCTTCACCACCTCATCTCAGCTTCTTTATGTCATCATCTGCTCATATCCATTTTCTTTTTTCAATTATCATCACCACCTATACACATATACAAGCAGATCGTTCAGTTTCTCCTCATCTTCAGAATCATCGTCCTTATCCTCCTTCAAGCGGATCGTTCCTCGTTTCTCGATCCTCATGTTCGGTGCATCCGGTAATGATAACAGATCCACCGTTAGGTCTGATTCGATGTATTCTAACAGAAGTGGCTACGGAGATGAACCAGAAAATCTTTGAATATTTATGTGTACTAGTGATTTGACAGAGGGAGAGAGAAAAATCAGGTGTTACTGTGCGTTAACTAGAACCCGAATTTGGTTCACGGGACCACTATCAGCATGGGTGGCGGCGGTGTTACCGTGCTGGTAGTGGGGTACCCGTGCCAAATCAGCAGGCGCCCCGTCCCCCTTAAGTGTCACTGTTTAATGTGTTAATCGGCAATCTTATCTTTGCCTACAACCACATATATCCATGCATTAAGATTTGAGACTATAATGCTCGTGGGTGTGGAGGTGGTCTGTTACTTGGGGACGGGCCTTGATGTGTTGTCAAATGCGTCACATTTATTCGTTGGTTTTGTACAGTTTTGAGACATTTATCATTCGTTTATATCATGCCTTAGATACTTATTTGTGTCTTGATGATAAGCAGGTGTTTGTGGGCAAAAACGAGTATAAAAGAGTTTAATTGAAGATGAAACGAGTGTGTGGATGAATAAAGAATGAAAAGAAAATAAAATCTGACACAACATATTCGCGCTACGCGAATAACATCAGGAGTTTTTCATGCCCCGCAAATAACAGATTTAGGTTGCAAAACGTCTAAACTACCATTAATGAATTAGCTATCTACCCTTATTACCCTCACGATTTTTGGAGTTATTCGCGCCCCATGAGGAAATCTTGAAGTTATTACTAGGGCATGAGGAACCCTTCAGGCCCATAAAAAGCTCTAATTTCACATAAAAAACTTATGAGTCGTCTTAAACAAGAGAAGTCGATTTCTCAAGCTAAAAAGGGACAATTTGGAGCATCTTTAGCAGTTCCATTCATTCTGGTTGATGCCATAGTAATCCAGAACAAGTTTTGAAGCAGAAATCATGAATATGCGCGACTAAACATCCCGCGGTTTCTCCGGGTGAAAGATTCGGGTATTTTATAAGGACATCTCTGATTTGAACTTTGTTTTAGGATCAGGTTTTATGAACACATTTATGTGCCCTTGAATCTGGTTGTATGTTTAATTGATTTGAACAGTTTGATTTATTTTCAAAAGTACAATTCGCTGTCGTTTCTTGGTTTTTCGCACTGTGAATAATTTAACGTTTTGATTTGTGTTTTGATGTTGAATTGGGTTGAACAATCTGAACAGGATCAAGTCTTTGTGATTGTCTAGCTAAGTTAATTCAGATTGTCTTTACAATTATCGAATCAGAAACCCGGAGTGACCGTTTTTTCATACTATTGTTTTTTTTCTTCTAAAAAGCAACCATCACTTCGTTTTGCAGCACTGCAGCACTTTTTAATAATCTTCATAAAATCAATTTATTTAATTTATTAGTTTAAACATTATTTTACAAACCAACACTATCCACAAAATCCTCGAGGTTCGACAACCCTACTTCCTATACTGCAGTCAATTGTAGCTAAGGAGTAGTTTTATTTAATTATTTTATTAGCACTTCGAAACGAGATCAGGCCTTCACATTAGCCCCACGTCACCGAGGGACGGCTCATCACCCTAGTGATGAGTCTGGGGTGTGGGCGATGGACCTCCAAGGGGGAAGAAGAAGGGGGATGAAGTCGCCCCTTTTCGCCCGTTGAGTGTTGTTGGCGACGTGCTGAGGCTACGGGGTATGGACGAGCTACAATGGGCCTCTACGTCCCGGGGACGTCCCCCGTACTCGGTAGCCTAAGGTAACAAAAAATACATGTCTACTTTCCATTGATGCTACGTTTGACATATCTTAATCCATATCATACCCATCATTATATAGATCAAAACAAAACGCGGATGGATCCCATTTGTAACAATACCACCAACCGTCTATCGCGGATGGAATAAAATTTGAGAGATGAAGAAGTATGAAATTGTTTGTACGAAGTAGGGTTGGTTAACCTTTTTTAGTGTATATATAAGGTAAAAGTGATTCGGAAAAGAGAAAAAATATTAGATAAATTGACAGGTTAATGGTCTTTCTTTTTTTAAAGTTGGGACTGTTTTAGAGCCTTTAAGGTCCTGTCAAACCATAGTGCCATCCTTGCCACACTGTGGCCACGCAAAGCTGGCCTCAGGGGTGGGCGAGCCGCACCCCCGGCCAAGGCCCGTTTCTGTAGGGGCCCTATATTTTTGACCCTTTAGATTATCATTCTATAATATTTAATGTTAAAAAGAGGAGATTTGGATGTAATATTCGAGTTTTTTGGGCATGCTGGCACCGATTTTGGGCGCCGATGATTTGAAATACAGAGACAAGAAAAAAGAGGAAGACGATGCTAGGTGGGCTGGGCTTATTTTCTTGAAACCGTACCACAAAATAATACTTTATTAATATTTTATTGTTTTCATTTCAAATCCAATACTAAAGTATTATTATTTTTTTTGAACGACCAACTAAACAACGCCGGGTACTTTGTACGTGGCCCCCCAGTGGCAAAGACAGGGGCACAGCCCGGCCCACCCCGGACGCACGAAGCCCTAGCCCGCCCGACAGCCCGCTTCCAGGGAAAACCCGACCCACATACCTGCCCGAAGGCACGACAGTAGTGAACCGGTAAAACCTGGCGAGATCAGGACTCGAACTCATGACCATAGGCCATGAGTCATCCATCATTTCTCATTATGTCATTCGTGGGAATCGAACCTGAGACCTCCAAAAGAGATCCTTGGTCCATTCACCAACTGAGCTACCCGTGAAGGACAAAATATTATTTTAATATTTTCTTCTTTCTTGAATTCCTATTCACCAAAAACTTAACCATCTGCCACAAAGTATTTTATTTATTAAATATATTTTGTTTGATAACTATAATGATTTTGTTGTTATTTCATATTATCGAACTATTTAAGTAGCGTATATAGATACTATTTAACTTAGAATTTGTCATTAAAAAAAACTTCACAAAACTTTCTATTATTTTAAAAGGGAGATTTTTTTTTTAAATATACTTTGGTAAAACAAGAAAAAAAAAACTGAAATCGAACAACAAAACTTAACTAAATTGGTTCAATATCAACTTGTTGATGTGTACATCGAGGAATTATACAAAATTCATACTACGACCTCTCACTCTAAAATTTCTAGTTCTATCACTAATTGAGCCCTCTATCTAAAAAGTTAAAATTTCATAGCTAATTGGGTCTAAAAAAAATAATTGATACATGATCCATTAACCGAAATAATAATAATAATAATTCACATCATTAAAAAATCTTAAATATAATTCTAGAGGGTCTAAGGGCCTTTTTTCTTCCAAACCGTACGAGACACTTAAATTATCAGGACCGACTTTGTGACCATGACCCACTTAGGGCGTGATTCACGTTGTGGTTGTATGCCACATAGACCCACATTGTGGTTTTTTCTCCACACAACATAGTCTACCAAAGCTAAGTGCGTGTGCGTGTGCGTGTGCATGTGATAAGTTTCTCAACAAAGGAGCACACATGATACACTGCTATATTGTGGTTTCTGTTGTACATTGTGACCGTAGATTGGTTGTGTGTGTTTTATTAAAAAACAACAAACATGTTTCGATAACACATTTATATTGCTTTCTTCCTTCTTTATATGTGTCAACAGGGGCGCAATTTCTTTAGGGCTCGAGAGGGCCCCGGCCCCCACCGATGTTTGCCGCGGTAGTGGAATTTTGCGATTTTCGTAGGTAAATTGAGTCAAGATTGAGTCCGGTCCCCACTGATATAATCTTCCGGCCACTGCCGATCAAAAAAATTGAGTCCGGTCCCACCGATTAGAGAACCAAGCTTCTCCAGTGTGTGCCAATGTATCTAGTGGAGATCCATGCACGATGCAGTGGAAAGTTATGTGTATTACAAAGTAAATAAATAAAAAGTTTATTTACAATTTTATTAGGTTTAACTAAATAAAGGTTGTCCCGTGTAATTAGAAAAAAAGTAAAGTCGTGACATGCCCAATTACATTAGATTTAACTTTAGGATTACGCCGAGTCAGTGTTAATTTAAATTACAGAACAAACAAACAACGGGGACAGGGAACTCCCGGCCCCAACTATCCTCCGCCCTTGCATGTGTCTCCTCTCCAACTCTCCAAGTTTATTAAGTGTCCCTTCTATATACCCATATTATGGACTGAAAAACCTAATGGGCCTGGTTACGCCTGACCCACTAGTCAAATTCCAAATTGATACCATCTGCTGGATAGGAAATGATTTGGGTTTGGGCGGGGTATTTGTAACCTCAGCCCCATACTCGTTTTTAGAATTGTGTCTCATGCCTAACTGTCACACCCTCCCCCCCAGGCGGAAACACGGGGATGTGATTCGAAAGATTTTCAAGCACAAGATTCGAGCAACACACAAGATATATAGTAAATAGATACCATCAAAAGGCATATGCAGTCATAAATTATTAAAATAACCTCACATTGTCTGAAAAAATGAAATATTGTATGAAATCTCATGATTCAAATACCAATACAAAATAAGACTGACATGACCCAACCACTGATGGTACCACTGAGTGTAAGCTTAAACCCAACTCTTAAGTCCTTGCCCCGCATGATTAGTTACCTGAAAAACATGCATAAGAGATTTGTCAACATAATGTTAGTGAGTTCACAGGTTTTAATGTACTATGTAAAGTGTTCGTGAAATTCATGTATGACCAATCATAGGCTAGCTAAGCGAATGATTATCGTGCAAACCGTGAGTCCCATAACCAAACCTCTTGACTGTTGTGCCTCACGCACTGTATATTAAAGACAACGTATGTAGAGTAGAATACTAACACTCTTTTGTATGTAACCGGTTAGAGCGACTAACCAAGAGTGAGGTGTCAACCCAATAGATCTATTAAAGTGCTCCATGGATTTTGATAGCTAATGGTTACAGTGTAAATGTAGTACGAGGACCGATGAGCTCATGAACCAAATGTCTCATGTTAATTCCACATGGTAGTCACGATAGAATGACACACAAAATGAAATGTACTAGAAATATAGCATGTTTATCCCCCAAAATGGAAAACAATAAAATGGGGCCGTGAAACTCACCTGATGACTGAAGATAAGGTCTGGTAAAGTGGAATAGCTACTATCCCGACAAGTGGTACCCTATGATTTATCAAGGACGTAATAAGTTGCATGTTCTTGTAGTTTACCATACAAGTTGTTCACCCGACTTGTGGACCCTTGAGTCAGTTAAATGTGAACTATGTTTCGTGCATGTGACAATCATTACTTGTTTAATGTGTACTTTGTAAATTGTACGGTTTCGAGAGATTCGAGCGTTTTATTGTGAAAACGTATTTAGAGTGAATCAAAGTGGACCCCACGTGTTGTCATAGATTATGGATTGTTCCCAATCCAACACATGTGGTCGTTTTATAATAAAACAAGAGGTTTAACATAGTTTTAAGCCTTTGTAATGTCGCTAGTGTTAACACATCTTGTGGTCTTTTTAACACATGTCATTATAGGGTAGCCGAATCCTTTGCATAACATGGACCTCAATTTCGATTGTTTAATGGGCCTAAAATGGCTGATATATGTTTATTAAAGTATAATCGAAACATTACAATGTATGTTAGTGTATTTTTGATGAAAATTGACTATAAACACCTTCAAAATATGGATTAGCTTCGGGTATGCACAAAGTGTATGTTTAGTTACAAAAATTGATTCCTTGATCGACTAATCAAGTTGTGTGTCGTTTTTAAAGCATTGTTCAAGTTGTGGGTGCATTATCTAAGTCGATTTATATCTTGTGTATAAAAGTTTTGCTCGGGTGCGATCATGCATGTAAATGTATGTGTGTGACTAGTGTTCGGCATTAATCAATAACAACCATATAATGCATATTGAAATAACTAACTTTTGTGAGTCATGGGGTCGATTTTACGGGGTTTAATAGGCCGGGGGTCGGGTGATTCTTTAGGGCCGATTAGTTGAGGATTAACAAGGAGTTTTATGGATAGTTATCATACCTACATAAGTTGAGAATGATCTTGCATGCTTGGCTCGGTTGCTAGCTTCACTTCCTTGGGTCCTATGTCTTGCCAATTGAGAGTAGGAGGGAAAAGAATGTGTCACACCCTCAAAATCCACTTGCGGAGTTTTACCGCGAGGCGCATGACAAACCAGGATCCAAGTCAACGATCACAATAAACAAATCTAAATGAACATATGCAATTTCGAAAACATAGTTTAAAATTCCCAAATACAGCGGAAGCTTATTCTCAAAACATAATCCAAAAGTAAACCAAATTATTCAATGTTTGAAAACCATGCAACCCTAACTAGACGCCGTGCAGACGCGTGCGCCCTAGTTCCGTAATGCTACCTTAGCGACCTGAGAAAACATGTAAGAGTTACGTCAGCACAAAATGCTGGTGAGTTTACAGATTTGTAATTAAAGTACCAAGTTCAACCTGTCCATACTATATCAATTTGCAAACCAAAGTACGCTAGCTAGGCGTATGTTTTGTTACATCTACGATTGGAAAACCATTACTAACTCGCAAACCAGATGTTGTGCCCGAATAGTAAACCTGTTCCTGTTTGAGACAATATGCACTCGCCCGGCCCTCCAAGCCGACGAGCGGGGTCGGTTACTCCCAATAGATCTATTCACATTTCCCCGTTGTGCTAACCCGCACATTCATGGTTTCCCCCGGGACTTCCAAAGATCGTATAGTAAACCATAGAAACCCATAGTATGACAGTTGTTACCAAAACATAAGTTTAACACATGTTTTCTCCCCCGAAAAGTGAAACCAGTTAAAAGAGGGGCCGTAAACTCACCTTAGGTTGCGTTACTTCGTAATACGAATAAAATCAGCAAGCTATGCTAGCCCCGTAAGACGGCGACCTAACATGTGACAGTTACAAGTAATTAGACTAATAACCCGTAGGTTAGTTAGTCCCTAGATGTCCAGACCATAACCAAGTTCGTTTGAAAACACTGTGACTGTTAAACTAACCCAATGTACAAGACTCGACATCCCATTGGTGACCCGAGACTCCCCGTGTTATACTTGCACTCTCAAACATACAATCATGCAATCACACTTAACATACGTTAAAGTCCAACAAGTTGTAGCACGTAGTTCAAGTATCACATAAACAAGTCCGAGCACATATTACCAAGTTACTAGGTATGTTACGGGGTTTCTAGCATGTTCCTAGGTGTCCAATCGGGTCCCGAAATGCTAAATTACACTTACAGCAGCAGTACAGGCGATTAGGAAAAGTCAACTAGTGATTACGTGGGTCAACATGCATTTAGGAAGGCTAATCGCCTATACTATAGGCGATTAGGATCATATGGTATGCAAATCAGGAGTTTATAGGCGATTACGTCGTAAGGCATGCAATTCAGGGCTTAACTAGCATTTAGGATCGTAAATGCATGAAGTAAAGGCATTTAGGCCCCTATTCGCATATACTATAGGCGAATAGGAACCCATATCAGGCGAATAGCCTCCTATTCGCCTATAGCATAGGCGAATAGGATCCCTATTCGCCTTTAGCCCAGCTGTTCCAGTTTTTCGCGCGTTTAACACTCCAAATCAGATCCAGAACGTGTGTAAACATCAAATATCAATCAAACAACCATATCAAACATATTTCAATCAAAATCCTTCGTTTAACCTCGTTCTATCAGTCCTGCATGCAACCATGTATCCCAAAAACAATACACATAGCATGAAACACCACATTAACATGCATAACCGTAACCCTAATGAACAATTACTCAGATTTCATCAACATGCTATCATCATCAATCTGTAACTACCTTAATATCATGCTAACAATCCTTCTTGAATCACAAAAACCCTATCTTTTAATTATAACACACATACAATATGCATAATAGTTAGAATCCAATTAACAACGATTATTAACGAATTTCAGAAGACACATACGTTTATAAACAGGTCTGGACCATTAGGGATTCAATAAAACATTATTAAAGATTGCATGAATGAAAACCACACCTTAGATTTATGATAGATTGATGTAATAGGCTTGAAATCTTGTGTTTTGATCCAAAATCGTGTTCCAGAGGTTGTGTGTGTGTTGGGACGAGTTGTGGGACGACTAGGGTTGTTATAATGAAGTTTAGGAGGTCAAGTATTGTATTTATAGGCGTTTTTAGTCGTCCAGCACGTTATAGGCGATTACGCAGCAGCATCAGGCGAATAGGGCTGCTAATCGCCTATAGTAGGGGCGATTAGGGCCTATTCGCCCCATGTGAATCCCTACTCGCCCTCCCTATAGGCGATTAGCCCTCCCTAATCGCCTATAGGGGTTGGTTCAGCGTATTTTGCGCGTTAAACCCCGTTTTAACATATGTTAACACATTTTCACATACCGACAAGTCACATAATGATTATAAACACATAATACATGTAAACAAACACATTCACACTCGTTCACCAATTCCCAGGACTCAAGACTTGTATGTTCCCTATGCTCTGACGATTCTACGAATCGTCACCCCTTGTACACTTGGTTAAGGACTGACATCTAATGAGCCTCTAGTCTGACATCTAATGATCCTCTATACTAAACTAATAGTTCCCGAACCGTAACACGACTCAACTAACCCAGTTAAGTATAATATACACGTGACTCGCTAAGGTAGACTTTAATCTAGACAGCGTTGTTAACCGGAATTTGCCGGGTGTCACATCATCCCCACGTTAAAAGAATTTTCGTCCCGAAAATTGCACAAGTACCAAAAGGAATAACAAAAGAAACAGACAAAAGATAGAAACCAAGAATGAGATTTACCCGAGTTGTCACATCATCCCCACGTTAAAAAGGAATCTCGCCCCGAGATTCATTCAGCTGCAGTGGGAACATATCTCGATTCGAACGCTTCCTTAGGAAAGAGATGAGGATACTTAGACTTCATCTGATCCTCCCGTTCCCAAGTGTACTCTGGTCCCCAGTTCGAGTTCTAGCGAACCTTAACAATGCGAATCTTGCTATGACGTAGGCTACGAATCTTGTAATCAAGAATCTCAACAGGTTCCTCCACAATCCGAAGACGATCATCAACCTTGATCTCTTCCACCGGAACAATAAGAGACTCGTCAGCTAGACACTTCTTTAAGTTGGACACATGGAAGACGTTATGTACGTTGCCGAGCTTTGTCGGTAAATCAAGAAGATATGCAACCGGTCCAATCCGTTCCAGGATTGTAAATGGGCCGACATACCGAGGGTTGAGTTTGCCACGCTTCCCAAAGAGTATGACGCCCTTCCACGGTGAAACTTTCAGAAGTACTTTGTCATCAACTTGGAATTCCAATGGCTTGCGACGCTGATCGGCATAACTCTTTTGCCGATCCCGTGCCGCTGCCAACCGGTTACGAATCTGTACGATCTTTTCCGAAGTTTCGTACACTAGCTCAGGCCCAGTGAGTTGACTCTCACCCACCTCAGCCCAACAGAGAGGAGACCGGCATTTCCCCCCGTACAGTGCCTCGAACGGAGCTGCCTTGATGCTTGTGTGGTAACTGTTGTTGTAAGAGAATTCCACTAACGGTAGGTGAGCTTCCCAACCTTTGCCAAAATCGATCACACATGCCCGCAGCATGTCTTCTAAGGTTTGAATCGTGCGTTCACTCTGACCGTCAGTCTGTGGGTGATAAGCTGTACTCATATCCAGCTGAGTACCCAAAGCCTTGTGCAAAGACTTCCAGAAGTGAGACGTAAAGTGGGAGTCACGATCCGAAATAATAGAAACCGGCACCCCGTGCTTAGAAACAACTTCCTTCAGATAAAGACGAGCCAAACGATCCATGGTGTCGGTCTCCTTAATAGCGAGAAAATGGGCTGATTTCGTCAACCGATCAACAATCACCCATATCTTATCATTCCCGCTCGGTGACTTAGGTAGTTGCGTGACAAAATCCATTGTAATCCGTTCCCATTTCCACTCCGGAATTTCAGGTTGTTGCAAGAGACCCGACGGTTTCTGGTATTCCACCTTGACCTTAGCACAGGTCAAGCATTTGCTCACGTATGAGGCTATATCCGACCTCATGTTTGGCCACCAGTAAAGCACCTTCAGATCTTGGTACATCTTATCCAAACCAGGATGAATAGAATACCGGGACTTGTGAGCCTCATCTAAGACAAGCTCCCGAAGTCCCCCGAATAAAGAAACCCATATGCGTTCTGCGAAGTAGTGCAGGCCATCAGGCCTTCGCTCGAGGTGCTTGTCGGCACCGTGCATAGTCTCAGCTTTAAGGTTTTCCTCCTTCAAAGTTTCTAACTGAGCAGAACGAAGTTGGTCAGGTAGAGAGGAATGAATGGTGAGCTGCAACGCCCGAACGCGACGAGGATTAATTGATTCCTTCCTGCTCAAGGCGTCTGCTACTACATTCGCCTTGCCAGGATGGTACTTAATGGCGCAATCATAGTCGTTCAGGAGTTCAATCCAACGACGTTGTCGTATGTTCAAATGTTGTTGGCCGAAAATATGTTGAAGACTCTTGTGATCGGTGTAGATGGTGCATTTGGTACCGTACAAGTAATGTCTCCAAATTTTCAACGCGAAAACCACTGCACCCAATTCCAAGTCATGGGTGGTGTAGTTCCTCTCGTGCACCTTGAGTTGACGAGAAGCATACGCAATCACTTTCTCGCGTTGCATCAACACGCAACCGAGACCATGAATAGAAGCATCACAGTAAACAATGAAATCATCAGGGCCTTCAGGCAAGGACAAAATAGGAGCAGAACAAAGTTTAGACTTCAGTTCTTGAAATGCCGACTCTTGTGGTTCACCCCAGGCGAATTTTCTATCCTTCTGAGTAAGAGTGGTGAGGGGTTGAGCGATCTTCGAGAACCCCTTAATGAAACGACGATAATAGCCCGCAAGGCCTAGGAATTGCCGCACCTCAGTTGGCGTCTTTGGTGCTTCCCAGTCCTTGATCGCTTCGATCTTAGCTGGATCGACATGGATTCCTAGTTCATTCACCACATGTCCTAGGAACTGAACTTCGCGTAACCAAAAGTCACACTTTGAGAATTTAGCGTAAAGTTGTTCGCGTCGCAAAAGTTCCAAAACCAAACGCAGGTGTTCCTCGTGTTCGGTCTTGTTCTTGGAGTAAATCAGGATGTCATCAATAAACACGATGACGAACTTGTCAAGATATGGTTTGCAAACGCGGTTCATCAAATCCATGAAAACCGCCGGTGCGTTTGTGAGACCGAAAGGCATGACCAAGAACTCAAAATGGCCATAACGTGTACGAAAGGCAGTCTTTGCAACGTCAGCTTCCCTTACGCGCAACTGGTGATAACCGGACCTCAAATCAATCTTAGAGTAGTAGCTAGAACCCTGGAGTTGGTCGAATAGATCATCAATACGTGGAAGAGGATAACGATTCTTGATGGTCACTTTGTTCAATTCTCTGTAATCCACACACAACCGAAAACTTCCATCCTTCTTCTTGACGAACAGAATCGGGGCTCCCCAAGGGGAAGAACTTGGTCTAATGAAACCCTTGTCCAAGAGTTCCTGTAACTGACTGGACAATTCCTGCATCTCGGGAGGTGCAAGACGGTAGGGGGCCCGAGCAATAGGAGCAGCCCCCGGCACAAGATCAATACCGAACTCAACCTAACGATGGGGAGGAAGACCAGATAAATCATCGGGAAATACATCAGGAAACTCGCGTACAACAGGAATATCGTCGATCTTCTTCTCATCGGTAGAGGAAACAGATAAAAGTGCCAAAACGGCCGAATAACCCTTTCGAAGATACTTAAGGGCTTTCATGCTGGAGATGAGATTTAGCGGAGCACCGCCCTTGATACCGTACACAGAAAGGAATTCTCCATCAGGGAGGGGAATTCGAATAATCTTGTCGTAACAAACGATCTCAGCGCGATACAAAGACAACCAATCCATGCCTACAACAACGTCAAAACTACCCAAAGGTACCGGCATAAGGTCGATGGGGAACGACAAACCCGACAACTCTAGTTGACACTCCCGAAGGATACAAGTAGCTTCAATCTTTTTACCGTCAGCCAATTCAATTACATACTTAGCCTCTAATGGTACGGGTACTACATCTAGCAGTCGACTAACTTCCGTAGATATAAAACTTTTATCGGCACCGGAATCAAATAAAACACTAACAGAGCGATTATTGAGAAGGAACGTACCGGTAACTGTGTCAGGATCCTGCCTAGCCTCTGCGGCTCCAATGACGAAGGCACGTGCATTCCTGCCACCGCCCCCGTTGTTCCCGTTACCGTTTCTATCTCTCACATCCCCGCCTTGCTTCAGTTTCGGGCACTCCTTCTTGTAATGCCCAGTCTCCCCACAGTTGTAGCAACCCTGTTTCCCCGTATTTCCTTGAGCAGTAGGAGCCGAGTTAGTAATTGGGGCCTGGGTCGATGGAAGTGTCGCCCGACAATCTTTAGCAAAATGCCCAGGTCGCTGACAGCGATGGCAACGATTACGGTCGCAGTCCCCCTGATGATGACGCCCAGATTTGTTGCACTTAGGTAATCTCCCCGCATAACCACCCGGTTTGGTACCAGAAGAAGAAGAACCCCCGCTATCGAACCTCTTACCCTGTTGTGTTGGCACAGATCCTTTCCCCTCATTATCCCATTTACGCTTGTTATTCTCCGGGGCCTTGACAGTCGAACCCTTAGCAGGCAAAATACCCTCATTCACCTTCAAGTTTGTCATCCTGTGAGCTGATCGAACCACCTCTGAGTATGTAGGAAGATTCCCCGCAGCCACTAACCCTGCGATCTCTGGTACTAGCCCCGAGATATAGTGTTCAATCCTCCTGTATTCTGGCACATGCAGATCAGGACACAGCACTGCCAACTCATTACGCCTTACCGTATACTTTTCAATCTCTGACCCGGTCATCTTGAGGTTCCACACCTCGTGCTCTAGCTTCTGAACTTCTTCCCTTGGACAGTACTCTCGCTTCAGTAGTTGGACAAAATTTTCCCAAGGCATAGCATAAGCCTCCCCTATACCCATATTCTGGGTGATATTGTTCCACCAGGTCAAAGCAACATCCTGGAATAACGCAGCAGCATACTTGACTCGATCCTCTGGGAGACAGTTGCACATCAGGAACACTGACTCCACCTTTTCCAGCCACCTTAGCAAGCTCACCGCACCCTCAGTGCCAGAGAATTCCTGGGGCTTACAGTCCCGAAACATCTTGTAGGTACACATGGGTGGGGGTGGGTTAACAGGACCACCTGAAATGAAACGCATGAGAAACCACGAAGGATGTAAACAAGGTTCACCAATGAGGCAAAAGTGGATAAATCAACTTACCACCACCATTGTGCCCTAACTGAAAGGCAGCTTGCAGCAAGTTGTTCAGATCTTCTTGTGATAGGTTTACACCTCCACGACCACCACCACCACCACGGCCACCACCACGCCCACCAGCGCGGCCAGCTCCACATCCTCCTCGTACTCCAGACATGATTCTGACAGAAAGGACGAGAAAATTTAGTTTCGCAGCTAATGGTAACCACTAGCATTTACAAGATCAAAGCTAGATCCAACTCAGGACTATCCACTCAAACCCAGAGCTCACTAGGGCTTTCATGCATTTCGGTTTATGATTTTGTGTGCACCCAAAATGATAAACCGCTCTACATGGTCCTCCAAGTGTTCTCCTAGTTCAAAGTTCAAATCACCGAACATAGACTCTTAGCTATACACCGTAATACTACGTGATCGTCTAGTGTGTGCGACTCGGCTATAGACTAGACTCTACATGCAGTCCTAGTTCACTATAACCATTGGCTCTGATACCAATCTGTCACACCCTCAAAATCCACTTGCGGAGTTTTACCGCGAGGCGCATGACAAACCAGGATCCAAGTCAACGATCACAATAAACAAATCTAAATGAACATATGCAATTTCAAAAACATAGTTTAAAATTCCCAAATACAGCGGAAGCTTATTCTCAAAACATAATCCAAAAGTAAACCAAATTATTCAATGTTTGAAAACCATGCAACCCTAACTAGACGCCGTGCAGACGCGTGCGCCCTAGTTCCGTAGTGCTACCTTAGCGACATGAGAAAACATGTAAGAGTTACGTCAGCACAAAATGCTGGTGAGTTTACAGGTTTGTAATTAAAGTACCAAGTTCAACCTGTCCATACTATATCAATTTGCAAACCAAAGTACGCTAGCTAGGCATATGTTTTGTTACATCTACGATTGGAAAACCATTACTAACTCGCAAACCAGATGTTGTGCCCGAATAGTAAACCTGTTCCTGTTTGAGACAATATGCACTCGCCCGGCCCTCCAAGCCGACGAGCGGGGTCGGTTACTCCTAATAGATCTATTCACATTTCCCCGTTGTGCTAACCCGCACATTCATGGTTTCCCCCGGGACTTCCAAAGATCGTATAGTAAACCATAGAAACCCATAGTATGACAGTTGTTACCAAAACATAAGTTTAACACATGTTTTCTCCCCCGAAAAGTGAAACCAGTTAAAAGAGGGGCCGTAAACTCACCTTAGGTTGCGTTACTTCGTAATACGAATAAAATCAGCAAGCTATGCTAGCCCCGTAAGACGGCGACCTAACATGTGACAGTTACAAGTAATTAGACTAATAACCCGTAGGTTAGTTAGTCCCTAGATGTCCAGACCATAACCAAGTTCGTTTGAAAACACTGTGACTGTTAAACTAACCCAATGTACAAGACTCGACATCCCATTGGTGACCCGAGACTCCCCGTGTTATACTTGCACTCTCAAACATACAATCATGCAATCACACTTAACATACGTTAAAGTCCAACAAGTTGTAGCACGTAGTTCAAGTATCACATAAACAAGTCCGAGCACATATTACCAAGTTACTAGGTATGTTACGGGGTTTCTAGCATGTTCCTAGGTGTCCAATCGGGTCCCGAAATGCTAAATTACACTTACAGCAGCAGTACAGGCGATTAGGAAAAGTCAACTAGTGATTACGTGGGTCAACATGCATTTAGGAAGGCTAATCGCCTATACTATAGGCGATTAGGATCATATGGTATGCAAATCAGGAGTTTATAGGCGATTACGTCGTAAGGCATGCAATTCAGGGCTTAACTAGCATTTAGGATCGTAAATGCATGAAGTAAAGGCATTTAGGCCCCTATTCGCATATACTATAGGCGAATAGGAACCCATATCAGGCGAATAGCCTCCTATTCGCCTATAGCATAGGCGAATAGGATCCCTATTCGCCTTTAGCCCAGCTGTTCCAGTTTTTCGCGCGTTTAACACTCCAAATCAGATCCAGAACGTGTGTAAACATCAAATATCAATCAAACAACCATATCAAACATATTTCAATCAAAATCCTTCGTTTAACCTCGTTCTATCAGTCCTGCATGCAACCATGTATCCCAAAAACAATACACATAGCATGAAACACCACATTAACATGCATAACCGTAACCCTAATGAACAATTACTCAGATTTCATCAACATGCTATCATCATCAATCTGTAACTACCTTAATATCATGCTAACAATCCTTCTTGAATCACAAAAACCCTATCTTTTAATTATAACACACATACAATATGCATAATAGTTAGAATCCAATTAACAACGATTATTAACGAATTTCAGAAGACACATACGTTTATAAACAGGTCTGGACCATTAGGGATTCAATAAAACATTATTAAAGATTGCATGAATGAAAACCACACCTTAGATTTATGATAGATTGATGTAATAGGCTTGAAATCTTGTGTTTTGATCCAAAATCGTGTTCCAGAGGTTGTGTGTGTGTTGGGACGAGTTGTGGGACGACTAGGGTTGTTATAATGAAGTTTAGGAGGTCAAGTATTGTATTTATAGGCGTTTTTAGTCGTCCAGCACGTTATAGGCGATTACGCAGCAGCATCAGGCGAATAGGGCTGCTAATCGCCTATAGTAGGGGCGATTAGGGCCTATTCGCCCCATGTGAATCCCTACTCGCCCTCCCTATAGGCGATTAGCCCTCCCTAATCGCCTATAGGGGTTGGTTCAGCGTATTTTGCGCGTTAAACCCCGTTTTAACATATGTTAACACATTTTCACATACCGACAAGTCACATAATGATTATAAACACATAATACATGTAAACAAACACATTCACACTCGTTCACCAATTCCCAGGACTCGAGACTTGTATGTTCCCTATGCTCTGACGATTCTACGAATCGTCACCCCTTGTACACTTGGTTAAGGACTGACATCTAATGAGCCTCTAGTCTGACATCTAATGATCCTCTATACTAAACTAATAGTTCCCGAACCGTAACACGACTCAACTAACCCAGTTAAGTATAATATACACGTGACTCGCTAAGGTAGACTTTAATCTAGACAGCGTTGTTAACCGGAATTTGCCGGGTGTCACATCATCCCCACGTTAAAAGAATTTTCGTCCCGAAAATTGCACAAGTACCAAAAGGAATAACAAAAGAAACAGACAAAAGATAGAAACCAAGAATGAGATTTACCCGAGTTGTCACAGAATGATGGTGGTGATGTGGGTGTTTTCGGCCGAGAGCATAAGCAAGAAAGAAAGGGGTGTTTGTGAGTTCTAAACCTTGATATCCTCCTATATTTATAGTCCATCATGAGGCAAACAATGAGCATGGTTCTTTGGGATTGTGATAGTACATATCATTCTAATATAAATGGGTTGTCAAGATTGAAAGGAACATGTGATCTTGTGGCTCTTTGTGAATTGACTGATAATAAAACAAGGGAGATCTTTAACATTTATGGCTTAAATCATGTCTATGGATGGTTCTTGACTTCAATACAAGACCTATAAGGGTGCAAGAAGAGTTTGTTGTCCATATGTTCTATGCATGAGCTAGTGGGACAAAATTAATCAATGGTTGGTCTTGTCTTGTCCTTGTCAGCCGAATGTGTAGGAAAGAGAGGTGAGAAATGTTTGTTTGTTATGTAGGGAAGTCTATCTCTATAGGGAAGTGTTGCTAGAAGGTTGACATGCCACTTTGGTATAAGGTTTAGTGAAAACGACTTGGGAGGGTGGTGGCACATGGGTCTTCGGCCGGTAATAAGAAAAGAAAAGGAATAGTGGTTTGTTGTTTAGTTAGTTACACAAGTTAGGAAAGTGTTGAGCTTTGGGAAGATGTGTTGTGTTAGGAATTAAGGTACCATATTTGTGTAAGGAAGAGACAAGACACACAAGATGTATATATGTATGTATGTAGTGTCGTGTGTGTGTGTGTGTTGATGCTTCTTCCATGTGTTGTCACCAAGGTTGTAAAAATCGGGACTAGTCGCCGACTAGTCCCCGGTTAATCGGTGATCGAGGGTATACTAATTAATTTTCCATTAATCACTCAGTTAGTCGGAATCGGTCCAAGCCGGCCGAAGTTGGCAAAAGTCGGCCAAAGTCGGCCAAAGAGTTCCGTTTGAAGTTGGCTCAAAAACATGATTTCATCCCAAAAGCTTATCCATTACCCCGAAAACCAAGTTAAAAAACCTTACCTAGATGGCTGGATCCATCGATGGTTCATACTCCGGCGAATATTCTGTTCCGGCGACGCATCTGGAGCAGCAGGAGTTGTGTTTGTTCTGTCTTTGTGTGAAAGAGAAGGAAGGAGGCGTACAATGAAAGTGGGTGGGAAGTAGGGTTAATATTAAGTTTAGACCTTTTTACATTTAACCCCCTAAATATTTACTAGTCTATATTTGGTCCTTTAACTTATACATGTATACATAATAAGCATAAAATTAATGTTATATATACAAATTAACCCCCTACATCTTTACTAGTCTATATTTGGTCCCCTAATTTATACTTCTCTACATAAAAAAACATAAGATTTATGTTATATATATATATATATACAAATTTATAAAATTATACATAAAAATTCTGATCCGATTAATCCCGATTAATCCCTAGTCCCCACCCCACCGGCCGACTAGCGCCTAGCGAGTTCTACAACCTTGGTTGTCACAATCACTAAGGTCTTGTAAGGTAAGGTGTATATAAGTCATCTAACATATCACTTGATTTGGAGTTGTGGATATAGATAAGTGATCGATTATGTATACACATACACATGGTTCTTATGACTAGTCGTTTTAGATTAAGTTGTATGCAGATGTATACATAACTATGTAGGCATGGTCGTGAGTATGTGATGTGGTTGATATCCGTTAGTTATAACTAGGGTCGGATCACCAGATGTTAGAACATGTGTGTCGTGGCAATAATATTATAGGTACATATGTTATTTGGGAACAAACATGTGTTATTGGAATATATATATATATATATACACACACACACACACTTGTTCTTTGATAGTGTTTGATGTCTTCAGTGGGTGTTAACCTCATGAAACATCTTGTAAATTGTTTGGTTTTGAGTGGAATTGTGCAGTTTTCCCACTTGGGCATTGTCACGTGTATTGTTGTTTGTTCCTGTGTGGTAATCGGGTATCCGGTTGCTCTCTGTTGAGCGTATGATTGGCTTGACTGTTCAACGCTGATTGTCTTGTATAGTTCGGGTGTTGTATGCATAAACGGGTATTCTATTGAATTTCCATAATAATTCAGGCTTTACTAGACTAGGGGTGGGGTATAGTGTTTGTAGAATGTCTAATTATGCACATAAAATGACAAAAATAAGTAAAATGTGTACGGATGTTAACCTGGATTGTTGACTAGTGTCAT
Organism: Ambrosia trifida; assembly: GCA_028751855.1. Taxonomy (NCBI): domain Eukaryota; kingdom Viridiplantae; phylum Streptophyta; class Magnoliopsida; order Asterales; family Asteraceae; genus Ambrosia; species Ambrosia trifida. Next base: position 60,807,389 of record CM054124.1, on the reverse strand, counting down.
ACTAACACAATACCCGCCTATTATACCCATTGGATATCATACATACTCACGGGTATAAGATATATTTGTTTGTTAAAAAAATACCCGCTGGAATTTCTAAATACACATTTTTTTGACTAGTATAATTATAATTATTGTATATTCTTTTGTTTATATAACAACTATTACATGTAAAATATGATATAAGTTTTATCTTAAATAAATAGGTGAATATCGTAAAAAAAAACATAATACTTTTGTTTGTCTCGTAAAAGTCACTAAACAACTTTTTACACACAAGTCCCCCACAAGTCAGTTTTGAACAAAATTATGAAATACATAGAAGTACTTGTTTACTTTGAACACGATCTATGTAAGGTATACCATATTTATGTCGTTCAATATAAATGCTTATGTTTATTTTTTAGACATTGATTGTTTTTAAAATAAACAAGTTGTTAAAAATTGTGTTCAAAATTGACATGTATAAAAACTTTAATCTGCAAGATAATTATAATGAGGGATTTAAGTGAGAAAAAAGAGAAAGTTTGATCTTTTATCGTATTTGTGAGATTTATATTGATAACTAACTAGATGTTGTGTGACATGTGCGTTGCTGCGGTAATCCTTCGGTCAGCATGTTTTGCAAATTTGTGACATCTTTGAAAATATACCTAAAATATTATCTATTTTAAAGAAACTTTAAAATGTATTAAAATATATATACTTTTAAAACAATATTAAATCAATACATAAATATGAATATAAATTTATAGTCTATACTATATTATGTAGTGGGCTAGCCCATGCAATGTTGTGATGTCACCGAGTCTCTTTTGATAAGTATAATATAACTCGATTTACCTTAAACACCGGTTATATTTAGTTATTATTGTTGTTGTGGTGGTTGTTATTGTTATTATTATTATATAAATAATTGGTAATTATACACTTAAGTATTTAAATAGTATAATACTTAATATAAATAGTATTTAATTATAAAAATATTAAATGAAAATATAAAGTAATAAAAATACTTAATTTTGATGAGATAAGATCCCGTACAAATAAAAATTTCGTACGAACTGTACGAATCGTTTAAAAGGGACGGTGGCATTTTAGTAATTAATGAAAAAATTACTTTATACTTAACCAACTTTTTAAAGATTCTACCTAATAATAAATTTCATTCAAAAAACCCCCAAATCAGATTTCAAACCGAAAAAACTCTAAAAAAAAACCCCAATTAACATCACAATCGAAGCGATCAGCCAAGATGAAATTCAAAATCATCCAAAAACATCAAATAGGAGGTAATTTGTGATTTTTATACGATTTTCTTTTTTCACTTTTCATGCTAAATTTCTAAAACAGAAAATAGGATGTCTCTTATTTTTTTTTATGAAGAACAAGGTTTCAAGGTTGTAGGCTTTTGAAGTTGTTCTATGTAGAGTACTTTTTGTGAAACTTGGTATAGCTTGTTCTATGTAGAGTAATTTTTGTGACACTTGAAGCTGAGAAGAAGACAACATGAATTTGTTTAAAGCAGAGGATCAACAAGAACATGATGAAATGAAAGAAGGATCTGCTACAAAATTACTCTACTTATACAATAATTACTCTACACTATAAACAACTGTTGATTACTCTAGAGTATTTATATAGCGTAATTATAACTAGAGTAATTATATAATTACATTTTCTTCTGTAGTAATGGTTTGGTTTCTGGAGTAATTTTGGAACTAGAGACTGAATGTTTCTTGTAGAGTAATTTTTAAAGTAGTTATTGCATGTCTTTGTGGAGCAATTTGTGAAGTAGTTATGGATTGTTTTGTAGAGTAATCTGCGTTTGTTTAGTATTTTTGTGAAGTAGTTATGGTTTGGCTTCTAGAGTAATTTTGGAACTAGAGACTAAACGTATGTTTTGTTTTATAGAGAGAGAAAGTGGGGTAAGAGAAAGTGACATAATGTCTGAGAAAGAGAAAACAGCAGATAAAAGTTGTTATTTACAATAATGCCACCGCCTTTTTTTCTTTGATTCGTACAGTTCGTACGATTTTTTGTTTGTATTTAATCTTTTGTCTAATTTTGATAGTTAGAGAGAGGCTAACGTACAAAGTTTCTTAACATACAAAGTGTAAGAAGCATTCTCAGCCATTAGATTTAGGCGGTGGCAAGATGGTAATTAACAATCCTAATCATATTTGGGTTAATCTAACCAAGGGTAAATTAGGAAAAACACGTTTAAATTTCTGTGAAATCATAACAACAGACATAATCGATGCAAAAATTTTCAACGATTGAACCTGATTTTTCATCGTTTTAAACTCGATTAAACGTTCAGAATGATTAAACAATAAAAAACATTCGATTACAAACAAAATCAAAACGTATTTGCAAAAATAGAAAAAACAGAGTATGATAATTCAATTGATAAAATTAGTCGAATCATATTCAAAAATCACTATCAACGCATGTATATTCACAGAAACGAACGATGTTGATAATAGAAGAAGAATTAAAGAAAAAAAATGGCTTTCAAAAAAGTTTCGGACGATGAAGATCAGAAACGGTTAAACAGAAAAAAAATCATAAAACGCACTTGGTTGTTTTATAAAACGCATTTGGTTTTTTAAACACTATTTAAACTGGTTTTTACAAAACACACTTGGTTTTTTTATAAAACGCACTTGGCTTTTGTAAAACGCATTTGGTTTTTGTAAAACGCATTTGGTTTTTTTATAAAACGCATTTGGTTTTTTAAACACTATTTAAACTGGTTTTTACAAAACACACTTGGTTTTGTAAAACGCATTTAGTATAATTAGAACTCACTTTTTCCTCACTTTTTTCCCTATTTTCCTCTGTTTTTCTCCAACAAACAAACAACTATATTCACACACAGTTGGGGTAAGGTTTTTATCGATTGGTTGTTTTTTTGTCTTTTTTTCTTCTTTTTCCTTTATTTTGTGATTAGCCAGAGATACAGAGATGTTGGCTTGGTTGTCTTCTTCGAAGATAGAGGGAAATGACTAGATCTGAGCCACGATTGAGGTCGGGTTGAAGTCGAACAACGATTGAGGTCGGGTTCGGTTCCGATTACGAAAAAAGAGAATAAAAAAGGTAAAAAGGTGGGGTTGGAAGGTGATGATGGGGAGTATAAATCATCTATATTGATGAGGGATCGAGCTCTTCTAGTGGATCAGATGATGAAGATGAAGATAAAGTTTGTGAGAAGGGTGGTTAGTTCAGATCTACCACAAAAAGGAAGGAAGGAAGAGTGTTTTGAGTTAGGTATAGTTAACCATGGTTTACACGTGTCAATATGTGGTAGCTTCCTACACTTCTCACATTAAGAAACTTTGTACCCTATACTAACTGGGCTAGCTCAGTTGGCCACCTCAATGAGGTTTCGAAAACGTGGCCTAAGGTCGCGGGTTCGATTCTAAGGGGGGGAGGGTTTACCCACATTCCGTGGGGTTCCCGCCCGGGGTTACCGGTTCGAGTCGTCGTTTGATCACGGTAAATCCTACGGGTACACCCACACGCTGTGGGGATCCGGGGGCTCGAACTCGCGTCGCTTGGTGTGTCATCGTTTGATTCCACCGCTGAGACATTCACCTTCAAAAAAAAAAATACTTTCTTTTGATAATTAATATAGTGAATTAAATGGTGTATTAAATAAGAGAAGATTATTAAATAAGGTTGCTCAAAAGACAAAATTGTCCCTAAAAATACATAGTGTTCTGTATCTTAAGCAACTAAATATGTACCTCTTAAATTTTAAAAAGTCATTGTCTGATGTTTTATAATATAATATAGATAGACTTGATGACACTTGATCATTCATGCCTGTTTATCCACTTTTTGATTGAATCACGACGTTTTAACCTTAACTAATGTTATGAGGTGAGTTAATGTACAAAGTATAATTAACATGAAAAGTGTATGAATGTAATTACACATGAAGTAACATAATTAATTAGGCAGGAAGTATCATATAATTATGCATGAAGTAAAAGTATCATACTTATGCATGAAGTAAAAGTATCATACTTATGCTTAGGGGTGTAAACGAGCCGAGCCGAGCCCGAGCCTGACTGGGCTCGAGCTCGGCTCGTTATGGTTTTATGAAGCTCGAGCTCGAGCTCGGCTCGGTTCGAGCCTAAAATCTTGAGCTCGAGCTCGGCTCGCTAGCAAAATCAAAAGCTCGAGCTCGGCTCGGCTCGAGGTGATTTGAGAACAATCTCAAACGAGCTCAAAGCTCGGCTCGAGATCGCAAAAGCTCGGCTCGCGAGTGTTATTAAATGGGCCTATGAAATAAGGACTTAGGCTTTGGAGATGTGGGCTATAAATTATAAGAGATATATAAATTACTTATAATTATGTTTGGGCTCGTTTAGGCTCGCGAGCCCAATCGAGCTTTGTATTTAGGGCTCGAGCTCGGGCTCGATAACTAAACGAGCCATATTTTAGGCTCGGGCTCGGGCCCGGGCTCATTAAGGCTCGGCTCGTTCGGGCTTTTTACCGAACCGATCCCGGGTAGCTCTCGAGCCGCTACGTGTCATTTACACCCCTACTTATGCTTAAAGTAGACATAATTACGCAACCTATAATAATCATTCGCACGATTTGCATGTTAACAACACTTTGTATGTTAACCTTTATCAACTTATAAAATACGAAAAACACCTTAAAAATATTTTTTTCTGAATATATCAATGCAATATAAGAAATAATAATAATAAGAAATAATAATATAATAATAATATTATTATTATTATTATTATTATTATTATTATTATTAATTAAGTCGGATAAACGTAAATAAAATGAACTAATTATCTCATGTCCATCAATCCATAAACCGAACTTATCTATACTATATTATAATGCATGAGGGAGGGGTAGTTTAAGATACCCAAAAGTTAAGAACTTATTTTTCATTAATAACCCTAAAATAAGGATAAAATAGTCATTTATACATTATTTACACTTTAATACCCTAACTTATTTACACTCTAATTCCTTATTTTTTTAGTTAGTAATTACATTTTTCTCCCCCCTACAAACTTATAATTCTTTTATTTAATTCTATCATAACTTTAAATCTATTATATTTTAAAAACATTCAAAAATACCATAACGACCTGCTCATTTTTGTCGATGTTTCGATGTTTGTCTTAGTCAATATCGATGTGTTGATTGAAATGTACAAGAAAGAATATCTTATGTACAAGTGATTAATGCATTTTATGTTTAAATACTAATATGGCTACTGAGAGTTAACTATTAAACCCGCATTCGAATGCATTGCAAGAACATTGATATGCACATTTAGACAACCTATAATCGAAGTGCACAAATTGAACTATCAACATGATTTTTATAAAAGTGAGTCATATACAAGATATTAATACAATAAAAGCGACACGACATATATTATCACAATTGTTGACACAAAAAGAAGAAATCATACACAATAATGTTTGTGACTGCGATATATCTGAAAAATTATTTAACGCTATCGAGATCTAGATTGTGTAGCAACCGCCATCATCGACTTCAAGGGGAGGAAAAGATTCACTATAGTTTTGATTAAGTCGAAGACGATCGCCACAACTTCTATCTGGCCGAGTTCTTAAACTCGTTAACTGTTAGCGGTTCACCGCCTCATAAGCTTCGTTTAAAAATCGGATGCCCCATAATATTGTTGCGGAATATCAATCCATCTCATGGGTTGTGTAATGGCACCAGATTAATATGTAAAGCCTTTCAGCGCAATGTTATTGATGCAGAGATAGCTGTCAGGCAACATACCAGAAAGATAGTATTTTTGCCGAGAATCCCTATATGTTTTTCAGAGGATGACATGTTCCTGTTCAAGCTGAAAAGAAAACAGTTTTTCATTCGACTTAGCTTCTTCATGAAAATCAACAAAGCTCAATGTCAAACAATTTCACACGTTGGTGTTTATCTTCCGGATTTTGGATTTTCGCATGTACAACTTTATGTCGCTTTATCAAGAGGGATATCACGCGCTAATACAAAGGTATTAGTACATCCTGCCATAAACTTCAAATGAGACAGGTTATACACCTCAAATGCTGTCTATCGAGACCTGTTACGCGATATATAAAATGCTTGTAAGTGAGAACGTAATGGTGTTTTTATGCATTTGGTGGTTTACACAAATACATTCAAAATATAGTTACATGTTATTACTTTATATACTTTGGTTACTTTTACTAACTTATTCATTTTTCTCTTAAAAGAAATATTTAGGAATGTGTCATGGATGAGACAAAGAGAAAAAATGGAAGAAATGTTAGGCATGTATACTGTATATATATAACAGAAAATTATAAATATATATATATATATATATATATGTTACTAACATACTTAACATTGTGTTTTTAGGTCCCAAACTTGCTTCAGCTACTGACGGGTCAGCAAAACAAGAAAACATGGAGGAAACTCAGCCTCCAAAAGATGTAATAATCAAACATGAAGAGATACAAGAAATTTCAGGGATCGCTCTTGATGACGAATGGTGGGCCGACAATATACATGAGATCATGCAGATTTGGAAGACGTATGACTAAATTGATATCATGATTCAAGTAGTTCACACTTAAGCTTTTAGTTTTAAACTTTATGTTTATTAAGACTTATTTTTCCTTATTCGCATGTTACTTTATTATTTCATCAAATGTTCTTGAATTACTTTATACTTTCAATGTTAAATCTTTTCGTTACTAGACATGTATAACGTTTATGACATATATCCACAACAATGATGCTACAACAAATATTAAACGAACGTAAAATAAGTATCGCATTGTAAAGTGTCGTTCCCGCCGCATCGCGCGGGTTTCCTACTAGTCATTATATAACTTAAAAACTCCATTTTGAATGATGTATGTGAATATATATTTTACCTTATCTATGATACAATATTTAAAAGATCACATATAATGATAAAATCATAAAACAGATAAATCTAACTTAAATTTCATATAACAAAATCGTCTCAACAATAATCGCTTCAAACTCGTTCTATGACTTCATTCTATACCATAAACCTCCTATAAATACTCTTTGTTCTCTATGCACAAACTAAATCTCAACTCTAAACCATGCCAATGTCATCTGTGCCTCCTTCTGCTGCCGTAGCCACCACTACCACCGCCACCGCCACAACCGCCAACATCCTCCCTGTGACCAACCCATCAACAACCAACCCATCGAATACTAGGAAACTCACCCTCATCCCACTCATCTTCCTCATATTCTTTGAAGTCGCTGGCGGCCCGTATGGACTAGAACCCGCGGTCATGGCGGCCGGGCCCCTTTTCGCCATTCTCGGGTTCCTAATCTTCCCTTTCATATGGAGTATACCCGAGGCTCTAGTCACTGCCGAGCTCTCTACTACATACCCGGGTAACGGTGGTTATATCATATGGGCCTATAAAGCTTTTGGCCCTTTTTGGGGTTCCTTAATGGGCACATGGAAATTTCTAACTAGTGTTATTAATCTTGCTGCATTCCCAATTTTATGCATTGATTATTTAGAAAAACTATTTCCTATTTTCGAATCGGGTTTGCCTAGGACGTTGGCGATAATAATCGCCAACGTTGTACTTTCGTTTATTAACTTTACAGGGTTGAATATAGTAGGTTACGCCGCAATTGCTCTGGGTGTAATTTCTCTCTCTCCTTTTGGTGTCATGTCAGTAATAGCTTTACCCAAAATTAAGCCACACAGATGGCTAAGTTTAGGCCAAAAGGGTGTTAAAAAAAGCTGGAATTTATATTTCAACACCCTTTTCTGGAACTTAAATTTTTGGGACTCCGTCAGCACGATGGCTGGCGAAGTTGAAAACCCTAAAAGGACTTTCCCATTAGCCCTTTTTTACGCGGTGATCTTAACATGCGTATCGTACATTATCCCTCTCTTTGCGGTCACTGGCGCGGTCCCACTAGACCAAACCGCATGGGAGTCCGGATACATGGCTGTTGCAGCCGAGACAATCGCGGGCAAGTGGTTAAAAATCTGGATTGAAATCGGAGCAGTGTTGTCCGCAATAGGTTTATTCGAAGCATTGTTAAGCAGTTGTTCGTTTCAGATACTCGGTATGGCGGATTTCGGGTTCTTACCAAAGTTTTTCCAGCTACGATCAAAGTGGTTCAATACTCCATGGGTTGGAATATTATTGTCACATTTGATAACCCTAAGTTTTTCGTTCATGCCATTTAAAGACATAATATCATGTGCTAACTTTTTATACAGTTTAGGGATGTTATTAGAGTTTGCTTCGTTTATATGGCTTCGAAAGAAGTTACCGAAACAAACACGACCGTATAAGGTGCCCGGAAACATGTTGGCATTGGTGGTGATGTGTATTATACCGACGGCTTTTTTGCTATTGATTATGGCGATCGCTACAAAGCTTGTGTTTTTTGTTAGTGGTGTGATGACTGTGGTGGGGATAATATGGTATTTTTTGATGAAGTTTTGTAGATCAAAGAATTGTTTTAGTTTCAAGAATGCTGATGAAGTTGAAGTTGGTGAAGAATGATGAATTATTATGTTTAATTAGTTTGGATTGTTATTTTGTTATTGTAAATAAAGTTTGTTACTTTTTATCTAGTGGAATTTTCTTTAGTATGTTTCAGTGTTAATTTTTTTATTTTGTGTATTTTTTTTAGTTGATAAAGTCATCTATTAAGTTGCTAGTGATATGGTCAAATGTTTAAGAAACTAAAACTAATTTATCCACAATAGGGGGATAGTTAGTTAATGTATTATTTTATTTGTAGATAATAATATAAACATGTGCGTTAAATTAAATTGCACATTACGGGGCTGTATGATAGCCTCTTAATCAGCCTCTTAACCATTTAAGTCTGAATCATTCAGCATTCTGACTGTTTGTTTCAGCATCTGAATGGAATGATTAAGTGCTGAATCATTAAGCTAATAAGGAATGCTGAATGATTCAGCTCTTAACCATTCAGAGCCTCTTAACCATTCAGATCAATTAATGATTCAGCACTTAATCAACCAAACAGCCCCTACATTTATATGATTAGATCATTACATCCTTAGATTGTATAGTTTGGGCCTTAGGGTTGTTATCAATGGTCAGTTCCTCGGCCCAAACTGTTTTGTAGACGTGTATCTATCCAACCAGGTGTGCAATCCTCCAATGTAGAATTGTAGATACTCAAAACATCATAGACGGGCATACCTGAAGCCTCAAACATTCAGACGGGCACACTGAAGCCCAACGGGTATTGGACCGGATATGGGTAGTTATAAAAATTTTCACGGGTATTGGACAAGTAGGGGATTAAGCGATACCTGATCCAAATACCCGAAACCACAAACCCGTTTATCCGATTTTAGTTTTATCTTTCTTTAGCCCTTGTCTACTAGTGCTTTATTTTAGTAGGTTCTTTGTGTGAATTTTTTTTTTCTTTTGAATATGTATTTAATAATATTATTCATAAAATGTATGTTGTAGATATATACATAAAATTCTACAATAATTATAATGAAGTTATTTATCTAGGACAAATCCATAAAAAAATCATCATGCTTTCGATTTTTTTTTTCTTTTGAACATGTCAATTTTGAATACAATTGTAATGTAACTTATAATAACTTGCTTATTTGCTAAAAGAAAAGGTTTAACCGACTTTTGTGAGAAAAAAGTAAATATAATATTTTTTATGGCATTTACCCATACATATCAGTGATATCTCACATAGTTTCTTGATTAAAAATCTTATGTATTCATCATTCATAGTGTCATATAGAGGTGTAAAAAAAAACCGGTTCTGGAACCGAAACCGGTAAAACCAACCAGAACCGAAACCGATTTAAGAAAAATACATTTTTGGCCATAAACACAAATAAAACTTTGTTTTTTTAATTAAAATTCAATTCCCTTCTTTAAAAAACCCAAAAAGGTATTAAAAGTTAAATTTAATGTAATTTATACGATTTAAAAAAGTGCGAAAGTGAACCGGACTAGAACCGAAACTGAACCGGAATCAAAACCGAAACCGGGTAAAAAACCGATTTTGTAGTCGACTAAACCGGTTCCAAACCAAAACCGGTTCGGGAGGAACTAGTACTGTAGCAAACCGGTTTGAAACCGAAACTAGTTTGACCAAAAAAACCGATTTGTACACCTCTAGTAGACAAATGGGTTGAATGAAATAAAAAGTTGGACCAATATGCAAATAGGTTGCTGCAAATTAAAATCCAATGTTTTAGGCTGTTGGCTGGTTAACAACACAAAACCTAGAGATGATCAAATTGGTTTTTTTTGGGTTTTAGTTTTGAGCTAGTTTCTAGTAGTACCTGTTACGGTTTGATTTTACTGGATTTAGCGTCGGTTTTTGACTTGGTCTCGGTTTCAAGCCCATTCATGTATGCACCTTTTAATGTTATATAAACTACAAAAAAATTACGAACCTATACTATGAAAGCATAATTTCATTTGTGTGCAAGAACAAAATTGGTTTCAGTTGTTGTTTGGTTCCAACCGGTTTCTAGCCGAACCAGTTTGTGTACCGGTTCGGTTTGGCTGGTTTTAGCATCGATTTTCTTACTCAGTTCGGTTTGGAATTTTTGGTACCGGTTTCAGGTGAAATCAGTTTTGGTTCTGGTCGGTTCTATGGTTTTGGTTCTAAAACCGGTTTTTTTACAACCATCTAGGCAGGAAGTAATCAACATCTAGGCAGGATTTTTACAACCATGTCTCTAGCTCAATAGTAGTCCATAGTGGCAGTGGTGCGTAGAGGTTACACTCTCATCTTTAGCATCGATTTTTATCTCATATCACCATATTATTCTTCAATATCAATGATTCTCTTTGTGAATCCCTTCTAGTATTTATAAAGAACAAAATCGAATTCAGTAGTATTACAGTGTTTACTAGCATTTTAAAGAGAAGATGTTTCAACATTTTATTGTTTTGGATAACGTTAAGACGGTAATTGAGCATCTTCGCCAACAAGAAGCATGTGAAACATTGAATAAAAATGGTATAATGCCCAATTTCTACAAAGCCAAAGAGTTTTAACACAATGTTGCTTTGTTACACTTGTGTGGGTCTTTTGCTCATTAATGATAACGAAAGAAATTTCATTGTCTTTTCCAAGTTATATATGTTTCAACATTTTATTGTTTTGGATAAAGTTAAGAGGGTAAGTCGTTTTATTGTTTTGGATGATGCTAAGGTGGTAAGTCGGCAATGGCATTTCTTCTTGTTATGTTATGGTGAATGTGATTAATGGAAAAGGACCTACGTTATCTTGTCTCTTTAAAAATGTAAAAAAATAATATTGTTAAAGTAAAAAAAAATGCGTTTGCCGGGAGTCGAACCAGGGTCTATTGCTTGGAAGGCAATTATCCTAACCGTTGGACTACAAACGCTACTTTGTTGTTTACATATATACAGTGTTATAAATATGAGCAGGTAAGAACATACAGTTAGTAGAATAGTTGTGAAACTTTTTGCATATTTGGACTCTTGTTATTTTTTCTCGTTAAAATTTAAATGAACATAAATGTACATAAAATGTTTATTATTGTAATTAACAAAATCATATCTGATAGCTCGTTATTTATTTTGTTTTGTAATTAATTAAGCATATGGAGCGATAATAAAAACACTAGTTTTTATATTATTTTATTTATATTTTTTGTAAAGTATATTTAAGACTAAAACATATTAGTGTGACACAATAGATAAGTTGCTTGTCTTTCGTCCCCGTCCATGAAATCATAAAAGAACGTATGACAACAAATACCGCCAAACACGTACGTTCTAAACGTCATTGTACATAAGAGATGAACTAAATCACTAATCACTAATCACTTAAACATGGTTGGATAAGAAAAATTCAAAGATGTTGAAGTTCTCCCTCTCTTAAACCTCATAAAGTATTATTATGTCTCTTAGCTCTAAGGTTAGACAAAATATGATATAAAATATAATAATAATGAAATCGTAGCCTTTTGTGATTCATGTATGTTGAATAATATAACAAAACATGCACAATATTGGCTTATTTTAAAGATAATATCAGTAGTTAAACTAAGACAAATTTTATGTATTTGGTTTGTTCCCTAAGTGTGTGAAAATAATTAAAAATAGTACTTTAAAATACATTATATTTTATTTTTCTTGGAAATTAAGACATACGTTGGATGATGACAAAACCAATGTAAAAGCACCTACAGGAAACAAGAGGTATCATAGGTTACAAGATCCTTAATTCGGTTCACATATAAAGACAACTTTTTTTCTAATCTAATAAAGCCAAAACCCTAATTAGAACGATGTGGCACGTCTCTAGAAAAGCTAAATTACCGAATAAATGTGTGGTATCAAACAAAAAAAGAGTGAATATAACAAGTTGATTCTCATGAGTGACGCTCATATATATTAAAAAATAAAATTATCGTCAATGTTTCCATTTATGAATATATATATACTAGTTTATACCCAGGAGTTTGTTGAAATAAATAAATCTAATATGAAATGACAAAATGTTATATAAAAAGAACTAGATTATATATATTTTTTTTTGAACGACAAATTTCACTCCTTGTGGGACTTGAATCCATGACCTCCTCCTTAGGTGTTCCTAGAAGTTTTGCTTCTACCATTGGGCCACCAACCCCAATGGCAAAAAGAACTAGATTATATCACAGGAGTGTTCCGGGGTTAAGAAATCTAATATGACACATCAATTTTACATATGAAATAGACTAATGCGCTTTATAGTTAAATGCAGGAAAGCTTCAAGTAGCACCTTATCTAAAACAATTAACAATGTATCTCAAATGTTAACGTCTAATCTTAAACAATGTATAATTCTAATGTTAACATCTTACCTAAACAGTATTGAAGGGATAGGGAGCCTAATCTGAAGGGCGTCCCTATCCCCACGAAGCAATAACCCTGCGCCAGGTCACGGCGCAGAGACACAACAGCGCGGGGCAGATAATTAGCACGCCTCGCGCGCCAGGACGGATGATAAGCAACAGACAATACCTGATACGCGCGTGTAACCACGCGCGGAATCTTCCCTTAGCACCTCTCATACGAAGTACAAGGAATGACAAAAGGAAGATTCATGAAGATCCTTGTCAGAGCACGCACCAACAGGAGAAGGACATGTGGCAGATAGTACAAAAGGGTGAACGGCTACACTGTGCACGCTGTCATGAACAGTGACCAGCAGGCATTACCTGGCTCACGGTCAGACATCACGTCAGACAGCAGAGGTGGCCTGAACACTGTAGCAAGTACGATGTTACTGCACACCATCAGGAATCCGCCACGTGTCCAGCCACAACAACGACAACACTGTAGAGCGACGTCATCAACAGTAATCCGCCTTTTCCCGCCATTTCAAGGAAGACCATGGACTTGGGCCTCGGTTGGGCCCAAGCCAGTAAAGTCGCCTGTGGGCCTCCCATGCAGCCCACTATTAGGTCTATAAATAGGATCGGATGCAATCCTTGTATTCATTCAGAAATATAGCCATAACTACCACATACTTAACTTGTAATCTCCTTCTTTAGTAATAATATTCCGGTGTGCTTGCAGTGGACGTAGGTCATTTACGACCGAACCACTTAAATCTCTTGTTCTCACACACACACCACTCATATTAACAACCGCTTGGGTCACCATTACGGTTTGGGTAAAGGATTAACCTTGTAGTTACATAAGTATTAACCACCCGGGGGTTACACGTAATCTCCGGTATACTTATTGTTTCTTCAAGTATAACACTAATATTAATACCTAACCAAAAACAATATATAAATCCAATACTAACACGTAACCAAAAACAATGTATAACTCAAATGTAACTCTAATATTAAAACCTATTCTAAAGGCTAAAAAATGTACAACTCTAACATACTAATATTGATACCTAACCTAACACAGTGTATAACTCTAGTAACTTATTCTGTTCTGGTTGAAAATATAATTCATATTTACTGGTTTGAACATAATTAGTGACATGCATATACATGATTAATGAATTACTTGAACACGTGTTTTTTTCCTGTATGAACAAAACCCCACAAAAAATAGTCGTTTTTTTTCTCCGTTATTATATAGCACTATGGTCCTCGTTGGAAAGATAATAAAACGCTCGTTAATTTGGTGTAATTTTTTTTAAATTATAGGAGGAAACATGAAAGAGAAAAATCCAATTTTCTTTTTAATTTTTTTTCCTAAAATTACTTAATGCCACATGACATCCTACATGGCACCCTCAAGGGGAGAATGGATGGCTATATGAGTGTCATATAGGATTTAGCCCTTTAAAATATACATATATTATATTTATATAGTAAAGTAATAATGAAGATAAAGATTATAATTTAATAAATATTAGTTTATATATATATTATCCATAATTAAATAAAAAAAGAGAAAACAAAAATAAATGTTTTAATTTAATGACATGTGTCCGATAATATATTGTTTTTATTATAACTAGTAAAATTCAGCCGCGCGTTTGGTTTACAGCCACTACTGAGCAATTCACGTATCACTTGATACGGACGACCTGGATACGGACGACCTTTGGTTTTCCGCCGGCACACAGTGTTGACTATGTCGGCAAAGAGGCGGTGGCATTGTTGCAAATACAAAGGTTCCAATTTTTTTCAGGGAATTGTCATCCAGGCTTTTGGCTCTAAGTGCTAACAGATAATAGCCTCTACTACTACTGCAAATATCAAGGTTTTTACCTTTTTTTTTCTAGTGAATTGCTATCCAAGTATCCAGGTGGTTCATAATGCTAGCCACTTTTTTTATTCAACATTGCGCACATTTGATTCTATCCCCTACGTTGTTTGTTTGTTTCTTTCTTGAGGCTTTTCTCATAAGGCAGTCATGGCTGCATACATTGTGATCATTGCCGCAACCCTAGCCCTAGGCATACAATAAAAGAAACGGCATGGTCGATGGTGACGACAAATCGAAAAAACAGCGACGCAAATCCTAGATTACAACCCCGAAGACAATCACCATCACGTAAGACAACCCACCAACCTCCGCCACAATAACCACCGATTGCGACCACCATCTACACAAAAATACTACACCCACCACCATTGGCGGTGGTTTCTCAAGAAAAAGAGCAGAGAGAGAAGCAGAGTATGGTGATAAGAGAGAGATGAAAGTGGTTTTAACAGGAAAGAAACAAAAGGACAGAATGACGAATTACCCCTAAAACAAAAGAAAATTATGAAGTTGCCAATTCACACACTGTTCCACCGACAATTGTGAATTAATATATACTGACTACCCAGGGGAGTCCCCACACTATGGACAGACCCCCACGACCAACCCAATGGAGGGCCCATATGTACCTCGGGCGGCTGGCGTAGTCAGGCCCGCCCATGCAGTTCCCAAAACCGGGGAAAACTCAACCCCTCACACGCCCGTAGGCACGACGGTGAAGGATTGGTAAAACCCGGGCGAGATCAGGACTCGAACTCGTGACCATAGGCCAATAGTCATCCATCATTTCTCATTATGTCCCTCGTGGGAATCGAACCCGGAACATCCAAGAAGGATCCCCGATCAATTCACCAACTGAATTACCCATAAAGAACATAAATGTCTGGTTTGATAAAAAAAATAAAAATAAATAAAAACATCCTACTACAACTTCTTCAAGAGTACTTTATAACTTTCTTATATATTGAAATTTGTGCTTCATATTGAACCAAGAAACATGCTCAAGTTTATTTTTTTTTTATCGGTGAACAATTGTGTGGCACCCATCCTTGCGGGGCGCCGTGTCCAAGAATCGACTACTCGACCTTCAGCAGCCCCCACCTTCTCCTGATGCGCGGAAACCCGAGCTCCACCCGCCCGAAGGCACGACAGTGTTATAGAACTCGGTAAAACCTCACCGCCCGTCATATTCGAACCGGCGCCATCCATATTCAATCTTCACCCGGATACCAAACCATAAATGATGGAAGTGAGGATTGAACCTTTGATCATATAGGTGAAACAAAAGTCACTCCACCACTTCACCAATATAGATGGATTATGCACAAGTTTATTAAAACCACGAAACATATTTAATTATCTCCACTTTCTCAACTTATTTTCTGGTTTACTTTGTCCTCCAAAAATATCCTTACTCAATATCAGATACGATACATATATAACGCATAAAAGAAAATTCACCAATGTGATCTAAGCATGTGGTAGTTGTCTAGTTTGTTATCCACAAGTAGTTGTCACTGCCGGCATTTCCAAGTTCATTATTAAAATTAAATAAATAAATATTCCATAAAGGCGAAAATTATATCAAAATAGTGCGTCACCACCCCTTTTTGTATGACGAACCCTAGTGTACTGAAGACAAAAAATATATATTTAAATAGGGGAATTGGAATTAAATAATTCCAATTCCTCGGGTTGGAAAACAATAATCCCAATTAAATAATTCCAATTCCCAGGGATGGGCATTTCACGGCGGCGGTTAAGGTTCTGTGCTCCAGTGGGGTTGCCCCTCTATGTGAATCGACCATGCAAGCCCTCATTGATAAGCACCCAGTGGTGCCGCCTCCATCTTTTTCGTCTAACCCTATCGCCCAACACGCTCTATCTGTAGATGGGGATTATGTGCTCAAATGTATCCGATCTTTCCCTAAAGGGACGTCTTGCGGTAGGGATGGGATACGGGCCCAACACCTGTTGGATGCTATGGGTGGCGAAGGCTCGGTGACTTCCTCGGGCTTGCTCGCGGCCATTATTGATGTTGTCAACTTATGGCTTGGGGGGGCCTGCCCTGAGGCACTTGCTGAGTTTGTTGCCTCGGCCCCCCTCACCCCCTTATTGAAGCCCGATAATGGAATTCGACCTATTGCTGTGGGGGTCATTTGGTGGAGGTTGGTTTCTAAGGTAGCAATGAAGAAGGTTCGGAAAGACATGGCCCAGTACCTTGGGGATATTCAATTTGGAGTAGGCGTACCAAATGGGGCAGAGGCGGTGTTTCACAGTGCCAACAGGTTCCTGAATTCTTTTCATGTGGATGGGTCCTTGGCTCTGCTTACAGTAGACTTTTCCAATGCCTTCAACATGGTCGACCGCACAGCCTTTCTTCAAGAGGTTCACCAGCGATGCCCGTCTATCTATCTGTGGGTCCAGTTCCTTTACGCCCAGCCTGCTAGGTTGTACGTGGGTAATGATTGTATTGGGGCTACCACCGGAGTGCAGCAAGGAGATCCTTTGGGGCCCCTTCTCTTTGCTCTTGCCTTACATCCTCTCATCATGCGGATTCAGGAACACTGCAATCTCCCGTTCCATGCTTGGTATTTAGATGATGGGACGATTATAGGCAACGCTGCTGCGGTTGCTAAGGCTTTAGACATTATCAACGTGCATGGGCCATCTCTGGGGCTTCATCTCAATATTAAGAAAACAGAGGTCTTTTGGCCGACGTGTGACGGGTTGAAAAGCCAGGAAGGGCTTTTCCCGGCAGGGATTGGTAGACCTAAGAAAGGGGTTAAGCTCCTTGGTGGGGCTGTTAGCCGAGATCCTGCCTTTATCGGGGAGTTGGCAGGGCGGCGGGCTACGAGTGCGGTTGCCCTCATGAAACTATTGCCCCGCCTTAGAGATCCCCAGAGTGAACTCCTGCTGCTCAGGTCATGCATGGGGGTCGCTAATTTACTTTTTGGGTTACGAACTTGCCAACCCCACTTCATGGTGGATGCGGTATCCCTTTTCGATGATGGTCTCTGCGAAGCTATTGAAGATATAGTTGTGTGTGGCGGCCCCTTCTTCGGGGACCTCCAGTGGCGCTTGGCATCCTTGCCGATGCGTTTAGGTGGTTTGGGCCTCCTTTCAGCTCGAGATGTTGGGGTCTATGCCTTTGTGGCGTCCAGAGCTCAGTCTTGGGAACTTCAGGATCATATCCTCCGAAACAGTGGGGTCATTGGACTAGACCCAGACTATCAACAGGCGCTTGAACGCTTAAATGTCTATCTCCCGGATTTTGATATTGGCGGTTTTTCTAACAAGGACACCGCCCCCCCCCCCCCCCAAAGCCACAAAAAATTTTGGCGAATGCTCTTTTTAGCAAAACTGCTCAGAGCCTGGGAGAAGTTTTTGAGTTGTCCACTCGCCAGAAGGCGGTGATTGAATGCCTAAAGGGCCCTCATGCTCAGGATTTTTTGACCGTTATCCCGATTGAGGGTTTGGGTCAATGCATGTCTGCAGTAGAGTACAGGGCTATACTCAAGTACCGATTGATGATCCCTATGTACCCGGAAGATGAAACATGCCCCATCTGCCGTAAAACCTGCATGGATAAATACGGGGAGCATGCAATTCATTGCAAGGAGCTCCCTGGTTTCAAATATCGGCATGACTGGGTGAGGGATGTTTTGTGGGATATCTTGAGAAGAGATGGGATCTCTGCCAAAAAAGAGGCCCCTGTAAACTTCCTCACAGACCCCACGGAAGGGAGATCCACCCTGCGACCAGCAGACCTGCTTGTCTTTGGTTAGGAGAGCGGGAAACATGCCTGTGTGGACCTCACCGGGGTATCTCCGCTGGTTGGGTTACGGGAAACAGGGTTCGTAGCTGGGCAAGCATCAAGAAAGGCAGAATCAAAGAAAGTAGATAAACATGCTAAAGCTTGTGCAGATAACCAACATGTCTTTATCCCTCTGTCTTTCGACACCTTTGGCTCCCTGGCGCCAGAAGCTATTCATTTCTTGACCAGGGTCCAACGGGTTGTCCACAGCAATGTTTCATCCCCAGGGGGGCAAGGTTTTGTCTTTAGTAGACTAGGGTTTGCAATTCAAAAAGGGGTGGCAGCGCAGCTTGTTGCCCGTCTACCTGCTATTATGATGTAACTTCCGTATTTTGTTTTAATAAAAATTTATTTTAGCAAAAAAAAAAAATTGGAATTTAACAGGTCTAACTTGTTTTGGTTTTTATTTCACTCGACCAAAACTAACTGAGGTTAACCTAGTTAGTTTTATGCCTAATTTTTTTTGTCAACAATGACATTTTTTACACGTCGATCAACTGCCAACGTGGCATGTCACATAGGCAAACAAAAAACTAATTGTGTTAACCCAAGTTAATTAATTTTGGTCCAGTGAAATAAAAACAAAGACAAGTTAAGTCTGTTAGATTTCAATTTTCAAGTTTAAATTATTGTCTTTCAACCTGATAAAGTTGGGATTACTTTTAAAAAAAAGATCGAGACAACAATGATCATCTACAAAGATTTGATAATTAAATCTTAGAATCCTTCGTTTCTTGAAAACCTTGGTCCCACATTATTTTAAATTTCTTCTATAGTGTATATATGATGATATATATATGCATGGTTGCTATATATATAGTTTATCACAAGAAGGTCTCATTTCTCAAAGCCATATCTTGAAAAGTATCAAAGTATCCCACAAAAAAAGATTGAATCTTTTTAGAAAGATATTGAAAAGAAAATTAGTGTTACAATAAAGATTTGCAAATGGCAGGTGCAGTTTCTATTTTAGGTAATTCTTGTACAGGATCGGTGATCAACGATCACAGAAACTACTGTTATCGCGAACACGCGATAACAGCTAGAGTTGTAACGCCAAATAAACCAATCTTGCCCGAGTTATCAATAAAAGGCATTCCTCACAATGATCTACGTGTTCGAGAGATTGTTCAAAGACAATTACTAACACGACGCAATGATCATTCTGTTTCAAGACAACCCGAGTACCATCCGGAGTTTCTTGAAGAAGCGTATGATCGATGTAGAGATATTTGTGCTGAGTATGCCAAGACTTTCTATCTAGGTTAGATTGTTATTTTGGCTAATTAAATAGTTTCCTAAAATGGAAAGTTTGTTAAAAAATTGTTTTGGTGATGAGTTTTGCTTTGAAATTTTATAGGAACAAGACTAATGACTGAAGAAAGACAGAAGGCAATATGGGCTATATATGGTAAAATTATTCATCAACTTTTTGATTTTTTTTTTTTTTTTTTGGATTGGTAGGTGTTTATGATTCAGCAAAGTACTTTTAGGCGTTTTATTAAAGTTTTTGTACTTCTAGGCAGTTCGTTACCCTAACAAGCAAACTCATGCAACTTCTAACAATTTTTTTGGAGTTCGTTGGTGTGACAAGCGAACTCCATTGTTTTTGCCAAACCTAACCTGACGCTTACAGTTTTCACCAAACTCTATGGAATTCGCTTGCAGAGGTAGTGGATCGCCTAGAAGTACAAGAACCAACAAAAATCTAACAATTTTTTTGGAGTTCGTTGGTGTGACAAGCGAACTCCATCGTTTTTGCCAAACCTAACCTGACGCTTACAGTTTTCACCAAACTCTATGGAATTCGCTTGCAGAGGTAGCGGATCGCCTAGAAGTAAAAGAACCAACAAAAATCTAACAATTTTTTTGGAGTTCGTTGGTGTGACAAGCTAACTCTATCGTTTTTGCCAAACCTAACCTGACGCTTACAGTTTTCACCAAACTCTATGGAATTCGCTTGCAGAGTTAATGGATCGCCTAGAAGTACAAGAACCAACAAAAAAACGTGTAGAAATACCTAGACATAATCCTAAACCACCTACTAATCCAAAAAAAAATCCAATTTTACCCAACCAATGGATATGTATGATAAAAAAACATAACTCGATTTACAGTTTGGTGCAGGAGAACAGATGAACTCGTCGACGGCCCTAACGCGATCCACATGAGCGATGCAGTTCTCGACAGATGGGAAGAAAGACTCCATGATCTTTTCCATGGCCGCCCCTTCGACATGCTAGATGCTGCCTTAACACACACTGTTCAAAAGTTCCCACTAGACATTAAGGTACTATAAATAATCAAACTCCTGATTAAAGTCCATACATATATATGATTCATATTCATACATGCTAAAACAAGTTACTTGTTCGGGTTTTGATCAGCCGTTTAGAGACATGATTGAAGGCATGAGAATGGATATCAAGAAAAGTAGATACGAAAACTTTCAAGAACTCTACTTGTATTGTTACTATGTTGCCGGGACAGTTGGTTTGATGAGTGTCCCAGTCATGGGTATCGCGCCGGAGTTGTCATCTGATGCACCCAGCATCTATAATTCGGCTCTTAGTCTTGGCATTGGAAATCAACTAACCAACATCCTTAGAGATGTAGGAGAAGAGTAAGTTTTTCTATAATTAATGTATATAAACTTTATTTAGGAGTTTAGTTATAGTACCTTAATGTCTACATGTAAGCATGTTTTATAAATTATAGCACATTTTAATTTACACATTTTTTTATATTACATAACTTTTCTATTTCTAGAAATTATTATAAATTTTATTTCCAGGAATTTGTAGATATTTTTATTTTTTTAAATTGAAAACCAACACTGCTAATAGATTTTCGACCGAAAGTCCTTGATGATATCGGGTGGTAATCTGTCGATGAAACAAACATTGTCGGTAAAAACATTATCGATTAAATATGTATGATGTATCCATTGTTGATTTGTCAGTGAATATCTGTCAATAATATTTTCAAGGGATACGACCTAGGAAACCATCAGTGATCACTCGGTAAACTGTTGGTTTCCCCATGACCATCACCGAGAGACCACTGATGGTTATGTCCATCGTTGAAGGCTCTCTAGTATGTAGTATTAGACATTGTTTTAGTTCTTAGTTCCATCTTGTTTTTTTTCCTTTAGTGCCATAAGAGGTAGAGTTTATCTTCCTCAAGATGAGCTAGCACAATTCGGGCTATGTGATGAGGATGTTTACTCAAGGCGAGTTACCGATAACTGGAGAGAATTCATGAAAGGGCAGATCAGAAGGGCTCGGTTTTACTTCAACCAAGCCGAAGAAGGAGCTTCTAAGCTTGACAAAGATAGTCGTTGGCCGGTATGTTCATTTTTTTTTTTTTTTGAGAAAATATATTTCATTTCAATAA
The DNA here is from genome assembly GCA_028751855.1 of Ambrosia trifida. Taxonomy (NCBI): domain Eukaryota; kingdom Viridiplantae; phylum Streptophyta; class Magnoliopsida; order Asterales; family Asteraceae; genus Ambrosia; species Ambrosia trifida. The sequence goes on along the minus strand of CM054124.1, from coordinate 60,785,399 downwards.
AAGAAGCAAATTACATAAGGATAGCAAGTAGGCGGGTAAAACCCGCGCCGCTGCCCCAATTCTATAAACTCCAATTCTATAATTTAAACAAATTAAGATACTCCTCATCTTAAACCAATATTGTACTTTGATTACAGGTTTGGTCATCATTGTTGTTGTACCGCAACATCTTGGATGCTATTGAGGAGAATGATTATGATAACTTGACCAAGAGAGCATATGTTGGTAGGACTAAGAAACTTCTTATGTTACCTTTATCATACACTAGATCCGTATCAACCGGTTTTGCCTTCTAATAAATGTAGAGTGCAAGATATGTGTTGTCTTGTTGATATGATACATATATTTATATATATCGTATTCAATTTCATACATATATTAATATGTATATTTGGCCATAATGATGTTTTGACACGAGAAAACCTTAATGGACTACTTAGTTGGTACTTTAACACCATTGTTTTCTTGTAATTTAACTAGTGGTGGTGATTGTGTCGGGTTGTCAAGTTAAATAGTTGATTGAACTAGAGCATGAATCGCATATTTCGTATGTCAAATAAGTAACTCTAATCCCAACACATTTATAAGTGTATAACTTAAACATGACCCTTTAACCCTCTTAACTCATTTATTTAAACAAGTCAAACAGGTTGGTAGATTGTAAATAAGTTGTAATCAAGTTGAAGAATCAACCTGTTATAAACTTGTTAATGGACCAACATGTTTAGCTAACGGGGTAAACAAATCAACCAAACATGGCATGTGAAAACCGAAGTAACCAACCCGTAACCCAATTAACCGACATAATCAAGCCAAAATAACCAAGGCAACAAAAAACAGATGGTTACGTTTGGTGTTTTTGTATAAGTGTTTATTGAAATTTGGTTACGTTTATATTTACTGTCGAAACCGAACTGCATCGAACAACCAAATCGAACCATCATAACCGATTGGACTTATAGAACCAAACAAAGTTGGCTTTTGGGAAAGATGGTAGAGTGATTAATAAATATACACGCTCTCTTACTTTTACTTTAAGTAGGGGTGTTGATCGTGTTTATAATATGGGTTATGGAGTATTCGAGTTTTGGTGGATGGTAGTATATCCGATAGCTGATCTATAGCACAATTGGTTCATCGATTTCAAGTTGTTTAGTTTTCGGGTTATTCAGGAAGTTTGGGTTTGAACAAATCTTACTTGTAGTAAAGGATTCCAATCACGTGACACTCACTCATTTAATTTATTAATAATTTTATTATCAGATTATTAATATATAATTTTTATCTTTACAAATAAAAATCTTTTAAGACACATGTCAATTACGTGAAACGAGAGAAGTCGGATCATGCCCCGCTTCTCCTTTCTCTCATTGATACTAATTTTGGCCCGAAACCTTTTAGCTGGTACGATTCTTGGGTTGATAGGCAGGGCTGCTTGGAAATGATAAATTCGGTGCTGGGGGATTGGGTTAGTTCGGGTCCGGCTGACTTGAATTTGTCTAAAAAAACTCAAAGTTTTGAGGGACAAGCTCAAGGTTTGGATCGTTGATAGTAGAATTAAAGAAAAACAAGATGAAAGCAGATTAAGACAAGAAAAGGAAAGCTTAGAGATCTTGATGGAACATCAAGATTTAGAAGAAGATGATGTTTGGGTTTGGTCCGAATGTGTTAAATTCCTCAAAGAAATTGAGCTAATGAAATCGCGAGACATAAGAAAAAAATCAAGAACTAAATGGGCCTCTCTTGGTGACGAAAATTCGAGTTATTTCCATAATATTGTTAAAGGCAGACATGCGAGAAACGCGATTCCGAGCCTCCAAGTTGAAGGTGATTGGGTTTCTAAACCATCTCTTGTCAAGCGTGAAGTCCTTAGACATTACAGAAGTCACTTCAAGGAAGACACCCCTTTGCGGCCTTCTATTCAATGTTTGGGTTTGAATCGCATTTCCGAGCAGGATAGCTTATTTCTGACTTGCTCATTCTCGAAGCTGGAAATCTGAGATGCGGTTTTCGACTGTGCCTCAAACAAAGCGCCCGGACCTGATGGTTTTAATTTTCGCTTCGTTAAACGGTTTTGGAATCTCCTAGAAGATGATTTCTATAATATTTTGGAAGAATTCCATGAAACAGGCTCCATAAATTCGGGTTGTGGCTCGGCATTCATTACTTTGATCCCTAAGGTTAAATCGCATGTGGGGCTCAAAGATTATAGACATATTACTCTTATTGGGATGACTAGTAAGGTTATTTTCAAAATCCTTACGAATCGTCTCAAAAGAGTCTTAGGGAAAGTGATCTCAGTTTCTCAATCGGCGTTTTTATCAGGTCGTTTTATCTTAGACGGCCCGCTTGTGGTGAATGAACTTACGGAATGGTTGAAAAAAAGAAAGAAAAAGGCTTTTCTCCTAAAGATAGATTTTGAAAAAACCTACGACAATGTCAATTGGCATTTTTTGCTATCTATCATGACTCAAGTGGGTTTTCCGGCGAGGTGGTGTAATTGGATCAACGGTATTCTCACCTCGATTCGTGCTTCTATTCTTGTTAACGGTTCCCCTACCTTCCAATTTACTAGTGAAAAGGGACTTCGCCAAGGCGATCCTTTATCACCATTTTTATTTTTGATTTTGATGGAGTGCCTTTCATGGATGTTGGACAAAGCTAAAAATATAGGAGATCATAAAGGTATTACTCTACCGACCAATGAAGTAAGCATCAATCATCTTTTCTACGCGGATGATGCCCTTATTATGGGCGAATGTTCTCGTGATAATCTTTATGTTACGGCCCGAATCCTTAGAATTTTTTTTACCTTTGCTCGGGGCTACGTATAAACATCCATAAATCTAATCTATTCGGGATCGGGGTCGATGATGCGGAGATCGATAACATGACGGAGGTTTTGGGTTGTAAGCGAGGATCTTTTCCTTTCTTATATTTGGGTATTAAAGTGGGATCCAAGATGTCAAAAATTAGTAATTGGAACTCGGTGATTGAAGTCGTTAAGAATCGGTTGCTATCTTGGAAAGCTAGGCGTTTATCCATTGGGGGTCGCGTAGTCCTTATCAAGGCGGTTCTCAAAAATTTGCCAATCTATTACCTCTCTTTGTATAAAGCCCCCAAAGCGGTTATTGAAAAAATAGAGGCGATTATGAGGCGTTTCCTTTAGGCCGGGTCTAGTGAAGATAAAAAGATAAATTGGGTGGCGTGGGATGTTGTCACCACCCCTAAGAAGTCCGGTGGGTTGGGGCTTTCTAAATTACAACATGTAAATGACGCCTTGCTACTTAAGTGGTCTTGGCGTTATAGGAAAGAAGGGTCAAGCCTGTGGAAAAAAAGTGGTGTTGGGTTGCCATGGTTCGAGTAGTACATGGTCTTTGCTTCCATGTTCTCCTTCGACTAGTGGCTGTTGGAAGTTCATCGTTCAAATTGGAGAGAAGAATCTTTGGAATGGAAAGCCGCTTAATAGTTACTTCGTGGGATGGCAAGAACATTCATTTCTGGGTAGATGCTTGGCTATACGATGAACCACTTCGCAACTTATACCCTCATTTGTATAGGATTGAAAAGAATAAATGGGCTTTGATTTCCGACAGAATACAGGTGGTCGAAGGCTGTAAAACTCTGTTCTGGGACTGGTCTGCAGCTCCTGCTACGCCTCAGCAGGTAACCGAGTTGTTTAATCTGTTATCCGATATTCATGACTTTGAATGGAAAGGAGGCACAGATAAATGGGAGTGGTCTGCTGCTCCTGATGGGCTGTTCTCGGTGAACAAGGCAAAAAAACAGATGTCGAACGAGCCTGTAGATTCTAATCAGTTGAACATGAGCTGGACGGGATGGGTACCATTAAAGTGCAAAATAATGGCATGGAGAGCCATTCTTAATCGTCTTCCGACAAAGATGGAACTAATTAAACGGGGTGTCCCTATTCAAAATAACACGTGCACGTTTTGTAACGCGGACGAAGAGACGACACTTCACCTTTTCACCGGATGCTTTTTCATAACTGAGATTTGGTCTAGACTACAGGTTTGGTGTAGGATGGCTCCTATGATCGTGTTTGATGTCTCCGATCTTCTGAAGATAGTGGAGCTGCAAAAGTTTTCGAGTCAAGCCTCATATGTATTGAAGGGAATCATTATCACCACCATGTGGGCATTTGGAATGAAAGGAACAATAGGAACTTCCAAAGAAAACGTCGGAGACCGATTGAAGTCGTGGAGAGCATAAAGATTACTTCTTACTTTTGGATCCGCAATAGAGCTAAAATGAAAGATGTAGATTGGAATGTTTGGTGTATTTCTCCTTTAAACGTTTTGTAATGTCGTTTTTTGGTACCCTTGGGTCCTCGCTTTGAAGACTTCTTGTGGCGTTTTTGAATGAAATTCACTTTTCAAAAAAAAAAGGACACGTGTCAATTTCTAGTGCATTCTCACCCTATTAAATAGTTAGATAATAGTATTAAATCATAATATTCAATTTTTCCTCTCATATTAAATAATAATATTAATTCATAAATTTTTTGAATCTAATAACAAAAAATACAATAAACTATATGGTTAATTGATTATATTATGGATATTCAACTTGTGTAATACATTTATTCAGTACATGTAATACACATGATTTTAATCTAGTTCGTTACAGTTTGTTATCAATTTTAATTTTTTGTTTGTTATCTTTCGTGAGTATAAATTAAAGATATCATCATAAAGAATATCAGCTGTTAGGAATCAGGTTTTGTTTGTTATCTTCAATGGCACGGTTATGTAGATATGCAATGACCGGACAATTTACACAAGAGTGATGTTTATGTTCATATTGGTCTGTTACAGTAACATACCTTTGGTTTATTAAGACTTGTTCAATAATGAGTATATGGTTTTTGTGGTGAACTGCAATGTAAATGGTGGTGCACATTTCTTTTCTTTTCTTTCTACGAATACTTGTTAAAACATAGTGTGCACATTTCTATTCTTTTTGCGTAACTTACGGCAAAAAACCTAAGTCTCATAATTTTGTATTTCAACCCATTTGTGAATCCCGCTGCAACGCACGGGTAAACCCACTAGTTAAATCATAAATTTTCACCCCTTTTATTTTTTAATATTTAGAGTAAATTACTATTTAAGTCCCTGTGTTATAGTGGTTTTAACTAGTTGAATCCAAAACGAAAATGTTTAACTATCTGAGCACCTGATTTTTCCATCTATAACCATCTGAGTCCAATTTACTAACTTTGTTAAATTTTCTCAGTTAGTTTTCATAAAATGACTAAAATACCCTTATTTATATTTTATTATTATTATTATTATTATTATTATTATTATTATTATTATTATTATATATATATATATATATATATATATATATATATATATATATATTAATTACACCACTACACCAACCCCACCTCAACTACACCACCACCCTTTCAACCCTCTGCACCACACCTTTGCACCACCGCCACAAGATCACTCACGACCACCATCACAATTCTGACCACCTCCACTACACCACTGCACCAACCCAACTCTATTACCATTGTCTAGCATCAACCAACAACCATTCGACACTAACCTGAGTTTACAAGAGGCGAACAACCAGCAAATAGTATGAACCGTCACTGACCATCATTATTCATCGCTGACCGGATTTCAACACCAGAGAAACTCCATAAGCTTTAACTCCGAACTCGATATTCAAACCAGAACCGAACCTGAGCCAAACCCAAACTAATCAGACCAACACCCAGACGAGCCACCAACAACCAGACCTAACCACCACCCGACAGTAACCACCTAACCCAACCCGACAGATACCACCACAGCCACCAACAACCAGACCTAACCACCACCCGACAGTAACCACCTAACCCAACCCGACAGATGCCACCAATGACGGTGAGAGAGAGAAAGGAGCGGGAGGCTCCTGCCACCCTCCAAGGCGGAGCTCCGGCCATTGTTTCCGGCGAATCACCTCTGTTACTCATCAAACACACAACCACACCCCACCCTGGTCTGTTAATCGAAGAGAGAAAGAGAGAGACGAGACACAGAGGAGAAAGAACAGAAGCAGAGGGAGAGGAAGAGATGGTGACGGTGGTGGCGGTTTCAACTAGGGTTCCGATTAAGGGGTTGAAGATGATGGTGGTTGCTGAACCAATAGCGGTGGTGAACAGGTCGATGATGGCGTTGCAGCCTTGCAGGTTAAGATGGAAATAGTTGTTTCAGATCTGGTTAGAGGGTTCGGGTGATGTCGAGCAGGTGTTTTTTGAGAGTAAAAGGGTAGTGCAGTGGGGGTGGTCAGAGATGTGATGGTGGTGGCGAGTGGTACGGTGGCGGTGTGGTGCAGAAGGTTGAAATAGTGGTGGTCGGAGATGTGATGGTGGTGGCGAGTGGTACCCTCCAAAGCAGATGAATGAATGTCAAAGTAATCAAGAGTATAAGGGTATTTTTAATAGAGATGAGAGACACGTGAGGTGTAATATAATAATAATAATAATAATAATAATAATAATAATGAAATATAAATAAGGGTATTTTAGTCATTTCCTAAAAACTAACTGAGAAAATCTAACAAAGTTAGTAAAATGGACTCATATAGTTATAAATAGAAAAATCAGGTGCTCAGATAGTTAAACATTTTGATTTTGGATTCAAATAGTTAAAACCACCAAAACACAGGGACTCAAATAGTAATTTACTCTAATATTTATTGTTTCCGCTTCAACTTGTGTCATTTATTCAGCACATAGAATACACATGATTCTAACCTTGCTTATCAATTTTAATTTTTTGTTTGTTATCTTTGGTGACTATAAATTAAAGATAACATCATAAAGAATATCAGCTGTTTGGAAACAGGTTTTTTAAAACTTTATCCAGGTTAATCAAAATTTTCAAACTTTATTCGTCTAATTAGGTCAACCAATGCCCGCCACTGAATATCAAACCGCTGCTCTACCTGAAAACCATACGGTTAACTTCGACACCCCTACTTCGAAGACCACAGAGACGTTGATTTGTGCACAACAACAGCTAAGAGCAATGGACGCCCAAGGTTCTTACGTGCATGGTCACCAACTATAAAAATTTGGAAAAAAAAAAACAAGATATTAAATTTTAAATTTAAATGAATCTTGATAACAAATTAATCGGGTATGCTTAACTAGTGTTAAAAAAAATAATTATAACAGCGAAAAAAATAACATGAAAGCGAAAGACACCAATTAAAGGACAAACATTTTATATGGCTTCCCTCTACAAACAGAAAATTAATAGATGATGATTAAACTGATGCTTGTGCAGCAAAGTAGCTCCAGCATTGCTGCCACATTTCCAAGATTCATGTAATCCCTTTTCGGCCTCCTTATTTTCCATGAGCGGTTGGTTAGGTGCATGTTGGCCTTATCAAAATCGCCAAGTCAACATCATAGGAAATAATCTGGTGTCCTACGTGTCACGTCTGGCTCTCCCCTCCTTGGAGCTGGTTCAAACTGAAGATTCAAGATTATAATTAGTCGAAGAACGTTTAAATTTGAACGTTGCCTTTTGAAAATGTAATATAGACAATTTTTTTCACTCTTGTATGATCAATTTTATTACGGTTGGTACAAAAATGATTATTTAAAACACCATTTTTCACCCCGGATAGAAACGAATGTACCCAGTATAATCCCACTCATGGCAGAGGTATTTGAAGGGAGGGCTCGGAGGGGTGTTATGGGGGCAAAGTCGCGAACTTTACCTATATCCGATTGGATAGAGAGGCTGCTCCCGTTGAGATCCCCATGCCCAAGGTCCGAAACTTTTTTTTTTGTTTTGACTTGTACAATATAAGTATATTAATCCATGTAACATAACATGTAGCTAGGACAGATACGGCAAACCACCATACAAAAATATTAATTACGAAAGCTGCAAAGGTATAGGAATAACTACAGTCCCTAGAGTCGTAGACAGATTTAAAACAGATCTATACCCTCTTGAAAAAGTCCCTAACCCTACTTGGTTTAAAAAGGCGCGCCTGAGGCGTGAGGCGCCCGAGGTGTGAGGGTTAACACATCTCCAATAGGCAAGAACCCCAAATATTAAAAGGTAACTATTACAAATTCATACCAAGATAATAAAATAATCACGTCCAAAACACAAATCCAAACACCGCTTGCGGTGTACGCATATATAATGTATATATCTGTGGGCCCTTGGGGACAAAAGTAAAATTGAACTAATTTTAACGTTATTTTACTAATTTCGTGAAGGTGGGCTGTTAATCATGCATTATGTGGTGGTGTTGATAGCCAAAAGACACAACGGTACATGCACCAATCGGGCTTGCCCCGATTGCCAAGTGTTATGTACCTTATGTCCAAGGCTTGATGCAAAACCACAGTCGAGCTGGGAGTCTCACTGGCAGCCTCTCTATAGCGAATAGCGTAGCGTAGCGCTCATGTGTCGCTATATGGTTGATAGCAACAAATAGCGAGGAAATAGCGAGATTTTTCTATTTTAGTATTTTTTTATTTATTTTTGGGCATATAAAACATCTCTAAAAAGTTCTTCTAGTGTATCGCTAAACATGAAATAGCGCCCGTTATTTCATCGCTATCGCTATGTAGCATATCGGTAACTTGTCGCTATTCGCTATTAACAACTATGGGGTAGAGGTAACGCTGTCTATATCTTACCTTCCTCAGACCCTACCTTAGCTTTGCTATTGGTGGGATTAATTGGTCTGATGATGATGATGACGATGACGATGACGACGACAGTTATTATTATTATTATCTAGGTGCTAAATATCCAGATAATACGTATAAACCATGATATCCCATTAACCCCAACGATCTTGTTATATAGTTATATATGTGTGTGTGTATCTGTGTGCGTTCATGTATAGCATAGAAGAGAGAAACCTGAATGAAAGTGTGGCCCTTGCAATCGTCGACTTCAAGAATTGAAGCCATATTCCCACAACGGTAACAATAATTAGGTGCGCTAAAGATCGTCACCACCTTTTGTTCCTGTTATAACCACTTGTATAATCAGTAAAAAAAGACGTTTTTTAAACCATAGTTACACTAGCAAAGAAAGAACAAATTAAAATACTAACATGGCCCCAGTTGTAACCGTCCATAACCAGCTGGTGCGCTCTAGCAATCAGCTTTAAGCTGTTCGTATGATTGAATTGCTCCGATATATCCTGAATTACAATATAAAAAAAACGAAAATTAGTAACACAACAATACGTCAATACCATAGAAAACTATATACTTAGCGAGAGAAGCGTACTTGACCAAACGTATATCCAGCACCACGAGGTGAAATACCCCAACCGCAACGGTCATCAGGATCAGACCATAAAAGATCACACATGGGCCCCTCATGGGGCACTTCTTGAACACGGTCAAAATTCCTTATATTATCTAGTGTTTCAATTGAGGGCGATAATCCACCATGAAGACAAAAAATTTCCGATTCAACCTAAGAAAAAAGCCCGTAAAATCATAAGGGTTAAAAAAGCGAAAGCAAGGGTTAATAGTTAAAACTCGGACAGATTAAGTGTTACTAACCAATGCAGTTAGGGGGAAATAATCAAATAGATCGGTAAACGTCTTCCACACATTAGCGCTACCATATCTGCAAGAAGTCAACGGTCAACTTGGTGAATAACATTAACAGTAGAGGACGTGTGGGAAAAACTATAATCATCTACGTTTAAAGTAAAAATAAAACAACGTATTGACATTCTTGATTGGTTATCGAGGTAAACATTAGGCGTTTGAAAGACGGTCATATAGTTCATTGAACTAGAAGTAAGACAAATATTAAAGAATGTCGAAAACTCACTTTCTTAAGCATTCATCGTAAAATCCATAAACTTGAGTGATCTGCAAAAACAATATCACGGATACTGTTATTTTTGTTTAACATTTAAAAAAACAAAAATTATCATGTGACTCTGAAAATGTTAAAATTTTAGTTAGAAACACTTCAAGAAAATGCATATTAAGTTAATTAGCGCTAGAAAAAGTGTACCTGTCGACTTTCATGGTTTCCTCTTAAAATAGTAATCCTTTGTGGATAACGCACTTTGAGGGCTACCAAAAGCTGAAATGACAACAATACTCGTATAAAAACAGAAGCAAACAAAAAACATTTTCACCCTAAATCTAAAAATACAACCATATACACCAAGTTTATAGAGGTGTAACACTTACAGTCACGGTTTCAACTGAGTAATAACCACGATCAACATAATCTCCCATGAATAGATAATTTGTATCCGGACACTAAATAAAGAACAAGAAAAGAGCAACATAATTAGCTTCCAACTCATACTAATGACATCTAATACCCTGAAACTAATAAAAAATACAGATTTTAGCTAAAATGATCACTATTTTATTTATCACAACATTAACGCAAATATCTAGGCATGTAAACGAACCGAACGTTCATGAACTTGTTTGGAGAGAAATTCGTTTATTTAATAAACGAACATAAAGAAATGTTGTGTTCGTTCATTTATGTTCAAGAACGTCCGTTTATGTTCGTGTATATATGTTCGTTTATGTTTGGCTATGTTCTTTGAATTTTATTAAGTACATAAATAGTTATATTTATATAAATATAAGCATAAATTGGCCTTTAGGTACTTGTATAAATATAACCAATTAGTAATTGGGTTTTCTAGTAATACCAAATCGTTTACATTTATTATGCTCGTAAACGTTCGTTTATGTTCGTTCATGAACTGTTCGTTTAGGGTTTAAACGAACAAACATAAACAAACACGAACATGACAAATTTCTTAATGAACGAACATGAACACAAAAATGTGTTCGATTATGTGTTCGCGTTCATGTTCGGTTAAAGTTAAATAAACAAAACACGAACATGTCTTTGTTCGTGTTCGTTCGGTTCATTTACAGGCCTACAAATATCCACTTTAACATAAAAATAGCCATATAATACAAAAACAGCATTAGCACGAAAACACACCTTCCCACCAATCCGAAAAAGCTCCGCAAGATCGTGAAATTGCCCATGAATATCCCCACAGATTGTGACAGGGCTTTTAACAGGCTGAAATAAATATGTACAAAAAGTTGAGATGAATTATTTGAGGGAAATACACGTTGTCGGTGGTCCAAAATTTCAACCAAATGTATGCGCAACAAATAACAAAAGGCATATATATATACCTGCACATTGCTTTCTTGCATCAGGATCTCCTTTGCTTTATCACATAATGCCCTAACCTAAATTCATAACCGTAAAACATTAAGAAACATTCTTCTACAATAGTTACGTCAAAGACTGGTGCTTAAATAGGGATTAAAAAATTCCAAAAAAGATCACATCAAATTTTGATATGTTTGATGGAAAAGCAACAACAGTGAAACATTCGTCTGCAACAAACCAACTTATGTAAACATATATATTTACCCTACAAGAAGACATTTTTCCCCATCTTTTGGGTCGTTTTATCTATTATAAGCACCTTTATTTAAAAAACCGCAAGGCGCTCCAAAGTGTTTTGGTCCCAAAAGCAGAGAACACGTCTATGTACATCCAAATAAGCTATATTTACAACCACGAGTTGCATATCTCTCATCTAATCATCTGTTTTACATATAAACTTATATATCAAGCAAAGCTTCTATAATTTCTTCATCCATCAGGTGGTTTTTACGCGTATACCTCCTCGGACCCTAAATTCGACCAATTCTAACCCAAAACTACGAGGCGCGCCTTTCTCCCCTAATGAATCATAACTCATGAGCCTATGAAACATTTTATATATTACACTTATTTATCAATTTATATATATTCAAAACATCATATAATTACTTTCAAAACACAAATCATCAACTGTTTTCGATACATCGGAACTACAAAACCAGATCCAAATCAGCAAAAACAGGACCAACCAAGCATTCAAATTTCATCAATAACATATCATCTAAGCATATATACAACATATAACACAAATCAAACCAATCAATTATTACCCCAAAACAATCATATCCAAAACTAAAGAACCCAAACATAAAGAAGCAAATCTTTATATCTAATCACAACAGATCTAACCAACACAGATCTACCAAGATCAAATCTTTTAACCAAATATACCAACCCAAATCACCAGATCAATCAAAAATACATCCAACACAACAACCCACCATCAAATCAAGACAATAACCACAAAGATTCAAAACATAACAACCTCTTGCTCAGACAAAGGTTTGCACTCCATGAGCTGAGTGATTTGCTCATCAACATTGTGATTAACGTGATCCAAGCTCATCTTTTGTTGGGTAATTGGTTGGTTTATTGGATTTGGGATTAAATTTGTGGGTATTGAAACATGACCCAAATAAAGAAAGGAGTGAAGAAAGAAGAGAGTGACCCTTTGTTTATTTTGCCATTTTGTTTCGATCGCCACTACCTTTTTTTTTCTTGATTTTTTTAAAAGTTTCGATATTTGGGAATTAAAGAATTTCTTGTCGAGTTGTGAATGGAGGTTTTTTTTTTCCAATTCTTTACACAAATAATAATAATAATAATAATAACAACTAAAATCGTAGTTACCCGTGTGTTGCCGCATGACGCTTTAGTTAACTGCGCATTGATGTGGGATGTGGTTTACCGTGTGTTGCCTCGAGTATGGTTGAAACTCTGTCCGTATCGGCTAGTGTTGCTGAATAAATGCTTTGTTGATAATATAATTTCATTTTTAATGGATTTTATATTGTCACGTTGAGAAAACTACGAAAACAAATACAGCATCAATACCGATATTAAGACAGTATTGGTTTAGTTCTCCACGATAAAGAAAAATATCACTATACTTTTGGGATGGCAATCAAACCCGAACCAGATAGGTAAACCCGAAACCCGACATATTAGGGACGGGCTTGGGGTTGGGTAATCGGGTATGGGATTAGTTTTTATTTTTTTCGCGAATTTGGGACGGTTTTGGGATTTGATGATATACCCATTTACCCGACCCGATTACCCGATAAAGTATGTCCGTTTACCCGATTAGATACCCGATGTAATTTCCTATACATCTTTTACAATATGTATTCACAATATATCTAATTGTCCATCTAGATTGTCATCTTGTTCAAAAAAAAAACACCAATTATTTGTGTATAATATGTGTTATCTATGTCTTTTAGTGTTTTCATATGATTTAACAATTTTATATTTATACATTGTAATCATTTACATACATATTTGATAATGCTAAATGTATTGGTTAGTAGTCACGCAATAGATACCCGACATGTTTTTAGTCAGATATACCCAATGGATAAGTTTTTAAAATTAACGGGTTTACCTGAAACCCGCGGGTATACCCGATACCCGACGGGTAATTACCAGATACAAACCCAACGGGTTTTGGGACGGGTTTGGCACAAGCATACCTAATCGGGTATGGGGTTGGGATTACCTAAACTCGTCCCAAACCCGATCCATTGCCATCCCTACTATACTTGTACCGAACCGGTACCAAAAGCACCAGTTCGACCGGTTGGATCAAAAATTCGGGTCGGACCGAGAGTTTAAAGAATTTTATGGTTTTTTTTGTTGGCTCGTTGACCGGGTCAGACCAATGACCCAGTGGGGCATCCGTTTTGACGTCCGATCAGGTTCTAAAAACATTGAAAAAAAGAAACAACTGAAAATTAAACGTGGGATCCTAAATTAGAAAGAACATAGAGTAAATAATGCAACAAAAACAATTCTTTATTCTTCATGCATGGAAGGAGGTGGGGGTTGACCCATTCAAGCTAAGCTTGTGCAATACTCTATTGTTGCAGATCATGAAGCTTGACTGGGCCCAGGTGTGCAACTTTCAACAGTGGGCTGGAGCTCTTCTTCTTTGGGCCGAATCAATGGGGCTTGGGGTCCGAGATCGAGAGTCGTAATATACTCGGTACCCAATACTCATCTCTAAAAGGAAAAAATCAATGCCCGGTACCGAATAAAAAGGGGTCTTACAAAAAAAAGTAATTAAATATTGGCGCGCTTTAGCATAAGAGGGTCGGTTCACGTTAGCAAAGGAGACGGTACATGTTAGATAAGGAACACTATTAAAGTAGCCATTCTTTAATATTACATATAAAATGGTAGTAGTAGAGGCGTCCCCGAGAATTTACTTGCCCTATCTGAGCCGTTAAAAAATATGCCCCTTAATCTTAAATAAACTTAATGATTTAACTAAATGTTATGTGGATCAATAGTATAACAATAAACATAACAATTGCAAAATAATAGTACGAGAATGAGTGAAATTACATATCGTAATAGACTAGTATCTAACCGACGATTCATTAAGATCTCATAGTATTCTTGCTAGCAAATTGGTGGATCAACTCTGCACATTTTGTACAATCTATGATTTCGTGCTTGATAGCTATCATCGCTAACCCGCTAAGTCTTTCTTGGGACATTGTGGATCGTAAGTATGATTTCAACAACTTTAGTTTTGAAAAACTCATTTATGCGGATGCCATCGTGACTGGAATGGTCAATAACATTCTATATGTAATGCACGCATTTGGGAAATAACATTCTTCTTTCATATGCTCCAAAACATCTATAGGGTTGCTAAATTTTTGTGATGTGTGAAATAAGTTCAACTCTGAACAGAAAGAAACGTTGTTTTTTTTATTGTTTATTTAGTATATTAATAGGTATTGGGCTTATAAATGTTATGCAGTTTGAGTTAATAATATTTAAGTTTTAAGTGGGCTAAAGGTTTAAGTGTTAAATGAATTTTCTATTTTAAAAATACACACAAATATATATAGGAATTTTATAAAATAAATTGTGCCTAATAAAATTAGGCCCAAGCCGGATGGCCTCCCCGGCTTGGGCCAAAGTCGTCCATGGGTAGTAGTATCGGTGCTTTTATTTATTTATATAATAAAAGAAAAAGAAAAACTTCTTGCCCAACAAGAAACTAAAAGAAAAGAATGGATGTTCACCCTAGAATTACACAATGAAAGCAAATATCAAAACTACTTTGTATAAGGGTGAAAGGGGTGCTACTAGAGTTCTTTTTTTTCTTTACTGATTTCAACCAATCCTGCACTGCCATATCGCTTCACTGATTTATTTCACCACTGATTCACTTCACTGAAATATTTATTTTTTATTATTTTTTTAAAAGAAACATTAATTAAACATATTAATTAAACATATTATTAAACTAAATAAAATAAAATTACAATATTAAAAGGAAATAAAAATAGAAATACAAAAACACATAAATTAAAAATAAACTAAATAAAAGAAAAACTATTCGGGGTCCTCCTCGTCGAGATGCGATAGATCAAGTCCGTCTAGATGTTCCACGAGATCATTTCGAAGTCGGAAATGTGTATCGGAGTCTGTCAACTCCGCAAGTGCTTCTTCGCCGAAGAACGGTTCGATTGGAGGATCGTGTATGTGGACCGGTGATATCGCACGCCCCTCGTCTTTAATTATCATGTTGTGCAATATCATGCACGTATAGACGATGACGCTACACCTAGCAACGGTTTTGGGCCTCAAGGGTTGTGCGGTAATTCCCCATTTCCCCTTTAATACTTCGAACGCTCTCTCAACATCCTTCCTTGCCGACTCTTGCGCCTTAACAAATTTCTTTTCCTTAGGGTCGGTGAGATATCGAAACGCTTTGACAAACGTTGACCAGGTTGGGTAAATGCCATCGGTAAGATAACATCCACGTGTATATAAGTGGTCATTTAAAGTAAATGGACACTGTGGCGTCGTTGGTCTTCGTAAACATTCGTGTGATGTCCTATCAGACATACATAAATACTCATCGTATTCGTCTGGAGGATTACCGGTTGCGAGTTGTTTCACAGCTGAAGATACTTTTTGCATGGGCGTAAAACTCTTTCTAAACCGACCGTCTATGCTCTCTCTGAACCATGCGAAGTTTGCTTCAACATCTGCTACAATTTTCAGAAATAGACGCCTCAACATGCGATACCGTTGTTTAAATTGTGCGTTGGTGTATTTTGGCACTTCGGCAAAGTAGTCATTTATTAACCGCGCATTGCCTCCCTCGCGATCACGTGGCACGTAGCGTTTCTTATATGTTGCTGTATCTTTCTCTGCCCGCCGTACAAGGTCCGTCAGAAACTCAAGGCTATCGCTTGATTGTAAGATCGGGTGGACCTCGAGCGGGGGAACGATTAGTTGAATATCTTCTACGTCAATATCAGACATTTTTTAGAAGTACTGATTAAGATTTCTGTGTTTTTGATTCAAAACCGTGGGAATGAATTGTATTTATAAACCTAAAGATAAAAACGGTCACAAAAATATGACCGTTTGAAAGTCAAACACGTTTAACAAACATAAAACGGTCAAAAAAGGAATAAATATTACCTAAAAGTTTGCACCGTCCCACACTACCAACCCGTTAGATGGAACCAGAAAAAGGTCCACGGGAGCCCTACCAGCACGGGTGGCGGCGGTGTTACCGTGCTGGTAGTGAGGTATCCATGCCCAATTCTGATAGCGCCCCGTCCCCCTAAGATAATTAAGATTATCGAAGTTTTTTGTGTTTCACTCATAAATATGAAGGCATTTTTGTCTCCTTGGCCATTTTGTTGTTGATTTTTTTCATCAATCCTGCCATGCAAAAGGATGCAATCTAAGCAGTTAATGCGATAAAGTAGTTATCGGTCAAGCACTAATATTTGAAGTATTAGTTATCACGGTGAGATATCGGTTGTTGTAAAATGATAAGATTTTACATATATAATAATATATAGGAAAATAAAATATATACAAGTTAGAATTTAAAGGTAAGAGTAATAATTTTTTAAAAAAACAATTTTAGTATTGATACATTGATAGGTTGAAAGCCTACTACATAAATAAACTAATGGGAAGCCCGTGCGATGCGGCGGGACCTAACACCAAAGAAAAATTGGACGTAAAAAGTTGAATATGCAGTGGGTGCTCTGTTTTGCCCAAAAAAATGAGATGGTTCAAGTTGGTATGTGTTTTTTTTTTTTTTTTTTTTGCATGTATTTGTGTTCCGCACTATAACTTACACAGACCATAGCTTCATAATATTTGGCATAGAACCTAATATCCTGTTGTCAACGTGATTGGTTGGCGGTGCCCATTGGAGGAATAGGAAGAAGCTACGACATCTGATCCAAAACGTTTAAATCCCTAAAGGGTACCTATATATTCCAAATACATAAAAAATATCAAAGACCAAGAATAATGTTTTGATAGTTTAAGATTTAAATAATCACCCTTAGTGAAGAAGCTACCTGTAATTATAAACTGTGGACAAAGACTGACAGTTACCTCATCAACAACATCATCCAAAAGTTTGAGAATTGCTACAATAAGATTGTGCATTATGATGGTTAACTCCGGACAATAACATTAAATTGTCATATAATAGGTTGGGTTTTGAAGGATTAGAAGGATATCACCCATCTTAACTACGAGAGTATTATCCATCTTAATTCTTAACCTAGAAATGTATAAGAAAGTGAGTGCGTGAGAGTGGCCACGACCGTAAAATTTTAAACATGGTCTTTGGAAGTTCATGGATTTTATGCCATATCTCATTGTTGGCTAACTAAGATCCTCATATTTTTATCTCTAACATGGTAAGTCAACAAACCTTTTACGTCAAATATCAAACCAATTGATACCTGATATTATACACTCAAGAGAGGCAAGGCACAGCTTAAGCGCCTCGAACACGTTCATGTGCAAAACAACAGTTAGCTTTTTCACAAGCATGTTCTAATTCACTTGCAACAAAAAAAATAAACAACAAAAGTTGCATTACATATATTTTAAAGGAGGCATGAATGATATAGTAATATATTTAACCTTGTGAAGAAGTCCACTTTGTTGGACTAATATCAAAAGCTCCATATGAAGAAAATAAACCTGAATCACCATGATAATCACGTACAAATGAAAGATACACAACAAATGCATTCAACGAAAGACAAAAGTCATTTAGCGTACCTCACCGCCACCGCCGGTGGAGCATTGTAGACTTGACATTTCAATGTGGGTTTCACAAATACTAATGTTCAAGAACCACAGTTACAAGTAACAATCTTAAAACCCCATGATAATTCCTAAATTAATAACCGATTGGAATGCCTAATTCATAACCAATTGGAGCATTGAAGTGGGATTGGGAGTTTCAAGAACAATAGGAATGAAAGTCGTTTCAAGACTTAGAGGATTATAGTTTGAAATTACTATTGATTTAATAATGTAATATATATAACATGATGATTAAAAGACTCATTTACCCTTATACAACTGCATCAAGTGTTTGTACTTTGGGCAATTAAATTTGTATTTATTTAAATTTTACAGGAATCCCTCCGCTTGCTTTATATATAGTATAGATACTAAGAAACTTGAAAAAGCCAAACAATTTATATACTTCTATTTAGCAAATGGTTTATGCATTACTTTGTTGTACCACATGCTTCAAGGGTTATACTGGTAGTATTAAGAAACCCACGAGCTGGTTTTGATTTTGTGGATGTGTCCACTCTTTTTCTGCTCCACCCATACCCCCACCCCTCACTGGCGAAGGTTTGTAGGGGCGGGGAGGGGCGGCCGACCCCCCCGGATTTTCGCGCAGAAGTTTCGATTATATAGTATCCGTATAGAAAATTTTGAAAATATAGGGTTTCGACCCCCCGAAACTGGTTTTCGACCCCCCGAAACCAGTGACTTCCGACCCCCCGAATCTTCGGGTCAAGCTTCGCCACTGCCACCCCTCTCTCTCTCTCTCTCTCTCTCTCTCTAAACTCTCTTTATCTCCCTCTGAGCTCTGCAATCTCTTTATCTCCCTTGGCTCTCCCTATATTTCTTCAACCATCCGCCGAAGAAACTACCACACCCACCAACTATTTTTCTCCAGACTAACCCTAACATGTCATCTTCTCCAAACATGCTGACACAATTCCTTTTACAGATTTGCAAAGAAGGCTATGATGAGTCCTAAAATCAGGTATGTGGTCCATAACCTTCTACCACCAACACTTCGTCGCCTCCTACGTCCCCACGAACGTCATCTGCAAACGATTGTGCTTCCCCACCAACTAACCTGTTGACTGGTACGTTCTTTATTTAGCTTTTTCAATTTTGTCAAGCAAGCCTTTACGTTTACCTTGCCACGTTTTCTTGCTTTGCTATGAGTCCTTTTCTGCCTTTACATGCTTTGCCTTCTTTACAAATTGATTTAATGAGAAAGACATAGAGGGAGCCGATGATAGTGTTCTGTGGTGGTGAGTAAACCTACGACGAGCAAATCAACTTGAACCAATGGCTATTTAGGGATTCTCGAAGTGGATCCTGATGTGGCGGCGACTCAACGAGCAGGCGATGGTGGTGACTTAACGAGCAGCCACGAAGAGTTTTGTGGTCACTCAACCAATGCCAGTCTTTTTACAAATCAATTTTAGCCAAACGCCATCGTCATTGACAAACCGGCGATCGATTGATAGGAGGTAACAATTAGTCAATTAATTTGTTTGTTTGTTTGTTCAATTGAGTGGATAATTAGTGCATAAAATGAAGTGATAATGGAGGCGATAACTGATTTGACTTTTGCAGGTCCTGGTTGGAGAAAGGGCGTTTGTGGAGTATGGTTAGTTTAGACCGAGTGTATGCTTTTACACCAACTTCCGTTTATTTTTAGATGGTTTTAATTTTAAAAATTAACAGGGACTGATTCATGAAGTGTTCACAATGGTATTGAGAGGCTTATCAGGCACAAAACTCACAAGACCTGGGAAATTCCGTAGTTGTCAGGATGGTTATGCTGTGAAGCATCCTTAAAGGCTGAAGACAGCGTTCTTTATCCACCTGAAAAGAGCTTTTTCTTTTCACCAAAACCACCTACTCTTATTCTATATGATGAGGTATAACATTACAATCTAATACTTTGATTTTCAGTTTCTTTATAGTGAAGTGATTCATAAGTTGTACCAACTTACTTGGGTTGACTTTTAATTTAGATTGATTATGTGGAATTTGAAAGACATGCTGCTGGAGGATCAAACATTGATCTTCTTATTAGATTGAAGACAGAGGAAGAACATCTTTTTCGGAACATACAGAGAAATAAATATCATAATCTCTTTGAGTTTGTCGAGTCCGTATAACATGGTTTACGGTTTTTTTTAAAGTGATTAGACCGAGAAAGCCATCACTGACTTTGTAATTTTAATGTTGCAGTTCAAAGGGTCTTAAAATTATGAATCTGGGTGGAGCTAAAACAACAGATGGTGTTGCATCGGTGCTACAAGACGAAGACGATGATAATGTTGACCCGCATCTTGAGCGAATAAAGAACGAAGCTGGTGGTGGTGGTGATAGTGACGAAGAGGTTATATCATCAATCTTAACTTTGTTGTCTTTATTTCGTTTGTAAACTTTATCACAAGTCAAATTCGTAAATAGTCTGTCCCGTCGCCGCAACGCGCGGCGGGCAAAAATCTAGTTAAAACTAAAAAGCCCAACATAACAAATAAAAAGTGAAGGCCCACCAAACTAAAAAAACTGATAATATAACCTTTATAGGGTTTCTGTCAAAGATTTAAAAAAGAAAAGTGCAGCCGCTAAGAAAAGAAGTATGCACAAACTCGGAAGCAAGAAAAAAAGTATATAGAAAAGAAGAAAGACGAAGTATGTTATAGGTTTGTTGTCTTCTTCATGACCACATAATCACCGATATCTTGACTGATTTAACTGCTTAGGATGCAAAATATTGTCATGAATATGGTTTATGCTATCTTCTTTTCTTCTGTTATGGCTTCAAGTTCTTGGGCAGTTTCAATATTTCCTTTACTAAAATACATTCCTTTGGGGGACGGATACGACATTATACGACAATTTGCCATCAAATGAACTTTGCTATTACGACGCTTCTTACGTGACATCAATTAGTGATCTATGTTTTATAACAATTGACACGGTAAGTCATCCATGTTGATCAATTAGTGATCTCCTTTGTTGGTACCATGTTATTCATAGTTTCTCAAACAAGGTAATCAGTAATTAAGGTATTCATCACTTCCAAGCAATCTTTGTACTCTCATAGCTAGATTCGGAATTTCAAAGTACTTCATTGAGCCAAATTACCAAGAACTCTACCGCATATTCTTCTTTCCACATATATTTATCACTAAAACTGAAGTTGCCATTTGATCATTCTGACCTCTTAATTGTCGTCATTCGAATAGCTCTACCGCAGTTGAAGGTCCTCCAACCAAAACTTGATCTTATTCCTACGACCGAACACACCTTTAGGTAGCGTTTGATATGCCGGAATGGAATGGATCATTACGAGGTAAGGAGGACTGGTCGCTACCCGTTTTCCTCACAGGTACCTAACTACCAGCACGACAACAGTGTCGCCACCAGTGTTGGTGGTGGATCTGTGGTGTGTTTCCGTAAACCACTTCACGGGTGTGTTAATGATTTTCTCTCTCCCCCTTAAACAAGGGATGTGTCTTTTTCTCTATTTTATTTCCAGTGAAGTGCTGCCTCCGTAAAACTGTTTCAGTGAAGTGATGTGGCAGTGCGGGATTGGTAGAAATCAGTGAAGTTGAAAAAAACCAAGTGGAGCGCCTCGTCCCCCCTAATAAAAGATTGTGTGTTTGGTTGGTTAATGGAATGAAGAAATAACGAATACAACGAGTGTATGAGTACAATGAGTACAACAAGTGTATGAGTACTTACCTCATAGGAGTTTCATGGGGTGGCGACTCGTGTTTGTTGCAGGATATAATCCTTCGCTCCACACCGAGGCTAGATCCGTGATCTGTAAATGAACAAAAGGTCGTACGAAACGTGGCGACCGCCTAGAGTCTGAAAAGACCCATGATAGCAGACACAAAAATGGTGGTTTGGCCTGGCAAGTGTAAGTGTGTTCTTTGGTGTCACACCCCGACAGCGCACAACGGAACGCAAGTCAAGAGGTAACGGAAGTTGTTACCACAAAGTTTAGCAACTCACACATAGTTATGTATGGACATCTTGTTCCGTTAGATCAAATCGAAGCTGATAGTGGGTTTGTTCATTCCGCAACTCCAAAAGAACATCATCGGGAACGTTTGCTGGTATATCCGTATCCATAACGTAATCCGGAGATATTGCACGCCCCTCTTCCTTTATGATCATGTTGTGCAATATGACACACGCGTACACAACACTCCTAATTTTTGCTTGATCAACCAAAACGCACCGGGCGATCTATTATGCGCCATTTACCTTTCAATACACCAAATGCCCATTCAGCGTCTTTTCTCGCAGATTCGTGTAGCTTCTTAAACAATATTTCTTTTTCGATTGTCGGAAACGAGCAAGCTTTCATAAAAACTGACCAAGCAGGGTAGATGCCATCAACAAGATAAAAGCCACATCTATATTGTCGTCCGTTCACCGTAAACGGACACGTCGGGGCAGTTCCTTGTATCTCTGTATCGAAAAGCGATGATTGGTATAGAACATTGATGTCGTTGTTTGAGCTCGGGGGGACCAAAGTACGCATGCCAAATCCATAAATCGTTCGACGCAACAGCTTCGAGCATTATCGTTGGTTTTTTATGGTCACCTCTCATAAACTGACCTCGCAAACCTGTCGGGCAACTTCTCCATTCGATGTGGGTACAGTCGATGCTACCGACCATACCGGGAAAATGCCATCTAGCTTCATGTGCGGCGAACAAACGTGTTATGTCGTGTCTAGTCGGTATTCGGAGATACTCTTTACCATATAAATCGATAATAGCATTGCAAAAATAGTGAAGAGACTCGCTTGAAATTCTACTAGACATATTAAAATATTCATCATATTCGTCAGGAACGTTACCGGTAGCAAGTTGACGAATCGCGATGTGCATTTTTGTATCGCCGTAAAGCTCATTTTCCCCCTAGCATCATACCCTACTTGAAACCATTCGAACCGAGCTTCGATGTCCCCGACAATCTTTAGGAATAATTCCTTTGATAAACGAAATCGATTTTTAAACACCTCGTCGTTGTACTTTGGGTTTTCTACAAAGTAATCGTTCATCAAAATGTCATTTGCCCCCCACCGATCACGCTGCACCATTCTTTTCTTTGGACGTTCCGTATTTTCACGTTGCGCCGCCTCGCAAACCATTGCAAAAAATTCCATCGAAGAACCCGACGAGTCGGAAGAACTAGACGAGTTGAGTGGACACGAGGGGCCTTCCATTTGATATATATATTTTTTGCTTCTTTGATTGTTGGATGTATGTTTTGATTGTTCTTGGTATTGATTTTGGTTGAAAATGAAATATATATATATATATATATATATATATATATATAGAGAGAGAGAGAGAGAGAGATTTTGGTTGAAAATTAATTTTTTTTAACCCAAAACGGTCAAACGACCATTGGCCAACTGTTACATTTTGGCTGAAAGCCAACGTGATGTATATCACGAAGAAAATCATCGCGGCCGTGATAAAATAGGGCGGGAGGCGGTGTTTCGCGGTCTTCACGCCATCATGGGGTGGCCATCACGTACCATCCCGGCTGCTCTTAGGAAAGCAATTTTGGCCAATTGTCTACTCCCCACCCTAAGACCATTTTTTTCCCTAGAGTACACCATCTATAGACCATCCTTACGTTAATTACTAAGAAAGTTTAAAGATAAAATGGGATTTCACTAGACTTTAGATACCATCAAATCCATTTTTTTCTATTTCACCATACTTATCACTTCTCTTTTTCTAAAAAAAAATTGATGTCCAAACTTTTTTTTTTTTTTTTTAAGATTCACTTCATTAAAAAAAAAAACACCAAAGCGATCTATCTCCAAGATGGAGATAAACCGACAAACAAAATTACATCACCTTAAAATTAAAATTACACCAACCCTTCCAATCTACCGTGTCCTTCTTAAACCTACTCCTATACCATAGATAACCCATCGCCTTAACATCCGACACAATTTGAAGCACATTCCTTCTACTATTTGCAAACACCTTCTCATTCTGATCCCTCCATATCCGCCAACACGTCAAAATGATTATGCCATACAAAAAGTCCTTTTTGACCTTCGACCCATCCATGTAGATGTGGAGTTGCAGCACGTCCTTGACCAAACAAACATAAACCGGAGGTAACCTATACCATCTAGCTATACCACTCTAAACCCCATCCGAAAACATACAAGCAGTGAGAAAATGATCTGTGGTTTCTTTGGACTCTCCACATAACACACATAAACAATCCCTCACTGAAATGTTTCTCCTTCTAAGTGCACACTTTGTCGGTAACCTGTCTAAGTTATCCCTCCACATGAAAATATTACACTTACTCGGGAGCCACTTACACCATTGAAAATTCTGATTATCCTCTCCCAAAAATCCCACTTATGTGTTTGCTCAAACATTGTGTTTGAAAATCTTTTGACGTTACATCCCGTGTTTCTGCCTAGGCGGGGTGTGACAGCCCTACCTGAACCGTAGGTTACGGCTCCCAGCCGTAGCCTACGGCCTGGAGCTACTGGGAAGCCATGTTTAACTTGTTCAAGCAAACCCAATTTCCCGAATTTGGTCCGAAATGTAATTAGAGAGTCTAGGCCTATTTTACCTGAACCAACTCGCCTTGTTTACGATGTGGTCAAGAACATTAAAACATCTCCTTCAACCAGTTTTTAACATCCAAGCTTCCATTACTAATAAGTCAATAAAAACCTTTTGACCCGTTACAACCCAACAAGCCAAAAACCTAGACTTAGAAGACTCCTAAGACTTCATAAACTTAACACTTAGTTCACTCAACCCATTCTATTGCAATATAGTCATGCTAACATACTAGGATCATCAAGGAAGTGCTTGGTTATCTAACTATTGTATAATCGAATTATAACTGTTTCTCATTCTTGTTAAAATAACTTCTTGTGATTCCTAACCTTGTGTTGTGTCTTACACACACTCCTATTCAAGCCTTAACTTGACAAGGTGTGTATCCATTCAAGTCACTCTACCATTGTGACAATTGCCTTGTGTCCATGGCCACATGTGCCACTTCTCTCGGTCATGCTTGCCTAGCCCGTGTGACTTGTGATACGAGTTTACTTATGAATCACAAGCCGTTCGGAAATTACCAATAGCATTTCAACTCTTACGACACTCCTATTAATATGATTCATCATATAGATATGCAAATAAAGTCAACTCTTACTCGTGCCCTTTTTGTTTTAGATCCTTGCCCGAGCTCCCCGAAGTCTCTTGCCTAACACCTAGGCGTAGTCACATAGACATTTAGGTATTGGTCATTAGATGCGATTTCAAACAACCATATGAGTTTATCAAATATGTGTCTATGGTAAGTATATCTATATATATCTCAATGAAGTCGAGCTTCATTGCGGCGTTTTATCAAACAATTGGTGGACGAGGTTTTATAAACATCATTTATTGGTTATATAGACCACAAGGATTCATCCCCATTTCAATTTCAAGGTTTATATCATACAATTTCACCCAATTCATTAACCTTCACAATTTAATTAGGACTTTTATACACACCCAATAATAACAAGAATCCTGGGCTTTACATACAACCCATAAACCCACTAAATTCATACCAAGGACCTCAAAGATTCAACCTTCCAAGTTTATGTTTTCATGATTTTCTTTAAAATTATATCGTTTCACGACTCTCTTGTGCTAGACACACCTTCCCCAACCAATAATTTATCAATATCACAAACCCTAAAAATTCTCCATCATCACATAGACCATATGTGAACCATTTTGAATGAAATAAAAGTTACCTAGATGATTGTTAGGCCTTAGAGAACTCGATTTTTGTTAATGCAAAGGCTAACACCTTGATCCTTTGCTGAATTGAGCTAGAACGAGGGATTTGGGTCTTGTATGTGTGTAATAGCCATCGTATTTATAGTAAAGATTGTTAGTGTTATTATTGATTTGTAAATTTGAATTATTTCCTTATCTCTTGTAATCATCCCAAAATAGGGATTGTAAGTTTTCTATATATTGAATGAGAATAGGAGGAAAGGATCAAGGATCCTATTTTACATGGTATCATTGTTTACCAGGAACCCTACCGCCCCCTTATTGCCAGCGGCGGCAGCCATCTTTCTCGGCTGATCACCATCATCTCCGATCCTCAATTCATCCCTTTCCTCCCTTCCCTTGGCCCTCCTACCTTTCTCCCTCCCTTTTACTTCCCTGCGTACCATTCTGTTACCTCACCACTGTCCTGACATCTCCTATATACCACTCGCCACCCTCTCTTTCACCACCATGGATAAAATACACCCCGCCACCACCGTCTCCAACATCACCAATTTCATCCCCATCAAACTAGAGTTTGACACTGCCCATTGGCCCTCTTGGTCCGAGCTTTTCAAAATCCATTGTAAAGCCTACCAAGTGTATGACCATCTTCTTCCCCGCCCACCACCCGCTACCCCCGTAGCCACCGACCCAGAAAAAGCCCCGGCTTCTTCCTCTTCCACCGATGAGACTTGGGAGAGACTTGACTCCATTGTCCTTCAATGGATGTATGGTACAATCTCTCAGGATCTCGTTCATACGGTGATTGAACCGGGACAAAATAAAACCGCACACCAAGCATGGACGTCTCTTGAAGATCTTTTCCAAGACAACAAGAGCGCCCGTGCTCTCCATCTCCGCCATCGCTTCACCAACACCCGCCTTGAAAACTTTCAAACCATGAATGCCTATTGCCAACAACTCAAGACCTTGGCGGATCAGTTAGCTAGTGTCGGTCACCCGGTCGACAACGATGCTCTTGTCTTACAACTCATCGCCGGGCTAACTGACCAATACGAAAGTATTGGCACCATTCTTCAAGGTCAAGAGCCCTTACCTCCGTTTTACAAGGCTCGTTCCAAGCTTTGCATGGTCGAGTCTCAAAAAGCGGAACAAGCCCTCCATGCCTCCCAAAAATCCGCCACTGCCCTAAACACATCCAACCGCTCCGCACCTACCCAACCTCCCACTGACCCAACCTACGACCGCAATCGGGGCCGTGGACGCTCCCGTGGCCGCGGACGTGGCCGCCCACCCTGGGGACGCGGACGCGGTCAGCAACCAGCCTCTCCATGGTCTCCGTATCCCTCCTATTGGCCTCCACCACCACCCGGCTACTCTCCATGGCCATACCAGCCCACTTACCAAGCCCACCAGCCCACTCACTCAGCCCAACACTACCCACAATATCCCTCCAATTGGGCCCCTCCTCCTTGCCCATACCCTACCTCAAACCCACGGCCCAACAACCCCACCTCCGCTGCTGGCATCCTCGGGTCCAAACCGGCACAAGCCCATCAAACTGCTTACACTCCTACGGATATTGATCAGGCTCTCCATGCTATGTCACTGAATAATACCCACGAACCAACAGGTTACATGGATACTGGTGCTACAGGTAATATGTCCAACACTAATGTTAATTTCGATTCTTTTTCTAATAATAGTATGGGACAACAAATAGTCGTTGGTGATGGTTCAACCATCCCGGTACATGGACATGGCCACCAAACCTTGCCCCCACCCTTTCCACCACTTGTCCTCAAAAATGTCCTATATGCCCCTAAACTGCTTAAAAATTTAATTTCAGTTCGTCGGTTCACAACCGACAACTCTGTTTCTGTTGAGTTTGACCCCTTTGGTTTTCTTGTGAAGGATTACAAGAGCCGGATCCCTATCCTCCGGTGCAACAGCAGCGGTGATCTCTATCCCCTGGTGCTTGGACCCGGAACAACCACCTTTCCATCAACCTTTGCTGCTATCACATCATCACTATGGCATCAACGTCTGGGGCATCCTGGACGAGCACCATTACAATCATTGAAGTCTAATTATTTTGTTAATTTCCCGCATTTCAATAATAATATTTGTCAGTCTTGTGTACTTGGCAAAAGTATTAGACTACCCTTTGCTAGTTCTAATACCCGCATTTTCAATTGTTTTGATTTAATTCATAGTGACTTATGGACTTCTCCAATTTTGAGTTGTAATGGCCATAGATATTATATTTTATTTCTTGATGATGTTTCTAATTTTTTGTGGACATACCCATTATCTCGCAAGTCCCAAGTCTATGAAACTTTTTGCCACTTCCACAATCAAATAACAACCCAATTTGAACGACCCATCAAAACCTTCCAATGTGACAACGGCACCGAATACATAAACACCTCCTTTAACACCTTTTTCTCTTCCCATGGCATCCTTTTCCGACGCTCGTGCCCACACACGTCGTCTCAAAATGGAAAAGCGGAACGTATGATTCGGACAATCAACAACATGATCCGCACTATCCTTACCCACGCCTCTCTCCCCAACACATTTTGGCACCATGCCCTCGAAACCGTCACCTACCTTCTCAACATTTTACCCATTAAAAACCTCCAAAATAAAACCCCCACTGAAATTCTATACCACCGCACCCCCTCCTATGACCACCTTCGTGTATTCGGATGCCTCTGTTACCCCCTAACCCCTTCCACCACTATACACAAACTTGACCCTCGCTCCGCCCCATGTGTTTTCCTTGGTTACCCGTCCACACACCGAGGCTATAAATGCTTCGATCTCTCCTCTAAACAAATTCTTATCTCCCGCCATGTCGCCTTCGACGAAACCACCTTTCCCTTTGCAAACAAAATCCATCCACCACCCTCGTACGATTTCCTCTCGGAATTTCCCACTGTCCTATGGCCGCATGTCGACCCATTAAAACCCACACCACCTCCAAACAATACCCAGCCCAATCCCGCCTCACCCACTAATGCGTACCCAATCCCTCCCCAGGCCCAATACTCTCCTCCAGCCCAACATGCCCCTCCTCCGGCCCACTTCAACCCCCCCTCACCACATGACCAGCCCACACCTCCCTCTTTCCACAGCCCACCTCCTCCTCAGTCTCCGTCCCCGCCCCAACACCCTCAGCCCGCCGCTTCGCCGGCCCATTCTCCACAGCCCGCTCGTACCATGCGCACACGCGCGATGGACGGCATCACCAAACCAATACACCGACTCAACCTAAACGCCACCACCATCGTTCCCTTACCCAAAACCCCGACCGAGGCCCTGTCCATACCGGAATGGCATAACGCCATGACTGACGAATACCATGCTCTTATTAAGAACGAGACTTGGGAATTAACACCAAGGCTACCCAACATGAATGTCATCCGGAGCATGTGGCTATTTAAGCACAAATACAAATCAGATGGGTCCTTGGAACGTTATAAGGCGCGGTTAGTTTGTGATGGTCGCCTTCAACAAGTGGGCATTGACTGCGGTGAGACATTTAGTCCGGTTGTCAAACCGGCCACTATTCGTACGGTTCTTTCTATTGCATTATCTCAGTGTTGGCAGGTACACCAGTTGGATGTGACAAATGCTTTTCTACACGGTCATCTTCAAGAGACAGTCTATATGTATCAACCCATGGGATTTCGTAACAAAGACTACCCGGATCATGTGTGTCGCCTCAAAAAGTCTTTATATGGGTTAAAACAGGCACCTCGGGCGTGGTATCAACGGTTTACGGATTTTGTTCTTACATTGGGTTTTCTGCAGAGTAAATGTGATGCTTCTTTATTCACCTATCATCACGATTCACAGGTTGCTTACTTATTATTATATGTCGACGACATTATTCTCGTGACTTCATCTGATGCTCTACGGACTTCTCTCATGTCACACCTCTCGGCCGAATTTGCTATGAAGGATCTCGGCCCACTCAGCTTCTTTCTTGGTATTTCGGTAACACGCCACGCCAACACTCTCTTCTTATCTCAACACAAGTATGCAAAAGAAATCATTGAGCGCGCTGGCATGTCCTCCTGCAAACCGTCTCACACTCCGGTTGACACAAATGGTAAACTCGGGGCACTCGCAGGTGATGACTTTCATGATCCGACTCTATACCGCAGTCTAGCAGGCGCCCTTCAGTACCTTACTTTTACAAGACCAGATATCAGCTATGCTGTTCAGCAAATCTGCATTCATATGCATGCCCCAAAAACGGATCACTGGAATGCGTTAAAACGTATTATCCGCTACATACAGGGCACTATTGATTTTGGTCTCACACTCGGCCCGTCCCAAACACCTCGCCTGGTTGCCTACACTGATGCTGACTGGGCCGGGTGCCCCGACACCCGCTGCTCTACTAGCGGCTTCTGCATTTACTATGGTGATAATCTTCTGTCATGGTCTTCCAAACGTCAGGCAACCATCTCTCGCTCCAGTGCCGAAGCCGAATACCGCGGGGTTGCTAATGTGGTCGCTGAAGTCTGTTGGATTCGAAACCTTCTCCTCGAGCTTCACTATCCTCTGCCTCGTGCTACGCTAGTATACTGTGACAATGTAAGTGCCATTTATCTCTCGGGCAATCCGGTACAACATCAGCGGACTAAACACATAGAACTCGATATTCATTTTGTTCGTGAAAAGGTTCAAAAAGGCGAGGTCCGAGTTCTTCATATGCCTACACGGTTTCAAATAGCGGATATTTTCACCAAGGGGCTGCCACGGGTTTTGTTCGAGGATTTCCGTTCCAGTCTCAGCCTTCGGTCTCCTCCGGCTTCGACTGCGGGGGAGTAATAGCCATCGTATTTATAGTAAAGATTGTTAGTGTTATTATTGATTTGTAAATTTGAATTATTTCCTTATCTCTTGTAATCATCCCAAAATAGGGATTGTAAGTTTTCTATATATTGAATGAGAATAGGAGGAAAGGATCAAGGATCCTATTTTACAGTGTGTGTCGTGTGTGTGTTCATCGATCCCCTGAAGTGGGGATTGATTATGCTTATTTTTATTTTTATCACAAAACAGGTTTGGGTGTTTGACACATTTAGTCCCTTCCAAGTTTTTCCCATAAGTTTATTTTGGGTTAACCAAACTAACCAAGTTTACCTTATAAGTCTAACTAAGCCATGTATTACTAACGGAGTTAACCCGATTTTATGCTATATTGTAAAATACTAGTATTTCCTCATCACGAATTCCATTAATAAACATTCTTTTATTTGTTTAAGCAAGGATTATGATTAATAAGAGATTTTGGGGAGTTACAAATACAGACGAGTGTTCGAGTATGTAAACAAGACTTGTAGAAATAAATGTGATTGAATTAGACGTCTTATTTCCATTAGGTTGTAAGCTTTGTAATGTTTTAAGAAATTGATGGAATTATGTTTTTTATCTGAATCTGTAAAAGAAACACGCTAGTCACGTTAGGTCGGGGTGTTATAGTTGGACTTATGGATCAGAGTGTCCATGTCAAATTAGTTGACTTTCTGACTGGAGTTACTGTAGCGACACTGTAGCTAGATGATGTTAAGCTACTAAGCTGATGCTTGTAGCTTCTCAGTTTCTTAGCTTCTTAGCATCTGAGCTTCTTGGCTTTTGAATTTACAGATTTCTTAAATATGTTTAAGTGTGGGAATTAGGTACCCATGTCATCAAAGATGTTCGACGAGAACTGTGAATTGGAAGATGCAATATAAGCTTTGAAGGAAACTAAAGACCCAAACATTAAATCGCCGCATGAAATGATGAAACAATAGCCTAGTGGTACCCACTACCAATGATAAGTGTTGGGCATGAGAGGAGACAAGTTCGAATCTTGTGGGCAACACTTTGAGGTATTTTGCCGGGATCATAACCCTTGTGGGGTGGGATGATCGGTATCCAATATGGATACCAGGGGCCAGAGGGTCTCCTCCACATACCCTTAATTACTGCTTCATCTTAAATAGCAATTGATCTATTTTTACTTTGAAGCCTAAGAAAAAGAAATGTACCCAGGGGCGGATGTACGTATCGAAGAACGTGGTCACGTGACAGCATTGATTTTTACATTTTATATAGAGCGTATACTATGAAATTTCTGGGTGACATCAATCTGTTCTGAGATTGAGGTTTAAAGATATCCTGCATGAATTACTTAACAAAATGGGTAGTGTTCTTGTGGTTTATTATTTCAATTCCGCGTCCTCTTAAATGCGTAGGTCTCTGGTTCGAGACTCCACAGTTTAATTTTTATAAACATTACTACCAAAATCCACTTGAGCCCACTCTAATTGTAGCAATGGCCGAATGCAACCCTTTTCATAAAGTAAGAATTTTACTTTCAAATTTGCATTACCGAAACCCACTTGAAACACTATAAAAGTTCTGTTGAATTAGAAACTGTGCATAATTATAATGTTAGAACCTTAAGCCAATATCAGGTAAAACATCATATGACGATCGGATGTTAAAGTTCTCACTATTGTTTGGCTGAGGACTTGAGGTTCTTTTTATTTACATTGTAGTTTGTTTTTAATTGTTTCAGGAAATGGATACACCAACTCATCTGTTTTTTATTTGTTTCAGGAAATATTATTTACAATCACTAATTTGATTAGTTATTAACTTGGATGATACGAATATATTTATATTAAAGTCAACTTCAAACTCAAGTTAACACAACTATAATCACCATCAAAATCACCTTAACACAATAAAAATCACATTAAAAACCAATACATATATTTGAGGCTTGTTGTTTTGATGACCCGATCTGACAAAAAAAGCATTTAGGAGACCCGACCCGATAAAAGTACCTTCATATCAACAAAACCGTAGACCGAAATATTGTGACATCAGTGACAAAAGTTCTTGGCTCCGCCACTGAATGTACCCTCTTTTTATATTACTAGATATGAAATATATTTTGCTTACTTTGTATGTGTAATAAGTGTGGTCACGCTGGCTAAATACTAGTCTAATACAAACACAACTGCAAGTATTAGTTGTGTGATCATTAAAAAAATATAACTTCTTATGGTGTTATTTGTTAATTTGTTATCGAACAAACATTTGGACAGAGTTTTAAAGTGCGAGAATGAAACATTACTCTTTGCGTTTTTTACTTTTTAGTTAGAGGTGGTTCATTAAAGGCAGTGGTTTGAAGATCGTTTGCGGTTCATGGTTACATTAAAGGCAGTGGTTTGAAGATCGTTTTGGTTAACGTCTATGCTCCTCAAAAGATTGCTGATAAGCGATTAGTTTGGAGGGAGTTGGAGCGTCTTATGAATCAGGATGATGTTTATTGGATTGTGGGCGGGGACTTTAACTGCGTCCGGGATAGGAGTGAGCGGAAGAATACAAAGTTCAATGTCGCCTTGTCCAATGAGTTTAATGATTTTTTGGACAACGTTGGATTGCATGAGTATGGGCTAAAGGATCGCAAGTTTACGTGGGTGTCTGGTAATAAATGCAGTAGGATCGATCGGATTTTCGTTTCTCTAAATTTTTTAAATGATTGGCCTATGGCGGAGTACCGTGCCTTAGCGAGAGATAAATCGGATCATAGCCCTTTGATTCTTAAAATGGAATATCGCAATTACGGTCCTAAACCGTTCCGGTTTTATAATTCGTGGTTAGATCGATCGGGTTTTGATGATGTTATAAAGGCGGCGGTTAGTTCTTCTCGGGAGTTCGCTGGTGCGGACGTCTCTTTAATGCGGAAATTTAAACATATCCGGAACTTTATTATGGAGTGGAAAAAAGACAAGTCAAAGGTGGAGCAGGAGGAGTATCATTCCATTCTGGTTGATTTGGAGAAAATTGACAAGGTGGTGGAACAACGTGATCTTTTAGAAGAGGAGCAATGGATTTTTTGTGAAGGCAAATTGAGGATTAAAGAGTTGGAGGAATATAAGTGTAAGGATTTGAGGCAAAGGGCTAGGGTTAAATGGGCGAAGGATGGCGATGAAAACTCGAGTTTTTTTTCATGAGGTGGTGAATAAGAGAAGAGTTACTAACTTCATTCCGGGTGTTTTTGTTAACGGGGTTTTGTTTTCCAAACCTTCTATTGTTAAACGTGAAGTTTTCTCTTTTTTCAGGGATAAGTTTATTGAAGACATGGTAGAGCGGCCGACTTTATAGTGTGACGACTTGTAGACTTTATTGGTGGTTGAAGCAGATTCTTTAGTCACGCCGTTTTCGGTCAAGGAGATAAAGGAAGCGGTTTTTGATTGTGGCAATGATAAAGCTCCGGGCCCAGACGG
Source organism: Ambrosia trifida (assembly GCA_028751855.1). NCBI lineage: Eukaryota > Viridiplantae > Streptophyta > Magnoliopsida > Asterales > Asteraceae > Ambrosia > Ambrosia trifida. The sequence continues at coordinate 60,751,238 of CM054124.1, read as the reverse complement.
GTTTAATTTCCGGTTTATCAAAAGGTATTGGGATCTATTCGAAGATGATTTCAAAAAGATTTTTCAGCAGTTTTACGAGATGGGTAAATTCAGTCGGGGGGTTGGGTCTTCTTTCATAACTCTAGTGCCTAAGGTTAATGACCCGGTGAGTTTGGGAGAGTATCGTCCGATTAATTTAATTGGTGTGATAAGTAAGGTTATCTCCAAGGCTCTTGCAAATAGATTGAAGACAGTGATAGATTGGGTTACCCATGAAACTCAATCGGCGTTTATTGCGGAGAGGTATATTTTAGATGGGCCGTTGATTATCAGCGAAGTGATTGCGTGGGCTAAGAGGGTGGGACGGAAGATGTTTATGTTTAAGATAGACTTTGAAAAGGCATACGATAACGTTAACTGGGAGTTTTTAATGTCCGTCATGAGACAGATGAGATTTCCGAAATTGTGGTGTGATTGGATTCATGGGGGTTCTGTCTTCAGCGGCGTCGTCGGTTCTGGTGAATGGTTCTCCGACGTTTGAGTTTTCTTGTAGTAAAGGTATTCGGCAGGGAGATCCGATTTCTCCTTTCCTTTTTATTATTGTCATGGAAGCATTCTTCAGTTTAGTTCGAAAGGCTTGTGACATTGGTGCGCTTAAAGGGATCCATCTTCCGAACGAAGGCCCTATTTTATCGCACTTATTATATGCAGATGACGCGATGGTTATGGGTGAGTGTTCGGCCTCTAATTTTATTGTTTTAAGTCGTATCCTTTGTATTTTTCATTTGTGTTCGGGGTTGAAGATCAATATCCAAAAATCGACGTTGTTTGGTGTTGGGATTAATCTGGATACGGTTAGGGACCAAGCGACATGGTTGCATTGTAGGTCGGGTGAAATCCCTTTTAAATATTTGGGAATTCAAGTGGGTGGGAATATGAACCGAATTAAAAGTTGGGATCCGGTGGTGCAAGTTTTCAAGAAGCGGTTATCCGGGTAGAAAGCGCGTGTGTTATCCATGGGAGGGAGGTTGGTTCTTGCTAAATCGGTGTTAGAAAGCATTCCGTCATACTATTTTTCGTTATTTAAAGCCCCAGTTGCGGTGTTAAATAAACTTGAAGGTTTAATTAAAAGATTTCTATGGGGAGGGAATGACGAGGTTGGTAAAATTCACTGGGCGGCATGGGATACGGTTGCTAAACAGAAAAAAAGATGGTGGTTTGGGGCTTAGCAAGTTGGCCGATTGTAATTGTGCTATGCTTTTGAAATGGTTATGGAGATTCAAGACGGAAGAGGGGGTCCTTTGGAAACGCGTTATTATTGCCTTACATGTCTCTAATCGTAGATGGGATATGTATCCTTGGAATAAACAATCTACGGGGCCGTGGAGTAAGCTAGTTAAGGTGGCGTATAACACCAAAATGCAAGGGGCGTCGTTTGTTAATATGATTCGGGGTGTTCTTGGTAATGGATTGGATATCCGGTTTTGGGTTGATGCTTGGATTAATGATGTTACTTTGAAGGATTTATACCCTAATCTTTTTCAACTCGAAAGCAACAAATGGTGTAAAGTGGCCGACTGTATTGGAACGAATTTAGCGCAAGGGATTATTGAATGGAATTGGAAAAGATATCCGGTTTCTAGCGTGGAAATTATGGAGTTGATCGATTGCCACAGGTTGGTCTCCACAGTTTGCTTGAGCGACAGGAGAGATGCTTGGAAGTGGAATGGAGGGTCCAATATTTTGTATACTGTTAAACAGGTTCGGGAATGGCTTAGTACGCATGCGATGGATGGGAACCTTTTCATTTACAAGTGGTGTAAGTGGATCCCGACAAAATGTAACGTGTTTATGTGGCGGGCTAATTTGGATAGGCTTCCGACGGCTACTGCGCTTATTCGTAGGAATTTAAATATTGGAGAAGGTGAGTGTAAATTTTGCGGTGAAGTGATGGAAACTACGAAACATATTTTTACGGCTTTTTTATTGGCTAACGACGTTTGGAGTGGCATTGCTTCGTGGCTCAAAATCCCTCGCTGCTGCTTTTCTCGGTGACGGATATTCTGCAGCTTGTGGACCATTTGACGGTGTCTAACAGGAAGAAGGCATTGGTATTCGGCATTTGTGTGATAACTTGTTGGAAGATTTGGTCTACCAGGAATGAAGTTGTGTTTGATCAGGCTAGTCCGAGTGTGTCCAAGATCGTGGTGGATGTTAAGTCCTTGGGTTTTCTATGGTTTAATAGTCGTTCGAGGATGGGTAAAATAAATTGGAGAGAATGGTGTAATTTTGATATAACTTGATGTATTGGTTTGTGGTTATCTTTAGCTTGGAGATAACCGAGTGGATGTCAAGTGGAGGTTGAGGGTTCGATTCTTGTCGGAGCCATATTTACCACATGTGGGGGTTCTACCTAGGGAGATCCCCAATCCAGGTGGAATGGGTAATCATTACAGGCTGGCCCAACATGTTAGCCGGAGCTCCACCGGTTGCACCACTTGCCGATAAAAAAAAAAAGTCGTTTGAAAGTAACATCTCGACAACCTATTTGTACTTTTCAATGCTTTTATCATAACCCGGCTTTTTTTAATTAATGTATTGACTAGACTATTATTCCCTTGTAGTCAAACATGTTTTGTTTAACATTGAGAGGCTTTACGGTGGATGGGAGAACCCATGGCTACTGCCTGTTTTATTTGGGGCATATTTAGAAAAAAAAAAACTCTATATACGTGTGTGTTTGTTTAAATAGAAAACTCACTTAAAACTCAGAAACTTATTAATTTATTTATAAGCTCAAAACTCACTTAAAACAAGCAAACATATATCAAATCTGTTTAAGGTAATCAGGCGGGTATTTCCTAATGCTGTATGCTCGTCTTAGACCCGCAAGATTATATACAATTACTATCATAGTGTATGCGTACCCAAATACCCATCCCGAATGATTTCGATTTCACTTTTCCTGTTAAGTTTGAATTTTCTTGTCATCATCCCTACATATAAGTTGCAACCATCTTTGATTTCAACGGTTACATGGGATCAATATATATAACTAGTAATTTGCCTTTATGCGTTGCGAGGGGAGTGTGATTATCAATACAGTATCAATACCTGGCATAACAACTTAAAGAGAAGACATAAAACCATAGGAGAAAGTTGCAGCGGTGGTACAATTAAATCGAACTAAAAGTAGACATAAACAAATTAAAAAATTAGACCGAAAAGTAAAACATAGGAAAAAATTAACTAAGTCGATCATATATGGTAACTCTATTAATATTAGGGGTTAGAAGTGTAAAGTAAAAAAAAAAGTAAAAGAGTTAATGTAAAACCACTGGGATAACGTTGCGGTGGTTGGAGCATTAAACCGAACGAAAAGTATACGTAAAAACATTCAACTACACATAGCCGTTGCGGTGTGTTAATGCGCAAGAAGCTAGACCAAAATGTAAAATATAGCGATGAATAATTAAGTTGACCTTCTTATGATAACTCTATTAGAGTTCAAGGGTAGAAACGTAAATTAGTTAAAATAAGAAAAAAAACAAGTTGATTATGTCATTTGAAATTGCAATATATGGTACTAAATTTATAATTTATTTACTAATATTTTTATATAAGAGAGCTATCAGCGTTCTTTTTTTATATCCTAGAAGGGGACATATAAATATTATAATAAGTATAAATATGAATACAACTACTAATGATGTCGACATTTAATAAAAAATTGTTTACATGATTATTTTCTAGAAGGGTCGTTTTGAGAATTCAAGGTTCTGTACGAGTAGAAAAAAATGTATAATAGGGCTTATAACTTATATAGAGAGAGTTGAGTTTATTAGGTTACTAGATTATATCCCGGGAGCGTCCCGGGTTGAGAAATCTAATTTGCAATATCAATTTTACATCTGAAATAGACTGATGCGTTTTACAGTTACATGCAGGAAAGCTTCGGGTAGCACTTAACCTAAAACAATTAACAATGTATCTCTAATGTTAGTGCATAACCTTAAACAATGTATAACTCTAATATTAAAACCTAATATAAAGCAATGTACAACTCCAATGCTAACACATGTTGTAAATAAAATTCATATTTACTGGTTTGAACATAACTAATGACTTGCCTATACATGATTAATGAATAACCTGAACATTTTGTGTGTTTTTTCCTGTACGAACAAAACCACACAAAAAAGTAGTCGTTTTTTTCTCCGTTTTTTATATAGCACTATGGTACCCGTTGGAAAGATAATAAAACGCTCGTTAATTTGGTGTGATTTTTTTCTTTAAAAAATCTCGTATACAAAAGATATTAACGTTTAAAAGTTATGGGAAGAAACATTAGAGATAAAAATCTAATTTTGTTTTTAAATTTAAATTATTATTTTTTTCTAAAATAAAGCCCTTGCCATATGGGATGACACATGGCACATTCTATGAAGAGAAAACCTTCTTTGAGTGCCATGTCATTAAAATGGCTTTGGTTTATAATATGTATAGATATGGATCTAAACTAGATAAGATAAGTTAATGGATTTAAAAATATATTGAGTTTTCTTTTTTGAAAAGAAAACTTCATTAAAAACAACTCGAAGAGCCCTCAAAGCAAGGACCTACGAGCGCACACAAAACGAAACAATTACATCAATCCAAAGGACAAATACACCACTTTTTCCAATCTACATCTTTACATCTAGTTCTATGGCGAAACCAAAAATACGTCGTAGATTTAATGTTCTCCACTATCTCGGCCGGTCTCCTTTGTTTGTTGTTGAAAATGCGATCGTTTCGTTCATTCCAAATAATCCACATTGTAGTGTAAACTATGCCTCTTAAAACGTACTTTCTCTCCTTCGAGTTCGTTTGAGTATCCGGAAGGCGAAGGAGGTCGTTAACATCAAAAACAAAACCATGACTGAGCCGGCACCAAGACTCGATTCTATACCACACCTCTTGAGTAAACACGCAACCGGTAAAGAGATGTAAAGATGTTTCCATATCCCCTTGGCAAAACACACACAACGACTGATTGATCGACACTCCTCGTTTGATTAACTTAGCTATAGTAGGTAACCGATTGCGAGCCGCTCTCCAAACCATTACTTTACATTTAAGTGGGACCCAAACCTTCCAGTTACATATATAAAATATATCGCCCTCTTACTATTTTCTAGTCGATTGTCAATGGAAGGTTTTTTTTTTTTTTTCATTTTTGGAAATGATGGTTCTTTCGAAAGAAAGGTTGCAATGTTGCATGTCATTTTGGTTTAAGGTATAAAATATTTTTGTGTTTTTCGGTATGAACTATTACTTAATTGTCAATAAATTATATGTTAGATGATTAAAAATCAGTATAGCTTATTATTATTATTACTATAATAGCGAAGAGGAAGTAATATAATGTATAGCACTCTATTTTCATCATTAAGCTTACAAATCACACCAAATTGTACATTTATTAGAACAAGATCTGAACATGATGTTTATTCATACAACTCAATCCATTAACAACAACAACAATTGCCTTCAGATTTCTTATCAATAACACAAACATATCTCCATCTTTTAAGCCATCAAATTCTTCCTCATTGATGGAAGCTGCAAAACAACATATATATATATATATATTAATTCCCTCATAATTAGTATACCATTCCTCACTATTTTATTTCTAATTTCTATATTACAAAAGTTATAATTAAGATTATTATCATTATATTTATTATTATTATTACTTTTGTCATTTATCTTTTCATTGGTACGTAATATTTAACAGACAAAAAAATATTATTCACCGTTTTTCAGTACACGTTACCTTAAGGTTGGACGAATGATCGCAATTGGCTAGGGCGTTGTCTCTGCAACTGGGAATCTTTTGGAACTCTTTAATATCAATGTCAACAGTAAGAAGACCAAGAGTGAAGGAGATACAGTCGGGTTTTGCTGTCATTGTATCGACACTCAACCAGAAGATCCACGACTGTGCCTTAAGCCCTTTCAAGTTGGTCATCTTTCCATAGGAAACCTTTCCAGTGATGGTGGAGTCGAAGTAAACGAGGTAGCCGGTGTACTGGTCGACATAGCATGGTTTACTGAGGTTGATGACAAAGGTGTAACCATCACCATCTGGGACTGTGGAGTAAGATGAGACGCAGTCGGGTAAGATGCCACGAGGGAACCCGAACTGTTCTGCGAGGTCGTAGATCGTCTCAGCGGAGGTTGAAGCTGCGAGGGCTAAGAGGGCAAGAAGCAAGAGAGATGATCGGAGAGCTGCCATGGTTAATTAGTGAGTATGGAGTTTGTGTTGTGAAGACTTGCATAAAGCAAGACTTGTATTTATAGGGATCAAAAGGGAATCTACCTTAAAAAAAAATAGAAAATTATGATATAAAATAAGTTTAAACATCAAATTTTTTATCTACAAAATCATCAAATTTTTTATCTAATTTTATATCAATTTTGAACACTTTTTTTTCACAAGAGTACTTAGCATTGCCAACTATGCATTATGGGGTGTTTGTTAGCCTCTTAATCATTCAGCTCTTATTTATTCAGCATTTAGAGTATTTGTTTCAACTAAAAAACATATGAATTGTTTTATTAAGCTCTTAACCATTCAGCTAATAAATAATGCTTAACCATTCAAAATATTTTAATGATTCAACACTTAATCAGACAGATCCTACCAAACAACCCCTATGTCTCTATTTAATTACATCACATGTATAACACAAATCCTAATAGTTATCGATATCCCCTTCAAGGAAAATAATATTATGCACGCAACGCAATCTTCGGAAGCAAACATAGAGAAATCCCGTTTAATTTGGTTGCCTACCATTAAAAGAATTGCATCTTATGGCTGTAACCGATCAATAGTTAGAGATTTTGAGGATGAAAGAATGAATGTGTTTGATGAGTAAGAGGTCCAATGAAACCATATCTTAGTTTGCTACATTGGCTTCTCGTACAAGAACACATTAGGAGTTAGTCATATGAGATCCTTAATGGTTTGATATTCGTAAGACTTGTTAGCAAATAGACGATCTTCGGGATCTCATCTTCCACAATACTCTAGATCGTGAAACTATCACATACATACACGAACATATCTCATCGCCTATTGATGACGTGGGTAGCTTAAAGCAAAAATAAATAAACAACATTACTGAACAATGCTTAAAGGGTTGGAGCCTACAAAGGTTCAACAACCAGGAGCATCCTAAGTCAAAAAGATGACTTGTCCCGTCATCTTTTTCATCGAGCAAAACAAACAAGCTGATGGAGTAACATCAGCCAACAGACCGCAGGTCCATAGCAGCCACTTACCATTTGTGGGATGTCCTTTAGTTGCAACAAGGCTCAAGGCAAGATGCTTTCTCCTTATGGTGTTCTCATTTCTCTATAAATCAGAAGCTGATTCCTCAGCTCTGATTACACCATCACAATCACTTCCACTTCACTCTTCTTATTCTTTTGGTCTTGCACGTGGGGAGAACAATTCTCTTCACTCGGATCTCAAGAACTTCTTCTGGTTTCGAGTACATCTCAAACCAGAATCTTAAAGCATCTAAAAACAATAAGAATAACCTTGAACCTCCTTCTACGTTTGCAACGTAGAAGGACACCACGACCTGCGTTAGGCAGAGTGGAACCCTTGAACCCCTGAACCTCCCTTGTGACTCAGAACCATCGTTAGGCAGTTATTTGTTGTAGCAACACCTATCTTGAAAATATAACGTGCTTGATCATTGATATCATTTTTTTATGACTACATACCTTGATTATCAGCAAAAATTTAAGGGAATTGAAATTAAATAATCTCAACCTTTTCAGGTTGGAAGACAATAATCCTAACTTGAAAACTAGACTCTAACAGGCTTAACTTGTATTGGTTTTTATTTCACTGGACTAAAACTAACTGGGTTTAACCCAGTTAGTTTTCAGCCTACGTGGCATGCGATAAAGTGCAAATGGGTCAATAGAATGCATAAAATGACATGTCACATAAGCAGAAAACTAACTTGGTCAAACCCAATTAGTTTTGGTCTAGTGAAATAAAAACCAAGACAAGTTAGATCTGTTAGACTCCAATTTTTAAGTTGAGATTATTGTCTTCCAACCTGATAAAGTTTTGATTATTTAATTCTAATTCTTTTTTTTTATGGAATCATAAAATGTATAGTTTATGATGTAATTTATTTGATTAGTAATTTTGTTATTCTAGATATATTTTAAATTAAAAGAAAAGAGTGTTCATGAAGAAAATAACTAGAGGGACAAAGATTAAAAAATGTATTTTAAATTGAAGTAATCTCTTAGATGTAATCCCTCGTATTTGTTTTAGTGACTCTGTTATTAGAAAAACTAACAATATTATCAAAATAAATCTAGAAAGATTTAAATATTAGATACTTTAAATTGAAGTAATCTCTTAGGGGGAGGTGTGCTCGTAGTATAAATTTTTTACTTCACTGATTTGTATCAATCCTACACTGCCATGTTACTTCACTTATTTAGTTCATTGAAACAATTTTTTTTTTTTTTTTGAGGCAACATCTTACTGATTCACTATACTGAAATATTTATTTTTTAGTTTTAAAGAAACACTAATTAAACATATTATTATACTAACAAAATAAACTTACAATATTAAAAGTAAATGAAACATAGAAATGCAAACACACATAAATTAAAAATAAACTAAATAAAAGAAAAAGTATTCGTCATCCACTTCGAGATATGGTAGATCAAGTGCGGCTAGATGTTCTATGAGATCATTTCAAAGTCGGAAATGCATATCGGAGTCTGTCAACTCCGCAAGGGCATCATCATCGAACACCGGTTGGACTGGGGGATTGCCTATATGGACCAGTGATATCACACGCTCCTCGTCTTTAATGATCATGTTGTGCAATATCATGAACATGCAGATGATGACGCTACACCCATCAACGGTCGCTGACCTTAACGGTCGGTTGGTAATTCCCCATTTCCCCTTTAATGCTTCGAACGCTCGCTCCACATCCTTCTTTGCCGCCTCTTGCGCCCTAACGAATTTCTTTCCTTCGGATCGGTCGGATATCAAAACGCTTTCATAAATGTTGACCAGGTTGGGTAGATGCCATCTGTAAGATAATATCCACGTTTATATAAGTGGCCATTTAAAGTAAATGGACACTGCAACGCCGTTCCGTTTCATTGGGTAAGAAAAACTGGAGATTGTTGGAGAATATTTATGTCGTTGAGTGAACCGGGGGACAAAAATCCATGCCAAAACCACATATCTTGCGAAGCAACCGCTTCTAGCATGATCGCAGGGTATTGGTGATCGTCTTTCGTATATTTTCCTCGTAATTCCCTAGGATATGTTCGCCATACTAAATAAGTGCAATCAATGCTACTGATCATGCCGGGAAGGGGATGTCTTTTTTCGTGTGCTTCGTACAAACATGCAATGTCGTGACTTGTTGGTCTTCGTAAAAACTCAGCCCCATATAACTTAATGACAGGCATTGGAAAAAAAATTGTAAACACTCGCGTGACGTCCACTCAGACATACATAAATACTCATCGGATTCATCTAGAGGATTACCGGTTGCGAGTTGACAAGTTGTTTCACTGCTGAAGATACTTTTTGCATGGGCGTAAAACTCTTTCTGAGCCGACCGTCCACACCCTCTCTGAACCATTCGAAGTTTGCTTCTACATCTGCTACAATTTTTAGAAATAGAGGTCTCGACATGCGATACCTTAGTTTAAATTGTGCCTTTGTGTATTTTGGTACGTCAGCAAAATAATCATCCACTAACCGAATATTGCCTCCCTCGCGATCACGTGGCACATATATTTTTTTAGATGTTGTTGTGTCTTCCTTTGCAGCTCGCTTGGCAATGTCCATGATAAACTCAAGTCTACTATCGGTTGAGTTTAAAATCGGGTGCACTTCGAGCGGGGAATGAAAATTTGATCATCTTCAACTTCAACGTCACTCGTTTTTTTTAAAAGTATGAAGGAAAATATGTGAAAATTTCAAATTTTTTTTATCTTAAACCGTAGACATGTTTTTTTTTTTTATATATTAAACCATTTGAAAATAACGGTCACAAAATATGACTGTTTGAATTATTTTAAAATTTTAAAATGGTCAAAATTGAATTAACGGTCAAATTTGGAATTAAAAAACATTTAAATATGACTGTTCTAGATAATAATCATGGTTTCTAATCCGTTAATTAGAATCAGAATTTGATCCACATGACCACTACCAGCATGAGTAGCGACGGTGTTACCGTGCTGATAATGGGATACCCGTAACCAATTTTAATGGCTCCCCGTCCCTTGTTGTGGCACATGGTGTGTGTTTGATTTCTATTGTCTTTCGTGAAGAGATGAAGTGGTGGTTCGTTAGAATTTTGAATGTTTATTTGGATTAACAAATAAATAACATGGCCGCCAAGGTTGATCTCTGACCAATAATTCTGTTAAATTCATTATTTAATTATATCATGCTCAGCATGCGCTAAATTGCTGCTAATTAATTGTGATTTTATTAGATTTTATTTGTTTTATTTATAGCTAAATATGCTAGGACGAACGGTGGGTGGTCGCTGTTTTCTGCAGCCTTGTTTTTTATCGTTGTTTGGGTGTTTTGAATAAAAGTTCAGTAGGATTGTTCAAAAAAAAAAAAAAAGTTAAATGCCATTTTCGATTTTGAGGTTTGGCCAATTTTACGAATTTCATCCAAAAGTTTATTTTCTCATCTAGGTCCACAAGGTTTCAATATCTTGCCATTTCCATCCGACTCGTTAACTCCATCCATTATTTTCTCATCTAAGTCGTGTCATCGGATAAGTTTCAGATTTCGTCAATTACACATATAGCATATAAAACGTCTATGTTTGATGATACAATCGACATACTTAATGATCGTGATGTATCCTATCTTTATAAAATTGCTGAGCAAAGTCCTCTTGAAACAGTCAAGCTATATATTGTTGGTTCAATGATTAAAAGAACTCAGGTTTTTTTTTTTTTTTTTTTTTTTTTTTTTTTTTTTTCAACGTCCTTTATCACTTATTTTAAATAGATTGAAGTAATTACCAATTACAAGATTTGAGGTTCTGATGAAACAAACCTACCCAACAACCTTTAAGATTATATGTTGATGCACCCTGGTAATTCCATCTACCGGCTTATATGTTTATTTGATAATAGTGGGGTGCCCGCGCGTTGCAGCAGGGAACACAACATTTAGGTTGGTGATTTTAAAGGTGTGCACAAGGTGGTTAGGTTCGGTTTTGAGGCATAACCGTAACTAAACCAAGCTAGTTTAGAGTTGAACTTTTTTCAAGCTAGATTTGAACGACGGTCAACATATTTTATTATAAGAGCCAAACCTTTAACTTATTTTTGCCAAAATGTCTAAAATAAACTAAATGATTTGAACTTAAAGGTAAACTAAAGTTGAAAATGAATGAGAAAGAAGTTCTCAAACATTGGCATAATGTAGACAATAGAAAATCCTCATATCACAAAACATTTGAAACTAAATGATGTGAATTAAGAAAATAAAGAACCCAAAAGTACCATAATCACAAATAAAAAAACAAATGGTAGAAAATTTGCTCCAAATTAAAGCAAAGAGGTTTGTTAGAGAAATCACACGGATCATTGGATCTTTGTCCTCATGATAAGATGCCCACAATGTAATACAAAGTAACAAGTCATACTCACCAACAAGCAAGGGAACATTAAGTGTGCGTTCTTTCTTTGAGATTTTACTTATGTTTAAATCATAAGCCCCGAAACAATCTTTTGTGGTCCATTTCTCCAACTTGGAATGATAGACACTATATACTCTATCATCAGCCTCCCCTTTGTTTATATATCTTCTTCCCTAAATTTCAAACATGCGCCATATCGATTCCTATTACCTCATTAGAAACATCTAGATTGATTAAATAACTACTTGAGTAAAAACCTAAAACCCTCAATTCATGAGTTTAGTGTTTGATACAAACAAGTTTCGAGCATACCATACATAAGAATAGTAAAAGAAAGTCAACAAAAAAGATCCATAATCATGAGTAAATATATACTAGTGTAGGTAGAAGCTTCGAAGCATTATGTGGAAATCCAACACCGTCAACCATTCAGGGATTTTTAGATGATCCATTTGCCTGCATATAACGTATATGAAACAATTAATCATGAGTGTTTGATATACATGATTAAACGACTTTCGTATTTAATTGCAACTTTATCTTACAAAGTTAAAACACCATGGGTTCCTCTTCAGTGCCACCGGTTGCAACTTTGACCCACTTAAGCGCTTCAAATTACAACTGGAGCAGGAGCAGGCCAGTCAACAGGAACGTCGTTGTAAACATTGGGAATTTGTTGGATGGCAAGATTGGGAAGTTGTTGGTTGGAAAGATTGGGAATTTGTTGGTTGGAAACATTGGCAATTTGTTGGTTGGAAGGATTCATTTGCTGGTTAAAATTTTGTTGCTGGATATAAGGGGGCAAAAAATTGGGTTGCTGGATAATATTGTGTTGCACGAACAGATTGGGTACCTGGTAGTTGTTTTGCTGGTTAAAGTTGTTTTGCTGGTTAAAGTTGTTTGGCTAGTTATAATCGAAGTTCGGTTGCTGGTTAAAGTTGTTTTGCTGGTTAAAGATCCCTTGCAGATTTTGTTGAGACAACCAATTGCTATCAGAAAATAAGTCTTCATCCAGATTTGTGACCTCCAGATTTTCTGGATCCATTTTTCAAACGGGTTGGGTATTAAAAACGGGTCGGGTCAGAATTTGGTGGATAAACTTTCTTGTGACGCAGCCCTGAAATGTGATGTGCTCCTTACATGTGGGACCCTAGTGTCGGAATTGGTTGACGTAGTTGAAGAATCTGGGTAGACGTTGAAGGATTTGGTCGGACTCGCCTCGGAATTGGTCGCCGGAGTTGAAGAATTTGCCGGAATTGCAGTCGGAGAGGGGATGTGGTCCAAGGGTTGTTCGGACGGGTTGTCGGTGTGGTCCCGAGATGGTTTCGGTAACGACTTTCCTTTTTTGAAAAACTATTATCCGGTGCCATCTTAGTGACGTCTTGTAGTGGGACAGATATCTTTGTGACGTCTTTGAGCAAGAACTTGTTTTATAGTGAAAAGACGTTTCGGATAGTGGGACACGACTTTAAGTCGTGTCATTAGTTGGGAGTTGTCTTTGAATTCTCGGGAATAGGGACCACTTTTTAAATGTAAAACGTTTCGAAAAGTGGGTCACGACTTTTAGTCGTATCAGTATTTGGGAGATATCTTTGACTTCTTGGGAATGGGGACCAACTTTTTAAATGTAAAATGTTTCGAAAACTAGGAGACGACTTTAAGTCGTCTCATTAGTTGGGAGATTTCTTTGACTTCTTGGGAATAGGGACCACTTTTTAAATGTAAAACGGTTCGAAAACTGGGACACGACTTTAAGTCGTCTCAATTGTTGGGAGACGTCTATGACTTATTGGGATTAGGGACAACTTTTTAAAGGTAAAACGTTTCGGAAAGTGGGACACGACTTTAAGTTGTCTCAATTGTTGGGAGACGTCTATGACTTCTTGGGATTAGGGACCACTTGTTAAAGGTAAAACGTTTCGGAAAGCGGGCTACGACTTAAAGTCGTTTCTACCGAGTTTTACCGAGTTCTTCCGCGGGACTAATGTGACAATTTACTCCTTTTAATAAAAAAGAGTTGTTAGTTCGAAACAAGTGTTTTCACATAAAGATGTCTGACAGACAGAGAAATCATCCGCCTGTGGAATACTGTTCTCAACCAGCAGAGAAATCATCCGATTGGATCTTAAAAAAATGGAGGCGAACGAACAATAAGCCGGAAACTTCTTCCTCCGCAGAGAATACTGAAGGAAGCAAGTATGTACACAATCGACAAAGCTTACACCAACACAATACTGGAAAATGGGCTATTCCAGACGATGAAACAGATAACTGGTCGAAAGATGTTTTTGACTTTTACCGTAGAGGAGACGCACCATTTTGTAATTCGGCAGTTTTTTCAAGAACAATGGAGTTGGATAAAACATTTTGGGGAACTTTGTTAGCCCTCAATTCTATCAGATCACTCTCAGTAACAGTAAATTATTAAATCTTTTGATATTTCCCTTTTTTTTTATTTTTTATAATTTTAACATGTTCGTGACGTTTCTTTACAGCATATAGAAGGATGGGTTGGAACTAATGAACTGGAGGAGTAGAAAGATTCAAGAAAATGCTTTGCTAAATATGCGGTGGACGATTCTACCAAAACGTGGTCAACTATTGCAATGGTAAAGTAAAACCGTTTCCGTCATTTTTAGATGTAGATTACGTCTTTTTCCCGCTTCCACTTAAAAATAGTAATGGTTACTCGTGCGACTAGAATTGGTGTCACAAGAGCTAGTCATGTATGCTCATCAAGATGTTTGTATCGGTGAAAGATACAGAAACCATATTCACCCAAGGTTGACGAACGTACAAATTTATTTAGGAGCTACATTAGTGCACATGCGATACTGGAAAAAGTCAGGTCATCAGGAAAAGTGTATGACATTTAACCTTAATGAAGACTATGTTGTGGCATCCAATTCTTTATCTGGTAACGAATCGGTGTATCTTTGTATGCTAATGGAACATTTAGTCACTGATAAACCCATTGCCATCAATGTGATCTAAATCAGGCATGTTTGTCATACAGAGGGTTTATGGCCGAAAAATTGTATTTTTGGCGGTGTTTACCCCGTCCAAACGTTGCATAACCTATTGCAATTTTATTGTAATTTTAACCCGTATTATTCCTTGCCATTTTATTCCTAAAGTGTTTTGAATATTAAATAATTCCACAAACAAACATGATGACAAATGAATTGGTATCATACAATGAATTGGTATCATACAATACATCAATGTTGCGTTATCTTTTTTAATGACATAAGTTACAACGCCTATACTATTACAACAATGAAAAATTTAATAAATGCGCTTGTTACACCACGAAGTGTATTTTTTCCCTTCGCTGTTGATCGTCCAAAATACGTTTGTTCCACAGAATGTTTTCCCAACCTGTTGACCACGACGTTGATGACTGCAAACCAATTCGTCCATATGAGAAAATCACCATTATAGCAATTTGACCAAAGGTTTCCAAATAGGAACATCAATGAGGTGCCTACTTTCGTAATTTGTTAGTCAATAGCCATTTCAGTGAATATCATGTTTCACTTTTGGACATTGACCAATGTGAAAATTATGGTGACCGGTTTTATATTAAATTACAAACATGACTTACTGGCAACTAGTCACGCCGGAGACTATAAGTCAAGTTTGATAAGATTCCCTTCCTTATTCCTTGTATAACCAAAAGGGAATCTAAGGAAGGAAATCGTAAAACTGATTTCTCCCATATGCTATTGTCATCAAGGTTATTAGTCGTTACACCATGTGGAGAACGGTCATTTTAACACGTAATGACAGAGAATTGGGAGGTTCACCAGCGTTGCAGTATTATAAACTACCAGACCAAAGTTGTAGTCTACACGAGTTATACCACGCGCGGATGTAACAACGATCCAAGTAGTTTTATGCAGATGTAACAACGATCCAAAAAATATGGTGGATGGTTTGATGATCCGAAATAAAGACTACAAAAGGAAAAAGAGATAAGTGTTTGAAAATTTTTGTAAAATTATGTGAAAACATTTTTTGATTAGTGAAACTAAACTTATCTAGTAAAAGTAACAAATCTTGGGGAAGTATTATGCATTTATATACCGTGTTTCACGTCTCGGGACGTGGACGTCTCTGACATACGAAGACACTCGATGGTTACACGTGTCCCGTCACTGTGACGTTTGATGCAGAGTGAGACAACTTTGAGTCCAGTCATCAATTTAAATCTGTATGATGTCCTAAAGTCAGTGAAGACGTCTCGGGAAGTGTGTAGGCTAAATCCCATACACATCAATTAATTACCATATTAAATTATATTATTTTATTAATATTTCTACACTATATATACCTACAAATTCTTCACCACAAAACACATTTCTTACAAATCACGTATACAAAACACCAAGCAACCAATCAAAGATGGCCTCCTGGACCGAAGAAGAAATTCTTGGAATTACACTGGCCTGGCGCAATGTTTGCGAAAACACCCGAGTTTCTGACACTAGCCACGAAATTCGGGCTACTCCATTCTGGAATAAAGTTGTTACAGAGTTTCAAACACTTATGGACGGTTAAACAAACTGCACGACCGAAGAAGTGAGAGAAAAATTTCGCAACGTCAAAGGGGAGTGCACAATCTTTGAAGAATTCTTCAAGGCCAACAAACAGGAAAGGCCGAACGAATCCGAAGAACGGCTCATTGAATTGTCAAAGATTGACTACCTGTTCGACTATGATGAAGCCTTCGTGTATGTTTCGGCGTGGCAGTTGTTACGCTCGAATTATATTTATCTTTAAGTTCATGTAATAGGTATTTCTGTCATGTAATTTCGAAGTTTATGTAAATTAAGGTTAATGTTTTAACGTTTTAATGTTTTAGTACCTTCAAATTTAATAAACTATTAAAAGCCACGGGACTTAAAAACCCGGCGAATTGGATTACAAAACCTTCAAAAAATTACAAACATAAACATCAGTCCTTATCATCATGAATGGTACCTGAGGTACCCAAACCAGCCGCTACATCAAACGCAACCTTCTTCTCTTGCTCCAGCCGCTCTTGCTCCGCTTTCTTCTCTTCCGCACCCATACGGTCAGATTGATCTATGTAGTATCAGTAAGCAGCGACGGGTTCTTCAAATCCATTGAACTCGCGCACCACGCCAAAGATTGGGAACACCATTTGGTCAAACAAAACAAGTTGTTCTTTGAGCTCATCCTCCCGAGGCTTCCCATAATGTTCGCCTTCCGTAAGTTTCCTTTGGTTAATGGCGTGGTGGAACCTAGTAACAAACCCCTCCGCTTCACCAGCAGCGCGGGCAGCTGAAACAATTGACGCAACCTGATCGCCCAGCATCGGCTCGTTCCAAATGCGCTTGAAAACTGCAAAGATATGTGTTAATTCACAAGAAAGAATAATAAGTAAAGATGGAAAGAAAGTAAAAAGACCCACCCCAGGAACACCATCGGTCATCATCCACTTAGCATCTTCTCTCAACCTAGCTTGCACACTGTGCGCCTCCTCAAGCAGCTTCTTAGCACTCTCCGCTTCAGTGACAGCAGAAGAATATGCTTCATCTGCGGAGGCCTTCTCCTCGAGAAACTGGTCTCTCTCTTTGACCAAGGCAAGATTTTTCTCTTTGGCATTGGACAGCTGGGACGTAACAGCCATCAGATTGTTGTCTCTCTCTTGGAGCTCAGAGTGTGTATCCGCAACCTTGGATTTAAGTTCTTCAACAACTTTCGCGTGGTTTTCAGCAGCAGCAACCAATTTATCATTTTCATTTTTCAAAACTTGCATCTGCTCACGCTCTTTCATACGTTCATTATTGACGCGGTTCCACGACTCTGTCCATCCCTTTTGTTTTTCGGCAAGCTCCACCTTCAACTGCTTTACCTCATCCGCAGCCTTCTCCGCATGATTCAAATAGCTGTCAACGTCAGATTTCAACTTGTTCTCCGCTTCATGGAGACGATGTCGCTCCTTCGCAATGAAGCGCTTGGCCCGCTCTACCTCATCAGCGTCGCGTTGCAGTTGAATATCACGACGCATGAGAGAGTCGATGGAAGCCATCTGGAGCGCAGAACCAACACACAAATCTGAGATAAGTTGTGATCTCTCCAACCCATCTTGAAACCTTCTCTCATGGGGCGGGATGCAATGGGACACAAATTCTTCTGCAGTTAGTGGGTTAGCAAAACGGGAGTTCTCCCGTATACGCCAGTGGGGCTTTAAAATTGAATCACCCCCGGCCCAAGTAGAACCGCTGGCCCCCGCTGGGTCACCCCTAGATGAACCACCATGTGTCATACCTTCAGCACGAACCTTCTCCAAAGCTTCCTTCTCTGCAGCTTGTTTTTTCAATAACTCTTCCTGAGCACGAAGCTTCTCCAAAGCCTCCCTCTCCGCAGCCTGTTTTTTCAACTCCTCAGCTTCACTCTCCGAAACATGTTTTCTCAACTCCTCCGCTTCTCTCTGCACAGCCTGTTTTCTCAACAACTCCTCAGCAGCCCGTTTAGCAGGCTCTTCCTTCTCAAGGGCTTCTTTCTTGGCTTGGATCCGAGCCTGCTCTTGTTCTTTTTCCTTTACACCATGCGCAAGCTTCTCAGCCATATGCTTTTCAGCTGTTTCCTTCTCACTCAAACCTGCAGAAGAGGGCGTCACCTTCGGGCTTGCCACTGGAGAGGATTGAGTAATTAAGTAAAAGGAACAAAAAAAGGGAGTTGAAAAGGCTAACAAGTAAGAGCAGATACCTGGAGTGCTCTTCACAATCTTTTTCAACACCGAATCACGCTACGGTGGAGGTGTTGTGTTATGTTGATAGCATAAGTAGCTTCCGGGCTCTTCTGAACCTCCTTCAACTTGCGCTTTTTTGCATCAGGAACCTCCGAAGTATCAGGAACAGAAGAAGACGGAAACCTGCGCTTGTCTTTCTGGCCAAACAACGGCCCTTCACCCACTATATCCAAACGAGGCCGGTCAGAAACTTCGACATAATCAAACCTACCATGCGGTAACTTCTCCTTAGACCCTACAGGCGTTGTCTTACAACGCCCACTGGACACATCAGCCCCGCATGGCCGAGAAGGGTGAACCAGGTCATTGGACGACCCTGTCAATTCCTCATCATCAGAGATAACAGTGAAGGGTATGGGTATGTGCGATATGGGATCAGGATTAGGATACTCACAAGTAGGTTGGAAATGCTCCGGAGGATCCACCAAGTTGGGAAGATAAAACCTATCAATCATACCGTCTATGGGGTTGGGACGGTCAGGGCGTGTAGCTCTCCACTTGATACGCGCTTTTCCGCGCTTCAAGAAAGCTTCCAGCTTACTAGTCCATGCGCAACATTAAACAAAAATAAGGACTCATGAAAGTCACACTTTAGGGCATAAAGCACGTACCTTTAGGCCGCAGGGAAGTCTCCATTCCATCCTGAAGACGCACACGACTCAAACCCAGGTGTACCAACATGGTCTCCGGACACGTATGAACCTCATACGGAGAAGGATTCTTAGTTAACTTCACAAACCACTCCTGTTCAGCATACCCATCCATCACCTCGTGATCAGCAGGCCTTTGGCGGTCTCCCATGACCTTCCAAGGCATGGCAACAAGAAGAACCCCACGGTTGATGTAAAAATTTCTCGTTCCAGTCGTACATAGACTTAGGAAGATCTGTGCCAATCGGAGACCCCGCATTTCTCAGTTCAAAATTGAACCAGGACTGAGACTGGACAAGCACATAGAATACATTGAACTGCTCAAAGGTGGGTTCAATATCCATGGCTCTACAACAGGCTTCAAAATGAACCAATCTTAGCATGCCAAAGGCATTAACTTGGGTAATGTGGATAGCATATTCAACCAAGGTATCCACCTGAAATTTAGTAGCAGGCAACCGGAAACCACAAGCATAAAAGTGGGCAGCATACAGTGTAGTCTTACCCAACGGGTGATCCATGGCCGTTTTACCAGCAGCAGGTAGCTCAACACCCCAAGAAGGATCAAGTTCCATGGCCTTACAAAGTTCTTCAAAAGCTTTCTTCCCCCACCGGATGGTGGTGTTATTCAACAACCTTGCCGACTTCGAACTTTCTGACATGGATCTGAAAAGAAAGACAGATTTTTAGTTTCCAACAGATCTAGGAAAACCTAGCCGGAGAAGATGGAAAGTGAAGGGGAAAGGTTTTTGAAACTGAGAAAAGGGGAAAAGATCTTGCAAAACCTCTCCGGATAAGATGAAAATTTAAGGGGAAAGGTTTTTGAAACTGAGAAAAGGGGAAGGGATCTTGAAAACCTCGCCGGATAAGATGGAAAAGTTAAGGGGAAAGGTTTTTGAAATTAAGAGGAAAAAAAAGAGGTCTCGGAAAACCTCGCCGGAGAAGAAGAACTTAGAGGGGAAAACTTTTTGAAATTGATAGATGATAGAAGTGTACGAAGAAAGGAGACGGAGGTATATATATACCTACTGTAATTAATGCGTCGAAAAAGGTGGAGAACGTGGGTGACGGTTCATTACCAAAACGTGAGCTTTGGCGACACGTGTCCCACGAACTGCACAAGACGAAATTTTCTTCAACCGTTAGACGTCACTTGTCATCATGACAGACATCCCTCTGACGCTTGACGTTCCTGCCACACGACTCCTCAAATGCATGGCTGGCAACCAATGTTGAGGGACAAGTGTCAACATGTTATTGGACATAATATTATTATTGTTTTTCTTTTTTACTTCGACCTAAATAGTTATAAATAACCTTGTTTTTATTTAATAACTTCAGTACTAATTACCATTAACAATTATAACAAAAATATAAAAATACAGTCTTGATCAGTTTTCTTTATGAACATCCCGGTATAAATATTACTAAAAACAGAGTTCGTTTTAAAAAATGCATTTTTTAATAAAAAATAATATGAACAATAATTCGTATTTTTCACATTATATAAAAAATCTAACAATATCTTAAAAAGTTACGTTATGATGAATAATTACGATGGTTTGTATTATTTTTAAGCGTAATGCTATATTTCATACCAGTGTAAAAAACTGAATATTTGCTCAACCGGATCATCGTCACAACCCAAGGTTTAAAATGGTCTTTTATATGATATATTTAATTCACCTACTCTTATAAAAAAAATATCTTTTATATAACTTATTATCTAATGTCATCTTAGAAAAAATTAACTCCTTTTATTGTAACTTTAATTATTTTTAAATTATTTATTTGTTTTTAAATTTAAGATTAAATAATTGATTATAATCAAAATAAAATTATTGTTTTTATGTTTTTCTAATAAAATATGGCTCTAGGTTAGGTTGTGAATGAGACTGAAAATATGGATTGGCTTGGGTTGTATAGGTTGAAGAGAGAAAAATTAGTTTTTTAAGACTATACACCATGGTGATTATTTTCCTCAACCGGTTGTTCCATATTATAATATGTTTGGTTTAATTATTTTTAATATTATATGTATGACTTTTTATTGTTTTTATTTTAAAGTTTTATTTATTGTAATACACTTATGTGTTTTTATATTTAACATATTTATATATTTAACATAAATAATATATTAGTTTCGAAATAAAATTATTATTTTTATTATTTATAATATTTTATCTAAAAAAATAATTTTAAATCATATTTATTTAATAAAATATTACTGTAAATATTAGTGTAGGTTGGATTGTGTAGGTAGAAAAGAGAAATTAATTTTTTAATGAAATATTGGGTTCGGTTCGGTTGTGACAGTGGATTGACGTAAACCACAATTTACGTTCTCTGCATATTTTCCATACAGTAATGTGGTGGCCACGTCATCACTCTGCGATGTCTTGACGTAAACATAACTTTACGTTCTCCGCATGGTATACTTACAGAAACGTGATGGCCACGTCATCGGTCTGTGAAGGCAACGTCATCACTTTGCGATAGCTTGACGTAATCATAACTTTACATTCTCCGCATATTTTCCTTACAGTGATGTGCTAGCCACGCCATCACTCTGCGATGGCTTGACGTAAATCTAACTTTACGTTCTCTGCATATTTTCCTTACAGTGATGTAGTGGCCACGCCATCACTCTGCGATGGCTTGAAGTAAACAACTTTACGTTGTCCGCATAATTTCCTTAGAGAAATATTGTGGCCACGCCATCAATCTGCAATGGCTTGACATAAACGTAACTTTACGATCTCCGCATAATTTACTTAGACAAATGTGGTGCCACGTCATCACTCTGCGATGGCTTGAAGTAAATCTAACTTTACGTTTTCCGCATATTTTCCTTACGGTGATGTAGCGGCCATGTCATCACTCTGCGATGGGTTGACGTAAACAAAACTTTACGTTCTCCGCACAATTTCCTTAGAGAAATGTGCTGGCCACGTCATCACTCAGCGATGTCTTGACGTATTTTTTCTAATATAATGATTTTTTTACGTTTGTGCACATGACAGGACCGGAACAAATAAATAAATAAATAAATAATGGTCCCATACATAAATCATAGATATCACTAATTCATAACTAAAACGTGGACATAATTCTTATAAAGTTGTTACATAACTGACATAATTATCAAACAAACTAAACACAATAACACCACTTGTGTTGTAATACTAAATGTCTAACCAACTATTGAAGACCAGATCCTAATGTTAGATGTTTCCTCCATCGCGCGATCAAATCCTTCAAAATCGGAATGAAAAACTAAACTAAATAATTTTAACTAGCTTTCCTTCCATTTCCTTTCTTTTCCTTCCTTTAATGAAACTCGGGAACACACCATTTGTTTTCCTTTCTTTTCCTTCCTTTAATGAAACTCGGGAACACAACGTAAATGTCTAACCAACTATTGAAGACTAGATCCTAATGTTAGATGTTTCCTCAGGTGGTGGTGGTAGCAGCAGGGGACGTGGGCCGAAGGGTTGATAGGATATTCCAAGGTTCACTTGCTTTGAATCATTATTTAGAATGATGTATGTGATCTACATAGACAAAGATCCATTGTTCATGGATCTGATACCTTGCACACGTCGACCACCGCGGCATATCCGAAGAGGAAGGCCTCGTTTTATGTAACAATAGTTCTCAGTGTGCTTAACACCGACTGTTGTGACATCCGTCACTTTTCCTTATTTCGTATAATAATAATAATAATAATAATAATAATAATAATAATAATAATAGATATTAATAATAATAATAATAATAATAATAAAAATGGTAATAGATGATAATACTAGTCTAACCACACTGGAGCCCAAAACAATAACCAAACCACTTCATCTCTTTAGTGTTTACTGAAGCCCACTGCTGAGCCCACTTCGCGAAGCCCAGTAACGCAGCCCACAGACAGTCCGGCCCATCTCTATCCTTCCTTTCCCTTTTCGTTTAAAAAAAAAAAGAAGCCCCTGCCGGGACTCGAACCCGGGCAGGTGGGCGGTCCGAACCAAACACACAAACACTTCCACCACTTGAGCCACACCACTTGGTTGTCTTAATTTCAATCAATAATGCATAAAAGGCCTTATAAATAAAGATTCATATCTGCTGCTATCCTCTGCTGCTGTTACGCGAGCTGTGTACACCACCACATTAACAAACTTTCAATCTTACCTTTGACCAAGAAAGCTTCTACTCTGACCAATGAATAATCTAATTTGGGGCGTGATAAATTCCATTAACTGCTGTTGACTGATCACTCATACGCGTCCAAAAAAACACAAGGAATAAGCATAATCACGCACATTGACTTTTGATGAACGATAATTAAGACTTGCCATTTACGCGATGTTAGTATAAATTAAGATGTCCGAACCATCTCCTTGTGCCGAATTACTTACCCTCACCTTCTATTTCTCCTAAAACACTCCCTACGATCTGCTTTCATTCGTGTTTGACCATTCCGTTGACCGAGCATTCAAACACGATTTCGTTATTGTAAGTTACGTTTCTTTGATGGGTTTTGTTCATATGCCATCAACAAGCAATAACCCTATGATTAATCGGGTTATTGTTTGTTGGATTGGTGTATTGCAGAAACTAGGGTTCATGTATTCGAATTGGGGAAGAAGACACTGTGTAGCATTGTATTTAATTGTTATAATCTGAAACAAATCACCAACTGACCTATAGATCAGTCGGTGATGCTTAGCTGTTTTAAACACACTGAACCGTGGAGGGACTGGAGTTCGAGCCTTGCACACAACACAATTTTTTTTAAAAACCTTTTTGTTTATATATTTAATCTACAAATCTTGTAGATGCAAAAGTGCGACTAGAGCTTTGGATTGTAAAACACATTTTGGTTTGTAAATATCGAAGGTGCGAAGGAGTGAGTTTAATGGTGCGAAGGAGGATTTAAAGGTGCGAAGGAAGTGGATCTGGACGAATGAAGAATAGATTATTGAAGAACTTGGTTCGACCAGTTGATATGGGCGAACCTGCACATTCGCATGAATGATTTGGGCGAATGTGCAGGCCTATAAATAGGTTAAGTTCATTTTTGAATGTAACTTTGATGATTATTATTCCCTCCTCTTTCTGAAAACTCTCTCTAGATTTTGTTAAACTTGTTTTACGTTTAAACCTTGATTGTAATCATTATTCTACGTGTAAACAAGTGTTTTATGAATGAAATTGATTGAAAATGATGATCTGTGTGTTTGAATCTGTTTGATTATTACTTTGTGATAGTTTTAGGGTTTCCGCACCTAAAACTAACTTGTTTGATCAATCTTTGTTTGTTATCGATCCTAATACGCACATACAAAGTGGTATCAGAGCCATTTCGGATCAAACAACCACAAATTGATAATCTCTCAGCTGATTTGGACCCAATTTTGGTCAAAAAGTTTCTGTTTTCAATAAACAAACTGATGTGATAAGATTTTGATCGATTACACCTTGATTTCGAGTTTAAATTGGATAATTCTCTTTATTAAAGTTGTTCCAAATCAAATCCGATTCAAAACCTGATTAAGATCATCAAAATCCATCAACATTTGAAAAACATGATCAAAATTAACTGATTTTCAAAGAATAACCGTTTTTGAAATCACAGGGGTCGAACGAGAGAGTTTGGTCGAAAGAGGAATTCATTTGGGTCGAAAGAGTGTTTTTCTGTACGAAGGAGGTGTTTTAGTGGTCGAAGGAAGACTTTGATTGCTTATTTTTCACATTCGTAACTTTGTTTCACCTTCGCCTGATCGAACGGTCGAAGGAGCTGTAAAACGGTCGAAAGAGAGTCTTAAGTGGTCGAAGGAGTTTTTGTTGATTAGTTTTCATTCGTATCATTCATAAACGGGCGAAAGAGAACTTTATTTCTCCTTCGCACGTCTGTATATACGAAGGAACATCCTGTTTTGAAAAATTTTTAATCTTTTCGTGTTTAATTGTTTGCAGGACAAGATGTGGAACTTTCCAACAACGCCTAGACCTACTCAAACACCACAACAGCAGACAACACAAGATCCGTGGTCCATTGCAGCTCAGAAGACTAGTCAACCATCACAGCCGATCAATTATATGGCAATGACTAGTTCGGCACCACAACAAGTTGTTCAATCATTACCACAACCGATTGACAACTATTGGGGAGTCGCAGCAGCAGCAGTCCATTCCCAGACGACCAACGCTATTTCCACTCTTATTCATGATCTATCTTCTGGAAGCGGCAATCGTCCACCGAAGTTAATGGACATGAAGGAGTATAACACTTGGAAGACGAAGTTTAAGATTCACGTTGAGGGACAAGGACTTGAAGGAGCCGAGGCATGGCAAATGATCGTGAAGGGTTATGTTGCTCCTATTCTGGAGAATACTGGAGAACCAATCCCTTTGGAGAATTTGGCGGATGACGAGAAGAAAAGGTTTGCTATAGAGAAGAAAGCATTCTCTCAGCTATCCCAGGCGATCAACACTGATTTATTACATCAGTTTGGATCATGCACTACATCCAAACAACTATGGGATATGCTGAGAAATCGACATGATGGAAATGAAAAGACCAGGAAGCTTAGGATGGAAGAGCTTCGGAAGGAGTTTGAAAACTTCAGTTATATGGGTAATGAGACCCTAAAAGAGTTGGTTCCAAGGTACTGCCATTTGCTCACTGAATTGTCAAGCTATGAGATCAGCATTCCAATGTCGGAATTAGTTGATAAATTTGCTGATGCTTTACCACCCTACTGGAACCAACACATCGAAGTGTTAAAGGAGAAGGATGCTTACCAGTATTGGACCATTAATAAGTTCATCCAAAAGCTGGAAAACAAAGAGATGGAGGAAAAGAGAAAAGCTAAGAGAGCTCAGATTCCACAGAATCCTGATTTATATGTGAGTGGTACATCTAACTCTCTTTCTGCTTCAAGCACCACATCTACTGTTGCACCTCACATAGCATGTGTGTCTAACATTGTTGAACCAACAAAAGCACCCATTAACTACCTTGCTCAAACTTCATCCTACACACCATCATACACACAACAACCTTATCAAACATAAAACTTTATTCCACCATTTTCACCATTACAACAAGCCGCATGCTATACATCAAGTCAACAGCAACAACAACAACAATATCCTCCTCAAGTGAACCAGATGCAGATTACTCAAGCACAATCAAGTCAAAACCCGATTGTGTTAGAGACATCAAACCTTAACAATGTGACTGTTAAAATTGCTCAACAGCATGTTGCTCTAGTATCTGCCATGGTTGCTTCTTACAACGGTTTGGTAGCAAGTCAAATTGGTAACAATAATCTCACCAATGAGGACTATGCTCAAATCGACAAAGAGGAAATGGAGTTGATGGACATTCAGTGGGCTTTTGCATGCATTATGAGGAGAGCCACTGATTTCATTCAGAAGACTGGCAGGACTGATCTCTCAACCTCTCCCAACACCACATACGGATTCAACAAAGCAAAGGTTACTTGCTTTAACTGTGGTGAAAAGGGACATTTTAAAAGGGAGTGCACACAACCAGCACAACAAGGTAACCGAAATCCTTTCAATTCTATATACCAAAACCGACAAAACCAAAACCAAAATCAAGTGTCTTACAATAATCCCAACATCTCAAGCTTTCAACCACAAAACCAAAACATTTATCAGAACCGTCAACAAAACACCAACACCAGACAATCTACAACTCAAAACCAACCTCAACAAAACCCAAACCGAACTATTGTTCCTATCTCTACACCTAACACACAAAACCAAAACCAAACTGATACTCAAAACCAAGCACTTGTTATCCAAAAGGATGAAGGTTTTGACTGGACTGGTATGCAATTGGGGGTGGAGGAGATCACTGCTGGGAATGTTGCGTGTGTGGCACAGCAGATGAGGTTGGATGAGAATGAGGAAGTTGAAGAAGAGGTTGTGATTGAAAAGGTGTCGGAGTTGAAGATTGAAGAAGTGAATGATGATGTGATTGCTGAAGGTGAAGACAAGAAATCAGGGATGATTCTTGATTCTGTCACTGATGTTGGAGATCAATACGACTCAGCTTACTCGGATATGGAGAGCGAATCTGATTCAGAGACTAGTGTGAATTCACTAGATGATGATATTGACCAACTGCTAGCTGAAGCTGACTTCCTGATGACCCGCAAGTCATGTATGGTGGATGATGCATGCACCAAGATTGACTACTCCAAATTCTTCGCAGGAAAGGAAGCTCACTTTGCTCTAATGGCCATGACAGAACCTCCTAAGCCGGGAGCTCCAACTGGCCCTGTTAGCAGCCTATGGATTGTTGACAGTGGAGCTTCTGGTCACATGACAGGGGACCTCACGCTACTCTTTGACATCAAAAACATTAACGGAGGTTATGTGGCATTTGCTGGAAATAAGGGAGGCTACATTACTATGGAGGGTAGTGTAAGCAATGGGGTCGTAACATTTGAGCGGATTTCTTATGTGAAACAGATAGACTACAATTTGCTCAGTGTTAGTCAGATTTGTGATAAACAATTTTCTGTGTATTTTGATGACAAATCTTGTTATATCTTGAAACCTGGGTTTGAGCTACCAAAAGAGTGGGTGATGCTGAAGGCACCGAGAGTTAACAACTTGTATATTCTCGATATGTCTAAAGCAATGACCACCCATGGCCAAGTCACGTGTTTCCTCTCCAAGGCTACAGAAAAAGAATCCATTATGTGGCACAGGAGAATGGGACACATACATTTGAGAAAGATGAATCAGCTTGTGAAGAATGAACTTGTCACTGGAGTTAATGTCAAACACTTCCATCTGAATGACAAGTGTATCAGTTGCAAGAAGGGCAAGCAGCACAAACAATCCCATAGACCAAAGAAAGTTAATTCTGTTGAGCTGCCACTTGAACGTTTGCATATGGATCTATTCGGTCTAGTCAGACGTAAAAGTCATGTCGGGGAATTATACTGTCTTGTGGTGACTGATGATTATTCAAGATTTTCATGGGTAATGTGTTTGCATCAGAAAAGCGACACTTTTGACAATTTGAAGGTTCTGTTTACACGTCTGGAGAATTTATATGGTCTGAAGATCAAAAGAATCCGGAGTGACAATGGGACGGAGTTTAAAAATGCTCAGATGGAGGATTTTTGTGCAAACAAAGGAATTCATCATGAATATAGCGCTCCGTATACACCCCAGCAGAACGGAGTCGCAGAGAGAAAGAACAGGACTCTTATAGAGACGGCAAGAACTATGCTTGCGGATTCAAATCTTCCAGTCATGTTCTGGAACGAAGCTATTTACGCAGCATGTTATACTCTTAACCGTGTTTTGACAGTGAAGAAGTTTGGCAAGACTTCTTATGAGCTGTTGAACCGACGCAAGCCGAATCTGGAGTATCTAGAACCATTTGGTGCCCCATGTACAATGCTGAATCCTTCGGAAAAGTTTGCACCAAAGGCTGAAAAAGGTTATTTTGTTGGATATGCAACCCCATTAAAACGGGTATTCAACCAAAGAACTAGAAAAGTCGAGGAGTGGGCTAATGTCGAAGTTCAAAGATATACACAAAATGTACAGGGTGGAGGACCAGATTGGATGTTTGATTACAAAGACTTCTTTGAATCATTCAATCTAGATAGCATGGTTGAAGAAGCTGTACTTCGTTTGTACTACGAGGTCGAAAACGCCGTAACTTCACCGTTAGTGCGTCCGATCACGGTAAACCCCCAAACAGCTTCTAATGATGCTACTGCTCTTGTATTGGAAGAAGAGGTGTTCCAAGAGGCTTCTACATCGCTTAATTCATCCGAATCAGAATACGAAGACGATGATGCAACAAGTGAAGCTATTCTGGACAATGCTACAGTGACACCACCAGTGAACCCATCTACTACTGTTACTTCAACATCAAATGTGGGTAATGATCTGGCTTCTACAGAGAATTTGACAACTCAGACGGGAGTACAAGTACCTGATTATCCGGAATCTCGGATTCATCGGATACACCCGCTTGAACAGGTTATTGGTGATCCTGGTAGCAGTGTGATGACAAGAGGGCAGCTGAAGAATGCTCAAGCACCAGAAAACATTGGCAACCTTGCTTTATATGCCAAAATTCAGAAATCTGGTTTTCAGAATGACTGGTCATTTGCTTGTTATGTTTCGCAGGTCGAGCCGCGGACATACAAGGATGCTCTTTTGGATGACGCCTGGGTGGAAGCAATGCAGGAGGAGTTATTACAATTCCAGAAACTTGGTGTATGGACCCTAACAGATTTGCCCCCTGGTAGAAAGAAAATTGGTACCAAATGGGTGTTCAAGTGCAAGAAGGATGACAGAGGAGTCATAGTACGAAACAAAGCTCGTTTGGTCGTTCAAGGTTTTCATCAGGTTGAAGGAATCGACTACAATGAAATCTATGCACCGGTTGCACGCTTGGAAGCTATCAGAATGTTCCTCGCGTTTGCATCATGGAAGAAATTTAAGGTGTATCAGATGGATGTAAAGAGCGCATTTCTTTACGGTGTGGTCAAAGAGGAAGTTTACGTAGGTCAACCGCCGGGCTTTGAGGACCCTATTCACCGGGATAAGGTTTATGTGTTAAACAAAGCTCTTTACGGGTTGCACCAGGCTCCGAGACAATGGTATGAGGAGCTGAGCACGTATCTTCTCTCGAAAGGATTCAAACGCGGACTGGTAGACTGCATACTGTTCACGAAACGAGCAGGAGATGATTTGCTTCTATACAAATTTATGTTGATGACATTATTTTTGGGTCTACTAACGAACTTCTGTGCAGGGAATTTGAACAAGTTATGCAGGAAAAGTTCGAAATGAGCGCTATGGGAGAAATGCAGTTTTTCCTCGGCTTACAGGTGGAGCAAAGACCAACGGGGATCTTTATTCACCAGACAAAATACGTTTCTGAAGTCTTGAGCCGATTCCAGATGGATGATTCGAAGCCGATGGATACCCCGATACAGCCCAATCACGGGATTGGAGTTGACCTTAAGGGGGAGCTGACTGATCCATTTACATACAGAGCAATCGTCGGATCTCTGATGTATCTAACAGCGTCAAGACCTGATATAATGTTTGCGACATGTCTTTGTGCGCGATATCAATCGAAGCCGAAACAGAGTCATCTTGCAGCTGTCAAGCGTATCCTTAGATATCTGAAGGGTTGTCCATCGAAAGGACTGTGGTACCCTCATGATGATAATTTTGACCTAATCGCTTTTAGTGATGCAGATTGGGGCGGCTGTGACAAAGACAGCAAATCCACAACGGCTGGATGTCAGTTTATGGGGAGCAGGCTCGTGACCTGGCAATGCAAGAAACAAACCGCAGTTGCACTATCCACATGTGAAGCAGAATACGTTTCAGCATCGAGCTGCTGTTCACAGGTTCTTTGGATCCAACAGCAGATGGTGGATTACGGTTTGCAATTTCTTAAAACCCCTATTTACTGTGATAATGAGGCCGCAATTGCATTAACAAAAGACTTAGTAAATCACTCAAAGGCTAAACATATCCGGATTAAATATCATTTTATTCGTGATTGTTATGCTAAAGAGTTGATCGATATGGTCAAAATCCACACTGATTATCAACGCGCAGATCTTTTTACCAAAGCTTTTGATTAATCCAGATTTGATTATCTTTTGAAAGCAAATGGTATTAAAGAAAAACAGGACTGATCACCACCTCAGTCTATCATTTTTTAGTTTAACTTTTTACTGTTTTTCAGAAAAATTTCGAAAATCCAAAAACATTGAAAAATTTAAAAATCCATAAAAATTGAAAAATTTCTTTGCTGACTGCTATATCTTCTTCCCTTAGATTAATGCCGTCAGATTTCTGTGAACAAACGATATCTGGGCAGTCACATATTTGAAATGCTCCAGCTTATCCTTGGGAACAGTAAATTCGAAAATCTATAAAAAATCAGAAAATTCTAAAATGATTTCCTGGAGTATAAAGGGAAATGATAGTACATCAGTGGGGATCTGACACATTCTAAATAATGTAATGCTATATAGGGCGTGTGTCTGAGTCTGTGCGATGTGCTGATAGGCTTCGTAGACCTATTACTGTGTGCCTGATACATATATATCAAACGATTTGATGTGTGGATGAACTCCTCATGGGCATATGGTCTTAGTACCGTAATTTCGTTTGATAGGGTATTTGTACAAAACTCGGAGGTTTAGGGTCGTTATGTTATTAGTTGTCTGGGGATAGCCTCTCTGATCTTCTGCTGTAAGTCATTACGGACCTAGATCAGACAGGGTGTCTTTATAAAAGAGCTATATATGCCAAATCCTAAAGTTACCGAATTGAGGAACTTTCCATGTTATATGATAATCAAAGATTATCTATTACATCGTATTGATCATTGATGCAAATCATGATTAATATCAGTCCTCAACCTGGTATAGTGCATATGTTACTTTGCTGCATTAATTTGCTGACCTGTATACCTCTATGCATTATATCTTGTACAATTACAGACAACGAAAGCATAATTACGCTTTACAATGAGTCCTTGTGCATTTACTTCTTGATACGGGAGTATGTCGTGTGCGTGGGAACCACAGACAATTGCGTTTATACTATAAATATCAGTATCAGTATAAAGCACTGCACAAAAGTCTGCATGTGAGTTTATGTGGATCACAATATCAGCAGTTGCCAGATCACACATTGTCTTTAATGATAAAAATTTCAAAAAGATCAACGGTGTGATCAGATTTCTCAAAAACTGATATGATCCCTTTACCGGATATCACAAAAATATTTACAGTTTTTCATTTACATTTCTGCATTTTATTTTCTCGTCAAAAATTACAAAACTCAAAAAGATTTTAGGTGTGTTTTAGCATAAACTTTAGAAAATCCAAAAAGATTTTTCCTTTTCATCTTATTTTTGATAACTGATGGTGGTTGATGTCGATTTTCTAAACCTAGATACACCATTTGAGCTTTGTAACTTTTAAAATGTGAAAACATGAATGTTGGATGCTTAAAAGTTGGAAAATAATTGAACCGGGACTCGTTTTTGAGATTTGGAAAATTTTCAAAAATCCCAATTCTCATTCGCCCATTCGTTTGGTCGAATGTGGGATTTCACTTGTTCATTCGTATGCTTTGTTTGGGCGAAGGAGAGTGTTCCTGATAATTATTTCATTCGAACCCTTTTATCTCATTCGAACCCTTTCAATAGGGTCGAAGGAGAGAAAAGTTTCTCCTTCGTATGAACAAAACGGGCGAAGGAACAGGTCTATATATATCCAGTTCCTCATTCGAACCCCACTTATAATTTTTTCCAGATTTTGATTGTAACCTCACCTTGTTGCTTTTTCATTTAAACTTGTTCTATTGTGTTCGTGGTTTATCCCTGATCATTTTGATATCATTTTTACAGGTAATGAACATGGATTCAGCCTCTTAATCCCTGTTTTCTTTTACGAGCCCTAACTGTCTAAACCTGTTCTAAATCAACATAATATTCACAATCGTTGTTAAGGATTGATTGTGTGTGAGTTTTAGGGGGAGATATAATCAAAATTAGAGTTTAAAACATGTCAAAATGATCTAACAGTGTTTAAACCCTAGTTTTTGGGTGAAAACACAAACACAATCAATAATTGATGAATCTGTTAGTCTAGGATTGATTATCGGCACTATTAGGTCCCATTTCAATCAAATGGACATGTTCAGGATCTTTAAAATTCAAAATTGATTTTTCAAAAATATGAACTGCTTCCTTCGACCAGTTCGAATGGGCGAAGGAAGAACATTATTTGGGCGAAAGAGAATTTGATGGGCGAATGAAACTTTTGTTTAAAATCATCACATTCGTACCATCTGTTTCTCATTCGTACCTATACATTTACACCTTCGTACCCCCGTTTGGGCGAAGGAAGATGTTTTGACCAAAAATTTTCAATTTTGTTATTTTGTCGATTTTTAACTCGTGTTTTTGATTGTTTTGCAGATCTAACAATGTCTGAACAACAGAAGACTACAGAACAAGCAGGATCCTCATCTCAGCCCGCAAAGCAGCTTGATTTTGAGAATGCGCACAACTGTTGCGCATATCTTGGCGACGTGAAGAAGCACACGGAATTTGTTGGTATTATTGAGTTTTTGAAGCGAAGCAGAGTAATAGACGCTATTGCTACGCCGACAGTGATCTACCGAGACATGATTCAGGAATTCTGGTCTAATGCTAAACTAGATTTCTGGAAATGCGAGTCTTGCTTGACGAGCAGAATCCAGGGACAACGAGTCATAGTGTGCGAAGAAGATTTGAGAGAAGCACTGAATCTGAATGATGATCCGAAAGATCCAAAAGAGTTCACATTCATGGATCAAAGGAAGTGTTTTCTCAGGATGAAGTATAACGGACCTATCACTGATGGTTCGTTGCATAAAGGAAAACTGTGCCCACAGTTCAAATATTTGGCACATGTTTTAATCCATGTATTCGGATCTGCTGCGGGAGGTTATGACTTGATGAGGAAGAGCATCAGTTCGATGATGGTTGCTTTGGTATTGAACAAACCATTCAATGTTTCTGGCATGCTGATGTCTCACTTATTGGAGCCAGTGAATGGAACGAGGAACCTGAAGTTTCTATTATATCCTCGTTTTCTTCAGATGATATTCGATAACAAGTACAAAGAGCTGAAGAGAAACCCTACACACATTGTTGTTCAAGAACACATGTCGTTGAACACACTAGCTAGAATGAAGGCGTATAAAGGTTTGTCTGTAGAAGAACGTCCTCCTGTTAGACGTTTGTTTGGTCATCTAGCTAGGGCAGATTATAAAGATCCAGGTGAAGGGCTTGTAAGGAATGCGAACAGTGATTCTGATGCTGACAATCCTTTACATCATGTTGATCCTGACGCTAGGCGCAAGAGACAAGTGGTGAATGTAGGCGCTAAGAGTGGTAAGACAAAGAAACCAGAGATAAGGATTGAGGTTACTGAACCAGAGAAGAAGAAGAGTACTCAAGGTAGAAATAAGAGAATGGCGAAAAAGGGATTGAATCTTGTTGATGAAGCTTCCATTGATTCAGAGGAGACAATAGAAGAAGAACAATGGAATTCTGATGCTGAGACAGTAGTGACGACCATGCCCAAGGCCACTGAGGCTGGTGCGTCTGCTAGCCAAAGAGAAGATGATCAAGGGAACAAAAGTCCTATTCCCGTTGATGTTGAAGATTTGGGTTTTAATGTTGAAGAGACGTTTGTTGGTTCTCCTGTGCAAGCTGCTAGAAAAGAAAAGAAGAAGCAGGAGAAGCCAAGTATAAAGAGAAAGAAAGAGATAGAATCATTGATTGCTGGTAAGAAACTGCCACCAGCTACAAGTTCAAAATCACCGGTTACTGCACCTGCTTATAAGAAACAGAAGACTGCAGCAACATCTAGCACACCTCAAACAGAAGAAATTCCAATGGATGATGTGAATGAAGCATTGGATAATGTGCTGAAGAAAATCAGGAAAGGCAAACTGCCTGACGCTGTTGAACCACCAAAGAAGACAAAAGTATCGGTGGACAGTGACATCATGACTGCAGTGAATCAGAGATTTTCTGAATTGATGAATTTGATTACTAAACAACAGACGGAGATTGAGCAGTTAAAGTCAAATGACAAGAAGATGTTAGAAGTCGTAGTCACATCGGCAGATGACAATGAGACCTTGAAGAAAACTATCAAGAAGCTAAAGAGAGATAACAAGAAGTTGCTGAAACATGAGCAACGTAACACCAGAAGGATTATAGTCTTGAAGAAGGAGAACAAACAGCTGAAAAAGAGTAACAAGCATATGGACGATCTAATCAAGAACTTGTACTCTCAGGCTCCTCAACTTCAAGCTGGTGAAGTGGATAAAGAAAGAGAAGAAGAGCTAGTTGATTACGAATTGACTGATGAAGAGGAAGATGATGAATTAGATGAAGATGCTGGTAACGATACAAAGACGAAGAAAAAGGATGATAAGGATGATGGAGGATCGGATGATGGATCTAGTGATGGAGACGGCTCTGCGTTTGATAGTAGTGATGACGATGATGATGATGTTGATAAGTTCACTTACGAGAAACGTGACTCAGATAAGGGCGGTGAATCGAGCTCGAAAGCTCCTGGTGAGAATGTTGATGATGAAGATATTTTCTGGAACGAAAGATTGCAGTCATTGTCTGAAGAAGATAAGAACAAGTATCGTCAGATGTTAACTGATCGAGTCTGGACGATAGACATGACTAGCAGGTTCCCAGAAATATTTGAATCTAACAATAAACTCTTCGAGTTGGAATATGATGACCCTGATCTTGAGGATGGGGAAGTTTCTGCAGCTATTTCGAAAGAAATTCTGGAAGGTTTAGCAAAGCAAGTGGGCAAGACGTTAGAAGAATTACTTGCTGATAATTTTATTCCTAAGATTCCTGAAAAAGAAGCTGGAAATCACTCGGATGATCGTGATGTTCCTGCATTCGAGGAAGTCGAAATGGAAGATATAACGAGCGAAGAATATTCACAATATTTCAGAACAAATCAAGATTGTGGATTTTCTTTCTCAGATGAACTGTTAAACCATGCTGAGAAGCTTGCAAGAGATAAGAGTAAAGTCTTTGAAGATGAAATCTTTAAAGGGCATAACAAGCCACGGTTCGAGCAATCAGAAAGCTTAAAAGAGTTGTTAAAGAAGCTGAAAGAAAAGGAGAATAATCGTCCGAAACCTGACATTCAAGGCAGCTTTTACAAACTTCACAATAAGATTTTCAAAGGTCGTGCATTGGCCTGGAAGTTTGTTAAAGAGTTGAAGTGTTTTGCAGTAAAATGGGAGAAGGGGATCTTGTATTTTGAGAAGTTTCATCACTTGAAGACCCTTCCGTATTGGGCAATCAGAGACATTTGTCGTCACCGTTTAACGGGAGCGTCAAATAGTCAGATTACTTATTTTGCTGAGAAGATGACTCGTGAAAGCCGAACCAAGTGGGACTTGTTTAAACCACAATATCCAAAGCGAATCGTTCATAAGAAGGATATTGATTTGATAACCGGTATGCCCAAAGTGACTTTGAAATACAAACCACCGCAAGTGTTGAAAAAGATACCTTTGATGCCTATTCCGCAACACTTTGCCAAAGACTTCATCTGGTGGTATTATGATTGGAAGATTGCAGAGGCCGTGATCGTGTTGAAGGATGGAGAGTCGAATTATAAGAAAGTGCATATCTTTGATCCCATGTGGTTGATAAACTGTTCACGTGAGGATATCATCAT
Source organism: Ambrosia trifida (assembly GCA_028751855.1). NCBI lineage: Eukaryota > Viridiplantae > Streptophyta > Magnoliopsida > Asterales > Asteraceae > Ambrosia > Ambrosia trifida. The sequence goes on along the minus strand of CM054124.1, from coordinate 60,714,769 downwards.
GCTATTCTATAATCCGATTTACTCAGATGCAAAAGATGCTGAGCAAGCAGGAAAGTACCAACGGGTGGTATTTCTGTGCTTTGCGTTTGATATTAATGCCGGATGTGATTATGATGAGAAGTTGGGAAAGTATGTGGAGAAGCAAAAGGTGCCAGAGCTGAAAACAAAGAAACAGAAACAATTTCAGGAACCGGTATTGACAAGAGAACAGATGATTCAAAGGCATATCAGAATGTGGAATAAAAGGTTGGACGAAGAACGACGAACACAATCCAAGCAATAGTCGAGGGGGAGTTTGTAGATGCAAAAGTGCGACTAGAGCTTTGGATTGTAAAACACATTTTTGTTTGTAAATATCGAAGGTGCGAAGGAGTGAGTTTAATGGTGCGAAGGAGGATTTAAAGGTGCGAAGGAAGTGGATCTGGACGAATGAAGAATAGATTATTGAAGAACTTGGTTCGACCAGTTGATATGGGCGAACCTGCACATTCGCATGACTGATTTGGGCGAATGTGCAGGCCTATAAATAGGTTAAGTTCATTTTTGAATGTAACTTTGGTGATTATTATTCCCTCCTCTTTCTGAAAACTCTCTCTAGATTTTGTTAAACTTGTTTTACGTTTAAACCTTGATTGTAATCATTATTCTACGTGTAAACAAGTGTTTTATGAATGAAATTGATTGAAAATGATGATCTGTGTGTTTGAATCTGTTTGATTATTACTTTGTGATAGTTTTAGGGTTTCCGCACCTAAAACTAACTTGTTTGATCAATCTTTGTTTGTTATCGATCCTAATACGCACATACAAATCTTTTAAAATAGTTTTTAAATACTAAAACTATTTTATAAATTCTATAAAATTTATTTTATGTTATTTCAAAGATAAACTTTGCTGTCCAAATTTTAGTTTTTCAAAAATAATTTATTTAATATATATTATTAATAATACAAGTTTATTCATTTATATTTATTAAATTCTATAAAAATATCTAAACGATTTTATTAAATCTCACAAAAATTATCCTAAACTTGTATATTCTTAAACATTCCAGAAAATATTTTTATTTCAGAAAAACCATTTATTTTATATTTTTAATTAATTTTTGTTAGTTTTAATCATAAATAAATCTTAATAAATTCATTTTTCAATATTTTTGCACCAAAATTTTATATAAATTATTTCTAATTATCTAGAACTGAAATACAATTTTTAATTCAGAAATTCTTCAATTTTAATATTTTTAGATATTAAAGTCATATTTTGACAATTTAAAATAATTAGATTAAATAGTCTATTTTCAAGAAAATAATTTTATAAAAATTATTTTCATATTCAAAACCTTATGTTGTGACTATATTCAACTTAGAATTTTACAAAGAGACTTTTATTTATTTATTTATTAAATTTCTATATTTAATAAACAATTTGTTTATTAATCAAATAAACGTTTATCCCCAATTCGGAACCCTAGAAAATACTTATCGACTAGATAGACTTAGACTTATTTGTTACATTATACATAGGGTGATACTTGGCAACGCCGGATTTCACTTATTCAAATACACAAGACTTACCACCTTGTTAAGGTGAGTATTACTTATCCCCTTTTTCCGCTTTTACAACTTTTGGGGTGATTCATGCACAAGTATACAAACTTTCATATTCATTTACACATACCTTTTTATTCATTTACAATTCATATACGTGTCTTGTTTATCTTTGTGCTTATGTTTTAACATGAACGTAGCTTACATACAAAATCATACATTTAGACATAACTTATGTTATGGTGCTCTTTACACTCAGACGTAACTTATGTTACGGTGCTCATTTAGACGTAACTTATGTTACGGTGCTCATTTAGACATAACTTTGTGTTATGGTGCTCTTTTAGACTCACACGTGTTGAGGTGCTCATTATCAATTACATTGTACAACTTTACATGTGATCTTTTTCTTGTTTGGTTACTTACGTGTTTACATAATGCCTTGGTGATGCTAGACACATGAATTGTACTACTTTTCAAAACTTATACTATACGTACAAAACTAAGTAGTACTCACCAACATCATATGTTGACAAAATTATTTTCGTGCATGTTTCAGGATAAGCTGCTTGACGCTTCACATAGGACTTTGGACTTAGAATAAATCAATCAATTATCTTTATTTTGTTGTATTGTATTGAATTTCACATGTTGTAAAACAATATTCAATAATCAAATATTTACATTTTAGTACCATGAGCTTTTGAACAATCGTCACTACGTGGCACCTCGATGATTCCGCCATCGGTTGGGGTGTTACAGATTGGTATCAGAGCCATGGTTATAGGGAACTAGGTTATTGGATAAAATGGCCTAGACTATAACCGAACTTTCATGCATAATATTTCCTGAATTACCCTACCCCTCATTTCCCTCTAATTTCCTTCTTCTATCTCTCCCTTCTTCTCCATTCTTCTCATTTTTCATCATGGTGCATAGAGATGGTGTCCTACAGGGAGTGGAAAGTACATCATCATGGGACAGAAGTAGTACCTTTCATGAAGACACTCTTAGGCATAATGCCTACTCTTATTCTGCTCCTTCAAAGTTGTTGAACTTTAATGAGTGTGATAAGGACACGTGCAATCTAGAAGGGTGGATGCCTGTACACTGGGTTTTCTGGCATAGGCAAGCATAGCGCATAAATCCATTGACGGACCTGTTATGCTTACCTGGGGATTCCTGGAGTGAGTGTCCACTTATAGGCTAAAGCATGTCTTCTTTGATCACCATTGGGTTCAACTCCTTTGAAAAGTCAATGTTCTTGTTAGGCTTTACAGCTAGACAAGGGCACTCCAAGCATTTTATGCAAAGTTTTTCAATAATACTCTCTCGTTTCATATACAATATTCTGTATATCATGATTTTCATATATTGCTTACAAGTTCATACTTTCATAATCATCTGTACGGTTATACACTTACATTTTCTAATCTCATGATTATTCATTGACTACCTCATAGATGTCTGCTCGCCGCATGCTCCGTGATGCCAGCCAACGTCCTGTTCGTGCTTCTGGACAACGTTCTGATCGTCGCCTCGCATCTTTAGTCGCCGAGCAAATTGCTGCAGTGATCCCAAACCTTGTCAGTGAAATAACCCAGAATAGTAACAGTGCCAACACAGGAAGTATGACTCAATTTCGGTGCACTTTCAAACACTTTAACTCCTGCAACCCCACAAAATTCACTGGTGAGGAGGGTGCTACTGGCCTACTCCAATGGTTTGAAAGTATGGAAAGCACCTTCGTGAACAGTGAGTGTCCTGAAGAACTCCGTGTTCGCTATGCTACTAGTGTCCTTCAAAAGGGGGCACTAACCTGGTGGAATGGCGAAAAGCGCAATCGAGGAGCTGATGTTGCTTTATCTTTATCTTGGGCTGAGGTTAAGGAACTCATGTAACACCCCAACCGATGGCGGAATCATCGAGGTGCCACGTAGTGACGATTGTTCAAAAGCTCATGGTACTAAAATGTAAATATTATTGAATAATCAAAATTGTCTTACATGGAAATGGAAAATACATTGTCTAAATGAAATGTAAATGTTGAAATAACTGAATTGAAATAAAACACTAAATGTCTCTTGCTAAAGCACTAGATCAAACTGCACCTGAAACATGTACAAAAATAGGTTTGGTCAACATATGAAATGTTGGTGAGCATTCCTAGTTTTGATATATATGGTAGATCAAAAAGTTATACAATTCAAGTGCAAGCTACAGTGCAATTATGTAAACTATGTATCATACAAATGAGCGAAATCAACCCTGTGACTGTATAATGTACTGTATGAACTATAGTGTACTCAACCAATAAATGGATGATAACTTAACACTGGCCACGGATTCTCCGATGAAAAAGGGGGAGAATCAATCTAGGCGGGTTGTCAATCCAAATAGCGCTATCCAATGTTAAGGTCGGCTTGTACCATGTTAATGATTTCACTAAGTACAAATGTAATCCACATGTAATGTCTAAGCATAAAGCACGTTGTAAGCAATGCACATAGTACTAGAATTGTATTGTAAAAAATGTAAACTTGTATTTGAAATTGTAATAGTGTACATGTAACACCCCAAAAATGTATAAAAGCAAAAAGGGGTAGGAATACTCACTGTTCACGTAATAACTTGAAATTGGACTTGGATAACGAAATATGAATTGAGATTACTCCCAAATGATCAACCTAAAGTATTCGATAATGTGTAAGGGAAATAACTCTAGGATATATGTATTTCTAGGGCTTCGAATTGGGGATAATTGCTCGTTTGATTAATATTAAAAATATTCGCCAATTGAGAGAAATTTAGTAAATAAATAACCAAAAATCTTTTTATGAAATTTAAATTTAAGATAGTCACAATAATATGTTTAAAGTATAAAAAAATAATTTTTATAAAATTATTTTCTTTAAAATAGAATATTAATTCCATTTATAACAAATTGTCAAAAGTTAACTTTAATATTTAAAAATACTAAAATTAAAGAATTATAAGTTTAAAATTTATATTTCTGTTCTAAATGATCAGAAATAATTTGTATAAAATTTTGGTGCAAAAATATTAAAAATTGGATTTATTATGATTTAATTATGTTTAAAACTAACAAAAATTGATTAAAAATACTAAATAAATGATTTTTCAGAAATAAAAATCATTTCTGAAAAGTTTAAAGTTATAAAGACTTAGGATACTTTTTGTGGAAAATAATAAGATCGTTTTGATATTTTTATAGATTTTTATAAATAAAATAGAATAAACTTGATTTATTTATTATATATATTAAATAAATAAATTTTTGAAAACTAAAAATTGGGTGTTGAACTTTTTCATCAGATTAACACAATATAATTTTTGTAGAATTTATAAAAGGGTTTTGGTATTTAAAAATGAATTTACAAGGTTTAAAGATAATATATAAGTATAATTGATTTATTTAAAAAGATGAAAAAGAAGTGGAAAAGGGCGTCCCAGCCGGGTCTCGAACCCTGGTGGTCCCGGTTACAAGCAACAATCACAACCACTTGGCCTAGGCCTGTGGTTGTGATGAATCCCGTTCTTATAAAATATATACACACGCAAAAATCAGTTTTTATCCCCAAATCAAATTACGAGCCCTAGCTTTTCCAATCAAGCAATCCACACATCTTTAACCCGATTAATGTTAGGGCTTTCGTTGTATGGATGCCGATCAACAAAACCCTCAAACAAATTTGAACTTACAGTGTTGTTTCATGTTCGATTGCTCGGTCAAGACTAAAAGTCAAACGGCGGTCAAGAGATGATAAACAGAGTGATTTGAAGAAGATTGGGGGTTGGGAAGAGTTTATTGGCGAGTTGTAATGGATCGCAGAAGGTCAATTTATAGGGAGGATCGATGGTTTGATTAATTGGCAAGGTTGACTAATATTAAAGTCCAAACGCGTAATAGGCTTAAATTGGTCAAATTGATTGAAATTGTTCGGGTAATTGATGAATATTAGGCCGGCAATCATGGTCCATTCCATTTTAAAAGAATTCACGAGTCATCATGATTAGATTTGGTCAACAACAAAAAGAAAGAAAAGAGAAAAAAATAAAAATAAACCATCTGCTGCTGTTGCTGCACGTCGAAGAGAGAAAGGGGAAGAAGAAAATAAGTGTATTTATATAATGTGAGTTGGAAATGAATTAACAGATCAGTGTGGCTCAGGTGGTGGTTACGTGTGTGTGCGTGTGAGTTGGTCCGGGTTCGATTCACGTCTGAGGCCACATTTTTTTTCTTTTTAATCAATAAAAGAGGGGAGTTGGGCTTGAGCTGATTGGGCCGGCTCCCTGGGCCTAGTGTTGGGCTGCAGAAAGGAGGGGGGGTTTGGGCCGGAAGAGGGTGTTGGGTTTAGTTTAGAGTGTTTGTTTAGAGTTGTTAAAACTAAATATATATATATATATATATATATATTTTTTTTTTTAAAATCTGCAAATTATTTTTATTATTATTATTATTATTATTATTATATATATATATAAAAAAATATTTATATGTATATATATAATGAAAAAAAAAAGTGACGGATGTCACAGCATCCCCTACTTTTAGAAACTTCGTCCCGAAGTTAATAGTAACATATGATTATGGATGCTTGGGTAGAAATTAAAATAACTGCGGTTTGGAAAATTTTGGGTTAAGGTACGACGTAATTTATAGGTAACAAAGCGAATTGTTTCGAATGATTTGGATAAGAGGTTTGATAGGTGTGAGTTAAGGATTAGGTTAGGTTCGTCTTGAAAGGGTAAAGAGAGCAAGAATCTAGTAAATCACTACTTCAAGTTTTAGGACTCCTAAAATAAATGTACGAGTTGATTGACTATAACAAGACTAAATAGACTACCAAATAACCAGAGTTTGTTCCTGGTCCGACTTCCAATCTCACTTTCAATGCATCATTAGTGCTTGTATACAGGGTGTACCGCAGCTAACCCACCACACCTTTGATACCTTGAAAACGTACTGGTCGCCTTTCCAAAAACTCTAATAGAATTTCACACTACCCTAATGCACCTGTAAATTCATGATTACGTTCCGGACCGGAATCATCAATTTACCTTACATTAGGGTTTTGTGTCCTTCTATGACCCCACCGATTGTTGAGCAGGTTCGATAGCCTCCACCAGCCGTGGAGTAGGTTGTAGGGCCTCTCCCGACTGTTTGAAAAGGCATAGTGACCTCTACCAATCGTTGAGTATGTTCGATAGCCTTCACCAGTCGTGGAGCAGGTTGTAGGGCCTCTCCCGACTGTTGAAAAAGGCATGATGACCTCTATTAAGTGCAGCAATTATTATTCACATAGATTGCAAATTGATAGCATGTTTATGCAAGCAAGTTTGTAAGTACTACAACCATTAAGTGTAAGTGTTATCTTAGTGGCCTATAGAAATAGATTATAAGTATCATGAATAACTAAATGTTCAATAGATTGGTAAATCAAAGGAAAAATTCAAACAATGATGTTTTTAGAAAAGCCCCGTAGAATCAATTATTTGATTTTCATGGAAATCAAGTCCAAATGTTTTTAATAAAATGTAAGGTAGAGTCTGAACTTATATGATATAAAAATAAACGTAATCGAATATGATAAATTTTCAATCTGTGTACGTACACAATAGTATGCAAGGAAATTTCTAGATATTATATGCCTATGAGTATGACATAATTGGGTTCAAAATGATAATGAAAACACGAGTATCGTGAATAATTAAATGTCCAGTGAATAGTCCAATTAAGGGGAAATCAAGTTTCACAAACAATGATGTTTTGGAAAAAAAAATCATGTAGAATCAAGTATCAGGTTTTTAGTAGTTTGGTTATCATGGGTAACTAGCTCACGTGTGAGAAGGTGAAGGATATGAATTTAGTTCTTGAGAAGATGATGAAAAATCTTGAAGCAGAATCAAGGTGGTGAGAGATGGTGAATGTGAAGGTAGTTGATAAAGAGTTTATTTTATAGTAAGGAGGTTATATAGCAGTGTAAATTTTGGGGTTTGGATTAAAGGTTATAATCAAGTGTGTAAGAAAACATGATTGTGGTGTATGCCAAATATTGTAAAAATTTGAACAAGTTGAAAATGGGTGAGTGTTGATGGAGAATCTAGAGACTAGATATTATTCCAAAAAAATAAATATTATCAAAATTTGGTTTTGTACATAAGGCAAAAGTTGTTAAATAGTACAAGCTAAGTAGGCTTTGTAATAGTTTAAAACATTATATAGAAAATCGTTTGTTACGTCAATAAATAATCAATTGAATTTAAGTTCGAGGAAAATATGTACTTTGTAAAGTTGCTAGGTAATACAACTAGTTTTAGAAATCTTTAGTTTGTGCTAAAGTATGAGGTTATAGTTTTTAAAATAAATAACGTGTGGAAAAAAAAATAATATGATTTGGGTAGGGTGTTGAATATTTAAAAAGTGGCTAAGAGGGTAAGGTGAAGTGTGATTGTGAAATCCATAGATGGTTATGAAAGTATGAACTTGTAAGCAATATATGAAAATCATGAAATACAAAATATTGTATATGAACCGAGAGAGTATTATTGAAAAAGCTTGCATAAAATGTTTGGAGTGCCCTTGTCTAGCTGTAAAGCTCAACAAGAACGTTGACTTTTCAAAGGAATTGAACCCAATGGTGATCAAAGAAGACATGCTTTAGCCTATAAGTGGACACTCACTCCAGGAATCCCCAGGTAAGCATAACAGGTCCGTAATTGGATTTAAGCGCTATGCTTGCCTATGCCAGAAAACCCAGTGTACAGGCGTCCACCCTTCCAGATTGCACGTGTCCTTATCACACTCATTAAAGTTCAACAATCTTTGAAGGAGCAAAAATAAGAGTTGGCATTACGCCTAAGAGTGTCTTCATGGAAGGTACTGCTCCTGTTCTATGATGATGTAAACTTTCCACTCCCTGTAGGACACCATCTTTATGCACCATGATGAAAGATGAGAAGAATGGAGAAAGAGAAGAAGGGAAAGATAGAAGAAGGAAAGTAGAGGGAAATGAGGGGTAGGGTAATTCAGGAAATATTATGCATGAAAGTTGAAGTTCGGTTATAGTCTAGGCCATTTTATCTAATAACCTAGTTCCCTATAACCATGGCTCTGATACCAATCTGTAACACCCCAACCGATGGCGGAATCATCGAGGTGCCACGTAGTGACGATTTTTCAAAAGCTCATGGTACTAAAATGTAAATATTATTGAATAATCAAAATTGTCTTACATGGAAATGGAAAATACATTGTCTAAATGAAATGTAAATGTTGAAATAACTGAATTGAAATAAAACACTAAATGTCTCTTGCTAAAGCACTAGATCAAACTGCACCTGAAACATGTACAAAAATAGGTTTGGTCAACATATGAAATGTTGGTGAGCATTCCTAGTTTTGATATATATGGTAGATCAAAAAGTTATACAATTCAAGTGCAAGCTACAGTGCAATTATGTAAACTATGTATCATACAAATGAGCGAAATCAACCCTGTGACTGTATAATGTACTGTATGAACTGTAGTGTACTCAACCAATAAATGGATGATAACTTAACACTGGCCACGGATTCTCCGATGAAAAAGGGGGAGAATCAATCTAGGCGGGTTGTCAATCCAAATAGCGCTATCCAATGTTAAGGTCGGCTTGTACCATGTTAATGATTTCACTAAGTACAAATGTAATCCACATGTAATGTCTAAGCATAAAGCACGTTGTAAGCAATGCACATAGTACTAGAATTGTATTGTAAAAAATGTAAACTTGTATTTGAAATTGTAATAGTGTACATGTAACACCCCAAAAATGTATAAAAGCAAAAAGGGGTAGGAATACTCACTGTTCACGTAATAACTTGAAATTGGACTTGGATAACGAAATATGAATTGAGATTACTCCCAAATGATCAACCTAAAGTATTCGATAATGTGTAAGGGAAATAACTCTAGGATATATGTATTTCTAGGGCTTCGAATTGGGGATAATTGCTCGTTTGATTAATATTAAAAATATTCGCCAATTGAGAGAAATTTAGTAAATAAATAACCAAAAATCTTTTTATGAAATTTAAATTTAAGATAGTCACAATAATATGTTTAAAGTATAAAAAAATAATTTTTATAAAATTATTTTCTTTAAAATAGAATATTAATTCCATTTATAACAAATTGTCAAAAGTTAACTTTAATATTTAAAAATACTAAAATTAAAGAATTATAAGTTTAAAATTTATATTTCTGTTCTAAATGATCAGAAATAATTTGTATAAAATTTTGGTGCAAAAATATTAAAAATTGGATTTATTATGATTTAATTATGTTTAAAACTAACAAAAATTGATTAAAAATACTAAATAAATGATTTTTCAGAAATAAAAATCATTTCTGAAAAGTTTAAAGTTATAAAGACTTAGGATACTTTTTGTGGAAAATAATAAGATCGTTTTGATATTTTTATAGATTTTTATAAATAAAATAGAATAAACTTGATTTATTTATTATATATATTAAATAAATAAATTTTTGAAAACTAAAAATTGGGTGTTGAACTTTTTCATCAGATTAACACAATATAATTTTTGTAGAATTTATAAAAGGGTTTTGGTATTTAAAAATGAATTTACAAGGTTTAAAGATAATATATAAGTATAATTGATTTATTTAAAAAGATGAAAAAGAAGTGGAAAAGGGCGTCCCAGCCGGGTCTCGAACCCTGGTGGTCCCGGTTACAAGCAACAATCACAACCACTTGGCCTAGGCCTGTGGTTGTGATGAATCCCGTTCTTATAAAATATATACACACGCAAAAATCAGTTTTTATCCCCAAATCAAATTACGAGCCCTAGCTTTTCCAATCAAGCAATCCACACATCTTTAACCCGATTAATGTTAGGGCTTTCGTTGTATGGATGCCGATCAACAAAACCCTCAAACAAATTTGAACTTACAGTGTTGTTTCATGTTCGATTGCTCGGTCAAGACTAAAAGTCAAACGGCGGTCAAGAGATGATAAACAGAGTGATTTGAAGAAGATTGGGGGTTGGGAAGAGTTTATTGGCGAGTTGTAATGGATCGCAGAAGGTCAATTTATAGGGAGGATCGATGGTTTGATTAATTGGCAAGGTTGACTAATATTAAAGTCCAAACGCGTAATAGGCTTAAATTGGTCAAATTGATTGAAATTGTTCGGGTAATTGATGAATATTAGGCCGGCAATCATGGTCCATTCCATTTTAAAAGAATTCACGAGTCATCATGATTAGATTTGGTCAACAACAAAAAGAAAGAAAAGAGAAAAAAATAAAAATAAACCATCTGCTGCTGTTGCTGCACGTCGAAGAGAGAAAGGGGAAGAAGAAAATAAGTGTATTTATATAATGTGAGTTGGAAATGAATTAACAGATCAGTGTGGCTCAGGTGGTGGTTACGTGTGTGTGCGTGTGAGTTGGTCCGGGTTCGATTCACGTCTGAGGCCACATTTTTTTTCTTTTTAATCAATAAAAGAGGGGAGTTGGGCTTGAGCTGATTGGGCCGGCTCCCTGGGCCTAGTGTTGGGCTGCAGAAAGGAGGGGGGGTTTGGGCCGGAAGAGGGTGTTGGGTTTAGTTTAGAGTGTTTGTTTAGAGTTGTTAAAACTAAATATATATATATATATATATATATATTTTTTTTTAAAATCTGCAAATTATTTTTATTATTATTATTATTATTATTATTATTATTATATATATATAAAAAAATATTTATATGTATATATATAATGAAAAAAAAAAGTGACGGATGTCACAACTCATGATCGCCAAATTCTGCCCTAGGAACGAAATCAGGAAACTAGAGGAAGAGTTCCATGGGTTGAAACAAGACAGTGGTGAGAATCTTGCGTATAATACTCGATATCACGAACTTAGCATGCTGGTTCCACACATGGTCACCCCGGTCTCTCGAGCAATTGAAAAATATATCGAGGGATTACCAGACCTGATTCAAGACGTTGTCACTGGAGGCAAAACCACTACGGTAGAAGAAGCCATCCAGCTTGCAGCCACTTTAACAGACAAACACGTAAGGAAAGGAAACTTGGTTAGGAAGGGCACCAAGACGTCTGCTGAGAAAACCACCCATGTTGTTGAACAATCTAAGACTGTTTTAGCAAAGGCCGCCACTACTACTTCGAACTCTAAGAAACGAATGGGCGATAATCATAATCATGCTGTTGTGGATCCTGTAACTCGGCCTCCTATCAAGAAAGCCTACACGGGAATCCATCCTCAATGCAACACTTGCAAGTATCATCACCCTGCAAATCTTCCATGTCGTCAATGCACTAGATGTGGAAGGTTTGGACACTTTGTCACTACTTGTCGAGTAATGGTTGGGACCCAGGATAATCATCAAAAAGCTGCCCAGGAACCACTGGCGATTACTAACGGTCGGGCATGTTATCATTGTAGAGACCCTAACCACATGCGACCTCAATGCCCTAAATTGAATAATGTAAACCTGGTGGCGCATGGACGAGCTTTCAATATCAATATCAACGAAGCAAACGGTCAGGATGACGTTAATCCCACTGGTTAAGACATGGATGGGATCTTCCTAAGACTCGAGAATCCAATAATTGTGTTTTCATTTTCTTGATTCCATTATCACTTTGTACCCAATTTTGTCGCACTCATAACATCTAGAGATTTCCTTGCATACTATTATGTACGAACACAGATTTGGGAATTTATCATATTGATTACGTTTATACAAGACTCTACCTTACATTTATTTGAAACATTTACTTGATCCTACAGGATTTTTCTAAAAGCATCATTGGTTATTACATGAAACTTGATTTTTTTTCCCTTAGTTTAACTATCCATTGAACATTTAATTATTCATGATACTCGTAAACTATTTCTATAGGCCACACTTACACTTAATGGTTTTAGTACTTACAAACTTTCTTGCGTGTGTGTATTATCCACGCAACTCAGATAAACATTTCATTTAAAGGGCTCCTCGGATGAGTGGTAGCCCATACTTAAATACTGTTATGCTTACAAGTCATTGCAATACAATTGACCTAGTCATTACATGGCCTCATTTCATTGATAAATGTGTTGTTGTGTCATCTTTTTGTGAAACTTATTTGCTTTAATGTGTGTTAGAAGGACATAAAACCCTAATGTAAGGTAAATTGATGATTCCGGTCCGGAACGTAATCATGAATTTACAGGTACGTTAGGGTAGTGTGAAATTCTATTAGAGTTTTTGGTAGGCGTCCAGTACGTTTTCAAGGTATCAAAGGTGTGGTGGGTTAGCTGCGGTACACCCTGTATACAAACACTAATGATGCATCGAAAATGAGACTGGAAGTCGGACCAGGAACAAACACTAGTTACTTGGTAGTTCATTAGTCTTTCTATAATCAATCAACTCATACATTTATTTTAGGATTCATAAAACTTGAAGTTTAGTGTTTTAGTAGATTCTTAATCTCCTCGCTATTCGAGACGAACCTAATCCAAAACCCCTTAACTTACACCTATCAAGCCTCTTATCCAAATTATTTGAATTTCCCAAACCACAGTTATCTTAATTCTTACCCGAACATCCATAACCCTATGTTTCTAATAACTTCGGGACGAAGTTTCTAAAAGTAGGGGATGCTGTGACATCCGTCACTTTTCCTTATTTCGTATAATAATAATAATAATAATAATAATAATAATAATAATAATAATAATAAAAATGGTAATAGATGATAATACTAGTCTAACCACACTGGAGCCCAAAACAATAACCAAACCACTTCATCTCTTTAGTGTTTACTGAAGCCCACTGCTGAGCCCACTTCGCGAAGCCCAGTAACGCAGCCCACAGACAGTCCGGCCCATCTCTATCCTTCCTTTCCCTTTTTGTTTAAAAAAAAAAAAGAAGCCCCTGCCGGGACTCGAACCCGGGCAGGTGGGCGGTCCGAACCAAACACACAAACACTTCCACCACTTGAGCCACACCACTTGGTTGTCTTAATTTCAATCAATAATGCATAAAAGGCCTTATAAATAAAGATTCATATCTGCTGCTATCCTCTGCTGCTGTTACGCGAGCTGTGTACACCACCACATTAACAAACTTTCAATCTTACCTTTGACCAAGAAAGCTTCTACTCTGACCAATGAATAATCTAATTTGGGGCGTGATAAATTCCATTAACTGCTGTTGACTGATCACTCATACGCGTCCAAAAAAACACAAGGAATAAGCATAATCACGCACATTGACTATTGATGAACGATAATTAAGACTTGCCATTTACGCGATGTTAGTATAAATTAAGATGTCCGAACCATCTCCTTGTGCCGAATTACTTACCCTCACCTTCTATTTCTCCTAAAACACTCCCTACGATCTGCTTTCATTCGTGTTTGACCATTCCGTTGACCGAGCATTCAAACACGATTTCGTTATTGTAAGTTACGTTTCTTTGATGGGTTTTGTTCATATGCCATCAACAAGCAATAACCCTATGATTAATCGGGTTATTGTTTGTTGGATTGGTGTATTGCAGAAACTAGGGTTCATGTATTCGAATTGGGGAAGAAGACACTGTGTAGCATTGTATTTAATTGTTATAATCTGAAACAAATCACCAACTGACCTATAGATCAGTTGGTGATGCTTAGCTGTTTTAAACACACTGAACCATGGAGGGACTGGAGTTCGAGCCTTGCACACAACACAATTTTTTTTAAAAACCTTTTTGTTTATATATTTAATCTACAAATCTTTTAAAATAGTTTTTAAATACTAAAACTATTTTATAAATTCTACAAAATTTATTTTATGTTATTTCAAAGATAAAATTTGTTGTCCAAATTTTAGTTTTTCAAAAATAATTTATTTAATATATATTATTAATAATACAAGTTTATTCATTTATATTTATTAAATTCTATAAAAATATCTAAACGATTTTATTAAATCTCACAAAAATTATCCTAAACTTGTATTCTTAAACATTCCAGAAAATATTTTTATTTCAGAAAAACCATTTATTTTATATTTTTAATTAATTTTTGTTAGTTTTAAACATAAATAAATCTTAATAAATTCATTTTTCAATATTTTTGCACCAAAATTTTATATAAATTATTTCTAATTATCTAGAACTGAAATACAATTTTTAATTCAGAAATTCTTCAATTTTAATATTTTTAGATATTAAAGTCATATTTTGACAATTTAAAATAATTAGATTAAATAGTCTATTTTCAAGAAAATAATTTTATAAAAATTATTTTCATATTCAAAACCTTATGTTGTGACTATATTCAACTTAGAATTTTACAAAGAGACTTTTAATTATTTATTTATTAAATTTCTATATTTAATAAACAATTTGTTTATTAATCAAATAAACGTTTATCCCCAATTCGGAACCCTAGAAAATACTTATCGACTAGATAGACTTAGACTTATTTGTTACATTATACATAGGGTGATACTTGGCAACGCCGGATTTCACTTATTCAAATACACAAGACTTACCACCTTGTTAAGGTGAGTATTACTTATCCCCTTTTTCCGCTTTTACAACTTTTGGGGTGATTCATGCACAAGTATACAAACTTTCATATTCATTTACACATACCTTTTTATTCATTTACAATTCATATACGTGTCTTGTTTATCTTTGTGCTTATGTTTTAACATGAACGTAGCTTACATACAAAATCATACATTTAGACATAACTTATGTTATGGTGCTCTTTACACCCAGACGTAACTTATGTTACGGTGCTCATTTAGACGTAACTTATGTTACGGTGCTCATTTAGGCATAACTTTGTGTTATGGTGCTCTTTTAGACTCACACGTGTTGAGGTGCTCATTATCAATTACATTGTACAACTTTACATGTGATCTTTGTCTTGTTTGGTTACTTACGTGTTTACATAATGCCTTGGTGATGCTAGACACATGAATTGTACTACTTTTCAAAACTTATACTATACGTACAAAACTAAGTAGTACTCACCAACATCATATGTTGACAAAATTATTTTTGTGCATGTTTCAGGATAAGCTGCTTAACGCTTCACATAGGACTTTGGACTTAGAATAAATCAATCAATTATCTTTATTATGTTACGGTGCTCATTTAGGCATAACTTTGTGTTATGGTGCTCTTTTAGACTCACACGTGTTGAGGTGCTCATTATCAATTACATTGTACAACTTTACATGTGATCTTTGTCTTGTTTGGTTACTTACGTGTTTACATAATGCCTTGGTGATGCTAGACACATGAATTGTACTACTTTTCAAAACTTATACTATACGTACAAAACTAAGTAGTACTCACCAACATCATATGTTGACAAAATTATTTTTGTGCATGTTTCAGGATAAGCTGCTTGACGCTTCACATAGGACTTTGGACTTAGAATAAATCAATCAATTATCTTTATTTTGTTGTATTGTATTGAATTTCACATGTTGTAAAACAATATTCAATAATCAAATATTTACATTTTAGTACCATGAGCTTTTGAACAATCGTCACTACGTGGCACCTCGATGATTCCGCCATCGGTTGGGGTGTTACAACTGTCTAGTCTCATCTTCATCAACCGATGATGAACAAAAATATGTACGGACAGACACTTACAATCGGTGTATTAGAAAAATGGCAAGTTCTCCCAAGTTGCCCCGCTGGAGTTCTTTCACACGTGTGTAAAAGAAGTCCCAACTCGCCATGACATAGATTTTGGAGGCGAATGAACTTGCCAATAATGTAGACCACCACATCATCGAGGCATTCTACACGGGTTAACCCACGTGCAGATGCAACAACGATCCAAGTAGCTGTACGCAGATGTAACAACGATCCAAGTATAATCGAACATTTACTTAAGGCGGTAGGCTTCGATAGAAAAGGAGGAGGATTTAAAAACGTCATGGATTATTAATTTTTTTTTAGAATACATAATGGGGAGGGTTACAAATTTTGTTAAGTGAAACCCAAGTATATATACACACGTCTGACGTCTTATACTCATTAATACGTTAAAGTGACGGATCAACCTCTGTGACGTCTCTGACGTCTCAGATCTCTAACTCATTGTGCTTCCCGAGACGTCTATTTGCCTTCCCGAAACGACTAAATTTGACGTCTTAGACAAACTGAGACGACTTAGATTCCCGAACAGTCGTCCAGTCCTCCATTTGACTAAAATATATAATAGTATATGTTAATTCCATTAACTAAAATATATACTAGTTAAAGTTTATTAAGACTAAGTTATGATCCAAAAATAATATTTTGGTTAAAAATAACCGTTTTCTGATTTAAAATAGTAAAAATAATTTTTCCATAATTTTTCTCAACTTAATTGGCTTTTAAAATAGATTTAATAAATTTAAATAGTATTTTTAATGATTAAAAATGGTAAAAACAGAAAAAATAACTATTTTCTAAGAAAATAAATTTTATTTCAGTTTATCATACTTATTTCAGTTAATCAATTAGTTATGATGAAAATCATTTAAATTAAAAAAAAATACAAAAAATAATCTATTTTCTAGAAATTAAAAATATGATAATTTTTCCGACACGTCATTAACACGTCAAAGTGACGGATCAACCTCTGTGACGTCTCAGATCTCTGACTCATTGTGCTTCCCAAGACGTCTATTTGCCTTCCCGAAACGACTAAATGTGACGTCTTAGACAAAGTGAGACGACTTATATTCCCGAACAGTCGTCCAATCCTCCATTTTACCAACTCGTCTAATTGCTTCCCGAGATGAGTTATACCACATTGAACTTCCATGTGAATATAAATGTACGACCGAGTCCAATCTCCATAACACACTCCACTGAAATTCTTGTGACCATCCGAAGAACACAACACAAATGGCACCAACTCGTTGGACTGAAGAAGAAGAAATCGCACTTGTAGTCGGCTGGCAACTCGTTGAAGATAGCAATCATGATAGTAACAAGTGGTACCGAATCCTAAACGAGTTCAATCGCTTGGTAGGGGGTTCAAACAGAACAATCGATTCGATCAACCGTAAATGGACTAATTTGAATGCCAAGTGTCAAATCTTCAACGCCTACCACAATCAAACACTGCGCGACTTTGCAGACACACCAGAAGACGTGGCCATCGTAATAACCCAAGTCGAGTATGAGTGCAAGCAAAGGAAAGAGTTTAAACACATCTCTGCTTGGCAAATGATGAGGGCTAGGCTTAACGAGTAGCTTGCGCAGGTGTTCGTTTTGATGGGGGTGGTATTTTGCTTTGATGCATGTGGTGCTGATGCTTTGTGGTGTAAATCTTTTTTTTAATGGAATGAAAAGTTAATCTTAATTATGCTAGTTTATATAAATTATATTTTACTGTTATTGTTTCTATTGTTTTAACCCCTATGTTTTAGTGTTTTTTTTTATTTTAACCGTTTGTTTTATATGTATAACGTTTATTTATTTAGGGTTTTGTATTAACCGTATGTTTATAATGTAAAGTAAATAAAAAAAACCTTGCATTAATAAATACTAAAAAATACATTAAAAACAAAGAAAAACACTTAAACTTTGCGCAACATTCGCCATGCCTCGACATGGTCGAAATCGTTGCCGTATCGAACCTCATACTCATATTGAGCGAATTCGATAGCCAACTCCTCGTCAAGCTCCGGATCGTCCTTCACTTGTTGCTCGTATAGGGTGGTCCACATCTCACATTTGATGTTGAGGTCGCCCCACTTGAACTGGAGGTCGCGGACAGTCTTGGTTGTGTCGTGGCCAACGTGTTCAACGAAGTCACTAAACACTCAAGCCCAAAACCCCTCGCGGGGGGGGGGGGGGGGGAGGAGTTGAATTTCGGGGTCGTTCGACGCATCCTTGTGGCAAACCACAAAGGATCATTTCTTCTTCTTCGGTCCACGAGTTCATTTTTGTGTGTGTTTGGGTTTTTAAACCGTGGTAAATTGTGGCTTTTAACCCTATGGTTTGATCACTTTATATACAACAACGGTGGCGCTGTTAAGAATTAATTCGCTGACCGTTTAGGTGAGTTAATTCAATTTACTCGACGGTTTCCAAGATAAAAACTTAAATTTGGCTGACCGTTTGGTGGAACGGTTGAAATAGTAATTAAATGTTAAAACCGTGTAAAAATGTAAAAAAATAAAAAGTTTGGATATGTAAATGAAAATAAATAAGTGAAGTGATGTGACAAAGCAGAATTGGTTAGAACCAGTTAAGGATAAATACTCAGTATCGTTACAGACACATAGACAAAAAATAAATACTCAGTATCGTTACAGACACATAGACAAAAAATAAATACTCAGTAACGTTACAGACACAGACCAAAATAAATAAATACATTTGACGTGGTTCTAAATGTATGGCTCACTTGTACTCCAAGTCCCCTATATCGGATAGCTTAGTTATTGCAAGGGAGTTAGAAACAAGCACACCCGTGGAAACATCCTATCAACAACAATAAAGGGCACCTCCTTGCCCTACGTCCGTCCCTAGAACTCGTCGGCATCCACCACTACTACCGCATCGACCGACGTCCTTTCTGCCTAACAGAAGGATGTTCCATCAGCAACATGAGGTAGATTTGGGAGGTGGATGTTCACTCGCATATCATAAAATACCAAAACGAAATTACATTTTACACGTGTTATACAACGTGCAGATGTAACAACTATCCGAGTATTTCTACGCAGATGTAACAACGATCCAAACCTTTGATAACTTTATAAGAAAAATGTAACGGAGATGTGAGTGAGGACATAATGATATAAAAAAATAAAAAAATTCATACATACTTTGAATACTTTCCAAAACAACCCAGATTTATACCAAAAAGAATATAAAAGAAACGGTGGGTGGAGCTCATATTTATACCCAAATTTGAAACGTAAAAAAAAATGTAAATAAATTTTTTTTAATAGGCTAAAGACATCTCTGACAAAGTAAGCCGAGCCGTTTGGTAGCCGGCTCGAGCCATGAGCCGGGAAGAGCTGGAACCGTCTCCCACGTCTTCGGAGCGGTCATGTCGTCTCAAAAGACGTTTCGGAAGAGTATCGGACACGTGGCAACCTTTCAGCGGTTCTTTTTGCCAGACGTCTTTGGAGTCGGCTCAGGGCCTCGGGAAGTGGGAAGCGTCTCACCCAAGACGCTTCCACTAGCTATTTTCGTAAATTGACCCGATCAATGGCCATTTCCGTGATTTTCCCATACACTTATTGCTAAGAGGTACGAATACTTTGTGCAACCTCATTTTTTTTTTGAAACTTAAACTTCATTAAAAAACGGCTAAACCCAAGAAAACAAGGGCCTCCAAAAAACAAACAATTACAACAAGTACAATGGGAATTTACACCAATCCTTCCAAGTAACCTCTAGGCTCTTGTTTCTACTACGACACCAAAGATAAGAAAACGATTTGATACAAGCAATCATATCACAAACCCTTGGCTCGATGTGTTCAAAGACAACCGTATTACGGGTCTTCCAAATCACCCAACAAGCCGTCATCACTATGCCTCTAAGTAGTTTCTTCTTTTGCTTGCATCCACGAATCAGATCCGAAAGTTTGAGCACATCTTTAATCTCCAACAGAAAAAACGGCTCCAAGCGACACCACCCTTCAATAAATTTCCAAACGGCACAAGAAATAATGCAGCCTGTAAACAGATGCAGCGCCGTTTCCTCAGCCGAATGGCAGAAAACACAAGTATCATCTTCGATGTGAATATTCCTTTTTCTCAGCGCAATTCTGGTTTGTAGCCGGTCCATCTCAAGCCTCCATACATGTATGTTAACTTTGAGAGGGATCCAACCCGTCCAGACCATATCCGTATCTCTAGAGTTGTCCCGATCTTTGTTCAAAATCTGCTTCACATTCTTTACTGAGAAGGAGGTCCGATCCCCTGAATCCCACCGCCATGAGTCTTGAACATCCACCAAAGTACATTTCTGAACCACTTCCAGCAGTTCATTGAATTCGGAGATCTCCTCAAAAGTACTTAAACCCCTTTTCCAGTTGTCAACATAACAAGGAGCCCCATTATTAATAATAATCCGATCCTTAACAGCGCAAGTTTTCAGATTTTCTAATCTGTATAAATTCGGCCACCTCTGTTTTAAACATGACTCCCCATACCATAAATCAGACCAAAAGGAAATGAGAGCACCGTTACCAACTTTACCCCTAATGATATTATTAATATTTCTACCTTCGAGTTGTAATCTCTCCACCAGCAGAACTATATTCTTCCAGCATCCAGTAAGCCCACTGTTCACCGGAAGGTAGTACCAGTTACCTCTGCCTCCATGAATGGCCTCGATAACATTTCGCCAGCTTCTTTTTGGGTCCGTCTTAAATCGCCACGCCCACTTTGTAAGTAAAGCTTTGTTAACATCCAACAACTTGGACACGCCCAAACCACCGTCCGCTTTAGAAGTGGTGACCACATCCCAAGCCACCCAATGCATCTTTTTAATACCGTTGGAACCTCCCCAAAGAAAATGCTTCATAATACTCTCTATCTGCTCCGCAACCTGTACAGGAACTTTATACATAGAAAGGTAATAAATAGGAAGGTTAGATAAAACCGATTTAATAAGAGTTAAGCGCCCTCCCATAGACAGAGAGTTTGCTTTCCACGTCGTCAATCGGTTGCGAACCGTTTCCACAACCGAGTCCCAGTGACACAAGCGATTCATATTGGCGCCAACTTTAATACCCAGATATTCGAATGGAAAATCTCCAATCCTACAACCAAGGATAGCACTCATCTGTAAAACCTCCTCACTAGGCACCCCAACACCAAACAGGTGCGATTTCTTTATGTTAATTTTTAGACCAGAACAGAGGTGAAAAATCCGAAGAAGCCGAGCCGTCTGTTCAATATTCTCTTCACTCCATTCCCCTATAATCAAGGCATCGTCTGCATATAGCAAGTGAGAAATATTCAAGCCCGTATTTTGATCCTTGATCCCCTTCAAAGCGCCTTCACTGCATGCTTTATTGACAATACAAGAAAAAGCCTCCATTATAATTAAGAAAAGAAAAGGAGAAAGAGGGTCCCCTTGACGAAGGCCTTTCTCACAACGGAACTCAAAAGTAGGCGTCCCATTGACTAACACCGAAGATCTAGCCGACTCCAGGATCCCTTTCACCCATCTTCTCCATCTACCCGGGAAACCCATCTGATCCAACATATCAATCAAGAATGCCCAGTTCACATTATCATAAGCTTTTTCAAAATCTATTTTAAACATGAAAGCTTTTTTCCTCTTTTTACGCAACCAACCATAGACTTCATTTAACACAAGAGGGCCATCCAAAATAAACCTATCCTTTAAAAAAGCGGACTGCGTATCAGAAATAACGTAACCCAACACCTTTTTGATACGAATCGCCAGGACTTTAGACACAACTTTACTAATCACACCAATTAAAGTTATCGGTCTATAGTCAGCTAAGCCCACCGGGTTCTTCGACTTTGGAATGAGAGTAATGAAAGAGGAAGTACAGCCCCTAGCAAATTCTCCTGAATCATAGAAATCCTCCATCAAATTAAAAAAATCGTCTTCAATATAGCTCCAAAAGGACTTAATGAAGCTAAAGTTAAAACCATCGGGGCCTGGGGCCCGATCAGACCCACACTCAAAAACAGCCGATCGAATCTCCTCTTTAGAAAACCTGTCCACTAAGGCAAGCGATAGATCACTAGGCACCGATCTAATGTTATTGCCTCTGATAACCGGTCTGACCGCCTGAGGTTCCGAAAACTGTCTCCTGAAGTGATTCAAAACCTCCCGTTTAACAATCTCTGGTTTCGTAATCCACCTCCCATTGACCATAATCCCCGGAATAGCATTTTTAGCCTTTCTCCCATTCATAATCCCATGGAAATAACTAGTATTATCATCTCCATCCATAGCCCATCGAACTCTAGACTTTTGCTTCAAGTCTTTGGTCTTGCACATATTAATGTAATCAACTTGTTTTTTGCACTCTTCCCACACCCAAACTTCCTCCTCTTCCAAATCTCTATCCTCCATCACTCTTTCCAACCTGTCAATATCAGCTTGAATCAACTCTAACTCTTCCCCTTCCTTATTTTTTGTTCGTTGCCACCAAGCAGACAAAGCGGCTTTGACGGCTTTAAGCTTCCGACTAACCATATCTTTATGACTGCCCTCAAACGTAGTCTTTTCCAAAACTTTGACAACCTCCTCCTTGCACCCCTCCCTATCAAGCCAAGAGTTGAACCAACGGAAAGGCTTCGGACCAGTTTTGTCATCCACAATCGAAAGAAGGAGAGGCGAATGGTCTGAATATTGTTTTGGCAGCGCTCTCAGAACCGCGGAAGGCCACCTGTTTAAAAAACTAGGACAAACAAAAAAGCGATCAATCTTGCTTAACTTAAAATCACCATCTTTTTTAGTCAAGCATGTGAAAGAACCGCCACGCATAATATACTCGAACAAACCCAAGGAATCCAGGAATCTGTTGAAGTTATGAGCACACCTGTGATTAAACTTAGAGTTCTTTCTTTCAGCACGATCCCTAACCGCATTAAAATCTCCCATAAGAATCACCATCCCCTCTAACCCGTCAATGACACCCTTTAACATATCCCAAAGGACTCTTTTTTCTCCCAACTTTTGTGGCGCATACACATTTATACAATTTAATCGAGTACCATCCCCAACCAAAAAGCCGGAAGTAATTAAAAAATTCCTATTCTTCACCGTGCCACTTTTACAAAAAACTTTAGGATTCCAAATGTTAAACATACCCCCTGATCTACCCGAAGCTTCGACAAAATCCACATCCGGCACATCATTACCCCAAACACTATTAAAATCAAACCTACTATAATCATCCAAATGAGTTTCCTGTATAGCCAGGAAATCCACTTTATATTTGATTCTAAGTTGTTTCACCTGCCCAATCTTGCCACCACCACCAATCCCACGCGAATTAAAAGACAAAAAATTCATCTATTACCTGATTGTAAACCCTCATTGACAATAGACTCCTTAAGTAAAGGTTGAAAATTGGATAAGTCAACACCCACCACCGAACCAAGCAAAGACGTAGACTTAGCCTCCGCTTCCATCTTGTTAATACTAACCTGGACATCATCGGTTGGAGTTTTAGGAGAAGCGGCGATCGTGTCTATGCCTTCATTCACAACGACATCAGCACCAGAAAAAGTATCGCTAATATTCTCAGCATCCCCAATAAAGTCTTGGAAATCCACTGTGTTAACATCTGGATCCACTACACCTCTATTAGTTGTGACATTTAAGCCCAAGATAATAGGGGCCAGCCCAAAAGGATCATCCTCCTCCAATCTACAATCCTTTTTGGGCCTATCATTACTACTAGTATAAGCCCCCAAGTCTTGGCCCAAAGTGTTAAAATCCTTGTATTTTTTTCTTTTGTTAATGAGACGTGCAGAATTAAAATCCTGGCCCACACAATCAGCCTTGGTCAACTCGGAACCTTCCATACCTTGATTATCATTGATTGTGACCGTTTCCGAGTTAATCACTGCCTCCCCTTGATTTCCGCAATCGCCATTAATCTCTTCAAAACCTTCCAAAACTACCGGCGACAAATTAGCTCTTGCTTCATCATCTTCAGCGTATGCATCGTCTGACATATCTTCGTCGGAAGAGCTATCTTCATCGGAGAGACTTTCATCATCGGACTCATCTACCACCCCATTAGAATTGGATGAAACAAGTTGGAAATATTCTAAGACTTCCGTAACCCAAACCGAATAAAGCTTATCTTCCCACAGGACTGAGACTTCACCATTGATAAACAACCCGGACTTGACGAGGATACCCACACGGCCACCGGATAAATCACCTTCTGAACAGTTCTCGGCCGCCTTCTGCACTACCGAACCAAAAACCGAGGCAACTTCGTCAAAAATCTCAGGACCACAAAGGTGAATTGGTAATCCTGATACTTTGACCCAAGCCACCCTATCAAAACCTACCTCCTGCCCATCCCATATTGCTACAGAAACAAACACCTCAGACCTCCCTACCAATTCGTCTCGTGCCATAATAGCGTGGTCATGGGTTTTGAAGGTAACAAGGAAGTTTAACCCTCCAAGATACCTTACAAAACCTTCACCTAGCCCCATCTCAGTCAACTCTTTATGGAAACGTTTAACCATATTAGCATCAACAACCCTAACAACAATGGACCTCCCACGAAGATCGTCGAAAACCGTCGCTTTACCTTCTAACCGGAGCACCTTTGAATCGTCAGCACCATTGCTTCTCACACCAGTCAGTGCTTCCTTAAAAGACAACGAGCCGGTTTGTTCATACCTAACTTGTCGCCCACCAATTCCATCAGCAGAGTTTTTCTTCACCGGATCCTTGACCGGTTTTGGACGTGGAGGATCTTTGATTTCTCCTTCTTCGAGGACAAATCTGGCCACGTTGACGGATAGTTTGTAATCCCCCATCTTAATGTTCTTCATGTTACTAATCATCTCCTCTTTATTCTTTACATCAAGAAAGGAGACGAAACCAAACCTATTTCCACCCTTATCTCTCTTTCTCGCAATGTAAATATCGTAGATGTCACCATGCCCACGTAAAACACACGCTAAATCGCTCCCACTGCACCGATCCGGTAGGTTAGAGACGTAAACTTTTGTTATTCTCCTTAGAATTTCGACCGGAATGGGCTTCCGGGGAACTCGCCGGAAATCGCCCATGGAACTCAAAAACGATAATCTATAATTTAGAATCCTCAACTCAACTTGATACTTAATTTTTCAAAAGATCATAACAGAAAGAAACGATACAGAATAATATGTGATGTAATAATTGTTACAAAAGCATACCTATGGAAAACCGGCGGCGTAGGGTTAGAACGATCGTATTTCATTAAAAAAAATCCCTTTTTATATCATGTGCAACCTCATTTGTATTAAAAAAAATATGGTGGTTGTAGTTTAAGGAATAAGGAATTGTATTTTGTCACAAATGAAAGCAGTGCAAATAAAAACTTTCCACATTTTATTGTGTTTGCATATTACATATGCCACATTTTAAAAGTAGATGTTTTTTATTGTAGTGATAAACTCAGTTGTTTCCTCGATTATGATTATTATTGTTTTTCCTCCGAATTTCATATTTCTTTCGCTGTAACGAGTGCTAACATTGTACCAAGACCGTAATGAACCGAATCGGTATTGACTAAGTACTGCGTTGCAAATTCTCATCGCCGCATCGTGCGGGTTTCTTACTACGATATTGACCATAGGAACAAAAACATGATGTGCAGTTTTGTAATTATTTACATATGCATAATGTCCTTTACCATCTCTTATATTGTTCTTTTAGTACGTTCTTTAGTTTAAACTAAATTGTTATTCGTGAATTGATATATTACTTATATCAACAAATAAATTTTATAAATAAAATACGTCAAACCTGCATGCAACGTGCGGCAAAAAGAAACATAAATAACCACGGCAATGCGCGGGCAGTCCCACTAGTTAAATTGAAGTACGACTTTGCTACGCCACCTGCACACAGATCACAAATAATTCTCAGCTTTGTAGCCATTGGCAAATATACTAATACTATTTATCATATGTCGCCATTCCGTAATGCGTTATTATTATTACTTAGCTTAGTTATAATGTTTTAGCTCCTTGTTATACTAACTTAGAAAACATATAAATAATAATGAAACGACGCATTTTCTACTCATTATCGATGTATTTATATGACGATTGATATAAAATAAGGTGTACCTAAAATGCACTTACCAATGAACAAACTCTCTCTGCCAAACATTAGAGTGTCTACAAAATGCTCATAATGTTGTGGAAGAGAAGACAGAAAAATTATTGCCATGTCTTCCTCATCAATTTCAATATCTATATTATCAAGATCAAGAATGATCTTGTTGAATTCAACTGTATGATCATTTAATGACTTTCCAGATGTCATCTAAAATGTATTCAACCGTTTCTTCAAATACAATATGTTAGCCAAGGACTTCGTCATATACAGACCTTCTAATTTCGTCCAAACACTAGCTACATACATTTCTTTCGAAACTTCTCTGAGAACTCTGTATCACAAACTCAAGATTATGGCACCATGCATGTGCCTTTTCCATTATCACCTTCTTCTCTCTTTCAGTCAAATTGTTAGGTAACCCTGCTTCACCATTTAAAGCATTATCTAACCCCTAATGAACAAGCAATGCTCTCATCTTCAACCTCCAGAGACTAAAATCATTCTTCCCATCAAACTTTGCAGTCAACATTAAGAAAAATGTAACGGAGATGTGAGTGAGGACATAATGATATAAAAAAAATAAAAAAATTCATACATACTTTGAATACTTTCCAAAACAACCCAGATTTATACCAAAAAGAATATAAAAGAAACGGTGGGTGGAGCTCATATTTATAACCAAATTTGAAACGTAAAAAAAATGTAAATAAAATTGTTTTTATAGGCTAAAGACATCTCTGACAAAGTAAGCCGAGCCGTTTGGTAGCCGGCTCGAGCCATGAGCCGGGAAGAGCTGGAACCATCTCCCACGTCTTCGGAGCGGTCATGTCGTCTCAAAAGACGTTTCGGAAGAGTATCGGACACGTGGCAACCTTTCAGCGGTTCTTTTTGCCAGACGTCTTTGGAGTCGGCTCAAGGCCTCGGGAAGTGGGAAGCGTCTCACCCGAGACGCTTCTGCTGGCTATTTTCGTAAATTGAACCGGTCAATGGCCATTTCCGTAATTTTCTCTAAGTGTATTCTCAAAAACACCTATTCTAGTCTTTGGTCAAACATTGTCGTTATGCAAGTAACATAAGAAAAAGACCTAATATATCCCTCATAATGTAGATTATACTTTTATGTTATTCATAAAAAAACACATTATTAAATGCTCAAAAACAAGGTAAGAAAAAGGTGCATTCACCTTTAGAAATATTGATATTCACACAGGTTTACTAAAAATAATTGTAAAAAGTACACAAGTGCACAAACTTGTATACACTCTTGACATTATTTGCACAAGTCCAATTTTTATTTACACAACCCTCTACGACCTGTAGAGGCCTCTACGGATCGTAGACCTCATTTTTTGCTTCTTCTACGAGCCGTAGAGGCCTCTATGGCCCGTAGGTAATCATTACCAATGATTGTATGATTGTCAATCATGGTAATGATTACCTACGGGCCATAGAGGCCTCTACGGCCCGTAGAAGTAGTCTTATTAATTTTGACAATGAAGAAGGGAGGGATGGATGTGTATGTTTTGCCTACGGCCCGTAGAGACCTCTACGGGTCGTAGACAAAAAAAAAAAAACAAAAAACGTTTGGGACGAGGTTCGATCTTGGGCACATTATCACACAAACACACACACAAGTCTTATTTCGTATATGGGGACCATCTGGGCTACCAGTTCGCTGGTTTCTTTGTTGGAAAAAACTAATATAACATAAACCAGTATTAGGCATCCTCTACGGCCCGTAGAGGCCTCTACGACCCGTAGAGGGGGCGTTTTTTTTAAACATTTTAATTATGTAATAATTAACCCCGAGCGTAGTGAATCATCAGAATAGTTACAAATTTATAAAATAAATTTTAATTGTTTAATTTTTAAAATTTTTTAATGTCGTCTCGATAAGCGTGTAAAACATTAACACAAGCGTTTATATAACCAAACGATAAAACTAAACGTTAACAGGAGCGTTCAAAATAAAGATTGTTTAAAACATTTACATAAACATTGTTTAAAACATTTACAGATCAGAATCAGAAATCAAACATCGTGTCATCAGGCGTCGGCGACGGCTGCGGCTGCTGCGAGGAGGTCCCGGACTCATGCGGGGTCTGCTGCGTGATGGGCCCTAAAGTCGGTGGGACACGAGTCTGCATGCCCAGCTGGCGATAGATATCCTGCTGGCTAGCAATCATCCAGCGCATTGCCTCGTCCTGCCGATCACGCCACTGACACATCTCGACCTCCTGCTGCTGACGCCAGGTGTCCATCTGCTGACGCCACGCACGCATATCGGCAGCCTCTGCGGCAGCCGCACGTACGTCCGCCCTAACATCAGGAGGCAACCTGAGAGAGTGATAAACGCACGCCGGAATCTGCACATCCCCAGGCTGCTGCTCAGGCATCTCGACGTCCCTCAGATCGCCCCCCTCCCGCTCAGCAACAAACTGCAACCCAACCTCCACAGCATCACCTGCAATGGATAACAATAAATAATTAATAAATAATAATAAAGAAGTAATAATAATAATATTTCAGGATTTTATAAAAAAATTGGGCAGAGTTTCCCCTGTTTTTACGCAAACCAGACAACACAAGTTGTCTACAAGTTTCCCAAATAATAATAATAATAATAATAATAATAATAATAATAATAATACATCTAAGGCCCTGATGTACCAACGACTCATGCACAAATTGCATGAATTTAGGTCCCTAATTGACAAACAGGATGTCATTCCTTATCTATGAAGTACTTGGATAATCTGAACATGAAAACTTGCAAAATCTTCATTTCACAAAAGAAGCAAAAAATACAAACCATGCAGCTAAATATCTTCACATGCGAACTTCAAGCTTTCCAAATTGCTTTTTTTTTTTTCAAAAAAAATATTATGATGTTCCATTAATCAAACAATACTGATCATTTTGAAAATTAAATTTACTTAAGGTCATTCAAAGCAATATATATATAAAGCATGACCATTTTACCCATTTACCCATTATCCAACCCACACATTTGGTAAAATCCCACACATTAATACGATACAATACATTAAACTTAAGTTCCATGCCTAATTATTAAAAGCATGGTGAAGTATTGTCCAACATGTTTTCAAAATTATTTACAAAATTTAATAAATGAGACATCAAATTGTTCACATCGCAACTTCACAAAGAAATCTCACTAATAGTTAGCACACAATTAAGGTTGCTATGGTAAAAAAAAAAAACTACGACACAACAAATATAAATAAACTAACGTAGATATAAAAATTTGAAGTGAAAAGTGGGCATATAACCACACAAAGGCGGGAGAATATACTAATTTCACATGTTTAGCTCTTTCTTTCAAGTAAAAAAGCATAACTTTAATAAGTTGACAAAGAATCATGTTTTTTTTTTTTTTGTGTGGAAAAGTAACTGTTTTCATCAACTAATCCATGGAGTGTGTTCGAGAAACATAAAAATTTAATATTTTCCTAGATTCCAACAATACGACCTATGGTAGAGGAAAAATACAATGAAACAAAGCTTACTTTGTGCCCCTAATCAGCAAAAATATACGGATTGCACCATCTCCATTACTTGGCTCATCAGAGTCGATAAAACCAAATGCCACCGTCACCTAGATACCGAAAAAGTAAAAGTAAAGATAAGTAAACCACAAAAAATAACCAAATCAAAGGAGAAACATACTAAATGTTGAACAAAGGCAACATGCATGGGCCAAGGTGACGCTGCCCTGCGAAAGGGCAGCTTAAACGGGTCATGTTGGCAGCGATTTTTAGGTGTAAAACTTAATAAATAAAAAATAAATTTGTATAACTTTCTCAAATTCGCAGCCAACTTCAAAATAGACATAAAATATAGATGAATTTGTAAAATTTGCCACAACTTTTATGGAGCATCATTTGCCTCCTTGTGCCCTGTAATTTGAGAAGTAATTTTTTTATAGTATTATGGCATATATTGTTATTGGAGATCGTAGGTGTAAGCCAAAGAACCTAAGTGTATAATGCAAACAACCTAAAATCCGTAATGTGAAACCAAATGAAAGGAAGGTTACCAGAGGAAAATGTGTGTACAAACCGACTTGTGGTGTGATGATCAACAACAACTCGATAAACACTTACCAAAACAGCAATAAGTCGGCACTTGGCAAACGCTGCGGGTGTACAAAAAAAGAAAACAATAAGCATGCACAGAAAAGCAAATTAGCAAGTACTAAATAAACACCTCACATAAAATCCGCAATGGGAAAGCAAATGAAAGGAGAGTTACCGTAAGAAGTTGAGTGTAAAGAACAACCGATGGTGAGATGATCAACAATTATTTGACAAATTAACACTTGCCAAATCATCAACAATTCAACAGAAACTTCTGGTGCACATGAGTTAGCAAATTGTTGCTACTACAAGGAAAATGACCGGGATTAGGTTAAGAGATGTATAGGTTTATAAGTTAAGGGTATGTTAGGTTTAAGTTATGATTTAGGGGATCCTCTAGCTCCTGGAAGGACCTGCACAAGGTAGCAGACACCGTTAGCCTTAACGAAGGAGGGGGCCTCCTGCGTTTGGACTCCGGCGTGAGAATAAGTATATATATTCGATTGGAGTTAAGGAATAATGAAGTAGAGAGTGTAAGAGTAAGGAGAAGAAGTGAGAAGTGGGTGTGTAGAATGACAACCTAAGGGTCTCCTTATATAGGCAGCGGAATTCTGCCCAAGAGCTCCCTTATGGTAGCATCCTTACTATACCTGGTTAGGATTGACTCTCTTTATGTTCCCTGTAGTGAGACTTTGCCCATTTGGTACACTTTCAGCTTTTACTACTTCCTAGGCATGACTTGGAGCTGTGTGATGTTTTGTCTTATGCCCATAGTAATAAGCCAAAGTACCTTTTTACATTTCCAATGATTTTACTGTTTACTTTCTGCTGCATAGCTACCGTATGGCAGCCAAGCTACCTTATATTAGCTGTTCAGCTCCAATAAGTCAGGCAAACCTTAATACTTCACTTTGCTTTATTTTTTGACAAGGGATTAAACGTGGTCGTTTTAGGACCCACGTCATCACAAACAATAAACGAACAACAAAGTAAATTAGCAACAAGCTAAATACACACTTAGACATCAAAACATTTGGTGTGTAGTTCTTCGTTATGCACACTTTATTTTTTTCTAACATATCCCCTCATCACTCAGTAAGAGGTAGTTTGGGACATATATTGCTGAAATCTAAAAGGGGTTATATGGGTCATTTTTATTGTGCAGGTTCTCAAAATTCAACAAAAACTTGATTAATTTAGGTCAAAAGTCAGCCAAAGTGTTCTTAATTACTTAAAACCTCTTAACTCTTTTATTTAAACAAGAACAAATTATTATCTTGACAAAACAACCATGTCAATCTTTTTTGATGCCTTGACTTATAGTAAAAATCAGAAACAAAGGGAAAAGGGCTTGACTCGTTTGCGGTTAGCCTAGCCCGCTATACCCAATTATCCATTTTGATATCGTTAGGTGAAACCTACGACTTTTGGATTGCAAAAACTACTTAAGTATTGCATTACAGATTAAACCTCGAAGTTTCCTATTCGTTTACTCAGATTCCAGGTCCTAGGCCCAATTCCAAAGTTTAAATGGAACCCAAGTTGTAACTATTATGTTTAGTAACTTGAAATGCATTTTAAATTTGGAAGCTGAATTGTTACACTGTCAATCATGAATAGATGTTTCAATCTTAATTATATTGTTATATATCTCCTTATCATGTGTGAATAAATGAACATAAATATTTTGGTGGGCGGTTGTGTGCAATATGAATGTTGTGGTCTCTAGAGCCAGCGAGTTACTAAAAGGAACAGATGAAATCCGCAATGGGAAAGCAAATGAAAGGAGCATGAAGAGATGAAAAATATGAACAACCAAGAATTTCTAGCCAACTTAAGAAGGTAACATACATGCATATTAAGAGAAAGTTACTCGCACAAAACGGCAACATAGTTCATGCTTTCGGAGACATACTTTTAAAAATATACAAAACAAGAGCTGCATACTTCCAGTTTGTCAAAAATCATGGAAAATATTATTCAACCTATGCTAAAGGAGCATAAATAGAGGTAATCCGACCTTTCTTGTTCTGTTAAGTACTTCAAGTTATGGCCAACAATCGAGTCACTATTACATTATTGGTTTACTGCAGTTGGTTAGGCGTTAGGCTCAACTGATTTATAATTGCCCATTACTACAGTTTTTTGTTAGCTTTCTTTAATTCAATGAGCTAACTTTTTGTAAACTTGTAATAGAGCTGTAAATTTGATTGTACTTTGCAAAAGGGAAGTAAGGATATCAAAAGGAAAGTTAGCAGGTGCTCCTAGCGAAAGTTACTCACACATTATTTTATCTATATAAATCATAATATTGTGTCAAACAAACAACCTATTTATGTTTCATAATTTATTTGAGTAGATAAAATGGTACTGCTAATAGAAAAAACTTGGGTGTTGTAAATGGAGTATCATGATAGCGTTTATCTGAAATTAACATCAAGTTCTTGTAATTTTATGGTGGCAGCCACTACTTTTGGTTGGATCATCATAAGTTTCTTTAGTAATTTATTTATATTTTATTAGAAACATCGATAAACAGTGGTCACGGTTGTTTTTGCATGAACCCGAATTAAAAAAGTTCTCAAACAGATTGGGTTATTTTGTTGTGAATTGAATATTCAGCTATTATTGTATCACGATTCCCTACCCTTTATATACATAGGTGTTTTCATGTCCAACTTTTCTTCTTCTATTTACAACTTATCTGGGCAATTAAGATGGGACCTCAAATGAGTCAAGTTGAATTAATATCATGACTTTTTACCCAAAATTCCAGGGCCAAAAAATACCACTAAAATCCCCAAGCAGCCTAACACTTCACAATACCTATCCAAGACTGTCATTCTACCCGAATAAGTAGCCTATTAGTTGTGACACCCCGCATTTTCAGGTTCCTACTTTAACTAAACTCTAGTTAACTTGCATGTGCATACGTGACTAAACACTTGACCAGGGTTAGTTAGGAAGGTCTTCCTATATGTTATAGGGTAATAACATATGTTATGTGATAATAACATATGTTACATTATAATAAGTAAAGTTATCATCACAATGCACACACGAGTCCTGTATCCCGAACGTTGGTGATTTGTCTAGCATATATGATAATGTGTGCAATTGAAATATGATGAACGTGAAGTAACATGTTTATGTGAATTACGTGTTTATGCGAATTACTGCTTAACTGATAGTTAGTACGTAAACCATACAAATTACGTGCACTCTATGATTAATATGTTATGAGATGATAAAAACAATAATTTTTAAGTAAGTTAGGGTGGTTAATATTATCGGGTCCGGTATTGGGCTAAAACATTGTAACACCCCAACCGATGGCGGAATCATCGAGGTGCCACGTAGTGACGATTGTTCAAAAGCTCATGGTACTAAAATGTAAATATTATTGAATAATCAAAAATTGTCTTACATGGAAATGGAAATTACATTGTCTAGATGAAATGTAAATATTGAAATAACTGAATTGAAATAAAACACTAAATGTCTCTTGCTAAAGCACTAGATCAAACTGCACCTGAAACATGTACAAAAATAGGTTTGGTCAACATATGAAATGTTGGTGAGCATTCCTAGATTTGATATATATAGTAGGTTAAAAAAAAGTTATACAATTCAAGTGCAAGCTACAGTGCAAATATGTAAACTATGTATCATACAAATGAGCGAAATCAACCATGTGACTGTATAATGTACTGTATGAACTGTAGTGTACTCAACCAATAAATGGATGATAACTTAACACTGGCCACGGATTCTCCGATGAAAAAGGGGGAGAATCAATCTAGGCGGGTTGTCAATCCAAATAGCGCTATCCAATGTTAAGGTCGGCTTGTACCATGTTAATGATTTCACTAAGTACAAATGTAATCCACATGTAATGTCTAAGCATAAAGCACGTTGTAGGCAATGCACATAGTACTAGAATTGTATTGTAAAAATGTAAATTTGTATTTGAAATTGTAATAGTGTACATGTAACACCCCAAAAATGTATAAAGGCAAAAAGGGGTAGGAATACTCACAATTCACGTAATAACTTGAAATTGGACTTGGACAACGAAATATGAATTGAGATTACTCCCAAATGATTAACCTAAAGTAATTGATAATGTGTAAGTGAAATAACTCTAGGATACATGTATTTCTAGGGCTTTGAATTGGGGATAAACGTTTATTTGTTTATTAAACAAATTGTTTATTAATTATGAGAAATTTAATGAATAAATAAACTAAAGTCTTTTTGTAAGATTTTAAATTGAATATAGTCACAACATAAGGTTTTAAGTATGAAAATAATTTTTATAAAATTATTTTCTTGAAAATAGAATATTTAATCTAATTATTTCAAATTGTCAAAATACGACTTTAATATCTAAAAATATTAAAATCAAAGAATTCTTGAATTAAAAATTGTATTTCTGTTCCAAATGAATATAAATAATTTATGTAAAATTTTGGTACAAAAATATTGTAAAAAGAATTTATTATGATTTATTTATGATTAAAACTAACAAAAATTGATTAAAAATATAAAACAAATGATTTTTCTGAAATAAAAATATTTTCTGGAATGTTTAAGAATATACAAGTTTAGGATAATTTTTGTGAGATTTAATAAAATCGTTTAGATATTTTTATAGAATTTAATAAATATAAATGAATAAACTTGTATTATTAATAATATATATTAAATAAATTATTTTTGAAAAACTAAAAATTGGGTAATGAACTTTCTCATCAGATCAACATAATATAATTTTTGTAGGATTTATAAAAGTGTTTTAGTATTTTAAAATGATTTTATGAATTATAAGTAATATATATATAGATTTTGAAAAAAAAAGAACAAAATAAAAAGAAAAGAGGTGCTGTTGCCACGGGTCGAACCCGCGTGGCTTGTGTGATGGGTTCAAGACACAACCATCTGATCTGTAAGATCAGTTTGTGTTTATTTCTTGTTTTTGAAATATAAATAACATAAACCAACTAGTGTTCTTCCCCAATTCAATATATATCAAGCCCTAACTTATGCAATAATCAAATCTAGCAAACAATAACCCGATTAATCATAGGGTTATTGTTTGTAGATGATCGATGAACAAAACCCACAAGAAAAACACGACTTACAAATACTAATTCGTATATTACGCTTGGTCAACGAAGAAGTCAACTCTGCTTGATTGTTGATTAAAAACGATTGGTTAACAGAAATTGGAGGTGAGAATATGATGTTCGGCGATTAGGGATAGTCTAGGCACGTTCAATTTATAGTATAAGAGTCGGATTAAGGATTTAGTAATGTTTGACCATGTTTAATATGATGACGCGTGAACGATAATAAGAATGGAAACTTTGACTGTGATAGCGTGTAATGATACGCGTTAATTGTTGTTGAGTCAATCAGTGGTCCAAAGTTTCCAAAGAAAGAGCTAATTTTAGTTGATTGATTGACCAAAAAAAGAAAGAAAAAAAAAATAAAAACTATTCCTACTGCTGCTGCTGTTCGCGACAGCCAAGGAAGAAAGAAAAGGAAGATGAAAGTGTGTATTAATATAAAGTGTACCTGACTCAAACAACAAACAAAACCTTGGCCTGGTGGTGGAAGCGCGTGTATGTGTGTGTCTGACCCGGGTTCGAAACCCGGCATAGGCACATTTTTTTTTCTTTTGATTAAAGCAGGAGGGTGATTGGGCCTTAGCCACTGGGCCGAGTTCTGGTGGGCTTGGGCTGCTTGTTTGTGTGGGCTACAACATTCAAGGGAAAAGGAAGGGGTTTGGGCTTATAGTGTTAGTTGTTGGGTGTGGTTTAATTGGGTTGTGGGCTTAGACAAACATAATTAAACAAATCTTTTTATTATTATTATTATTATTATTATTATTATTAAAAATATATATATATATATATATTATGAAAAAGTGACGGATGTCACAGCATCCCCTACTTTTAGAAACTTCGTCCCGAAGTTATTAGAAACATAGGGTTATGTATGCTTGGGTAACAATTAAGGTAACTGTGGCTTGGAGAATTCGAATGATTTGGATATGAGGTTTGATAGGTGTGAGTTGAGGATTGGATTAGATTCGTCTCGAATAGCAAGGTGATAAAGATCTAGTAATTCACTAAGTTTCAAGTTTAGAAATCCTATGATGAATGTACGAGCTGATTGACTACAGAAAGACTAAATGAACTACCAAGTAAACAGAGTTCGTTCCTGGTCCGACTTCCAGTCTCACTTTCAATGCATCATTAGTGTTTGTATACAGGGTGTACCGCAGCTAACCCACCACACCTTTGATACCTCGAAAACGTACTGGACGCCTACCAAAAACTCTAATAGAATTTCACACTACCCTAACGCACCTGTAAATTCATGATTACGTTCCGGACCGGAATCATCAATTTACCTTACATTAGGGTTTTGTGTCCTTCTATGACCCCACCGATTGTTGAGCAGGTTTGATAGCCTCCACCAGCCGTGGAGTAGGTTGTAGGGCCTCTCCCGACTGTTTGAAAAGGCATAGTGACCCCTACCAATCGTTGAGTATGTTCGATAGCCTCCACCAGTCGTGGAGCAGGTTGTAGGGCCTCTCCCGACTGTTGAAAAAGGCATGATGACCTCTATTAAGTGCAGCAATTATTATTCACATAGATTGCAAATTGATAGCATGTTTATGCAAGCAAGTTTGTAAGTACTACAACCATTAAGTGTAAGTGTTATCATGAATAATTAAATGTTTACGAGTATCATGAATAATTAGATGTTCAATGCGTAGTCAAATTAAGGGAAATTCTAGTTTCATGTAATAACCAATGATGTTTTCTTAGAAAAGCATCTGTAAGATCAAGTATCAAGTCCAAACGTTTCAATTAAATGTAAGGTAGAGTCTTGTATGATAAATGTAGTCAATATGATAAATTTCCGATCTGTTTTAATACACAATAGTATGCAAGGAAATTTCTAGATGTTGTATGCTAATGAGTGCGACAAAATTGGGTACAAAATGAAAATAGGATTATGAAAATGAAAACACAAGTATCATGAATAATTAAATGTCCAGTGAATAGTCAAGTTAAGAGGAAATCAAGTTTCACAAACAATGGTGTTTTGGAAAAAAAAAAATCCTGTAGAATCAAGTATCAGGTTTTTAGTAGTTTGATTAGCATGGGTAACTAGCTCATGTGTGAGAAGGTGAAGGATATGAATTTAGTTCTTGAGAAGATGATGAAAAATCTTGAAGCAGGATCAAGGTTGTGAGAGAATGTGAAGATAGTCGATAAAGAGTTTATTTTATAGTAAGGAGATTATGTAGCAGTGTAAATTTTGAGGTTTGGATCAAAAGTTATAATCAAGTGTATAAGAAAACATGATTGTGGTATATACCAAATATTGTAAAAATTTGAACAAGTTGAAAATGAGTGAATCTAGAGACTAGGTATTATTTCAAAAAAAAAAAAAAAAATTATTTTCAAAATTGGTTTTGTACATAAGGCAAAAGTTGTTAAATAGTACAAGCTAAGTAGGCTTTGTAATAGTTTAAAACAGAAATCGTTTGTTACGTCAATAAATAATCAATTGAATTTAAGTTCGAGGATATCCTTTAAAAAAAATATTATGTACTTTGTAAAGGTACTAGGTAATACAACAAGTTTTAGAAACCTTTAGTTTGTGCTAAAGTATGAGGTTATAGTTTTTAAAATAAATAACATGTGGAGAAAAGAAATAATATGATTTGGGTAGGGTGTTGAATATTTAAAAAAAATGGCTAAGAGGGTAAGGTGAAGTGTGATTGTGAAATCCATAGATGGTTATGATAGTATGAACTTGTAAGCAATATATGAAAATCGTGAAATACAAAATATTGTATATGAACCGAGAGAGTATTATTGAAAAAGCTTGCATAAAATGCTTGGAGTGCCCTTGTCTGGCTGTAAAGCCCAACAAGAACGTTGACTTTTCAAAGGAATTGAACCCAATGGTGATCAAAGAAGACGTGCTTTAGCCTATAAGTGGACACTCACTCCAGGAATCCCCAGGTAAGCATAACAGGTCCGTAAATGGATTTATGCGCTATGCTTGCCTATGCCAGAAAACCCAGTGTACAGGCGTCCACCCTTCCAGATTGCACGTGTCCTTATCACACTCATTAAAGTTCAACAACTTTGAAGGAACAAAAGTAAGAGTAGGCATTATGCCTAAGAGTGTCTTCATGAAAGTTACTGTCCCTGTTCCATGATGATGTAGACTTTCCACTCTCTGTAGGACACCATCTCTATGCACCATGATGAAGGATGAAAAAGAATGGAGAGAGAGAAAAAGGGAAAGATAGAAGAAGGAAAGTAGAGAGAAATGAGGGTAAGGCAATTCAGAAAATATTATGCATGAAAGTTGAAGTTCGGTTATAGTCTAGGCCTATTCATCTAATAACCTAGTTCCCTATAACCATGGCTCTGATACCAATCTGTAACACCCCAACCGATGGCGGAATCATCGAGGTGCCACGTAGTGACGATTGTTCAAAAGCTCATGGTACTAAAATGTAAATATTATTGAATAATCAAAAATTGTCTTACATGGAAATGGAAATTACATTGTCTAGATGAAATGTAAATATTGAAATAACTGAATTGAAATAAAACACTAAATGTCTCTTGCTAAAGCACTAGATCAAACTGCACCTGAAACATGTACAAAAATAGGTTTGGTCAACATATGAAATGTTGGTGAGCATTCCTAGATTTGATATATATAGTAGGTTAAAAAAAAGTTATACAATTCAAGTGCAAGCTACAGTGCAAATATGTAAACTATGTATCATACAAATGAGCGAAATCAACCCTGTGACTGTATAATGTACTGTATGAACTGTAGTGTACTCAACCAATAAATGGATGATAACTTAACACTGGCCACGGATTCTCCGATGAAAAAGGGGGAGAATCAATCTAGGCGGGTTGTCAATCCAAATAGCGCTATCCAATGTTAAGGTCGGCTTGTACCATGTTAATGATTTCACTAAGTACAAATGTAATCCACATGTAATGTCTAAGCATAAAGCACGTTGTAGGCAATGCACATAGTACTAGAATTGTATTGTAAAAATGTAAATTTGTATTTGAAATTGTAATAGTGTACATGTAACACCCCAAAAATGTATAAAGGCAAAAAGGGGTAGGAATACTCACAATTCACGTAATAACTTGAAATTGGACTTGGACAACGAAATATGAATTGAGATTACTCCCAAATGATTAACCTAAAGTAATTGATAATGTGTAAGTGAAATAACTCTAGGATACATGTATTTCTAGGGCTTTGAATTGGGGATAAACGTTTATTTGTTTATTAAACAAATTGTTTATTAATTATGAGAAATTTAATGAATAAATAAACTAAAGTCTTTTTGTAAGATTTTAAATTGAATATAGTCACAACATAAGGTTTTAAGTATGAAAATAATTTTTATAAAATTATTTTCTTGAAAATAGAATATTTAATCTAATTATTTCAAATTGTCAAAATACGACTTTAATATCTAAAAATATTAAAATCAAAGAATTCTTGAATTAAAAATTGTATTTCTGTTCCAAATGAATATAAATAATTTATGTAAAATTTTGGTACAAAAATATTGTAAAAAGAATTTATTATGATTTATTTATGATTAAAACTAACAAAAATTGATTAAAAATATAAAACAAATGATTTTTCTGAAATAAAAATATTTTCTGGAATGTTTAAGAATATACAAGTTTAGGATAATTTTTGTGAGATTTAATAAAATCGTTTAGATATTTTTATAGAATTTAATAAATATAAATGAATAAACTTGTATTATTAATAATATATATTAAATAAATTATTTTTGAAAAACTAAAAATTGGGTAATGAACTTTCTCATCAGATCAACATAATATAATTTTTGTAGGATTTATAAAAGTGTTTTAGTATTTTAAAATGATTTTATGAATTATAAGTAATATATATATAGATTTTGAAAAAAAAAGAACAAAATAAAAAGAAAAGAGGTGCTGTTGCCACGGGTCGAACCCGCGTGGCTTGTGTGATGGGTTCAAGACACAACCATCTGATCTGTAAGATCAGTTTGTGTTTATTTCTTGTTTTTGAAATATAAATAACATAAACCAACTAGTGTTCTTCCCCAATTCAATATATATCAAGCCCTAACTTATGCAATAATCAAATCTAGCAAACAATAACCCGATTAATCATAGGGTTATTGTTTGTAGATGATCGATGAACAAAACCCACAAGAAAAACACGACTTACAAATACTAATTCGTATATTACGCTTGGTCAACGAAGAAGTCAACTCTGCTTGATTGTTGATTAAAAACGATTGGTTAACAGAAATTGGAGGTGAGAATATGATGTTCGGCGATTAGGGATAGTCTAGGCACGTTCAATTTATAGTATAAGAGTCGGATTAAGGATTTAGTAATGTTTGACCATGTTTAATATGATGACGCGTGAACGATAATAAGAATGGAAACTTTGACTGTGATAGCGTGTAATGATACGCGTTAATTGTTGTTGAGTCAATCAGTGGTCCAAAGTTTCCAAAGAAAGAGCTAATTTTAGTTGATTGATTGACCAAAAAAAGAAAGAAAAAAAAAATAAAAACTATTCCTACTGCTGCTGCTGTTCGCGACAGCCAAGGAAGAAAGAAAAGGAAGATGAAAGTGTGTATTAACATAAAGTGTACCTGACTCAAACAACAAACAAAACCTTGGCCTGGTGGTGGAAGCGCGTGTATGTGTGTGTCTGACCCGGGTTCGAAACCCGGCATAGGCACATTTTTTTTTCTTTTGATTAAAGCAGGAGGGTGATTGGGCCTTAGCCACTGGGCCGAGTTCTGGTGGGCTTGGGCTGCTTGTTTGTGTGGGCTACAACATTCAAGGGAAAAGGAAGGGGTTTGGGCTTATAGTGTTAGTTGTTGGGTGTGGTTTAATTGGGTTGTGGGCTTAGACAAACATAATTAAACAAATCTTTTTATTATTATTATTATTATTATTATTAAAAATATATATATATATATATATATTATGAAAAAGTGACGGATGTCACAAACATGATTAACGGGTCCGGTTAGTAGACTAAAAGGGCCTAATAGGCCAATTATTTGGACAAGATGCCAAATCCCCTTATAATTATTGATGAAAAAAAAAATAAAACCCTAACCCTAACCCACCCTTGCGCCGTGAATACCCACACACACACACACTCTCAATTTTCAATAAACATCAATCTTAATCATCTCTTCAAGCTAGTTTGGGTGAAATCTCTAGGCTTGGAGGACTCTTGCGTGGAAAGGTATAATTTTCACATGTTTTATAATGATTTATAATGCTTGAAAAGTTTAAAAATCATAGAGTATACATATATATATAAAAATCGCATACATGTGTTAGTGGGAGTTCTTGAATGTTCTTGGTGATTTGATGATGATGATTGTTGTTAGTAATCATAATTAGGGTTTTTGTATGATAATATATGTGTTTGATCATGATAATATGGATTATGCATGCGTTAGAGATTTTTATGCATAATTAGGGTTTATGAATAACTTGGGGTGCAAGTTCAGTTTTCTGACAGATTCGTTAGGATGTTTTGTAGGGTCTGTATTGTGATGTTAAATTGGTTTTTTTGATCGATTCTTTGCATGAATGGATTGTACATGGTCTTAGCTTTTTAGAATGGGCAAAATCATCTGATTTGGATGTCGTTTGATATGTTTTTGGAATTTTATTTGATTAAAGGTCATATCAGAATTTCAGAGTTATAAATTGGGTCAACTTTAAACGGGTATAACTCAAGTTTTACAAACAATTAAGTTATTAAATTTGGACAAAAGGTCAATATTGGAAAAACTTGGCTTTTCAAAGTGGATTCACCTCATTTGGGTGAATACACAATTTTTGGGAATTTTTCTACTAAACTGACCTGTTGTGGAAATTTTCTGGACATAGCTGTGTTGTACGAATTCTAATAATCTTTATGTTTGGTTTTGAGACAAAACAAAAATATGGGTTATTAAATGAATCCCAAAGAATATTCAGTAAAAATTTGGGAGTTTAATTCATTGATTAAGTATTTTAAATAAAATAGTTTTCGTGGCGCACAATCTGTCCTAAAAACGCAGATTGTGTATTATGTGTTTATGTGACTATTTGGAGTCTTATATGATAAGTATTTGACATGAACTTATATGAATACTTATAGGAGATGTGTATAAGGTATAAAACTGATAATAATCATTATGCTCACCAACGGGATACGTAGGACTTACTTGTGCATGTAGAGTCACTAGGCGTCACTACACGATTTGAACTTTAGAAGTTTTGGACAAACGAGTTACATGATGTGTTGGTTATGCATGTATACTCACCTAGTGACACTTGTAATAGGGAGTTGGTAGCTCGTTACTGTTTGAGGGATTTGGATCATTCACGTGCAACCTAAGGTGAGTTTCACTACTCTTTTCTCAAAAGCATGCGTCTTGGGTTGAGAC
Organism: Ambrosia trifida; assembly: GCA_028751855.1. Classification (NCBI taxonomy): domain Eukaryota; kingdom Viridiplantae; phylum Streptophyta; class Magnoliopsida; order Asterales; family Asteraceae; genus Ambrosia; species Ambrosia trifida. Next base: position 60,671,725 of record CM054124.1, on the reverse strand, counting down.
AACGTACTTAACTTTTTCTAGTCCGGGTTGGGACTACTATTTTCTAGTCCGGGTTGGGACTACTACTTTCTAGTCCGGTTTGGGACTACTTACACATCCCGGGTTGGGATGCTATGGATCCTTGTGTGGGTCGGTTTTTGCTAGTTCGCAAACTGTGTCCTTGATGAACTAAACCAACTCTATCATCTGTAAGTCCTTCACATACTGAATGAGTTGCCGGGTTATGGCAAGCGGGTTATTAGTTGATAGTGCTATTAGGTCTGACAAACCTCACACCGGCTCGGGGAGTGCGGGAGTGAACTATAACTTAACAGATTTTATCATTGTTGATAGGCAATAATGTAAGGCATGCGGCTCACATTTGTGGCTACACGTACATCAGCAGTTCGGTATATCGGTGTTAGTTATCATGAATGGGTTAGCTACCCTTGACATGCGATGAACTAGTGTTTACACGGTTCTTGGAACCAACTCAATACTTGTTTACGTGGTTTTGGAAACCAACGCATTTACATACTCATTTACTTTACTTAGTGAACTCACCAACATTGTTTGTTGACCCACGATTTACATGCTTTTGCAGGTAGTTAGCTTCCGGTGCCAGGATTAGAAAGCACTGCACACTTCACTGCATTTGGGGTCTTGGGCATACACCTAAATTACATATTATGCTTTTACATTTTCTTTCATATGGTTTTAATTTGGGCGCGTTGTTTTGCGCATGTTTTTTTTTTAAAGGTTTAAATTTGGTTTACGCTTTCGCAGCTTAACTAAACTTGGTTTTTGAAAATGAACTAAATGGTTTGGGCATTTAGAGTTCGTTCATATGACTTATGGCTATGGGATCCTGGTATGTCATGCGCCTCGTGGTATAAACCCCACAGTGAAAATTTGAGGGTGTGACATTAGTTGTCTCCTGATGCTCAATGCCTACTTAAATCTATTATAACAAGTGGAATCTTGAAATTAGATAATCTAAAACACATGAGGAATCAAGAAAGACAGCACACATTATCATATAACTTTCATTTGTAGCATTTTCTATGTTCTTAATAAGCCTCTGTTACAGTTTTCACACTAGACATTTCATCGAGGACCTTGTAGACATAATTTAAACACAATAAAACAATGCAAAGTGTGATTCAGTTCATCCCTACAATAAAAAAAAATATTATAATAAATCACAAAATGACACACCTAGGTTTAAAGAATGGAAGGCCAATTTGAATGGTGCTTAGGTGAATTCAAGAGATGTACATGCTCAACTTGATATCCATGCATTAAAAGCAAAATGCAGGAAAAACAAAGCATTCAATAGGATTCAAGTGCTTCGTTTAATTAGAAATAAAAAAATAGTTTTGATTCAATCATTCAATAGGGTTCAAGTGCTTCATTTAATTGGGATTCATCAGGGACTTTTCAGTTTTGAGGTTAATGAAAAGAACGTAAGACAGGTAAACTTGGCCAAGCACCATTATGGGGCAGGGAGGAAAATTAAGGGCAGTAATGTAAATTTGTTTTCATATTGTAAAGGAAGAGGTGAGTGAAATGTTTAGATTACACTTCTAAGTGTTTTAATTGTCATAACTATCCCCATAATACCCTTAAATTTCTTGTTTAAATATATTGTATATGTTGCACCATGTTGTCTGTTAAGTTATACGGAAGTAGAAATTACAATATTGTACATCATTCATCCTTAATAATATATATATATATATATATATATATATATATATATAGATTATTAGTGGCTAATATAGGAATCAAATCAATAGGGGTCCAATATAATTGAGATTGTAACGTATTAGGCGGTTAGGGAATACGGTAACAGTCGAAATTGTAGTTTTTTTTTTTTTTTTTTTTTTTTTTGCATCCGTAGTTGGTTGAGTTTTTCTGGTGCAAATCATATATTGAATATTTTATTACGTCATATTAGATTTTTCAATTTTGAGACTTTCCCGGTGTATAAACTAGTTATAAATACATGTTATTATCAATAGAAGATTATCAACTTTCATAATCCTTTAGGTGATGCACTGTATTTCATCATTAAGCTTACAAATCACACCAAATTGCACATTTATTAGAACAAGATCAGAACATGACGTTTATTCATACAACTCAATCCAATAACAACAACAACAATAGCCTTCAGATTTCTTATCAATAACACAAACATATCTCCATCTTCTAAGCCACCAAATTCTTCCTCATTGATGGAAGCTGCAAAACAACATATATATATATTAATTTCCTCATAATTAGTATACCATATTCCTCACTATTTTATTTCTAATTTGTATATTACAAAAGTTATACTTAAGATTATTATTATTATTAGCTTTATATCATTTATCTTTTCTTTGGTACGTAATATTTAACAGACAAAAAATATTATTCACCGATACAGTTTTTCAGTTCTTTTGAATTTTTAACATGTTACCTTAAGGTTGGATGAATGATCGCAATCGGCTAGGGCGTTGTCTCTGCAAGTGGGAATCTTTTGAAACTCTTTAATATCAATGTCTACAGTAAGAAGGCCAAGAGTGAAGGAAATAAAGTCGGGTTTTGCTGTCATTGTATCGACAGTCAACCAGAAGATCCACGACTGTGCCTTAAGCCCTTTCAAGTTACTCATCTTTCCATAGGAAACCTTTCCAGTGATGGTGGAATCGAAGTAGACGAGGTAGCCGGTGTATTGGTCGACATAGCATGGTTTGTTGAGGTTGATGACAAAGGTGTAGCCGTCACCATCTGGGACTGTGGAGTAAGATGTGACTGAGTCTGGTAAGATGCCGCGAGGGAATCCGAACTGTTCGGCGAGGTCATGGATCGTCTCGGCGGTGGTGGAAGCGGCCAGGGCTAAGAGGGCAAGAAGCAAGAGAGATGATCGGAGAGCTGCCATGGTTAAGTAGTGAGTATGGACTATGGAGTTTGAGTTGTGATGATTTGAATAAAGCAAGAGCTTGTATTTATAGGGATCAAAAGGGAATCTACTTTACAAAAATAGAAAATTATGATATAAAATAAGTTTAAGCATCAAATTTTTTATCTACGAAAGCATCAATTTTTTTTTTTTAATCTAATTTTATGTCAATTTTAGACACTTTTTTTCACAAGAGTACTTAGCATTGTCAACTATGCGTCTATATTATATGAAAACTTGAATTACATTATGATGGTGTTTGTTAGCTTCTTAATCTCTTAATTATTCAGTATTAAGATTATTTGTTTCAACTAAAAAACATCTAAATGATTTTATTAAGCTCTTAACCATTCAGCTAATAAGAGTGCTTAACCATTCAGACTCTCTTAATGATTCAACAATCAATCAGACATATCATACCAAGAAAGCCCATATATGTCTCTATTTAATTGTATCACATGTATAACACAAATCCTAATAGTGACATCCCCTTCAAGGAAAATAATATTATGTGCATTGGCGCGGCTCTTAATGGACGGGGAGGGGCCGCCGACCCTCTCTCCCCGAATTTTCGCTCAAAAGTTCCGATTATATAGTATTCGTATAGAAATTTTTTGGTATATACGGTTTCGACCCCCCGAAATTGGTTTTCGACCCCTCGAAACTAGTGATTTCCGACCCCCCGAGGTTTCGGGTCAAGCTTCGCCAATGTAAAGCGCATCATTCTATTTCAGTCGTCCCAAGTCAATTTGGGTCTGCCTCTACTTCTCCTCCCCTCTACGAGGGTCGATGAATGTTTTTACTGCTCTACCAGTTGGACGCATCCATAAGCATAACATGTATAATTTATGATATAATTTATTAGATTAGTAATTTTGTCATTCTAGATATATTTTAAATCAAAATAAAAGAGTGTTCATGAAGTAAATAATTGGAGGGACAAAGATAAAAAAAAATGTGTTTTAAATAGAAGTAATCTCTTAGATGTGATCTCTCGTGTTTTTTTTAGTGACCATGTTACTAAAAACATCGGAATATTAGATATTTTAAGTTTTATATATTGCAATTATCAGAAAAATATGCGTGTGGCACATGGTGTGTGTTCGATTTCTATTGTCTTTCATGAAGAAATGAAGTGGTGGTTTGATAGAATTTTGAATATTTATTTGGATTAACAAATAAATAACATGGCCGCCAAGGTTGATCTCTGACCAATAATTCAGTTACATTCATTATTTAAGAATAAAGAAACGAAAAATCCAACCAACAAAAATTTATTGTTGTCCAACATAGGATTCTGATGGTTGGCAACTTGGCGTAGCCTTGTGGTGGTCGAACATGGGCTTACGATGGACTTTATAAGAGGATCATTGGAGCTTTGGACAATCAACATTCTTGGATCATCTTAAATCGACATTCTTGGATCATCTTAAATCGACTTCCATGTAATTCTGTAATTATTAACTTGAGTAAACCTCAATTTTCATCTCTGTGTTTTGCTGATTTTAACACTTCTAATCCAATAGTTTATGTAACGCCCCGAAATTTTCGTTTCGCTTAATTACGCCATTAGGCGTGATTAGCAAAATAATAAAACGAGATTTAAATAATAAGAATGTGGGTTATGTTATAATATGGAAATAACCTAGTTAATGTTATTAATTATATGAATGAGTAAATGATATTAACTTGACTAGTTAGTTTTATAAGAAAATGGCATTGGGGGATTAGTTGAGGGGCTATAGTTGCCATTGTGGTGAACTTGAATTTAATAAATAAACATTGACAAAAAATTAAAACACACACAAGTGTGTGTGTCGAATTCAAAGAAAAGAAAAGGGGGATTCTTCCCAAACTCTAAAACACCAATTCAACTTGAATCAAGGGCAGATGAAGGTCCATTCAGGTGCATGAAGCCAAATATGGGTCATCTAAGGTCTAATAAACACCAAGGTGCCTTTTATTTGATATAAATTGAGGTTATATTCAAGCTAGGTCATGGTGGAAATAACGGGTTTTGGTTAAAACGTGAAGTTATCGGTTATTAGAGGTTACCCTAGCTTTAGGGGATCTCAAACATGTCTAATTTAGTAAAGAATAACAATACTTATAGGTGACTGTTTAGTTATGTGAAGGATGAGTAGGTGTAAAACTTGGGTTATGGCCTTTTGGCGAAACCCACATTAAAATAGTGATTAGAAGATGAAATTGCATGATTGAATGATCATTTTTATATTGAGAGTGGATATGGTGATATGGAGAATTCCATAGAATATGTTAACTAAGAAAATTGGTGGTTAAAAGAAGATGCACACCAAGTGTTTGTATAAATGTTTAGTTGAAAAAAATATATAAAAAGTTGTATGTTAAGATCTCACCGTTTAAAATGTTGAGTGAGAAGTTGGAATGTGTAGTAGAACTAATAAATGATATGTTAAAAAGGGATAGTTCATGATTAGGACTATTGCCTTATATGTAGTGCATACAAACATGTAAAAGGTTAGTTTGACTAAAGTCAAACTAACCCAAACCTAAGTTTGAATGAAATGGGTGTGTGAGAACTTATGATATGAGTTCGTTATTTGACACAATGACTAACTTAAATTAAGCTTGAATATAGTGATGTGATCTTGACAAGCTAGCTGGAGGCTTGGAATAGATTGGATCAAACGAACTAAACGGGTCAAGGAATGCTTAATTGAGGGCATGGTAAGTGACTTATCTTAACTAAGTCTCTTAGAAACCAAAAGGATTGTGTAAACCTTTGTCAATTATGGAATTTGCATTATTAACAAAGAATGGGTGTTTAAATTTTATAGAGGAATATGAAATATGGGATTCTAGCATGTAATGGATTAGAATCGCAAAAATGAGAGAAAAAAATGGTTAAGTTTGGGTCGGGATGTCTAAATAGATGATTGAGTGTTGTTATAATGGTTTAAGTGAGGTTAATATCACTTGAGCCAAAGATTTGAAATTTAAATATTAGAGTGTTGAAAGGTAAGGCAATGGGTCAAAAGATGATGTGAACATCAGTCGAACCTGGTACATGATGCTTTCATAATTAAGCATTAAGATTTAAAAGGTTAGACGGGCCAAATGGTGGTATGACATCATTTGGATTCCCGTATATTAATATGTTCAAATTAAGGATTTTCACAGGTTGATGACTTGGAACGAAAAAGGGCACGTGATGCCAATTGGTCGTATGGATGATTTGAATGATATGGAATGGGTCAACGCCACCGGGTAAATCCGTAGTGTAAAGTAGGACCTTGGGTAGGTAAATGTTGATGAAAACCACCCACATGAAATGTGGGTACCAAATCGGTGAGTCTTTTTTCCGTAAGTGTGTCTAATGCGCGCTAATACGCTTAGATGCAATTTAAGGTGAATTCATGAAGTTGGTGAAATATTAAGTCTGTAAAGGCTTAGAGGCTTTCAAACAAGCTAATGGTTCAAAAATAATTAAGTATTACTGAGTTGAGTCGCCATGGGTGATTAAATTGAAATATAAGCCTATAAGGGCATTTTAGGAACTTTAAAGATTTACTAAATGCTAAATCTATAAACCGAGTCATAATAAGCTAATCGGCCAGTGTTGATTAGAACTTGATTGAATACCGACGCATGAACAATCCTCGGGGTCGTAATGGCAAAGGAATGAGCAGAGGATATTTGCTCAGATGAGAGGATTTTTCAGACCAGATAAAGAATGAGCAGAGGATGTTTGCTCAGACCAGAGAAAGAATGCGCATAGGATTTTTGCTCAGACCAAAGGATTGTTTAGACCAGAAGAAAAATGAGCAGAGGATGTTTACTCAGACCAAAGGATAGTTAGACCAGAGGAAAAACTGAGCAAATGATATTTCCCCAAACTATCATGGCTTGTTAGAATTCAATTTTCCATTCAGTTTTATTTTATACGGTCATCTGGCCGTAGCTACGGTGTGTTTTAAACCCAAAATATTTGTTTACTTGTTTTGCAATGGTTTGACCCATTAACCCCAAATACTAATCGTTTATCGTGTGTATTTGTGGTAGGCACGTCTAAGGAGCAGAACCGGACCAAGCATGAAGCCAAACATACTTGAGACCAAGATCACTATTGTGAATAAAGACATGATTTCGTCTTTACACACCGTGTGGGACATTTTAGTAAAACAACAATGATGTTGTGTATATGTAACGTCTGTGGTAGTCAAGCTTAGAGATGTCGAACTATAAATAACACGAGCGGATCTTCCAAGGATCCGGACGTGTAAATATGGATTAAGAATTGCATATATATATATATATATATATATATATATGCTATACTGGGACCAAAACTAAATTAGTTTTTAATTAATTGCTTTAAAAAGAGGCTGGGATGTTACAAGTGGTATCAGAGCCACTGGTTTGAGGGATCCGAATGTCGGTGAGGATACTTTGACTCAAACGTGAGCTCAGAATGTCGGAAGGTGTTCGGTTCAAGACTTGGTTGCGTAATCCGGTAAGTTACTTCTATAGTAACTAAAAAGGTATGGAAATAGAGTAGTGGTAACCAACACTTTTGGGCAATTGTGTAATCACACGTTGCTCAAAAAGAGATTGGTAAATATGGTTAAGGCAGCCTAAGGCTAGCCAAAGGCAAAAAATAGATAGTGAGAAGACTGAGTTGAAAGTATGTAGAAGACTCCATACTTTATTACGGTGGCACCCAAAGGTGGCGCGCCCAAAGGATGAATTTTGTTCAAAATACATGGCCAAGGATGAAACTTGGTTCACGGTTCACTTTTAAGGTACGCCCAAAGGTGGCACCCATCGTTTCTGCCGTCCCCAAATTCCTCCATGACTGGAAGGAGAAGTACTTTTTGTTAAGAGGGGTGTTATTCCTGTGGCCATGCCTTGGAAGGTACTCGGCGAGAGAAAGAGGGTTCCCCCACATCAAGTCATGGCGGGTTATGAACAGGAGCAGTGGTTTACCACCCTCACAACCAACACCTCTCCGTTGGAAGTGATGCCTTGCAAGGAGTCCTTTGCTGGTTCTTCTTGGGCTAAGTCGGCTATGCCTGCGTACTGGACAGGAGCCGTACATCCGCGAGGAGGGTAAGTATAGATTCATGCGCCATGTTTTATATATTATTTTGTTATCTTCTGGCGCTGACTTTGATTTCAGGTGCGAGCAAGTGGCAGGCATTCTTGGCGCGTAATAACGCTAAGATGAAGTGGAGGCCTGCGCCTGAAGGCAGGCCCTCAGTTCTTGAGGCCTTGGAGGCGAGGTTTTATTTTCCACTGCTTGAGGGAGCCCTTGAACATTTCCGCGTCACTAGTGAGTATCTGAACCCTAATCCTATCTCTTGTGTGGCGTCAGGTATTATCCCATGCGCTCTTATATCTGATTCGGAGTCCACCGGTTCCTCTGGGCGGTCGCAGTATCCGTCGTAATCGTCTAGGGGGCGCAGGCGTTGGAAGACCATTCCTCGGACCCGCACTTATAAAATTAACTTAGATATGTCTAAGAGTGCAGGGGGTGAAGGAATAAAGAGGAAGGATAAGCGGCAGGATGGTCCTTCCTCTGAGGATGATGAGGAATCTTTGCTAAAGCTGGTGACGAAAAAGAGGCGCGTGCTGCGCACCTCGCCACAGGGTGTTGTTGACCCGTTGGCAGGTGAGGGGAAAGCGAGGGGACTGACGAGTCCGTCCCCGCTAAGACTGGTGAGTCGAAGATGAAGGAGACCCTTCCTGAGTTCTTCTTCAGCATTACTGCTCCCCCAGGCGAGAGCCTGTTCTTCCAAACATGGTGAAGAAGATTCCTGTGGTAAGTTGGCTCTTGGAACTTTATAATTACCTTCTTGTTTTCAACTTCGCATCTCCTTAATATACTTGCTTTTATCGCAGCTATGGCGCCCAAGATCATTCCCTCCTCTCCTATTTCCCCAACTTTAACAGAGGAGGAGATTGCCAAGAAGCGCATGCTGGAGAAGCTACGCCATGGGGAGATGGAAAAGAAGCTGGAGGAGTAACGGTTGCCAAGGGAGAGGGCAGAGGCAGAGGCCAAGAAAAAGGCCGATGAAGCATCGAAGTTGGAAGCTGGGAGGGTAGAGGCGTAGAGGGTCCACAGTGAGAAGGAGAGGATTGAGAAGGAGGTGGCGAATGCTCAGAAAAAGGCTGATGCCGCCAAGCAGATTGCGGAGACTTCCCCAGCGCCTCCCGCTGGGGATGGTGGGGATAAGGGTCAGACGGGCAGCGCGCCGTCTGGTCCTCAGGGCAGGGGGGCATCTGGTTTCACAACTTTGAAGGACTCCTCAAAGGGGTTTAGCAAGGCCATCAGCGAGGGGGCTGCCACTAGCTGGGTAGAACGGATATTATCTGGCGCCCTCGCTGGAATTTGAGGGAAAACGATTGCTTCGCCAACCCTTTGTTGGCGGAGGAGTTTGTGGCAGAGGTAGTCCCTCCCAAGGAATAGGCGTACCAAGACGAGCTTGAGAATTCAGCCCTGATATCTGACATTTGTATTAATCAGGCCATGCAACTAGCGGCCATTGATTCGCATAGAAGACGTGATGCTACGATCCAACGCAACATTGAGGATTTTAATGCTGCGATGGCTACGCAAGTGGAGAGAGAGGGGAAGCTCAAGTCCGAGATTGAGCGTTATCGCGGCCGTGCTTACACGGTCAAGGATAAGGTGAAGGCCTTGGAGCAAGACCATGCGGAGGCTCAGAAGAGGTGGACATATTCTTACAATCTCCCCAACGCTGAAAGGATGAATGAGCTGGAGTAGATCCAATGGCTGAAAAATGAGAACTCCCAACTCCTCACTATTCATCATAACCCCACAACCCCACAACTCCTCACCAACCTCGTCCCTACATGTGGCCCAATACTAAATACCTGCTCCACCGGCCCATCAATAAACATCTGAACCCACTACTTCCCAGAGCCAACACCCTACACCACCCATTACTCTCAACACACCTCCCTCATCATCGAACCCTCCAAGTCCCATTCCCGTGCCCCCGCCACCACCCCCACCCTAACCATACGAACATGTGCAATCTCTGGCATCACCAAACCCAAACACATTTTTAACTTATCAACCTCCACAATTACTCCTCTACCAAAAACACCTCCCGAGGCCTTGTCCAAACCGGAATGGTATAACGCCACGACTAACGAGTTTAATGCTTTAATTAAAAATTAGACTTGGGAACTTGTCCCGAGACAGCCTAATATGCATGTGATTCTTAGTATGCGGCTCTTTCGTCACAAATACAGGTCGGATGGCACATTAGAACGTACAAGGCACGGTTGATATGTGATGGTCGTAATCAAGAAGTAGGTGTGGATTGTGGTGAAACCTTCAATTTGGTCGTCAAACCCGCTGTCACACCACGCCAATGGCGGAAACACGTGGCGCGACGGTTCAAGTGCATAAAGTCAAGGTTAACGCAAACTATAAGTAATTAATCAAAAGGGGGCTCATTTATTTTCACGTCAAACCAATTTTTAGAATTACATATCCAAAATAACTTGTTTTAATACATCAAGGGGGTTTCCAAAATATATCCCAATATTTGGGAAATAATAACAAAACCCCAAGTTATTCGACGCGTTGAGTATGAGATTCCCCCACCCGCTAGCCACTTCCTGTCTTCCTTCAATTACCTGAAAGATATGTTTAAAATTTGTCAATATATAAATAATGGTGAGTTCACAGGTTTTAGTTTCCAAAACTTTAATTCCTTGGGAAATACCATGTTATGACAATTTATAGGAGTTGCAAATTCCTACAATTTTACTTGAGCCTATAACCAAACCAAGACTAATAATAATGCCCCGCTCCAAGTCGTTACTCGGTATCCTACGACTTGAATACGTGCACCCCAGGCATACGCCGATGCATAATCGACGCTATCGATTAGGGGTGGGCCTTGTCAGGCACCAATAGTACTATCCAAATATTCCTTCAGTTTCATTTCCCGAATTAATGGTTATAGAAGAGAGGACTCAACCCCGAGTGGCGATCACAACTCAAGTAATTATCCCGTCAAACATTTTCCCTAACATATCTTTCCCCAGAAAAACGTAAAATAGTTTAAAATGGGGCCGTGAGACTCACCAGAACAAGTGCTCGGCTCAAAGAGAACATAGCAAGCTTGAGGTCACACACCTAAATCTTTAATCCATGGTGATTAAAATCATTTTTAATTCATCCAAGTTCCATTAACAAGTGTTATCCAAATCACCATTTTTCTTTAAGTATTCATCTTTTTATTACAAACTACATGAATACTTAACATCCATCACTAATCTTTCAAATTATTTATACTAACACCATTTTTAGTCTTTAAAATCATAGGTTTTCTTATGAAATCTTATTCAAGTTTTCCCCATGTACAACTTGCTTTTAAAAACACATAACATGAATATTTAGTGAACTAAAGCAAGATTGAGAAGCTTACTACTAGCACAAGGCTAGGGAAGACAAAAACCTTTGATTTGGATGAGGTTTAGTGTGTTCTTCCAAATGGTTAAGCTCCAAGCTCTTGAAACACACAATGGGGTTTTGAAGGATGGATGTTTAGGAGTAATTTGGAAGTGTTAAAATTTGTAAGAGATGTGTGTGTGGACACTAGCAAACTCACGGCCCAAAGGAGAAAGAAAGAAGAAGATTTTTCTTGGTTGTTCAAATATTCTCATTCTTGCTTTCTATTATAATACCTCCCATATCTTCAAGGATCATGTGTAATCTATCATGGATTTAAATCCCTTAAAACATGGATGCTTTTGTACTATTTAAATCTTGTGTGGATTTGTTCTTCTTGGTGAGTTTTGGCCGTGGGTTTTTGCTAGCCAAGGAAAGGATCTTGTTTTGATTTTAAGGACACAATAATGTTTACTATAATCTATTTTAGATTTATAAGGATTGTGAGGGTACTAAAGTGGTATTTGCATGATCTTGGGGTGATTTTTCTTGGGTGTTGGCCGAAAATTTTATCAAGAAAATGGGGGATTTCTTGCAATCTTCAAGTACCTTGCACTCTCATATATTATCATACAAGAATCCATACCATACCTCCCATGATTTCCACTAGATACTCAGTACATAAATGAAAGATCATGGTATGGTGCAAAAGGGGGGGGGGGGGGGTTGGGCCGGTTCAAGGGGTGGTTTAGGTGGGGTCCACAACACCAAATATTTACCAATTATTTGTTAAGTTAAATCCCTTGTCGTTTGGGTATTTTTCGGACTTTATTCGCGTGTCATTCGGACATCAAAAGTGCCTCTAATAACCCTTCTACATAGTCTAGTTTAAGCGTGGATTGGTTATTTAGGCTTTTGTCGGGTGAAATTATAAGTTATACGCGTACCGGGTGCGGTACGCGCACTTTATTCGTTACCGGGAGATTTGTATGGAAAGTTTTCACTTATGGTTTTGGAGTTCCAAAACCCATTATATTTTGTGAAAATACCCTTTATTTTATATCCTGGGTGTCCGGGATCCTTTTCGTTTATTTAATTTTTACCAGGTAATCGCCGACGTCCATAGCGGATAAGTTTATTCGCACATGATCCTATCATGTTTTACCATTAAACGTATGCATTCCTATGCATTATATGGGAATTTACTATCCTCTAAGGCCTCAGTTAAATAATCAACACATAACTGCACTTAATTACGTTAATCACATATTAATTAATTAGTACGGAATTACCTCATTTTTGCCGGTTGTTACATTCTCCCCCCGTTAAGAGGATTCCGTCCCGGAATTCACTTCGAGTTCTCCGGTACAGGGGTCTTCTCGAATAGGGCGGGATATTTCTGCTTCATCCGGTCCAGCCTTTCCCACGTGAACTCCGGTCCACGCTTGGCATTCCAACGCACTTTGACCAACCTGATCTTACTGCGTCTCAGTTTTTGGACCTTCCAATCAGTCACCTCGATTGGTTCTTCAACAAAATGTAGCTTGTCGTCAATGTGGATTTCGTCAGCAGGGATGATGAGAGTTTAGTCGGATAGACACTTCTTCAGATTCGACACGTGAAACGTGTCATGTATCCCACTAAGCTCTTGAGGTAACTTGAGCTTGTATGCCATAGGGCCTACTTTGGACAGGATTTCGAACGGACCAACATACCGCGGGTTCAACTTTTCGCGCTTTCCAAAGCGCGCGACACCTTTCCAAGGTGACACCTTCAGTAGGACCCTGTCTCCGACTTGAAATTCCAAAGGCTTTCGCCTCATATCCGCGTAACTTTCCTGCTGATCCCGGGCCGCTTTGAGACGTTCTTTTATCAAAAAGATCTTGTCCATCGTCTCTTGAACAATTTCGGGCCCGGTAAGTTGTTTCTCTCCGACTTCAGCCCAACATAGTGGAGATCTACACTTACGTCCATATAGAGCTTCAAAAGGTGCAGCTTGAATGCTCGTATGGTAGCTGTTGTTATATGAAAATTCCACCAATGGTAAGTGTGTATCCCACTTACCACCGAAATCGATTGCACACGCCCGTAACATATCTTCCAAGGTCTGGATGGTTCGTTCACTTTGACTATCGGTTTGAGGATGATATGCGGTACCCATGTCTAGGCGAGTACCGAAGGCTTCGTTCAAACTTTCCCAAAATCTTGAGGTGAAACGACTATCTCGATCAGAGATGATGGAGATAGGTACACCATGTTTAGACACTACTTCCTTAATGTACAAACGGGTCAATTTTTCCAATTTATCCGTTTCGCGAATTGGGAGGAAGTGTGCGGATTTTGTCAATCGATCAATAATTACCCAAATCATATCATGGCCGCTTGTTGTCCTAGGTAATTTGGTAATGAAATCCATGGAAATTTTTTCCCATTTCCATTCAGGTATTTCCGGTTGCTGGAGCAAACCGGACGGTCTCTGGTGTTTGGCTTTGACCTTTGCGCAAGTTAAACAACGTGCAACATAAGTCGCTATATCCCTCTTGAAATTCGGCCACCAATAATGTTCTTTCAAATTGTGAAACATCTTGTCTACGCCAGGGTGAACCGAATATCGAGAACTGTGAGCTTCGGCCAATACTAGCTCACGTAACCCACCATATACTGGAACCCAAATTCTATTCATGAAATACAGGGTTTGGTCCGCCTTTGGCTCCAGTGAATCAACCTTTTTTCGCAACCTTTCACCTTTTATATTCTCGGGCTTAAGAGCATTAATTTGAGCTTCACGAATTTGGTCAGTCAGATTCGTGTGGATAGTTAAACCCAAAGCTCGGACACGTAATGGCTTAACCCGTTCCTTGCGACTTAAGGCATCTGTCACAACGTTCGCCTTCCCGGGATGATACTTTATCTCACAATCGTAATCGTTTAATAACTCAACCCATCGCCGTTGTCGCATATTCAAATCTTTCTGATCAAAGATGTGTTGCAAACTCTTATGATCAGTGAAGATCGTGCACTTAGTTCCATACAAATAATGCCTCCAAATCTTGAGAGCGAATACCACTGCACCCAATTCCAAATCGTGTTTAGTGTAATTCTTCTCGTGGATTTTTAATTGTCTGGAAGCATATGCTATCACCTTTTCCCGTTGCATTAACACGCAATCCAAGCCTTGATGCGAAGCATCACAATAGACCACAAAATCTTCCGTGCCATCGGGAAGTGATAATATTGGAGCGCCACATAACTTCTCCTTTAACAATTGAAATGCCGATTCTTGTTTCTCAGTCCACTCGAACTTTTTATCCTTTTGGGTTAGCATGGTCAAAGACTGTGCTATCTTAGAAAAGTTCTCGATGAATCTTCTATAGTAACCCGCAAGGCCAAGAAATTGTCGAACTTCGGTGGGAGTTCTAGGGGCGTCCCAATTTTTGATTGCCTCGATCTTGGCGGGATCGACATGTATACCCTTTTCATTCACCACGTGGCCTAGGAAGTGGACCTCTCGGATCCAGAAGTCACATTTTGAAAATTTTGCATAAAGCTTCTCTTTGCGCAGTACTTCTAGGATTAAACGAAGGTGATTCTCATGATCTTCCTTGGTGAGAGAATAGATCAATATGTCGTCAATAAAAACAATGACGAACTTATCCAAGTATGGCTTGCACACGCGATTCATCAAATCCATGAAAATTGCCGGTGCGTTAGTTAAGCCAAACAACATCACTAAGAATTCATAGTGCCCATAACGAGTCCTGAAAGCCGTTTTCGGTACATCCTCCTCTTGGATACGTAACTGATGATAACCAGACCGTAGATCGATCTTGGAATAAAAACTGGATCCCTGGAGTTGATCAAATAAATCATCAATCCTGGGAAGAGGATAACGATTCTTAATGGTTAACTTGTTCAACTCCCGATAATCAATGCACATACAAAAAGTGCCATCTTTCTTTTTCACGAACAAGACAGGAGCTCCCCAAGGTGAGAAATTCGGTCTTATGAATCCTTTGTCTAACAATTCCTGCAGTTGACTGGATAGTTCCTGCATCTCGGATGGAGCTAAGCAATATGGTGATCGTGTTACGGGAGAAGCTCCATGAACAAGGTCAATGCGGAACTCGACTTGTCGAGGTGGTGGCAACCCCGGAAAATCTTCAGGAAACACATCAGGAAAATCTCTCGCTATCGGAATATCTTCCAGCTTCCGCTCGTCGGCTTTCTTATCTACTACATGCGCTAAGAATGCGATAAGACCCTTTCGCAAACACTTCCGGGCCTTCATGCTTGTAATAATTCTCAATGGCGTCCCACGCCTTTCCCCTTGAATTGAAAGAGTTTCACCACTCGCGAGAGGAACTTGAATTATTTTATCATTACAAACAACGACGGCACGATGTGCAGATAACCAATCCATACCAACGACTATGTCAAAACTACCCAGTACTACCGGCAAGAGGTCAATACTAAATTTGTGCCCACAAAGATTCAATATACAATCTCTCGCCACTTCACTTGTTTCTATAGTTTTACCATTTGCCAATTCTATAGAAAAGGTGTATCTAGTTTACTAGTTTTCAGCCCTAGTAATCGCTTAAAGTCAACAGATACGAAGCTAAAATCGGCACCAGTATCAAATAAAACAGAAGCATTATGATCGTTAAGAGGGAACGTACCGGTGACCACATTTGGGTCCTGTCGTGCGTCACCAGCACCGATCACAAACGCCCTTCCACGGGCTTGATTGTTATGTTTGGGGCAGTCCCTCTTGCAGTGGTCGGGTGACCCACACGCGAAGCATGGCCTCGCTCCCCCAGTTTTGGGTGCTCCCGACCTACATTCCTCGGTCTTGTGCCCCGAACGGTGGCACTTCCCACAAATCACCTCATTGTTCTTTCCTTGAAAACCTGTCCTTCCACCATTCCCGCGCCCAGTTGCCACATACCCTTTACCCTTCTTGTTAGAACCTCCCTTTCACCCTACCTTCTTTCCCTCATTCCTTTTCCGTTTCCCAAACCTTGACCTATTCCCCTGTTCACTAGACCCAACCATCGTATTCGAACCCAAATTCTTTCCTTCGACACTACTAGATTCCGAAATCTTCAGTCCCGACACCTTTCGAATTAGAGTGCCCATTCGGATGGCATCTTCAGTAAGGCTTAGAGCAAGGTCAATGGCCTCACGCATAGTCGTGGGCTTAGAAGAGGTGACCATGCTACGTATCTGGGGTGCCAACCCGAACAGGTATCGCTCAATCTTTTTACTCTCCGGCGTGACCAGCCGGGGAACCAATCGCGAAAGGTCATGGAACCTGGACGTATAACCTACCACGTCCGCACCTCTCATCGTGAGATTCCAGAACTCAGTCTCAAGCTTTTGTACTTCACTGGCTGGGCAGTACTCCGCAATCATAAGCTCTCTTAATTCCAGCCAGGAGAGATAGTATGCAGCATCGTCTCCCAACGATTGAACCTGGCTATTCCACCAAGTTAATGCCTGATCAAGAAACAGATTTGTGGAGTACATCACGATCTGGCGAGGAGTGCAGCTGCTGATTGTAACACCCCAACCGATGGCGGAAACATCGGGATGTCACGTATTGATGATTGTTCAGTAGCTCATGGTAAATAATAAGTTTCAATAAATGATTTAAATAAATTACATACAATTGTTCTAAGAATTTGTGCATCAAGAATAAAAAAAAAAAAAAAAAAATACTAGCTACGCATCTTCAAGCATTAACTCTAATCTTCGAGCAAGCTATATAACCTGAAACATGTTAAGTTTGAAAATATTTTGGGTCAACAAAAGTTGGTGAGAATTACATAGGTTTTGATAATCGAATAAAAATGTTGTGCAATTCATGTGTCATGGCAATCTAGTCCATATGTGAAAACATACTAGAAGTAAATCGAGTGCATAATCAACCCTGTTGACTGTTATAAAATGATACATACCATACACTTATGGTCCAATTGAATATGTTATGCGATAACAAACACCCACGTAACCTTTGTAGGAGGCACGTATCCGGGTGGGATTGTCAGTCCAATAGATCTATCAATGTATACCGTCGGCTGATCAATGTTAATGATTATGCTAGAATGGTGCTTACTCTAATCATGCTCAAGACATAATGCAACATAGAAAACACATAGACACATTGATGATTGAATTGCAATGATAATGTTATAACATGTTTCACCCCAAAAATGGTGATAAATAAAAGGGGCTATGTAAAACTCACCTGAAATACACTGTGCAAGTACTAACAAGTAGCAACAAGTCTGAACTTGGATTAATTGAACTCTTGTATCCTATTACAAATAAACGATACCTTATATTCTAATGCAAATACGCTTGTTTTTGTTATGGTTGTAAAGATAGTTTATCCAACTACCTAGACTCGTATTGTAAACAATACGTGTCTTAAAGTGTGTATGACTTAACGAACCGATAGGACTAGGTTTTTGTTTCTCGAAGTGTGAGCGCATGTGTGTTCATTTAAAATTCATACTTTAAATAGTATTCCGAATAGCAACTTTTAATCATTTTGAAATGGCACGTTGGATAATAATATATGTATCATTAGCACGGCAAAAATAGAATTTAAATATTGTATTTATTGTTAAAATAATCAATCTGTGAAAGCGTGTTGGTTCGGAGGTAATTCTATTTGTGAAAACGTAGTTTATTGTACAAATTCATAGATTTGAACGCTCGACATGTTTCTTATGTTTTATAAAAATTTGGGCAGAGTTTCCTCTGTTTTTGTAAGAAACCAGACAACTCAAATTGTCTATATTTTTCCCAAAACATCAATTGTCCAAAACCGCAAAACGCAATAAAATTTAATCAAGTCTTTATATGTGACAAAAGTTCGAGTTATTAAAACTATGACACGCGATGAAACTTTACTTTTTGATAAATAACATATATATTCCAACATCTCAATGTCGTCATAATAATAAGCGTAATTATATATATATATATATATATATGTGTGGTTTGACGCTTTGATAATTCTAGTAACGATATTCATAGCGTAAGTTAGTCGCCAAGTGGTTAGTCTAAGCTAATAATAAAATATTTTCGTTCACAAGTCGGTTCGGTTCGTTAAAGTTTTCATGATTTATATATTTTTATATATACAATGAAATATAAAATAAATTAATTAAACGAGAGTCGCGCGTTATACCTTCTTGCACACAATACGCGAACAAGCGACACGTAATCCCGTCTCGGTTTCCACGTTGACCCGCTTTGACCGATGTTTGACTGTTGGATAGAGTTGACTAGAACCTTGACCTTGTTTGACTCATGTTGTCGCATAAAGAACACCACCAAAACAAAGGCAAATGGCCAGACTTCACTCAAAACAAAACACGTACCATCGATCCATCACTTGTCATTGCACCAAAAACCAAATTAGTCACCACCATGACTATTATAGTGAACCTTGACCCAGCTGTGGATCTGGAAACCGGACCACCGCTCCAACCATTCACCCGACACGGGCCCCTTGTCGACCCAGAACCACCCGACTCAACAAGGACCGTCGAGTAAGGTGAGAGTGGTGTTGATGAAAGATGGGTACGGGGTCGGTCCGAGTGATGCGCGCTGCTGCCGCCGCTACCGGAAACCATGGCTCCGATCGTCTTTTCTTGAAAGGGAGTGAGGGTATTTAAAGTTCAGAGGGAAAGCTATTGATTTCATGTGGAGGTGATGGTCTGGAGTGGGGATTTGATGAGGTAATGTGGCAGGTGAAGTTTGGTTGTTGTGGGTTTCACCGCCGGGTCCGGTGGCTGAGATGGTGGTTGGCGGGTGGAGGTGGTTAATGGCTCGGGTGGTGGAGGTTGTTGGCGGCGAGTGTGGTGGTTGCTTGCTGGAGCCGCAGGTACAAGGAAGAGGGAGGAGATAGGTGGTTTAATGGTGGTGGGATGTGGTGGTTGGCGGCGGCTCGGTGGCTACTTTTCTAGAGTGAGGAAGAGCATTCACAAAAGTCCTCCATCTCATCACTAATGTTTTGGATGGTTATATTGTTGATGAAGGGTTGTTGAATAATAAAGGGGAAGAAACATGAAGCTAGGGTTTTGTTGTGGAAGAGATAGTGAGGGAGGAGGTGAAGAACAAGAGATATATAGCTAGGGTTAAGTGTGGGTAGGTTAGGTGGAGTGTTATTGCTTAAACGAACCAGTTACTGGCTCGGTCTTGTTTATGAATTAAACTCGTTTAGCCAATAGGATAATTATTTTGTGAAATTTGTTTACATAAAACGATTCAAAACGAGTATTTGGGCTACATATTTGTTTTATATATTTTTAGTCGCGTTTTATTTACCATGAGCAGTTATTGTTTCTAATAATTATAACGACAAATACATATATGTTTTATAAGTTAATGTCGTGTAAGAGCGTATTATTTGCATACGAGATATTAGTGTTAACGAATTAAAAAAAATCGTTTTATGAATAATTAGATAAATAAATTATTATATTATCCTGGAAACGCTGGGCGTTACAATCTCCCCTACTTTAGGAAACTTCGTCCCGAAGTTATTAAAAACACAGGGTTGAGTGTGATTGGGTAGAAATTAAGACAACTATGGTTCGGAAAAATTTGGGTTAAGGTACAACGTGAATTTATAAGTAATAGAATAATATGTTTCGAATAATTTGGGTAAGAGTTTTGATATGTGTGAGTTGATTAACTATGGAAAGACTAAATGAATTACTAGGTAACTAGCGTTTATAATTGATTAGCTATCGAAAAAAAAAAACCTTGATAGAATTTCACACCACCTTAACGTACCTGTAAATTCATGATTACGTTCCGGACCGCAATCACCAATTTACCTTACATTAGGGTTTTGTGTCCTTCTATGACTCTAAACACACATGTAAGTAATGCAAAATAACATTGTGATTGAATCTTTGTATCAATGAGTCTAATAAATCTTTGTATCAATTTACATGTATAATGTATTCAAAGATGAGTCCAACTGTTGAGCAGGAAGAAGACTTCTACCAGTCAGTGAGTATGAACCTCTACCGATTGTTGAGCAGGTGCGATAGCCTCTACCAGTCGTTGAGCAGGTTATTAGAACCTCTACCGACTGTTGAGCAGGCATGATGACCTCTACCAATCGTTGAGCAGGTTATTAGGTACTCTACTAACTGTTGAGTAAGTACTTCATCCCCTACCAGTTGTTTGATTAAGTGTAACAATTGTTTTTGGCTTAACACATAAGTTGCAAATTGATAATACATACATGTAAGCAAGTTGATAAATGCATCAAGTATCAAGTATAGCATGCGAGCTGCAATAGAGTTGCCCTAGACAAGGTTAATGACTTTAGGTGTGTTTATAGCAAATGGTTTATTTTCCATGCTTCCAAATATCATGAATAATCAAATGTTCAGGTAGATAATCAAATCCTCATGTATAACTAATATTCAAGTTTGATGCAACGAACAATTAAGTTTTCAATAGTTTGGTTATCGTGGAGATCATGTTCATGTTCGAGGAGGTAAAGGATGTGAATTTGGATTTTTTGAGAGATGATGAAAACTCAAAGTAACATCAAGGTTTGAAAAATGGTGAATGTGTAGATGGTTGATAAAGGGTTTAATTTATAGGGTTTCAAAAAGACGCAAGTAATAAGGTGATCATGCAGAATAATCGTGGGGTTTGAATAAATAGTTAGATACAAGCGTATGAGAAAACATGATTGCGGTATTTGCCAAAAATTTGTAATAGTTCGAACAAGTTTAAAATAAGTATGTGTCAATGGAAAAATTGTAGAGTAAATTTTGTTCCCGTGGATGAAAAGATTTTATTTTCTAAATTGGTTTCGTATATAAAACAAAAGTAATTAAGTTGTACAACTAAATTGATTTAGATCAAAATATTTCGATGAGTCATAGGTTTTAATCACGATGTCGGATTTCAAAAATCAAGAATTTGTTCAGACGTTTTGTATAATAGGCTTCGAGTAATACATAAAAGAAGTCATTCTTAATAGATTAAAACATTTTTTTTTATCGTAAGTCATTTGTTACGTCAATAAATTGTTACATAAACATTTGGAATTTAGAAAATAGTTTTTGTGAAAATAAAAGACTCTTTGACAAAATATCTATTTGCTATAGTTTGTGAAATCCTCAGGTGATGAATTTTTGAGAAAATTTAGTACTCTTCAGTGTTGGTGTTAGGATATCTCCTATAAACAGGTTATGAGATTATAGTTTGAACAAGGATATTAATATCTTGAACATGATGAAATTTTATTGTTGAGGATGCCTTAAAAAAAATGTAAGGAGGAGGTTTAAAATAGAATTGGCCCGAATGTTATGTAATATGATTTAAGAAGTAGAATATGCAATATGTTGTAAAGAGAAATATACGATTTGGATTGGATGTTGAAAATGATTAAACAAGCGGGTAATATTAAAAGTTTGTAAAATGAAATATGATTTTGAGATCCACAAATGGTTCATGGAATTTAGACTAACGAGGGGATTATATGGGGAAGAAAATAGATTTGAAGTGCAAAAATTTTGGGATTCAAAACTTAGATTTTATTCGGGAGTGAGGGGGTATAAATGAAACACAAAGATTGTAAATATCTAATCCTGAATAAACGAAAATTTTGGCTTATCAAAACAGATCAGGTCTAAGCCCAACGAATTTGCCCTAATAATCTAGAAGCACGTTAGGATTGTAGCAAGTAAGTGAAAGAGAGTAGGCAAGACCAAGTTAGGCTAAGAATAAGGATGAGGATAGGGATAGAGACAAGGATAGGGTAGAGCTACAAGTAATTGAAGCAAGTACTGGTTAAAGTCCTAAGGTTATAGACTAGATTATTTTTCTAATAACCTAATTCCCTATAACCATGGCTCTGATACCAATCTGTAACACCCCAACCGATGGCGGAAACATCGGGATGTCACGTATTGATGATTGTTCAGTAGCTCATGGTAAATAATAAGTTTCAATAAATGATTTAAATAAATTACATACAATTGTTCTAAGAATTTGTGCATCAAGAATAAAAAAAAAAAAAAAAAAATACTAGCTACGCATCTTCAAGCATTAACTCTAATCTTCGAGCAAGCTATATAACCTGAAACATGTTAAGTTTGAAAATATTTTGGGTCAACAAAAGTTGGTGAGAATTACATAGGTTTTGATAATCGAATAAAAATGTTGTGCAATTCATGTGTCATGGCAATCTAGTCCATATGTGAAAACATACTAGAAGTAAATCGAGTGCATAATCAACCCTGTTGACTGTTATAAAATGATACATACCATACACTTATGGTCCAATTGAATATGTTATGCGATAACAAACACCCACGTAACCTTTGTAGGAGGCACGTATCCGGGTGGGATTGTCAGTCCAATAGATCTATCAATGTATACCGTCGGCTGATCAATGTTAATGATTATGCTAGAATGGTGCTTACTCTAATCATGCTCAAGACATAATGCAACATAGAAAACACATAGACACATTGATGATTGAATTGCAATGATAATGTTATAACATGTTTCACCCCAAAAATGGTGATAAATAAAAGGGGCTATGTAAAACTCACCTGAAATACACTGTGCAAGTACTAACAAGTAGCAACAAGTCTGAACTTGGATTAATTGAACTCTTGTATCCTATTACAAATAAACGATACCTTATATTCTAATGCAAATACGCTTGTTTTTGTTATGGTTGTAAAGATAGTTTATCCAACTACCTAGACTCGTATTGTAAACAATACGTGTCTTAAAGTGTGTATGACTTAACGAACCGATAGGACTAGGTTTTTGTTTCTCGAAGTGTGAGCGCATGTGTGTTCATTTAAAATTCATACTTTAAATAGTATTCCGAATAGCAACTTTTAATCATTTTGAAATGGCACGTTGGATAATAATATATGTATCATTAGCACGGCAAAAATAGAATTTAAATATTGTATTTATTGTTAAAATAATCAATCTGTGAAAGCGTGTTGGTTCGGAGGTAATTCTATTTGTGAAAACGTAGTTTATTGTACAAATTCATAGATTTGAACGCTCGACATGTTTCTTATGTTTTATAAAAATTTGGGCAGAGTTTCCTCTGTTTTTGTAAGAAACCAGACAACTCAAATTGTCTATATTTTTCCCAAAACATCAATTGTCCAAAACCGCAAAACGCAATAAAATTTAATCAAGTCTTTATATGTGACAAAAGTTCGAGTTATTAAAACTATGACACGCGATGAAACTTTACTTTTTGATAAATAACATATATATTCCAACATCTCAATGTCGTCATAATAATAAGCGTAATTATATATATATATATATATGTGTGGTTTGACGCTTTGATAATTCTAGTAACGATATTCATAGCGTAAGTTAGTCGCCAAGTGGTTAGTCTAAGCTAATAATAAAATATTTTCGTTCACAAGTCGGTTCGGTTCGTTAAAGTTTTCATGATTTATATATTTTTATATATACAATGAAATATAAAATAAATTAATTAAACGAGAGTCGCGCGTTATACCTTCTTGCACACAATACGCGAACAAGCGACACGTAATCCCGTCTCGGTTTCCACGTTGACCCGCTTTGACCGATGTTTGACTGTTGGATAGAGTTGACTAGAACCTTGACCTTGTTTGACTCATGTTGTCGCATAAAGAACACCACCAAAACAAAGGCAAATGGCCAGACTTCACTCAAAACAAAACACGTACCATCGATCCATCACTTGTCATTGCACCAAAAACCAAATTAGTCACCACCATGACTATTATAGTGAACCTTGACCCAGCTGTGGATCTGGAAACCGGACCACCGCTCCAACCATTCACCCGACACGGGCCCCTTGTCGACCCAGAACCACCCGACTCAACAAGGACCGTCGAGTAAGGTGAGAGTGGTGTTGATGAAAGATGGGTACGGGGTCGGTCCGAGTGATGCGCGCTGCTGCCGCCGCTACCGGAAACCATGGCTCCGATCGTCTTTTCTTGAAAGGGAGTGAGGGTATTTAAAGTTCAGAGGGAAAGCTATTGATTTCATGTGGAGGTGATGGTCTGGAGTGGGGATTTGATGAGGTAATGTGGCAGGTGAAGTTTGGTTGTTGTGGGTTTCACCGCCGGGTCCGGTGGCTGAGATGGTGGTTGGCGGGTGGAGGTGGTTAATGGCTCGGGTGGTGGAGGTTTTTGGCGGCGAGTGTGGTGGTTGCTTGCTGGAGCCGCAGGTACAAGGAAGAGGGAGGAGATAGGTGGTTTAATGGTGGTGGGATGTGGTGGTTGGCGGCGGCTTGGTGGCTACTTTTCTAGAGTGAGGAAGAGCATTCACAAAAGTCCTCCATCTCATCACTAATGTTTTGGATGGTTATATTGTTGATGAAGGGTTGTTGAATAATAAAGGGGAAGAAACATGAAGCTAGGGTTTTGTTGTGGAAGAGATAGTGAGGGAGGAGGTGAAGAACAAGAGATATATAGCTAGGGTTAAGTGTGGGTAGGTTAGGTGGAGTGTTATTGCTTAAACGAACCAGTTACTGGCTCGGTCTTGTTTATGAATTAAACTCGTTTAGCCAATAGGATAATTATTTTGTGAAATTTGTTTACATAAAACGATTCAAAACGAGTATTTGGGCTACATATTTGTTTTATATATTTTTAGTCGCGTTTTATTTACCATGAGCAGTTATTGTTTCTAATAATTATAACGACAAATACATATATGTTTTATAAGTTAATGTCGTGTAAGAGCGTATTATTTGCATACGAGATATTAGTGTTAACGAATTAAAAAAAATCGTTTTATGAATAATTAGATAAATAAATTATTATATTATCCTGGAAACGCTGGGCGTTACACTGATGCGGATTACCGCTTCAGTTTTCTCAAACCATTTAACCAAGCCAACTGAACCTTCGGTACCACTGAAGTTAATCGGCTTGCAATCTAGGAAAGCCTTGAACGTGCAGCCACGTTCTCGCGAGGCGGTTTCTGCAATAATAAAATAGTATGTTACTAGGGAATAGGAGCATCATGATAATCTCCCGCCACTTCTTATTTTATTTTTTTTATAAACCTCTTACCAGTGGGGGAGGTCTCGCGTCGATCACTCCCGGTTCGGTCTCGAGATCGTTCTGTGTGTACGGCGTCGTGTTCCGCAATGGCTCGGGCGATGCGTTCTGAGATCAGTTGTTCTAGCTCAGCCGGGGTCGTGGGCAAACCATCGTTGCCGGTGTTACTCCGTGTGGCTGGTGCCATTATACTTCAATAATAATTATTAAAGGTTAATTTTGACGAACATTTATACAAATATTGTCACACACAACGCATAAGTAACAACTCATCATATGAACATAATCATCAACATGACATCACAATATAATCACACAAACCACAAGATATAGAGTAGATAATAATAATCATAGACAAACACAGGTGCATAATATAACGACAACATATTTTACCATCATAACCATAAGATTTTCATTAATTTCAATGTCACGAGTACAACACTTTGTTTACATCAACAAAATAGGGGATAACATCCCTCATACATCGCTTTGAAATACAACAAAAATATCATGTCATAAGTCGGCACAACCCGCACGGCTGGGTAAAACGCAAAAGAGTGCTATAACCTGTGCTATGCTACAATACTACTACTACTACTATATACATGTGGAGATGATTCTTCGAACGTCCATGAAATGTCTCCCTGTCTACTGAGGTGGTGGTGGGGGGTACTGGTACTGAGGGGCGTTCATGCTGATAGCCATGCTGATGGCCAAAATGCGGTCATATAGAAACTGGCGGTGTGCAAAGTGTACATCACCGGTAATGCCGCAATGAGCATCCATGCTCAATAGCTCCTCTGCGTAACGTGCCAGTGCGTCCCTGGCATCGATGATACTAGCCCACATGAGTCGTGCCTGCTGGTCAATGTGGGTTACGGTGCGCTGCACCGTATCCGTGAGAGTCTGAAAGTTACTCTCCAATGATATCACAGTGGACCAGGCAGGTCCGGGCAAGGAGGCCATCCCAAGGGGCTATGACGACCCTGGCATGCCGAAGCATGCCGGCTGCGAGGGGTCGGGCAAGTCAAAGTACGTCGGCTGGGATGGGCCGACTATGTCTGGTACTAGTGGTGGCAGAGGTGCAAAAGGCTGGGGAAAACCTAGCAGCCCAGGGGTGAAAAGGGGTGGCATCATGTATGGGTCTCCTGCACCCAAAGCATATGGTGCAGGTGGTGGTATAATGGGTATCTCGGGGAGTGGTGGCAACATGGGTAAAGTGGGGATGGGTAAGTCCATAGGTGCTGAGGGGGGTATCATCGGCTCGGCCAAGGGGGCCATGAGGGGCTGGGTGACGGTGGCCCACTCAGGGGTGGACACCACGACGGTAGGGGTGGCGGGGCTCGTGGTAGCAAAGGCAGTCAAACCTGCTCTACGCAGCTCAGAGCTGCGGGCTGAGCTGCCCTCGAGGATGTGTCCTGCAGATGCTGGCACATCCTGTGGTATCGGCTCAGGGAGGGCAAGAGGGGCTACCGGTGCAGCGGGGGCAGCCTCGGGTATCGGAACAGCGGGCTCCTCATGGTCAGCTGGAGGGATGGGTAGTGCTATATGGTCTACGGACGCTACTGACTCATCGTCAGAATCGTCCGATATCTATCCATTCCGTCCTCGAACATTAGGCACAAGCCTCATGCCCGGAGGGACGGGGATGTGAGGGGCTGGAAGTGGCTCATGATCGACGTGGGCGTGTCGATCATACGGGGTCTCCACGGTCTCTGACCGGGCTGGGGAAGGTCTCAATGAGCCTGCACAGTCCGCAGGGAAATCCATGACAAGTGGGACGGAGTGAGGTGGTAGTGGGGCTGCAGGGAGGGGTACAATAGGTAAATCAGCAGGGGGCGCCTCAGCTAACGGCTCGCCAGCGGCGGCGGCCGGTGATGTGGCGGACTCGGAGTCAGAATCGCCTCCGGCGGGGTCCTGCCCCACGTCCTCGCTGGGGTCCGTCTCTTCGAAGTACTCGCCGTTCGCCTCTTCTACGGCGACCTCTATGTCCATCGGGTCGTCCTCTTGGTCGGGAACCATGATCTCGACTGGCGCGGCCAGTGGCGCCTCTACTATCTGGATACTACTGTCATAACTGGGATCGGGTGCTATGCTACCCGCGTCAGACATCCCTGGCAAAAAGAACCGTACTAATATATATGAATTATCAATTAGAAAGTTAAGGCGTAAATTCATAGCAACCTTCCTAACTTCTAATACTAACGTAACATATATTGACACCCATGGCTAGCTTTGGTCGGAATCTCCCCATACTCAATGTTCCTTTCTTTTGAAAAAAAAAATTACTTTCTTGCGTTTTTATATTTTTAGAAAACTTTATCTTTTGAACCAAATCCGGTTATAGTCTAGATTTTCCAAAAATACTAGTTCGCTATAACCTTGGCTCTGATACCACTTTCTGTCACACCACGCCAATGGCGGAAACATGTGGCGCGACGGTTCAAGTGCATAAAGTCAAGGTTAACGCAAACTATAAGTAATTAATCAAAAGGGGGCTCATTTATTTTCACGTCAAACCAAGTTTTAGAATTACATATCCAAAATAACTTGTTTTAATACATCAAGGGGGTTTCCAAAATATATCCCAATATTTGGGAAATAATAACAAAACCCCAAGTTATTTGACGCGTTGAGTATGAGATTCACCCACCCCGCTAGCCACTTCCTGTCTTCCTTCAATTACCTGAAAGATATGTTTAAAATTTGTCAATATATAAATATTGGTGAGTTCACAGGTTTTAGTTTCCAAAACTTTAATTCCTTGGGAAATACCATGTTATGACAATTTATAGGAGTTGCAAATTCCTACAATTTTACTTGAGCCTATAACCAAACCAAGACTAATAATAATGCCCCGCTCCAAGTCGTTACTCGGTATCCTACGACTTGAATACGTGCACCCCAGGCATACGCCGATGCATAATCGACGCTATCGATTAGGGGTGGGCCTTGTCAGGCACCAATAGTACTATCCAAATATTCCTTCAGTTTCATTTCCCGAATTAATGGTTATAGAAGAGAGGACTCAACCCCGAGTGGCGATCACAACTCAAGTAATTATCCCGTCAAACATTTTCCCTAACATATCTTTCCCCAGAAAAACGTAAAATAGTTTAAAATGGGGCCGTGAGACTCACCAGAACAAGTGCTCGGCTCAAAGAGAACATAGCAAGCTTGAGGTCACACACCTAAAAACGTCCTAGACGTATAAGCCACTATACCTATAGTGCATGCGTTTCGGCAAGTTGTACACCCAACTCCCAAACTATGATTCATTCCAATTCCCCGTTTAATTAAACATGTATCCTAGGTTCGTTGGCGATGGATTACCCTTTTCTTACAAGTTATATATATTCGCATCAATATTTCTTTAACTTGTATAATATTATTCTCGACTCGACTTCACTTAACGTATAATTATTTTCCCATTAAATAATTATACTTAAGATCGTATCGTTCGATATAATATATTCTTAACTCTCGATCCGACTCACTTTACCGCATATTTATTTTCCCATTCAAATAAATATACTAAGGTCTTGTCGTTCAATAGTATATTCTTAACGCCCGACTCGACTCACCACACCGTATATTTACTTTCTCATTAAGTAAATATACTAGGATCTCGTCGGTTTCGGTATACACACACACACACATATATATATATATATATATATATATATATATTATTTACTCGTCTCGGTTTTCCTTCCCGTATATCTACTTTCCCATTAAGTAGATATACTAGAATTTCGTCGAGCCGAGCATATATATATATATATATATGTATATATGTATTTTCCTTGTTAAGTCCATACGTTCGTTTAACGTTTTAATCGTTTACGTTATGTTTTCTCCCACGAATATTTTCTCCAACACTTAGGAAAGTGTTATATAATTTTCACCCAAGTTATATATTTTACTCCTTAAAATATATTTTTACTTATTTTGCCGTAACGGCATTTTTCTCGTTTGACCGCTTTTACGTCATCGTTCATTAACACGTCTAAGTCCGATTTCTTAACTTATATAGTTAATTTTTCCAAGTTTTTCCAATATGTGTTTTATAGAAATATTATTCACCTTTCTAATTCTCAACACATATAACTTGGATGGTTTTAAAATACTTTTATATTTTTAACCCAAAACTTGACAACTTATATACAAAAATGTTCCAACACTTTCATATTCCCATTTATATAAAAGTGTTCATTTTTATACAAGTTTTCCCAAGTTTTTAATTTGTTCATCATTTTATAAAAACCTTTGTTTTTATAAAAATCCTTATGTTAGTAAAAGTCCATATTTTTATAAACTTTCATTTGATAAAAATACACTTTCTATACAAAATATATAAGTAAGTTTACTAGTGTTTACCAAACCAACCTTGGAAAAATTATTATTTATACTTTTGACACCAAACTTTCCATCGTTGCATTTTTGGACTCAAGTTTCTAAAATATCCATTTTGATCCCTCAACTTTCAAAGTTACAACATTAGTCCCTTAACTTATAAAAGTTGTATTTTTCCATACTAACTTTCGAAGTTAGCATTTTTCTCCCAAATTAGTGGACTTTAAAGGATCATCTTTTTAATGTTGGATTATCTTTACATTTTACCACTTTTAATAGTCTAATATTCCATTAATAAGGCTACTAATATATGTGATTAGTGTATTTGTCCAACAAATCCAAATTTCATCTATCCAAGTGAGTAGTCTTTAGTAATGTGATTTTTATGATACTAGTTTTCTAGAAAAATAACACTTAGACTAGTCTTAAATCTTTAATCCATGGTGATTAAAATCATTTTTAATTCATCCAAGTTCCATTAACAAGTGTTATCCAAATCACCATTTTTCTTTAAGTATTCATCTTTTTATTACAAACTACATGAATACTTAACATCCATCACTAAGCTTTCAATTTATTTATACTAACTAACACCATTTTTAGTCTTTAAAATCATAGGTTTTCTTATGAAATCCTATTCAAGTTTTCCTCATGTACAACTTGCTTTTAAAAACACATAACATGAATATTTAGTGAACTAAAGCAAGATTGAGAAGCTTACTGCTAGCACAAGGCTAGGGAAGACAAAAACCTTTGATTTGGATGAGGTTTAGTGTGTTCTTCCAAATGGTTAAGCTCCAAGCTCTTGAAACACACAATGGGGTTTTGAAGGATGGATGTTTAGGAGTAATTTGGAAGTGTTAAAATTTGTAAGAGATGTGTGTGTGGACACTAGCAAACTCACGGCCCAAAGGAGAAAGAAAGAAGAAGATTTTTCTTGGTTGTTCAAGTATTCTCACTCTTGCTTTCTATTATAATACCTCCCATATCTTCAAGGATCATGTGTAATCTATCATGGATTTAAATCCCTTAAAACATGGATGCTTTTGTACTATTTAAATCTTGTGTGGATTTGTTCTTCTTGGTGAGTTTTGGCCGTGGGTTTTTGCTAGCCAAGGAAAGGATCTTGTTTTGATTTTAAGGACACAATAATGTTTACTATAATCTATTTTAGATTTATAAGGATTGTGAGGGTACTAAAGTGGTATTTGCATGATCTTGGGGTGATTTTTCTTGGGTGTAGGCCGAAAAGTTTATCAAGAAAATGGGGGATTTCTTGCAATCTTCAAGTACCTTGCACTCTCATATATTATCATACAAGAATACATACCATACCTCCCATGATTTCAACTAGATCCTTAGTACACAAAAGAAAGATCATGGTATGGTGCAAAAGGGGGGGGGGGGTTGGGCCGGTTCTAGGGGTGGTTTAGGTGGGGTCCACAACACCAAATATTTACCAATTATTTGTTAAGTTAAATCCCTTGTCGTTCGGGTGTCGTTCGGGTATTTTTCGGACTTTATTCGTGTGTCATTCGGACATCAAAAGTGCCTCTAATAACCCTTAAACATAGTCTAGTTTAAGCATTGATTGGTTATTTAGGCTTTTGTCGGGTGAAATTATAAGTTATACGCGTACCGGGTGCGGTACGCGCACTTTATTCGTTACCGGGAGATTTGTATGGAAAGTTTTCACTTATGGTTTTGGAGTTCCAAAACCCATTATATTTTGTGAAAATACCCTTTATTTTATATCATGGGTGTCCGGGATCCTTTTCGTTTATTTAATTTTTACCGGGTAATCGCCGACGTCCATACCGGATAAGTTTATTCGCACATGATCCTATCATGTTTTACCATTAAACGTATGCATTCCTATGCATTATATGGGAATTTACTATCCTCTAAGGCCTCAGTTAAATAATCAACACATAACTGCACTTAATTACGTTAATCACATATTAATTAATTAGTACGGAATTACCTCATTTTTGCCGGTTGTTACACCCGCAACCATTCGTACAATTTTAACATTGGCACTCTCCCAGTCATGGTCCATTCATCAACTGGACATAACCAATGCCTTTTTCATGGCAACTTGTCTGAAACCGTCTGCATGTACCAGCCTGTGGGTTTTTGACACAACGATTATCCAGATCATGTATGTCTTCTAAGAAAGTTTCTATACAGTCTCAAGCAAGCTCCTCGTGTATGGTACCAACAATTCACCGATTATGTTCTCTCTATTGGGTTTATTCAAAGCATGTGCGACAATTCTCTATTCACCTATCATCACCGGTGTGACATTGCCTACCTACTCATTTATGTGGATGACATCATTCTCACCAGTTCATCCGATTCTCTTCGTCTTCATCTCATCACCAGCCTCGCAACTGAATTAGCTATGAAGGATCTTGGGCCCCTCACATATTTTTTGGGCATCCGCGCTTCTCATCTTGCTGACAAAATGTTTTTAAATCATCAATCATATGCCTTGGATATTGTGTCTCTCGCTGGTATGGACTCTTGTAATCCATTCGCTAAGCCGGTGGATACAAAACCAAAATTGAGCACCCTTGCCAGTTCGTCTTTTGACAATCCTACTCTTTATCGGAGTCTTGCTAGTGCTCTCCAGTATCTTACCTTCACCAAACCCGACATTAGCTATGCAGTTCAACAGATATGTATGCACAGGCATGACCCTAAAACCGACCATTGGAATGCCCTAAAACCTATTATCTGCTACATCAAGGGCACTGCTGATCATGGTTTAACACTTTATGCCTCATTAGGTCTTTCTCTATGGCATACATAGATGTAGATTGGGTTGGTTGCCCCGACACTCGTCGTTCCACTTCCGAGTACTGTGTTTACATGGGCCCCATTTTCGTATCCTAGTCTTCTAAACGTCAATCTACTATATCTCTTTCTAGTGCAGAGACAGAATATCGGGCATTTGCCAATGTAGTTGCAGAAGTTTGTTGGATACGAAATCTTTTACTCGAACTACGCCGCCATGTGAAGTCGACAACTCTTATCTATTGTGATAACATCAGTGCATTTATTTGTCACGTAACCCGGTACAGCACCAGCGTACCAAACACATTGAGTTGAGTATTCATTTTGTTCGTGAGCATGTCCAGCGCGGCACCGCACGAATTCTTCACACTCCCACCAGATTTCATATTGCAGATATCTTCACTAAAATCTTGCCAAGAATCTTATTTGATGACTTCCGCTCCAGTCTCAACATTCAGCCACCTTCCGTTTTAACTGCGGGGTGTAATGGAATATATTGTTAGAATATTATTTTATATATTTTAGGATACAATTTGTAATCAATTGTATTTATCTCTTCCCATAATATTAGGATTGTATTTTATATTTAAGGAGATTATTAATGAGAATGAAGGCAAGCATGGATCCATAACATTCTACAGTTTTAACAGTCTTTAGTGTTGGTTACTTGTGATACCTTATGTAAAGATCATGGCCGATTTCGAGGGGGTGCGGGGAGGACTCCCGGCCCGAACCCAATTTTCAGGGGCACTGTGACGGCGACAGTGGCAGACTGTGGAATAAAATTCATCCGAAAAATCTAAATGATCTGTGCATGGTGTTGGTGTTACAGGGTATAAAAGAGGTTGTTTTGAGGAAAATGGTGGCATAGTGTAAATACTATAAAATGCTTGAGGTATTATAGACATTAGAATAGAATATGCCAATGTATAAAGAAAAAAAACGCCTACATTGGTGCCATCCTATTTTTTAAAGATTAACAATAACTTAAAAGTAATACCTTATCCTCTTATTTTAATGTTGGTTCCGATTTTTTGTTCGCCCTAAGCTCAAAACACTTAAGTTAAAAAAAAACTTCACGGATTGGCAGGGGCGGACCCACGTAGAGTGGGTCGGGGTCCCCATACACCAATATTTAAACTTTTTTTTACTAGAAACGATATATTAATTTTTGTAAGTACCCAATAAATATTATAAGATGGACGCCTTTCTACTAAGATAAAAGTTGGTGCAGTGATAATTTCCCTTCTTTTCAAATAAAATAAAGACTATAGCCACAGGCCACAACCCAACTTGACTACTAACAGTAGTGCATGACTACATCCTACAACTTGACTATACTTAGCATAACTCTCATTATCTCAAATCTCTTATCTCTCACAATCTTACCCAAGCCCCACCACAACCCGTCCCTGTATCCCCTCCCACCGCCCTTCCGCCAGCCGCCATATCCCCTACCACTACCACCGTATCTTGTCCCGCTGCCCGCCGTCGCATCTCCTCCCGCGCCTCCACATTTCATTTCCTCCACTCCCCTTATAAAAGGCAACCCTATTTTTTATAACTAGAATTTTGTCTAGTAAGTATTTGTGAGTTGTGACATGAGTTGGAGTAATTTTAGTTGCGTGGAGTAAATTTAGGACAGATTATTTGTGCTATGAATTTAAATTTTGAATTTGTGATTTACTTTGTTAAAACTTGAATTTTGGGACTAATTATACAATGATCATTGAAAAGAAAGTTTGAGCCCACATCTTCTTCAAATAATACCCCTAAAAAAATTGATATGAAACCACAAGGTCATGATTTTCCACAACGAGATATTGGTGGTAGATTAAGACAATTTTTACGGATTGGTTTAGGGAATTTAATTGGTTAGAGTATATCGTAAAAGCGGATAGAGTCCTTTGCTTGTGGTGTTACTTGTTTAAGGAAAACAGGCAAAAATGCATTTGTAACCGATGGATATTATGGTTGGAACAAAAATGATAGATTGGTTGTTCATGTTGGTATACCGCCCCGCCCCGAACAATGACCGATCCGAAAAATCTTGATACCGAAAAAATTGGACCCCATTAGAAAAAATTCTTGGGTCCGCCACTGCGGATTGGCAATGATAGCTATCGAGAACGTATTGTTGGATAAAATAATCTGTGAAGAATTGATTTATCAATTTGATATAACTTTAGCCGTAGTTTAAAAAATATAGTTTACGTTATTTATTTCGTTAAGATCTAAAACTAAGGGGCACATATTTCGCGATTCGGCCCAAGCACTTGAATTTTCAGAGACGGCCTTCGTACACATTTTCCTATTGTTTGGTTGTACTTGTCAGAAACATATGGTACAAACTCAAAATACTCAAAAGTTTATTTCATGCAACTCAATCCGATACAATAATAACAATTGCCTTCAGATTTCTTATCAATAACACAAACATATCTCCATCTTCTAAGCCACCAAATTCTTCCTCGTTGATGGAAGCTGCAAAACAACATATATATATATATTAATTCCCTCATAATTAGTATACTATGGTTATAATTAAGATTACTATTATTATTAGCTTTATCATTTATCTTTTCCTTGGTAATATTTAACAGATTATTATTATCAGACAAAAAATATTATTCACCGATACAGTTTTTCAGTTGTTTTGAATATTTTTAACATATTACCTTAAGGTTGGATGAATGATCGCAATCGGCTAGGGCGTTGTCTCTGCAAGTGGGAATCTTTTGAAACTCTTTAATATCAATGTCTACCGTAAGAAGGCCAAGAGTGAAGGAAATACAGTCGGGTTTTGCTGTCATTGTATCGACACTCAACCAGAAGATCCACGACTGTGCCTTAAGCCCTTTCAAGTTACTCATCTTTCCATAGGAAACCTTTCCAGTGATGGTAGAGTCGAAGTAAACGAGGTAGCCGGTGTACTGGTCGACATAGCATGGTTTACTGAGGTTGATGACAAAGGTGTAACCATCACCATCTGGGACTGTGGAGTAAGATGAGACGCAGTCGGGTAAGATGCCACGAGGGAACCCGAACTGTTCTGCGAGGTCGTAGATCGTCTCGGCGGAGGTTGAAGCCGCGAGGGCTAAGAGGGCAAGAAGCAAGAGAGATGATCGGAGAGCTGCCATGGTTAAGTAGTGAGTATGGAGTTTGTGTTGTGATGACTTGCATAAAGCAAGAGCTTGTATTTATAGGGATCAAGAGGAAATCTACTTTAAAAAAATAGAAAATTATGATATAAAATAAGTTTAAACATCAATTTTTATTTTTTTTTATCTAATTTTATGTCAATTTTGAACACTTTTTTTCAGAAGAGTACTTAGCATTGTAAACTATGCATCTACATTTCTACATTATACGAAAACTCGAATAACATACATTACAGGGTGTTTGTTAGCCTCTTAATCATTTAGCTCTTAATTATTCAGTATTAAAAGTATTTGTTTCAACTAAAAAAAATATTTGAATGGTTTCATTGAGCTCTTAATCATTCAGCTAATAAAGGGTGCTTAACCATTAAAACCCTCATGATTCAGCACTTAATCAGACAGATCCTACCAAAAAGCTGTTATGTCTCTATTAATTACGTCACATGTATAACACAAATCCTAATAGTGATCGACATCCCCTTCAAGGAAAATACTATTATGCACACAATCTTCGAAAGCAAACATAAAGAAATCCCGTTTTGGTTGCCTACCATTAAAAGAATTGCATCTAATGGTTGTCATCAAGGTCTCTGTATAGGGATTGATCAATAGTCGAGATTTCGAGAATGAAAGAATGAATGTGGTTGATGAGTAAGAGGTACAATGAAACCATATATTAGCTAGTGCAAGAACACATGAGGAGTTAGGCATATGACTTATTAGCAAATAGATGATCTCCGGGATCTCATCTTCCACAATGCTCTAGATCGTGAAACTATCACAAACATACACGAACATATCTCATCGCCTATCGTGAAAATATAAACGTTCTTGATCATTGATATCATTTTTAATTTTTTTTATGAGTACATACCTTGATTTTCAGCAAAAATGCAAACTTTTTCTTATAGAAGTACAACCTGTTGGACGCATCCATAAGCATAAAATGTATAGTTTATGATGTAAGTTAATTGATTAGTCATTTTGTTATTCTAGATATATTTTAAATCAAAAGAAAAGAGTGTTCATGAAGAAAATAATTAGAGAGACAAAGATTAAAAAAATGTATTTTAAATAGAAGTAATCTCTTAGATGTGATCTCTCGTATTTGTTTTAGTGACCATGTTACTAGAAAAACTAACAATATTATCAAAATAAATCTAAAAAGATCTGAATATTTGATACTATAAGTTTTATATATTGCAATTATCAGGAAAATATGCGTGTGGCACATGGTGTGTGTTTGATTTCTAGTGTGTTTCGTGAAGAGATGAAGTGATGGTTCTAATAGAATTTCGAATATTTATTTGTAATTACATGGCCGCCAAGGTTGATCTATGACCAATAGTTCTGTTAAATTCATTATTTAATTATATCATGCTCAGCATGCGCTAAATTGCTGCTAATTAATTGTGATTTTATTAGCTTTCATTTGTTTTGTTTATAGAACTACATTATTTCATAATAAAATATGATAATCTAATAATGTATGTGAGATGAAGAAAATAACATAGGATACTTAATTTGGTTTTCTAAGCGTCCCCAACAGATTTTGGGAAATCGACTTCAAAGTGTACACATTAGACTATTAGTAAGTATTAACTGATTATCACTAATGTAAAAAATATTTGTCTGAAAAGGTATAACTTTGAGGCGTTTTCTTGTGTCACAAATGTGAAGTGGTGAACTGACACGAAGAATAAATGAAGAAAGAAGACAAAGTTAAGAATAAAGAAAACGAAAAATCCAACCAACAAACATAGGATTCTGATGGTTGGCGACTTGGTGAGTTGGCGTAGCCGTGTGGTGTTCGAACATAGCTTACGATGGACTCTATAAGAGGAAATAGCCATTGGAGCTTGGGGCAATCATCATTCTTGGATCATCTTAAATCGACTTCCATGCAATTCTATAATAACTTTCGTTCATCATGAGTGGCTATATATCTCTAATCTCATGATTAGAGTTTGGATCTTTTGACCATAAATAATTGAATGGTTATTAGGCATATGCAAGTAAGTTTAATGTATTCTTACACCTTAGTAGATTGATTGGAAGACGAATTATTGTGGATTGCCCATTGTGCCATTCCACCTTATTAGATTAAAAAGGAAACACAACTTGTATGGTTTTGCATAACTCGTGTCTAAGATTAATTCTTTAGTAGTTTACCCCTATATAATTGAATAAAGAGTAAAATATAATTTTAATCCATATGGTTTGTCAAAAATAACATCTTTAGTCTAATAGTTTATGTATTACACTTACAGTCCAATAATTTTATGGTTTTTCTCAATTTCAGTCCGCATCACTAACTCAATTAGTATAGTTATGTTAAATTAATGTGAAATGATGATATTACCCTTGAACTCAAATTGTTTTTAAAATAAAAGGATTTAGGTACTATAATTACCCATCGCACCCGAATCTCTCTCTCTAGCACCAATGCCACTTGTGTCATACCCTAACCGATGGCGGAATATATCGAGGTATGACTAGTGATAGATCGTTCAAAAACTTCATGACACTATATTTGCGACAATATAATTTAAATGGTTCCATTTCATAACATAAAGGCAAGAAGTACATATTGTTCGAATAAAAAATACATCATTCATAATAATCAAAATTTAAGACATGAATATGCAAGTCCACCCTAATGAGTTTCTTGAATCAACGCATTAAATATTTCCTGCAACATGCATAAAATATCTTGTCAACACATAAAGCATTGGTGAGCATACTAGTTTCTGAATACATACATAATAATAAAATGTTTTACTCGAATCATCATGCTATAGATTGCACATACAAATCATACAAAACGCATAATCAATCCCATGTGTCCACTGCGTAACCTAACATCGTTGTGATAGGCCGTTGAATACTTAACAATGACCCCAAAAGGGCGGTGTGCTACTCCTATAGTGCTATACATGTTAAGGCGGGCTAAAATTAGTTAATGAATTATGCTTAAGGCTCTTGCATCTTTGTATATGAAAGCATTTAGTGTATTTTCATATGATACATGTTGAGCCTCAAAAGTGATAAAGAGAAAAAGGGGACGAGTATGAACTCACCTTAGGTTGCGTTTAGTTAGATTCCCGTTAAGAGTCTTGGGAGGAAGAGATTCAGCTCCGATTATTCTAGAGTTACAAAGGAATGGATTTTAGATTTGGAGGAATGATTCATATGTTCAAGAAAGTCATGCATTGCCTTTAAGGTGAACCAAAACACAAACCACTATGAAGGTGATTCGGATGGTCAAGAGTTAGAGTTAGTAACCAAGCACAAAACCACCATGAAGGTGATTCGGATGGTAAGAGTTAGGTTAGGAATGTGAATCCATTTTAAAGAGTTTCAAGTCATGACCACTTTGCTTATGGATCAAGCATGGGTCTTAGACAAGGGATTTTCCCACTCTTGTATGGAATGAATCAAAATTACAAGAAGGGTCAAGAGTTTGGTAAGGTAGGGACGTATCCACAAACCTTCCAAGTTATTAGATTAATAGTTGTAGGGTGAAGGTTTTGAAAGTATATATTAGTATTACATAGTATAACTAGGAAATTAAAGTAGAGTATGGTGGCTTAGTTTGGATGAGCTTTGGCTTTCCTTTGTCAACCATTAACCATAACACAAGTCCATCCAACATTAAGTTGTTGGTGAACTCGGTTGGTATCACTACAACTAACATCCTAGTGTATAAAAATATAGAAGATAACCACCTTTGAGGCCTCAAATTGGTGTCCCACTCATGTTTATTTGCCTTGGCAAACAAGAACAAGGTCCTAGAGGTCTCCCCAAGGGGTTAGAAGGAGAGGAGAGGTAAAGAAAGTGGAAGAAAAATGAAGATTAAGGCCTTGGAACTCACTGATTTTGAGCAGAAAGTTTGCTTGATAATCTTGAAGATTTAGAGAGATTTAGGAGTGATTTGGGATGGAAAAGGGGTTAAGAAGTGAAGGAGAGGGGGTATATATAGTTGGGGTAAGGTGGTTGGGTCATTATGGGATTAAGAGGCGAATGGGAGTGAATTAAGTAGGAGTTGCATTCAAAAACAAAATTAAATTGTTGTTGTTGTTCCAGGAGGCCTTCGCGTCATGCGGCCAGGTGGTCAGTACCCCTCCGCGTGCCGCGACCAGGTGATTTAGGACCAAATCGATTTTTTGTTGGGTTTGGCCCAACAGACTTGGTTTTGGACGTATTTTTGGGTTAAAACTTAGGGATTAAGCCCATTTTGACATGTTTTTGGATTGGGCTTGATTCCTAGCTTGTATGGGTTCGTTTATGCTTCGGTTTAGTGTTAGAATTCGATTTTTAAGCGTAAAAATACAACATGATTGTATTAAATTGAATATGCATAATTGATTATGAATAAGTGTATTTGACTAAAAGTTTTTCATTAATCATAAGCTCGAGATTACAAGGGGATAAAATGCAAAATTACAAGAGTACATGGACTAGAATTAAAAATTCAAAAAGTACGAATGTTACAACTCCCTTACAACCACCACCATCACACCCACCATTGCCATCACTCACCACCAACACACCACCACCGTCTCTAGGTCTTTTGTATATGAATCCATTGATTTAAACCAAACATATGTGATTTCATTTGTTTAATCCGTCCAAATCCAATCTTCATAGTAGGTAAACACTCTAAATCGTAAAAAAAAAAAGGATACAACACCATCCAAATTTGTATGTTAATGACTATGGGTATGTTTGGAAAAGAGTTTTTAAAAGCTTTTAAGAAAAAACTCATACTCAATAAAAAGCCTTGTTTGGTTGAAGGAGTTGGAAGCTTTTAGATTATGAGAAAAATCTCTATAGTGAAAAGCTACTAGTACTAGCGTTTAAGAAAAAGCTCTACTAGCTACAAGCTTTTAATTAGTAAATGACACAAATACCCATTATATTTTAAAAATAAAATAAAAACCTTTCTTACAAGCATAATTAAAAGAGCGAACTACACAATTAGTCCTTGTGGTTTACCATTAGTTTCACCTTTGAGTATTAAGGTTTAAAAGCGTCATGTTAAGATGTTAAGTTTAGTTTTTGTAACATAACATGGTATTAGCACTAACATAGGTTAATATTTAATTGAGTTTACCCTCAAGTGACTAATGGTAAACCACAAGGACCAAAGGTGAAACTTAAGTGGGGCCCACCACCATTAGTGCTAGTACCCTATTATGTTACAAAAACTAAACTTAACACTTTAACATGAAACCTTTAAAACTTAATACTCAAAGGTGAAACTAATGGTAAACCACAAGGACTAATTGTGTAGTTATCTCAATATTTAAAAACTTTAGTGGGACCCATAACCCACCTCCTTCTTCACCTTCACCCACCACCATCTTCACCTTTCACTACCACAATCAACCATCGTCTCTTCCACCTTTCACCACAACCAACCTGTCACCTGCTCATCACCATCCACCAACATCCACCCACCAACCGAACGAAACCCAAACATGCAACCGTCGTTGCCCACTTGCAAGCACACCATCACCATAACCACAACGTCACCACAACTACACGACTCTGTCACCTGCAACCACACCATCACTATGGCCTCCACAACCATCACCCTCCACCTCCAGCAACCTACAATCTCATCGATGACCTGCAAGCTCTACGACGACCTCCCATCCACCTCGAAATAAAAGTGATGAATCTCATCTGCTTTTTCTCTCCTTTCTAACCACCTCAGCCACAAAAATAGTACTACCGCCACCAACTCATTTCTGCATTTGGGTTGCGACAGTTGCAGGTTTGGGTTTCGACGGGTCGGTGGGTGGATATTGCTGATGGGTTGGTGGATGGTGATGAGCAGGTGACATGTTGGTTGTGGTGAAAGGTGGAGGAGATGGTGGTTGATTGTGGTAGTGAAAGGTGAAGATGGTGGTAGGTGAAAGTGAAGAAGGAGGTGGGTGGTGGGTCCCACTAAAGTTTTTAAATATTGAAGGAACTACACAATTAGTCCTTGTGGTTTACCATTAGTTTCACCTTTGAGTATTGAAGTTTAAAGGTTTCATGTTAAGGTATTAAGTTTAGTTTTTGTAACATAATAGGGTACTAGCACTAATGGTGGTGGGCCGCACTTAAGTTTCACCTTTGGTCCTTGTGGTTTACCATTAGTCACTTGAGGGTAAACTCAGTTAAATATTAAACCCCGTTAGTGCTAATACCCTATTATGTTACAAAAACTAAACATAACACTTTAACATGAAACTTTTAAACCTTAATACTCAAAGGTGAAACTAGTACTAAACCACAAAGACTAATTGTGTAGTTCTCTCTTTTGATTATGCTCAGTTTGGTCATTTTATACATTTTATTGAAAGCTACAGCTACTCTGCCAAACACCAAAATATATTTAAAAAGCTTGCAGCTACTAGCTACCAGCCACTAACTAGTTTTGCCAAACATACCCTATGTGCAAGATGCTACCACCATTAATTTTCAAGAAGCAGGAAACCAATTTACTCTGTCACTGTCCCTGTTGCGCAGCTTGTTGGTGTGTGTATATAGAGGTTGAAATATTGGAAATATGCTAAGCATTTAATGCGGTAAAATGTCGGTTATCGGTCAAGGACCGATATTTAGGATATCGTTTATTGCGGTGAGATATCGGTGGGATATCGGTAATTACAGAATATATATATATATATTATAATAATAGTAAGATCAATATATAAAACTTGAAACATTTTGTAACAAACTAAAAAATCTTTAGGGTCAAACCTAACCAAAACCGTAATATTAAGGATTAAAATATTATTTAGATAAAAATAATTAAAGGAAATAATATGGTATATGTTGATAAACCCTAAAAACAAAGCAACCGTCACTTTGTCTTCTCTCCTTCTCCATTGCAGGTTTCTTCCTCCCATTTCTAGCATAGGTTCATCTCCATCTCTTTTTCTTTTACAAACTTTCATAGTCATGTTCATCCCTATTACATCTCTTCAGCCCTATTACATCTTTGTTGTAACCTAAATGGTATCAAAATGGGCAAAAAAACACCAAACCGATATTCTCACTGATACAACCGATATTCTCACCGATACAACCGATATTTTGGAAGGCAGTCGGCCGATATATCACCGATATCAGCCGAGATTATCGGAACCGAGATAAGGACCGATATTTGTGACCGAGATAGGCCCTTATGGCTGATAACCGAGATATCACCGAGATATCACCGATATTGACTGCTTAGGAAATATGTGACCCTAAGCTAGCTATCAGTGACTCGTTATCCTTTCTAAACAATTTTAGCAGTTAACCAAAGTAAGTCTTCTGCTAAATCTTCAGTGACTCCATCTAAATTCCCATATCTTGTTAATTCGGGCCCAATTAATGTCCCTACTCTGATTAAAACTCTAAGCTTTGACTTAGATAAGAACAAGGAGAATCGGTGGGTACAAATGACTCTTAGCTAAGGTGGTGTGATGATGATAAGTTGTGATGGTGATGATGGTCAATTTATTTTATTAACAATTTGAGTTTAGGGGTAATATCGTCATTTCACATTAATTTAACATAACTA
Organism: Ambrosia trifida; assembly: GCA_028751855.1. NCBI lineage: Eukaryota > Viridiplantae > Streptophyta > Magnoliopsida > Asterales > Asteraceae > Ambrosia > Ambrosia trifida. The sequence continues at coordinate 60,628,413 of CM054124.1, read as the reverse complement.
TACTAAAGTTAGTTCCTAACATTGAATTTTGCATTAAATAACTAAACCCAAACCCTGAAGTACTTACACTTCTTTTTATACTAGTGGGAATACCCGCGCGTTGCAGTGGGTGTCTCAACTGATATCAGATTCAATTATGATATCTATAACGAACCACCACCCATTTTGGGTTTCAAACAAGTTTGTTATAAATGTGATTACATGTCATTCGTAGAGTCTTTCTAAATGTGTCTGTATAGATAGATATATGTATGGGTTGACGATATCCGTGTTATGGGCTACCCGTTACTCGTTGCAATTTCTTCTCTAGGAGAACTATGTCATCCTCTTTATATACTTTATATTTACATACGTATTTGTTGTTGATATTTTTGGTGCGTGTGTACTGATTTGAGCTTTAAAGTTCTTTAATACTATGTTTTTTTTTCCAATTTCCTCTCCAAAAGATCAAATATACGTCTATTTTAAGGATTCATGTTTACATGTCGAACAAACTATTTGAACGCTCAGAGACCGCCTTGGTTACTCCTTGTTTTTGGATATAAAAATAGATGGCTGAAAACTACAATTATATACCCCAGCATCATAGAATACTCATCTTTCCGTCATCTTTTCCAAGATTATTATTGCAGTTTCAGTCTAGCCTAAAACGACAATCTCGTGAATGAGAGAATTATAGGTCAGGTTTTTCTCCATCATTGACCATCTTAACAAACAAAACAAAGGCCGTGTTAGTATCATTTTTTATGCAATATATGTTTAACAGTGGCGTATAAGGTAACTTATTAGGCCTTAATCCTCTGCATATTTTTTTAGAATTTCAACTGCTTTTGTCTTTTAACCGTGACGACATTAAGCATCAATGATGGTGTTATAAACTTGAATATTTATCACCAAACCCATTGACGTCGTTTAATTCATAAATCTATCTACAATACCAAAAGTTATTTCCAAAATTGCTTTCATAGTTTTCTTTATCAATTAAAGATTAAAATACGTGTGTATAGACCAAACTTATAATCTAGAAAAAAAATCATGTATCCTATGCAGAAGGTCTTACAATTTTTCTCTACCAACTTATTATTAATTTTAACAAAAGATTAACATGATGAAATAAAGCAAAAGTGTTGCTGATATATTAACATGATGAAATTCTATTCAATTTAATGGAGGGTCTCATTATTCATTTTATACATTCAATTACAATGGGGGTTTCACTAATAACTGATGATGATGAAGAGAGGAGCATGGCAAGTTGGGATTGTATAATAGGTATCAAAGGTGGTACACAAGGGTAAATTTGGAAGAAATATGGTAAAAACTTGAGGATTACACTTGAGACTCTTGGGGTGTCATCTTAAATTTGTCAATTTGAACACATTTAGCCATCACTCCTCCTTTATAATGTAGTAGACATAAATAACAAACATTTTCTTCTCTTAATTTATCCCATCATCTTTTACAAAACCAACTTGAACATTTAAATTTACTTGTATATATAATGAACATAAAACTAATATTTATAACCAATGTTACATGCCATTTGTTAATATGATATTCCTAGTTATTTCATCTATCGCACCCACCCTTGTGTGGAATGGCATTCACTTGAGTGAATACAGGTAGCGTCGGTTTGACTCGAATGCTTGCAAGGCCCTCATGCCCAGGTTTTTCTGACTGTTATTCTGATTGATGGTTTGGACTAATGCATGTCTGCACTCTAATACAGGGCTATCCTTGAATACTTTTTGGTGATCCCAATGTACTCTGAAGATGAAGTTTGTCCGATCTGCTGTAAGGCCTGCCTGGATAGAAACGTGGAGCATGCGCTTCATTGCAAGGAGCTACTCGGTTTCAAATATCAACATGATTGGGTTCGGAACGTTCTTTAGGACATTTTAAGAAGAGCTGGTATCTCAGCTAAGAAGGAGGCCCTACGAATTTCCTTTCGAATCACACATAAGGGAGATCCACCCTGCGACCAGCAGATCTTAGGGATGTCCAAAAGCTCGTGGCTCAAAGCTTGCTCGGATTTAGCTCAAAAAAGCTTGTTCGATATGGCTCGATTCGTAATGAGCCGAGCTGGCTTGGATAAATCTAGTTTTTAATATATAGTTTTTATATACATATAATATACTATAAAAATGTTAAAAAAAAAAAGATGGAGAACATGTTACATATTTAATATTTAGTAATAGTAGCATAGAGATTGTGTTCTTTGGATTGAAGTTACAACTAATCAAGTTATTTAAATAAACAATATCATAATTATAATTGTCCAATTACTCAAGTTATCAAATTCAATACTGCTTTTGATTTAAAAAAGGTCAGTTTTTAGGAGTTAAATCGGGCATCTATTGCTTATTTATGGAGTTACTTCGTATGTTGATGAACTTATATTGTATTCCGTTGAAATTAGAGACTTATTTTGTATTTGCTTGAACTTGATTTTAGCTTGTAGTGTATAAGTTTGAACTTATTTTAAATGTGTTATTTTTAACTACTGTATAATATCTTAGACTATTGAATTTTGAAAGTCATTTTTCTTTTTAAATACGAGCCAAACCAAGCCAAGCCGAGTTGGCTCGGTTTAAAACCAAGCCAAGCTCGAGCTTCGATTTTTAGCTCGGTTTCAATTTCGAGCCGAGCCGGCTCGGTTTATAACCAAGCCGAGCGTAAGCTTGACCTGGCTCGGCTCGGTTCGGCTTATGAACAGCCCTAGCAGACCTGCTTGTCTTTGAGTTAGCTGGGGGGAAACGCGCTTGTGATTTTGTCAAAGAGGGCATTCGCCAAAGTTTTTTGGGCTTTTGGAGGGCGGTGTCTTTATTAGAAAAACCGCAAGTATCAAAGCTTAGGAGAGAGTTATTTAGCCTTTCGAGGGCCTGCGCTTAGTTTGAGTCCATGCCGAGAACCCTGCTATTTCTTAATATGTAGTCTTGTAGTTTTCAAGACTGAGCTCTCGACGCCACAAAAGCGTAAGCCCCAACATCCCTCGCTGAGAGAAGCCCTAATCCTCCCAAACGCATTAGCAAGGATGTCAACTGCCACTATAGGTCACCAAAGAACGGCCCCCCACGTACCACTCTTTCTTCAATGGCTTCCCGTAGCCCCCTATCAAAACATAATACCGCTTCATCGGTTAAAAGGGTTGGCATGTCCGTAGCTCAAAAAGCAACTTAGCAACCCATACAAGTGTTGAGCAAGAGGAGTTTACTAAAAGAAAGAAAACTACACTAATATATTTAACTTCGTGTAAGTAACTTTTTTACTAAAAGAAGAAAACTACAAGTAAACATTTGACTTCGTGTAATATTGACAAGCAATGATTAGAAAATGACATAAGATTTACATGATTTTTTACCTCTTTAGTCGGTAGCAAGACATGTCAAGTGTCGGAATCATGCATGTTTGTCATGATTACAACTTTCTAGCAACAATATATTATGGTTTTACCTTTAACGATTTTACCGAATGACTAGCGTTTTGTGCTCCCTAAAAAAGACTTATAAAAAGCTTGATTTTACTATATCCCGTGTTAACAATTTAATTTGTACATACTCTCTGATGATGTTATATGTTGTTACTGTTATACGTTATTTATAACTTAATAAATATTCTATTTTTAGTGCTTTAATTTGCTTGTTATTTAGATTCCGAGTGAAATTTTCATGTCCGATTTTGGTTTTGGAGTCGTGTGTCTCCTTGAAAGTATCTCTATCCTCTGAGGTATAGACATTGTTTACTTGCAACTCCCACACTCTCATGCCCTACAAATAGCTTTCTAGTGAGGGTTTAGTGGGTGTAATTAGTGTTATATGTAATTCTAGTATCCAATGTAAATCGTAAACATGTTTATACTAAGTTTATTATTATTAATAAAACCAAAGTACACACATGATATGTTTTTTCGGTTATGGTCATTTATCTTAAAAAATGAATGGGTCCACATCATAGGATAAATGCATGACAATTATAATGTAGTAATGGACCCACGTGATTTTATTTTTTCCAACATGTTATTTAGTTTTATCCATATTCCAAATGAAAAGGTATCAAACTTCCCAATCATTCATAAATATTTGATATATTTAATCAAAAGTAGATAGAAAATAATTGAGGTGGCTAATGTGGATCTAAGGGTCATAGGGGCCAACTTTTTTAGATCTACATATTGTCATTTTCTTACCCCCTACAATTTGTACATTAGGGGCGGCTTTTATTGGCAACATGGGCGGTTCTTAGTGAAGTGGGGACCGGACCTCTGCCCGCTCAATTTTCGTTTCGTAGTGTAAATTTTATCGAAATTTTCCGAAAATTTATATATGTATTGAGCATGACCCGCCCATATTAAGCCCAACCCTACCAAGTGTTTGGTTCAAGGTCTGCCAAACGTATACTGATAACAACCGTTGTAACATATTATATTCGTTTTAAAATGACTTCAAATGTTCAAATTCTAGATGAACCAATAGTGAACCCATAATTTTATTTTTCATGGGTATGAATAATTTCCATTGTTTGGATGTCTAGCGATTTTGTATTTTTTTTTACTAGGTTAAGGCCGGGTCATAACTTTTAAAACGCAGTTGTTGCTAATAGATGATGTATATTTAGTATAATTTAAATGTAATTATTTGTATTAATCTCTTACCAAAGATAAGGGATAATTATGTATTATTTATAGACCCAACCAATCAATGAGAAAGTCAAGGGGTTGATATCTTTCATGGTATCATTGACCAGGAACAACCCTAATCTCCTTTGCCACCTTCCTGCGACCGTCGCATTTTCAGCGACCGGCTTTTCTTCTCCTTGAATCTTCTTGTTGCTGCCACCCCTCTTCCACTACACATCATGTCTTCCGAACCCGCTACCTCTTCTACAATCATCCCTAGCATCACCGTTGAATCCAAAATTCACCCGGCCACTACGGTCTCAAACATCAAAACTTTTATACCCATCACCCTTGAAATCGAGTCATCCCAATATGCTTCATGGGCTACCTTGTTCAAACTCCATTGCAAAGCCTTTTTGGTTGAAGATCACCTCAAACCCCGCCCTCCCCCTGCCGACCCCTCTATAGCCGAATCATCAACCAAACCTTCGGATGATTGGGATCGTGTTGATGCCATTGTTTTACAATGGATATACAGCACGATCTCCAATGATCTTCTCCACACCATAATCAACAACGTATCCAATGCACACGAAGCCTGGGTAGCCATTGAAAACTTGTTTCATGATAACAAAGCAGCACGTGCAATTCATCTTATGAACAAGTTTTCCAATACTAGACTCGATGGGTTTCCTTCCATGTCCGCTTATTGTCAGGCTTTGAAAGTTCTAGCGGGCCAACTGGCAAACGTAGATGCTCCTGTGGATAATGATCAGCTGGTATTACAACTTCTCGCGGGCTTGAACGATCAGTATGAGGGTATTTCTACCATTCTACAAAACCAAGAGCCACTACCATCCTTTTATAATGCTCGTTCCAAACTTTGTCAAACCGAATCCGACAAAGCGGAATGTGCATTACATGCCTCTAAAACCGCATCCTCCGCCCTCACCGCCTCCACCACCCGTACCTCTCCTGAAACCACCCGCCCCACCTATGGACAAGACTCCCAACCATACGTCCGAGGACGCGGTCGCACCAACCGTCGTGGTCGTGGTGACCGCTACGGATCTGGTTGTGGCCGCTCCAATCCTCACGGCTATTGGACCCCTACACAATACACTCCTTGGACTGCCACCTGGCCCAATGCCTCACTTCCTTACAACCCACAACAGCCCCAATATCCTGCCCCACAAAACTACCCCTCTGCCCAATCCCACTTTTATCCCACAACCCAAAACTAGTCAGTCCCCCCATGTCCGTATCTAACCTCCAACAAGCCCGCGTACTCCCCTTCTCCTCAGCCAGGCCTTTTAGGCCCAAAACCACATCAAGCCCACACTGCCTACTGCCCAACCGACATTGAACAAGCCCTCTACACCATGAGCCTGCAACAACCGGACCCCACTCAATACATGGACACCGGAGCATCATCCACAATGTCTCATGAGTCAGGTGATTTCCATACTTTTTCTAATTCTTGCGTTTCTCGTAATATTATTATAGGAAATGGCGATACTATACCGGTACTTGGTCAAGGTACTAAATACCTACCCAAGCCTTTCCCACCCTTTATCCTTAAAAACGTTTTATATTCACCTAGACTTGTCAAAAACTTGATTTTTGTTCGTCGTTTCACGACGGACAATTGGGTCTTTGTTGAATTTGACCCGTTTGGTTTTCTTGTGAAGGATTACAAGACCAAGGCACCACTCCTAGGGACTACGGTGCAACAGCAGCGGTGATCTCTATCCCCTGGTGCTCGGGTCAACCACATCTCAGCCTTCCACCTTTGCAGCTATTTCCTCGCAAGTCTGGCATCACCGTCTTGGCCACCCAAGACGTGACTCTTTGAATAAATTAAAAACATCACATGTTTTTTACTTTGATCTCTTTCTAATAATAATGTATGCCAGTCTTGTATTTTTTGTAAAAGTGTGCGTTCACCTTTCTTTGCTTCACAAAATTATACTTTGCACCCATTTGACATAATTCATAGTGACGTGTGGACATCCCCAATAATTAGTTCATCAGGCCATAAATATTACATACTGTTTCTAGATGATTATACAAATTTTTTATGGACCTACCCACTTACACATAAATCCCAAGTATTTCAAGCCTTTACTCAATTTGCCACAACTACTAAAAACCAATTTAACCAAACAATTAAAACCTTCCAATGTGATAACGGACCCGAGTACGTTAACACATCCTTCCAAAACTTCTTCACAACCAACGGTATTCTATACCGTCTCTCTTGTCCTTACACCTCATCCCAAAATGGCAAGGCCGAGCGAAAAATAAGAACAATTAATAACATGATTCGCACTCTCATGGCCCATGCCTCACTACCCACACACCTTTGGCACTTTGCCCTTGAAACTGCCACATACCTACTAAATATCTTACCCTCCAAAACCACTAAAAACAAAACCCCAACTGAACTATTATATTTGTCCACACCCACCTATGACCACCTCCGTGTTTTCGGATGTCTCTGCTACCCCCTCGCACCTTCCACAACCATACACAAACTAGAACACCGCTCTCAACCATGTGTCTTCCTAGGTTACCCCACCACTCATAGAGGGTACCGTTTCCTTGACCTCTCTTCCAAACAAATCTTTATTTCTCGTCATGTCGCCTTTGATGAGACCACCTTCCCATTTTCCCAAGCCATTGGACCCGCACCCACGTATGAAGCCTTTACCGATTCATTCCCATATCACATGTGCCCACACATGTCCAACTTCCAGCCCACTACCACATTTGCTCCTTCACAACAGTCCGGCCCAACTAACACTCCCAACACCATCCCACCCACTTCACGTGCCACCTTCTCCAGGCCCAACCCCACCAGCCCTCATAATCGGCCCAGTCCGCACCTCACTTCAACCAACCAAACTGACCCCTCCTCCCGACCCAACATACCACCCACACCATCCACTTTCGGCCAGCCACACCCCACGCCACCCACCTCGACCACTGCATCTAACCCAGCACCAAACCCGCCACCTACCCGAACCATTCACACTCATTCCATGAGTGGAATATTCAAACCCAAAACACCCTTCAACCTCAACACCTCCACCACTCCCACGATCCTACCCATACCCAAGAACCCAACAAATGCCTTGGCCATTCCGGAATGGTACTCCGCCATGACTATCGAGTTTAACGCATTAATTAGAAATGGTACATGGGAATTAGTTCCTCGTGACCCATCTATGAATATTACTCATTCCATGTGGTTGTTTAAACATAAATACAGGTCGAACGGGACACTAGATAGATATAAAGCACGACTGGTTTGTAATGGTCGTTCCCAACATGTGGGCATTGACTGCAGTGAGACATTCATTCCGGTTGTTAAACTGGCTACCATACGCACAGTTCTCTCACTCGCCTTGTCAAAAGGATGGGCCGTGCACCAGCTGGACGTTACTAATGCTTTTCTGCACGGAAATTTGAATGAAACAGTGTACATGCACCAACCTATGGGATTTCGAGACAAAAGGTTTCCTGACCACGTATCTCTACTTCGCAAGTCTTTATACGGTCTCAAGTAGGCCCCCCGTGCGTGGTACCAAAGGTTCACGGATTATGTGCTTCACTTGGGTTTTCTTAACAGTCGGTGTGATGCTTCTCTTTTCACTTATAATCAATCCGGTGACACAGCTTATCTACTGCTATATGTAGATGATATTCTACTAATCACCTCTTCCGACAGTCTTCGACGGCGGCTACTAGCGAATCTTGCAAGCGAATTCGCTATGAAGGATCTCGGCCCTTTGAGCTATTTTTTGGGCATTTCTGTGACACCCGGCAAACTCAGGTTAGTAACGTTAACTAAACTAGTAAGTCTACCTTAGCGAGTCATGCATGTTACGTACTTAACAGGGTCAGTCGAGTCGGTATGATGATTCTGGGAATCATCAGGAGCCGTTACGATGATCCACGGGATCATCGGGAGTCGGTCCATAACCATAGGTACAAGGGTTGGTGATTCGTAGAATCGCCGGGTTTAACGCACACACGAGTTTCGAGTCCCGGGAATTGGTGAACGGATGTAAATGTGTTAGTTATCGTGCATTATATGTTTGAAATCATTATGTGACTTATCGGTATGTGAATACGTGTTTATATATGTTAAAATAGTGTTTAACGCGCCAAAAACCCGTTCCAGCATCACAGAGGCGATTAGGAGCCTGGGAAGCCCCTAATCGCCAATACTTGGGGCGAGTAGGAGATGGTTGGGGCGAGTAGGGGCTCTACTCGCCTGAATATAGGCGAGTAGGAGCCCTACTCGCCTGAAACTGTCTGCTAATCGCCTATACTGCTGAACACGGGTCAAAACACCTATAAATAGAACCCTTAACTCCCCAAACACCATTTGTGCAACCCTAACTGACCCTAAGCCTCCCACACACCTTGAAACACCTCTGGAGCTTGCTTTGCTTCAAAACACACCATCACCAAGCTTATACACCCTTCTTTGATAAAATCCAAGGTGTGTTCTTCATCCTACACCTTTGTAAAGTTGTTGTTTTGATTCCCCAAAAGTCCAGACCTTGTTTTGCTAAGTTTGTGTCTTTAAAACCCTTTGAAAAGAGTTCTAAAACAAGTCTACACCATAATACTTGCTATATGTGAAGTATTTGTGCATATGATGATTGTTGGTGATTATAACATGAATGTTTCCATGAATTTGTTGTACTTCTGATGTGTAGGTGTTGTTAGGATGATTATCTATGAGTTTAAGCCCTTGTTATGATGTTTAGGTGCAAGTATGCATTTTGACCCATTTGAGTAATTCTTGAAGAATAGGATGTATGATGTGATTCATTGCTTGTTTATGGTTAGAAATCATGTTAGGATGATGATATAACATGGAGATGATGAATTACAACTTGTAGGAGATGAAATCTGATTGTTTCCATATAGGGAAAGATAAGGTTAGTTAATGAAACCTAGTATTTGCCATTTTTGGAAATAATCGCACCGAGCCCGTTAGAGCAGAGATGAATTGGGGGTTTTTGCTTGAAAAGGGTTGGTTAATAGTTTAGTTTTGATATTAGGTGTTTTTACATGTTTCGGATCTGATTTGGAGGGTTTAACGCGCGAAAACGCGCAACAGCAGTGCATCAGGCGAATAGGGCCCTACTCGCCTGAAGCTTCATGCGAGTAGGAGCCTACTCGCCTAAAGCTTCATGCGAAAACGCGCAACAGCAGTACTGCTGTCGTAAACGCGTTTTGACATCCCGGAACATGATTTGACACCTAGGAACATGATAGGAACCCCGGGATACACCCAATGACTTAGTAAGACGTGTTCGGACCTGATTATGCGTTAATCGGACATTATGCTAGACTAGGTGAACTATTGCGCGTATTGAATGTTTAATTGCATGTGTTGCATGATGTCTTGCATTTACCTAACACGTGGGATGTCGGGTCACCAACGGGACGTCGGGACTTGTCTGGCACGGTCGGTTTAACAGTTAAAGATGTTTTCAAACGTTTATGGTCACGGTCTGGACATTCGGGGACTAGTTAGCCTGCAGGTTATTAGTCCGATACTTATACACATCTTATGATAGGTCGCCGCTATTTGGGGCTATCATAACATAATTACTTAACTGTTTTCAAGTAACGCAATCCGAGGTGAGTTTCACAGCCCCACTTTTACTGTCTTGCTTTCGGGGGAGAAACATGCTTTGTACAAACTATTTAAAGGTCATGTTATACTATGGGTACTTTATGTTACTATACGGCTTTTATGGAAAGTCCCAGTGGGAAATCATGAATGTGCTGGAACGCACAACGGGGGAAATGTGGATAGATCTATTGGGCCTCACAAGCCCCACTCGACGGCGGGGCCGGGCGGGTGCATATTGTCTCTACCTATCGGGTTACCGAGGCATCGGTAGCCCAGTCATCTGGGTTGGTATCGTCTTTTGGTTCATGTTTAGTAATGGGTTCCCAACCGTAGTAGTAAAAACACTTAACGTCTAGCTAACGTTCTTATGACATACTCCCTCCGTCCCATTTTAAATGTCCTCCTTTCCTTTTTTGTTTGTCCCAAATTAAATGTCCCTTTCCAAAAATGGAAATGTAATTTCCAGTTTTGCCCATAAAAGACAAAACACAATCACCACTTTTGAGGATATTATTGTCATTTTACCACATACAAACAAAAAATTTCTTAAAATGTGTGTTTTTGGAAGTGGGACATTTAAAATGGGACGGAGGGAGTAGTATTAACGAGAATGATCTTTGTGAACTTGTGACAACACTTTTATAAAAGAAAACCTGTGAACTCACCAGCATTATATGTTGACATTTTTGGCATGTTTTCTCAGGTCGCTAAGGTAGCAGTCAATGGGCTAGGCGCACGGAGTCATGCACAGCGTCTAATATTTTGAAGCATGTTAAACAATGTTTTGTAAACAATGATATGTCTTTTGGTTGTAAACAAGAATGCTTCCGCTGCTGGTTTACAGCTCAAAGCATGATATTTTGGCTTTAAATATATTTATGAATGCATGTTTGTTGTATGTTTATTGTGATCGTTGACTGAGATCCTGGTGTGTCACGCGCCTCGCGGTAAAACCCCGCACGTGGAATTTGAGGGTGTGACAATTTCGGTATCTCGCCATAATAACACCATGTTCCTTTCTCAGCAGTCCTATGCGACAGATATTATTGCACGTGCCGGTATGCAATCTTGCAACCCCGTTGCCACCCCGGTTGACACCAATGCCAAACTCTCCTCATCTTCTGGCGAACAGTTTCATGACCCAACACTATACATAAGCTTAGCAGGGGCTCTGCAATACCTCACATTTACTCGTCCTGATATTACATATGCTGTTCAGCAGGTGTGTATGCATATGCACGCCCCTCATACAGACCATTGGCTTGCTCTCAAAAGGATTATTCGATATATACAGGGAACTACACCATTCGGTCTTCTTTTGGGACCCACATCCCAGCCCAATCTAATCGCCTACACAGACGCGGATTGGGCTGGCTATCCAGACACCAGACGCTCCACTAGCGGTTATTGGTATTTATTTTGGAGATAATCTGATCTCCTGGTCCTCTAAACGCCAACCCACAGTGTCTCGTTCTAGTGACGAAGCAGAATATTGAGGCGTTGCTAATGTGGTGGCCGAAATTTGTTGGCTTCGAAATCTCTTATTGGAGCTGCCCTCCCTGTCTCACGTGCCACCATGGTGTATTGCAACAATGTCAGTGCCATCTACCTTTCAGGCAATCCGGTACAACATCAACGTACAAAGCACATAGAATTGGATATTCACTTTGTTCGAGAACAGGTTCAACGGGGTCATGTTCGTATCCTTCATGTTCCATCGAGGTATCAAGTTGCAGATATTTTCACGAAAGGTCTACCACGGGTTCTATTCGAAGATTTCCGATCCAGTCTCAGCATCCGGTCTACTCCCGCTTCGACTGCGGGGGTGTAATAGATGATGTATATTTAGTATATTTTAAATGTAATTATTTGTATTAATCTCTTACCAAAGATAAGAGATAATTATGTATTATTTATAGACCCAACCAATCAATGAGAAAGTCAAGGGATTAATATCTTTCAATTGCGCACACTGTTAACATCACCCACATGATGTATGAACCATTTGTAGTTTATTCAAATCATCAAACCTTTGGTAACAAGCACATTGTTGTGACTTTTATGGTAATCCTCAAAACAAAAACAGTTAAAGGATTTTTATACTATACTTTAACCAATTTTCAAAACCATCAAACCAAGTAGGACAAAAGTATCCCGCATTACATGAAACAATCAAATCACTAAATGATTAATTTAATACATTAACTATCATATCATACATTTAATTCAAACTTGAAGCAATCACAAAATAAACACTCATACAATCAATCAAACTATAACCATTGAAATAGTCACGAGAGGGTGTTAACTCGGCTTGCGGGTGTCTCAAGTTTCTTTGATTTGTAGGAATGAAGAGAGGTGGGGGTATATATAATATGGTGATGTGCTTAAATATTGGGTGAACTTGTAAGAGCATTCACGGCAGGTATGGTATATATTGGCTAATATGAAGCGTACTGGACCAGTCACCAGACAGAACTGGCATCTGCCAGGTCTTTTTGTTTAACCCTGGACCAATATGGAGCGTATAGGTCGTGTGGGAGTGTAAACAGATTTGAGGGATGTCTCAATAAATATAGCCGATTTTAATTAATAGTGTTTAAAAAAAGTATGATTTATACATCACTAGGACTAGGATTACTATATATACCACCTTAGACTACGTGTTGTGGCTAGAGGTGATATGGCAGAGTGATAAAGCTGCTACTCACTCGTCTGATGTTGTTGTGGCTAGAGGTGAGCAGTAGCTTTATCCAATTTTTTGTTTTTTATTATTATTTTTTATACTTTTTTATTTTAAATGTAATATAATATTTAAAATTGTAACACAAAATAAATAATAAGCATAAAATTTCCATTAATTAATTTTTTTTTAAAGACGGCTAGTTGACTGCAATGGCTACTTTTGTCTCGCTAACAGACGCGAGTGCACTAACGGCTACTCGCTCGCGCCTGGCCTCGCTGAAGGGTGTTATGGTTCGAGTGATCCACGTGGAATGTTTTGTGACTCGCGGCTGGTTGCTCGCGGGCCACAACGGATAGTCTTATATGAATACTGTAGTGCATAATCAATGGTGTAACTGTTAATTATTATACTAATATATAAATCACATCCTTTCAATAATTTGGGTATGGTACAAAATATATAATTTCCAAAAACATTTTATGTGACTAATATGATCATACAAACAAGACATTTTGAGGTATTAAGGTGTTTGAGATTGAGTTTGGAAATAACTTGATGACTTATTGCTTTTGAAAAAGACTTATTGACCTTTTTAAAAAGCCAATAAGTCAGTTCCAAATTTCATACCAAACACCCTAAGATTCAATTTAGGGTGTGTTTGGTTCGCGAAATTGTTTAGAATTGGAATTTGTGAAGGAATTGGAATTGGAATGAATTGGATTTGGAATTCAAACATTCCAAAAAGAATTGGAAATTGTTGGAATTGGATTCTCAAATCCTATATTATTGTGTTTGGTTGGTTAATAAATTGGAATATATCACCCTTACCCCCACGACCCGCATCGTTGTGACCCGTACCGGCCCGAACCGTTTCGCCCTGTATCGTTTCGACCAGTACCGGCCCGTACCGTTTCGACCAGTACCGGCCCATATCGTTTCGACCAGTACCGTTTCGACGTGCACCGTTTCGACCCGTGCTGGTTCGGGTAGAAAACAGTACCGGTCGAAACTGGTACGGGGCGAAACGGTACCGGTCAAAACTGGTACGGTCCGAAACAGTTCGGTCCGAAACGGTACAGGTCGAAACGATACCGGTCGAAACGGTATCGGTCAAAACTGGTCCGAAACAGTACCGGTCAAAACTGGTACGGTCCGAAATGTTACGGGCGAAACGGTACAGGTCGAAACGATACCGGTCGAAATGGTATCGGTCGAAACTGGTCCGAAACGGTACCGGTCAAAACTGGTACGGTCCGAAACGTTACGGGTGAAACGGTACAGGTCGAAACGATACCGGTCGAAATGGTATCGGTCGAAACTGGTCCGAAACGGTACCGGTCAAAACTGGTACGGTCCGAAACGTTACGGGTGAAACGGTACAGGTCGAAACGATACCGGTTGAAACGGTATCGGTCGAAACTGGTTCGAAACGGTTCGGTCTGAAATGTTACGGGCTAAACGGTACAGGTCGAAACGATACCGGTCGAAACGGTATCGGTCGAAACTGGTCCAAAACGGTATCGGTCGGAACTGGTCCAAAACGGTACCGGTCAAAACTGGTACAGTCCGAAATAGTTCGGTCTGAAACGATACCGGTCGAAACTGGTACGGTCCGAACGGTACCGGTCGAAACTGGTACGTTCCGAAACATTACCGGTCATAACTGGTACAGTACGAAACGGTTCGGGTCGAAATTGTACCGGTCGAAACTAGTACGGTCCGAATTGGTTCGAATCTAAGCAGTTCGCGTTGAAATGGTATGGTTCGAATCGGTTCGGGTCAAAATGATGCCAACCGTTCGAAGATTCCAATAAATTGACTTGAATTCCTTCTAACATTGGAAGGATTTTGAATTCCCTTAGGTAAAGGAATTTGAAAGAATTCATACCAAATTCCAATTCCAATTCCTTTGTCAACCAAACACACAAGATTGGAATTGAAATTCCAATTCCAACAAATTCAATGAACCAAACACCTAAAGAGTTGGAATTCAAATTCCAATTACATTGAATTCCATTGAATTCATGCGAACCAAACGCACCGTTAGTTAAGCCCGCGGGGAATTAAGGGTATGACAAACGGCAAATATAATGTCTCTCAATCATCCTTTATGTCAAGGGTAATGTGTTTCCAGTTACATTAGTGTTCTAAGAATATGATACAATGTTATGAAGCAGCAACAATTTAAAAGCCGTGTATTCACATGTAAAATTGCTCCAAAGCTATATATCATTTTATCAAAATCATGCTTAAACTGTTAAACCTAAACCATCATAATCTCTTTAAAGGGACTACCAAGTGAATACATACACAATTCAAATTATTACATACACCACTAAACAAACAATACCATATATGAACTACAAATTATATAATGTATACAATGGCGTGCATATTAGTATTGGTGATGTCAAATCATATTCTTGTAGTAAAGCAGTCGAGCTCAATCATCTAAAACACACATGAGCCGAGTATGAACTCTAAAAACAAAGCTCATAAGCTCATAAATTATTTTCGCGCAGAGGGGGGGTTGAGATTTTTGCGTAGAAATTATAATAATACATTTTTTTTTATTATAAGGGGACGCCCGCTCCCTTTGAATGTATGTAGATCTACCACTGCTTACATAAAAACATCAAGCTTGAACTAGGCACGAATTGACACATTTACATCAAGTCCTAAATAATGTAATAAGCCACTATGCATGATTCATATGTTTGATTTTATCTTTTGTTCATCTGTTGTAGAGGTATCCAAAATCAGCTTTTTTACAACCCGAACCGATTTTCTTCATTAAGGACTCAAACCAGTTGAGCCCAAACCGGTTCAAGTTAGGAATCAGTTTACCATAACAAAAATTCAAACCTACCATACCAGTTGGGTCGGGTTCAAATAGGCTTGAGCCAAAAAAACCTTTGTTTTCTTTACATGGTTCCAAACTAGTTCGAGCTCAAATCAGGTCTTAAAGACGAATCACAAACTCTTCCCAAACCCGCAGACTTGGTCCGGCCCAAACCGTCTTTTTCACCGGGTCATGTCATCCGGCCCAAACCGAACTTTTTTGTACACCTCTACCCCTTTATAAACACTAACAAAAATTGATATCTTAACTTGATAATAACTTTAAGATTATCTTATTATCAATCAACCAACTTTCAAAGTAAGAAGTCTTCAAAAGCCCAGGCCCAAATACCAGCTGACCCAAAACATAGACCCAAATGAAACCCGATCGGGTCGAATATAAACCTCGGTCCGTCATCTGCTTCCACTTCCCGTCGTTGATAACACTGTGAGTGCGTCACCGGATCTCAGCCGTTCATCATCGGATTAATATTTTCCGGTAACTATTCTCTCTTTTTAATTTAATTTAATTTAATTTTTCCCTAATTTGTCCTAATATAGTTGTTAAAATTAGGTCATGTTTTTTTTCTCTCTTAAATTACCAAATGTATTATTACAGATTAATTATTAATTATTAATTACTTGCTTATTGTTCTGTTTAATCTGCACCTAATAGAAATGAATCAACAACAACAATCTAATGGTCCAATAATATGTACCGTACAACATAGCAGGTCTAGCTGCAACCCTACAGAACTTTATCTTTAATTTAAATTTAGTTAGGAACCTCTTTTCGCACAATACTCCGGTGGTTTGGTTGCTCTCCACTTACACCATCTCACATGGATGAGGTGTGCTACGGTAACGGCACTCACTATCTATCTTGCAATCCGTTTGTACATACATACGATCCTAAATACTTGAACTTAGTTGCGTGCGAAACCACCTCACCCTCAATGGTGATCTAGGTATTCTCGCCATCTCCTACACTACTTAAATCACAGTGAAGGTGCATGGTCTTAGAACGACTAATATCTTAAACCTTTTTCCTTCTAAAGTTGCTCATAATTCCTTTGGCCGCACATTCGAGCTCAGTTTATTTTTTTGCCACTAAAACAATATCATCTGCAAAAAGCATGCACTAGGGAACTGTATTGTATCCTGGATCGAGTTTGACAACTCATCTAGGACAACCGTAAAAAGATACGGACTCAACAAAGAAGGAATCTTTATCCCATATGGGTGCACAAACTCTAGGGCAACGATAAGAAAAGAGTATGTGTGTCAATCACATTCGTATGTGTATTGAATATTGAAATTTACGTTATTAGTGTTTGGTAGTGTTTGATGAAAGAACACAATTTATTTGTTCAATTTTGTTGCTATTTTGTGCATAATTTGACTGGATATATCTAAGGATATGCTGGACGATGGTTGGTTTTAAAAAGCGTGAAGCGCACAAAAGCAATGAAATCTAAAACTGAGGCGCGAAGCGCAAAAGTGGCAGGTGTTTTGTACGCGAGGCGCAAGCTGATTATATAATTTTTTTATATATTTCTACAATCATTTATCCTATATTTAGATTCAAATAAGCTTTAAGTATGTTTGAATCTTGAAGCGCGAAGCGCACAAAAGCGATGAGGTCTAAAACAGGGACACTCGCTTGGAGCAATTTTCTGTATTTTCTTTCTTCCTAAACATTGAACCAACTTGCCTATTTATAGGCTTACAACCAATGGAAACTAGACATGAATTAAGGAGAACAGTAGGCCCCGAATAGGATGTTTTTTTAATGGCTAGATCAAGTGGCAGCGTACACACTTGAGAACCCATAAGACCCAGGCTCAATGCGCGTCACCTATGCCAAGGGCGCTTCCAAGTAGGAATCAGTGAGGCCTCCCATGATTCTAAAGAATCTCAACATCCACACCCCAGAGGGGAATAGAGACCAGGGATCGAACCCCACCTTCGAGGAAGTTCCTTCATTATTCTTGTCACAAGCGTGGTTTGAACTTAGTACCTCTCCCTGGCCTCACGCTTAACCTTGCTAGCATTTGCCAACTGAGCCCAGGATTATTGGCACAAGGAGAATGCAAAACAAATTCATGTGAAATAATGAAATATGCAGTAACCCACGCATGGTTTAAAAAAAAGGCTGAGGCGTGCGCCTCGAGGCGCGCCTCAAGGCGAATCGGGAGGAAAACGAGTCTGAGGCTGCGCCTCAGGGTGCTATTTTGTAGATGCGCCTCACAGGGCTGAGGCAGTAATAAAAACTGCGCCTCAGGTGCGCCTCAGGGGTTTTTTAAGTTTATTTTTGATGTTTTAGACTTTTTATTTCAATTTCAAGCATGTCATGCCCTTTTAACGTGTGTTTTTGATGTTTTTGATGAATTTGATGCTGAAATTAGTTAGTATTTCATTTTCTATAAGATATATAACATTTATATATATTTTTTCATTCCGCCTCGCGCTTACGCCTCGGTTCGCCTCGAGGCGTACGCCCCGTGAGGCGAAAGGAAAATGCCTCACGTTTCCGTACTTTTAAACCTTGAACCCACGTAGGTAGCTGATGACTAACGTGTTAGATGCATGGCAACATGGTTCATGGTAGTGTATTATGCACGTATTACTGGATAATTGGATATTAATCATATTATGGTAGTCTTTCAGTTATCAATAATTGATTTTGTTAAGTTATACATACTCGTATATCCTTGAAGTTTATATAAATATATATAGTGTGCACCTGTTGAGGATCTGACCTTTATATACATTTATGTGTTCATGTTAAGATTTGGTAATGAGTACAATAGCAAAATGAGTTCAAAGGTTCAACCGGTATCCATGGAGGATAACATTCAGGCTGGCGTAACAACTGCTGCGCCCGCATCTGTATCATCAACCATGAGCCCGAAAGTTTCTCTGTTTGCGAAAAAATCTGGATTTGTAATACCAAAAAATAAGCTATCGGGTTCCTTGGTGCCTGCTTTTCGGCGCAATAAAAAGCCAGGTGGTGCTGTGGTGGAGAGCGAAGACAATACGAAACAGATACTGAGAAAAACAAAATGGGGCCCTGATTTGACACAGGATGCTTTTGTTAAGAAAGGAAGAGCTTCTGCATATCAGGTACTTTAGATTTATGTTTAAAGATCATATGTGTTTTCCATGAGCCTTTTCGAATGTGAATTGCATGTTATAATGGTTCATTGACTTCATTCTCTATGTATTATTAATTCAGAACATAAGGAACAACAGTAAATATTAGCTGGGTGCATATATGATCCTTTAGGTTTATTGATGTAGCTCTTTTACCCCTGTAAACGATTATTGCCTCTCTCTTCGATGAAAACCCACCCCAGATTTAGTGAAGAAGCCACACTGGTGGTGGTTATTCAGATTAACATTAAAAAACATATACTTTTAAATTATGCGGAAAATAGCTATATTTTGTTAAGTATTTGTTACGTGTAAAATTAGTTTATTTTTGTAAGGTGCTGTTCATTGTTTGCTTGCATATGTCGTCACGCCATGCTTCTTTTTATCTAAATCCAAAACTGAGACACATTGTCGTGCCAATGTTTTGATTACCCGAACCGATTTTTTGATATTATAAAAGGAACTTGCATTCATTTTCATGGTTCGTGTCGATATACTTTTGCCATGTAACGACTTTTTTTTTTTTTTTGGGGGGGGGGGGGGGGGGGGGGGGGTTCTCTTGTGGTGGTACCGGTACCGTAGCAAACTAAATCGATACCAGCCGAATTTCCGCTGCGTAGCAGGAGGAACCCCACTGGTTTTGTTATATTTGAAGTCTGAATTTTCATTCATGAACATTGAACATATTTGGTTAATAGCTAGAATTATCTTTCTTGATTTGGGGAATTTGTAGCCCGTATTTATAATTAAGGGAGGAACATTTTATGTCAGTGTTGTCTCTGTGAATGATCTGCATGTGCTCCGATATCCAGGTGTCTGTTAATGACATCACTGCCTCTGTCATGGTACAATATTTGAGCAGACTAGATTGGATCAAATTACACAACAACTAAAATCTGGAATTCTGGAGGTCGGAGATGATCTTGATCATGATTCACCTGCAGCTCAAGAACCTTCAGACCGCCAAGCTATTGTGGTTAAGTTTTCTTCTCGTATATTAATCTTAATCTTTATGTTACTGTACTTTCACTTTTAAGCCCACTTAATATATATTTTTTGATGCAGAAATCAGAGTTGGAAGCTGAAAGACGCGAGGTTATTGGTAGGTTTCGTTATTACGCATCGGTTTCTTAACTTTCTTTACATGATGTGCGGAAATTCTGGTTCTTATGTGGTTTTTAATGTTTTGATAGGAGAAATACTGAAGCTGAATCCAAGTTATAAGGCCCCACCTGATTACAAGCCATTGTTAAAAGAGGATAAAGTTGTAATTCCAGTAAGTTCAAGAGTCGAATGTTTGAAATTATAATTCTTTTATGTTTTGTTTGGCTTTTTTGTTTGATTTTGTACCTTTTAATTTGATAGATCAAAGAAAATCCCAGACACAATTTTATTGGGCTAATATTTGGACCGGCCGGTGATACCAAAAAACGATTAGAAAAGGTAACAACTATATAGTTTCTAGGCTGTGCTAATATCACGAATGCCAGTTTTACTTGAATGAAGTTACCATTTCTGTATTAGGAAACCGGGGCAAAAATACGAGTTTATGGAACCAAAGCCAGTACAAAGAAAGAGGTAATGTCGGATTTTACCTTGTCAAATGTTCGTTAATTCTGTTTACTAATTTCTTGGTACAACCAGAGTGAGATAACTTCATCTGACGGCAATGAAGTTAACGGTGACTATGAAAAGTTGCATGTTCTTGTGACTGCCGAAACTTATGAGAAAGTTGATGTTGCGGTTTCTCTAATTGAGTTACTTGTCACACCAGTTTTAGTAAGTCTTTTAATTTTCATAATACGCTATAAGATAAAAATATTGTTTTGCTTATCTCAGATCTTCTTTCAATAGGCAAATGTTGTACCTGTTTCGACAAATGATTCAGTTTCTGGGGATAATCTAAGCACAGTTGGTGTCAACCAAGACGCACCTGCGGTTGTAAATACAGGATCTGGACTGGAGCCACCGTTGGCTCAGTTCCAGCCATACTCTAACCAATGGGTTCCACCCAGTCAGTCACCACGGTTTATTGCACCGCCCTATCCGACCCCTTCAAATTCTGGAGCCATGTCATCGTCATCCTTTAGTCCACGACCTGTTGTATCTGGACCACAGATGGTTCAGATGCATAATATGGGTTATCCTGGTCCACCTAGGAATCCTTCTTTGCCACCGTTGCAGATGTCACCAGGCCAGCCTAATTTTTCAACTCCAACCGGAACCAACCCAAATGTGCGTCCGTTGGGGTCTGCTATTTCTCGACCGGTTCCACCTTATACATTTCCTGAACGACCTTTGACTTCTACCGGTTGGTCCCAACCACCGGGTCGAACTCTGGGTACAAACATGCCACAGCAAATGCAGCCAATGGCTCGTCCTCAACCATCACAACAACTTCCGCCACCACCACCGGTTGGATTTCGGACTGGGCCGCCTAACACGGGTCCCACTTCGTGGTTTCCTTCACCAACTACACCGACATCAATACCACCACCATCTATACAGTCCTCACCCATAACCGCCTCCGTAAGACCACAGCAGCCCAGTTCTAATGATTTCACCTTTCAAACCAACCGTCCACAAACTCCCTCCTCGCAGTTTATACCTCCCCAGAATCCTCAATCACCATCGTTCCGTCCAGGAATGAGCAATCATGTCGCACCGCCCGTCATGCAAGGTTTTCATAGGCCACAGAATAGTAATCAAATGGGCCAACATCAAGGTCCTGGTCAACAGCCAGTTTTTCCCGGGCATGGTCCACGACCACCACCCAACCATGTGGGGCCGGGACCTAGGCAGTTTGGTTCCGGTCCACCAGCGATTCCATTCCAACCCAGGCCTGGAAACTTTGGATCAACTCAGCAAATTCAACCTGGATTTCGACCTCAGAACCTACAGGGTCATATGAATCAGCCGTTTCGTGGCAACTTCCCCCATTCTATGGGCAGGCCCGGTTCAAACCCATCAGTACCGCAACAGGTGTACGACCCCTTTTCCCCTACTGCTGTGCCACATAGGCCTGGTAACCCACAAAGTTCAAGAAAACAAGATAGTGATCCTGAATATGATGACTTGATGGCATCTGTTGGAGTTAAATGATGAGGCATCTTTTGGTAAACACTTGTTATGACACTTTATCAGTTTATCTATTGGCCCTTTTATTTTAAGTGTCATATGTGAGAATTAGATAAAAGCTAGATGCACAATTCTTGACTACCCCATAAGCATATTTTATCTTGCGTCTTCGGTTTTAGTATACAAATGCTTTTGTGTTCTTTGTTTTGATGTTATGTAGCAAATGATGAACCTGTGTTTCATTCTTTACTGCTTGTGTGTGGTATGTTATGTTAACAGTTCTTGAGATCGTTGTTGGGGCCAAAAAGCGTTGCGTTATTCAGTCATGACATGTGTTATGATATGATATGCTCAACATAAATCTCTCAGGTTCAATGATACAGATGAGACGATATGTTGGATAAGCAGGTCTAAAGTATATAAATATGTTGACCCTTTTTAACATGATTAGTTAAACATGTTAACCCGTGACATAAACGGATTAGGTAGGTTGAACCTGTTTCATGACTAATCATATCCTCACAGACCGAGCACTGTTTTGCTTCAACGACCCCATCACGATCGTGGACTTTTCATGACTTTTCAACTAAACATTAGTAACCGATCGAGCCTCCACAACCTTTAGCTTGTTTGAAAACGTATAAACTATGAAATTTGGAACAATAATACCTTTAACTATCCAACTCTTTGCCTAGTTTGGTTCAATTTTCGGCATAATAAGATCTCACATGAAGAAAGTAATGACTCAAGACGCCTCGATTCCTTATCATCATTAGATAGTTTCAGCTTGTTGTATTCCAGGTTGAATGCAAGGTGTATATCTTCTTCAGAGCATGTATGATGCAAGACTTTACTTACAAGATTATGTGTTAAGTGTTTAACTTAGAGAAGGATTAACCAGGAATTAACCACACATGAAACTGTATCTCAAATCTTTAATCTTTAAGGAGTTAGTTTTAACTAGGCCCAACTTAACAGATTTAGGTTCAGCTTGGCCCATAATGAGTTAGCCCATCTATATAAGGTTGCTTTATGCTTACCACAAGAATTACTTCTCTTAATTGTGATCACTATCTTCTATGTTATCCTCTTATACATTCTTATATTGATACACATATGAATATCTTTGATGATGAATATTGGACTAACTAGGGCGCCGGAGGGTGGACCCAAGGCTTCGGCCTTGGACCCCTTCTAACATGCTTCTTCATGGTGTATTACGGTCTTCAAGAAAATATTGACAAGGCGAAGTGTGGATGGTCTATCTCTTCAATTGTTGTGACGATCCTGATAGCCTCTAAGTGATTCCTTGTAGTAAGACAATTGTACACTTTTTAGGGTTTAAAACATTAGCACGTGAGATCGATAATGTGGATAACCAAGTACGTATAAATGCTAATACACCATCTTCAATGACGTTTTTTTGAACTCCATGGACGAGGCATGCATGGAGGGAGGGGGGGGGGGGATCCTTGATAAGCCGAGTTTTTATGTGAGGGACGGGAGAGAGTGGGGTTGGTCCATAGATTTTTTTTTCCTTCTTTCACCTTATGGGGTTTTTTTTTTTTTTTTTTTTTTTTGCCTATAGGGTTTTTTTCTAATAGAGTGACACGTGGTGGCCTCCGACAACACTTGAAATGCTCTTGAAATTGTTAACAATAAACTTTTTGTATTAGTCATTTTCATACGATTAAACTCTGCATTTGTGCATTAATAAATAATTAAATCTTAATTTAGCTTATTTATTTATTTTTTAAATTAAATCTTAATCAAATGTAAAAATTGGAATTCTAGGTACTGTGGCTGACTGGCTGAGGTGTACGGCTACCAACTCCATGTCTCTATCCAGCCAATGCCTATTGCTTCTACGATTTCATACCCCATTTAATTTCATAAAATTATAATTACAAATATTACATTACAATACTATTTATAACACATCTACTTAAAGGCTAAAACAAATATTTATTCAAACTTTCATATCATAGCATAACCCTTTACAAATTGGTAGTTCCTATGAACCATTACATTCTTGAACTTCAAGTTAAAAATAAAGGAAACAAGAACCACCCCTAAAACTAATAAAACAATTAATCAAACCAAACAATATAACACACCATTTTCTTGTTCTTGCCTTAGAACTACTTACTTTTCGAAAAATAAACTAAATCGACACACCAAATGACCTAAAACTCGCCGATTATGAGCTTTACATGACTTGAAGGCGCTTTACCTTTCCATGTCGAGTGGGGCAAAAGATTTCTCCATTGAAAGAAAGCTTTTTGATTCGTCGAGTTTGCTTGTTTTTATTTGAGCCTCAATGTCTTGATCCAATTGTTCTTGATATTGATCGTACTTTGTTAGCGATTGGTACTCAATTCTTCCCTCGTATATTTTATGCATAGCCAAATATAGTGTCATTGCGAAAATTGTCACACATATTAAATACCAACTAAACTGAATATTCACTAGCGACTTAGCGCGTTCTAGGGCTTCATCCCCATGACATCGGACCACATGGTGACCTTCTTCCAAGTTCAAGAAGCAACCTTTAGGAATCAAGTTTGGTGTCCAAAGCATGAAACCCATGACCATGAGCCAAAGACCTTGAAAGAATATGCTAATGGACCTTATGAAGCTAACTATAAAGTTCTTTTGATAACCAATGCCCATAAGTGTAGTGATTAGAGAAACAAAAATGAGTATTTGTAGAAGCATATGGTATTGCCCTTCTACGCCCATGTGATCCGCCGAGTGAAGGTGAAAGAGGAGGAGTTGTTGCCCGAATGCGATACTTGCAAGTAGTTGAGTCAATTCATATTGGGCTTTTGGGATAAACTTGTCTAATATTATCGCAAAAGCGGCATAGACAAAAAATGTCAAGGAAATGAATGAGTGCTCAAAGTTGTGTAGATGATTGGAAGGAATGGTGCCATCCGTGTCAAACGGTTGGTGGCGATCCGGCCCGATAACTAGCTCCATGGCCATGGACATGGTGCAACCAACCATAATCAAGAAAAGTTCTAAATATCTTATTTTTGTAGAGGGAAACCATGGTAAAGAATGGTATGTTTTGGGATTTTGGACATGAAGTTTAATATGGTTAAGAAGGTGCCATAGACCAATTACAAGAAAACCAAAGCCAGGTGCAACATGTCCCACCAAAGTGCCCATGTGTTAGATTGTGTGTGTTTTAAGTGTTGTGTGTGAGAGAGAAAGATGGTAAGATGTAGAGAGAGAATTTAAAACAACCTTAAAAAGTGGATGAAATTTGAGAGAGAGAAAGGGGGTTTTAAAGGGGGGTTTGGGTTTGAACTTTGAAGGCCTAGAGGCTTCCATATTATGTCAAAATCTTTTTTAATATTAGTCTATTAGATGTTTCTTGTGGGTTTGAATGAGATAGGAAGCTTTGAACAAATTAACATGGCAGCTCTTTTGGGGGCTAAAGGAATGAAATTTAATAAGAGTTGACTAAACTACTCTTTATATAAATAATAAAAAAACTAGAAAATAATTTTTTAAAGGATATAAATTTTACTATCTAGTTAATTTATAGCAATATGATTTATTTAATTATTTAGTTTCGGCTGCCATGTTAATTTGTTTGACACTTTCGGCTCTCTGGCATCTTCCGTTTCCTGAATAGAGTTCAACAGGTGGTCCACGCAAACTTTTCGACTCCCTAGGGGCGGGGATTTATGTTCAGTAGATTAGCATTCTGTATTCAGAAAGTGATGGCGGCGCAGCTTGTTGTTCGCCTACCTGTTATCCTTTTGTAATTTGCTTCGTGGATATAAAATTACAATTTATAAGAAAAAAAAACTAAAATAATTAAAAAAAAATTATATAGTTTATCTCTAGTAGGTCAAATAAAAGCAATCAGCATAAAATAAATTAAAATAAAACATGCTAGTACAGTTCAAACACACTAGTTTTATTTTTTGACATCACTAACAAAAATTAGAAGTATCTACGTACGTAACAATTACGTCATTTGAACAAACCTAAGCACATAGAAATCGATATCAACCACTAATTCTTTGCTAAGTGATGAGGTGGCATTAATATTTACTAATATTCTTGTATATTTCTAGAAATAAAAGAATTAGGGTATGGAACTGCCAACTATAATAAATATTGAGCGTACAAAATTAAATTCCCCTCCTTTATTTGTCAAACTAGTCGACCTTCTATGGATAATTCACGTACGATGGTATCCTCTTGTTATTGCGATATTACAAATGTGTGAGGTTGTGGGTTCAAAAAATGGCGAAGGTTAATGAGGGATAGGGGTTGCACCACCCCCACCGATTTTTGGCTCAATGGTGAAAGTTTACGATTTTCGTAGATAATTTTTATATGTATTGAGTCCGGCACCCACTGATTTGATCTTCCAGCCCTTACCGTACCTAAAAAATTGAGTCTGGCCCCTGTCAATTTGATCTTCAAGTTTCACCACTGAGTTCGAATCCTTGCAAGTGCAAGATGATGTGGAATTAAGGTGTTAAAAATTTTCCGTTCAAAAGAAATGAACTTATTAGAAGAGAAAACTTTACCTCTGAGTTTAAAAAATAAATAATACGTTTAACTTTTATTGTTTGGGATTACGAGAAAAAAAAAGCATAAAAAGATTATATATGCTTTAAAAAATGATGTAACAATAACTATATAGATTTTGTTGATTTTATTTTGTTTATTGTTGTAGGATTTGGTTCAAATGAGAACCTTTTCTTAAATTGAGAACTGTGAGAACCATTCTGGACCACAAATTTTTCTAAGGCAATTTTTTTTTTTTTTTTTTTTTTTTTTGCAAAAATCGCTGCTTTATATGCAAGGAAAAAAAATTTTTATTTTTTTTTTCAATATACACATGTGTATAATTGCATTATACACATATGTATAACTGAAATATACACATATGTATAGCTGAAAAATGCTATATACATATATGTATAAATTCGAAAAAAATAAAAAAAAAAATTCCTTGCATAAAAATGTGCGATTAAAGCAAAAAAAAAATCGCCTTTATATGAAATGTGTGGCCCAGAATGATTCTCTCAGTTCTTAAATAGGGGTTGGTTCTCTTAGAATCCCTACCCTATTGTTGTATAGATATATAGATATATTTGGCTGGGAAAATTTTGACTTGTAATATTAAATATAAACTTTAGAGAGCTTTTCGTGACCAAAAGATGTACAAATAAAGTCCAATTAGTCTATCCCAACCATGTCATAAACCATACCAAGTTAACCAACCCAGTTCAAACCTAGCGACATATATAATGTATTGATGTTAAACATTAAATGAATGGTCGTAAAAATAGAAACGAATAGCCAAAATCGTCCATGATTGTTTGCACACTTTTGCTAGATCTATAAAAAAAAAAAAAAAAAAAAAAAAAGTCTTTTTTTCTCGGCTGGACCATTGAGGATTTTGAAATATTGTCAAATCCATCCATTTCTCTAACCAAATTAAAAACTAACTTTAATTAGAGGGTATTTTTAACATTTTACATATTTGTTTTTGTTTGTTAATCATCGGTACGATTTAGACCATTCACTCAATAGAAAAAGAAATTGCCGTTATATCCCTTTCTTTTAAAATTATAATATTTATTGAACTTATTTTTAATAATAAGTTTTTTTTTTTTTTTGAACGGTCGACGGTACACACCCAAAACGAAGCCCCGCACCCTTCAGGTCCGGTCCCCGGGCCCCCCTAAGGTCCAGCCCCTCATTTCAGAATAACCCTACTCTAAGTGGGATTCGAACCTGTGACCTCCCAGGGCAGGAACCCCACAAAGTGGGTAAACCTTCTCACCGCCATTGCAACCACTAGGCTACAACATCATTGGCTTTTAATAATAAGTGTTCAATTTAATACTTTTATTAACAAGAGTTAGGTCTTTAATCTTTTAATGAACATGACAAATTTCTCAAGTTAAATTTCTATTTTGCATAAACTTAATACTTTTATTAACTTTTAGAAAAAAAACAACTTCAATATTTCAATTTTTACTAGTTTAAGTGAATAACAAGAACTTTTACATAAAAAGTTCAGGAGTAGATGCATTTATACAAGGAGTATTAGATTTAAATAATACTAACTATTAGTTATTGGCCGTTATCATTCCCAACTAACGAAATGTGTGCTAACGGTCCCACCTTGTAACATATTATCCACCAGCAGACCATGACTAACATATTGTTCACCGTTTAACAATCAGCTATTAGCCAACACCGCTCCAAACTGACGTGGCATGCTTGCGTGCCAAAATCCCTTTTGCATGTCAAATTATTTCTTAATATTCCGTTAGTTATGGTCCGTTAGTGGACAATATGTTAAAAGATGGGACTGTCAGCACGTTTTGTTAGTTGGAACAGATGGTGATCAATAACTAATAGTTAGAATTATTTAAATCTAATACTCCTTTATACAAATTCAAGAAGTTAATTAGCTTGAATTTGTTTAAATGCATCTACTCATTCTTTCACATAAAAAATTTTGTTATTCACTTAAAGTAGTAAAAATGAAATATTGAAGTTGTTTTTTTTTTAATAAAATACAAGATTGTATGAATTTCTATTTAAAGTGGTATCAAATAATGATATAGTATTTCACGTCAAATGGTGTATGTATCTTCATGTAAGGATATGTTAACTAACGCTTATCGTTGATACCACATATAGGTAAAATTTGGAGGTTGAAAATTTTAATTTGTATGGATAATTAATATGATATTTAATACTTTTCTTTTCGTGGGCATCTAAAAAACTAAAATCCTAAAACAAAAGAACTAGTTTGAAAATTTTAATATTTATGGAAATTTAATATGATGTTTGACACTTCTTTTTGTGGGCATCTAAAAGACTAAAATTGGACATGTTTATATAAACTATATAAGCATACGTTTTTGCACTAGCTGCCTTGGTTCCTTTCTTCGTTACGTTACTGAACTTCTAAAATTAGATCTATTTTTACCTTTGTTAACTTTCATAAAGACGATCGGTGTAAATTTCATTACGTTAGTTGCATAACTACTCATAAGTTAAAGCAAATCACTTTCAAGAGCAACTATAAAGCCGTATTTAAACAAATTCAATTACATACATACGTAAAATAGTAAAATAATAAAGAAAGCTTTAAAAAAATTTTAATAAAATTGTTCGTATTTTAAAAAACCTATAAACACCATAAATTTCCATTATAGTTTCGTAGATGGACAACCTTTTATGGGAATTTAAATTTAAATAACTTTAAATTATAACTTTTTTTTAACAGCCAACGAATCAATTTCTGAGCACTCTCGGGCACCCTTTTGGCGAATCAGGTACTCGAGAGTACCCGGGCCACCAATTCCCGGGAAAACCCGACCACTCACCCGCCCAAAGGCACGACAGTGAAATAATTGGTAAAACCGGTCGGGATCAAGACTCGAACCCAAACCAATGGCAGGGTCATCCCTCATTTCCCCTCCACCAATGTCCTTCAAATGTAGCTAGTAGGAATTGAACCCAAGCCTCCCATAAGAAACTTTAGACCATCCCTTAAGAAATTTTAAATTATAACTAATAATTCATATCGACAATTGAACTAATGACACTTTAAACTTCCGCTTCGCTATCCATTATCAAGTGTAATATCACCCGTATAATCATTATAGTTTCATACTTGATTTCCACCCAACAAAGTTCACATGGATGATTACTAGCAAATCAGAAAAACATACCTTCCCTATGAGCAAAACTGAGTGGAAGTTAAGCATAAACTGAGTGTAAACATATGATTTTTTTTTTTTGAAAGGTGAACTTCATTAAAACAGGCAAGAAGTCCTCAAAACAAGGACCACCGCTAACAAACTACAACATATACATCGGGAACGGCCCAATCCTTCCAAACTATCGACTTAAAATTAGATCTAGACCTAAACCAGAGAAAAGACAAGGACTTAACCTTAGCTACTGCCTCACCAATTTTCACTTCTTTGGCTCTAAACATTTTATCATTCCTAGCATTCCAAAAGTAAAATTTCCCTGAATAATCTTCTTCTCTTTGTTGTTCCTCCTATCCTTAGCGATTTGAAGAAGGTCTTTTATGTCAAAAGCAAAAATATTGCCGATTTTGCACCAAGAACTAATAGCAGACCAAACGCTAAAAGAAAAGCCGCACCCCGTGAAAACCTGCATCGCTGACTCTTCATCTACATCACACAGAACACATACCCAATCGGAAATGGAAATGTGTCTTCATTGAAGGGCGACTCTAGTCGGAACTCAGTCAATTTCAAGCCTCCAAATGAAAACTTTGACCTTCAAGGGAACCCTAGCAATCCATTGAATGGGAAAATCTCTTCGAAGCAACCTATATTGGTTCAACTGTTTTTTGAAACCTGCAACATTGTACACACCATCCGAACAACCTTCCCACTTCCAAAGATCAGAAGAATCCAACAGTCGTAAACCATTCAGCCGGTTCTGCATCTGCACTTGTTCTTCCAATTCTACAGCCGATTAAAGCTCTTTATTCCACCTGCAAACAACTTTGGGCTCGACATTATCCCATAAAACTACAATAGTAGCCTTCTTGTCTTCGGCTAACCGAAAAAGGTTAGGAAACATGTCTTTCTGTCAAGCCAGAATATGATAGTCCGATCATTACCCACAATACCTTGGAAATGATGAGTCAAAAAACTAGACTGCAGCGATACTTTATTCACAGTCGTGGGCAACGCTTTACAACATCCAGAGGAGTATCGATTAAAAGGAAGAACCTCCCAATTATTAATAATGACTATGACATTATAGAGTGATATTACTTGTTGTAACAAAAGTGCAAGTTATGAATTTTTTGAGGCAACACGTTGCAACGTGAGTATGTGATTCAACGTTTTTACCTCTATTTTTTCCGTATAGTAACTGCTTTGTGTTACGTTTCCGTCTAATTTATGAGCATTAACAAACCGCAATGGGCAAACGTGGTTCAACATTTTTACGTTTACTTTTCGTTTTTTTTATATTTTTATTTCTTTCGTTTTACAAGCTTTCCTGATGCTGGTAGTTTTTGGCGATAGTGTGGCAATGATACCACATACCCGTGCTGCAACGCGGGGGGCTTAATCGTCAAATGTAACAATTTTTGTGTCACGTGAAACTTTTGTGTTATTTTGGACCTTGACAATGTTATTTATCTAGCATACTAAACATCTTTCTAAACTAATCATAAACAAAAATTCCCAACTCCAAATGATTCGTCCAATCTTTGGAATCCAAACTATACATCGATAATCTTTTCCCAATCTCTCCAATAAATCAGTCATCTTGCTTAATCAAACTTAATTGGAATCATGTTTAGAACCCGTGTATCAACATCGCTACCTTTTTTTTAATGAAGTTTTCGACCTTAACATCAATTGAATTTCTGGCCAATTTGTCGACCTTAACATCAATGACCAAGTTAACACGTTTAACTGTAACATCATTGTTAGCATGATGTCCTAACTTAGCCTTTATTTATGCTAATATTTCTTGATTTGTAAGCTTACCATTTCTAATGGGAATTTTGAAATAAACCACTAGACATACCCTGTTATGTATCGAAGGGCACAAGAATTAATAAGCATTGGCGAAAAATTGGTAACTGCTCAAGTATAGATATTACAGTCAATAAAACTTCAAACATATCAAAATAAGTTATTAGTAGCTAATTATATCCAAAAACAGCAAAACTTTCCATAAATAGATGCTTTGGGCTAACGAATACATGTAATTTTAACAAAGCAATTAACGAATACAAGCCTAATTGGTTAACGAACTAGCCAAACTAATTGATATAAAAAAACAATAACATTTGTTATTATTATCTCTGTAAAATGGTTATTTACGAGTTTGTTCCATATCATTTGGTGAAAACACCATGAAAGCCCTTAAAACGCAACGAAACGGATTAATGAAAACCAACACATGGCCCACCTAGACTCATCCATACCCCTCGCTTAAACCCCTAAAAATCCATCCATGACCCCCCCCCCCCCCCCCCCTTATCATCTATTTTTGTTTTAAAACAAATTATTTTTATAAAATCACTTAAATCCCTAAACTCTGGGAATAAGCCAACATAGTATGTTTCCATTTAAACTGTCATTCCACCTCTTAACTTAGCCCCATACACGAAATATTCATCCCTCATACCCTCTCCTATTGAGTTTTCAAAACCTTAGCCTCTATTCAAGACAATCTTCAAGCTTCCTTTGAGTCCCAAGTCGTTTTGTGATCATCCAAATTCCAAGGTACTTTCTACGTGTAAAACACACTCTATTATCGCCCATAACAAAAATTGAAAACTTACTGATTATTTATCATCTAATACATCCTTCATGGTGCTTAACACATCGCTGGATCATAGTAGTTGTCAGATCGTCAAGGAAATCACAACTGTCACCGAAATCCCATTGGTAAACCTAAACTCTTGTTTTAGATTTATGAAAATATTACATGTTTAAAATCCAAATACACTTAAAATACATGTAATAACATAAACAAGATGATTTTTGGTTTTATTGTGTGATGTACCGTTTTAGGTTTTAGAATTCAAATGTAGTAAATGAATGGATGCTATATGAAGTACTATCTTAGTACTTATCTATATCAACTTACAGGGGCGGATCTATATTAACAGCAGGGGGTGCGGACGTTGCGGCTCAACTTCGTGCGCCTAGTGGAAAATTTGGTTTTTTTTTTACGAAATTTGAAAAATGTTACTACTAAAATGAAAAAAATGAAAAACGTTACTGCTGAAAAATGTTTCTAGATCCGCCACTGTCAACTTAGATAATGCATAAAAACGGTTGTATCAACTTACATAATTCTAGGTTATAACGTGTGATTAGGCTCTATGTCAACTTAGATAAATATATTTCCTGACTTTGAATCACCAACTTGGTTGTTGTACCATCTCGGAGATTCAGAGATTCATAACGATGGAATGTATTTGACTCCATGTTCTTTTTTTGGAATTTTTTTATGCATAGGTTATGAAAGTGGATTTAAGTTTGAGTTTATGATTTTGTGCTACAGAAATTATCGTTTGTGCTATTTCTTAGAATTAAAATTGAAGAAAAATGTAACTACTTAGTACTTAGAGTTATTTTGAATTGATCTCACGATCTATAAACAACTAAAATTGTTAGTTATGTATATTGCTTGAATACTTAGGTATATAATTACTAAATATTTACATAGTTATAATATTAATATTAATTAATAATTACCGAAATATAACCATTTTTTAACGCAACTCGAATTTAACACGTCTAGAGATGATGATTCTTCAAATTGAACGTGTCTCGAGATGATGATTTGGTGAGTGGAGAGATCGAGGCATTTATATCCACGATGATTGGGTGGATACCCAAGAAAAACACATGGTTTTGAGCGGAAGGTGAGTTTGTTTATTGTGGTGGAGGGAGTGACGGGATAGCAAAGGCAACCGAATACTCTAAGATGGTCATATTCGGGTGTGCAATTGTAGAGTTGGGTGGTGGGAGAGCGAAAGGCATGGTTTTTGTTTGGAAGAATGTGTCACACCCTCAAATTTCCACTGCGGGGTTTATACCGCGAGGCGCATGACATACCAGGATCCCATAGCCATAAGTCATCTGAACGAACTCTAAATGCCTAACCATTTAGTTCATTTTCAAAAATCAAGTTTAGTGTTTACCAAAAAGTTTAGTCAAGTTGCGGAAGCGTAAACCAAATTTATACCATTAAAACCATGCGCAAAACAACGTGCCCAAATTAAAACCATATGAAAGAAAACGTAAAGCATGATATGTAACTTAGGTGAATGCCCAAGACCCAAATGCAATGAAACGTGTAGTGCTTCCTAATCGTGACACCGGAAGCTAACTACCTGCAAAAGCATGTATATCGTGTGTCAACATAAAGTTGGTGAGTTCACAAAGTAAAGTAGGTGACCGAGCAAATGCGTAGGTCTCCAAGACCACGTAACCAAGTAAATGTGTAGGCCTCCAAGACCATGTAACAACAAGTAAATGCATTGGTCTCCCAGACCACGTAACAGCTAATTCACATGCCAGGGGTAGCTAACCCACTCATGATAACTAACACCGGTAATACCGAACTGCTATACTACGAGCTCCCACAATAAGGAACTTAAAGTGCCTTGCATCATTGCCCATCAACAATGATAATAAAAGTTAAGTTATAGTCCACACCCATGCTCCCAGCACGATGTGAGGTTTGTGAGACCTAATAGCGCTATCAACTAATAACCCGCTTGCCAACCCGGCAATTCATTCGGTATTTAGAAAGACTTCAATGATAGGGTTGGTTTAGTTCATCAAGGACATAAAGCATGAATTAATAAAAGTAGATTCACCCCGTAAACCTAGCACCCCAAAACCCGGGATGTGTAAAAGTAGTCCCAAACCGGACTATGAAAAAGTTAAGTAAGTTGTCTCCCCGAGACACATGCTTTTGAGAAAAAAAATAGTGAAACTCACCTTTGGTTGCAAGCAATTCATCCAAACTCCACAATAATGTGCTGCCAACTCCCTATTACAAGTTTCACTAAGTGAGTATATGTTTAATATCATTACACCATATGACCCGTTTGTCCAAGACGTTTAAAAGTTCAAAACCGTGTAAGTGACACCTAATGATTCTACATGCACAAGTAAACCCTACGGACCCGTTGGTGAACACAATACTTAAAATTATTTATGCACTTCATATAAACCTCATATAAGTTCCCATACAAGTTCATGTCAAATATAAGTCATACAAGACTCCAAATAGCCACTTAAGTGTATGTCACATAATCTGCGTTTTTAGGACAGATTATGCGCTGTGAAAACTAATTTATTAAAAATACTTATCCAGTGATTTAGACTCTCAAACTTTTACTGAATATTCCATAGATTCTAACGTACAAGCCCATATTTTTATTTCGTGACAAAACCATACACAAAAATTATGAAAAATCATACAATACAGCTATGTCCAGAAAATACTCACAACATATCAGATTAGTAGAAAAATTCCCAAAAAATGTGTATTCATCCAAATGGGATGAATCTACTTCGAAAAGACAAGTTACTACAATGTTGACCTACTGTCCAAATTTCATAATCTAACTTTTTGTAAAACTCAAGTTATGATCGTTTAAAGTTGACCCAGTTTACTAATCCGAAAATCTGATATGACCTTTAATCAAAGCAAATTCCAAAAACTTATCAAACGACGTCCAAATCAGATGATTTTGCCCATTATGAAAAGCTAAGACCATGTATAATGTTTTTATGCAAATAAATCATCAAAACAAACAATTTAACATCACGTTACAGCCTCTGCAAGTCGACCCAATCATTATGTCCAGATTCTAAATCATGCATCAACCCTAGTTTTAATCACTATCTTTGCATATAAACGATCATCAATACTCAACAAACATCATATAATATTAATAACACATAACCTGATGAAAACCTAGCAAGATACATGTCAAACATCATCAATCATAAACCCTAGAAGTCTAAAACATCAAGAACATCCAATACCATGCAATACATACAATAACCATCGCATAACATCATGTTTAACCCCATTAATCTTTATGAATAACAAGTTTTAATCTTTATGAAAATATTTCAGACCTAGACAAACTCGGCTATGATGTTTCGAAACATATTAGAGGAGATTAAAACATAAGAGATTGAATATTATACCGAAAGCACTTCAAAACCACCAACCAATTGCTCTTCAAGCTTCCCGATCGATGTTCTTGAGCCTTAGCAGCTGTTTAAGGTTAATATTTTCGTAAATAGGCAGTAGGGGGCGATTAAGGTTGAGTTTATGGGGTACTTGGGGCTTAAGATTGTTTAAATAGAGGTTTAAGGCGGTTTTGTTTCGTCAGGCACCCGAGAGCGACCGCTCGGCCTGAGTGAGCGGCCGCTCACTCAGCCTTGGCTCGTTCCGGGTGCTCAGGTACAGTGGCGTGTTTTCATCGACATTTTCGCTATTTTGGGCCATATTAAGTTCAACCCCATGTGTTAAGACCCCAACCATTCAAACGGTTCATCGATTACGGTTTCTAAATAACATGTTCGGTTTAAGTTCACGTAATCACATATAGTTTGCACATAGTTTCACAGAAACACATGATTGAAATCAATCTCAATCAATTAATTCATAATTATCTAATTTCATAATTCACCAACGTCCGGGGTTCACTACTCATGTATATAGTTTGGTAATTCCCCGAATTACCACTTCATGCAGTTATTAACTTATAACAGTGCAACGTGTGACTTATCTAGCTAACCCTAGTTAAGTAGAATGCAAGGAATGTAACTACAAGTAACTAGAGTTTAGTTAAAGTGAGAACCTGAAATTGCGGGGTATCACAGAATGTTAAGAAGATATGTGGCGGTTTCGAGGGCATGGTGCCACAGGTTAGGTAGAAGGGGAGCTTGGGCAAGGAGAGTGCGAATCATATTGTTTATGGTTCGTATTTTTCGTTCCGCCTTGCCATTTTGTGAAGATGTGTATGGGCAAGAAAACCGAAACTGCATTCCGTTATGGTTGCAGAAGTTAAAGAAATTTTGGTTTGCATAATCTTTACCGTTATCACATTGGAATTGTTTGATTTTATGGGTAAACTGTGTGCAGATTAGGTTATGGAATTTGGTGAAGGTGGTGTATACATGGGATTTGGTGGTGAGTGGGAAAGTCCACAAAAAATTCGTAAAATCATCTAAGAATATAATATAATAACGATGACCAGCGGTGCTTAGGACGAGTGATGTCCAAAGATCGTTGTGTATAATGTCAAATGGTAAATGTGTACAATTAATGGAATCATAAAAGGGCAATTTCACACTTTTACAAAAAAAATGCAAGGTTCACAAAGAGATTTATTAAGTTTGCCATAATCAATAAACGAAGAAAGTTTTAAAGAACGTAATAAATTAGAGCCAGGATGCCCTAATCGTTGATGTAACAACCGGCAAAAATAAGGTAATTCCGTACTAATTAACTAATATATGATTAACGTAATTAAATGCAATTATGTGTTGATTATTTATCAAGGCCTTAGGAGATAGCAATTTCCAAATAATGCATAAGAATGCATACGTTTAATGACGAAACATGATAGGATCATGTGCGAATAAACTTATCCGGTATGGACGTTGGCGATTACCCGGTAAAAAAATTAAATAAACGAAAAGGATCCCGGACACCCAGGATATAAAATAAAGGGTATTTTCACAAAATATAATGAGTTTTGGAACTCCAAAACCATAAGTGAAAACTTTTCATACAAATCTCCCGGTAACGAATAAAGTGCGCGTACCGCACCCGGTACGCGTATAACTTATAATTTCACCCGACAAAAGCCTAAATAACCAATCAACGCTTAAACTAGGCTATGTTTAAGGGTTATTAGGGGCATTTTTAATGTCCGAATAACATGCGGTTAAAACCCGAAAAATACCCGAACGACACCCGAACGACGAGGGATTGAACTTAACTAAATAACTAACAAATATTTTGTGATGTGGATCCCACAAAATCACCCCTAGAACCGGCTCCCAACCCCCCATGCTTGTAATTCTTCTTTTTGTACCTTAAAATCCAAACTAGATTATGGAAGATATGAGATGATATTATAAGTAATCTTAGGAGTACTTGAAAATCTCCAAAACTTTTCCACCCCTTAGAAACTCACGGCCACTTATCCATTTGAAACAATCTCCATGAGATTCAATGGTACAACAAAAGCCTTAGATTATGGAAAGTATATCTAAGTTAGATTGATAAAGGACATGCAAGAGATATGGAGGACATAGAAAGATTTATATAAATCCTCTTATTTGCTTCAAAACCCACGGCTCCAACATCTCACCATTTATCAAGATTTTTCTTTTGATCACTAGTACACACACATCCATAATATCTAGTAATGTATCTTTTAAAATCTTGGAAGATTATTTGATATGGGTTATAAAGATCACAAGGTTTAATCACTTGATCACAAACCTTTCTTTTTCTTTCACTTTGGCCGTGAGGTTCCAAGGCACACCACATCTTTTCTTCAACGTTAAACTCTTCAATTTAATCACTAAACATCCACCATCCAAACCCCATTGTGTGTTTCAAGAGCTTGGAGCTTAACCATTTGGAAGAACACACTAAACCTCATCCAAATCAAAGGTTTTTGTCTTCCCTAGCCTTGAGCTAGTAGTAAGCTTCTTAATCTTACTTTAGTTCACTAAATATTCATGTTATGTTTTTTTTAGAAGCAAGTTGTACATGGGGAAAAACTTGAATAAGATTTCATAAGAAAACCTATGATTTTAAAGACTAAAAATGGTGGTTAGTTAGTATAAATAAATTGAAAGCTTAGTGAGGGATGTTAAGTATTCATGTAGTTTTGTAATAAAAAGATGAATACTTAAAGAAAAATGGTGATTTGGATGACACTTGTTAATGGAACTTGAATGACTTAAAAATGATTTTAATCATCATGGATTAAAGATTTAAGACTAGTCTAAGTGTTATTTTTGCTAGAAAACTAGCATTATAAAAGTTACATATTTAAAGTCTACTCACTTGGATAAATGGAATTTGGATTTGTTGGACAAATACACTAATCACCCATATTAGTAGCCTTATTTATGGAATATAAGACTATTAAAAGTGGTAAGATGCAAAAATAATCTAACATTAAAAAGATGATCCTTTAAAGTCCACTAAATTGGGAGAAAAATGCTAACTTTGGAAGTTAGGATGGAAAAATACAACATTTATAAGTTAAGGGACTAACGTGGTAACTTTGAAAGTTGAGGGATTAAAATGGATATTTTAGAAACTTGGATCCAAAAATGCAACAATGGAAAGTTTGGTGTCAAAAGTATAAATAATAATTTTCCAAGGTTGGTTTGGTAAACACTAGTAAACTTGCTTATGTATTTGTATAAAAAGTGTATTTTTATAAAATGGAAGTTTATAAAAATATGGACTTTTGCTAACATAAGGATTTTATAAAAATAAAGGTTTTTATAAAAATGATGAACAAAATCAAAAACTTGGGAAAACTTATACAAAAATGAATACTTTTATATAAATGGGAATATAAAGGTGTTGGAACATTTTTGTATATAAATTGTGAAGTTTTGGGTTAAAAATATAAAAGTATTTTTAAAACCTTCCAAATAATATGTGTTGAGAATTAGAAAAGTGAATAATATTTCTATAAAACACATATTGGAAAAACTTGGAAAATTAACTACATAAGTTAAGAAATCGGACTTAGACGTGATAATGAACGATGACGTAAAAGCGGACAAACATGAAAAATGCCGTTACGGCAAGGCAAGTAAATATATATTTTAAGGAGTAAAATATACAACTTGGGTGAAAATTATACAACCCTTTCCTAAGTGTTGGAGAAAATATTCGTGGGAGAAAAACATAACATAAACGATTAAAACGTTAAACGAACGTATGGGCTTAACAAGGAAAATATATGCACATATATATATATATATATGTTTGGCTCGACGGAATTCTAGTGTATCTACTTAATGGGAAAGTAGATATACGAGAAGGAAAACCGAGACGAGTAAATAATATATATGTGTATACCGAACCGACGAGATCCTAGTATATTTACTTAATGGGAAAGTAAATATGCGGTGTGGTGAGTCGAGTCGGGCGTTAAGAATATACCATCGAACGACAAGACCTTAGTATATTTATTTGAATGGGAAAATAAATATGCGGTAAAGTGAGTCGGGTCGAGTGTTAAGAATATATTATATCGAACGATACGATCTTAAGTATAATTATTTAATGGGAAAATAATTATACGTTAAGTGAAGTCGAGTCGAGAATAATATTATACAAGTTAATGAAATATTAATGCGAATATATATATAACTTGTAAGAAAAGGGTAATCCATCGCCAACGAACCTAGGATACACGTTTAATTAAACAGGGAATTGGAATAAATCGTGGTCTGGGAGTTGGGTGTACAACTTGCCGAAGCACATGCACTATAGGTATAGTGGCTTATACGTCTAGGACGTTTGTAGGTGCGTGACCACAAGCTTGCTATTCCCTCTATTGAGCCGAGCACATACTCAGGTGAGTCTCACGGCCCGATTTTAAACTATTTTACGTTTTCGGGAGAAAGATATGTTAGGGAAAATGTTTGACGGGATAATTACTTGAGATGTGATCGCCACTCGGGGTTGAGACCTCTCTTCTATAATCATTTATTCAGGGAAATGAAACCGAAGGAATATTTGAATAGTACTATTGGTGCCTGACAAGGCCCACCCCTAATCGATAGCGTCGATTTTGCATCGGCGTATGCCTGGGGTGCACGTATTCTGAAATTAAGTCGTAGGATACCGAGTAACGACTTGGATCGGGGCATCATTATTATTTGTCTTGGTTTGATTATAGGCTCAAGTAGAATTATAGGAACTTGCAACTCCTATATATTGTCATAACATGGTATTTCCCAAGTGTTTAAGTTTTGGAAACTAAAAACATGTGAACTCACCAATATTTATATATTGACGAAATTTTAAACATATCTTTCAGGTAACTAAACGGAGACGGGCATGGCAAGCTGGGTCATCGGAATCTCTTATGCAGGCGTCGGGTGTTTTTGCGGGGTTTCACCTTTATTTCCCAAGTATATGGGATATATTTGAGAAACCTCCTTGTTTATGTTAAAAACAATTTGGATTATGTGTAATCTTTAAACATGGTTTTGACGCCTAAATAAATGACCCATTTTCTTAATTACTTGAGATTTGCATTAACCTTGACTTTATACGCTTGAACCGTCGCGCCACGTGTTTCCGCCATTGGCGTGGTGTGACAGTTGATGCCAGCGTTCTTGAGACACGGCAGCAAAAGCAGATGGTTGGTTAGTCTTAAGTGGAAGCGGTTCAGTGAGAGGGTAGAGGTCTCCTGTGCTATTGCATCGTAGGATAGGAGCCCGAGTTTTGAGATCCTTCACAACAAAACCAAAAGGTTCAAATTCAACAGACACAAGGTTATCAGTGGTAAGGTGACGGACAGATATAAGATTTTTGATTATTTGGGGGGCAAAAAGGACATTATTGAGTTTTAAAGGTGGAAAGGGCTGTGGTAAGTGTTGGTTGCCTTGGGCCAAAACAGGTATTGACATGCCATTCCTAACAATTATATTTTTATTAGTGCACTTATTAAAATTAGACGGGGAATATATACCTTGAGCATTGGCGGAATGAGAAGAGGCACCAGTGTCCATCACGCCGTGATCCGGAGGGTTCAATGACATGGTGTATAGAGCCTGTTCGATATCCATGGATGTGTACCATGTGTAGTGGGCCTGATCCGGTCTTGGGCCTAATATCCCTTGAGAGCTTTGGTTAGTGGGCCTAGATGGGTAAGGACAAGGTGGGTGGGCCGCTTGGTTTGTGTGGTTGAGGGATTGGTTGTTTAAAACACTGGCCCACTGATTTGCAATCCAATTAGAAGGAAAGATGATATCGGGGTGATTGGTAGGAGTTTGAGGGGTAGCAGAAAAGTGGCATGAACTGCGATTGCTTGTGTGACGGCCACCGCGACCACGACCTCGAGACCCGCGCGAGCGGCCGCGTCCCCTCTCCGGAGTGTTGTAGTCAGGGGACAGTGTGGATGGGTTGTTGGTCGTGGCAGCGAGGGCAGTGGATGCTTGCTGGGCAGCCCGAGTAGCTTGTCTCTTCTTCTTGCTCTCTTCTAGATTTATGCGGGATCGTACTTCACTGAACAGAGGAAGGGGATCCCGATTTTGAAGAACCGTGGAGATGCCATCGAACTGTTCGGTGAGGCCGGTGAATACTTTGGTGACGAGCATCTGATTATCTACTGGGGATCCCACACTAATCAACTGATCTGCCAGATTCTTAGCATGTTAACAATATTCCTCCATGGAGGAGAAATTGTCAAGGCAGAGATTAGAAAATTCTTGACCAAGGAATATAGCACGGACGTTCTTATTGTCATGAAACTCTGCCTGAATCGCATTCCAAGCGTCATGAGCCGATTGGTTCGGAACAATGATGATATTGAGGAGGGCAGGGGAGATAGTGGCATATATCCACTAGAGCATTATGGCGTCTAGACGAGACCATAGGGCTTCAGTGGCTGCTAGGGCATCGGATTTAGCGGCATCGGAGGAAGAGGCTGTCGCCGGGGTTCTGGGTGACAGATGGTCAAGGACCTCATAGGCCTGACAGTGAACACGAAAAGGGTGGTCCAAGTGGTATAGTTGGGTGAATCTTTATCAAAAACAAGAGGAATATGTGTTTTGATATTAGAGACAGTCAAGGCAGGGTGCAGTTTGGGATCCATTAGGTGATGGAAGGAGGAATGGAGCGGAGAAGCGGGTAGGCAGAGGAGGAGATGAAGTTTGCCGGCGGCAGAATTAGAAGCAGAATTAGGTCACAGGAAGGATCGTGAAGATAGGTATGATACCATATTGAAGTGATAGAAATCTTGCCTTCTCATTATGATAATTGTGAGTATAAATAGATACAACCGAATAATCTCCTAATTTCGAAAAGTTTAACTAATTACAAATCACATACAAATCAATTGTATAGTTTCCTAATCTATTAAGAAGAAGAAGATTGTGGTGAAAGAAGGAGTTGCAGAGGAAGAGGAAGTAAAAGAGGATCCCGTGAAGAAGATGGGTTTTATTTTTTATTTTATTTTTTTATAAGATGGGTTTTATTTTTTTTATTTAATGTAATGTTTTAAAAAATGTTATGTAAAATATTTATGTTTTATATTTATTAATTTGGTAAAAAAATGACCCGCTCACCTATAGTTACAACGGGATCAAGGTACCAGCCCGTGGTCGTGAGCCAGTGCCACATCGACACCTACATGACAATATTATTCAATAAAGCGTTGGCTCACCTCTAACCACAGCACATAATCTAACAGTTATGTAAGTAAGTTGGTTTGCCGTTAAATAAAATTAATATATATATTGTCCAACACTTGTAGCCCAGTTGGTTGAGGGCCTAGAGTTTCCTATGGAAGGCTTGGGTTCAATTCCCACTAACTACATTTGGAGGACATTGGTGGAGGGGAAATGAGGGATTACCCGGCCATTGGCTTGGGTTCGAGTCCTGATCCCGACCGGTTTTACCGATTATTTCACTGTTGTGCCTTCGGGCGGGTGAGTGGTCGGGTTTTCCCGGGAATTGGTGGCAATTGGTGGCCCGAGTACTCTCGAGTATCTGATTTGCCAAAAGGGTGCCCGAGAATGATTGGAAATTGATTAGTTTAAAAAAAACAT
Organism: Ambrosia trifida; assembly: GCA_028751855.1. Classification (NCBI taxonomy): domain Eukaryota; kingdom Viridiplantae; phylum Streptophyta; class Magnoliopsida; order Asterales; family Asteraceae; genus Ambrosia; species Ambrosia trifida. The sequence goes on along the minus strand of CM054124.1, from coordinate 60,585,004 downwards.
AAAACATATATTAGTGAAATTATTTCAAGCAACCAAAACGTCACATCGCTCCTCAAGATGGACCACAACAGTAATATATTGCGATCAATCACATCAAATATCACACATAAAAGTGGATAATTTGTATATTTAAATCACCGTATTAAACAAACACATATTGAGTGACAATGTGTAATGTACTCGTTCTGTCGCTTAAAGCAAGAGACGATCATATTGCTTGTATTGTGCAATGAATAATCCAACTACGTGACCAATGGCTACTAGCAATCATACCCAGGGGCGGATCTAGTAACAAACCATCGGGTTCCCGGGAACCCAGTCGGTTTGAAAATTTTAGTGTTAATACATAAAGAAAATATTGTAGGAACCCATAAGTAAAATGTTGTAGGAACCCATAACAAAGTTTAATGAGTGCTCCACTGGTAAAATCCACCTATTCTATGCATTAGAACCCAAGTTCGATTCCCGTTGTCAGTTTTTGGTTCTCTTTTTTTTTTTTTTTTGTGTGTGTCTTAAAACCTAGGGTCTACCAAAAATAAAACCTTTATACACTAATACACATCCAGCCGCCATTCTTGTTTTGGCTTCGATCACTTCTCTTTCAGCTTCAATGTGAAGAGTTCTTCGTTTGTTTTTTTTTTTTTTTTTTGGATAATTTATTCCATAACAAAGAACATGATCTTTTTCTAAAACAATAACACCAACTGCATTTGGACCTCATGGCTCACCGCCTCTTTCTCTTCAACTGGTCTTCGTTGACTCACTCTGCATTTGGACTAAAGAGTTCTTTGTTGTTTAAATAAATGTTATGGGACTATTATTGGGATTTCAAGAAACAAGATATGATCTTTATATTTTTAGTCCATTACAGTATGACATTTTTTTAGAAAATAATCGGAAGAAAAATGTCAAGTTAAGGTTTGAGTTTTGAGTTTGATTCATAACTTGTTATTAATCTCTAAATTCTTATAGGATTATTGTATTAGTTATAGTTTTGTTATTATCGTATTAGGTATTTTAGGGATGTTAAATTTTGACATGTTGAAACCTAAACTAACCCTAACACCTAAACCGATCCAAACCCCTAAAACGATCCGAACCGTCAAACGGATCCGAACTGTCAAACCGACCCGAACCCATGCACCGACCCGAATTTTTTTATGTTCCATCACATGAAAGTAGTGCATCTAAAAAAGGAACCCAGTGAAAAAAATTCCTGGATCCGCCACTGATCATACCACACATTATTGAAGCTACAAATCCATTTATAGTCCAACTAAGGTTCAAAGTTAATCTATCTAATTTCAGTAAAACAGTAAAATGTTTATCCTTTTTTTATTGGGAACGCCACGCCAAACTTACATACTCTTAAACACTTCTATACCTCCAACTAGCAGGATTAAAACCCTCCACCTACAGGAAAATGTCTGCAGTCTGCGGATCACATCTGCAGGAGAAGAGGTGGACTAAAGGTCTGCAGTCTGCAAAAAGAAGACTGTTTGTTTGTTAATGTCTGCAGGCTGCTGAAATAAACTGAAATTTAAATAAACTGATTTTTTACAGCAGTCTGGTGGTGATGGACAGTGGTGGTGGTGGGTGGTGGTAGACCGTCGTGGTGGTGGACCGTCGTGGTGGTGGACCGTCGTGGTGATGGTGGTGATGGTGGTGGTGGTGGTGGATCGTGGTGGTGGATGGTGGTAGTGGTGGTGAACGGTGGTGGTGGACTGTGGTAGTGGTGGACGGTGGTGATGGTGGTGGGTGGTGGACTGTGGTGGTGTGGACGGTGGTGGTGGTGGTGGGTGAGGAGAAGAGAAGAGGAGAGGAGAAGACATTGGAACGAGTCTGCACTAAGAAGAGGCCAGGAAGACTTTTTTGAGTGAAATGTCTTCTAAAAAACAAACAATCTGCAGACCCCTAAAAAAAGGTCAGAACTACTTCTGAGCAAAAAACAAACAGCCTCTAAGTCCCTTGTGGACCCCGAAACGTTTAGCTAGAAGGCTAAGACCAAACAATTGACAATAATTTTTTCATGTAGATGTTCATGACTCATGGCTTATTGCCCTCAATATTTAAAAAGAAAAAAACAAAGATACATGCAGTCATGCACCATTTTAAGGTTGACAACTGACGTGTCACCAAGAGTTGTAATGTTTTAACAAAATCGTTATGATTTACAAAAGGAATAAATTTACTATGACTTGGGTACACGTTTTCATAACAAATTATTGCGTATTCATTCTTGTTTTGTAACAAATACTATCAAAATATTTCAATATGATTACTAAATTATAGGATTTTTTTACATATTTTCCCCTGTTAAGCCTTTTAATTACATATTTACCCAACCCTAAAAATCAATTACATATTGTAGTGCAGTGGTATAGGCGTCGGTGGGCAATGATCAAAGACCCGGGGAAATCTAGGTTCGATTTTTGAGCCAGACAGGTTTTACCAGTATTTTCACCGTCGTGCCTACGGGCGGGTGGGTTACCGACTTTTTCCCGGAATTGGTGTTTGACGACTCGGAGTACTCGATTTGCCTGGTGGGAGCACCAAGAGTGTCTGGGTTTGATTTGTTAGCCGTTAAAAAAAAAAAAAAAAAAAAAAAAAAAAAAAATCTAGTTACACAAAAGAACTCGGTCAGAAAGTTTCACGAGCCGATCCTTAGAAGTTTATAATTTATTTCCTTTAAAGCCATCTAGTTACGTATTGTGCAGCCAAAATGTGTATAATATTGAATATAAATATGTTGAATAAACAATTACAATCACGAGGGTCATGAAGGTTCAAGCATTAATAATTTGAATCCTTGATCGTCACGAAATTTCTGAATTTCGTTTCTTGCTGACCACGTGAATCTTCTAATTTACTTTACCTATATATGCATGAACATATAAAATAACATTTGGATTTGTATACTTTTCCACGTTTGAATATTTTATTTAGATGAAACAATTCGAATCAAACACGTATTGTAAAATCAATAATTCATGTGTCAATATATCAATGATGACCGATGAGCATACTTTCTAATGAAAAAGGGTCTTGAATATAGAAAAAGGAAGTCTAATTTGTAACCTTTGTGTATTTCCGACGTGATTCAAAACACGACACAAACCTAGCATAAATATTTTTAGGTTGGATTTAATTTAAACGGGTTGAGGTTTCTTTCTGTCAAACTAACTAATAAATTTCACTAAACAGGTTGTCCTAGGTTGACTCGTTTAGTTATTATAAATTGTTAAGGGGTATTTTATCTCAAAACATGATCAAGCTCGACCTCAAAAAAGTTAAATGAGCTTGAGCTCGAGCCGGGTTAAACTCGGACTCGACTCAACTCGTTTGCACCCCTAGTAATACATGATACTAGTCCCCACATACTAAGATATATATTGTATTGTAGAGTCACTCAAGCATTGATGCTTAACGCTCTTTCTTGATCATCCTTTGTCTGAAACAGAAAGGGATTCATATTGACTTGTAGTTTAATGCAAAACTCTAAACATTTATTAATTTCATATTGTTGTTTTGAAATGCAACCGGGCAAACTTTGCAGCAACGGTAATGTTGTTGTCAAATAACATGAAGGTCATGTGTTTGAGTCATGAATATAGGGTCTTGCTGAAATGCAAGGTAAAGGTCCATACATTAGGCCCAAGCTAGCTCGAAAGTTGAAACCTAGACCCAATGCATACGAGTAGGCCTGTAAATAATCCAAATGTTTAGTGTACCATTCGTCAACCATCGATAGGAACTTCATTTATGTTCTTTTATTTAATAAATGAATGAAAATGAACAAAACTTTATCCATTTAGTTAAACGAAAAAACATGACCACATGTCTCGCTTGTTCATTTATGTTCACGAACGTTCGTTTAAGTTTGTTTATTATTTTCGTGAATTCTCATTTGTTTATTTTCATTAAATTATGTTGCTTGTTTAATTTCGTGCATTAATATATTCATTTAAGATTGTTAGGACATTAAAAATTTAGTGTAGCTTATGAAATTAAAATATCATCCATGACAACTTAGTCTAGCTGGTTTATTTCTTTTAAGACACAAGACATTGTTATTCATATTAACTTTTAGTTAGTGTTAGCTAAGTTATGTTCGTGCATCTATGATCAGTTACTTTGTTCGTTTACTTTAATGATGTCACACCCTCAAATTCCACATGCGGGGTTTACCGCGAGGCGCGTGACACACCAGGATCCAAGTCAACGGTCACAATAAACGACATCTATATGATATGAAAACAATGTAAATTGCCCATTAAGTTTTCAAAAATCTAACCATCGCTACGGAAGCGTAAACTTTATTACAAACCAGAAGTAAAACATAAAAGTCTGAAAGTACTAAAAGACATGCAAATGGATCCTAGACGTCGTGAGACTCCGTGCGCCTAAACTCAATGCTGCTATCTTAGCGACCTGAGAAAACATGCCAAAAAGGCGTCAACATATAATGCTGGTGAGTTCACAGGTTTTAAGTTCACAAAGAGTTTCAAGTGTAAAGAGTTTCATCTCAAAAGTACCAAGTATGCAAAACCTTTAAGTAAATAACAAACGTTCCCTTACTACTATGACCGTGTTGCCAAAACCATTACTGACAAGTGTTGCATGTGTTACTGCTCGTGTTTGAGTTGCCAAAGATAGAGACAATATGCACCCGCCCGGCTCCCAGCCGTTAGGTGGGGTTCATCAAGCCCAATAGATCTATCCACATTTCCCCCGTTGTGCCCCGCACATTCATGGTTTCCTCAGGGACTTAGCGTTGCGTTGCGTCGTATAGTAATTTAAAACAAGCGTTGCGTTTCCAAAAGTGTTGCGTTTCAAAGTGTTGTGTTTCCAAAAGTGTTGTGTTTCAAAGCGTTGCGTTTCCAAAAGTGTTGTGTTTCATAAGCGTTGCGTTTCAAAAGTGTTGCGTTTCATAAACGTTGCGTTTTATAAGCGTTGCGTTTCAAAAGTGTTGTGTTTCATAAACGTTGCGTTTCAAAAGCGTTGCATTTCAAAAGTGTTGTGTTTCTTAAACGTTGCGTTTCAAAACATAAACGTTGTATTTGTTAAAACGTGTGGCATGCTTCTCCCCCGAGAAAAAGTGTATAAAAGAGGGGTCGTGAAACTCACCTTAGAGTGCGTCCTCAGTAAAATAGAAATCCGAAACGTGTGTAATAGTCCCTACTAGTGGCGACCTATCAATGAGTTTACATAAGTGTGATGACTACTAACCCGAAGGCTAATCAGTCCCCAAATTGTCCAGACCGTGACTGTGTATGTTGAAACATGTTTGAACGTTAAACCGACCCGATCAGGCAAGACCCGACATCCCATTGGTGACCCGACATCCCACGTGTTAGCTACATACAAGATATCATGCAACCTATGCAATTAAACACTTAGCATGCGCAAACATTCACCATATCTAGCATAACGCCCAATTAACGCATAAACAAATCCGGACACGCATTACCAAGTTATTAGACATGTCACGGGGTTCCTAACATGTTCCTAGGTGTCAAACCGTGTTCCGAGATGTTAAAATACTCATATAACAACAGTACACGCGATTAGGAATCAAACATGCATTTAGGTAGGTCAACTAGTGATTAGGATGGTCAACTAGTGATTAGGATCGTAATCACATGTGTTACATGTGATTAGGCTATCATACATGCATTTAGGAAGGTCAACTAGTGATTAGGATGGTCAACTAGTGATTAGGATCGTAATCACATGTGTTACATGTGATTAGGCTATCATACATGCATTTAGGAAGGTCAACTAGTGATTAGGGTGTCATCACATGACTTTACATGCGATTAGGCTCCCAATCGCCCCCAAGTATCATGCGATTGGTGCCAATCGCCCCTGTTATAGGCGATTAGGAATTCCTAATCGCCCCTGCTGCACATTTCCGTCTTTTCGCATGTTTAACCCTCCAAATCAGATCCGAAACATGTGGAAACACCCAATATCAAACCCAAAACATTTATCAAACTATTTCAAGCAAAAACCCCTAATTTATTATCATCCTAGCTGTCCCGAATGCAAGCGTTTTCCCAAAATGGCATAACTAGCATGTAAACATCACATCAACATGCAAAACTTACCCTAAATAGCAAATATCCAGATTTCATCACATAATGACGTTGTCCGACACTATCCTACTGTTCTAGCATCATCTTAGAGTAAACCCTAACCTCAAACAATCAACAAAACACAACATATCATCATCAATCCTTCATAATCATTCAAACGGGTCAAAACGCCTATTATCAACAATACACATCTATGAACCTCCAAACTCCTAGATTAACATCATAGTAACTCATTTAGGTCATAAACATAACAATAACACAAGAACAATCATGTTTAAACAATAAAAATCCTATCTTGCATGAATACATTACATATAACAAGCATAGAGGTTTGGGTTTGTTTAGAAACTGATTTTAATGAGTTTTCAAAGACACAAATGTTTAGAAACCAGGTCTGGACCTTTAGGGAGCAAAACAATATCATTACAAAGGTTTGGGATGAAGAACACACCTTGAATTTGCAAGATTATGAGGTGTAAGGCTTGGAAAGGTGATTTCTTGAGCAAAAATGTGTTCCAGAGGTTGGATATGGTGTGGGATGGCTTTGGGGTGTATTAGGGTTTCACAAATGATGTTTTACAACATAAGGGCGGTATTTATAGGCGTTTCTAGTTGTTCAGCACATGTCAGGCGATTATGCAGCAGTATAGGCAGTTAGGCCCCAATCGCCCCTAAGGATCCCCCAATCGCCTGTATTACTGGCGATTAGGCCAGTCACTGGTGCCTAATCGCCTGCAGCCTCTGTAAATGGGTTTTTGGCACGTTAAACACTATTTTAACACATGTATGCACGTATTCATGTTCCTTAATTGTTCGTGTTTGATCGTCTATTCGGTAAAAGTTAAGCGAACGAACACGGATATACCTCGTTTATCTTCGTTTGGTTCATTTCATTTTAGAGCATTCACAATAGTTGCTCCATCTCCATCTCTATAATTACAATAAAAATCACTACCTTTCTCTCTCATTTTCTATTTAATAATATTTATTCTATACTTTTATCATTACCTTTTCTCTCTCTCTGCTAAGAATCACTTTTAAAAATATTAAAAAATTATGGAGGATGAACAGTGTCTCCTCCAAATTTACTGGTGAACAGTGTCTCCTCCATATATTTTCTCTCTTCTTTACTCACAACCACTTATACCCACTCTATATAATATAGAGATCACACTCACGCCATTATAGTTAAAAGATCTGCAGTCTGCGAATCACATCTGCATACATCTATAGGAGAAGAGGTGAACCAAAGGTCTGCAGTTTGCAAGAAAAAAAAACTGTTTGTTTGTTAACGTCTGCAGCGTAACCTAAAACCATAACGATAACCAACCACAACCCACCATAACCATAACCCACCACAACCCAACATAACCATAAAATTCATCCATCTACAATCCATATCTTTTATTTATATACATACAAATTCATCCATCACTCACTTTCATCACTTTGTGACGTTTTCTCACACTTCGGATAATACAGATAGGGATTTTCAGATCCAGATTCGGATTTTTTTTTTTTAATACCCCTAGCTATGTCTTCAAAAAAAAGTCTGCAAAACCTTAACGTCTGCACGCGTCTGCGTGGCACAGACAAAAGAGGTCAAAAAGTACTTCTATCGAAAACCAAACAACTCCTAAGTCTAACCATATAAAAGTGTCCTTCTAAGAGGTTTTAGGTTGACGAATTTTTAGAATCCGTAAAAGGAATCAGAATTTAAAGAAATTACAACTTGTGATGCATTTGGTTAAAAAATAAGTTTGCTTCATAAATTTGTTTAAAAAGTCAAAATGTAGGAGGCGATGATAACATTAAAGACAATTGACAATATCCTTATGACTTATACTAGTAGAAAATCCACGCGTTGCTGTGTGAGCGATGATATAGTGTAATACTTTATATTTAGTTTATCAATCCTCTCTTGTAGTGGTGTCATTGTGGATTTACGTACCTCATCCAAGTCTTAAAAAATATGCCACTTAGGTCTTCTAAATTGGTATACATGAATATTGATCTTATAAATATTATGAAGCCGTGTGGGTTAACAATTTTTAAGTTTTAAATGGATTATTATTGAGCTCTCAACTTTTAAGTAGTAAATGGGTTTTCTATTTAAAAAAGAAACACACACACAATATAAAAAAGTTACAATAACAACAACAAAATTGTGCCCATGATTAAAGTGGGCCCAAAATGCTTATCGCCCCAAATGCTTATCTTGGCATTTTCTTTTAGAAAAAAATTGCTACACTTTTCATGGGTTAAAATTAATCGCTTTCATCACCAAATGCCCTAAAAGCATTGAAGTGCCTAGTGAATGTGATTTGTCTATACAATATTACAACCATGGTGTTTAATGAATCCTATTTTTCCATATAAAATATACTCAACACTTTTGAAATGTGTGTTTTTTATTTACATGTACTTAATCAATAATATTTTATGAGTTTATAGCAAAAGACGGCTATATATCTTATATGCATCTCGTTTTTTAATTAATTATAATCTACGAACATAGAAAGTTTCCATAAGTTCCAATAGGTTGGTATTAATAATATAAGTTACATGGTGGAAAAGATCTTTGGTATGTATTACACACATATACAATGTGCATAATATGTTATACATAAGGGGCAAAAAGGGAAGAAAATGATAAAAATATAGAGATTTGTAAAAAGGCTTTTCATATGTCATCTTAAAATTAATGTGAAATTAGCTTTAAGGACATCTAGAATGAATTAAATAGAAGTATAGATAGATAAGGATAAAATAGTTTATGTTACATAGATCTTGGAGATTGCTTATGCCTGAAACGAGCGACTAAATGTCTAATATTATAGAGATAAAGTTACAAGACGTATAAGCAAACTGATGACAAGTGTGCTCTGGCTCACGGGACCGGTTCAAGAGGGAGTATTTTGAAGTTAGTGTTTTAGGCTTCCAATCTAATAGAGCCCACAAATTAAGAGGAAAAAAAAAGGAATTATATATGGTATTTTTGCAATCAAGATTCAATGATGCAATTTTTGCAATTTTTAATTTGCATTTGGATTTCGTTTTGGTGATTTTAAGTTTAAATCTTACATTTGTGGCCAATGCTTGTTATTGTTTCTCACAAAATAGAAATTCAATCAAATATCTCTATGGTTTGTGAGATTAATTGTATTTATTATGTAAATAGTTATAATTTTACAATTTACTTTTTTCTTCAATGTTTTAAGTTGTTTTAACCATTTTTTTTTTTACTTTTGCAAAAGGGCCCATTTAAAATTCACTTTTGGACCCCACAAACATTGAGCCGGACATATGGCCCTCAAGTCACTCATCACTAACTTTGCATCAACTCCCCATTAAATCTATCAAAACAAACTAGTTTACTAAAAACATGATTAAAAAGTTACAAATCACTCAAAATGAATGTAACCCACTTTCCTAAACAAGGAAACATAAGAAATTAAGTGTTTGGTAATGAAAGCCCTTTCCATGAACCCATTCTTATAAAACCAACTCAAACCTCTAGTTTCTACACAAAACATGGCCAACATATGCTCCCTTTTTATACTCTATCTCCTCACCACCATGTCCCTAACTCTTCCATCCACCGGACACCTCTTGAAGTCCCGCAAAACCAAACCATTTAAGCTCGGAACCGCGAAACTCAGCCACTTTCTATTCTACTGGCACGACATCCAAAGCGGGCCAAACCCGACCACCATTAACATTGTCCAACCACCTCCTAGAAACACCTCACTCAACACAGGATTTGGCATTGTTAACATGATAGATGACCCATTGACGGATAGGCCCGATAACAGTTCAAGGGTGGTGGGTCGGGCCCAAGGGTTTTACGGGCTGGTTTCGCAAGAGGAACATGTGTTGTTGATGTCTATGACTATTGTGTTTACGACTGGGAAGTATATTGGCAGCACGTTGACGGTGTTGGGCCGCAATTCGGTGTTTGAGAAGGTGAGGGAAATGCCTGTGATCGGAGGTACTGGGCTTTTTAGGTTTGCTAGAGGGTATGTTCATGCGACTACTCATTCATTGAATGCACAAACAAGAGATGTTATTGTTAGGTATTATGTTTGTGTTTTGCATTATTGAGTTTTAAGTTTTACATGTAAAGTTTAATTAACACATTAATAATATCATGTTATATTGCATGTTTTGATAATGTATATGATATTTTGCAACACGTTCAACATGACGCCACATTAAATATTTTGAATCTAATGATATCTAGATTCTACGAATAGTCGATAAAAGTGTTTAAACACCAAATCGTACGTTCACTACGTTCGACTGTTAAGCCAAAACAACGGCGAAACCTCTGGTACAGTGGTCGCTTCAGGACCGTCCATGAGATTTCTAGGGATATGTGTGACAAGTAAAAAGAGACTCTTAAAATAGAAACTTATATACCACGATCAGTGATTGGCTATTGAAGCAGTTCATAACCATGGTCTGATTGTCTATTACGACAGTTCGATTGCTGGTCAGCTATTAGAGGGGTATTTGGGTTATTATTAGTGTTTAAATGGGCCAAAGGGGTATTAGCTATTTGATTCAAATGACTAGTTGGTGAATGGGCTAATGATATATAGATATTTACTTATTGGGCAATTGGCCTCCTCTACTCAATAAAGCAACCCTAAAAGGCTAAAACAATATCTTTTAATTGCATATACTGATATGTTTAAGGTAATCCGAGTATGTGATAATTTCAATCTATTCAATTGTTGTGTTGTTGATTATACTAGTGAGAAACCCGTGCGTTGCTGCGGGGTAAAATTTTGCAACTTGATCAATGTTACAAAACTTGCTAGTTAAAAATAGGCTAAAACGTCAAACGAGCGAGCATCACGGAAGAGATTACCCGTGGCGTGATACCGTCATTGCAAAATAAGCATGATAAAGTGGAGGTGAGTGCTCCAAATATAGCACAAAAAGAATTAATGCCATGATGAAACTTACACATAGTTATACATGCCACACAAAATAATTATCAAGATGTATTGTATATACACATTTTGATAAAGTGATAAGGTTATGAATATACCTTTGATGGTTTATTGGCCATTAATATGTTAGACATAACCATCAATTTCTTATTTAGTTCATTAAGCACTAGTGGGGTGCCCGCGCGTTGCGGCGGGGTGACATATATTGAAGCACATAGTGTCGGAAACCTACGCAATGCAGCGGTGACGATAATGTAGTACCCGACACTCATTTTGTGCTAATTTACAACCCTCTCATGGTATATTATATTGTATTTATATTGGTAATCTAAATCAAGAGGTGTGTATATCAAAAATATACTTTGATACTAACAAACCGGTTATCAAACCCATTAACACGAAAAAGTATATACATGAAACTGAACTTTTTCCTTTAAGTGGTTCTACATGAAACCAACCATCTAAAACAACAAAGAGAACCTGATCCACTAAATCATTAACAACATTTTAAGCTAGTTGCACGAACTCACAAAAATAATACATTTTTCTTATGTGGTTAAATGAAGAAACCCTTTTGGCAAATTTCGTGTCTATAAATCTTTAACTTCATAAAGAAAGTAAAACCCATTTTCTGTAAACTCCATGCAATTTTCTCCATCTCTAGTTGGGTTAGTAACACCATGCTTCCAAAAGATACGTAAATAACTGAGTTGGAATACTTGGTTTTAAACCATTTGGTGCAGTAATCATCAAATGGTCTCCATTGACTTGCACCACAACCTTTGTGATTCGCTTTCCTTAGGCACACTAATGTAAACATCATTACCATTTGAAATGGGTTGATTGTATAGTGATTTGAAAATGGGTTAAGTCACACATTCGTGTCCTTTTTTTTTATAAACATATAGTGAATGAAATATGATTACAAAAGGTATTTGTTACAACAATAATCTTTTATTTTTTTAACTAAATGGCATAGGTATCAGATATACACTTTAGACAACTTTCAACCCATTTAACAATTTTAATCTCTTTTAGGTAAATATTTCTGTCACACCAAGTGACCATTTAAGGATAAACCATAACTTAAATCAACTTACTCAAATGTATATCGTTAAAAAAAACATTAGTTTAGATATTCATTCTTTTCACAAAACTTCAAAATTGGGGTATTTAGAAAAGCTCGGGGCAAAGAGTATTACAACTAAAGTATAATAAGTAAAAATAACATAAACTTTCATTTGACTTGATTCATAAGGTTTTCGAAATCACATATGAGCAAAAAATAATTAAAATTCATACCTTATTAGGGTTCACAAAGTAGTCGTACAACCTATTTTCTTCCTATAAAACTGCCTTGTTCCTGGTACAGTGACCACATAAAAAAAAACTTGTAACTAACACGATTAAGGCCTTATTGTATAATAAATCAATAACAAGTGAATAAAACTTCTAAACTTCTCACTCTCACCAGAAGTTTCGTCTTTTTGCAAGATCCGAATCCCAAACACGGCCATACATGTCATCCAGATACCCATTATAACATGTACAAGAAGAACATTCTTCAAGAGAATTATGTGCAAATCCTCCCCTTCAAAACTCCAATATCCATGAACCAAGTAAAGCAATAAACCTTGATTGATGAAAACATATGTACCACTAAGTTATATGAGTGAAATTTAAATAAAACAAGTAAAAAACTATATGAATTACAACAAATTAAAGATTAAGAAAAAAAACATACCTGATTGATTGATTACACTTTGTATAGAGAACAAACTTTTATTAAAGAAAAAAACAGAGAGTAAGGATCAATGAAGTAACAAATGTTATTGCTTTACTTGGTTTATATAATGATATATTTGCTTGAGTTAAAAGCAATAATGAGTGGTTTAATTGAAATAATTGAGAGTTAGAAGCAATTAAAGGGTGGTGACTCTTTGGCTTTCATATGATTTTTATAACTCTTAAAACTTTTGGATTTCTTTCCTATTCATTAATAATTAGTTAGATTTACATTAAACTCTAAAGTTTAACTCTATTACATAATCAACTTAAATATTCATGTAGAATGACAATTTTACCCTATTAGTAACTTCATTAAGTTGTTGTACCACAAGCATAAGATGTAGTATTTACTTAAATTTTGTTGGTATCCTTCCCTTATGCTTTATTATATAGTATAGATAAGTTAATGACTTGCATTAGTCATTTGTACAATTGTAATCAAATGTTGCACATAAGGGCATAAAGGGAAGGATTTGACAAAAAGATAGTTGTTTACCTTGTGATCTTTTGTATGTCATCTTAAAATTGACATGAAGTGACTATTTTAGCCATCTCTCCTCCTTTATAATGTAGTATAGTATATCCTTTATAATGTAGTATGGATATAGATATAGATATAGATATAGATATAGATATAGATATAGATATAGATTATTATTAATTCCCTTATTCTTATAAAATGAAATCTAAAATATCAAAGTTGAAATTTAATCACTTGATAATTGTTTTTGACAAATGGTGAAACACATTCTTAACAGTAGACGAAGATCGGGAGTTACAATATGGAAGGTTGAAGATGGTCAGTTGGAGTTTTCACATTGACCTTTGAATAATAGGTATGATACAAATTAAACCCAAAAGTTATCAAACCAAATTTAATTACTACAAATTAATATTTATGTAAAAAGACAATTGTGCCCCCTAATTAACTTAATTGAGTATTGTACCACAAGCATAAAAAGTAGTAATTACTTAAATTTTCCCGGTATCTTTGCTAAATGCTTTATAATATAGTATAGATAATTTCTTGTGTTTTTGTTCCTGGAATTCTATAATCTTAAAGGGTGAAAAAAAAATATGTCTAAGTTTCTGTGTTGAACTCTTAACGAATAAAGTGTGATTATCCGGAGTAACTCAATGGCAAAAGATAACCTGATAGGCCTGCGATAACAGACAACGTTGAGTAGCCCATATTTCCCAATTCGAGAGAAAACCCGTCACACGAAAACCACTACAATAAAATCCGATTGAGATCAAATTCAAACTTAAAATATTTACTTTTCAGCCTTAAGTATTCATTTTCCTTCCTCCAACTAAAGTCTAAACACGGTCTTATAACATGTACCAATAATATAAATTTCTTTATCCAAAAACCACCCACAACTTTTAGTACTACTACAATTATTCATTTTTATCTCATTCTCCAAGGTTCTTGTCCCATGGTCGGTGTTACGTGGCACCCTCTTATTCGTCAACTCTAATATCTTAAAGAATCTTAAATCCTTGAAACCCCTACAAACTCTTAATAAACGGAATGAATCCCTTTTACCAAAAATAAAGTATCGACTTTCCCAATCACAAGCAAAGCCACATATAAAATACATTGTATTACTTATATTTTGTTTTCAATCAAATCTTTTTATTTCATAACAATATTTTCTTCTATAAATACTTGATATTCTTTTGGTCTATATAACACAAACGCTATCATTTCTCATTTCCTATACCCCCAAGTTTTTTTTTCCTAGAAACATGACTAGGTACTACAATAACAATAATAATAACATGTCATACTATGAATATATTCGGCAGCTCTCATTTCCAATCCATTTCTTCATCTTCTTATGTGTTATTTTCATCTTCTTGTGTGTTACTTGGTACGTCAACTACGAGTCAAAAGTTGAGAACTTCATGCGCAATGTAAAGATCTTCCTCATGCTCTCCCCCGTCGTGCTTTTGGTTATTATAATGTGGCTTTCTAGCGGCGAAAGGCCATGGTTGCCTTCGTTGGTGCCGTTGCCAGAGAAAGATTCTTTTCTTCGAGCCGGAGGGTCTCCATGGGGTGTAGCCATTGTGCTTGTTTTTCTTTTGTATATGGTGTCTCACAAGTCTTCTTTTCAAGAACGTTGGTTTCCTCTAAGTAGAAGATGAGTTAATGTTGGTGTAAATCTTTTCTTGATTTGGGTTGTTATGGTTTTTATTTAAGTGATTTGGTTTATGTTCATTGTAGAATATTGATTGAGGATCATTAAAACTAATGGTGTGGTTGGTATATATGTTGGGTTAGATCTTCATTTAGATAAAGGTTCATATATGAATAGTAGTTACATCCCTGAAATGCGTATTGGGCTTATAATTTTTTGAGTTTAAAATGGATTCTTTTAAAAAACAAAAAGCGCGCACACACGTGTATGTGAATTTTATAAAAGAATGGGGTCCCAGAATAAAACAGGCCCTAGCCGTATGTCCTATCTGGCCGTCCTAAGAACCTCCAATAATGAATAATGAACTGTAATATTATATTTTAACAAGAGTCGTCGACTTTGTTAGATTACTATTTATCGAATTGTGATTGTAATGTTTGATGTGTTTGTTGTGTGGGAGAACTAGGACAAAATATGGGAGATTATGATGTCTCAGCAACAAAATTTCAGTCACCATGCTCTTTTTTTGAATGGGATGAGGCACTACCAAAATCCATCACTTTAACCCACTCCATCAACCAATCAAGCTATGCCGCCTTATCTTTTTAAATCACGGGTTCACACGATCAAAGGGTTGTGGCGGTGTTCTAGCTCATCACTTGAACCCGCACTGCTTCCCAAGAAATCCCCCCACAAACTTCTTTTTTCATCATCCAATCCGTATCACCTAGGGCGGTGTTTCAATATTACAGGAATAAAATCAAGTATATAACTCTTCTTAGTTTGGATTTACAATGTCATCCTCAAACAACTAGTAGAAAACACAATTATAGTTGACTTATTGACTCTTTTTGGCTAGACAAGAGCCCAACAAACATAATGACAAATCTGGTTAATGAACCAGCCACCATGCTTGATGCTCCCCTCATGGGTCACTATTCTATATTAACTACAACACTCTGATTCAGGTGTATCTACAAATGATATATTGTATATTTCGTTTTTATTTCATAAGGATCATGAGACATTATAAACTAATAAAGATCATTAATAGGGTACATTAGGAAGGATATATTTTCTCCATTATGTTTGTCATAATTGATTTGAATTGCTTGTAATCTCCTATAATTAAGATTGTACATATACAGGAAAGGGGCAATCAGTTGATCCCTAATCATTTCAATTCAATTAGGATAAACATAATGGAGATAATTGAAAGTTATCAAAAGTGTATCCTTCTCATTGAAAACACAGCTATAAATAATACAAGAGTTATATGAATAATAGGAAACAAGCTAATCTAATGACAAGACTTGACTGAGTGTTGACTAAACACTAATTACAATAAATTCCTGATTACATGCTTTCTTAATATATATAATTGCTAACAGACCCCCGCAGTTTGAGTTGTAGCCGGTCGAAGGCATAAACTGGACCTGAAGCGAGTAAATAATTGTTTTGATAAACCTTTAGTGAAAATGTCGGCATACTGATAGTCAGCTGGAACATGAAGGACACGCACATCGCCAATCCGAACTATATCCCGAACAAAATGAATATCAAGTTCCACATGTTTTGTCCTTTGATGTTGCACCGGATTCTTAGTAAGATAAACAGCTGACACATTGTCACAGTAAACAATAGTAGCCTGCTTGACAGATACGCCAAGCTCCAAAAGAAGATTTCTAATCCAACTGGCCTTAGCAACAGCATTAGCAACCCCACGATACTCAGCTTCGGCACTGGAGCGAGAAATGGTTGGCTGACGTTTGGAGCTCCAAGAGACCAAGTTATCACCCTAGTAAATACAGTACCCAGAGGTGGAGCGGCGAGAGTCAGGACACCCACCCCAATCAGCGTCCGAATAGGCAGTCAAGGATACGGACTTAGAAGGGTTGAGCTGGAGGCCAAAATCAAGGGTCCCGCGAATGTAACGCAATATACGCTTGAGAAATTGTATGTGAGGTTCCCGAGGGTCATGCATAAATAAACAAACCTGCTGGACTGCATATGCAATATCGGGACGGGTGATGGTGAGGTACTGAAGAGCGCCAGCAAGGCTGTCCACAACAGGAGCACCAGAATCGGCACTAAGTTTCGAACCAATGTCAACCGGAGTGTTGCAAGGTTCGCAATTAGTCATGTTTGCCCTGTGAAGTATCTCATTAGCGTATGTTGACTGTGACATAAATAGACCCCCGTGCTTGTAATCCACTTTAATCCCCAAAAAAATGGTGTAATACCCCAAGATCGGTCATAGCAAACTCGGCTTTTAACATGGCGATTAATTTTTGTAATAAAGTGGAGGTAGATGCGGTTAAAATAATGTCGTCTACGTATAAGAGAAGATGTGTGGTTTGGTCTTCATGCATGTAGACAAAGAGAGAGGTATCACAAATACTGCTTTTGAAGCCATTTTGAAGAATAAAGTTAGAAAATCGTTGATACCATGCCCGCGGAGCCTATTTTAACCCATATAATGATTTATTTAACCTGCACACAAAACTTGGGATATTCTAATCAACAAAACCTGGGGGTTGATGCATGTATACTGTTTCGTTCAAATTCCCATGTAAAAATGCGTTCTTCACATCAAGTTGATGAATAGGCTATGAACGGGAAACAGCAAGACTCAAGACTGTACGAATGGTGGTTGGTTTAACCACGGGGCTGAAAGTGTCGTCACAGTCAATACCAACAGTTTGGCTCTTACCATTCACCACGAGCCGGGCTTTGTACCCTTCCAACTGGTCAGAGGCAAGGTACTTATGCTTAAAAAGCCACATGCACCAAATGATCGGGGCAGAGGTAGGTCTCGGTACTAGATCCCACGTATGGTTCTCTAATAAAGCTTTGTATTCACTAGTCATAGCATCATACCAGTTTGGATCGTTTAGGGCGGCAAGGTGGGATTTGGGTAAGGGTGAGATAGTGGGAGTGACAGTGGAAAGGTTAAAGGGGACACGAGGTTTGACGATACCCGCGCGTGAGCGCGTGGTCATTGGGTGAGAAGGTCTAGGTGGACCGGGAGGGGGAGGCGGTGGTGGTGTGGGGGGGTAGGGGTGGGGACGTGTGATGGTCTAGGGGAATGGGCCGAAGCATGGGTGGTGGAAGGGTGAGGGCCTAAGATGGAAGGCTGGGATGGAGTTTGGGCCGATGGGCTGGGTTGAGGCCCAAAGGAGAATGGAGGTGGGTTAGGTAACGAAGGGGTGGTCGAAGAAGTTGTTGGGCCAGGTTCAGGTGTAGGGCCGGAGTTTGGAGTAGGGCCGAAAGAGGTAGGTGGGCCGAAAGAAGTGGGAAAGAAAGAATGAGTTGTGGTATCGTCACAAAAGGTGGCCGATGGTTTGGGGTCCGGGGAGTTTGTGAATGGGAAAATAGTTTCAGCAAATGTGACATGTCGGGAGAAAATAATCTTCCCGGTTGACACCTCTAGGCAACGATATCCCCTGTAATTGGCAGGGTAGCCAATGAAGACACAAAGAGATGATTTTGGGTGTAATTTGTGAGGGCGAGTGGCTGATTCATTGGGGTAACACGTGCATCCAAAAACACGAAGGTGTTCATAGGAGGGGTGACGGTGGTAAAGGGTGGCACAAGGGGTGAGATTGTTTAATGTTTTGGTGGGTAAAATGTTGTGTAGGTAACACGTGGTGTGGATTGCTTCAACCCAAAATTTGGAGGGTAGAGAGGAGTGAAAAAGTAGGGAAAGCATGATGTCGTTAAGACGACGAATCATGCGCTCGGATTTGCCATTCTGTTGTGAAGTGTGGGGGCACAAGAACCGAAATTGGATCCCGTGCTCGTTGGCAAACTCGAGAAATTTGTGATTGTTGAACTCTCCCCCCATGTCACATTGAAATTGTTGAATTTTGAGTTTAAATTGGGTTTGAACAAAAGAGTAAAAGTGAGTAAATTTTTTATAGGCTTCAGATTTAAATTTAAGAGGGTAAACCCAAGTATATTGAGTAAAGTCGTCAATAAGGACCATGTAGTATTTGTAACCGGCTGGGCTTAGGACGGGTGAAGTCCATATGTCACAATGAATAATGGAAAAGGGCATGGATGTATGAGTAATAGAGTAAAAAAAATGGAAGTCTTTTATTCTTAGATAACTGGCAAGCATAACAAACATAGTAATCATCAAGTTTATTACAAGGAAAAAAACATTTAGAACTAAGAAAATCCATGACATGTCGTCCTGGGTGACCGAGGCGTTCATGCCAAAACTGGGGAGAAGAGATGGAAACAAAAGTCGTTGCCAGTGAATCTTTGGTGAATGAGTATAGTCCGCTTGAGCTATTGTGGCGGCTCAGGGGCGTGCCATCCTTGTAGTCCTTCACAGAAAAACCAAAAGGATCAAACTCAACGGACACACAATTATCAATAGTAAACTGGCGAATGGAAATAAGGTTTTTAATAAAATGTGGATTGTAAAGGACGTTTTTAAGATGAAAGGTGTTGGATTTGGTTTTGAGGGATGTGTGGCCGGATCCAAGAACTAGTAAACGATTGCCATTACCAACTAATACTGACTTTATGTGAGAATACGGAGATAAAGTAGAGAGAGTACCTTGATCGAGAGTAACATGTGAGGTGGCACCGGTATCCATATCCCAGTTCTCGTCATCTGGGTCAACCGAATGAGTCTGAAATGCGTGTGCAATCTGGGTCGGATCCAATGCATCCAAGTCAGTATAATGGGCTTGGGCTTGGTTGTGAGGTTGTTGGGCCGGTCTAGAAGAGGTAGGTTGTGGTTGTTGGTGTGAAGCAAAAGTAGGCTGCGATGGACCATATGGTGCCCATGGCTGCTGCCATGGGCCGGTTGTTGGATACGGGCAGGGCGGAAGAGCCCAGTAGGGTAGAGGAGCCCAGAAAGGGTAAGGCGGAGGGGTGGCAGAGGGTTGCGGGTAGGATGGGGTTGTGTACCGTAGGGGTTTCGTGGGTAAGATGAGGGGTTTGTAGGGCTGCGGGTGTTGGAACCACGGCCACGGCCATGATTACGTGAGGAAAATGACCGTGGGCGGTTCTGTTGGTTTGTGGGTGGGTCACGAGTGGCAGTGGGTGGTTGTGTGGGGGCAGAAGCAGGTGGTTCACGGGTGGTTTGGGCAGCAGCAACAAGAGACCGCCCGTCAATAATGTCGCGAGCAACACGACGTTTCTGGTCATGGAGCGACATTTCACACGTATCCTCACAAGACGGGAGAGCTTGATTGATGATCGAACCCATGGTATCGAATTCGGTGGGTAAACCCCTCACCATTTGCAACACCAAGCGAGTGTCGTCGATGGGATTGTCGAGAAGATCATTCAACTGATCAGTGATTTCTCGCATCTTCTGAAAATAGGCTTCGAGGGAAGGTTGAGACTTGAGAGTTATGTTGGCGAACTCGTGTTATAAGGCGGCGATACGCGCGCCTCTATTGTTGTGAAACAATTTTTGAACACGAAGCCATGACTCATGGGCAGTAGGTTCACCGAACAGAACTCGACCAAGATAGTTGTCTGATAACGTGTTATAGATCCACTGGAGGACGATCGAGTCGATTTCCAGCCAAGAACTATATTCAGGATCTGTCTCAGCAGGAGGCGGCGTACCGTCTATGTGAGACATAACCCTATAACCGTGGCAGTGAAGAGTGAACAACCGGACATAGGCGTTGTAGTTAACCCGGACACCATCATGAGTTTTGATCTTCTGCTGAATATTTGTAACAGAGTATACTGGATGGAGTGGGGTTGGTTTGGAGGGCTTGGTTGGGGGATGATGGCCTGCACCTTCTGCCATGGAGAAGCTGCACAAGTCAGCGATCGAGCAGAAAGATGCAGCAGGGGAGATGACCGAAGTCAGTGAAAAAGAAAAGAAGTGGTGCGGCTAGGGTTCAGATCAACCTTGCTCTGATACCATGAAAGTTATCAAAAGTGTATCATTCTCATTGAAAACACAGATATAAATAATACAAGAGTTACATGAATAATAGGAAACAAGCTAATCTAATGACAGGACTTGACTAGGTGTTGACTAAACACTAATTACAATAAATTCCTCATTACATGCTTTCTTAATATATACAATTGCTAACAATAATATCTACCTAATAAATGTCAAAAGAACCAACATAACAAGAAATATATATTAATATCTTAACCGCATAAGATTCATAGTGTCAAACCCATAGTTCTAATAAAAGATTGGTACCGTCAACTGGTTTCAAGTCGAACCCATAGACACAGGCGACATTGTGTAACAACTTGAAACGAATTTGGTCAAAACGGACAAATTTAGAAAACATGTTAAAACTAGATCCCGTGTCCAATTGCTGATAACTAAAAAAGGGGGAAGCTATGCATGAATGGCAAATATTTAGGTACCAAAAAAGTACCATCAAATTGCAAGAAAGCAGTTTCCATCTATTGCATCTCTTGATGGGGAGAAACAAGGCTCTGCACAAATATAGGGGCATCAATATAAAACTGGTAGCTCGAATCCCTGAAGAACCATGATCCGACATCATGATGGAAGAAGCCCTCTGTAACACCCCAACCGATGGCGGAATCATCGAGGTGCCACGTAGTGACGATTGTTCAAAAGCACATGGTACTAAAATGTAAATATTATTGAATAATCCAAAATTGTCTTACATGAAAATGGAAAATACATTGTCTAAATGAAATGTAAATATTTAAATAACTGAAATAAAATAAAGCACTAAATGTTCCTTGCTAAAGCACTAGATCAAACTGCACCTGAAACATGTACAAAATAGATTTGGTCAACATATGAAATGTTGGTGAGCATTCCTAGTTTTGATATATATAGTAGGTTAAAAAGTTATACAATTCAAGTGCAAGCTACAGTGCAAATATGTAAACTATGTATCATACAAATGAGCGAAATCAACCCTGTGACTGTATAATGTACTGTATGAACTGTAGTGTACTTATCCAATAAATGGATAAAAGCTTAACACTGGCCACGGATTCTCCGATGAAAAAGGGGGAGAATCAATCTAGGCGGGTTGTCAATCCAAATAGCGCTATCCAATGTTAAGGTCGGCTTGTACCATGTTAATGATTTCACTAAGTACAAATGTATTCCACATGTATTGTCTAAGCATAAAGCACGTTGTAAGCAATGCACATAGTACTAGAATTGTATTGTGAAAATGTAAACTTGTATTTGAAATTTGTAATAGTGTACATGTAACACCCCAAAAATGTATAAAAGTAAAAAGGGGTAGGAATACTCACAGTTCACGTAATAACTTGAAATTGAACTTGGACAACGAAATATGTGTTGGGAATTATCCCAAAGGATCAACCTAAAGAATTTGATAACGTGTAAGGAAAATAACTCTAGGATACATGTATTTCTAGGGTTTCGAATTGCGGATAAACGTTTATTTGATTAATAAACAAATTGTTTATTAAATACAAGAAATTTAGTAAATAAATAAATAAAAGTCTCTTTGTAAAATTTTAAGTTTAATATAGTCACAACATAAGGTTTTAAGTATGAAAATAATTTTTATAAAATTATTTTCTTGAAAATAGAATATTTAATCTAATTATTTCAAATTGTCAGAATATGACTTTAATATCTAAAAATATTAAAATCAAAGAATTTTCTGAATTAAAAAATTGTATTTCAGTTCCAAATGAATAGAAATAATTTATGTAAAATTTTGGTACAAAAATGTTGAAAAATGAATTTATTATGATTTATTTATGATTAAAACTAACAAAAATTAATTAAAAATATAAAATAAACGGTTTTTCTGAAATAAAAATATTTTCTGGAATGTTTAAGAATATATAAGTTTAGGATAATTTTGTGAGATTTAATAAAATCGTTTAGATATTTTTATAGAATTTAATAAATATAAATGAATAAACTTGTATTATTAATAATGTATATTAAATAAATTATTTTTGAAAAACTAAAATTTGGGTGATGAACTTTATCATATGAAGATCATATGATAATTTTTGTAGAATTTATAAAGCACTTTTAGTATTCAAAATTGATTTTAAAAGATTTAGTGTATTAAATATATATATATATATATATATAAATGTGGCAAAAAAATACTTGTTGGTTATGGGAATCGAACCCGGGCCTCTGGCCGGTTCGGGTTTTATCACAAGCGTGGCCACCAACTGAGCCACACCCTGAGAACGGAATATATTGGATTGGAATTTATTATATAGATTATATGGGATAATTGATTTAAATGAATAAAAATAAAAGGAGTATGTGGGATTCGAACCCTGGCCGCTGGCCGGTTCATCCCTTATTACCACACGCGTGCATACCAGCTGGTTGTTTATCTAAGGATTGAAAATAATTATATACAATAACAGTTTTAAGTGTTCTTCCCCAATTCTAAATATTTCGAACCCTAATTATCAAATCATTATAATTGGTGATCATTAGCCTCTGAAACCTTAGGGCTAATGATCACAAGGTGCCGACTAATAGAACCCACAAAAAAAAAGAAACTTACAAGCCTCGTGATCGGGTCTGCGAGTTTGACAAAGAAACGCCCCAAAAAATGATTTGAATAGCTTTAATAATAGGTTTAAAACAGAAATTGGATGTGGGGAAGTGATAATCGGCGATGTGGGAATGTGTAGTGAGGTCCAATTTATAGAATGAAGATCGGATTGTAGATGGAAAGGTTTGACCCGTTTATACGCGTGAATAAACTTGAACTCGAGCTGAATTCACGGGTTTTAAAGGGCTATTATTACGCATTAAATAACCGGTCAACTAACAATAATTAATCACGATTTAATCAAGTCAAAAACCTTGATTTACTCGGTCAAAGATTGAAGGTCTGCTGATTTCTGGTCGCGTGCAGGAAGAAGAGGAAACAGACGTGAAAGACGGTTTAAATACAATTTAGGTTAGGATTTAATCAAGCAGTGTGGTGTAGCCCAGATGGTTTGGACGAGAGGATGCCTTGTCTTCTACCCGGGTTCGATCCCAGGGAGAAGCAATGTTATTATTTTTTTTTTTTAACAGAAAGAGGAGACCAATGGGCTGGGCTAGGCTAGTGTATGGGCCTGCTGTTGGGCTCGTCTCTTGGGCTCAGCAGTGGGCTCCGAATCTTTAGAAAGGATGAACTAAAATGGGCTTCAAAAATAAGGAAAAAGGGTGGGTTAGTGTTTATATCTAAATATAATTTGTAAAGTTTTTATTAATATTAATATTATTATTATTATTAAAAAATATATTTATATATATACATATATATATATATATAATGAAAAGTGACGGATGTCACAGCATCCCCTACTTTTAGAAACTTCGTCCCGAAGTTATTAGAAACATAGGGTTATGGATGCTTTGGGTAAAAATTAAGGTAACTGTAGTTTGGAAAATTTTGAGTTAAGGTACGACGTAAATTTATGGGTAACGGAGAGAATTGTTTCTAGAGATGTGAGTTAAGGATTGGATTATGTTCGTCTCGAGTAATAAGGAAGATAAAGATCTAGTAATTCACTAAGTTTCAAGTTTAGGAATCCTATGATAAATGTACGAGCTGATTGACTACAGAAAGACTAAATGAACTACCAAGTAAACAGAGTTTGTTCCTGGTCCGACTTCCAGTCTCACTTTCAATGCATCATTAGTGTTTGTATACAGGGTGTACCGCAGCTAACCCACCACACCTTTGATACCTTGAAAACGTACTGGACGTTTTC
Source organism: Ambrosia trifida (assembly GCA_028751855.1). Classification (NCBI taxonomy): domain Eukaryota; kingdom Viridiplantae; phylum Streptophyta; class Magnoliopsida; order Asterales; family Asteraceae; genus Ambrosia; species Ambrosia trifida. Next base: position 60,560,305 of record CM054124.1, on the reverse strand, counting down.
CCAAAAACTCTAATAGAATTTCACACTACCCTAACGCACCTGTAAATTCATGATTACGTTCCGGACCGGAATCATCAATTTACCTTACATTAGGGTTTTATGTCCTTCTATGATCCTAATCTAACACACATTAAAGCAAATAAATTTCACAAGAAGATGTCACATCAAACACGTTGAGTTACAATGAGATGTTATCAATGAAATGAGGCCATGTAATAATGGGGTCAATTGCATGGGTTTGCAATGACTTGTAAGCATAATAGTATTTAAGTATGGGCTACCACTCGTCCGAGGAGCCCTTTAAATGAAATGTTTATCTAAGTTGCGTGGGTAATACGCACACGCAAGCAAGTTTGTAAGTACTAAGGCCATTAAGTGTAAGTGTTATCATGAATAATTAAATGTTTACGAGTATCATAAATAATTAAATGTTCAATGGATAGTTGATTTAAGGAAAAAAAAATCAGGTTTCAATCAAGTAATGATGTTTTTCTTAGAAAAGCTTTGTAAGATCAAGTGTCAAGTCCAAACGTTTCAAATGAATGTAAGGTAGAGTCTTGTATGATTAAAATAAACGAAATCAATATGATAAATTTCCAATCTGTGTTAATACACAATAGTATGCAAGGAAATTTCTAGATGTTGTATGAGTGCGACAAAATTGGGTACAAAATGAAAATAGAATTATGAAAATGAAAACACGAGTTTTGGATTCTCGAGTCTTGGGAAGATTCCATCCATGTCTTAACCAGTGGGATTAACGTCATCCTGATCGTCTGCTTCGTTGATATTGATATTGAAAGCTCGTCCATGTGCCACTAGGTTTACATTGTTCAATTTGGGACATTGAGGTAGCATGTGGTTAGGGTCTCTACAATGATAACATGCCCGACCATTAGAAATCTGTAGTGGTTTCTGGGCAGCTGTTTGATGATTATCTTGCGTCCAATCTGTTACACGACAAGTAGTGACAAAGTGTCCAAACCTTCCACATCTAGTGCATTGACGACATGGAAGATTTGCAGGGTGATGATACTTGCAAGTGTTGCATTGAGGATGGATTCCCGTGTAGGCTTTCTTGATAGGAGGTTGAGTCATAGGATCCACAACAGTATGGTTCAGATTTTCGCCCATTCGTTTCTTAGAGTTCAAAGCAGTAGTGGCGGCCTTTGCTAAAATAGTCTTAGATTGTTCAACAGTATTGGTGGTTTTCTCAGTAGCCGTCTTGGTGCCCTTTCTAACCAAGTTTCCTTTCCTTACGTGTTTGTCTGTTAAAGTGGCTGCAAGTTGGATGGCTTCTTCTACCGTAGTGGTTTTGCCTCCAGTGACAACGTCTTGAATCAGGTCAGGTAATCCCTCGATATATTTTTCGATTGCTCGAGAAACCGGGGTGACCATGTGTGGGACCAATATGCTGAGTTCATGATATCGAGTATTATACGCAAGATTCTCACCACTGTCTTGTTTCAGTCCATGGAACTCTTCCTCCAGTTTCCTGATTTCGTTCCTAGGGCAGAATTTGGCGATCATGAGTTCCTTAACATCTGCCCAAGATAATGATAAAGCAACATCAGCTCCTCGATTGCGCTTTTCGCCATTCCACCATGTTAGCGCCCCCTTTTGAAGGACACTAGTAGCATAGCGAACGCGGAGTTCATCAGGACATTCACTGTTCACAAAAGTACTCTCCATGCTTTCAAACCATTGGAGGAGGCCAGTAGCACCCTCCTCACCAGTGAATTTTGTGGGGTTGCAGGAGTTAAAGTGTTTGAAAGTGCACCGAAATTGAGTCGTACTCCCTGTGTTGGCACTATTACTATTCTGGGTTATCTCACTGACAAGGTTTGGGATCACTGTAGCAATTTGTTCGGCGACTAAAGATGCGAGGCGACGATCAGAACGTCGTCCAGAAGCACGAACAGGGCGTTGGCTCGCATCACGGAGCATGCGGCGAGCAGACATCTATGAGGTAGTCAATTAATAATCATGAGATTAGAAAATGTAAGTGTATAATCGTACAGATGATTATGAAGATATGATCTTGTAAACAATCATGATATGCAAAGTATTGTATATGAAACGAGAGGGTATTATTGGAAAATCTTGTACAAAATGCTTGGAGTGCCCTTGTCTAGCTGTAAAGCTCAACAAGAACGTTGACTTTTCAAAGGAATTGAACCCAATGGTGATCAAAGAAGACATGCTTTAGCCTATAAGTGGACACTCACTCCAGGAATCCCCAGGTAAGCATAACAGGTCCATTATTAGATTTATGCGCTATGCTTGCCTATGCCAGAAAACCCAGTGTACAGGCGTCCACCCTTCCAGATTGCACGTGTCCTTATCACACTCATTAAAGTTCAACAACTTTGAAGGAGTAAAATAAGAGTAGGTATTATGTCTAAGAGTGTCTTCATAGAAGGTAATGCTCCGTTCCATGATGATGTAAACTTTCCACTCTCTGTAGGCCACCATCTCTATGCACCATGATGAAAGATAAGAAGAATAGAGAGCGGGAAGAAGGGAAAGATAGAAGGAGGAAAGTAGGGAGAGATAAGGGGTAGGGTAATTCAGGAAATATTATGCATGCAAGTTAAAGTTCGGTTATAGTCTAGGCCATTTTATCTAATAACCTAATTCCCTATAACCATGGCTCTGATACCAATCTGTAACACCCCAACCGATGGCGGAATCATCGAGGTGCCACGTAGTGACGATTGTTCAAAAGCACATGGTACTAAAATGTAAATATTATTGAATAATCCAAAATTGTCTTACATGAAAATGGAAAATACATTGTCTAAATGAAATGTAAATATTTAAATAACTGAAATAAAATAAAGCACTAAATGTTCCTTGCTAAAGCACTAGATCAAACTGCACCTGAAACATGTACAAAACAGATTTGGTCAACATATGAAATGTTGGTGAGCATTCCTAGTTTTGATATATATAGTAGGTTAAAAAGTTATACAATTCAAGTGCAAGCTACAGTGCAAATATGTAAACTATGTATCATACAAATGAGCGAAATCAACCCTGTGACTGTATAATGTACTGTATGAACTGTAGTGTACTTATCCAATAAATGGATAAAAGCTTAACACTGGCCACGGATTCTCCGATGAAAAAGGAGGAGAATCAATCTAGGCGGGTTGTCAATCCAAATAGCGCTATCCAATGTTAAGGTCGGCTTGTACCATGTTAATGATTTCACTAAGTACAAATGTATTCCACATGTATTGTCTAAGCATAAAGCACGTTGTAAGCAATGCACATAGTACTAGAATTGTATTGTGAAAATGTAAACTTGTATTTGAAATTTGTAATAGTGTACATGTAACACCCCAAAAATGTATAAAAGTAAAAAGGGGTACGAATACTCACAGTTCACGTAATAACTTGAAATTGAACTTGGACAACGAAATATGTGTTGGGAATTATCCCAAAGGATCAACCTAAAGAATTTGATAACGTGTAAGGAAAATAACTCTAGGATACATGTATTTCTAGGGTTTCGAATTGCGGATAAACGTTTATTTGATTAATAAACAAATTGTTTATTAAATACAAGAAATTTAGTAAATAAATAAATAAAAGTCTCTTTGTAAAATTTTAAGTTTAATATAGTCACAACATAAGGTTTTAAGTATGAAAATAATTTTTATAAAATTATTTTCTTGAAAATAGAATATTTAATCTAATTATTTCAAATTGTCAGAATATGACTTTAATATCTAAAAATATTAAAATCAAAGAATTTTCTGAATTAAAAAATTGTATTTCAGTTCCAAATGAATAGAAATAATTTATGTAAAATTTTGGTACAAAAATGTTGAAAAATGAATTTATTATGATTTATTTATGATTAAAATTAACAAAAATTAATTAAAAATATAAAATAAACGGTTTTTCTGAAATAAAAATATTTTCTGGAATATTTAAGAATATATAAGTTTAGGATAAATTTGTGAGATTTAATAAAATCGTTTAGATATTTTTATAGAATTTAATAAATATAAATGAATAAACTTGTATTATTAATAATGTATATTAAATAAATTATTTTTGAAAAACTAAAATTTGGGTGATGAACTTTATCATATGAAGATCATATGATAATTTTTGTAGAATTTATAAAGCACTTTTAGTATTCAAAATTGATTTTAAAAGATTTAGTGTATTAAATATATATATATATATATATATATATATATATATAAATGTGGCAAAAAAATACTTGTTGGTTATGGGAATCGAACCCGGGCCTCTGGCCGGTTCGGGTTTTATCACAAGCGTGGCCACCAACTGAGCCACACCCTGAGAACGGAATATATTGGATTGGAATTTATTATATAGATTATATGGGATAATTGATTTAAATGAATAAAAATAAAAGGAGTATGTGGGATTCGAACCCTGGCCGCTGGCCGGTTCATCCCTTATTACCACACGCGTGCATACCAGCTGGTTGTTTATCTAAGGATTGAAAATAATTATATACAATAACAGTTTTAAGTGTTCTTCCCCAATTCTAAATATTTCGAACCATAATTATCAAATCATTATAATTGGTGATCATTAGCCTCTGAAACCTTAGGGCTAATGATCACAAGGTGCCGACTAATAGAACCCACAAAAAAAAAGAAACTTACAAGCCTCGTGATCGGGTCTGCGAGTTTGACAAAGAAACGCCCCAAAAAATGATTTGAATAGCTTTAATAATAGGTTTAAAACAGAAATTGGATGTGGGGAAGTGATAATCGGCGATGTGGGAATGTGTAGTGAGGTCCAATTTATAGAATGAAGATCGGATTGTAGATGGAAAGGTTTGACCCGTTTATACGCGTGAATAAACTTGAACTCGAGCTGAATTCACGGGTTTTAAAGGGCTATTATTACGCATTAAATAACCGGTCAACTAACAATAATTAATCACGATTTAATCAAGTCAAAAACCTTGATTTACTCGGTCAAAGATTGAAGGTCTGCTGATTTCTGGTCGCGTGCAGGAAGAAGAGGAAACAGACGTGAAAGACGGTTTAAATACAATTTAGGTTAGGATTTAATCAAGCAGTGTGGTGTAGCCCAGATGGTTTGGACGAGAGGATGCCTTGTCTTCTACCCGGGTTCGATCCCAGGGAGAAGCAATGTTATTATTTTTTTTTTTAACAGAAAGAGGAGACCAATGGGCTGGGCTAGGCTAGTGTATGGGCCTGCTGTTGGGCTCGTCTCTTGGGCTCAGCAGTGGGCTCCGAATCTTTAGAAAGGATGAACTAAAATGGGCTTCAAAAATAAGGAAAAAGGGTGGGTTAGTGTTTATATCTAAATATAATTTGTAAAGTTTTTATTAATATTAATATTATTATTATTATTAAAAAATATATTTATATATATACATATATATATATATATATAATGAAAAGTGACGGATGTCACAGCATCCCCTACTTTTAGAAACTTCGTCCCGAAGTTATTAGAAACATAGGGTTATGGATGCTTTGGGTAAAAATTAAGGTAACTGTAGTTTGGAAAATTTTGAGTTAAGGTACGACGTAAATTTATGGGTAACGGAGAGAATTGTTTCAAGAGATGTGAGTTAAGGATTGGATTATGTTCGTCTCGAGTAATAAGGAAGATAAAGATCTAGTAATTCACTAAGTTTCAAGTTTAGGAATCCTATGATAAATGTACGAGCTGATTGACTACAGAAAGACTAAATGAACTACCAAGTAAACAGAGTTTGTTCCTGGTCCGACTTCCAGTCTCACTTTCAATGCATCATTAGTGTTTGTATACAGGGTGTACCGCAGCTAACCCACCACACCTTTGATACCTTGAAAACGTACTGGACGTTTTCCCAAAAACTCTAATAGAATTTCACACTACCCTAACGCACCTGTAAATTCATGATTACGTTCCGGACCGGAATCATCAATTTACCTTACATTAGGGTTTTATGTCCTTCTATGATCCTAATCTAACACACATTAAAGCAAATAAATTTCACAAGAAGATGTCACATCAAACACGTTGAGTTACAATGAGATGTTATCAATGAAATGAGGCCATGTAATAATGGGGTCAATTGCATGGGTTTGCAATGACTTGTAAGCATAATAGTATTTAAGTATGGGCTACCACTCGTCCGAGGAGCCCTTTAAATGAAATGTTTATCTAAGTTGCGTGGGTAATACGCACACGCAAGCAAGTTTGTAAGTACTAAGGCCATTAAGTGTAAGTGTTATCATGAATAATTAAATGTTTACGAGTATCATAAATAATTAAATGTTCAATGGATAGTTGATTTAAGGAAAAAAAAATCAGGTTTCAATCAAGTAATGATGTTTTTCTTAGAAAAGCTTTGTAAGATCAAGTGTCAAGTCCAAACGTTTCAAATGAATGTAAGGTAGAGTCTTGTATGATTAAAATAAACGAAATCAATATGATAAATTTCCAATCTGTGTTAATACACAATAGTATGCAAGGAAATTTCTAGATGTTGTATGAGTGCGACAAAATTGGGTACAAAATGAAAATAGAATTATGAAAATGAAAACACGAGTTTTGGATTCTCGAGTCTTGGGAAGATTCCATCCATGTCTTAACCAGTGGGATTAACGTCATCCTGATCGTCTGCTTCGTTGATATTGATATTGAAAGCTCGTCCATGTGCCACTAGGTTTACATTGTTCAATTTGGGACATTGAGGTAGCATGTGGTTAGGGTCTCTACAATGATAACATGCCCGACCATTAGAAATCTGTAGTGGTTTCTGGGCAGCTGTTTGATGATTATCTTGCGTCCAATCTGTTACACGACAAGTAGTGACAAAGTGTCCAAACCTTCCACATCTAGTGCATTGACGACATGGAAGATTTGCAGGGTGATGATACTTGCAAGTGTTGCATTGAGGATGGATTCCCGTGTAGGCTTTCTTGATAGGAGGTTGAGTCATAGGATCCACAACAGTATGGTTCAGATTTTCGCCCATTCGTTTCTTAGAGTTCAAAGCAGTAGTGGCGGCCTTTGCTAAAATAGTCTTAGATTGTTCAACAGTATTGGTGGTTTTCTCAGTAGCCGTCTTGGTGCCCTTTCTAACCAAGTTTCCTTTCCTTACGTGTTTGTCTGTTAAAGTGGCTGCAAGTTGGATGGCTTCTTCTACCGTAGTGGTTTTGCCTCCAGTGACAACGTCTTGAATCAGGTCAGGTAATCCCTCGATATATTTTTCGATTGCTCGAGAAACCGGGGTGACCATGTGTGGGACCAATATGCTGAGTTCATGATATCGAGTATTATACGCAAGATTCTCACCACTGTCTTGTTTCAGTCCATGGAACTCTTCCTCCAGTTTCCTGATTTCGTTCCTAGGGCAGAATTTGGCGATCATGAGTTCCTTAACATCTGCCCAAGATAATGATAAAGCAACATCAGCTCCTCGATTGCGCTTTTCGCCATTCCACCATGTTAGCGCCCCCTTTTGAAGGACACTAGTAGCATAGCGAACGCGGAGTTCATCAGGACATTCACTGTTCACAAAAGTACTCTCCATGCTTTCAAACCATTGGAGGAGGCCAGTAGCACCCTCCTCACCAGTGAATTTTGTGGGGTTGCAGGAGTTAAAGTGTTTGAAAGTGCACCGAAATTGAGTCGTACTCCCTGTGTTGGCACTATTACTATTCTGGGTTATCTCACTGACAAGGTTTGGGATCACTGTAGCAATTTGTTCGGCGACTAAAGATGCGAGGCGACGATCAGAACGTCGTCCAGAAGCACGAACAGGGCGTTGGCTCGCATCACGGAGCATGCGGCGAGCAGACATCTATGAGGTAGTCAATTAATAATCATGAGATTAGAAAATGTAAGTGTATAATCGTACAGATGATTATGAAGATATGATCTTGTAAACAATCATGATATGCAAAGTATTGTATATGAAACGAGAGGGTATTATTGGAAAATCTTGTACAAAATGCTTGGAGTGCCCTTGTCTAGCTGTAAAGCTCAACAAGAACGTTGACTTTTCAAAGGAATTGAACCCAATGGTGATCAAAGAAGACATGCTTTAGCCTATAAGTGGACACTCACTCCAGGAATCCCCAGGTAAGCATAACAGGTCCATTATTGGATTTATGCGCTATGCTTGCCTATGCCAGAAAACCCAGTGTACAGGCGTCCACCCTTCCAGATTGCACGTGTCCTTATCACACTCATTAAAGTTCAACAACTTTGAAGGAGTAAAATAAGAGTAGGTATTATGTCTAAGAGTGTCTTCATAGAAGGTAATGCTCCGTTCCATGATGATGTAAACTTTCCACTCTCTGTAGGCCACCATCTCTATGCACCATGATGAAAGATAAGAAGAATAGAGAGCGGGAAGAAGGGAAAGATAGAAGGAGGAAAGTAGGGAGAGATGAGGGGTAGGGTAATTCAGGAAATATTATGCATGCAAGTTAAAGTTCGGTTATAGTCTAGGCCATTTTATCTAATAACCTAATTCCCTATAACCATGGCTCTGATACCAATCTGTAACACCCCAACCGATGGCGGAATCATCGAGGTGCCACGTAGTGACGATTGTTCAAAAGCACATGGTACTAAAATGTAAATATTATTGAATAATCCAAAATTGTCTTACATGAAAATGGAAAATACATTGTCTAAATGAAATGTAAATATTTAAATAACTGAAATAAAATAAAGCACTAAATGTTCCTTGCTAAAGCACTAGATCAAACTGCACCTGAAACATGTACAAAACAGATTTGGTCAACATATGAAATGTTGGTGAGCATTCCTAGTTTTGATATATATAGTAGGTTAAAAAGTTATACAATTCAAGTGCAAGCTACAGTGCAAATATGTAAACTATGTATCATACAAATAAGCGAAATCAACCCTGTGACTGTATAATGTACTGTATGAACTGTAGTGTACTTATCCAATAAATGGATAAAAGCTTAACACTGGCCACGGATTCTCCGATGAAAAAGGAGGAGAATCAATCTAGGCGGGTTGTCAATCCAAATAGCGCTATCCAATGTTAAGGTCGGCTTGTACCATGTTAATGATTTCACTAAGTACAAATGTATTCCACATGTATTGTCTAAGCATAAAGCACGTTGTAAGCAATGCACATAGTACTAGAATTGTATTGTGAAAATGTAAACTTGTATTTGAAATTTGTAATAGTGTACATGTAACACCCCAAAAATGTATAAAAGTAAAAAGGGGTACGAATACTCACAGTTCACGTAATAACTTGAAATTGAACTTGGACAACGAAATATGTGTTGGGAATTATCCCAAAGGATCAACCTAAAGAATTTGATAACGTGTAAGGAAAATAACTCTAGGATACATGTATTTCTAGGGTTTCGAATTGCGGATAAACGTTTATTTGATTAATAAACAAATTGTTTATTAAATACAAGAAATTTAGTAAATAAATAAATAAAAGTCTCTTTGTAAAATTTTAAGTTTAATATAGTCACAACATAAGGTTTTAAGTATGAAAATAATTTTTATAAAATTATTTTCTTGAAAATAGAATATTTAATCTAATTATTTCAAATTGTCACAATATGACTTTAATATCTAAAAATATTAAAATCAAAGAATTTTCTGAATTAAAAAATTGTATTTCAGTTCCAAATGAATAGAAATAATTTATGTAAAATTTTGGTACAAAAATGTTGAAAAATGAATTTATTATGATTTATTTATGATTAAAACTAACAAAAATTAATTAAAAATATAAAATAAACGGTTTTTCTGAAATAAAAATATTTTCTGGAATATTTAAGAATATATAAGTTTAGGATAAATTTGTGAGATTTAATAAAATCGTTTAGATATTTTTATAGAATTTAATAAATATAAATGAATAAACTTGTATTATTAATAATGTATATTAAATAAATTATTTTTGAAAAACTAAAATTTGGGTGATGAACTTTATCATATGAAGATCATATGATAATTTTTGTAGAATTTATAAAGCACTTTTAGTATTCAAAATTGATTTTAAAAGATTTAGTGTATTAAATATATATATATATATATATATATATATATATAAATGTGGCAAAAAAATACTTGTTGGTTATGGGAATCGAACCCGGGCCTCTGGCCGGTTCGGGTTTTATCACAAGCGTGGCCACCAACTGAGCCACACCCTGAGAACGGAATATATTGGATTGGAATTTATTATATAGATTATATGGGATAATTGATTTAAATGGATAAAAATAAAAGGAGTATGTGGGATTCGAACCCTGGCCGCTGGCCGGTTCATCCCTTATTACCACACGCGTGCATACCAGCTGGTTGTTTATCTAAGGATTGAAAATAATTATATACAATAACAGTTTTAAGTGTTCTTCCCCAATTCTAAATATTTCGAACCATAATTATCAAATCATTATAATTGGTGATCATTAGCCTCTGAAACCTTAGGGCTAATGATCACAAGGTGCCGACTAATAGAACCCACAAAAAAAAAAAAGAAACTTACAAGCCTCGTGATCGGGTCTGCGAGTTTGACAAAGAAACGCCCCAAAAAATGATTTGAATAGCTTTAATAATAGGTTTAAAACAGAAATTGGATGTGGGGAAGTGATAATCGGCGATGTGGGAATGTGTAGTGAGGTCCAATTTATAGAATGAAGATCGGATTGTAGATGGAAAGGTTTGACCCGTTTATACGCGTGAATAAACTTGAACTCGAGCTGAATTCACGGGTTTTAAAGGGCAATTATTACGCATTAAATAACCGGTCAACTAACAATAATTAATCACGATTTAATCAAGTCAAAAACCTTGATTTACTCGGTCAAAGATTGAAGGTCTGCTGATTTCTGGTCGCGTGCAGGAAGAAGAGGAAACAGACGTGAAAGACGGTTTAAATACAATTTAGGTTAGGATTTAATCAAGCAGTGTGGTGTAGCCCAGATGGTTTGGACGAGAGGATGCCTTGTCTTCTACCCGGGTTCGATCCCAGGGAGAAGCAATGTTATTATTTTTTTTTAACAGAAAGAGGAGACCAATGGGCTGGGCTAGGCTAGTGTATGGGCCTGCTGTTGGGCTCGTCTCTTGGGCTCAGCAGTGGGCTCCGAATCTTTAGAAAGGATGAACTAAAATGGGCTTCAAAAATAAGGAAAAAGGGTGGGTTAGTGTTTATATCTAAATATAATTTGTAAAGTTTTTATTAATATTAATATTATTATTATTATTAAAAAATATATTTATATATATACATATATATATATATATATATATAATGAAAAGTGACGGATGTCACAGCATCCCCTACTTTTAGAAACTTCGTCCCGAAGTTATTAGAAACATAGGGTTATGGATGCTTTGGGTAAAAATTAAGGTAACTGTAGTTTGGAAAATTTTGAGTTAAGGTACGACGTAAATTTATGGGTAACGGAGAGAATTGTTTCTAGAGATGTGAGTTAAGGATTGGATTATGTTCGTCTCGAGTAATAAGGAAGATAAAGATCTAGTAATTCACTAAGTTTCAAGTTTAGGAATCCTATGATAAATGTACGAGCTGATTGACTACAGAAAGACTAAATGAACTACCAAGTAAACAGAGTTTGTTCCTGGTCCGACTTCCAGTCTCACTTTCAATGCATCATTAGTGTTTGTATACAGGGTGTACCGCAGCTAACCCACCACACCTTTGATACCTTGAAAACGTACTGGACGTTTTCCCAAAAACTCTAATAGAATTTCACACTACCCTAACGCACCTGTAAATTCATGATTACGTTCCGGACCGGAATCATCAATTTACCTTACATTAGGGTTTTATGTCCTTCTATGATCCTAATCTAACACACATTAAAGCAAATAAATTTCACAAGAAGATGTCACATCAAACACGTTGAGTTACAATGAGATGTTATCAATGAAATGAGGCCATGTAATAATGGGGTCAATTGCATGGGTTTGCAATGACTTGTAAGCATAATAGTATTTAAGTATGGGCTACCACTCGTCCGAGGAGCCCTTTAAATGAAATGTTTATCTGAGTTGCGTGGGTAATACGCACACGCAAGCAAGTTTGTAAGTACTAAGGCCATTAAGTGTAAGTGTTATCATGAATAATTAAATGTTTACGAGTATCATAAATAATTAAATGTTCAATGGATAGTTGATTTAAGGAAAAAAAAATCAGGTTTCAATCAAGTAATGATGTTTTTTTTAGAAAAGCTTTGTAAGATCAAGTGTCAAGTCCAAACGTTTCAAATGAATGTAAGGTAGAGTCTTGTATGATTAAAATAAACGAAATCAATATGATAAATTTCCAATCTGTGTTAATACACAATAGTATGCAAGGAAATTTCTAGATGTTGTATGAGTGCGACAAAATTGGGTACAAAATGAAAATAGAATTATGAAAATGAAAACACGAGTTTTGGATTCTCGAGTCTTGGGAAGATTCCATCCATGTCTTAACCAGTGGGATTAACGTCATCCTGATCGTCTGCTTCGTTGATATTGATATTGAAAGCTCGTCCATGTGCCACTAGGTTTACATTGTTCAATTTGGGACATTGAGGTAGCATGTGGTTAGGGTCTCTACAATGATAACATGCCCGACCATTAGAAATCTGTAGTGGTTTCTGGGCAGCTGTTTGATGATTATCTTGCGTCCAATCTGTTACACGACAAGTAGTGACAAAGTGTCCAAACCTTCCACATCTAGTGCATTGACGACATGGAAGATTTGCAGGGTGATGATACTTGCAAGTGTTGCATTGAGGATGGATTCCCGTGTAGGCTTTCTTGATAGGAGGTTGAGTCATAGGATCCACAACAGTATGGTTCAGATTTTCGCCCATTCGTTTCTTAGAGTTCAAAGCAGTAGTGGCGGCCTTTGCTAAAATAGTCTTAGATTGTTCAACAGTATTGGTGGTTTTCTCAGTAGCCGTCTTGGTGCCCTTTCTAACCAAGTTTCCTTTCCTTACGTGTTTGTCTGTTAAAGTGGCTGCAAGTTGGATGGCTTCTTCTACCGTAGTGGTTTTGCCTCCAGTGACAACGTCTTGAATCAGGTCAGGTAATCCCTCGATATATTTTTCGATTGCTCGAGAAACCGGGGTGACCATGTGTGGGACCAATATGCTGAGTTCATGATATCGAGTATTATACGCAAGATTCTCACCACTGTCTTGTTTCAGTCCATGGAACTCTTCCTCCAGTTTCCTGATTTCGTTCCTAGGGCAGAATTTGGCGATCATGAGTTCCTTAACATCTGCCCAAGATAATGATAAAGCAACATCAGCTCCTCGATTGCGCTTTTCGCCATTCCACCATGTTAGCGCCCCCTTTTGAAGGACACTAGTAGCATAGCGAACGCGGAGTTCATCAGGACATTCACTGTTCACAAAAGTACTCTCCATGCTTTCAAACCATTGGAGGAGGCCAGTAGCACCCTCCTCACCAGTGAATTTTGTGGGGTTGCAGGAGTTAAAGTGTTTGAAAGTGCACCGAAATTGAGTCGTACTCCCTGTGTTGGCACTATTACTATTCTGGGTTATCTCACTGACAAGGTTTGGGATCACTGTAGCAATTTGTTCGGCGACTAAAGATGCGAGGCGACGATCAGAACGTCGTCCAGAAGCACGAACAGGGCGTTGGCTCGCATCACGGAGCATGCGGCGAGCAGACATCTATGAGGTAGTCAATTAATAATCATGAGATTAGAAAATGTAAGTGTATAATCGTACAGATGATTATGAAGATATGATCTTGTAAACAATCATGATATGCAAAGTATTGTATATGAAACGAGAGGGTATTATTGGAAAATCTTGTACAAAATGCTTGGAGTGCCCTTGTCTAGCTGTAAAGCTCAACAAGAACGTTGACTTTTCAAAGGAATTGAACCCAATGGTGATCAAAGAAGACATGCTTTAGCCTATAAGTGGACACTCACTCCAGGAATCCCCAGGTAAGCATAACAGGTCCATTATTGGATTTATGCGCTATGCTTGCCTATGCCAGAAAACCCAGTGTACAGGCGTCCACCCTTCCAGATTGCACGTGTCCTTATCACACTCATTAAAGTTCAACAACTTTGAAGGAGTAAAATAAGAGTAGGTATTATGTCTAAGAGTGTCTTCATAGAAGGTAATGCTCCGTTCCATGATGATGTAAACTTTCCACTCTCTGTAGGCCACCATCTCTATGCACCATGATGAAAGATAAGAAGAATAGAGAGCGGGAAGAAGGGAAAGATAGAAGGAGGAAAGTAGGGAGAGATGAGGGGTAGGGTAATTCAGGAAATATTATGCATGCAAGTTAAAGTTCGGTTATAGTCTAGGCCATTTTATCTAATAACCTAATTCCCTATAACCATGGCTCTGATACCAATCTGTAACACCCCAACCGATGGCGGAATCATCGAGGTGCCACGTAGTGACGATTGTTCAAAAGCACATGGTACTAAAATGTAAATATTATTGAATAATCCAAAATTGTCTTACATGAAAATGGAAAATACATTGTCTAAATGAAATGTAAAGATTTAAATAACTGAAATAAAATAAAGCACTAAATGTTCCTTGCTAAAGCACTAGATCAAACTGCACCTGAAACATGTACAAAACAGATTTGGTCAACATATGAAATGTTGGTGAGCATTCCTAGTTTTGATATATATATAGTAGGTTAAAAAGTTATACAATTCAAGTGCAAGCTACAGTGCAAATATGTAAACTATTTATCATACAAATGAGCGAAATCAACCCTGTGACTGTATAATGTACTGTATGAACTGTAGTGTACTTATCCAATAAATGGATAAAAGCTTAACACTGGCCACGGATTCTTCGATGAAAAAGGGGGAGAATCAATCTAGGCGGGTTGTCAATCCAAATAGCGCTATCCAATGTTAAGGTCGGCTTGTACCATGTTAATGATTTCACTAAGTACAAATGTATTCCACATGTATTGTCTAAGCATAAAGCACGTTGTAAGCAATGCACATAGTACTAGAATTGTATTGTGAAAATGTAAACTTGTATTTGAAATTTGTAATAGTGTACATGTAACACCCCAAAAATGTATAAAAGTAAAAAGGGGTAGGAATACTCACAGTTCACGTAATAACTTGAAATTGAACTTGGACAACGAAATATGTGTTGGGAATTATCCCAAAGGATCAACCTAAAGAATTTGATAACGTGTAAGGAAAATAACTCTAGGATACATGTATTTCTAGGGTTTTGAATTGCGGATAAACGTTTATTTGATTAATAAACAAATTGTTTATTAAATACAAGAAATTTAGTAAATAAATAAATAAAAGTCTCTTTGTAAAATTTTAAGTTTAATATAGTCACAACATAAGGTTTTAAGTATGAAAATAATTTTTATAAAATTATTTTCTTGAAAATAGAATATTTAATCTAATTATTTCAAATTGTCACAATATGACTTTAATATCTAAAAATATTAAAATCAAAGAATTTTCTGAATTAAAAAATTGTATTTCAGTTCCAAATGAATAGAAATAATTTATGTAAAATTTTGGTACAAAAATGTTGAAAAATGAATTTATTATGATTTATTTATGATTAAAACTAACAAAAATTAATTAAAAATATAAAATAAACGGTTTTTCTGAAATAAAAATATTTTCTGGAATGTTTAAGAATATATAAGTTTAGGATAATTTTGTGAGATTTAATAAAATCGTTTAGATATTTTTATAGAATTTAATAAATATAAATGAATAAACTTGTATTATTAATAATGTATATTAAATAAATTATTTTTGAAAAACTAAAATTTGGATGATGAACTTTATCATATGAAGATCATATGATAATTTTTGTAGAATTTATAAAGCACTTTTAGTATTCAAAATTGATTTTAAAAGATTTAGTGTATTAAATATATATATATAAATGTGGCAAAAAAATACTTGTTGGTTATGGGAATCGAACCCGGGCCTCTGGCCGGTTCGGGTTTTATCACAAGCGTGGCCACCAACTGAGCCACACCCTGAGAACGGAATATATTGGATTGGAATTTATTATATAGATTATATGGGATAATTGATTTAAATGAATAAAAATAAAAGGAGTATGTGGGATTCGAACCCTGGCCGCTGGCCGGTTCATCCCTTATTACCACACGCGTGCATACCAGCTGGTCTATACCAGCTGGTTGTTTATCTAAGGATTGAAAATAATTATATACAATAACAGTTTTAAGTGTTCTTCCCCAATTCTAAATATTTCGAACCCTAATTATCAAATCATTATAATTGGTGATCATTAGCCTCTGAAACCTTAGGGCTAATGATCACAAGGTGCCGACTAATAGAACCCACAAAAAAAAAAGAAACTTACAAGCCTCGTGATCGGGTCTGCGAGTTTGACAAAGAAACGCCCCAAAAAATGATTTGAATAGCTTTAATAATAGGTTTAAAACAGAAATTGGATGTGGGGAAGTGATAATCGGCGATGTGGGAATGTGTAGTGAGGTCCAATTTATAGAATGAAGATCGGATTGTAGATGGAAAGGTTTGACCCGTTTATACGCGTGAATAAACTTGAACTCGAGCTGAATTCACGAGTTTTAAAGGGCTATTATTACGCGTTAAATAACCGGTCAAGTAACAATAATTAATCACGATTTAATCAAGTCAAAAACCTTGATTTACTCGGTCAAAGATTGAAGGTCTGCTGATTTCTGGTCGCGTGCAGGAAGAAGAGGAAACAAACGTGAAAGACGGTTTAAATACAATTTAGGTTAGGATTTAATCAAGCAGTGTGGTGTAGCCCAGATGGTTTGGACGAGAGGATGCCTTGTCTTCTACCCGGGTTCGATCCCAGGGAGAAGCAATGTTATTATTATTTTTTTAACAGAAAGAGGAGACCAATGGGCTGGGCTAGGCTAGTGTATGGGCCTGCTGTTGGGCTCGTCTCTTGGGCTCAGCAGTGGGCTCCGAATCTTTAGAAAGGATGAACTAAAATGGGCTTCAAAAATAAGGAAAAATGGTGGGTTAGTGTTTATATCTAAATATAATTTGTAAAGTTTTTATTAATATTAATATTATTATTATTATTAAAAAAAATATATATATATACATATATATATATATAATGAAAAGTGACGGATGTCACACCCTCATCCATGGGTAAGCTCAAGTAGTGTACAATATTACGTTTTGACTCATTATGTCGCGACAACAGTTCCCATGACTGTTTTACACTTTTACATTGTAATTTTTCAACATCCATACGTCGTCTTCACAAGCGTATCCAAATATGCACAAACATTCTTTGACAATTCCCAAGCGGCTCGTGGAAAATCTAAACAGTCCGCCTTCAGGTTGGGAGATTTCTTGAAACTCCTCTTTAGATATATCATAAGAAATAATTAATATCTTCATGTTTTCATCTCTTACAATCCAGTGAAGAGCGCCATTGCATAAAATACCAATCTTAGTAATAAACGTATACTTCACATCTCCAATAACTCTCCACGCATTTGTTTTCAAACTCAGCACTTGAACACATGTTCGATTCTTGCGCTTCTCGACCATTACAATGAATTTGTAATCATCTCTGTATGAATCATAACCAAAACCCCCACAAAACGGCGAAGGGACCATCCCAGGCCGAAGATGCAGGTGTCTCGCCTCTCTAGTCAAGGGATTGCCTACTAAAACGTTACAACCAGCAACATAAGAGATGATGCATACCAAGCCATTGGAAGAACCAACAAGACTGCGATAACGGTGCGATAAACGAACTCTTCTACTGCCAAGTTCATTGTTGTAGTGATCTTGGTTGTAACTAAGGTTAAGATGACGATTAATGAAACTGGGACTTGCGATTAATGAGTACCATGACTTGCACACACTCTTGCAACGGATCAGATCCTTCACGTCTAATCTTATTAGTATCTTCTCAACCGCATCTGCACGAACAACTACTGCCATTGAAACCTTAAAACCCTAATATGCAAACACGAACTATAATAACATAATGAATTATACTATATTAAAAAACCAATCACTTTGAACAGTGATTTTATTTTCCGCGTTTTTTTTTTATTTTTTTTAACTTCACATTCGAATAAATATCATTGATTGCCAATTATGTTAACATGATATGATATTGGCGTGGTGGTGTGAGTGTTTGATTGTTATTTATACGGCATGAGTTCGAAACCCGGGTTATACAAATATTTTTTCAAAAATTACTGATATGCTTACTTAATCATACACGTGGCAGCTGATGGGAGTGCACATTTGCTTCCTAAATTTGGTACACGTGTTATGCTTAGGCGGTTTAACTCCACGCGTCACCTTCCGCTTTACACACCCCACCCGCCCACCCCTTTTTGCTTCTCAAATCTTACCACCTGTAGACATTCTTCACACCCCTTCTCTCTCTTTCTTTGGGTTGATGACGCCGACGACAGAGAGATAAGAGGGTGTCGGAGAAGGGTCGTCGGGTTCAACGGGGAAGTCAGCTGGTAATTTCCTACTCCATGCCTCCATCTTATTTCCTTAGCTTTACTGCACCACTTTCTTCACGATATGAAGAAGATTACTGATCCTTCTTCTTTTCTTTTACTTTTTTATACTGTGCCGCCAGTTCCCTTTTTTTATTTCGTTGATTGCCTTTGCACAGGTGTGGTTTTGGGTACAATTGCTCAATTTCATAGTTTCTTGATTTACAGGTATGGTTAGCTTCATTTACAATTAAATGCAAACAACTTTAAAATTAGTGTATGGATAATAATGTTGGGTTCATATCCTATTACAACTTTGTATTAGCCTGTGAGTATTCTCTTTTTTTTTAGATCTTTATAAACGAAAATTTTACCTTAAAAACATTTTAAACTGTAATGTTAAATTGAAAAATTAGATTATTAGGACACATCAAAGCATATGTAAGGCTAGGTTGGGTTTTGTTTTTCTTGGTTTTAATTATGCTTTATCAAGATAAGATTTGATCAACTAAGTTTGTCACATTGAGTACATTATTATATATATCTTGTCAGGTGATCAATTAGATTCAAACTAAGCTTCTTATTGTTGATGAATGTGTGGTGGATTGAAAATGGGTAATTACTATGGTTTAACAGGTACCCGAGGATTAGAGAAAACTCACTTTGGTAGTTTGGTGGGGTAATTTTCAGTACCATTTGATTTAAATGATAAATAAATTAGCGAATGCCTTTGCAAGACTATTTGGTTAGCATCTTGATTTAACTTGAAATTACTTTTCTTTTCCTTATGTAAATAGTTTATTGGGCTTGCTCTGACAACTCACCAAATTGTGGCAGGTTTACGAGGTTCACACTTTTTGTATGTATAAAAAATTAAACCAGGTCTACCTTGCTTCTCCACCCTCCTTCTGCTAGGTAGTTGCACACTTGCACTCGCCTATTACACTTTGCTACTGTGGTATCCTCGAATGCTATTCTTTTCACAATTAGGGGTCAAATGGATTGTGAACCAGCAAGTGGTTGCCTGAACCGGGGCTAGAGTTGCAGTCGCATTTTTGGCCACCCCAACTGAGTTAATCAAGTGCAGGTCAGTAGTTTTCAACATAACTACTTCCGTTTTCAATGTTTGACTCTTTCAAAAGTCAAATATACAAAATTTCAATACCGAAATTAATTAACTTGCTTTAGTTTTCTTGAAAATATTAGAATTTACTTATTTAAATATTATCACAGATGCAATTGATAGATCACAGTATGTGATCTATAGTGGTGTGTACTTGGTGTCATTTAAATATTTATGAATTTGAAACATATAAGTTTGACATCATGAAATTAAAGGTGAGAGTGTTTCATTAATTGCCTAATTAGGATAAACAGATACAAGACAAAATTGGTTAATAGTGAAATGATATGTTATTCAATGGCACATATTAGCATACTATGATTGTAGATATGTCCCAAGAGTTATAACAATTAGAAGAAAAAAAAGCAAAAAAAGACATTTGCGGATACATAAGATTATGGGAAGGTGAACAACACAATAATGAGGTAAGTGTAAATTTAGAACGTGGAGGGTGCGGCGGTGCGCATGTAAAGTTATAGATGTAATTCATATACCTTTACTATTTATTGAGTTTGGTCGAGAAAACGAGTGGAGCATACGAAGCGAAAACGGAGGGTGGGAGGGGGTAAGGTAAAGTTGAGATAGGATAGTAAACCGCCACCCTTCCACATCCTGTTAAGCCAATTGAGTGGCCTCATCAACAATAAGGTGGATTTTAATTGACGTGATAAGGTGTTAGAAGCATATTTTTGGTGGTTTTCGATTCACCAACTTTACATGTTAGAGACAAGGCATAAGTCATAACTCGAACTGACCCGTTATAAGTAAATAGGTTGCAAATGCTACCATGACCTCTTACTTCATATAATCAACTCTTATTGTTGAGTTTGCATAATGCGGTGGTTGTGGGTAATAGCGGCGGTGCACGCAACAAAGGTGCAAATTAGCAATCTACCATTCTGTTTTGTCTTTGTTTGTGCAGGTGTATGTTGGTTGGTTTATTGATTGGATGGGCTTACATGCTATTCTTTCTTCCTTTTTTATGAATTCACAAGGTTCTTTTTCTTTGTGCTTTTTGTGGCTTTCTCATTGTGGTTTTGTTCTGTTGGTTTTCTAAAGGTTTTTCCTACTCTGATTCATTTTTTTCAATAGCGAAACATCTTCTCTGGTTCATCTTTCTTTGTGTGCAAACCAGGTATTTGATATAATGTTTGTTTTTTTTTTTTAATATTTACTAAACTGTTGCCTGCTTTTTGAAGGTTTGATATGTGTGTTGTATAGTGTTGCTGATTTATATTGTTGTTTTAAGTGATTTTAAGATGGTTATTTGGAAAATGTGATTATAGGACAATTTAACTTTTAACATGCTGCTGGTTTCGAAATGGTATACATACTCTTTCCAAACAACCACACAAATGGTAAAAGATATTCGCATTCCTGAGATTCTTTTTAGAAATGGTAAGAGATATTCGCATTCCTAAGATTCTTTTTATCATGGCTGTGATTGTTGTTTAAAGTGATATTTAGGTGTCTAATTTGTTGCATTTTCATGGTAGCCTAATTGGTCGTTTGATATTGGATAGGCATTTCTTTAGTAACAGGGCGATGGTGTCATGTCTAGGGCGCGCTTAATGTGAGGGCATGGTGTTTGTCCACTGCAACAATTTTGCGTGTCCTTTGACTGATCTTTTTGTATCGAGGAACGGGCGCATGATGTGGCCTAATTGATCGTTTGATATTGGATAGGTACTTCTTTTGTGACAGAGCGATGGCGTCATGACTAGGACGCGCTTAATGTGAGGGCAAGGAGTTTGTGTTCTGCAACCATTTTGCGTGTCCTTTGACTAAGCTTTTAGTATCGAGGAATTGGCGCATGATCATAAGGCCCCTGTGATGTTATGCTGGCTGTTATTGTCTGGGTTTTGTATGGTCAACAACAACAGCCACCGAACTCTGTTTGTTCTTTGCTGACGTGTGAAGATGGTGTCGAGAACTGAGGTGATGGGGAGGGTGGTTGAACCCCATGGCTGATTACTGGAGAGACCACAACAAGTGTCTTACATTTGATGTCGAAAAAACGGAGATGAAGAAACTGGCCGTATTTCCATGAATTTGTTTAAGGTTCTGGCACGTGTGGCGATAGCTTCAAGTTGACGATTTTTGCCTTTAGGTTTCTAATACAAAGCCTACCAGAAGATGATGGCACATCTTGCTTTGAACGCTTGTCATCCGTGACAGGTAATATTAATATTGTTACTGCTGGTATTAATTATGACTTGCATCCTATATAAAATGGGCTTACTTTCACTTACATTTAATATAATGGCAAGTGTGATTGTGGACGTCTGCTTTTTTGATATAGGAAGTGACATCCACTGAGCTTGAAGTCAACTTCTCAAATGTCAGAAATCTGACCAGCGCAAGTTTGTGGAAAAGTTATCAAACGAGCTCGGCGTACGTGGTGTTGTGACAGGTACACGGACTTAAAAATAGTATAGCAGGTGTTATGGGCATTTGAATAATTATCTTATTTTGATTTTTGGTAGTTCTTTTAATCTACCTTTTTGAGTCTGCAATGCGCAGATTGAAAGAGCTTTTTTTCCTCTCTGTGTAATGTAATGGAGCATGTAGAAGTGTAGAACTAACATGGGCTCAATGTAATGATAAAACGGGAATCTTTACATAAACAATGATCTTACATTTGCTTTTAGTAAATGAATATACATGTACTTTTAATTTCGTTTTTTTAATCATTTAACCCATGTATTCGTTTTCTTCTTTAGGTTGCTATAACGAGTCGGTATCATATGTTTTCCCAGGCTCGAAAAGAAAATCCTATTACAAGGCAAGTGACGGAGTGGTTATGCTTTAGTGTGGACATTCAAGAGAGGCGGATTCGTATCCTTGACTTGTGATTTTTGTTCCTTTTTTAGATGTTACATTTAAAACCCTTTTAACTTCCACCAGTTCATTTTTTTTCCGCACATTTGTTATATATCGACTCATTTGTAAGTATCACTGATTGTGATTTTGTGTGTAGATTGATTTTATGTGAATATATGCATTTAGATTTGAAAAGCCGCAACGCGGCGCCGAGATAAAAACCTAGTTATACGTAGTAAATATATACTTTTTTTGTTTACAAAAGTTTTGAAATAATTTATATTTTTGTTCATGTAGTTTTGGCCAAAATCACATATTTGGTCCATAGTTAAAAGAATTTACATAAGTAAGCTAACATATTATCAAGTTCAGTTAAGAAAATATATATTTGTTTAGGTTAAATATTGATGAGATGATCCATGATAAAAGAAGATGGATAAATACAAACAAACATAATGATGTTGCGAATAGGGGTGTTCATCGATCGGATTATTCAAATTGTTCGATTTTGTAATTTTTAGGAACCTATTAGAAATCTAATCCGATCCTAACTGTAAATACTCACATCCGCTCCATACATATCCGAATTGAATTCGGATCAGATTTAGATGAATCCGAATAATCCAAACGGATATCCATTTATTCCTGATTAAACCGAATTAACAAATTTTTTTTACTTTTCCCCTAGTTTTTGATTCCTAATATTCCTACTAATTAACATTCACAATAGACATAGAAACCCCTAATATAGAAATTATATATCGTATTAATTTACAAACACTTTGTGCTTCATGAGGTTGTACATCATGTTTAATTTTGTGTATCAAATGGTTGTACACCATCCTTTGTAAGTTGTACCTTTGTTTTTTTCTTTTCTTTTTTACTTTTAACCCTAAAGTTTTCATCTTTTACATTTAACCCCACACTTTTTTACTCTAAACTTTATCTCATGTATCTTAAAAGGATTTTTAGCTTTACGTTTCAATCCAATTTTTTCTAGAGTGCGTATGTAGTTCAACATTTTTACCTCTATTTTTCCCGTCAAACGGTCCCGCTGTGTTTTAAGTTTCAACCTATTTTTTGCGCATTATCGCGCTGCAACGGGCGTGCATGGTTCATCATTTTTACATCTATATTTCAATCAGTTTTATTTTGTTCGTTTTTTTATTTCCTTATGAGTTTTCAGTGTTGTTGCTCGCTAGCGTCGTGCTTCACAAATGTTTTGTGCATGAAAGGGTTGTACACCATGCTTTGTAGGTTGTACCATACTTTGTTTTTTTTCTTTTTTACAAGTGGTTTGTGCTTTATGGTATTGTACATCATGCGTAATAAGTATTTTATGCATGAAAGGGTTGTACACCATGCTTCGTAGGTTGTACCATACTTTGTTTTTTCTTTTCTTTTTTACTTTTAACCTTAAACGTTTTCATCATTTACATTCAACCCATACACTTTTTTACTTTGAACTTTATCACCGCATGGATTCTTGTCAAAGTCCCATCTCACAATCACTATCATTTTCTGAATTTCCTTTAGTGCCTCCACTACACCAGAACAGCCACAACAACCACTCCATCAAGTATTAATGAAAAGGTACAACAATCTCCACTATGTAATTAATATAAAAGTACAACAATCTCCATTACGTAATTAATTAATATGAACGTATAATAATCACCTACCTTCTTGCGTATGGAGCTTTGTTGATTGTGTAAACTGAAAATTTGAGTAGAAAATCAAGAAAAATGCAAAGAACAAAAGCTTCTTCATTACTGATTGTTAAAGGTTCGTGATGGTGCTAAAACTAAAATCAAGGAGTAACAAAGGAAACAAAAAACTAGTTAGTCTTAAAACACAAATACAAAGTTCAATCTTCAAAACATAGTCGCCATCGTAATTCATTCATAGTAAGGGCTCCAGGGTGGCAGCTTTGCGGCGTGAAGGTGAAAGGTTGAATTGTGAAGGATTGAATTAGCTCCAGACACATTCAAAATACTCATGGGCTATTGGAAGTAGTGGGCCCATTTCCCTTGCTAGATATCCGAATAATCCGTATTTTTTTAGTTCGAAAATCCACATCTGATCTAAATATCCAAATAAGAATTCGGGTCAATTTTTTTTTTTCAGTTTTGGATTCGATTCGGGTTTAGGTCCTTTCGGATTTTTTATTTTTTACACCCCATGGGTCACCTCAACAGGAAGTTATAACTAACTCACATAGAACTATAGAAGCCATTCAAAATGTTTTACACATTTCTGCAAATAAAAATATATAAAAAAAAGACCATTATTAACTTATATACATACCCTATGAACAAGCACAAGTAAAACATCTCTTGCAGTTGACTTATTGACTCTTTTTGGCAAGACAAGAGCCCAACAAACATAACTTACACATTTGGTTCATAAATGATGGATCAGCCATCAGCTCACCTCATGGGTCACTATTTGGAAGCCTGGTTAGAACCGAGTGTTCTGGTTTGTGATCACATTCAAAGTCTAGATGAACAAACGCGCGTTCAACCTCTGCAAGTTTCTCAATATTAATTTGCAGCGATTCTCCAATCGCGTGCGCTTCTTTTAGTGACAGATCTTCAGGGAGTTCAATATCAACCTGATTCAATAAATATTTATATACTTTCATTAAAAACTGCCAAATAAATTTATAGGAATTCAGTTTTAGTGACCACAAACACTAACCTCGACGAAGTACAGAACTCCAAATGTGTATGCTCTAACTGTGTCAACTCGCTTCACTTTCGGATGCCTTGTAACAAGATAAGTCAGCTTTTGCATGACTTCAGGTGGTGCTGACTGTCCAACTAATGATACTGTGTAATCATATCACATTAATATCATTACTTAAGACGTTAATATCATGAAAAACAAACATACTTACTTATTTTACTCGATGAAACTTGTCTAAAATAATTGTACTTCTGATCTTTTTTTAAAAGTAACCCTTTTCCCGTTAAATGGGTCAAAATTTGATAACGCGATATTCTTGGTGCTTAAAAATCATAGTTGTCAAAAGCGCGCCTAGGCGCAACCAGGCGCACCAAGTGCACTGCGCCTAGGCACTGAGGCGCACTATGGGGCTGTTTTCAGACTGATTTCCGGCCAAATGCAGGCTAAAAGTTGCCTAAACCTCTAAAACATACTAAATGAGTTATAACAGAACAAGTCCTAAACAACCCTAAAACATCCTAATGTAGCCCTAAACAAGCCTAAAACATCTCTAAAATCCCAAAAAATGCATTTTATACTATGCGCCTAATTATAAAAAGCCCTCGTTTTTTATGCGTCCAGGCTCCAGGCTCGGCCTATGCGCCTTGAGTGCGCCTAGGCGCTTTGACAACTATGTTAAAATGTGGACATGATTAAGCTTTTGTTTTTATTAACCAGTAATTAATTAATTCAAAGTCGGTTAAAGTCTACTTTTAATGCATACAATCGCCTAATTCTTTTTTTTTTTTGGCAGAGACAGACAAGTCAACTCACCCGACCCGCCCATCTTGCCATCGCTAGCTTAAACATATCAAGTTTATCCAATGTTGTTTCAAGATTTAATAAGCAGGAAAAAGAAAGTAAAAACTGTTAATAACCCTTCAGCAGCTACCTGCATTTTCCTTGACAGTTCCAGACCAGTTTACAATCGTAAAAACCGCAAGAATGATAGCGCCAACCGGGTCAATCCACCAGTAGAATTTATCACCAAGAACAGCAGCAACCAATCCAACTACATTTGTTACCACATCAAAGTAATGATCCTGCTAACAATGCACATTTGTGTTAGATACTACTCGCAACGTCCTCATTCATCATAAACAATTTCGTTGTAAAAAAAAAGTAACCTTTGCATAGGCACGAACAATCTCGTTCCCTGAATTTCTGCAGTATAACCATAATGCGAGTTTGACAGTCGTTGCAGTCAACATGATTATGTATAACCATAACAACTGAAGTGATGACATTTTCTCTGCAGGTTTGTTTTCCATAAGCTGTTCTACAGCCTGAATCAATACCTGAAAGCCTAAAACAATTTCAAGATTCACCTTTTTTCATCATTTTACCCTACGTTGTCAAAAGCCCCGCCTAGGCGCTCAGGCGCAGCGAGGCGCACCTATAACGCCTGGTGGTGGCTTTGGCGCAAATCTGGGCTTTTTTAAAAAAAAAAACGGTGCTTAGGAATGCGCCTTGAACCAGGCGCAAGCGATAAAAAACGAGAGCTTAAAATCATCAGGCTGATTTTCCAGCCAAATTCAGGCTAAAAGTTGCTTAAAGCCCTAAACCTCTAAAACATCCTAACTGAGCTATGAACAAGTCGTAAACAACCCTAAAACATCCTAAAGTAGCCCTAAACAATCCTAAAACATCTCTAAAATCCCTAAAAAATGTATTTTATGCTATGCGCCTAATTATAAAAAGCCCTCATTTTTTATGCGCCTAGGCTCCGGCTCGGCCTATGCGCCTAGGCGCTTTGACAACTATGATTTTACCTATATTTAGATCAAGGTCATTAAATAAAAAAAGGCGATCAGTAGTGTTTATCGCAACGCATAACGTACCAAGTGTAGCCATAATTGCAGCAAAGATAATGATTCCGACAGGCTGCACCCGGAGTTTGCCAATAGGGTACTTGTATAAGTTGATGCTTTGCATAGAAAGATGAGTGAACCAAAGGATGCCACCAGCCATTAGATCAAGTAGGGAGTCCAGTGTGGATGCAGCTATCGCAATGGATCCGGTCTCTATTGTAGCAAAGATCTAATCATGCAGTTGACATTAACATAAACAGTTAAGTAGTGCAATTATTAGGACACCATAATCAACATGTTTGTGTCCTATGGATCAGAGATTTTGGATCACACTGTAAATCCATTCTAAAATAACAGGCAAACTAGTGGCACGTCTGGCAAATCCCACATCGGTACTCCATATGAGAGATATTGGGTCATAACTAAGGTGTAACAACTGACATCTCATACCAACTGTTTTGCCCACAAGGAGCTTACGGATTTATTTTTGTTACCCAACACACATCATGAATTGCATCCACTCAAGCACACTTAAGTGTGGGCTTCAGTGCTTCTCCGCTCCCAATACGCCTAACCCATTGGCGAAGCTTGAGCGAAAATCTCGGGGGGGGGGGGGGGGGGGGGGGGGTTACCAACTACGGGAGGTTGAAACCGTATATACCAAAAAAATTCTATACAAAATACTATATAATCGGAACTTTTGACGAAAATTTCGGGGGGAGGGGGGGAGGGGGGGTCTGGTTTCAACCTTTGAAGAGGAAAAAGTCAGGTTTGATCTGGTCAGGTTTCACACTGGGCCATACTTTATGGCCAAGTATCTCATATTATTTACCTAAGGTGTCACATAAGGAATGTTCAACCTTAAATACCAATAACATGTTTTGACAAACGTTCTCTAGTGGGAGTAGTAAAAAACCAAAAAGTAAGCAATAGGGTGTTTACGGACAATATCAGTTGGTATAAAGAGCGACATCTTACAAAACTTCCAATCTTCGGCTCCAAACATGATTTAAACCAATGATAAAAAAATAAAAAATAAAATAAAAAATAAAATAAAAAAAAAAAAATTACCTTAAATGCTAGTAACAAAATGTTGGCATAATTAGATATCTTCATAGCTCTTTCTTGCTGAATCTGTTCATCCATATCTTCTTCACATATCCCATGATCAGATGACACTATACCATCAACCTCCTCAAATGACTTTAATGTTGCAAATTGTTTTTCATAATATTCCTTTTCACCTTTTAACAAAAAAAATATATATTAACTAAAATTTAAACTATGAAACAATGAAATAAAAACATACATATTATAGATATTTATGATCAAACCTTGAGTTAAAAAAGGTGATGACTTAGACAATATTGCAAAAGAAGATGACTCAATATCGATAGCAGACCGGACCTTATTAGGCAACCGAGTCAAGAACTCGGTTCTGAGTGAGTTCACTGAGTACACTCGACTCAGCCGTTGTCCCCGGCGAGGTGTGGCCGGGGACAACAGAGCCTCTTTTCCATCATCCATCTTGTCTTTATGTTTGAGATAGAACAAAGATGTTTATAGAGCAGTTACTGACAACAATTAGATTATATGTATTTCAGTTACATGTTTTTTTATGAGAAGAAAAGGACAGTGATTCATGCCATTTAGTAGTTGACTTTGCACCTCATGATTGTAGCTTCTTTTTAAATATTCTAAATGGCTATACTATATTCGTTCTTCTTTTTACTATCTTTTTTGTCGTTTCATTTTTTGATGTGTTATAATTATATGATAAAATCATTTATATCATGTGAATTATACTATTGAAATTTTGTAAGGTAAGTTTTTTAGTAAATGAGATGTCATAGTTTTGGTTGAATTAATTGATTTGTAGAAAATTAAACAAAAGTTTATGAAATAAATTAAATGTGAAAATATATAAATAAATATGGTTTTTAAGTATTTAATTAAATAGGAAATTGACTATTTAAATGTTCTACGACTCAAATTCAACTAAATCTTTAATACTCATTCATAAATGTGTGTAGAAACTAGTTTTGGGTCACCCCATGTGATCATGGCTTAAAACGAGCACCCTTAAAGCAATTGTTGTATTCCTGCGTGGACATCGCTAGCTCACGGTCAACGACACACCATTTCGTGTAGCAATAAGTTTGATTCTCACTAGTTTTAGCTTATCGGGTGTATGTTAGTTTACAAAATACACTTGCTCAGGCTCAAACGCCAGATACACAGAAGATATCACTAATCACACTCACATAGAGAGGGAGTACCTCGTGTAAGCAAGTGTATACCGATACAAGGATTGGAAATCTAACACCTTCATTTTTCCTCACCGCCATACTCATGCGTGGATTTTCGCATAAGTATTAACAAAAGGCATTTAAAAAAGACCTAAGATAGCTAATGGACGAGAAGTTCTTTCGTGGGGATGAAGAACTCTTCTTGGAAGTCAATGGATTAATATCAAGGTGTACATATCAAGAAATGGATAATTGTGTCTCGTTAATACGATAAATCAATAGTTGCCCATGTATTACATCAAGTTGTTATAGAATAGAGTTTTAAGTAACAAAGGAAAGTACAATACGAAACCAACCATCACCTTTTGTATTTATATTTTAGGGATAATTTCACAAATAAACATTTGACCAAAGTCATTTGCAAAAATAAACATGGTATGCGTCTAAACAACAGGGACGAGACACTCTTTGCGTCTAAACAATAGGGACGAGACACGTGTAAAGCTTTCAGACGCCTTAATTTTTAAGGTCTCTGAAGGCTTTACACGTGTAATCGTCTTATTGGTAGACGCAAAGAGTGCCCCATCCCTGTTGTTTAGACGCATCCTATGTTTATATTTGCAAATTACTTTGGTCAAATGTTTATTTGTGCAATTATCCCTATATTTTATTACATCTAAAGAAGCCCCTATATCTCTATCCACTTGATGTATTTCTAATAAATTTATGTTATCATATCTGTAACAAATGACCCTTGGTTTATATGAATAAAAGCAAACTAAATTCTAAAAAGAATATGAAGCAGCTAGCTTACACGTTATTATTACTAATTTTAATTTAGTAACCAAATAGTGTACAACCAATTACTTGTTCAAACTATGTAACACCCCAATTCTAAAAGAAAGTATTTAAAAAATGTACATATTATGACCAACTAGCTTATACCCTGGGAGCGTCCCGGGTTGAGAAATCTAAATAAAGTGAATAAAATTAGAAGTATCTAAACTATAAAAATGACATCTATGTATCAACTTACATTAGATACTTTTAAAAAAATATATACCAAAAGATCCATTTCACCTTACAACATCCACACCTAAAACAGAATATTAAGATCCCAAGCACTTCAAGGGGACAAAGATTGTTTAGCACCAATACATTCAGTCAAAGGTCTTTAACTGCATACAATAAGATTTGAGTTATTTCAGAATATGGTAGAAAAAGAAAACATAGCAATTACCTGTTGGAGAGCGTCCCGGGTTGAAATATCTAATATGACATAATAAAATATCTAATATGACAACATAATTAATGACTTGCCAATATATGATTAATGAATATTATTATTATTATTATTATTATTTTAAACAAATCTCTGCCATAAGTTATCATATTCTAATATAAAAAAAGGGTAATTGGGTCGGGTATCACCTAATCCCAGGCCCGACCCAAACCCACAATTTTTTTAAACTAATATGTCCCGGGAGCGTCCCGGGTTGAGTAATCTATGTTGAAATATCAATTTTACACCTGAAATAGACTGATGCGTTTTACAGTTACATGCAGGAAAGTTTCGGGTAGCATTTAACCTTAAACAATTAACAATGTATCTTCAATGTTAGTGCATAACCTTAAACAATGTATAACTCTAATATTAAAACCTAACCTAAAACAATGTACAACTCTAATGCAAACACATGTTGTAAATAAAAATCATATTTACTGGTTTGAACATAACTAATGACTTGCCTATACATGATTAATGAATAACCTGAACACTTTGTGTTTTTTTCCTGTATGAACAAAACCACAAAAAAATAGTCGTTTTTTTCTCCGTTTTTTATATAGCACTATGGTACCCGTTGGAAAGATAATAAAACGCTCGTTAATTTGGTGTAATTTTTTTCTTTAAAAAATCTCGTAAATAAAAGATATTAACGTTTAAAAGTTATGGGAGAAAACATTAGAGATAAAAATCTAATTTTATTTTTAAATTTTATATTATTATTTTTCTAAAATAAAGCCATTGCCACATGGGATGACACATGGCACACTCAATGAAAAGAATACTTTCTTTGAATGACATGTCATTAAAATGGCTTTGGTTTATTATATGTATAGATATGCAAAAAATTTGGAAAACAAGGGTTAAAAATGTACATCCATATAAAATTATAGAACTTGATACGGTTAACGGCTCTAAAGACCGTTGAACGGTCAGCAACCTCTTGCCGTTGAAACAAAGCCCAAGGCCTTGAGGGTGGTGACGGTGTTGCCTAGCGGCAATCAAACCATGTGGCCAGAATTACAAGACGGTTCAACCTTTCGACTCCAAGAAAAACCCAAATAAAATGCGAAACCATGCCTACGATCAACTCATCCAAAGTTTAAAAAGACCAGACATTATTTAAAAGAAACCATTTGATTTACACAAAGAGTCATTTGCATAGAACTAGTTCATACCTAAAGTTTAAAAGAAAGCAATATAAAGCATGAAATCAAGAACAATTTGCACAAAATTAAAACCTAAGCTTCTTTTCCACATTTACTCATTGATTCACACAACTGTCTCCATTTGCAGCATTCTCATTTACATGATCATCATCATCTACAGTCCTACTAGCTTCAACGACAACATTCACATTCGTCTTCTCTACGCTTGTCTGAATACCATCTTCCACATGAACATCCGCCGCTACACCAACACCTTTCAACGCTTCCAATCCCTGCACACACTTTTCACCATTTACATGATCATCATCGTCTTCAATCTTATTAGCTTCGATAACAACATTCATCTTCTCTTCGCTTTTTTGAATACCATCTTCCATATAAACCTCGCTATTTCCATCAATCAACCTACCATAACCGCGGCTCCCACTATCAGTCTCAGACTCATTCCCCACAACCTCTTCAACAAACCCTCGCGCTCCATCCTCTTTCCTCCGCGTCTCCAAACTCTGCAGCCTCATTCTCAAACTCTCAAACTCCCTTTCCATCAAAAACAACCGCTCCTTCACCACCAAATTCTCTTCCTCCAACCGCGCTATATGCGCATCCTGATCATCCACTCTATTCTCCAACAAACAACTCCCATTATCCGAACCACCGTTATTCGGATAAACCATCTCAAACCTACTCAAATCATGGTCCAACCTCTTCTCCACCTCCAAATGCTCATATTCTTGTTCCTCGACATCGCTGTCACTCGAACCGCCCTCATTACCATCAGACCTAAGCCTAATTAACCCCTTCATCGAACCGTAACTATCTACGCCCCATTTTTCCTTAGCCATATCAACTAAAACCTCTCTAGACGGCGAAAAAACAGGCGTAGGGAGTACCGCAGGCGTAACAGGACACGGAGACACCATAGACGTGATTCCACCTGATTTCTTAGCCCTAATTAGAAACGACGTCGTATTCCTAGGCGCTAACGGAGCTGATTTAATATTATTATTACCAGAACTAAACTTCTTCTTCTTGGAAATGTATCTCTTAGGTTTTAACCGATTCTGTTGATTATTGTTATTATTATTATTATTACCTCCAAACGACGTCGTGTTGTTCCTTCGATTTATATATCGAGAAGGCTTCGTGGTATTATTATGTGGCCACGTCACGTAACCACTATAAGACTGTGATTGATTCATCATCAACTGATTCAATAACATGATTTGCTGCTGTGATTGATTCATCATCTGCAAAATTAAAACCCTAGAAACACAGAAGCAACCGATTGCACAAACCAGAAGATTAAACTAAACTTGTATTGATTAATATCAACAAACAGACAAACAAACAAACCCTAGGTTATAATAGACGAAGATCAAATAATCAATTCCAGTATAATAATCAACGCTTTTGAACGTTTAGATTTTGAATTAAGGATTTGTATGATTTTGGATTCAATTATTATTATTATTATTATTATTATTATTATTATTATTATTATTATTATTATTATTATTATTATTATTATTATTATTATTATTATGTGTTTTTGTTTGTTCTTGAGATTGGGGAATGTAGTGGCGATTTGTGGTTGTGTGAGGGTTTATATAGGAGGTGAAGGGTGAGATGGACGGTTGGGATGATGAGTTTGTTTAACGGTTGAGATTGGAAAACAGGCTGTTGATGCGTGATGTAGGATATGGTGAGGCGGTTACGAGGGGTTACTTGGGCGTGTATTTTCTTTGTATCAAATTGCTTTATGAAAATTTTAAATATTTTTTAATTATGTAATTAAAATAAAAGATATAGATTAAATTATTATTATTAAAAAAACAAAGGATGGGTATGTTTGGCAAAATTATCTGGGAGTTTTTTAAATATATTTTGGTGTTTGGCTGGGTAGCTGAAGTTTTTAATAAAATGTATAAAATGACCAAATTGACATAATTAAAAGCTTATAAAGAAGGTTTTTATTTTATTTTTAAAATAGAATGGGTATTTGTGTCATTTACTAATTAAAAACTTGCAGCTAGCAGAGCTTTTTCTTAAATGCTAGTATAATAGTTTTTCACTATATAGCTTTTTCTCCTAACCTAAAAGCTTGTAGCTCCTTCAATCAAGCAAGACTTTTTATTAAGTATGAGTTTTTTCTTAAAAGCTTGAAGCTTCTAAAATCTCTTAAAAAATCCTTGCCAAACATACCCAATATACATACTACATAATATTAGGCTCGGTAACAATAATCATGTCATGCTGATATTTAGAATCATAAAACTTGGACACAAGCTGTATTAGTTATCTATGTCTAAATATTTATATTGTTTGGTATTCTAATAGTCAAGTGTATGATTATAAGAAGTTTTTCCCTCTTAGGCCTTAGCTCATTAGTCATTAGGGTATAACTGAAAATTTATCTTGAGCTAAAAAACACGTCTTATTTCTATTGACGGGTGGGAGAAACGCATGTCTACGGTTGAGTATATGTCGGTTGTTAAATACCGCTTGATGATTCTCACGTTTCCAGATGATAAACCTTGCCTAGTATGTCGCTAGGCTTGCTACGATAAATTGGGGAACATGTGTGCCACTGCAGAGAGTTGTCGGGGTTTAAGTATCGCCACGATCTGGTTTTGTGATGCCTTGTAGGATATTCTAAGGCAAGTCGGAATATCGAAAAAAAGGGAGGCCCCAACAGACGTTCTTGTGTTTGGTTGGGCATGCAGGAAAAACGCTTGTGTTGACCTTAGGGAGTTATCTCTCCTCGTTAGGTTTCGAGATAATGGGTTATGCTAGGGCAAGCCATGTTAAAAGCAGAGTCAAAGAAAAACAAGAAGCATGCTAAAACCTGTGCAGATAATCAACATGTTTTTGTCTCCCTAACCTTTGACACAAATGGCTCTCTGGCCCCGGAAACTGTTCAGTTCCTTGATAGAGTCTAATGGGTCGTTCAAAGCAATATTTTGATCCCGGGGTTGGATTTGTTTTTTAGTAGGTTTAATTTTGTTATTCAGAAAGAAGTGACAGTGCAACTTGTTACTCGTCTGTCGGCCATCCTAATGTAAATTGCCCTTCATTAATGAAATGAAATAATTATTTTATGAAAATTAATAATGGAAATAAAATTAGACTAATGTTTTTGAATTTGTATATGGTGAATACGTCTACTAGTGTTTTCATCTTCATTTATAACTCGTTGATGATTCCTCTTGCTACTACCACCACCACCATATGTTAGTTTGTTGAATTGTTGGAAGATTGTATGCAGTGGCGGAGCATTGTATGCAGTGGCGGAGCTTGAACTCTTTGATGGTGGGGCCGAAAGTCACAATATCAGTTTTTTTTTTTTCAAATCGATTGGGACTAGACTTAAAATATACACAATTTTCAGATAAAACTGAGAAATTTGTACTACCAGCAAAAAATCGGTGGACCAGGGCACCCACAGCTCTCAATAAGCTTCACCCCTTGATTGTATATATCCTCTAAAAGGTTATGACTAGAACTGTATACGGTAATGGTGCAATTTCACTATGAATTTAGAAATGAGTACTTATACAGTTATAGTGATGATCAAACACCACATCTACCACTAACATAAGATTAGTACAAGCATAATATTTGTTGAGCTTAATCCACATTTGTTAGCCGCCATTTCATATTGTAATATGGTCTTTTCAATTATCTGTTTGGTTGATTAAGTGTTGAATCATTAAGTCTGAATGGTTTAACTCTTAACCATTTCATTCAGAGCCTTTTTTAGGTTGTAATAGAATAATATAGCATATTCCCTGTATATTCTTTTGTATATTATTGTGATTATTATTTCCATACTTAGAGATCCTAATTGATCTCATATTGTAACTATATATTGTAAAGGAATGAGAAGGAGAAGGCAACGATTGAACAATAATCTCTAACAGGTTGAAACAAACAGTCTGAATGTTCAACCATTCAGAGCTGAATGGTTCAGAGCCTCATTAAAAAGCTACCAAACAGAAAGAATTAATTGTAAATAGATCTCATAAAATTTAGATTTATTTTATTAAAAACTGTAAGAAAATCACGTATCTTTTTACCCTTTGCCATCTATCTATATATATAAAAAAAAACGTATATGCTGACGTGACATTCAATGGAAGCCTCAACCTTCTCTTGAGAGTGCCACGTGGCATCATAATGGAGAGTTTTTGGTGTTTTTGAATTGTTTTTTTTTTTAATTAAATTGAGTTATTGTAGGAAAAAAGAATTTAAAAATAAATTTAAAATTTTCTCTCTCATATTTCCTCCCATAATTTTTAAACGTTATGTATTTTATATACGGGATTTTTTAAAGAAAAAAATTACACCAAATTAACGAGCGTTTTATTATCTTTCCAACGAGTACCATAGTGCTATATAAAAAACGGAGAAAAATCGACTATTTTTTGTGGGGTTTCGTTCATACAGGAAAAAAACACACAAAGTGTTCATGTTATCATGTAAAATTAGATTTTGTGGGGAATATGAGTTATTACTGATTAGAATACTATGAACTAGGGATGAGCATTCAAGCCCGAATACCGATCCCGTCCCGTCCCAATCCCGATACCGTACCGAACCGATACCGAACCGAGGGGTTTCGGGATCGGTATCGGTATTTATATTTATGGATTTTCGGTTTCGGTATTATCGGTATCGGTACGGGATCGGTACGGTATCGGTATTTTAAGGCAAAATACCGATACCATACCGGTACCGTACCGATACCGAACCGATACCGTACCGTACCGTATGTGTTCGGTATCGGGATCAGTATTGGGTTTTTGGACTTTTCGGTATCGGTATTGTCGGGATCGGTATCGGTTCGGTACCGATCCCGTCCCGAGCTCATCCCTACTATGAACATGCAATGATTGAGAGATTTTGTGGTTAGTTAACTTGAACTATTTGCAATAGGTTATTACGTAAAGTTAGATTTTTTTAACCCCGGAACCCTCCCGGGGTAATCAGCTAGTTCATATATACAAATAAGAACAATTTTGAAAATTAAAGCCACCTAAACCAATATGAAAAAAACAAAACGATAATCTAATGTTCTTAACACATCTAAAGGGTGAAAATAGATTACCACTATACACTCACAGATCCATCAAAAGAAAATGTTGTTAACACATCAACGCAAACATATATCTTTTGTTTCAATACTCCAACTTTTGACCAATCAACGAATATTTTTAGCTAAAGGGTACATAGTGGAGTCATGTTATAGGGCAAAATTTTTTTATCAATATAGAGGACTTAGAACATTACAACCATTAATTTTATTATAATAGTTTAAAGACATAGTAATCATAAAAAAATCAAAACAATGTAAATTTAAAAACAGTTGTCTTAATTAAACTTTAAAGTAATGTATGTATAAAAGCATAAAACCATGCATGAAACAATATGTCGTACCTTGACCAAGTCAACTCTCTATGACACAAAAATTATACGGTAATGAATAACATAAAAAACAAAGAACTAAAATCCAACTAGGCTTTCTGAACAAATACAACACAAATGACTAAAATAATGCACCTCACAGTTTCTTTTTGGAGGTTACGGATTTAATTCGGATGCCGGAGACTCTTGCTTATTAAGGATAATAAATACATCTTAAGGGGCATTATTTATACCACTATGTGGGCGTTGTGGAATGAACGTAATGCTCGGGTCTTTTCTTCTCAGAAACGAAGTCCTATTGAGGTGGTGGAGAACGTCAAGTCGACGTCTTTTTTCTGGATTCGCCATAGGTTTAGAAGGAAAAATGTAGATTGGAAGAGTTGGTGTTTGTTTCCTTTGGTTTGACGTTGTTTTGGTTGTTTGCTCGTAGGTCCTTGTTTTGAGGACCTGTCGAGTTGTTTTTAATGAAATTATCTTTTTCAAAAAAAAAAAAAAAAAACCTATGCTCCGTCTTGTCTCTTTGCTACAGGATACATATAAAAATAAAGTAGTTAAACACGTCTTTTTCATGTTTGATACTTGTATTATTCGTGTTGTCTCTAACCTATTTGGATTGTTGGAATTATACTATGCATACTAGGGGGTGCACGAACTGTGTTTTTTCAATGCCCGGTTATGGAACCGGTTCTGGATATGCTCAGGTATCACTTCCACCGGGTATTGAAAAAACCGGTTTCTGTTCTAAGCCCGGGTATTAAAAAACCTAGCATACTGGGTATTGGAAGAAAAAAAAACCGGTTCGGGTACTAAAAAAATCTACTTCAAGGTTGTTATGTGTTTTAGCGATTTTAACCCATTTTTTTACAAAAAAAAAAAACATTGATATGTAACATTTATATAAGCAACATAAAAGTGCATATATATTAGAAACTTGAAATACTACTAAAACATAACATTTGAAAACAATAAAACTTGAAAATATTATAGGTATTGATAAAACCCAGTAAGTACCGAGTAATAAAAAAACCGGATATAGATTCAGTTCCGGATCCGTTCTGGTTACGGTTTTTAGCATAAAAACCTATACCCTATGTGTATCCGATGGGTAAGTTCGGTTCCGGTTCTGGATCCGGTTCCTTTTTTTTCACCTCTATTGCAGCCCAGTTCGAGTTCCATCATCCATGGACCAAGTAAAAAAAAACAAGCCCATGTAAGAATAACTACCCAAAAGCCCAAATCTTTAAACATAATATAACCTCCATGTCTGCGCCTCCGCTTCCCTGAATATTGCAGCTGCTTCTTGTTGTTCAATTAAACCATTAACACAACATGGGTTCAAACAAAAAAGGTTTGTTATGATGTTATAGCCCTTCTAATTTTATAAATTCATTGGATTACTTCTTTTATTATGCAAAACGAGATCAAGAAACTGATTCTTGATATACTTTTTTTATGCTAAATTACAGACAAAAAGTTGAAGAAACATTCTGTTAAAGATAAGCAGAAGGAAGATAATAATAATAATAAGAGTATAGAGGAAGCACCTGTAACTGTAAAGTCTGTGGAAAATGCTAGTGAGCATAAGAGTCAGTTACAAAGACTGTCAGAAAAGGTTAGTGCAGTTTATAAATGCCTTTCATTGATCTTTTGGCTTAAACTTTAAGAATGTGATATGAATGTTATCAAGATTTGATTTTTAGCAGTTTTATTACATACCCTTTTTAGGATAAACAGTTTGTATAAGAAGTGAAGAACATTTGTTTAATGGTTTTGATTCTGTCACTTGTTAAGGGCTTTGGTAGCTCTTTAGTAATAGACATATTTTATGATTGAAATTAGTGATTGTTTTTTTTTTTTTTTAATAAAAGGTGAGCACAATTTATGGCCATGTCTTTAACCCTAAATTCTAAGTGCAAGACTTTAAGGTGGAGGTTTGGTTTTTAGTATAATTAGGGGCAAACAAGCCGAGCCGAGCCTGAGCTCGACCAGGGTCTAGCTCATTTGATTTATGAAAGTTCGAGCTTTGGTTCTAAAGCTCGGCTCGTTTATTATTAATTTATTCATTTATATTAATTATACTTATTATTTTGTATATGATTAGAAACTTTTTCATAAGTTTATAAATAATATTTATTATTATTTACATACATATTTGTAATAT
Organism: Ambrosia trifida; assembly: GCA_028751855.1. Lineage (NCBI taxonomy): Eukaryota > Viridiplantae > Streptophyta > Magnoliopsida > Asterales > Asteraceae > Ambrosia > Ambrosia trifida. The sequence goes on along the minus strand of CM054124.1, from coordinate 60,521,044 downwards.
CAATTAAATATTATATAGATAGTGGCTCGTTAGGTCACGCGAGCCGGCTCGAGCTCAAAATGCAAAGATCGAGCTCGTTTGCTAAACGACTTTGTTTTTAGGCTCAGGCTCAAGCTTGTTTAAGCGAGCTTTTTTTTTTCGAGCCGAGCTCGAGTAGCTCACGTGTAAATCGCCTTGTTTGCACCCCTAGTTTTATTACTTTAGTGTTTCAGATTTTGTCACATATTATGGTTTTTGAGGCACTTTAGTAACATACATTTCTTATGATCGAGATATATAAAATCAAGTTTTGACATGAGGTCTTAATAGTCTTTAAAAAATATGTCATTTTGGAGGTTCTTTTTGTATAGTGTTGGTTGAGTATTTGAATCTTACATTTTTGTTCTTACAGGATCCGGAGTTTTATGAGTACTTGAAGGAACATGACAAAGAGCTTTTGGATTTTGATGATGATGATGATGTAAGTATATATTATGCTTCAATTGTTTTATATCTTTTAGTTTCATATAAGCAATATGGTTTTTCTTTTCTGCATATATTATTGTTTTTGGTTATTTTGATTACCGTTTTTGTATTTGTATATGATCATGTGTAGGAAGATGATGAAACTTACATGGATGATGATGATGAAGAACCGCAAGAAGGTGAAGATGAAGATGAAGAAAATGAACCAATGGACCACGCAGACGGTGTATCAAAAAGAGAAGATATAAAAACAATAACAAGCGAAATGGTAGACTCGTGGTGTAAAGCAATTCGTGAAGAACGTAGAATTGGTGCAATCCGTAATATGATGAGAGCGTTTAGGAGCGCTTGTCATTGTGGTGACGATGACAACGAGTCAAAGTTGACGTCCATGTCATTTCCTGTTTTCAATAAAATCTTGTTGTTTGTGTTAAGTGAAATGGATGGCATCCTTAGAACAATTTTGAAGCTTCCACTTTCTGGAGGGAAAAAGGAGATGATCCTCGATTTGATGAACACGCGAGCATGGAAAAATTATAATCATTTAGTGAAGGCGTATCTTGGTAATGCTCTTCATGTTTTGAATCAAATGACCGACACAGATATGATCGCTTTTACATTAAGACGCCTAAAGTTTTCGTCTTTATTTCTTGCCGCTTTTCCAAGCCTACTAAGGAAGTATATAAAGGTATGCTTTGTGTTTTTATGTATTCTCGTTTTGCAATAGGAAGTTTTCGTCATTTACTTTATTTTATTTTTCAGGTTGTACTTCATTTCTGGGGTACCGGAGGAGGCGCATTACCAATAGTCTCTTTACTGTTTCTAAGAGACGTATGCGTTCGGCTTGGTTCCGATTGTGTAGATGACTGTTTCAAAGGAATATACAAAGCGTATGTTTTGAACTGTCATTTTGTAAATGCAACTAAACTTCAACACGTACAATTTCTTGGAAATTGCGTCAATGAGCTTTTTAGGGTCGATCTTCCATCTGCGTATCAACATGCATTTGTTTTCATACGCCAATTAGCTATGATATTACGCGAGGCATATGCTACCAAAAGAAAGGTATTTAATGTCATGCTATTTTAAATTTTACAATTAGTCATGGAGGCGTTTTCTTAGTCGTAACACAACTTATTGATCATTTTATTCTCATTTTATTATCTTTTTTTATTATTAATGTTCAAAGATTGTTTTTTTAACAGGAAATATTCAGAAAAGTGTATGAATGGAAGTATATGAACTGCCTTCAGCTTTGGACCGGGGCCATTTGCACATACGGTTCAGAAGCTGATTTTAAACCACTTGCATATCCATTGACCCAAATAATTTCGGGTGTCGTAAGATTGGTCCCAACTGCACGATATCTTCCCCTCAGATTAAGGTGCATTAGGATGCTAAATCAGATTGCTGCTGCTACAAATACTTTTATTCCCGTTGCTGTGCTGCTTACTGACATGCTGGATATGAAAGAGTTACATAAACCGCCTACCGGAGGTGTTGGCAAAGCTATTGACTTACATTCTATTTTAAGGGTATCCTTTTGACTTTTTTTTATTCATCTTCGTCGATCTTGGTTTTAAAAAGCGTGAAGCGCACAAAAGCGACGAGGTCTAAAACCGAGGCACAAAGCGCAAAAGCAATGGGATTTTCGTACGCGAGGCGCAAGACGATTATATAAATTTTTTTTTATATATGCTATAGGTTTTTAGCATCATTTACCCAAAATATAGATACAAATAAGGTTTATATATGATTTAACTTAAATGTGCAACCTTTTTAGCTACATGTATAACAATTTTAAGCATAAAAACACCCCCCGTACGAAAAGCGCGCCCCTCAGGAGCTTTTTTGGCCAAAAAATTGCGCTTTTCTTGCACTTTATGTACGGTGCTCGCCTTGTGGTACATGAGGCGCAGGGATTGGCGCCTAGGTGCGCCTCGCGCTTAAGCGCGCTTTTTAAAACACAGTCGTTGATTATCCATAAGATTGTCAATATCAGTAATGCCTTTTGTTATTAAATGGATTTGAATATACTAGGTTAGCAAGGCGACTATAAAGACACGATCGTTTCAAGAAGCATGTGTTAACTCTGTAATTGAAGAACTAGCTGAACATTTATCACAATGGAGCTATTCACCTGCGTTCTTTGAGCTTTCTTTTGTTCCTGCTGTTCGTTTGCGTAATTTCTGCAAATCAACAAAAGTTGAGAGATTTCGTCGTGAAATGAGGCAATTAATTCGTGAGGTGAGCCAACGTTGTTCATCCGGCGGTGTTTCTTGATACTGATGGATTGTCGGAAATAACGTTTTGGTTGTTTTTATCATATGCAGATTGAGGCCAACTCTGAGTTTACCAACAAAAAAAGAATGTCGATTTCATATTCGGCTAATGATCCTGCTGTATCATCATTTATGGAGGTATCCATTCTCTAATCTCTATTTATCTTTAATTTTTACATCAATAGGATTATGATTACTACCCTAATATTTTTTTTGTCATTTTCCACATGCGCAAAGGTTATTTTCGACAAATTCATAATTTAAATCTTTTGATATAATATAAACTTAAATCTGTTAATATAACTCCATAGCCTGAATATTTGATAAATGATATAGACTTAAATCTTTTGATATAATATATACTTAAATCTCTAGTTAAATAACACAAATATGCATTTCTACTGTCATTGTAGATGTAACTATTTTAATACATGTATGTGACGTCTCATTACGGATGGTTTTTGACTTGTTACAGGATGAGAAAAAGAAGGGTTTGAGTCCTTTGTCTAAATATGTTGCTGCATTGCGCCTGAAAGCACAACAAAGAAATGACTCATTGGTTGAGTCCAGGTACGTATAACTGCCACATTTATAGTTTCGTATTTTTACAATAACACACATTTCTAGATGCGGCTAAATTTTAGTGAAATTTTTGCAAGTTGATCACATTTGCGTGTTTCGATAGTTTTTCAAGGAATCACATTTTTGAGAGTTGCTAAAGATTTGGCGTATGTGTTTACAGTGTAATTGTCGGTGAAAAAGGATCAATCTTTGGTAAGAAGAGAGCAAACAATGATGATGATGACGATGACGAAGATGACGATGATGATGACAATGATGATCTGGATGTGGATGTGGATGGTGCTGCTGTCTTTAATTCTTCATGGTTACCGAGTGGGGACCACAAGTACGGACTTTCTCAACCTGTCTCTGTTTCTTTAGCTATATTATTCTAGAGGCGGTCATTTTGACCCATTAGCATTTAAATGGGTTGATTTGGGTTGTGTTAACCTAATAGAATTTAATAAAGAGGAAATGGATCAAACGGGTCAAACATCATCCAAATCGTATTCAAATGCATAAAATGTCATTAAAAACTATAACATTTAGTTTTCCTATCATAGTTAGCATATTAATTATTAATAAAATTATAAAAAAAATCATAAAAGATGTTTTGTGGGTTTGACCCAACCCAATCCATCCGACCCGAACTAAAGCTACCTTTTTTTTTTTACAAAACTCGGTTTGATCCATAGCCCGCCATAATATTAATGCAAGGTTATTGTTGAGTTTCAGGGCGAAGAATCTTGAAGAGGACAAAAAGGAAAAGAAGGGAAAGAAACGGAAGGGCGGTAATAAGGCTACTGCTGATGGTGATGAAGACGTTGTGGAGGACTTTGTTCTAAGTTCAGATGAAGAGGAATCGATGAGCGATGATGATGAAGATATGAATGAAACAGAAGATGTTGACGTTAAACCTGCACCTGTGAAAAAAGGAAAGGGGAAGCAGAAGGCGTTCGAGAAGTCATCAAAACGGAAAGGAAACTTTCATGCAAAGAACAAGTCTAAGAAAAGGAAGAAGGCTAACTGACACTTGTATTGTTTGATCATAAGATAAATCAAATATTTATATTGTTGTTTTCTATTTATGTTTCTTTGGGATTTGAGATCCTGCAAATTTTGGTCCTTGTAATGCATCAAATTGAATAGTTATTTGTGTCACGTCGAATGTTCAAGGTGATGCGCGAGTTTCTTACCAGTTATGTAATTATAATGTGTTGCGTCGAGAATGTATGTTTATCTTGGCGTAACACTGGTGAGAGGCTACTCGATAACACATCAAAAAATAAGGTGGGTACTTATTGAGAAAACAATGGCATACAATGCTTGCGAAGGCGATTTCGTGGTATGCGAGTTCACTGTAACTTGTGTAAATATGATGTGTTCCTTGGTCAACAACATATCCTTTGTAGCAAACTTGGTATATGAAGTTTTGACCTACTGAACCATAATAAATAATAACAATAATAATAATAATAATAATAATAATAATAATAATAATAATAATAATAATAATAATAATAATAATAATAATAACCTCAACATTTGGGATGCCTCATTCATGACAGAATGCTAAAAACAAATTCCATAATAAAAAAAAATATCAGACTAAAACAAACTTCTAATAGTGATTGTAAAAAGAAAAAAAAACTAATCAAGCACCTTAAAAAGTCATTACTGTCTAATATCCATCCTCTTTTAACATCTCAGATTCTAAAACATGTTGGTACAATGCAAACAGCCAAACACAATATGACATGTTCTAAACAAATCATGGAAGGGTCAAAACTTCAAACAATCAAACGCCTGACGTGCGCAACTCTTCAGCGCCATGTGCAAAATGGCACTTTTCACCAAAAGTACAAGACCCTTTCGCAAAGTTTTCACACAGTTTGGTCTTAAAGCTGGCAGATCCATCACCAAAGCTCTTTTGTGGTGCATGTGGTCCAGAGGCTGACTTTATGCTCATTATAAGCTCACGAACCATCTGACTCGCTTGTTTGATCTGGTCAAACGTGCCCTCAAGCTCAATGTTTTTAAGGCTTGGGTCTGTCTCATGGTCTCTAATGGAAAGCTTGACTCCAGTCAATCGACAGATTTGCTTAGAGTTGACTCCGTTTTTACCAATGATTGGTCCACCAAGTGAACCATCAACGCTGATCTTGGCGGTTGCAGAGGCTCCAAAGCCTGCAGCAGCTGCTGCATGGTTGGCTGCCGGGTTAAAATCCATCCGAGGCGCACCACCGCCGAATCTGTTGCCGGGTGGGGGGCCCATAGCGCGCGGGTCTTCATAGTGAGATGGGACTGTCGGTTTTCCTAGCTCCCATTCTCCATGGGCGAAGTTACACTTGTCACCAAACCGGCATCCTTCTGCAGTGTTGTATTTGGTGCACAAACGGCTTTTGACAGCTGGTGGAGATGATCCGTCTGGGAATGACGGTGGTAGTACAGGATTTCTGATGGTTGGGGGCATTGCTTGATTGCCACCTGTCATTTGATTCACAGCTTTGATCCCTCCAGGTATATAATGCGAGAAATGGCATCCCTCGCCAAACGGACAGCCAGAAGTGCTGCATATCAAACAACCAAATCAAAGAGAAAAGATTGCGTCAAAATATTAAAATAATAAACAAAAGTTGTTAAATAATACTAGACACACATTCATCACATAACTTTAAGTTCAACCATAGATAACATGAAATGAACAAAATTAAAGTTGTATATATATATCTCAAATATTTGCGTGACGTAATACGTGTCATGTACTTAATGTTGATTCGTTCATTGTACTTTCATAATAAACCGGTTCTCTGTACTCCTTGTTATCATGGTTGTTATCTTGATTATGTGATGAATTACCTGTATCAAAACTTTAATTTCCAAGCAATTAGTCCAAATCACGCGTCTTTTGGTTCAAACAAGCATGTAGTATAGTTTCCATTAAATTCAGAAAACATTACAGAATATAGATAATTAAGTTTACACGATTGATTTTAGCCAAGTTAGAATTTAACCTGTAAAACTTTGTGCAAGGCTTCGATTTGCTTCCTAAACCAGATTGAAACGAGTCCATGTCTGTTGCAGCAGATTAACTATTTTATTAAAAATTCCAACTATTTTATGCTTCTGAAATAATTAATAACTTATCTCTACTTCATTCAATTAAAACTAGATATAATCACCGAATTAACGACATTGAACATTGACCGGCTGATTTCGACAACAATTTCACATATACATAACATATATTAATTATTTAATCAAAAGTTCCAACTAATTCATTGTCAATTTTCTTCAGAAACAATCACACTACTTCATTCGAATGAAACTGAATACAATCACAAAAATAACAACGATGAACATCGACGACTGATTTTGACAACAGTTTCGCGTATGCAAGGTTTAAAAGAACGGAACCATGGCCTCGAGGCATCTTCTTTTCGCCTCACCAGGTGAACGGAGGCGGAATTACAAACTAAAGATAAAAATTATGTATCTTATAAAAAATAAAATACTAACTAATTTCATCATCAGATTCATCAAAAACATAAAAAAACACACCTAAAAAAGACACGGAATGTTTGAAATCGACACAAGAAAGTCTAAAACATCAACAACACACATCAAATCCCGCTGAGGCACCGCTTTTGTTACCAACTCGAACCCTTAGAGGCATATGTACAAACTACAAAACAACCCCATGAGACTTCAGTCACTTCACAATTTTGCTTAACCATTTAATTCTACTTAGTTCGAATAAAACAGAACAGAGCCACATAAATAACAACGATAAACAACAACCGACTGATCTTGACAACACTTTCACATATACATGACACAGATTAATCATTTATCATTTAATCAAAAAACTCCAACTAACTCACTGTCAACTTCCCTCATACTTCACAATATTGCTTCAAAAACAATTAAACAACTACTTAATTCTACTTCATTCAAATAAAACCATATTAAATCACAAAAAAAAAAAACACTAAATATATCATGAACATCAACCGTCGGTTTCAACAACAGTTTCAAACATTCATAACAGTTAAGTAAACAAAAACCACAAACCCCATTTGTAAAGATTAGAATTTGGGTATAATAATAATAATAATAATAATAATAATAATAATAATAATAATCATCATCATCTTAAAGTATTGCTTATTTTCAAACCTAAAAACCCAATTTGTAAATTTCTAATGGTTCATATTTTATTTATTTTCAAAACCAAAGAAACCCCATTTGTAATGATTCGATTTTGTGTTAAAAAAACAAGAATAAAAACCCTAGATCTGGAATAAAGAAAAGGAGTTAGAATGGTAACCTTGTTTGGATTTTTTGAACCCAGTGTTGCCGTTGAAACCAGCTGTCAGACGACCTCGTTTTTTGGCGCCAAACTCCATTGAAAGGATAAGGAAGAAGAAGAAGAAGAGAGGTTTTTTTAGGGTTTCGAAAGGTGTTCGACGAAAAGCCCCAAAGGGAAAGATTTTATTGAGTGAGGGTTTGTGATTATTATTGTTGTGGGTGGTCAAAGTCAAAGGTTTTATGAATGAAGATATTGTATGGGTTGGGCTATAATCGAATCTATCACATATTGGGCCTCAATGGAGTGTTAATTATTCTTAAGTAAGGTCTATTCTTAATTATTCTTAAGGGTTTATGCTTTCTTAGTCGGATCTAGTGTTACGACTATTGGCGCAGCTCTTAAGGGACGGCCGCCCGCCCGTCTCCACTTGGAATTTTCGTTCAGAAGTTCCGATTATATAATATTTGTATAGAAATTTTTTGGTATATATGGTTTCGAACCCCCGAAACTAGTGACTTCCGACCTTGGCTTTAAAAAGTGCGCTTGAGGCGCGCTTAAACGCAAAGTGCACCTAGGCGTAAATCCGTGCGCCTTATGTAACCCTAGGCGAGCAGTGTACGAAAAGCGCAAGAAAAGCGCAAAAAGCGCAAGAAAAGCGCGCTTTTTGTACACATGATGTTTTTGTGCTTAAAATTGTTATACATGTAGCTAAAAAGGTTGTACATTTTAGTTAAATCATATATATACCTTATTTGTATCTGTATTTTGAGTAAATAATGCTAAAAACCTATAACATATATAAAAAATATATATAATTTTGCGCCTCGCGTACGAAAAGCCCACCGCTTTTGCGCTTTGCGCCTCGGTTTTAGACCTCGTCGCTTTGGTGCGCTTCGCGCTTTTTAAAACCAAGCTTCCGACCCCCTGAAATTTCGGGTCAAGCTTCGCTGCTGGTTACGACGAGGTGCACATATTAACCTGTTGGAGGTTATTATTACGTAACCGGTTATTGATTTTTAGAGGGGGAATCGGTTTTTAACCGGTGTATTGGTCAACGGAGAACAAACGAAAAAGTGAAAAAAAACTTGAAAATAACCGGTTATTAACCAATCGGTTAAAGAAAATAATTGAATCTGTTAAAGTGAATAACCGGTCAAAGCAAAAAAATTGAAAAAACCGGTTAACCAAATCGGAATGAAAAAAACCAATTTGTGCACCTGAGTTAGGTTGCCAGGTGCTTCGTAATTCATGGATGGGTTTGTTGTAGCGGTTTGAAGATTGGTGATCTACATTCACAGGTTGTGCTAAACGTTGCTTTGCTTTGTTATCTACATCGAAACTTTTATAATTGAATTGCTACATGTTTAGAATAACCTTTGAATAACAATAATATAAACTCTAAAAGCATTCACAGTAGGTTATGCATATTTATGTGAGAGAAACCTTCATATTTTGATATGTGGTAGTAAATGGTTGTGAGTGAAGGATATAGAGAAGTTACTGTTCATCTCTATATTTGATATGGAACTGTTCATCCTCCATAATTTTTTAATATTTTTGAAAGTGGTTGTGAGTAGAAGAGAGAGAAAAGGTAATGATAAAAGTATAGAGTAAATATTATTTAATTGAAAGAAGTGAGAAAAAGTAGTGTTTTTAGAGTAATTATGAAGAAAATATGCAGAAGCTACTGCGAATGCTCTGAGCATGTCAAAGTCAGTATGTTTTTGTCCCCTTAGTCTTTGATACTTTTGGCTATTTGGCACTAGAAATTATTCGTTTCCTTGCCATAGTCCAACGAGTCATTCACAGCAATTTTTCGACCCCCCAAGGGCAAGGGTTTGCCTTTAGTAGATTTAGTTTCGCTATTTAGAAATAGGTGGCAACGCAACTTGTTGTCCGTTTGCCTTTGATTATGTAATTTGTCGTTGTGTTTCAGTGAATCATGTTAATCGTTTTCTTAAAAAAAACTATTTAAAAAACGATATGTAATACGAAAAATTCATGAGGATACATACTTTTATTCAAAGAAATCCATAGATAATCAAGAAACTACGATTACAACTACTAGAACTGTTAAAAATACGATTGCAAAATGCATAGACTTAACGAACTAAACTCCTTCAATCTTAGACTCGTTACCATTGTCATCAACACTAATGCACTTATACTTCTTAGCACAATAAACAAATACCACCAAGTCGACCACGGTCAAAATCGCAATAAGAAAATAGAACCGATCCATATGACCATGGTTCAAATTCTCCGGTATCCACCCTACGCCATCGCCTCGCGAGGTGATGGTCATTACCATATGTACCAAAAGGCTACTAACGTAATTTCCCAAAGAAATTGACGCCATACAAAGCGAGCTCCCAAAGCTCTTGATCCCATCTGGCGCTTGACCGTTAAAAAACTCTAACTGTCCCACGTACATAAAAACCTCGGACGCGCCAACCAACACATATTGTGGGACTTGCCAAAATATGCTCAACGTGCTAGAATGTTTTTCGGGGATTGACCTTTTTAGCCTTTGGACCTCGGTGACACCCGCTGCAACCATTGCAAAAAGTCCAATGATTAGACCAACCCCCATTCGTTGAAGCTCGGTTAAACCTTTGGGGTTACCACTTAAACGCCCGGCTAATGGGACTAACACTTTGCGGTAGATTAATGTGCATACGAGGACGCTCATGATATCGAAAACAGACATGCTAGCGGCTGGTAAACGAAAGTTTGATCCGATTTGGGAGTTCATGACGGCGCCTTGCTCAACGAACAATGACGCCATTTGAGTGAAGATGACGGAGTATATGATTGTGCATAGCCAAATTGGTAACATTCTAATCACGCATTTCGCTTCTTCTACTTGTGTCACCGTGCATAGTCTCCAGTTGTTTTGTAGGTTAGATAAATCACTATCTGTCACCACCGCAGCTTTATCCAGACATCTGTAACATTTTAACCGTTAACGTTAGGAATTAACAAAATAGACATTGACTTTTTATTATAATGTTGTACATATGTAATAAAAGAATATAATGTAGATATACATTATACACTTACTTGAACTCTTCACTATGAAGGATCTTTCGACTCCCTTTAATAGCCGATTGCGATCCCTCAACTTCATACAACTTCTTCCCATCATCCACGGTAACACTACTTTTTCGGCACGCCGCAACGAATACTTGAGCAATACGCGGTAGAGGGTTACCCGAAGCCTTAACATATCGATAATGAAACGAGCCGCACAAATATGATAACAACCCAACAAGCGCGGTCCCCATAGACACCCAAAACCCCGTAGTCCAATGCCCGATATCTTCATAGTACACCAATATGGTGTTCGAGAACAACGATCCAACATTAAGTGCCACGTAAAAGTAAGCGAAAAAAGCCCCTTTCGCGCCCTTTCCTTTATATTTCATGTCTGACTCGTCGAATTGGTCCACGCCAAGAGTGGCTAACGTTGGCTGGTGCCCGCCGTAGCCTAATGCGACCATGTAAATCGATAAATAAAACATCATCGTACCCTTCGATGATGCCGACATACAATGTTTTTCTCCATCACCACATCCGGCAGGTTTCACTAGAAAGAGCCATGATGTTAAGGATAATAACACCAATCCCTACAAAAGTATGATACATTATTATCATTGTCTTAGAAGTTATAACTTAGTAAATACTAGATAATATCTCCAAGGCTGTACGTTGTGGCTCGCAGTGAGCACCATCGCGAGCCACCGACGTGACTCTCAAGTAACTCAGTCATGCCACCCAGTCACGCCAGGCTGTTGTGGCTAGGCGTGAGCACCAGCGCAACCACAACCTACAAATCCAACACAAATTCCTTTCTTTGCGTCGTGAGCCTGCTCGCGTTGGCTCACATGCCTCGGGTTAGCGTAGGGCTGTTGTGGCTGAGGGTGAGTGTGGGGCTATTGTGGCTACTTGCATTTGATCGCCCGTGTGTCCACAACACACAGTCTAACACATATATAAGTGCCTCCTAACAAAAACAAAAGGTTATATAATGTTTTCTATATTAATATAACTACTATATACACTTAAATAAGTACCATGACTAAGATAACTTGAAAGATCATGCAAGTGAGATAACGACCCCAATACGAATCACTGAGGAAAGCTCCTAGGAGAGAGCACAAATAGACTGTGCCGGTCCATTTGCTGACGGTATTCGCAGCGTCGGCATTGCCTTGTTCCATGACTCGAGTCAAGAACAACACCAAGTTGACCCCAACGCCAAAGAATGCAAAAGTGGCTAGGGCTTGATTTGCTACAAAAATGTTATCAAAGGTTAGGTTTATTTGAACTTTATATAACATTATAACATATGAACAATGTTAACATGGTTCAATTTTTAAACGGATATTATGTGTACCAAGAAGGAGAAATGCTGGACCCCATCCGCCTACTTTTCGTTTCGGCTTGTGTTGAACCACTACGGCCGGTTCTTCCTGTTATCACATGTATAAATATTAGTATTTGTTAGTTTGTTACATGATAGTATTATACTAATCTGTTATAACATATAAGTTTAATTAACACACTAGTTATTTTTCATGTATTTAAATAAATAAGTGTTTAATAATAAGTTTAAAATATTTTTCTTAACCTTTTATGTGTAAATTTTTGTGGTGCATTAATATCAGTTTTTAAAAAGTAGCCATGTTTACACATTATACTATATTAATGTACAAACTAAATGAATAGTAACACAAAGTGAATAGTAATTATATTAATATTTTATTTATATTATTATTTTATTTAAAAACTTTATTATATTATATACTATTAATATATTATATTATATACTATTAATATATTATACCGATCCCGTATCGATACCGACAATATCGAAACCGAAAATCCATAAATATGGGTACCGATACCGATCCCGAAACCACTCGGTTCGGTACGGTATCGGGATCGGGACGGGATAGGATCGGTATTCGGCCTTGTATGCTCATTCCTAATTAATATATTATATACTATTATTTTATTCAAAAACTTTACGGTATCGGTACGATACCGGTATGGTATCGGTATTTTACCTTAAAATACCGATACCATACCGATCCCGTACCGATACCGATAATACCAAAACCGAAAATCCATAAATATGGGTACGATACCGATCCCGAAACCACTCGGTTCGGTATCGGTTTGGTATTGCCGCCACAACGAATTGATTGACGCCGCCGCAACGCGCGGCAGATTAAACACCTAGTTAGAAGAAAGTTCTAACATAAATAAAGGTTGCTTTACAAAAAAAAAATATAAATAAAGGTTACGTAAATACACAAAACTCATAGCTAAATATGCTTAATTTGTTAGTGTTGTAGAATGTGTTTAATAAGTTGTACGTATTAAGGAGTTTGTGTTATATAGGTTACCTTTCATTTGATATATGTGTTATCTTATATTCTTATTTATTATTATTATGTTGAAAAAGATATAGGCTTATTAATAAAGTTCATTAAAAACTTATCAGATTAACCATAAAAATTTAGGCTTATACACAAATATTTTACATTTTTACCACTAAATAGGTAGTAAAATATTTCAGTCTTAAAAAAAAGAAAAAAAAATAAGTTTGACGAGTTTCAACAACCACTGAATTTAGTCACAAGTGAACATTTGCAACCGTTTTACGACTGTTCTTATGGTAAAAAAAACTGTATTTAGCGGTGAAAAATAGATTCTTACAATTACGGTGATCTCCAAGGGGACATTGTTTGAAGCCATTGGTACTTTTGATCAAGGATTCCTCTGCAAGAATAATATGGATTCATCAAACTTTTTTACATATGAATATCATAACTCTTGTAACTAATAATCATCAGTTAAAAAATAATAATTAATACAAGGACTCCTGTTAATAACATGCATGTATATAATAAGTCTCAACAAGTGATAACTTGTAAAAACAATTTTATGCAATATTAAGGTATAATAATTGTTCCACAATTAATCCCATCGTGCATATATGCCTAATTATTGCCTTGAATAGCAGTAAAAAGAAACCACCACGTAATATATTTATATATATTAATTAAACACTTAATTACGTTATGTTTTTTTAACTAATCTTTTAACCAAAAAATTACGCGTAACAAATTTTTTTGTGTAACTAAACTTTTAATGGATGTATGAGTTTGTCGTTCTAAAAAAAGAATAAAAAAAATGTCAAACCTCTTATGTAACTTCGCAACAAAGAGGATGACAAAATGATGAGCGGTTGATTCCGGTGATGGTGAGGAGGTTGTGTCGGTGAAAACTGACGGAGCCTCCAGATTTGGCAAGATTAGCGCTTGACGTCGATGATGACTCGATTGAAATCGATGAAAACTTATTGTCATTTAGGTTAAAACAACAATGGGTGTATAAATGGATCAATGCAATATGAACATTACAAGGATGCAAGTGATGGAGATAAAGTGAATAAGTGATCGGGGATTAACACTCGTATATATATTTAAACAAAGATTAGCTGGCATTGCGTAACAAACTCCTGCTAAGTCTCCAAAACTAATGTCTCTTAATTCACACTTGTCCACTTTTGTGGGTGTTATTTCGGGTAATGTTAGCATCTTAAATTTAATTAATCAGTCAATTGTTTGAATTAATATTTTTATTTATTTATTTCTTTATTTTTTTAACGGCCAACAAATTCACCAAGAACTCCTTTAATAGTCTCTACTCGGCAAAATTAAGAGCCCTTCCACCTCAGCATAGCCACATAGTGTAAATGAGCCCTTGGTGGCTTGGTTCACCAGCAAACCTGACTATCAGCATGCCCGAAAGCACATAAGCAAATAAATCGGTAAAACCCGATGCCCTTAGGGATTGAACCGGTAACCATTTGATTCCCGCTCTCCCTTCATCGAGCCACCATACAGTCTTAAATAAACAAAGTATGAAGTTTAAACTAATAATCTACGATTACAGTTTCTCGTGCATCTATATGTGGACAGACGCTAGGTGTTGGTTAATTTGATGCTCATTGTCATCGATAAAACATAACGTGAGTTTTTGTAGGTCAAGTTATCCTACATAGTATAGCAAAAATGAGAAGGTTGAGAAGGATACAAAAAACATAATAGTTCACAAAATACGACACAATAGGCCATAAAATATAACACAGTGCCGAATATTATAACACAATGCTTAAAAAGACAATATGAATTGCAAAAATGACACAATGATGAAAATACGAAAAAGACACAATATTACATAAAAGACACAATGATATAAGCGTAAATTCTAAAAACTACAAGCTAAATAAGTTCAATCGGAGTTCGTTTGATACCCTTCCTATTTTTTTTCATTGTGTATTTTTGTGTATTTGATCTTAACCTTATGTTTTATACATTTTATAAATAACACAAAAATGTTAAAAAATAATAATTACATAATTTTATAAAACATAATGTGTCGTATTATATTACATTACATTATATTACATTATACTACATTACAATAGATTACATTACTTACCTATAAGGTTCTTCAAAGGTATTTTTCTAAGTGCTTTAATGCATTTGATCCGGCCTTTTCCATACCTTCCTTTTCTTTTCTCGTTTTATCATTAGAATACACTTTAATCAACTTATATGTATAATCATTATAATACACTTTAACTTATATGTATAACTTAATATATAAACATAAAGAATTAAAATTGTAATTTACTCTTTTTTAAATATCTTGTGCTTTTAATCTTTATATATATATCAATGTTACATGAATATCAGTCATTTTTTGGTTGGTATATGATAAAGTAACCAAATATTTATTTTTCATATGATTTAACATTTTTTTATTTCATTGTTAAAAAACATTTCCAATTTATTTACAGAAGAAATCAAAGATTTGAGGATGTACATATTGCTTAGGCTATTATAGATGTAAAGTTATATTCACATTTTGTGTATTGTTATGTTAGCTAAAAATGTTTGATTAGTGGCTGTCGATATGTTGGGAAATGCATGCGACAAAGTCACTTTCATATATCTACTCATTTCTCCTTTTAATCTTACTAGATTTTAATTTTTAATCGAGAACAAACTAAATGAAATTGATGACTTCAAGTTATAAGTTCCACCAAATATAGTTTTATTCTAGCCCACGGGATTTTCATTGACAAACATCTAACAAATTGAATCATAGCTTCTATTTTAAGGAAAACTTAAGATTTTCAATATAGCATTTGCTATCTAAAAACCAAACCTATTTGGGTCTATTTGGTATGAGGTAATGAAATGGATGATGGAATGAAATGGATGATGGAATGAAATGGACGAAGTAATGGAATGGATCATTACCATTCCACGTCTTGTTTGGTTGCCATGTGAGAATGAAACAAAATAGGCAGGAAAAGACGAAGGAATAAAATAGGTGGTGAGTGGTTGTGGTGGGTGGTGGTTAGTGGCGGTGATGGTGATGGTGGGTGGTGATATGTGGCGGTGGCGGCAGTGATGGTGGCGATGGTGGAAAGTGGAGGTGGATGGTCGTGATCGTTGGTAGGCGACGATGGTGAGTAGTGGCGGTAGTGGGTGGTGGTTGGTAGCGGTGATGGTAAGTGGTGGTGTGTGGCGATAGCGTGGTGGTGGGTTGCGACGACGATGGTTGGTGGTGGTGGCAACGACGGTGGTGGGTGGGGCAATGGTGGCGATAGGGGGAGGTAGATGGCAGTGATGGTGGGTGGGTGACGATAGTGAATAGAAACGGTGGTAGGTGGAGTCGGCGGCGGTGGGTGGTGGTGGGTGGCGACGGTAGTGGTGGGTAATAGTGGCAGGTGGTAGAGGTGGCGGTGGGTGGTGACGGTGGTGAGCGGTGTTGGGTGGTGTTGGATAGCAGCGGTGGTGGGTGACTGGGTGAAGGTAGTGGGTAGCGGTGGTTGGTGGCGGCGGCGACGGTGGTGGGTGGTGGCGGGCAACGATGGTGGGTGGTGGCGGTAGCGGTGGTGGGTGGTGACGATGGTGGTGGGTGGTAGGGGTGTAAACGAGCCGAGCCGAGCCCGAGCTTGACTGGGCTCGAGCTTGGCTCGGTTCAAGCTTACAATCTTGAGCTCGAGCTCGGCTCGCTAGCAAAATCAAAAGCTCGAGCTCGGCTCGGCACGGTTCGAGGTGATTTGAGAACAATAAACGAGCTCAAAGCTCGGCTCGCGAGTGTTATTAAATGGGCCTATGAAATACGGACTTGGGCTTTGGAGATGTGGGCTATAAACTATAAGAGATATATAAATAACTTATAATTATGTTTGGGCTCGTTTAGGCTCGCGAGCTCAATCGAGCTTTGTATCTAGGGCTCGAGCTCGGGCTCGATAACTAAACGAGCCATATTTTAGGCTCGGGCACGGGCTCGGGCTCGTTAAGGCTCAGCTCGTTCGGGCTTTTTAACGAGCCGATCCCGGGTAGCTCTCGAGCCGCTACGTGTCATTTACACCCCTAGTGGTGGTGGTGGTGGGTGGAGGGTTTTATTAGTGTTGTTAGTAAAGGGTGAATAAGGGATGAAATAGAAAAAAACATGGGGGGTGGATGAAGTGGTTTTAAGGGAATGAAATGCCTTGTGGAATGGGTGATTCCATTACATTAACCAAGCAAACACACTATTTTTCATTACCTTGTAATGGTCCATTCCATTCCCCCTTCCATTCCATCATACCAAACGCTACCTTATCTAAAACATTTTTTTTTGTCGATGGAATTTTGAGTTTGATTTGGATGTGTTTGATAGTAGTTTGTGTTTTCGTGATGAAGATGAATTCTTTTTGTGTACGTGAGTGAACAAATGCTGGTTGCGGGGCCACCCATGAGAATTTGGGGGTCCTGTGTGACTAGAAAGCTTAAAAAATAATTGTTGGGTTATAATTTGAGAGGGTTATTTTTTAAATTAGTTTGTATAGAAATAAAAACTTTAGGCTAAAATCGAAATAAACCGACTCTTGAGAGTTGGAAACTTGATACAAGTAGTTAGTCATCATTGCTTTTGTTTTGGATTAAAAAGTAAACACACACTGTTTTTTGTAATTTACAACAGTATTTAATTTACTTAGAACAACTAACACACATGTCTAATCCTTTATTCCTTCCCTTAATTTCACCCTCAAATTAAAAGAGATATTTTACACATCTTGATACTAATATCTAATACTCATTTTTATGTGTTATTACTTTTTTAATCCATCAAGAAGTCAAAAAAAATTGTGGATACGCGACTACTCATTCATATTAAATGTCACTTGATTTAATGCTAGTACACTGCCTATAATTGGACGCTCATGGAATGACCCTTCACTTGAAATCTAAGGTGTTGTTTGTTTTTTCAGAGATAAAATGTTTGTAGTATGTGGACCACATCTGCAGACATTTTCAGAATAAAAGTGGACCAAATCTTTATAGTCTGCAAGAAGAAGATTGTTTATTTTTTAATGTATGTAAACTGTTAAAATAAACCGATGGTGATCGTGGACAATGGGTGATGGTGTTTAACCCTCTGCAGACCTTAGAAGATCTTAGAAGTGGCTAGGCCAAATCTGTACTAAGAAGAGCTTGCGCAGACCTTTTTTTAATGAAATGTCTTCGAAAAACAAACAGTTTGCAGATGACAATATTTGCGTGTGGTCTGCGCGGCACATACAGAAAAGCCTACCCAGACATTTTTTAGAAAAACAAACATCACCGAAAACTAACATGGGCCAAAATTTTAAATGATGTAGAAATATATGAAACTAACTACTAATAATCAACACAAACAACAATATAAACCATACATCAACATCAACACAAGAACAAGAGATATAACGACAAAAACGGTGACGAAACTCTTATTTACCCAACCTAGAAAACATACCCAACCAGAACCAAATGATCTCAGCAAATACTGAGATCTAATAACCAAATACAAAGTTCAGTTTATTAACTGCTGATGACCAAGATCAGCAGATGAAGACTTATAAAAGAAATCATACAAGACTTACAGAAGAAGACTAATACACGGGATGATTCCCAGAGAGAACAAACCCTAATACAAAGATAAGAAAGATGAAAAAATAAGACTAATAATTATAAAGAGAAAGAATGGTGTTATTTATATCAGGCTCTCGAACAATCCACACCAAACTTTATCAACGGTTATATGCTCTTTAATCCAACGATCCATATACATGCTTGAAATATTATCTCCCAGTTGACCATTTGACCATGACATTAAGTCATGGGCTATAAGATGTCATGGGCCTGCAACACTTAATAACAATAAGCCCAATACTCATAAAATTCATGTAATAAATATTCAGCCCATAAGCTGAAGGTTAAATGTCCAATACTTGAACTAGTATATTTTAACAAATGATGAAAACAGAAAACTGAAGGGCATGTTTTAAAATTTATTAGCACTTTATAAAAAAGTATCATTAATTGAAGAATCTAATTAAGCAAGACGAGCCTATTTTAGGCTATTGATATGTGATTCTTGTGATATTTTGTAGGTGTCGTGCAAGCATGTGAGTTGTTACAAAATACATTCACAACATGCTTGTAGATATAGATACGTTTAGTATGCAACATAAAAAAGTGTATAAATACTTAACTAGTAGGTTTCCGGGTTGCGCGTTGCGCAACCGTTGGGCATGGTTGTTATCGAATCGAGATATCAAACAATGTTGTCGATTGTATGGTGTGAATGTCGCAAAACAGATGTATCTGCATATATACAACGTCATCGTCATCCTTGTCACCAATCGCCACCCATGTTTTAGCTTCGTTTTGGAACTTGGACGCCGACACGATATGCGCACGGTAACAATTCAAATACTTTTTCATAAACCAACTTATCTTATCCATACACATCATAAATACTTTCTATCTCTAACTGTGTAAACATACCATCAATGAACTTAGCAAGACGACGCTATACCTAAGAGCCAACAACAAATAAACAAAAAACAATGGGGCACACTTGCATAACAGAAGAAGTGACATTGGTACCAAAATGACAAACTCTTGAAACAAACATAAAGACAATGAGAACCAATTAGCATACCACTTTCTTCGTCAACAAATTAACGGTGTCAAATATCATAATTAAACAATAAAAATTTAAAAACTAAACAATAAAAAATTACAATTAGCATAAAATTAACCTTCAATATATTAGCTATTATTAAGACATCAACAATAAAGGTTATGCATCACCTTGTTAGTGAATTAAGTATTTATTTGCAAACTTTATAGAAGTTTTTCTTAACATAAAACTTCCCATTCATATTTAATAATCGGCATTAAGAATCATTAATAAAAACTTTATATAATGTAAACTTATCACTTTTTTTCCTAAAAACTTGAAAACCAATCCTAGCTATATCTATTTTACAATGGTATTTAACCAAAAGGAATGCAAATGTTTTTGGCCCAAAATAGAAATAAAGACACAAATTTGGGTAAAAGGAAAAAGATGTATTTGCTGATCATCACAGATTTAAAAGGAATGCCAAACAAACATAATCATTAACCAACAACAGGGAATAGGCATGCATAATATATATGTATGTGTGTATAAAAACTAAAAAAAATATATACCGAGCTAAATATCCATGAACTCTCCTGCACCTGAGGTTATTAGGCTGGTAAGTTCTCTTAATGCACATTAATGGCTCACTTGATGATCAGTCATCATCTACAAAATGAAATACCAATAGTGGATTCTTAATGGAATATTGTCAAGGAAACGCACCTGATTCACCATCGCCGACTCCTCCAGTCACTTCTGATTTGCTCGATCCTAAACCGCAAACATGTTTTCACGCATCATAAGCTGAGGCTAAGAATCGCAAAATAACATTCATTAAAACAAATATATACCCATACATCCAAGACCATTCTTCTACAAATTCATAACAAAACAAAAAACGACACCAAAAGATAAAACCTTCATATGCTTCCTAAGCGATAGAAGACCTTGTTTGGTTAGTCGAGCCGGTTAAAAGCGGAACATAATTGATAGTAAACAAAAAGTTAGGCGATGTTTAGATGCATACATACGTTAGTTGATTGAAAGTTTAAAAGCGGAACATGATAACAAAAGCAGAAAACGACACCATCCTGACACCTCGGTATGCTATATGCTATTGTACCTGTAAATGAGTATTAAGAAACATTATTACCTTTCCAGAACATTGACGAAACTCTAGCCTCGTTCCGCCGCCACTTAAACTCCTTCAAAAACGCTAATCCGGGTTAAAAGAGAGAAATGCAAACCAAAAGAGGTTTGCAAGAGACTCACCAGAAATTACGCAGGAACTCGTATGGCCGTATTGGTTGCGTAATGAAAATAGTCTGAATGTTAAGTTTGTTTCCTCTTTTTCCATCTAGGCGGCTTCCGAATAGACCTCGACTCCAAAACGGATTGGTTTAAAATAAAAGTTATATTCATATTGATAACATTCGAAGTTTTATATATCTTACGTGATAAAAAAAACATGGTTAAAAATGTTGAGAAAGTCGTTATCTTTATTTTGTATTTGTGGTCCTTGTACAACACCATTTCTTTCTGCTCTACTTGTGAATATCTTGTCCTAATATTTATTATCGTCATAATCTACTTCTACCAATATTCTAATCGTCATTTGTTCATATTATCCATTTATCTTTATATATTTGAGTCCTAAAGGTACATGGACTTTATGTTGGATCCATTGTTGGTATCACTATCTAAATGTCCATGTGTATATCTATCCGTCAAAAATTATCTATATTCCTATAATTGAATTGTCAACATCTCCAAAGCATTTATATACAATTCGAGCATTACTATCCACAAGGGTTGTCTTATACCTATTTTATATAGGCTTTCACATATGTTTGGTAAGATAAACTAATCGAGTCGCTTAGTAAGTCTTTATACCTTCCACAGCTTCGTTTATTATTTGGTCTTATAGGCCAACCGTAACCCTCTTGGTAGATACCATGTAGACTCTGTAAAAACTTATGAAATAAACGACTAGAGCAAGATCTGAGCCAACATAAACTCAGAATCACAACATGAACACAACACCAGAAATTAGGCGACAAAAACAGGTGACAAAACTCTTATTAAACCAACCCAAAATTGTTACCCAACCAAACCCTAGATCTCTACAATCGTAGAGATCTGTGAACAATACAATGTTAGGGATCTACTGATTATGAAGATCAGTTGATCACCTAACTAAGGAAAATACAAAGAAATCTTACAAAGATCAAATACAGAAACCCTAGACAACATAGAGGATACAAAGAAGACGATACAAAACAATCTGAGCTAAACCCTCAAATGAGAGAGAACAACCCCTTTTATAGGCCAGGTGAAACCAACAAACACACCCAGACATAATATCAACCCTTGGATCAACATCACACAGATCGTAACAAAATCAACGACCAGGATTAAAACTCCCACTTGTCAGGCCACCAGCCCAGTCATACATTTAAGCCCAATATGTCCAAGGCCCATCTCCTTTACCTAAAACACTTAATAGCCCAATCAACAATACGAACAATAATATTAACGGGCCCAATTGAGTTATAATATTTGAATCAATATTTCAAGTTATAATTTTAACATGCCCCCATGATTCAAATATTAAACATATCTAATAACCCAAGTTTATCACAAAGAGATTTATGTTGTGAAACATTCAACCCCTTTTGTAAATATATCAGCAACCTGATTCTCAGAACTTATTTTTAAGGTTTGTATCACACCATTGGAGATCTTTTCTCTAATGAAATGAAGATCAACCTCAAAATGTTTAGTTTTTTCATGAAAGACAGGATTTGAGGCTATAGATAGGGCAACTTTACTATCACTATAAAGCTTAATTGGAAGTTTTACTTCAACTTTCAGTTCAGCTAACAAGTTTATAAGCCATCTAGTTTCACAAGCAGCTGAGCACATGGCTCTATACTCAGCCTCAGCACTTGACGAGGATCATAGGAAGCCTTGTCGGTTCAACGGATCCACGCCGGAAATTCAATTGTGTGGCAGTGGTGTTAGTTGTAGAGGGGTTAGAGAGAGAGAGAGAGAGAGAGAGAGAGAGAGAGAGAGAGAGAGATGAGGAGGAGGAGGAGGAGGATGAAGGTTATACACAGAGAGAAAGAGGATATGAGTCTAGAAAGAGACAGCGTGAGGTGAGAAGATGAAAAAGATGAGGAAGGGAAAAAAAGACAGAAACACCCTTATGAAAACAGTATATTACGAAAATGGGAAGGCCCTATTCATTTAACTCCTCTATAAATATATAGTTAATTAATTATGTTGCTTTAACGGTACATAGAGATTATGTACTCGCGTACTCCACTTCTATCCCCTCTTACTAAATATGCATGAGTACCGCGTATAAGTGTGTTATTGTAACGACCCAGGTGGCGCAGCGGATTAGCATTAACAGGTTTAATGGTAATGATTACATTAAGCTGGATTAAGTGTAACCATAGTATCCTCTTCTTATCCAGATCTTCTATTCTTCGGCTTGCTCTTTAATAATACCTGACAACATGCTTAAAGTACATTAGTATTTTCATACTAGTGAGACATGCCGAATTTAGACATATTATAATAATAACTCGAGTTTAACGATCATACAACCCTTTCTATTTAGTTCGGTCATTCTATGGTGGAATATATCATTGATGAAGCACCATACAAATGCTTATTGTGGTTCTAAACCTCTACTTGGTTTAGATAAATATATTCCTGTGAGTATAGATCGATTATAATGGTCCTGTAACCTCTGATTGGTCCAGGCTATACTCTATGATACCGAATGGATCCATCCTACGTAGTTTCTATTCGACCGAGTTCTATTATTTCTATTAACAACTCGATAACACTTCTATAATATAAACTGTATAAAATACTTGATAATGACTAAACAAGCATGTAATCAGCCCAAAGGCTTTTTAAGGGAAAGGGTCATGTACTCACCTCTATTATATTCTCTCAGATCCTGTAGACTATTCCTTAATGGTATAATCTCCCAATATATTGTACCTATTATATTTCAATAACATCAGCGCGTGCATTGTTTGTGCACGTGATAACACCGGGGACAATCCTTTAATATATTATATTCTTTTATATTTTATTTTAATATTATGTATTCTTGTATAATAATATATATATTTATATAGTTATCCGGTTAATATTGTCGGGTTAATATTATTGTCCCACTCGTTACACGCTTAATATAATAATAATAATAATAATAATAATAATAATAACATAATAATCATAACTTAATAGTCTGACCTTTCACTGACCTCGACGAGTGAACGGACTCCAACCCAGCAACTCGAAGTAACCGGTTTAACACCGGATTAACATATATAGTGACGGAATCATGGAGATATGAACAGACTGATGAATAATCCCAACCTGGTTCAGTTATCGTCTCTCCCGAACACTCCTCCTCCTCTGTTTGTGATTCATACTTATCGGAATAGGAGATGGTTGGTTGCTAGCGAATAGAACTAACTGGAAATGGAACGGCCAGAGGTGGTGATCATGGTACTGGTCGGAGACCAGACTTGCCGAAGAAGATGACTAGAAAATGATCAGCCTTCCCTTATCTCACACATATATCCTCTCTCTTCGATAGCTCACGAGTATATATATATATATATATATATATATATATATATATGTATGTTTATGAGGTTACCGGGAATGTTGAACGGTTTAACAGTGATGACCAAGATGACTAGTTGAAGATGGAGTATTATTATTATAACGGAAGTTATCTGATTATAGTGTTCGTTACCGAAAGAACTAACTGTGCCGGGAAGATGATGGATAACTTGTGAATAGAACCGGACACAAGCAACGGTTTTATCAAAACAGGGAGTTATCAAATATCGGTTGTTAGTAACTTGTTACTGGTTTGGAGGGATGACCGGTGCCGGAGAAGGTAACCGGTTGACTGGATAAAGGTGTTGGGACAGGACCCAGCAAACATGATGAGGTATTCGGGTGTTCTTGTGACTCACCGGAGATGATAAACTAACCGGAGATGACTGGTGGCAGGTTATGGTTTATGATTGGTGGTGACTAGTTGACGGGAAGAAGGACCCATCCGGAGAAGATGGTGAGGCGGTTGGAGGTGTTTGTCGAGGGAGATGATTAGTTTGGTTGTTTTGGTTGCCGGATACGGAGTTCAGCCGGAGGAGACAACCGGAGAAGATGACCGGCTCCCGTCTTTGTCTGTTCGTCTTCCTCATCACGTCTCTCTCTCTTATCTCTACATAACTCCCTCTCTCAGTAACCTTTCTATCTCTCTCTTCCTTTGATGATTTCCGATTGATATATGTGCGTGTATATGTTTATCATGTATGCATGAATATATGGTTGAATGATAATGATGAAGCTAAGTTTTAACAATGCTCTGCGTAAGAAGGCAGCAGGGACAAGCTGGTGGGTTTGGGCTTTAGGTATTGGGCCGGATGGATTTGTGGCCAAGTAAATTAATTGGGCCAGCAATCTTAATGGGCCGAGGGGTATTGGGCTTCTACAATTTGGAGTCCAATTATAATGGGTTTAAACTAATTTATTTTGGGCTTATTATTATCGAGTGGGCTTAGTCTATTGGGCCGACTCCCTTGGGCCGGATTAGCTTAATTAATATTAGATGTTAATTAAGTATAGATTATAGAATATTTATCCTTTCGGTCGTTACATTCTCCCCAACCTATAAGAATCTCGTCCTCGAGATTCAATTCGAGTTATCTTATAATGTTTAATAAATATCTTTTAGTTATTATTCCTGATAATCTTTATAATACTTATTATTGAATTCTCCCCAACCTATAGAAATTGTCCCCCATTTATTTTTCTGATAATAAATTCTAAACCTTGTAAAGACGGGTTTAAAATCTTAGACGTTTAATTCTAAAATTCCTTCTTAGCGTTGATATAAATCAAGCTTATAAACTCTAATGGCTTTCTATTCTCGTTGGTTTCTGGTAATATCGTTTATCTTTGGCCAATCCCTTGGCCGCATCTATTATAGATTTTCTGGTGGTATTAAGATATCATTATATCTTAATCTTTTTCTATTTATAACAATCGCTCGATAAATATTAAGTCTACGTGTATAATTCCTCTTATAATTATCTTTGGTTGTTCATGATAATACACGTTATCTTGAAATATTTTACATTCTATAATAGATTATTTTCTTAGAATTTCGTTCTATAATACGTTTTAAAATATATTTTATGCTTTAATAACGAACATTCTATAGCCAAATCGAATGGCTTAAATTCTTGGAATTATTTATTTTCTACAAAAGGTAAACTTCTTCTATATATTCTGGAAATGAATTATGGGAAAATCACTTATCAAATTATCGTAGTCATATATGATCATATAACTCACGATATTTTATTAATCCTCAAATTATTTTCTATAACTTATCGGCTTATGTAGAACGGTATAGATACTTCTATTTGTTTCATATAATCTATCCGCTGCTTCGAGTTTAATAAGTATAAACGATTATTTTCGAGAATAACGAGCTGTAGATATTTTCGAGCCGTATTAAATATTCGGGTTGAGATTACACTTTACAGAAAACTCAAATGAATAATCGTATAGAGTAGGTCATTAGAAAGTATCATCTCTACTTGAGGGAAATATATTTAACACTTACATACTTCTCAAGAAATTTTATGAAATAGGCTCCTTTACAAAACGAAGATCATTGAAAATAATACGTCGCAACTTACACGATGTCAAGAGAACTATCTAGGAATACTTCGTCAATGTCATACATATATATATATATATATATACATATGCATACCGGAAAGAGGTTCAATACTTATTCTCTATGTATGGAATGATCGTGATAAACCTTTTCATTGAAAAGGGTCAGATTGCGATCGAATCGATTTGACTTAATGAATAACTCTTATACTAAATATCTTGCAATTAACTCGGATGATGAAGACCAAGAACAATAGTTCATGATGTTGAGAATAATCTATCTCAGGAGACCTGTCAAGAAACATTTGAGTATATACTGGAAAGTGATCTCTATCATATAGGATATTTATAGTATATTCGAACGATAGAGTTCTCTTATCGATATGAAATGAATAGAATATGACCGAAGGAAATCAATCTATTAGTTATAATCTAGAAATAGGTCATTATCATATCCAACAAAATATAGATATTATGTTGACCGAACTAAAAGATCTCTTGATACTATTCTCAAAGTATTAGCAACATCTGTACTGAAAAGTACAAGAATTCTCTCCAACATTAGATAATGCATCTTTTCCTTTATAGTATCATATGTCCTTGCACAGAATCCTGTGGAAACATCCGGATATACCTTTCATTAGGGTCCAGATTTCTTTTACCCCAGGGAATGCATAGAGAACATATAGCCATCTTGGATTCTACATACTGATTTGATCACTAGCTTTTAATCAATTCTGTATATATATGAATCTGGTTATAAAGAGTTTCGGATTTTTGAAGTCTAGGCTGCCATGGACATGCCCGATCTACAGGATCTCGATTTATAGACGATGGTTTATCATTACGATATATTACACCTTCAGTATAATCAAAATTCTCTCATCACATTGTCACAAGTTTCAGGTTTCGTGACTCAATGGTTGAGAATACTGAGTATGATAATCGTCCACAAACTTCTCCAAATTTCTTTAATAGAGATGATAGTGGTAATACTATTGGTATAGTATCGTTTCATACTTTCTCAAATTTTTATCGGTTTCTCAAGTCTTCGAACTTGATTTCCAATAATATTATTTGAATGATACAAAGAAGATAGGTATACACTAAGATATACATATTTTCCTTTATATTCTTAGAATAAATAACCAACTCCATATTTGAAAATTTAATTTGTCTCGGAGAGACTCATAAATTTCCAAAAATTACATGTCGTTAGATTATCTATGGGACTACTATTCTGGTTGGAGTTTACAACTCGAATACTGGTTTTTAAAGAAAACCAAAGTATCGTAAGTCGTTTATATCTGACTTAATCATCTTTAGTAGATCGTAGGGCCTTACTTAAAAGATGTGGAGTAATTCGACATAAGTATTATTTTATAAAGTTACGAATATAATATACTGAGTAGAGGACATGATAACAATCGGGTGAGGATTGTTTATAGGATTTCGGAGTAACGATTAACAATAATACTGATAACCGAGGTTTAAAGTTATTAAAATCGAATTTCCAAACTTTAATAAACGAATGGCAAAAGTTTAACTGTATGGGTTGGGGTAATTTCTAGGATTTCTAAGAAAATAATATAGGTTGTTGATATCATAATTAGAATTGTATAAACGAGCTTTTAAACTTTGGCAATGAACAAAATCATGAAGTTTATATTACGAAATAAGTCGAGGAAAGACTCGTGACAGAATCAAAGGTTATTTGAAGAGTTTTGAGACTTGATCTCAGCTAAACACGAAGGAATGTCAAACTTAAACAGAAAATTCAGGATATAGGATTCACCTATTGCTCTCGAGCCAAATTCATTGGAGGAAATAACCATCTTACTTCCAAAGTCTAAGAAGGTTGTGTAGATTGATCCGGTTAAATTTGATTCGGCCATTCAAGATAGCAGTGGAATCTCAATATTGGTAAAATGCTTAGGGAATTAAGCCAAAGACATTGTGATGTTACGGTTGTCGGTAATATGGTGTGCAAAGCTTTAATGGAAGAATCAACAATTTTATCATCTTGTAATATTATTGAAAACGCTTCCGTTGTATGGGAGTTTCTTAAAGATAGAAAGCTTCCTGGACTTATAGCCTTGGACAGAAACTCGTGTTTCGTCATACTAGTAATCCCAAAACATTTCGGAAAAGAACGTGATTGTATAGTAATCATATACTGATATGTTTTTCGGATTGGAATACTAAGAAGTCTTCAGGTGAAACATTACGTCCAACAAGCTAAACTTCAAACTATAGAATTTGTTTCAAATTGTATACCGATCAAGTTTCGAATTATAGTGCAAGGAAGTCTTCATGGGACACTTCAGATCGAATGAGCTGGACTTTTGAACTTTGTTTCGGATGGAATGGAAATATCTTTTAAGGGTCTCGATTTAATACAACTTTAATATTACTTCTATTAGTTTGTTTAGATCGAGATGGCACTTATATTATTTCTTAATAATATAAATTGGATTCTAACATTCTTTTATCGAATTATTATAAGATTTTTGAGTTAAAAAAAATACTTCCTCGATTCAAGAAATGATCTTGTCAGACGGATAGAACGAAGTTCAAAAGGAATTGTAGAATATATATTTCCGAATATGTTTCGTGGAAATATCTGCACTGATGGTTTCAAATAATAGATTATACAAAATGGTACATTCTTATAATTATATTTATATTCACTTGGTCTTCATCGGGAGGTAGTCCGTATAAGTGGCAGATATGACGAATTTTGTAGGGAGAATCATATCTTTTTAGCAACTTGATCACAGAAATGCTCAAGTGGGAGTACAATACTTGTACCGATTTATAAGTTTTCTTTAATAATCGGATATATTCTTCTAATTATATTTGATTTCAAATACTTTTAAATATGACTTTCTTCTGAGGAAGGTTACTACCTTTGATTATGATTCGATACTTTTCATAGGATAGGATATAAAACTTATATTCGCATTCTTATTCTTAACACGTTGTTTCTATATTCTTCTAACTGATACGAGAGATTGAAAAGATATTTCTATAATAACTTATTTATACTTCGTATAATTCTTGTTTATTCGTATTCTTTGTATTTCTATTATTTTATATCTTTTGGTATTATCAAAGAATTTTCTAGAATTCAATCGTGCCTGTAAATTCACAATTTTCTGGCCATTAAAAATTGTCAATTTACCTCACAATATTATTCTAGTAATTTTCCTCGATAATTTTTCTATACTTTCTTATAATTTCTATTAACATATATTTCTTTCTAATATACTTTTGATTGATCTGGATCAGAAGAGGATTTCTATTAGTTAAACCTGTTGCTCTGATACCACCTGTAACGACCCAGGTGGCGCAGCGGATTAGCATTAACAGGTTTAATGGTAATGATTACATTAAGCTGGATTAAGTGTAACCATAGTATCCTCTTCTTATCCAGATCTTCTATTCTTCGGCTTGCTCTTTAATAATACCTGACAACATGCTTAAAGTACATTAGTATTTTCATACTAGTGAGACATGCCGAATTTAGACATATTATAATAATAACTCGAGTTTAACGATCATACAACCCTTTCTATTTAGTTCGGTCATTCTATGGTGGAATATATCATTGATGAAGCACCATACAAATGCTTATTGTGGTTCTAAACCTCTACTTGGTTTAGATAAATATATTCCTGTGAGTATAGATCGATTATAATGGTCCTGTAACCTCTGATTGGTCCAGGCTATACTCTATGATACCGAATGGATCCATCCTACGTAGTTTCTATTCGACCGAGTTCTATTATTTCTATTAACAACTCGATAACACTTCTATAATATAAACTGTATAAAATACTTGATAATGACTAAACAAGCATGTAATCAGCCCAAAGGCTTTTTAAGGGAAAGGGTCATGTACTCACCTCTATTATATTCTCTCAGATCCTGTAGACTATTCCTTAATGGTATAATCTCCCAATATATTGTACCTATTATATTTCAATAACATCAGCGCGTGCATTGTTTGTGCACGTGATAACACCGGGGACAATCCTTTAATATATTATATTCTTTTATATTTTATTTTAATATTATGTATTCTTGTATAATAATATATATATTTATATAGTTATCCGGTTAATATTGTCGGGTTAATATTATTGTCCCACTCGTTACACGCTTAATATAATAATAATAATAATAATAACATAATAATCATAACTTAATAGTCTGACCTTTCACTGACCTCGACGAGTGAACGGACTCCAACCCAGCAACTCGAAGTAACCGGTTTAACACCGGATTAACATATATAGTGACGGAATCATGGAGATATGAACAGACTGATGAATAATCCCAACCCGGTTCAGTTATCGTCTCTCCCGAACACTCCTCCTCCTCTGTTTGTGATTCATACTTATCGGAATAGGAGATGGTTGGTTGCTAGCGAATAGAACTAACTGGAAATGGAACGGCCAGAGGTGGTGATCATGGTACTGGTCGGAGACCAGACTTGCCGAAGAAGATGACTAGAAAATGATCAGCCTTCCCTTATCTCACACATATATCCTCTCTCTTCGATAGCTCAAGAGTATATATATATATATATATATATATATATATGTATGTTTATGAGGTTACCGGGAATGTTGAACGGTTTAACAGTGATGACCAAGATGACTAGTTGAAGATGGAGTATTATTATTATAACGGAAGTTATCTGATTATAGTGTTCGTTACCGAAAGAACTAACTGTGTCGGGAAGATGATGGATAACCTGTGAATAGAACCGGACACAAGCAACGGTTTTATCAAAACAGGGAGTTATCAAATATCGGTTGTTAGTAACTTGTTACTGGTTTGGAGGGATGACCGGTGCCGGAGAAGGTAACCGGTTGACTGGATAAAGGTGTTGGGACAGGACCCAGCAAACATGATGAGGTATTCGGGTGTTCTTGTGACTCACCGGAGATGATAAACTAACCGGAGATGACTGGTGGCAGGTTATGGTTTATGATTGGTGGTGACTAGTTGACGGGAAGAAGGACCCATCCGGAGAAGATGGTGAGGCGGTTGGAGGTGTTTGTCGAGGGAGATGATTAGTTTGGTTGTTTTGGTTGCCGGATACGGAGTTCAGCCGGAGGAGACAACCGGAGAAGATGACCGGCTCCCGTCTTTGTCTGTTCGTCTTCCTCATCACGTCTCTCTCTCTTATCTCTACATAACTCCCTCTCTCAGTAACCTTTCTATCTCTCTCTTCCTTTGATGATTTCCGATTGATATATGTGCGTGTATATGTTTATCATGTATGCATGAATATATGGTTGAATGATAATGATGAAGCTAAGTTTTAACAATGCTCTGCGTAAGAAGGCAGCAGGGACAAGCTGGTGGGTTTGGGCTTTAGGTATTGGGCCGGATGGATTTGTGGCCAAGTAAATTAATTGGGCCAGCAATCTTAATGGGCCGAGGGGTATTGGGCTTCTACAATTTGGAGTCCAATTATAATGGGTTTAAACTAATTTATTTTGGGCTTATTATTATCGAGTGGGCTTAGTCTATTGGGCCGACTCCCTTGGGCCGGATTAGCTTAATTAATATTAGATGTTAATTAAGTATAGATTATAGAATATTTATCCTTTCGGTCGTTACAGTTATGTAGTTCTTACGATTTTCTATTTATGGGTGATTCTATGATGAACACTTGACCTGGATATAGTGCTTTGTTTTTTAGATTTCTAGGAGATTAAAGACCCTCCTAAAAAATACCAAACCCAGTTACAGACTTCCTAGTCACT
Organism: Ambrosia trifida; assembly: GCA_028751855.1. Classification (NCBI taxonomy): domain Eukaryota; kingdom Viridiplantae; phylum Streptophyta; class Magnoliopsida; order Asterales; family Asteraceae; genus Ambrosia; species Ambrosia trifida. Next base: position 60,488,876 of record CM054124.1, on the reverse strand, counting down.
AGACACTTTTCCCAGTCTGAATCCACAAACCCACAAAGTTCAAATTTATCAGATGGCTTAAAAACAATTCCTTTACTTGGAGACAATTTTAAGTATCTTAACAACCTAAGAGCAACCTTCAAGTGAAACTTTGAAGGCTTATGCATAAATTGGCTTAAAAACTGAACTGTGTAGCTTATATCAGGTCTTGTTAAAGATAGGTATATTAACTTACCAACAAGTTTTTGAAAACCAATTACCTTCTCTAACACATCAGTTTCCTTAGAATGTTTAGCAGTGACTATGAAACTTTGTTCAATAGGAGTGTTCACAGGTTTACACCCTAAATACCCAAACTCACTTAGTAATTCTAGACAGTATTTCCTTTGAGACAAACAGACATTTTGTTTAGAATAGAGTACTTCTATTTTAATCAAAACATCTACCAGTTTCTCATTCCACTTCCTAGGGGCTTGTTTGAGCCCATACAAAGATTTCACTAATTTGCATACTTTAGTTTCATCTTTAGAGTAGTAACCTTCTGGTAATGTCATATAGACATCCTCAGAAATAGACCCATATAAGAAGGCATTATTTATATCAAGTTGATATAAAGGCCAACTATTTTGAATAGCAAGACTAATCACACACCTAACAGACACCATTTTAACCACAGCTGAAAAAGTTTCCCCAAAATCAAGACCTTCCCTTTGATTGTACCCCTTAGCAACTAAACTAACCTAGCCTTGTATCTCTCTACCTCACCATTTGATTTATACTTAACTTTATAAATTCATTTACACCCTATTGGTTTTCTGCCAATAGGTAAATCAGAAAGAACCCATGTATTGTTCCTATATAAAGCCTCCATTTCAGAGTTCATTGCCTCAACCTATTTGAGATCCTTGGCAGCCTCATTATAGGAACTTGGTTCAAAAGTTTTATTCAAAACAGATACAAAAGAATAATTTTCAGTAGACAACTTAGAATAATTGACTACCTTCTCTAGACCATACTTGACTTTCCCTTCAATGACATAATCATTGAAGTGTCTTGGAAGACTGGACACCCTACCAGACCTCCTAACACTTCCCTCAGATTGGGTTTTTTCCACATTAACCTGTTCCACATCCTGGTTTGCCCTACCAGGATCCCTGCAACCTGAACTACTAGGCTGCTGACTGAGGTCAACCCCCCTAGCAGTCCTGGGAGGTGACCCTTGTTGCAAACTAGTGGAACTGGTTTGAGGTATTGTTTGGGCCCCTTCATCATTGGGAGGATTATCACTCTCACCATCTTCAAAATTCAGGTTACTAGTTTCAACACTATCAAAAAAGTTTGAGTGATTAAGACTATCATTATCTAAACTAGTTCCCTGTTCAACAATAGAAGATTGTTTAAAAGGATACACTTCTTCATAAAACCTAACATCTCTTGAGAAAATACTTTGTTTAGACTCTAAACACCATAGTTTGTAACCTTTTTTTACATTAGAATACCCTATTAAGACACCCTTTTCAGACCTAACAGAAAGTTTATCAGGATCATTTAATATAGTGTTGAAACATAGACACCCAAAGTTCTTAATATGGTCAAGAGTTGGGGGGAACCCATATACTAACTCATTGGGACTCTTACCTAACAGAACTGAAGATGGAATCCTGTTAATCAAATATGTGGCAGTTAGAATACAATCACTCCAAAACTTGAGTGGCAATCCACTCTGAAACAAAAGAGCTCTTGCAGTATTCAAGAGGTGCCTATGTTTCCTCTCAACAATGCCATTTTGCTGAGGGGTATAGGCACAAGATGTTTGATGCATAATACCTTTTGAGTGACAGAAACTTTCCATTTGTTTATTAACGAATTTTGTTCCATTATCACTTCTAAACATCTTAACAATACTTTTGAACTGTGTTTTTACAAGTTCATAAAAGACCATCAGATTTTCAAAGACCTCAGTTTTGTTTTTTAATAAGTAACACCAAACAGATCTTGTATAATCATCTACAACAGTTAGAAAGTACTTATAACCTTCTCTAGTAGTGACCTTATAAGGTCCCCAAACATCAAGGTGAACAAGATCACCTATTTGTTTGGACTTATGGTCACTAATTGGAAAAGGAACCCTTATTTGTTTAGCCTTGTGACACATATCACAAGGCTGTGAATCCCTTTGTCCAAGGTTTAAGTTCTTTCTAAGAACAGACAAGACTTGATCAGAGGGATGCCTAATCTACTATGCCACAAGTTGGCATCATTAACACTATTGAAACAAGAGTTGTTAATACTCACACTCTTGCCAACAAAATATAGACCATCACTTTGTTTACCAGTCACCAGGACCCACTTGGACTTGGAATCCTGAATATAACAGTTTGTTTCATCAAAAAGAACACTTAGTTTGTTATCTCTAGACAATTTATGAACAGATAACAAGTTTACACAATAATTAGGGACTAAAAAAACATCATATAGGACAACACCATCAGCTAACTTGATATCTCCTATCTTAGTCACCTTGGCACTTGTCCCATTTGGATGTTTAACCTGAATATTGTACTCAGAAATATCAACACAATTGACCATTTCTTTGTCATTACTGGTCATGTGTTGATTTGCTCCCGAGTCTGTTATCCATCCATGACTAAGAGCATGCTTGACAAAACTGGAACAACTACTAAAGTTTTCTAAAATTTTTGCCAAGTTTGATATCTTAGTCATAAAAGAAAAGCCATTTATAGAGACACCTTTACCTCCTGAATTGGACTTTTGTGCCTCATTTCCTCCCTTATCACTGATCAGATTCATAATCTTTGAAATTTGTTCAGGTGAGAAAGGCAAAACAGATAGATACTAGGCAAGACAGTTGATGGACTACCTTGCTTAGCATTAGACATATTAGACCTAGAGACCTGTCCTCCTGGCTTCTTTTTGAAACCAGGAGGATATCCAACCAATTCATAACACTTATCAATAGTGTGCCCAATCATATTACAGTGAGTACACTTCAAGTTAGGGTTAGGACCTCTATTAGTAATCTTCTTCCTGTTGTCAGAAGGCTGATTACCCCTAGATACAAATGCAACATTTTGACTTTTGACTCTTGCACCTGAACCTCTGTGAGATTCTTCTCTAGATACAATAGCAAAGGCATTTTTAATAGTGGGTAGTGGGTCCCTAGTTAAGAGATTAGACCTAATAGGTTGATAGACATCATCCAAACCCATTAGGAACTGCATTAACTTTATCAGACTATTGAAGTCATTAAAGTCTTTTGGGGCCCAATTAAGTTATAATATTTGAATCAATATTTCAAGTTATAATTTTAACACACTCAATATCAAGACTACCATCACAACCTTAGCAATATTAAATCCATATCAACCAAGAATGAAATAGAAAGAGTGAACTAAACTTACAACCGTCATTACCAAATCCTAGATCACCGTAACCATCATTAGAAACCCCAAGTCGGAACCCTAACGCAATCGTGTCCATCTACCGCCGTCTGTACACTCCTCGTCGGTCTAATCCTTTTAACTGACATCATCAGCCATCGATTAAACCACCAACACCAAACATCCAAGACTACCAAAAAGGTAAAACCCCAACAAAAATACTTTCTCACCGCCACCACCTAAACCGAAACCCAGCATCACTCTCATCTCTTAGCTAACAATAAAATCACCGCCACAACCATCATGAAAGTTAGAAAAAGAAAAGAAAACAACAAAATCAAATGAAAGCACCAACTCATCTACAATAAGCATCGTTGAAAGATAGAGGGCATGGCTACCTACTGTTAGTCTTTCCTTCCCGCTTAAAATAACCGGTAGAACCTCCACCGTCACTTGAATGGGTGAGATGTACACTTGGGCGTCGCCGTAGCTGCGCTGCAAGGAGCAGCTGCGACTCTCCCTCGATCTGTACATTGCCCCCTCTGTGGCGGTCACCGAGTGCCAACCAAGCTCCGTAGCGGCGAAAGAAGCTCTTTCCATCTTGGCTTCATTGGAGGAGGAGGAGGAGATCTGGAGGTGTGACAGGTGGAGAGGAAGAGACATGGAGAGAGAAAGTAGCAAGGATTAATGAAGACGTTAGACACGAAATAAAGTCAAAATGGGTTTTTAACAAAAGGTGTAGGTAGTCATCGGAGGAAAAAACGTGGACATTGGGAAAAATGACAATTGGAAACCACTCAATTTTTTTTCTTAAAAAAAAGACATTTAAAGGAAAGGTGATAAAAAATTGCAGCTACATGACTCGAACTCGGGCAACAGTCAACACACAGAAACGCCACAACCATCTGACCCAGAAGAATTTCTATTAACATACTTAGAACCATTACAATTTAAAGGCTTTTTAAAACAGAAGATGGCACTATTCATGCTCATCCATAAATAAACATATAGGATAATTTTACAAAATAGTTTGTAGTATAATAATCTTATAAAACAAATCCTTTAAAAAATATTTATACACGTTAGTATATAAAAATATTAAGAAATAATCTAATTAAAATTTGAAAAAGACAAAGACCACAAACTATTGGGGCCCACCTATTATTTTTTTCTCTATATGTACCTTCCACATTTCCTCACGCACAATACCTATGGATACACTAAATATATCCATCTCCATCTTCGAATGTATACCTGTAACTATTTCCAACTGATGTAAAAAAAAAAGCATATATGCAACTAAACTTTTATTCGAATTAATAAGTAAAAGCAAAAATGTATAGGATTGAGTGTGAATTAGGCGTTATATAAAAAACGTCGAGGGGAGTGGTGTCCCGGCGTGAAATGGCGTTTTTGAGGTGGGGAAACGCCCCATTACATATATATCATTAGTAAAATCCTAAACATAAGTACCTGTCTTGTTAATTTTCTCATTTACAACCGTGATAGAAACACAAATCTCAGCCTCACCATCGGGTGCTACTAAAAATTTAGGCTTTCTTCCACAGGAACAAACCTCTGTTTCAACATCCTTACACATTCTTCCCCAGCCGATGAGAGCACACATTGTTACTGATATTAATGTTAATATGCAGAGCAGGTAAATACAGATAAAGATCCACACACTCTTCTCATAATCCATCTGAAAATCGAGGGAAGATATAGCTACCAAATTTTTTCTTTTCCGGCGGCGTCGAGAGTCTCTGCAAATAGAGTTTTTTTTTTTGATGTTATGTTAAGTAGAAGAAGAAGAAGTAGTATGAATCATTATTTTAATATTTTTTGTTTTAATGGGTACGGATGAGTTGTACTGTACAGTGTTTGCATTGGGTTTGGAAAGTTTGAATTTATTATTCTTTATTATGTTTTAGTTTAACTTAGCTTTTTAAGTTACTAGTGTTAAGTTTTAAGTTATTACTAGGTGTTTTTGACTATCGCGCATTGCGCGATTTGCTATTTCGCTTGTCACAACTTATGCAGGTAGCTCTAAACTACCCAACAAACATCTCGCATAAATATCAAGAAAACTTAAGAACGTTAACAAAGTGTATATGTAGAAGAGACATTCATAGGATAATATACTGAACATGGTCAACACATATGCATATACAAAAAAATTTCACAAAAAAAAATAAAATAAAAAAAATCCGAGGCAACCAGACATGTGTTCTATTGACTGAATTCCAAATCAATATATTTCTGTGAAACAAACAAAACCTTGGCCACACATTGATTCTCATCATTTTTAAAGACCTCAATCCTCTCAGTCGATTGCCTCGCTTTTAAAACGAACTGTTTACAATAAATAAGAAAAGCAAAAGTTTATACCCAAACATAAAGTAAATTTTAACAACAAACTTGTTGGCTGTGTAATGAAAATAGTACCTTGGGTAAGGTAATTTGGACAACGAAGTCCTACTACTACAAATAAACAAACCAGCTGGCCTATATGCATAAAAAGTTAACCGTCTTTGTATAACATACTCGAGAACGGATTAAACACCATTTTGCTTGTTAGCATTTCTTGCAAGGCTTTGTGCAAACCAATTATTTAAATGAGGTGCAGAATAGTAAAGGCATTGCGGCTGCAAATATTAGTTTTAAAGTAATGCCTGCCACGCCCAAACAACGCCTTTATTTTACTTTCGTCATCATCGCCTAAAGTCGTTATTATACGATGTAATAAATCAGATTGTCTTCTCATTTGTTTAGTCATAGCAATGCATCATTAACAAAGGAACCAACCTCAATCACAATTGTACCAAATGCCCTGCCCCAATACATATTACCAAATGATGTGTACATGATTAGTTAGTAACCGTTACCGGCATCGAAGACGGCCACACATTAGTGACATCGCGACGATCCACCACTTAGTTTGAGCGTACACCCTAATTCAGAAACCAAAAAAGAACACATCACCACCACAATCCACCAGCTAGTTTGAGCGTACATTCTAATTCAGAAACCACAAACAAACATTGGTCGATTACAAACTATGTATCAAAATCAATAAAAATATGACTTACTTTTGCCACTGTTGTCTTTCACATCTTGATTTGCTTTAATTTTTTGGACGATCCCATTAGTTCCCATGTTTCAACATACGTTACTAACTTTCAAGGGAAGAATGGTTCCGTAAACACTTGAAACAACGTACTGCCCATACAACCAACAATTATAATAAAACAAAGCAGCAAAAAAACATTAAAGCACTAAGAAAAAGCAAACAAATCAACCGAACATAAAACCGAACAACTGGCGTGCATTAAAAAACAATAACACCACCCAGAAATAAGAGACCAACAACCTAGGCACAACATCAACAACAAATTACTTTAACCGAAGAAGAAAACGGTCACAAAAGATGATTGGAACGAAAGTAAAATATACAACAAAATAATGAAGAAGCTATGTAATGCACAGCGAAAGAGGTTATAGATACCTGTCATCGATCATTGTGAAACCCAGACGCACCATCACCACTCCGTCGTCGATAGCCGGAGTCACAGACATCAGGTATAACCATAATCATGAGCTTCGCCATCTTATCGTTGTCGAGAATGGTGGATGGTTATGCCGCTGTCACTTACACCAATATTGAAGATGAAGTGCCAACGCAACGACGGATTGTGATGAAGACGCTTTCAAGATGAAACAGCGTTGACGAAGATCAAAGGTTTAGAGGAGGAAGAGTAAAGAAGAAGAAGATGAAAATGGAATAAGAGGGATAAAGATAATGGCTTAAAAGACAAAATGGGCTTAACACGGAGAGAAAGGATCATAGGAAGCCTTGTCGGTTCAACGGATCCACGCAGGAAATTCAATTGTGTGGCAGTGGTGTTACTTGTAGAGGGGTTAGAGAGAGAGAGAGAGAGAGAGAGAGAGAGAGATGAGGAGGAGGAGGAGGATGAAGGTTATACACAGAGAGAAAGAGGATATGAGTCTGGAAAGAGACAGCGTGAGGTGAGAAGATGAAAAAGACGAGGAAGGGAAAAAAAGACAGAAAACCCTTATGAAAACAGTATATTACGAAAATGGGAAGGCCCTATTCATTTAACTCCTCTATAAATATATAGTTAATTAATTATGTTGCTTTAACGGTACATAGAGATTATGTACTCGCGTACTCCACTTCTATCCCCTCTTACTAAATATGCATGAGTACCGCGTATAAGTGTGTTATGTAGTTCTTACGATTTTCTATTTATGGGTGATTCTATGATGAACACTTGACCTGGATATAGTGCTTTGTTTTTTAGATTTCTAAGAGATTAAAGACCCTCCTAAAAAATACCAAACCCAGTTACAGACTTCCTAGTCACTAGACACTTTTCCCAGTCTGAATCCACAAACCCACAAAGTTCAAATTTATCAGATGGCTTAAAAACAATTCCTTTACTTGGAGACAATTTTAAGTATCTTAACAACCTAAGAGCAACCTTCAAGTGAAACTTTGAAGGCTTATGCATAAATTGGCTTAAAAACTGAACTGTGTAGCTTATATCAGGTCTTGTTAAAGATAGGTATATTAACTTACCAACAAGTTTTTGAAAACCAGTTACCTTCTCTAACACATCAGTTTCCTTAGAATGTTTAGCAGTGACTATGAAACTTTGTTCAATAGGAGTGTTCACAGGTTTACACCCTAAATACCCAAACTCACTTAGTAATTCTAGACAGTATTTCCTTTGAGACAAACAGACATTTTGTTTAGAATAGAGTACTTCTATTTTAATCAAAACATCTACCAGTTTCTCATTCCACTTCCTAGGGGCTTGTTTGAGCCCATACAAAGATTTCACTAATTTGCATACTTTAGTTTCATCTTTAGAGTAGTAACCTTCTGGTAATGTCATATAGACATCCTCAGAAATAGACCCATATAAGAAGGCATTATTTATATCAAGTTGATATAAAGGCCAACTATTTTGAATAGCAAGACTAATCACACACCTAACAGACACCATTTTAACCACAGCTGAAAAAGTTTCCCCAAAATCAAGACCTTCCCTTTGATTGTACCCCTTAGCAACTAAACTAACCTAGCCTTGTATCTCTCTACCTCACCATTTGATTTATACTTAACTTTATAAATTCATTTACACCCTATTGGTTTTCTGCCAATAGGTAAATCAGAAAGAACCCATGTATTGTTCCTATATAAAGCCTCCATTTCAGAGTTCATTGCCTCAACCTATTTGAGATCCTTGGCAGCCTCATTATAGGAACTTGGTTCAAAAGTTTTATTCAAAACAGATACAAAAGAATAATTTTCAGTAGACAACTTAGAATAATTGACTACCTTCTCTAGACCATACTTGACTTTCCCTTCAATGACATAATCATTGAAGTGTCTTGGAAGACTGGACACCCTACCAGACCTCCTAACACTTCCCTCAGATTGGGTTTTTTCCACATTAACCTGTTCCACATCCTGGTTTGCCCTATCAGGATCCCTGCAACCTGAACTACTAGGCTGCTGACTGAGGTCAACCCCCCTAGCAGTCCTGGGAGGTGACCCTTGTTGCAAACTAGTGGAACTGGTTTGAGGTATTGTTTGGGCCCCTTCATCATTGGGAGGATTATCACTCTCACCATCTTCAAAATTCAGGTTACTAGTTTCAACACTATCAAAAAAGTTTGAGTGATTAAGACTATCATTATCTAAACTAGTTCCCTGTTCAACAATAGAAGATTGTTTAAAAGGATACACTTCTTCATAAAACCTAACATCTCTTGAGAAAATACTTTGTTTAGACTCTAAACACCATAGTTTGTAACCTTTTTTTACATTAGAATACCCTATTAAGACACCCTTTTCAGACCTAACAGAAAGTTTATCAGGATCATTTAATATAGTGTTGAAACATAGACACCCAAAGTTCTTAATATGGTCAAGAGTTGGGGGGAACCCATATACTAACTCATTGGGACTCTTACCTAACAGAACTGAAGATGGAATCCTGTTAATCAAATATGTGGCAGTTAGAATACAATCACTCCAAAACTTGAGTGGCAATCCACTCTGAAACAAAAGAGCTCTTGCAGTATTCAAGAGGTGCCTATGTTTCCTCTCAACAATGCCATTTTGCTGAGGGGTATAGGCACAAGATGTTTGATGCATAATACCTTTTGAGTGACAGAAACTTTCCATTTGTTTATTAACGAATTTTGTTCCATTATCACTTCTAAACATCTTAACAATACTTTTGAACTGTGTTTTTACAAGTTCATAAAAGACCATCAGATTTTCAAAGACCTCAGTTTTGTTTTTTAATAAGTAACACCAAACAGATCTTGTATAATCATCTACAACAGTTAGAAAGTACTTATAACCTTCTCTAGTAGTGACCTTATAAGGTCCCCAAACATCAAGGTGAACAAGATCACCTATTTGTTTGGACTTATGGTCACTAATTGGAAAAGGAACCCTTATTTGTTTAGCCTTGTGACACATATCACAAGGCTGTGAATCCCTTTGTCCAAGGTTTAAGTTCTTTCTAAGAACAGACAAGACTTGATCAGAGGGATGCCTAATCTACTATGCCACAAGTTGGCATCATTAACACTATTGAAACAAGAGTTGTTAATACTCACACTCTTGCCAACAAAATATAGACCATCACTTTGTTTACCAGTCACCAGGACCCACTTGGACTTGGAATCCTGAATATAACAGTTTGTTTCATCAAAAAGAACACTTAGTTTGTTATCTCTAGACAATTTATGAACAGATAACAAGTTTACACAATAATTAGGGACTAAAAAAACATCATATAGGACAACACCATCAGCTAACTTGATATCTCCTATCTTAGTCACCTTGGCACTTGTCCCATTTGGATGTTTAACCTGAATATTGTACTCAGAAATATCAACACAATTGACCATTTCTTTGTCATTACTGGTCATGTGTTGATTTGCTCCCGAGTCTGTTATCCATCCATGACTAAGAGCATGCTTGACAAAACTGGAACAACTACTAAAGTTTTCTAAAATTTTTGCCAAGTTTGATATCTTAGTCATAAAAGAAAAGCCATTTATAGAGACACCTTTACCTCCTGAATTGGACTTTTGTGCCTCATTTCCTCCCTTATCACTGATCAGATTCATAATCTTTGAAATTTGTTCAGGTGAGAAAGGCAAAACAGATAGATACTAGGCAAGACAGTTGATGGACTACCTTGCTTAGCATTAGACATATTAGACCTAGAGACCTGTCCTCCTGGCTTCTTTTTGAAACCAGGAGGATATCCAACCAATTCATAACACTTATCAATAGTGTGCCCAATCATATTACAGTGAGTACACTTCAAGTTAGGGTTAGGACCTCTATTAGTAATCTTCTTCCTGTTGTCAGAAGGCTGATTACCCCTAGATACAAATGCAACATTTTGACTTTTGACTCTTGCACCTGAACCTCTGTGAGATTCTTCTCTAGATACAATAGCAAAGGCATTTTTAATAGTGGGTAGTGGGTCCCTAGTTAAGAGATTAGACCTAATAGGTTGATAGACATCATCCAAACCCATTAGGAACTGCATTAACTTTATCAGACTATTGAAGTCATTAAAGTCTTTTGGGGCCCAATTAAGTTATAATATTTGAATCAATATTTCAAGTTATAATTTTAACACACTCAATATCAAGACTACCATCACAACCTTAGCAATATTAAATCCATATCAACCAAGAATGAAATAGAAAGAGTGAACTAAACTTACAACCGTCATTACCAAATCCTAGATCACCGTAACCATCATTAGAAACCCCAAGTCGGAACCCTAACGCAATCGTGTCCATCTACCGCCGTCTGTACACTCCTCGTCGGTCTAATCCTTTTAACTGACATCATCAGCCATCGATTAAACCACCAACACCAAACATCCAAGACTACCAAAAAGGTAAAACCCCAACAAAAATACTTTCTCACCGCCACCACCTAAACCGAAACCCAGCATCACTCTCATCTCTTAGCTAACAATAAAATCACCGCCACAACCATCATGAAAGTTAGAAAAAGAAAAGAAAACAACAAAATCAAATGAAAGCACCAACTCATCTACAATAAGCATCGTTGAAAGATAGAGGGCATGGCTACCTACTGTTAGTCTTTCCTTCCCGCTTAAAATAACCGGTAGAACCTCCACCGTCACTTGAATGGGTGAGATGTACACTTGGGCGTCGCCGTAGCTGCGCTGCAAGGAGCAGCTGCGACTCTCCCTCGATCTGTACATTGCCCCCTCTGTGGCGGTCACCGAGTGCCAACCAAGCTCCGTAGCGGCGAAAGAAGCTCTTTCCATCTTGGCTTCATTGGAGGAGGAGGAGGAGATCTGGAGGTGTGACAGGTGGAGAGGAAGAGACATGGAGAGAGAAAGTAGCAAGGATTAATGAAGACGTTAGACACGAAATAAAGTCAAAATGGGTTTTTAACAAAAGGTGTAGGTAGTCATCGGAGGAAAAAACGTGGACATTGGGAAAAATGACAATTGGAAACCACTCAATTTTTTTTCTTAAAAAAAAGACATTTAAAGGAAAGGTGATAAAAAATTGCAGCTACATGACTCGAACTCGGGCAACAGTCAACACACAGAAACGCCACAACCATCTGACCCAGAAGAATTTCTATTAACATACTTAGAACCATTACAATTTAAAGGCTTTTTAAAACAGAAGATGGCACTATTCATGCTCATCCATAAATAAACATATAGGATAATTTTACAAAATAGTTTGTAGTATAATAATCTTATAAAACAAATCCTTTAAAAAATATTTATACACGTTAGTATATAAAAATATTAAGAAATAATCTAATTAAAATTTGAAAAAGACAAAGACCACAAACTATTGGGGCCCACCTATTATTTTTTTCTCTATATGTACCTTCCACATTTCCTCACGCACAATACCTATGGATACACTAAATATATCCATCTCCATCTTCGAATGTATACCTGTAACTATTTCCAACTGATGTAAAAAAAAAGCATATATGCAACTAAACTTTTATTCGAATTAATAAGTAAAAGCAAAAATGTATAGGATTGAGTGTGAATTAGGCGTTATATAAAAAACGTCGAGGGGAGTGGTGTCCCGGCGTGAAATGGCGTTTTTGAGGTGGGGAAACGCCCCATTACATATATATCATTAGTAAAATCCTAAACATAAGTACCTGTCTTGTTAATTTTCTCATTTACAACCGTGATAGAAACACAAATCTCAGCCTCACCATCGGGTGCTACTAAAAATTTAGGCTTTCTTCCACAGGAACAAACCTCTGTTTCAACATCCTTACACATTCTTCCCCAGCCGATGAGAGCACACATTGTTACTGATATTAATGTTAATATGCAGAGCAGGTAAATACAGATAAAGATCCACACACTCTTCTCATAATCCATCTGAAAATCGAGGGAAGATATAGCTACCAAATTTTTTCTTTTCCGGCGGCGTCGAGAGTCTCTGCAAATAGAGTTTTTTTTTTTTTTTTTGATGTTATGTTAAGTAGAAGAAGAAGAAGTAGTATGAATCATTATTTTAATATTTTTTGTTTTAATGGGTACGGATGAGTTGTACAGTACAGTGTTTGCATTGGGTTTGGAAAGTTTGAATTTATTATTCTTTATTATGTTTTAGTTTAACTTAGCTTTTTAAGTTACTAGTGTTGAGTTTTAAGTTATTACTAGGTGTTTTTGACTATCGCGCATTGCGCGATTTGCTATTTCGCTTGTCACAACTTATGCAGGTAGCTCTAAACTACCCAACAAACATCTCGCATAAATATCAAGAAAACTTAAGAACGTTAACAAAGTGTATATGTAGAAGAGACATTCATAGGATAATATACTGAACATGGTCAACACATATGCATATACAAAAAAATTTCACAAAAAAAAAAATAAAAAAAATCCGAGTCAACCAGACATGTGTTCTATTGACTGAATTCCAAATCAATATATTTCTGTGAAACAAACAAAACCTTGGCCACACATTGATTCTCATCATTTTTAAAGACCTCAATCCTCTCAGTCGATTGCCTCGCTTTTAAAACGAACTGTTTACAATAAATAAGAAAAGCAAAAGTTTATACCCAAACATAAAGTAAATTTTAACAACAAACTTGTTGGCTGTGTAATGAAAATAGTACCTTGGGTAAGGTAATTTGGACAACGAAGTCCTACTACTACAAATAAACAAACCAGCTGGCCTATATGCATAAAAAGTTAACCGTCTTTGTATAACATACTCGAGAACGGATTAAACACCATTTTGCTTGTTAGCATTTCTTGCAAGGCTTTGTGCAAACCAATTATTTAAATGAGGTGCAGAATAGTAAAGGCATTGCGGCTGCAAATATTAGTTTTAAAGTAATGCCTGCCACGCCCAAACAACGCCTTTATTTTACTTTCGTCATCATCGCCTAAAGTCGTTATTATACGATGTAATAAATCAGATTGTCTTCTCATTTGTTTAGTCATAGCAATGCATCATTAACAAAGGAACCAACCTCAATCACAATTGTACCAAATGCCCTGCCCCAATACATATTACCAAATGATGTGTACATGATAAGTTAGTAACCGTTACCGGCATCGAAGACGGCCACACATTAGTGACATCGCGACGATCCACCACTTAGTTTGAGCGTACACCCTAATTCAGAAACCAAAAAAGAACACATCACCACCACAATCCACCAGCTAGTTTGAGCGTACATTCTAATTCAGAAACCACAAACAAACATTGGTCGATTACAAACTATGTATCAAAATCAATAAAAATATGACTTACTTTTGCCACTGTTGTCTTTCACATCTTGATTTGCTTTAATTTTTTGGACGATCCCATTAGTTCCCATGTTTCAACATACGTTACTAACTTTCAAGGGAAGAATGGTTCCGTAAACACTTGAAACAACGTACTGCCCATACAACCAACAATTATAATAAAACAAAGCAGCGAAAAAACATTAAAGCACTAAGAAAAAGCAAACAAATCAACCGAACATAAAACCGAACAACTGGCGTGCATCAAAAAACAATAACACCACCCAGAAATAAGAGACCAACAACCTAGGCACAACATCAACAACAAATTACTTTAACCGAAGAAGAAAACGATCACAAAAGATGATTGGAACGAAAGTAAAATATACAACAAAATAGTGAAGAAGCTATGTAATGCACAGCGAAAGAGGTTATAGATACATGTCATCGATCATTGTGAAACCCAGACGCACCATCACCACTCCGTTGTCGACAGCCGGAGTCACAGACATCAGGTACAACCATAATCATGAGCTTCGCCATCTTATCGTTGTCGAGAATGGTGGATGGTTATGCCGCTGTCACTTACACCAATATTGAAGATGAAGTGCCAACGCAACGACGGATTGTGATGAAGACGCTTTCAAGATGAAACAGCGTTGACGAAGATCAAAGGTTTAGGGGAGGAAGAGTAAAGAAGAAGAAGATGAAAATGGAATGAGAGGGATAAAGATAATGGCTTAAAAGACAAAATGGGCTTAACACGGAGAGACAGGATCATAGGAAGCCTTGTCGGTTCAACGGATCCACGCCGGAAATTCAATTGTGTGGCAGTGGTGTTACTTGTAGAGGGGTTAGAGAGAGAGAGAGATGAGGAGGAGGAGGAGGAGGAGGATGAAGGTTATACACAGAGAGAAAGAGGATATGAGTCTGGAAAGAGACAGCGTGAGGTGAGAAGATGAAAAAGATGAGGAAGGGAAAAAAAGACAGAAACACCCTTATGAAAACAGTATATTACGAAAATGGGAAGGCCCTATTCATTTAACTCCTCTATAAATATATAGTTAATATAAATATATAGTTAATTAATTATGTTGCTTTAACGGTACATAGAGGTTATGTACTCGCGTACTCCACTTCTATCCCCTCTTACTAAATATGCATGAGTACCGCGTACAAGTGTGTTATGTAGTTCTTACGATTTTCTATTTATGGGTGATTCTATGATGAACACGCTTCTTATAAAAAATACTATCATGAGTTCTTTGAACATAAAAAATTAGAGGGATATAATATTTTGTGTAAAAGACAATTAATGTTTTCTTTGGGGTTATAAGAACACACTCTCTGTAACACCCCAACCGATGGCGGAAACATCAAGGTGTCACGTAATGACGATTGTTCAAAAGCTCATGGTACTAAAGTGTAAATATTTTATTCAAGGCTTGAAGTACAATTAAAAAATTAATGAAATACAAATACAATTTCCACATGTTGACTCGATTAAGTCTTTACTAAGTCCAAATGTCGTACATGAAGTATCTCAACAAACAACCTGAAACATGTACGAAAATATTTCGTCAACATAAATAATGTTGGTGAGCATAATCAGTTTGTATACGTATAAAATAAGTTTGAAGAATATGTTTTACAATTCATGTGTCATGATTCATTCAAGGCAAACATGGAAGACACGTAAGTACACAACGCGGGTCAAAATCAAACCTCTTATGTGTCAAAGTTTAATACATTAACAATGACCTAGGACTTCCCACCACCATAGGTACTTTCCACTAGGCGAGTTGTCAATTCAAATAGCGCTATCCATTGTTAAAGTCGGCTTGTACGGAGTTAATGATTTTGTAATGATTGCAAGCATACTACGTTTATGTTTAAGCATAAAGCACAAGAATTCAAACATAACACGTATATAAATTGTATGTAAAATGTTTATGAATAAGTGCACGTGTATGTTTAATATATGTACATGAATCACCCCAAAAGTGTAAAAATGAAAAAAAAAAAAAAAAAAAGGGGGATAAATATACTCACATTGGTCGAGACAATGAACTTGCAAAAACTAGAGAAGAATCATAGACTTATGCTTGCACCTAAGTGGATTAACAAAATGATTTAATATCCACTAATATTATTTTATAGTTATGGTGTTCGTGCGAAATTTGTTACTTTTGATTTATCTATTTTATTACTTTAACAACATTAATTAAACTATATGAGTTGTTGGCTCATTCATCAAGTGTCATAAAAGAATCAAAATCAATCTAGTGAACCGATTTCATGATGTGGGTGTTTGATATGTCGTTTTCCAATATCTCATGGGTTGGTTTCAAAGAATGGCTAATAAAAATTATTAGTCTTGTTCATAAAATTGAAAAGAAGTGCATGTCAAAATCAATATTGTACGTTCATATAACAAATCAAGTGTAAAACTCATTTAGATTAAAAAATCAATTCGTGAAAAAAATATATATGTATGCCATATTGGCTTTATGGTTTTAAATAACCCACAAGTGCTCATCTTCTCAACTTATAATTAATTGCCTATTTGCGAAAAAATTGGTGAACACCATTTGGTTGCAAAAATCATGTAGCTGATGAATAAGAAAATTTACCATGGATTATTTTGTTGTAGAAGTTACAAATCTTTTGACATGATGTCGTATTGAAGTTTTGGTGACCTTTTGAGATCATCTAAAGTGTTGCCTATCAACGGAGATACCGAAGAGATTAGTATGGAGATATGAGGTTGACCAAATTATTTTAGTTTCAAGAATATAATTTGATAGTTATAACATTCAAATTTTTGGGCCATTATACCATAATGAGCCTTGGGTTGACTCAAACAAGTATAACGGACGCATGTAGAATGAACCCGATAGTATACTTCATTTTTCTTTGCATCAGCCATTAATATCCTATTTATGTTACCTTTAAAATTCTCCTTAAAATAATTTAATTCTTTAATCATGACTACCTTTACGAAACCACAAATACTATTTAATTTCATTTGTTTCCGAGGATTATCTAGATGTTGTATTTGGATATTTTTTGTACATCAAAAGTTTAGATTTTTTTTAATGTTCTTTAAAGTATTGACATAAAAAAATTAAATAAATTCATATGATTTATAATAATATTTTTTTAATCGAAATGAAATTTATTAACACAAAATCGCGAGAAATTACATCAAGATAGCGGGCAGACGGGCAACAAGCTGCGCCGGCACCCCTTTCTGGACGGCAAACCCTAACCTACTAAAAACGAACCCATGCCCCACCGGAGTCGAGACACTGCTATGAATAACCCTTTGGACTCTGGTCAGGAAACGGATGGCTTCCGGTGCCAAGGACCCAAAGGTATCAAATGCCAGGGGGGTACAAAAACGTGTTGGTTCTCCTCACAAGCTTTAGCATGCTTCTCAACTTTCTTCGTCTCTGCTTTCCGCACCGCTTGTCCTGCTATAAAACCACTGTCCCTCAAACCAACCAGGGGAGATACACATGTTAGGTCGACACAAGCGTGTTTCCCCTCGGCCTACCCAAAGACAAGTAGGTCTGCTGGACGTAGGGTGGATCTACCTTCTGCGGGGCCCGAGAGGAAATTCACTGGAGCCTTATTCTTGGCTAAGATCCCAGCCCTTCTTAAAATGTCTCAAAGAACATCCCGGACCCGGTCATGCCTATATTTGAGACCAGGCAACTCCATACAGTGAACCGCGTGTTCCCCGTATTTGTCCAAGCATGCCTTACGGCAAATCGGACAGACTTCATCTTCATGGTACATGGGATCACCAAACGATATTTAAGAATTGCCCTGTATTCAACCCCAGACATGGTTTTGCCCAAACCTTCGATTGGGATAACGTTTAGGAAATCTTGGGCGTGGGGGCTTTTGCAAGCATTCAATAACTGCCTTTTGGTGTGGGGACAAATCAAAAGCTTTACTCAGGCTCTGTGCGATTTTGCCAAAAAGGGCATTCGCCAAAGTTTTCTAAGGCTTTGGGGGGGGGGGGGCAGTGTCCTTGTTAGAAAAACCGCCAATATCAAAACATGGGAGATAGTCATTTATCCTTTCAAGGGCCTGCACGTAGTCCAAGTCCATGTCGACAACCCCGCTATTCCTTAAGATGTGGTCTTGGAGATTCCAAGACTGACCTCGCGATGCCACAAAAGCATACACCTCAACATCCTTCGCTGAGAGGAGCCCTAATCCTCCCAAACGCATCGGCAAGGACGCGAGTCACCACTGTAGGTCACCAAAGAATGGACCCCCACATACCACTATGTCTTCGATGGTCCCTCGCAGACCCTTGTCAAAACATGATACCTCATCATCCATCATGGCGAGTTGGTAGATCCGCAAACCAAAAAGCAACTTAGCGACCCCCATACAAGATCCGAGTAAGAGAGTTCACTCTGGGATCCCTAAGGCATGGCAAAAGTTTCATAAGATCAACCGCGCGTGAGGCTCTCCGCCCTGCCAATTCCCGTATAAAGTAAGAGTCCCGGCTAATAGCCCCTTTAAGGAGCTTCACCCCCTTCTATGGCTAGCCAATCCCACTGGGGAAAAGCCCATCCCTAAGTTTCACCCCATTACAAGACGGTAAAAAAACCTCAGTTTTCTTAATATTCAGTTGAAGCCCCAGGGATGACCCCTCCTTCCGGATGATGTCTAAGGCATTAGCAACATCGGTGGCCTTACCAATAATCGTCCCATCATCAAGGTATCACGCATGAAATGGGAGGTTACAATTTTCTTGCACATGGAGAACCAAAGGGTGTAGGGCCAAGGCGAAAAGGAGGGGACCTAAAGGGTCCTCCTGCTGAACCCCCGTAGTGGCCTCTATACAATCATTGCAAAAAGGTTGTTAACAATAATAAAAACAAACTTTGTTAACAATAATAATAATAATAAAAACAAAGTTTGTTAACTCGTGCTGTTACAATATTACACCAAAAGTTACGTTAAATTAAGGTTTATGCGATTTTGAAATATTGCCACTTCAGATCCTTAAAATTATAAGTAAATCATTGAAAAAATTGTGAATGTTACACTCTCTCCTGCTCACATATGTGGATGCAAACACCCTAGCCATCATAGCAATGGTTTGCTCATAAGATTTATGGGCATATAACCTTTCCAAACGTCCCTTTGTGCAAACATATCCATTCTTGTTGGCTATCCTGTATTTATATAAGATGATGTGAGTATTAGAGGTGCACAAAAAAACTAGGTACATAACCCGACCGAAAACCTTGAAATTGGGTATTAAAAAAACAACGTTTGGCGTTCCTGGTTCCATACCAACCCTACGCTATGGTCCAATCCCGGTTATATAGGTGGCAAACTAGTCAAAACCTGGAAAACCACAAACCGGAATAAAAAAACAATCGATTCCCCCCACCCCCACCCCCCAAAAAAACCAGTTTCAATCCCGGTCATATTAGACTCGAACCAGCAAAACAAACCTCTTATCACTTTTTTCTCCAAAGCCAGGTTCCATACCGAAACTTGTTATAGCTATGCCCAATTAATTTTACCTTGTTAACCATAATCGTAATGGGTTTCAACCTAAAACCAGATATAACCCAATACCCGATTCGTGCACCTCTAGACTTGGTAATTGGATTGGGTATATGTTACAACCTAAACAAGAGAATTCATTCTAAAAGACTAGTTTGATAGGACAAAGAACCCATTTGGGTTGTAAACCCTATATTTGTTGCCAATTCAACTTACATTAGACAAGTCTCATACCTTACAATAGTTTCATAGATAACAATAAAACATTCACTTTTTTTTTGGGTTATGCATTAAATCTATGGGTGGCCAAAATTTGACGTGCTTGTCGTGGTACACGTAAAATTTCCCAATTACAACTACTGAATAGTGGCAAGAAGGTATCGAACACAGGGAGTTTGTGGAATGTGTGAAAACTAATAATTTTGCGAATTAACTAAAATTAATCTACTAAATAAAAATAAAGATTAAGAGTTGTTGATTGTTTTGGATTTGAACTAAATTATAAACTAATTACTTAACCAAAGTGAGATTGTTTCTTAAGATTATAAAAGCAATGACCATTCCAGGATCCGTTTTCCCTAAATACTTATGCAAAAGTTCCAACTAGAAAAAGTTACATAGACATAACTCGTGCATAAACAATTGTTGTGATAAAAGGGAACAAAGTACTCGGATTATATTAATGCGAGGTTGTTGCCCGATGACCAATTAATCAATTAACCAACCCAAATCTTACCCGCAATATCTCGATTGTTAGCAACACCAAGAACGTACGATTAAGACTAAATATTGGTAAAGTAATTAACAACTACAAACAATTATTCAAACACCACAATAATCAAGCAACATACTAGATTATCATTCTAGAAATTCATACAAAAATACATAAGAGTTCAAGAAAACTTCACCAAGGAATGATCACCAAGAGTTCTAGCCAAGCATGGTTTGGTGAATCATCATCACAATCAAAGAAATGTTCATAAGCATCAAAAACATTAACCAAATGTTTAGAATTGTTCTCCAATGATCCAAACTAGCCAAAATCGCCCAAAAACTTCTTAGAAACGTTCACAATGAAAGAGATGCCCAAAAGACACCATCAAGTCGTCATTAAATAATGGAGTTACATTTTGGTGCAGGGGCCACCGTACCTTACGGTGGCCACCGTAAGGTACGGTGGGGATAAAATCCTGACGGTGGGTAGAGGCTGGAATACGGTGGCTTTTTGATGTCCAGAAGCTACCGTACCATACGGTAGCCACCGTATGGTACGGTAGAGCCTTTGTGATTTTCAATTTTTTCTTCTTTCACTCCTCTTTGTCCCGCTCCGTTCTGGTTCGTTCCAAAACCCGTATTTCTTCGTTTTTAGCTCCTTTTCACACATGTAACCATCATACTCGTAGTTATCCAATATCAAGCAATATCATGATCAAATGCGGATAAATTAGGCGTTTTATCAATATAAAGGGTTGTTCCTTGAACCACCCGTCACATCCCCACACTTGACCATTGCTTGTCCCAAGCAATATATCAAAATCACTTTTACACAAAAACGATCATTTTTAAATCAAGCATTAACGTGCAATCCATATACTAACCCGTCCTTAACACCCAATTCAACACACCCCTCACATTTTCTCTCCTCTCGGTGACAACTGAAAACTAGCAATTAGGAGCTAGGCACACAAAAGGCAAATAAATGGGTGCACAACCATAAGCTTGTACCTGAATCAACCCTCCTCTTACAACGCTAAACATAAGTGCAAATCAAAGGGTCTTGTCGGGTTGTAATGTGGCTAAGTGTAAAGGTAGGAAATGGGGTATATTTTTAGTAGCGCATAACTTTACCCGGTCTTTTATTACACAACGACACACACACACTCGACTAACATACGCAAACACAAATACGAACACAAACTATAATAGATACCACACATAAACTTCCCCCTTTTTTTTCTTTTCTTTTCTTTTTCTTTTTCCTTTTTTTTTCTTTTTTTCTTTTCTCTTTTTTTTTTTCATCATGTTTCTCAATTTCTTCTTTTTTTTTCTTACATCAAGAAACACTATTACATACACATACGAACACACTCAACTAAACTTCAACTTGTAATACTAAAATAACGCACTAACACTCTATTTAAACACAAACGACCGGGTCAAGTTGGGTATTTATTTAGGGAACTAGCTAAAGGGTTAACAATCGATAGGCTTTTAGGCTCAAAAATGGGCAACTAAATGTCCAAACCCCCGCCCCTCTCGCTACCAAGCTCATATATATAATGCATGAGGTCCAACCCCCCAATTCCCACACTCTCACTCAACATAACAAAGCTACCTAGTGCCCTTATCATCTCTACACTTATACTCACCAAAAGATTCAAGTCGCATTCAAGCACAAGTTCTAGTGCACCCCCACCCATTGCCACTCTCACAACGAAAGACATATATATATATTATTCTATACTGTGGCTCAAATCTCACCAAGAATAAAAGTGGGTTAAGGGTTGCCGGTGTGCCTCTCGAGGTTAGTTCAAGGTGTTCCAATTCTCACAACGCTACGCTTGATTTTTTTTTTTTCAAAATTTTTTTTTAAAAATTCTTCAAAATTTTCCCCCATCCCCACACTTGGGGTACATTGTCCCCAATGTACAGTTTTGGAAGGAAACGCTCCAATACTCAAACCACAAACTTCTTTTTGGTATTTTCATTTTATATTTTTTTTAGATTTTTAATTTTTAAACAACACACCTCCTACTACCACAACCCGAACCAATCATCATCAATCATAACACCACCCAACCACCCATTTCCCAAAAACATAAAGGAAAAACAAATAGAAAATAAAGCTATGTACAAAAGAACACGACCTGATCAGTAATAGCGAGGCTGAGGCGGCCCGAACACCGAGGTGAACAAGTCATTCCACTCGCCAAAACCAAACACTCCTTCACCGCTTCCTCCTTGCTCCGAAGCTTGTTGTTGTTGCTGTTGTGCATCGACCCATTGAGAATGGTGGAGTGGTGGGGTCGGATAAGAGACGCTTCCATCAAATGGCGGTAGAGACCCGTAATCCACCGGTTGTGGATTCGCTACTACGGGTCTCCCCGCATGCCAGTCATCGTTCATGCGCCTATTTTGATCATCAATATATCTATGATTGATCTCCACCTGCTGAGCATAAGCATGTCCTCGGTTCCACAACTCCTGACGATCAAAGCCCTGCTTCATCGTTCTCTCCATGCTAGCACTCATCATTGTCTGATGATCAAATAGAGTGCGTTCCGACCCTGACCACGTGTCGAATACCGAAGCTGGGGGCGTTGGTCTTCAATCACCTGTTGCATACCCCCCCCCCCAAAAGCCCAACCATTAGCATAAACCCTCTCGGTAAAGTCATAGAAACCTCCACCATGTGTCCCACTAGAACTCCCCTGTCCTATATCCATGTGTCCTCCAGTTGGATTCTCCTCATAGTCCTCATCATCACTCGGTGGCTGTTCACCCCCACTCTCAACTTCATCTTCCTCATCGGGCAAGAGTGCCCTCGCATCTCTCTTTAGCACTCTCCATCTTTGACCCCCGCTTTTAAGTTTATGGTACCTTTCCGACTGAGAATAAACCCAACCGGACCCCATTGTTGATAGCTCAATAGGTTTGAATTTCTTTCTTTTTCTTCCCTCATCTTCTTCAGTTATAGCACCCTGCTGCTTCAACAAACCTGTGATTATTCTACAGTATGGGATAATTGTTCTTTCCACCGAATTTCTACACATCCAAACATGATTCAGAATCAAATACCGAATGGAAAATTTCGGTCCACCATGCATCAAGGAGTAAAGGATTGGAATTTCTGGGAACCGCACCTCTTGCTTATCTGCCCGTCTTGGTAACACATTCACAATAATAAACGCCAACAGAAGTTTCGGCTCAATCTTCAAATTCTTCCGATACAGTTTCCCAGTATAAGTACCCGGCAGAAATAACGCACTCAACATATCCATCCACCGTGGATGCTTTTCCGGGCTAATTAACAAATCATTAATGCTTGGGTTTTTGTACTCCTTTGCCGGTAGACTATCATACTTGGCCAACCGGCGCAATGTATCATAGGACATTTCCACTTCCACTCCATTCACTTCACCAATTAATTTCATCTTGGATGGAGAATCATACCTCGGACATCTCAATGTCGCCATCCATTCCTCAATTTCTTCCATAAATACAGCCTTATTTTCCTGATCATAACAATGGAGCACCGCTTCCCAACCTAAAGCCTTGAATCTATCAAACACTCCGAATGGTCCAAAATCTCTTTCGCTCACTTCTCTTTCACAAAGGAATGCCCCAGCTGTGACAACCTGCACCCTTCACTTTTCATAAATGTGCATAATTGGTTCCTCAACTATTTCAAAATTTTCATTGTTAACCCTCGTATTTTAATAGGACCAAAATTCACAATTTAATAAAACTTATAATTTTTATAAGTAAAAGTATGCACGTTTTATACTCACATCTACACCCGAGCACGTATGTTTCAGACCTTAATACTCAAAGCCCTTAATTTTCGGTCCTAAAACAACTTGGAAACAGAAGGAAACAAGTCTATAACTTAAAATTGATTAAATTAGAAAAATTATTTTTTTAGCCCTCGCGGTCCGCTAAGACAGTCAAACAGTCAAAGTCCTAGTCAAATTCCTAGTCAAAGTCTTAGTCAAACAGTCAAAGTCCTAGTCAAATATTCAATTCATCATAAAACCTTACTTTATGGTGTTGACCAATTTTAATGGCTAATTGAATCCAAAACTAGTATAAAAACCCACCTATGACCCATTACACTTTGCACCTCTAAATCAATTGTTTCAATTTGATTAAACTCTCCCTCATACCTTTCTTCTAGAGTATATTACTTCTACATTTGAAGCTTTGATTATAAGCTCTTGTAATTGGCGAATTGGAAGCTTGATATTTTTTCCTATTCGGTTTCTTTTCTTCTAAATTGGACTAGTTTCGTTGTTGAATCTTTGGATTTCTCGCATTTTCACGCTCGCTTAGTCATCTAGTCATTTGGCGAAAGTGAGTATTCCTACCCCTTTTTGCTTTTATACATTTTTGGGGTGTTACATGTACACTATTACAATTTCAAATACAAGTTTACATTTTTACAATACAATTCTAGTACTATGTGCATTGCTTACAACGTGCTTTATGCTTAGACATTACATGTAGAATACATTTGTACTTAGTGAAATCATTAACATTGTACAAGCCGACCTTAACATTGGATAGCGCTATTGGATTGACAACCCGCCTAGGTTGATTCTCCCCCTTTTTCATCGGAGAATCCATGGTCATTGTTAAGTTATTATCCAATTATTTGGATAAGTACACCGCCGTTCATTTAGTACATTTATACAGTCACAGGATTGATTTCGCTCATTTGTATGATACATAGTTTACATAATTGCATTGTAGCTTTGCACTTGAATTGTATAACATTTTCCAATTTACTATATGTATTAAAACTAGGAATGCTCACCAACATTTCATATGTTGACAAAACTTATTTTGTACATGTTTCAGGTGCAGTTTGATCTTAGTTCCATAGCATTGGATTTTAGTGCTTGCTTTTAATAATTTATTTCAAATTTCATGTTTTGTTTAGACTTATGTATTTTTTCCCATTTCATCCATGTAAGACAATTTAAATTATTCAATAATATATTTACATTTTAGTACCATGTGCTTTTGAACAATCGTCACTACGTGACACCTCGATGATTCCGCCATCTGTTGGGGTGTTACAGATTGGTATCAGAGCCATGGTTATAGGGAATTAGGTTATTAGAATGCCTTTTAGCCTAGTCTATAACCAATCTTACATTCACGAGTCCTCTTGTGTTTATTTCTCTTTATCCTATTATTTTCTTTCAAGATATTTTCTCTATGATTCTTTCTCGTTATTCTTTCGGTGTGTTGTTTAAAGAAGAAGATACTCGTATTTCATAAACGAAATGATATCACCAAGTTAGGAGTGACATCCATACCTTGGTGATTAGGTTCACTCCTCTATATGTTATTTATCTTAGGAATATATCTTTGAGATGGGAGTGACATCCACACCTCAAAGAGTATTTCTTTCAAAAAGGAACTTAACCACTAAGCTGGGAGTGATATCCTTAACTTAGTGATTGGTTTCATTCCACAATCGTTTTCAATTTTGAAATACATCTTTGAGTTAGGAGTGAAATCCAAATCTCAAGGATCTATTTTTGCATCTCGTTTTTTTTTTTAAACTCGCTAAAGTTTTGGGATTCACTAGTGATGGGGCACGTGCAATTTAGAAGGGTGAGCGCCTGTATCCTGAGTTTTCTGTCTAGGCCTGGTATAAATCCCAATCAGACGAGGGACCCGTATACCTACCTGGGAACTCTTGGGATGAGCATTCACTTATAGGCTAAAGTACGCCTCCACAAGTCACTAGGAAATTCCAAATACTTGAGTTGGTCAAAGTTTCATATGGAAACAATTCTAATGTTTTATATCATTAATATTTATGTTTGTTTATCATTTGAAGATTTCATTTAATCACTTGATGTTTCATATGCCATTATTCATTGATCATTCGCTTTTGAATCCCTTATCATCATTACTAAAACTTTTGTTCGATATATTATCGCATTAAAGCTTACACTATTTCACTTATGCTCATGATTTTTACACTATAAGGTATTACTCGTTTCGCATTAAAACATTTTTACCCACGACTTAAGTTTTAAACTCTGTGTTTAACTTTGATCACATCCTGATTTTAGGAATGTTGCGTCATCACACAGTTAAAAATGAACATGGTTTTTCCAAACTTATTATTTCAACCTGTTTTATACCTTCATGTTTACAAACTTACTTGATCGAAGTCACAGTAAATCCTCATATACCTAATACTAATATTGCTGCACCCAGTCTCCTAAGCCATAGCCAACTACCATTAGTTAGAACTTCTTAGTCAGACTAAACTCATACATAAATGCCTACCTACACGATACGCACTAATACACTACTCTCTAAAACGATTAATTTGACAACTTATTCTATAAGTCTTTTCACAAAGCCGATTCTCCAAATTAGAACACACTTTTCATACACCTTGTGCCATGAAACAAATAGCCCGCTATGAGCCCAAAGAGATGCCTTAACGACCCTGCAAATAAATGATCTTTCAATGTATAAATTTCGTAAAAGTTTGAAAAATTAAAAGGTTTCAAGTTTACCCAGTCTTAACGGGTAACACTTCGATTTTTTCAACATTTCATAACAATTAAAAATTTCTGACTTTTCAACCCACAAGTTAAATAAATGTTTAAATACAAAAAAAAATTTATTTTTCAAAATTCGTCAAGGCATCTGGGATCATTCACAACCTTCACATCATTTTAAATATTGGTCTTTCGAAACACATTAGATTTACACACACTTCATGAAATGGTTTTCATCTTGCATTTTATAAACTTGCATTGCATATTTTACAAATCAAATGTAAATCTGCATGTTTTCATATAACGTATCCAATATATGTTTTCGGGAGGAATTTGCAACTAATAATATACCTTATAACACTCTTCAAACTCGACTTTTCGTAAACACATGAAAATGTTTACCTACGAATTTGTTTTTCAAGTGAACATGTTTTGAACTTAACACATTCTTCGGTTTCAAAAAGTTATCCTCATACCAGTAGACTATACGTCTGTTCTACGCACTTTCATTTACAGTAAATTTCATTAATTTTTTTACACCATTCTATTTATAGTTACGTTCGTACATTATCTTATTATTTTTTTGTTGGTAGTTATTTTCATGCGTTATTCGCAACTGTTATTGCACTAGTTATTAGTAGTTATTCTTACAACACTAGTTTTGAGCATTAATTTAACCCGTTTACTTTCATTTTGTGCAAATTGTGCGATTTACTCGATTTACGTTATGCTATTCTTTCAATCGAAATTTTATGCTATACTTTTATATTTACATGAACGCATATTTGGTATGCATTTTTTTTTTTTTTTTTTTTTGTTGTGAGCAAAACCCTGTTATACTTTACATTATTTTGTTCATCATCATGGCCAACTTACATACTAATTGATAGCTCGTATGAGATCTAAGCCAGTTCCCATGTACGACTCGGTTCAGAGTATTCCTCTAACCCGAGGGGAACCGTGTAATCCTCAGAGTTTATCAATATGGTTGTTTAGAGCCCAATGATGTGAACAGAAAATTTACCGGTTAAGGGTGAACCCGAAATGTGAAGAACCCTTAATCATGTCTTATACTTACACATTAATCTCATTACGGTTAAAAGGTGAACCTGAAAGGGGAAGAACCTTTAACCGCATCTTATACTTGAGCAGTATCTACTATTTAACACATTTTGGTTGTACGCATTGTTTCTTGTATTACTTATGTTAGTGTTATGGAAAAGCATAGCACCCTAGTGTAAGGTAAATCTATGATTACGGTCCGGAACGCAATCATGGGTTTACAGGTACATGAGGGTGGTGTGTAATTCTATTTAGGCTATTGGTAGACAATCAGTACGAGTCCAAAGTATCGGGAGTGTGGTGGGTTAGCTGCGGTACACCCTATATATAAGCATAAACGATACTGCGGGAGCGAACTAGGAGTCTGACCAAGAACCTACCCCTTACTACCTCTTCAATAGGTCGCTGACTAATAGCTAGCATTTTTCATAAAAGAACATTTTACATAAGCTCCAATTAGTTTTGTTGGAGCCTTCCTTGTTGACCACCTCTACAAAAAAACCTTAAACTTTGTATACTCTTACACTCTCTGTTAGTCGAAATCCTGTTGCATGTCCACAATAAAGTTCGGTCAAAAACTTCTTTAAAGTAAGGGAAGCTACTATAACACTACCCTACCATAACTAGTTACATACTTTTCCCAAACCTTGCTCATTATAAACTCTTAATTCTCTAACCTTGGGTCAAATTTTAAAGATTTTCAAGCTCTTATTTTGGGTATTAAACAACTACTTCAAACTTTGTTAAATCATGGCTGATGCATTTCTTAAAATCTAATTGCCCTTTTTTTACAAATGTCTTTTGTTTCATGGGAACCTTCACTTGAAAGTAATTTCGGGACGAAATTTTCTAAAGTAGGGGAGACTGTGACAACCTGCACCCTTCACTTTTCATAAATGTGCATAATTGGTTCCTCAACTATTTCAAAATTTTCATTGTTAACCCTCGTATTTTAATAGGACCAAAATTCACAATTTAATAAAACTTATAATTTTTATAAGTAAAAGTATGCACGTTTTATACTCACATCTACACCCGAGCACGTATGTTTCAGACCTTAATACTCAAAGCCCTTAATTTTCGGTCCTAAAACAACTTGGAAACAGAAGGAAACAAGTCTATAACTTAAAATTGATTAAATTAGAAAAATTATTTTTTTAGCCCTCGCGGTCCGCTAAGACAGTCAAACAGTCAAAGTCCTAGTCAAATTCCTAGTCAAAGTCTTAGTCAAACAGTCAAAGTCCTAGTCAAATATTCAATTCATCATAAAACCTTACTTTATGGTGTTGACCAATTTTAATGGCTAATTGAATCCAAAACTAGTATAAAAACCCACCTATGACCCATTACACTTTGCACCTCTAAATCAATTGTTTCAATTTGATTAAACTCTCCCTCATACCTTTCTTCTAGAGTATATTACTTCTACATTTGAAGCTTTGATTATAAGCTCTTGTAATTGGCGAATTGGAAGCTTGATATTTTTTCCTATTCGGTTTCTTTTCTTCTAAATTGGACTAGTTTCGTTGTTGAATCTTTGGATTTCTCGCATTTTCACGCTCGCTTAGTCATCTAGTCATTTGGCGAAAGTGAGTATTCCTACCCCTTTTTGCTTTTATACATTTTTGGGGTGTTACATGTACACTATTACAATTTCAAATACAAGTTTACATTTTTACAATACAATTCTAGTACTATGTGCATTGCTTACAACGTGCTTTATGCTTAGACATTACATGTAGAATACATTTGTACTTAGTGAAATCATTAACATTGTACAAGCCGACCTTAACATTGGATAGCGCTATTGGATTGACAACCCGCCTAGGTTGATTCTCCCCCTTTTTCATCGGAGAATCCATGGTCATTGTTAAGTTATTATCCAATTATTTGGATAAGTACACCGCCGTTCATTTAGTACATTTATACAGTCACAGGATTGATTTCGCTCATTTGTATGATACATAGTTTACATAATTGCATTGTAGCTTTGCACTTGAATTGTATAACATTTTCCAATTTACTATATGTATTAAAACTAGGAATGCTCACCAACATTTCATATGTTGACAAAACTTATTTTGTACATGTTTCAGGTGCAGTTTGATCTTAGTTCCATAGCATTGGATTTTAGTGCTTGCTTTTAATAATTTATTTCAAATTTCATGTTTTGTTTAGACTTATGTATTTTTTCCCATTTCATCCATGTAAGACAATTTAAATTATTCAATAATATATTTACATTTTAGTACCATGTGCTTTTGAACAATCGTCACTACGTGACACCTCGATGATTCCGCCATCGGTTGGGGTGTTACACCAGCCCGATCTGACAACCCCTTAATTTGGTCATGGAACAATGTCGGTTGCCAATCCCTTGGTTTTTCATTTAGAGGGCCCGTCTTCCATTCCGGCTTATTAGCCGGGTCTAACCTTGGCGCTTCAGGTGCTTGTTGCATTTCCTCATCAGACTCGTCATTCTGTGCAACATACTTTCTTCATTTATATTATTGCGCGGGTTGCTTCCCTTTAGCTTTGGCGGCAGATGAACTTGATCCTGCTACTTCGCCAGTTCGTGCCATATTCCTTTGATTAGAAGATGCTACAACACAAGAAAACAAGAAAACTTGAAAAACCCTCAATTTATGCGATTTTAAGGTTCGAATTTCAGCCCCAAAAACGTGTTTTTCTTGCACTATTCTTCCACAAATCGGAATCCTTGTAAGATTTTATGCAAAATAGGCTCAATAATCAAGTGATTTGGTGAAAAATTGAAGGTTTTATGGAAGATTTAAGTTGAAAGGTTATGGGTGTTCTTGTGTGGTTTGTGAGAAAGAAGAAGAAGAAGTTGAAAAGGAGTTAGGTGAAAATAAGAGAAGGAACCGGTTGTATACTCGTGCAAAAGGAATTTTTTTTTTTATAACGTAGCAGCTCTCAGACCCCACCGTACCATACGGTGGGACCGTATGGTACGGTAGACCAAAGACCCCTTTTTTTCACCGTACGGCAGCATAAAACCACCGTTGGTATTTTATTTCCACCGTATCATACGGTGGGACCGTATCGTACGGTAGGACCTGGGTTTTTTTTTTTTTTTAACAAGAAAACTAATTTTAAACACTAAAATTGCCCTACCCCCTCGAAAATCCCGTGTTGTCCTCAACACAATGCTAGAACCGTTTCGCGACCCGAACGTCCCCACACTTGTTTCAAACACGGGTTTCGATAAAAAAAACAAAATTAGGCAATAAAACAAAATAAAATAAAATAAAATAAAATCTAACTATTTACACTACCAAACCTGGGCCTCTCATTGTTGCACTTCTTCCACCGGGCGTAAAAGATAGCCCGCTTTATCCATCTTCAACGCGTTGATGTCGTTTCCATCCAAGTATGGCTTCAAGCGGTGTCCATTCACCGTTTGTTGCTTATTGGTGTTTTCATCCAATATTTCAACCTCACCAAATTTACCAACCCTGCAAACGATATACGGACCCATCCATTTACTCTTCAACTTGCCCGCGAACATCTTCAATCGCGAATTGTACAACCAGACCCTTTGCCCTACTTCAAAAGTCCTCTTTCTCAATTTGGCATCATGAACCTTCTTTAGTTTGTCTTTGTAAGCTGATGCACATTCATAAGCCTCATCTCTTATCTCCTCCAATTCACTTAGTTGCAACTTTCTTGTTCTACCCGCCTCATCGTAATCCGCATTTACCGTCGTGATCGCCCAATGTGCTCTATGCGCCAACTCCATTGGCAAGTGACAACCCTTCCCATACACCATCCGATAAGGTGTCGTGCCAATCGGAGTTTTGTAAGCCGTACGGTATGCCCACAAAGCATCATCTAATTTACTTGACCAATCTTTTCTATCCACACGAACCGTCTTCATGAGAATTTCCTTGATTTGACGGTTGGACACTTCAACTTGTCCACTCGTTTGCGGATGGTACGGCGTTGCAACCCAGTGATTCACACTATATCTCTTCAATAGCTTCCCAAAATTAAAATTTTTGAAGTGTGAACCACCATCACTTATGATCACTCTTGGAATTCCAAACCTGGCAAAAACGTTAGATTGAACAAATTTACAAACAACCGAATGGTCATTTGTCCTTGTAGCAATTGCTTCAATCCACTTTGAAACATAGTCCACCGCCACTAAAATATACAAAAACCCGTTTGAATTAGGAAACGGCCCCATAAAGTCGATGCCCCAAACATCAAATATCTCCACAACCAAGATCGGTTGCATTGGCATCTCATCCCTTTTGGATATGCTCCCCAACTTTTGACAATTTAAACAATTCCGGGCAAATTCACAAGCATCCTTAAAAATTGTAGGCCAATAAAACCCACATGAAAGCACCCGGTAGCCGGTTTTATGTCCACTAAAGTGCCCACCACAAGCGGAAGAATGAGCATGTGTCAATATTTCTTTAACTTCCGACTCGGGAATACATCTTCGGATCACTTGAACGGCCCCAATCTTAAAAAGATCTGGTTCATCCCAAATATATTGCTTCACTTGGACCATAAATTGTTGTCGTCGCTTCTTGGTCCAATGATCCGGAATAGCACCCGTGGCCAAATAATTAACATAGTGAGCATACCACGGTGCGGCTTGAGTAGACACAACTAAAAGTTGCTCATCCGGGAACCTTTCATTTATTTCCGTCACATCATCACTCCCTTCAACCGGAATTCGGGACAAGTGATCCGCTACAACATTTTCACTCCCCTTTTTATCCCGAATCTCCAAATCAAACTCTTGGAGCAACAAAACCCATCTAATCAATCTTGGCTTGGCATCTTTCTTTTCCATCAAATATCGAACCGCACTATGGTCCGAATATACCACCACCTTGCTCCCCCAAATATACGAACGAAACTTGTCCAAAGCATACACCACCGCTAATAATTCTTTTTCGGTTGTGGTGTAATTCAGTTGCACTTCGGACAAGGTTTTGCTCGCATAGTAGATTACCACCGGCTTCTTGTCAACTCGTTAGCCCAAAACAGCTCCAATTGTAGTGTCACTTGCATCACACATTATCTCGAATGGCTTCGACCAATCCGGCGGTTGCAAAATAGGAGCCTTGACCAAATGTTCCTTCAACACATTGAAAGCTTGCAAACATTCATTAGTAAAATCAAAAGGAACATCTTTCAATAACAAATTACATAAAGGTTTGGTAATGACACTAAAACCTTTAATAAAGCGTCTATAGAAGCCCGCATGTCCCAAGAATGATCTTACCCCCTTCACATTTTTCGGTGGTGGCAATGATGATATTACCCGAATTGTTGCCTTGTCCACCTCCATACCCCGCTCAGAAATTACGTGGCCTAACACAATTCCCTCTTGCACCATAAAATGGCTTTTCTCCCAACTAAGCACTAAATTTTTCTCAACACATCTTTTTAAAACTTTTTGTAATTCGTTGAGACAAGATTCAAAGCTAGTGCCAAATATTGAGAAATCGTCCATGAACACTTCCAACGATTCTCCAACCATGTCCGAGAAAATACTCATCATACATCGTTGAAAAGTCGCCGGAGCGTTACACAATCCAAATGGCATCCGCCTAAAGGCAAAAGTACCATATGGACACGTGAAGTGTAAGACCCTAACCCGTAATCACGCGATTATTGCCTAATCTTACGGGTTTTGACCTTAACTAAAAACCACTCCCGATTAAAACTTTGAAATTTTCTTTATAAGTCAACCCAGTAAGATCAAATACATGTTTGATTCACACAAATTTTTACTTTTTAATAGTTGAAACATATTTTAAGATGTTGCGTTTTAACGGGAGTTCTTAGATTCTAGTGCGGAAGCTTGATGAGTGTTCGGGCGTGTTCGGTTCTTCTCGCGACTTGATCCTTGCTCCGGGACTTCCTTCACTTGTTTACCTAGCACCATTTCACAAAAATGGTTAGTGGGTTGTCAATGATACATTTAAACTAGTACGGTATTCGTTACACGTTGATACGGAACGAACCAGGCCAAACGGCCCTTTATCAGGAGAACAAACTGCTGCAACTTATGCGCAGCAGCTGTTCGGATCGCTTTTACCCCTTCTAAAACCCAAAATCTGACTTCGACTTTCAAATGAGAATTGTTCTACGCTCCGAGAGCTTTCCAGGCATATAAAGAACACCTCCTAACGATTTTTCTACGATTTTATACGCAATTTTAAAGTTCGTGCTGACGTGCAGGTCAAAGCGCGCGGCCGCTCGGTTTATTCGCGCGGCCGCTCGAAGCTTCTGATGTAATTTTGGTGGCTTTTAAGCGTGGGAATCATGTCGCAACCGCATTTGATGATTCCCGAAGCCTAAGTAATGACTTGCCGACTAATTAAACCTTTGCTTGACTGAAATTATGGTCCGGTTTATGTCGCCATGATCCGGTTCTTAGTTTTGAATGTTTATGGCGACTTTTACCCAATTTGACCCATTAAGGCCTTAATTCAAACAAGGCACTTTTGACCACTTAAATTGCATACCGTTTGAGTTGTCAAGTCATTAGACACTTGATCAACAAAAGCGTTTGTCCGATTTGTTTCATTACGACTTAGATTCTTAGAATCAACCTTTATTAATCCTTTAAATCCCCAAAATGCCCCTCATGACCAAATCTTTCAATTTAGCCATTCGTGGCGAAACTTCTTGTTTCAAATCCAATGTTTTTGACTCAATGACTTGTTTAAAAAACTTCTAAGTCCACACGGACTTAGATTTTCAACATTTCTCAAGATTGTTCTAATGTGGTCGATTCTAAGCGCCTTAGCGCGCATTAGACATAGTTATGGAAATAACTTACTTGATTTGCACCCACACTTCATGTGGGTACTTTATCACCTATGTTGCTTCGCCGAAGGCGTTTATTTGACTACGGACTTACCGGGTGGCCTTGACCCATATCCATACCTTGTGTTTATCCTCCATGATTCTTAACATCAAGAATGCACGCGCAATTGCATCTACCTGTATGCTTTCTAAATAGACAACGTTAATTTCTCGGAACTCAAATGGCAATAACTTGCCATTTGACCCGTTTAACTTTATGAATCTTAATGCTTGAAATACAAGCATCAAGTATTGGACTCACATGGTGAGGATATCACCATTTGACCCGTTTAGACTCGTAGTTCATAATACTAAGTTATCCAAGTTTTTATATATGGTTCAAGTGTTACAAACTTGACCCATTTAACAACAAGCTTAACAATTTCATTCAAATGATTTAAGTGACCCATCTTGGGTTAAAACATCATTTCTTACATATCATTATTAATTGACCCGTTTGATGAATTTCACCATTCGGTCACCACTCATGGTTTCAATTAATCTCATAAACCTTGATTTATTGTGAATCCACATAAATTGACCCACTTAATGAATTTCACCCGTTGGGATTTGTCTTTAGTACACACTCAATACCAATATATATAACACTTAATCCATGTCATAGTCTAGTAGTGTAAGTAGAACTTACTTGTATTCATTCCCATTGACTTGCACTAAAGGCTCATATCCGCTTGACCCGTTTAGTTCGTTGATCCATTCCATCCAAGCTTGCACCTAGCTTGACAAGATCAACCTTCACTATACTCATAAGATTAATTAAGTTAGTCATTATATCCAATAACTAACACATCTCATGAGTTTATTCACACCATTATTTTGTTTTCCCAATTATCATTTGGCTAAACTTTTCATGTATGGCGTGATTCATCTTTTAAACATGTGTTTCGCGTTTTATATGCGGGTAATTCCATGATTACCCAAATCAAGTTATCACCTCAATTTGCAAACAAGACATTTGAGGCATTTCATCAAACACTTGGTGTGCACCCACCAAATTCACTTGATTTTCATAAGTTTAAGTTTATCCAAAATATAGCCATGTATCTAATTATTATCATAACAAGATATTTAGGCATTTTAACTAAATTTGATCATTATAACAACTCCTAAGAGTCACCAAAACTACTAACCATGTGTGGTTTCAACCTAGAGGTTAAAACCCCAATTTCATAAGTTAACATATTCATATGAACATAATCAAACACACATATTAAATGTGATTTGTAACCAAATTATACATGTTTAAGGCTCCCCAAGGCTAGGGCAACCTATATTAACCATCAATTCCACATTTTTATAAAACCCTAGAACCATCATCTTCAATATACCATGGATTTGGATGATTTAAAAGGATCTAGAGTTACCTTATGACGTTTAGAACACTAGATGATCATGAATTCCATCATGCATTTAGAAAAGCCATCGATTTTGGCATGATTTGGGGCTGAATTGGTGGAGGTTCTTGTGTGTGTGTTTTTGATGGTGTGAAGAACGATTTTAGTGTGTGTTATCACACATTTTCACTCTTAACCCCCATTTTATTCCAACTTTGCCTGGTTGTCAAGTTCAGCCCCTCCGGTTTAGTACAAGTATGTGATCTTTACTAATTAAGTTAGTTCTCATAATGTTCCCACGTGTGTTTGCAATTTACGGGACTTGTCAATGTCTCGTTTTATTATCCGCAAAATATTCCTTTTTGATAATGGGCTCAATATTGTATATATATTGATCCCACCTATTAGCGTAATTAAATGAAACGGGTTTGTTGTTATTTGGTTGTTAAAAACATCCACCATTTAACTCGCTTGTTATTTTATCAATTACGCCTAAAGGCGTATTTAGACTAAAACGAAATTTTGGGGTGTTACATGAAGGTGGTCTTGTGTTGGTCATCCGGGTGTATTGCTATTTGGTTATACCCCGAATACCCATCTAGAAAGCAATAGTACTTTTGACCCGAAAGTTTTTCAATAATTTGGTCAATAAATGGAAGTGGGAAATGGTCCTTAGAAGTAGCGGCATTCAATTTCCGGTAATCAATGCACACCCGCCACCCGGTGACGGGTCGGGTAGCAATTTGTTCACCATTGCCATCTTTAATTACTTGAATACCGGACTTCTTAGGGACCACTTGAGTAGGACTTACCCAAGCACTATCCGAAATGGGATAGATAATTCCCGCATCTAACCACTTAATTACCTCTTTCTTTACCACTTCCCTAAGGTTCGGGTTCAACCTTCTTTGCGCTTCTCTCGTGGGTTTTGCATCCTCGGTTGTGATAATCTTGTGCATGACAATGGATGGACTAATTCCTTTCAGATCGGCAATTGTCCACCCAATAGCTTCTTTATTCTCCTTCAAGACTTCCATCAATGCTGGCTCTTGGTCCATCTCCAAATTAGAGGCAATAATGACCGGTAATGTGTCATTATCCCCTAAGAAAACATATTTCAAGTGGCTTGGCAAATCTTTAAGTTCCAACTTTGGTGCCACTTCTAATGAGGGCTTGGTACCCGAATCAATTTCCACCGGCAAACTATCAAAATGGTGGGACCACGGTGGTCGACCCTCCTTCAATGCTAACACATCTTGCTTTCCTTCTTCAATCTCCAAATCAAAAGCATGTACCTGTTTGGAAAAATTACAAGCACACAATTCCATTCCATCTTTCTCATACTCACATGGATTGCATCCCTCAATGATATCTGCCATAAAACATTCTTCAACACCGGAATCATTAGTATTGTTAGTAAAAACATTTAAACGCATTTTCCGGTTTCCAAATGTCATATCGACCGTGCCAAATCTACAATCAATTACCGCATGTGCGGTGTTTAAAAATGGCCGACCCAATATGACATTTTGTTGCTGTTTTGAATCTGCGGATGAGTAATCCAATACCAAAAAGTCAACCGGGTAATAAAATTCATCAATTTTCACAATGACATTTTGAACCATTCCCCGGGGTAACTTATGAGACAAATCGGCTAAAACAACTGTTGTCTCCACCCTAGCTAATGGACCAAAGTCGTATTGATCATACAACCCACCCGGTAAAATACTCACCCCGGCTCCAAGATCTAGCAACGCCTTTGCCATTTGAAAATTACCAACTTGAATATTTATCAATGGCGTGCCCGGATCTTGGAGCTTAGGAGGAAGCTCTCCATTTAAAACTGCACTCACTTGACCGGTAACATTTACCCGCTTAGGCATTTTTTTCTTTTGTTGCCTCTTTTGCGTACACAATTCTTTCAAAAATTTAGCATATGCGGGTACTTGTTTTATTGCATCAAGTAAAGGAAGATTTATTTTTACTTGTTTAAACATGTCCCACATTTCTTCTTTTTGGGGACCTCTTGATGCAATAAAATTCTTCTTACCCGGGTCAAGTAGAGCCGATGGTAATGGAACTTGATTCGGCTCATTTTCAGTTTTTTCACTCTCACTCACTTCCGGTTTTTAATATTTAATTCTTTTTGTAAAACCGGTGTAACTTCATCATTTTCACTTTCTTCACCCGTGACATCCTCGACTACCTCCTCGACAAAACCCGGTGACAAATTAGCCTTAAATTCTTTCCCGCTCCTTAAAACACTCACTTGATTAACATTAACATTGTTACCTCGTGAAGAGCCATGTGACGGATTTACCTGAGTATCACTAGGAAGCTTGCCTTTACCTTTCTTCAATTCCGCAACATCAGTTGCTAATTGGCCCATTTGAGTCGTCAATGCTTGAATGCTTTTATCACGAACTTCATCCTTTTGTATCCGCGCTTCATCAAGTTGGTTTCGCTTTTGCATGTCTTGTTGCATAGCTCTAAGCATCTCCATGACTTCATTTCCGCTTGATGAATCTTGACCCGAATTTCTTTGACCAGTTTGAGCTTGCCCTTGGTAGCCACTGTTGTATCCACCCTATAATTCCCTTGATTGTATTGTTGGCGAGGCACATAATTACCTTAAGCAGCTTGAAAATTCGGGTTGGCTTGATTTGATGCATTTCCATACCGAAAGTTTGGATGATTCCGTAACCCGGGGTGATAAGTGTTAGAATTCATGTCATAATTTCTACCACCCCCTTGAATAGCATTCACTTCCTCCGTTCGTCCTTCATTTACCACCACTTGACAAACCTCCGCCGTGTGGCCTATTTCTTGACAATTGTTACAAACATTGTACAATTGATTTGAATTTTGTACATTACCACTTTCTACCCCATGCACTTGAGGTCTTTGAATTACATGCCTTGCTCGTCTAGATGATTGAGCCTTTCTTTTGGAAGTCACCGCCATTTGTTCTAAAAATTCCCAATCATCTTGCTCATAATTTGTACCAAAAGTACCATTTGTAATAGACATTAAATCACGAGCATCCTCCGAACTCAAGCCTTCATGAAAAGCATTCAATAATTCCCCAAGTTGAATCCCATGGTGAGGACAATTTCTTAGCATCATATTGAATCTCTCGAACGCTTCATGAAACATCTCACCCGATTGTTGTTGAAAGCTTCTCAACCCTCTCCTTGCATCATTGGTCTTTTGAGAACTATAGAATTCATCCAAAAATATTTGTTGCATATCGGCCCATGTAAAAATGGATGCGGATGGTAAAGTGTGAAACCATCTTTTTGCCTTGTCTTCCAATGAGAATTGGAAAAGAACTAACTTCACATCATCTGCAGAAAAACCTTGTCCCCCAATAGTATTGCAAATCGAGTCATATGTCTCCAAATGAAAATAAGGCTCTTCCGTTGCTAGCCCCTTGAACTTTGGTAGACTTTGGAGTGCGGTTGTTCTAACTTCAAAAGTTCTTCCATTT
Source organism: Ambrosia trifida (assembly GCA_028751855.1). Lineage (NCBI taxonomy): Eukaryota > Viridiplantae > Streptophyta > Magnoliopsida > Asterales > Asteraceae > Ambrosia > Ambrosia trifida. The sequence continues at coordinate 60,449,102 of CM054124.1, read as the reverse complement.
GCATTTTGCGGAATCACTATTGGTGATGGGTTATTAGTGATAATTGGCCGAAAATGCGCCTCAATTCCCCGTACAACATCACGGTGGAGTCTTCTAGGTGCTCCCAATGGCGCTCTTGGTTGACCCATTTGTCCTCGCATTGCACCTTGTGGTGCAAATTGTTGTTGATGTTGATTTTGATGCATAGGTGGTTGTTGTTGGTGAATTGGCCTTTGATGTTGAGCTTGCATGTTTGTAGGCCACATTTGATTGAGTGGCGTGGGACATTGCAAGTGCAATCCTTGCGGTCTAACATGTTGCACACCAACCGGTAATCTTCCCGGGTCTTGAAATGGTAAAAGTGGTTGACTTACTTGACCCGTTTGAACTTGAGAGCCCACAAATGCACCTTCTCCTCCATAATAATAACCCTCTTCATTGTACCCACTAAATTCTTCATCATCATACCCATCGTCATACACATCTCTTTGAAATCTAGAATTTTGACCACCTTGAAAAGATGAGTAGTGAAAACCCGATTGATTAGGTGGTTGATAAGTAGATGTGGTGTGGACAATTGTGGAACCTTGTCCTTGTGGTTGTGGGATAGTAGAAGATGATTGACCCGTAGTTGGGAAAAAAATGGGAAAATGGTGGTATAGTGTTTGATGGATTAAAGGTGAGGTTTGGATCACTTTGAGTGAAACTCGGTTGGGTGGTATGGATTGGTGTTTCAGGACTAGTGGAAAGGTTAGGTAATGTGGTGTTGAATGAAAGTTGTGAAGAAGTAGGCATGAATGACGAGGTCGTTTGACCCGTTGTTGGTATATGAGAGTCTTGCATTATATTTCTCGGTGTGAACGGTGAAGTAGGTGAATCAATGACTCTGTTTCTTCTTATCAAAACTCGGTTCTTTCTCAGTGTTCTTTCAATCTCCGGATCAAACAAAAGTGGTAATGACTCGTGAGAGTCCCTAGTATGCATACACTTGAAGTACCTGCACACTAAACACAACCCGTGTAAACCCGAAAATAACAAAACAAAACTAAAAGATTAACACACGTTGCGCACTACTCCCCGGCAACGGCGCCAAAATTTGACGTGCTTGTCGTGGTACACGTAAAATTTCCCAATTACAACTACTGAATAGTGGTAAGAAGGTACCGAACACAGGGAGTTTGTGGAATGTGTGAAAACTAATAATTTTGCGAATTAACTAAAATTAATCTACTAAATAAAAATAAAGATTAAGAGTTGTTGATTGTTTTGGATTTGAACTAAATTATAAACTAATTACTTAACCAAAGTGAGATTGTTTCTTAAGATTATAAAAGCAATGACCATTCCAGGATCCGTTTTCCCTTTATACTTATGCAAAAGTTCCAACTAGAAAGAGTTACATAGACATAACTCGTGCATAAACTATTGTTGTGATAAAAGGGAACAAAGTACTCGGATTATATTAATGCGAGGTTGTTGCCCGATGACCACTTAATCAATTAACCAACCCAAATCTTACCCGCAATATCTCGATTGTTAGCAACACCAAGAACGTACGATTAAGACTAAATATTGGTAAAGTAATTAACAACTACAAACAATTATTCAAACACCACAATAATCAAGCAACATACTAGATTATCATTCTAGAAATTCATAGAAAAATACATAAGAGTTCAAGAAAAACTTCACCAAGGAATGATCACCAAGAGTTCTAGCCAAGCATGGTTTGGTGAATCATCATCACAATCAAAGAAATGTTCATAAGCATCAAAAACATTAACCAAATGTTTAGAATTGTTCTCCAATGATCCAAACTAGCCAAAATCGCCCAAAAACTTCTTAGAAACGTTCACAATGAAAGAGATGCCCAAAAGACACCATCAAGTCGTCATTAAATAATGGAGTTACATTTTGGTGCAGGGGCCACCGTACCTTACGGTGGCCACCGTAAGGTACGGTGGGGATAAAATCCTGACGGTGGGTAGAGGCTGGAATACGGTGGCTTTTTGATGTCCAGAAGCTACTGTACCATACGGTAGCCACCGTATGGTACGGTAGAGCCTTTGTGATTTTCAATTTTTTCTTCTTTCACTCCTCTTTGTCCCGCTCCGTTCCGGTTCGTTCCAAAACCCGTATTTCTTCGTTTTTAGCTCATTTTCACACCTGTAACCATCATACTCGTAGTTATCCAATATCAAGCAATATCATGATCAAATGCGGATAAATTAGGCGTTTTATCAATATAAAGGGTTATTCCTTGAACCACCCGTCAATGGGTCAGGATGGGTTTAGGTTATGATGGGTTTGGGTTAAGATGGGTAAATTAGAAAAATGGGTTAGGATGGATTGGGTCAAGATGGGTTTGGGTCTGAATGGTTTGGATTAAGATAAGTTCACATCAAAATAGATTAAAAAAAATTTAAAAATTAAAATAACAAAAAAAAATAAAAAAAGTAAAAAAATAAAATAAAATACCGTAGCGACCCGGACAGTTCCGACCCGACCGGGCCCGGTAGCGACCCTGACCGTTTCGATCCGACCGGGCCTGGTAACAACTTAGACCGTTTCAACCTGAACCGTCCCGTTAGGGATGGCAAAAAAACCCGAGCCCGACGGGTATACCCGATACCCAACGGGTATGGGACGGGTTTGGTATTAGAAAAAAAATATTTCGCGGGTATGGGACGGGTATGGTATTAGGCGATACCCGACCCGATTACCCGAAACTAAATACCCGTTTACCCGAAACATATACCCGCTAATTTTTAAGTTTTATATATATTTTTCTTCACTTAATGTTCCTTTTAATAGATTCATTATTGAAAAATTTATAGTTTAATGACATTATTATTTATATTTATATACTACAAAATATAAAAATATTTCTTGAGATACATATTATAATATATATTTTTATTCTAAATATTTCAAATATTAGTATGGTGATGATCATACGTATGTTATTTATTACAATTTAATATATTATAGATTTCTAAAACATAAAACACAAAAAAAAGTAAAAATATATATACATGAAAATCCCAACGGGCATACCCGAAACCCGCGGGTATGCTCTATACCCGACGGGTAATACCCGCCAAAAACCCGACGGGTAATGGGACGGGTATGGGATGAGATTTTATAACCGGGTATGGGTATGGTATTAGCCAAACCCGAACCATACCCGACCCGTTGCCATCCCTACGTCCCGTAGCGACCCGGACTGTTCCGACCCAGTCGGGCCCGGTAGCGACCCGGACCGTTTCGACCCGACCGGGCCTAGTAACGACCCAGACCGTTTCAACCTGACCCGTCCCGTAGCTACCCGGACTGTTCCGACCCGGTAGCGACCCGGACCGTTTCGACCCAACCGGGCCTCGTAACGACCCAGACCGTTTCAACTTGACCCATCCCGTAGCGACCAGGACTGTTCCTGTGACACCCGGCAAATTCTGGTTAACAACGTTGTCTAGATAAAAGTCTACCTTAGCGAGTCACGCGTATATTATACTTAACTGGGTTAGTTAAGTCGTGTTATGGTTCGGGAACTATCGGTTTAGTATAGAAGATCATTGGATGTTGGTCTAGAGGTTCATTAGATGTCAGTCCTTAACCAAGTGTACAAATGGTGACGATTCGTAGAATCGTCAGGTCATACGGAACATACAAGTCTCGAGTCCCGGGAATTGGTGAACGAGTGTGAATATGTTTGTTTGCAAGTGTTATGTGTTTACAATCATTATGTCACTTGTCGGTATGTGAAAATGTGTTAACATATGTTAAAACGGGGTTTAACGCGCAAAATACATCGAACCAACCCCTATAGGCGATTAGGGAGGCTAATCGCCTATAGGGCATGCATTTAGGGGATCATTACATGCATTTGGGGGGCTACTCGCATGTAATGACATGCGATTAGGCCCAATTGCATGTAATGTCATGCGATTAGCAGCCCTAATCGCATGTAATTGCTGCACAATCGCGTGTTACGTGCTGGACGACTAAAAACGACTATAAATACAATGTTTAACCTCCTAAACTTCATAATATCAACCCTAGTCGTCCCATAACCCGCCCCTACACACACACACAACCTCTGGAACGTGATTTTGGATCAAAACACAAGGTTTCAAGCTTATTTCATCAAACCATCACAATCTAAGGTGTGATTCTCATCCATGAAATCTTTATAAACGTTTTTATTAAATCCCTAACGGTCCAGACCTGTTTTAAAACGTATGAGTCTTCTGAAAATCGTTAATAATCATTGTTAATTGGATTCTAAGTAGCATGCATGATGTATGTGGGTTTTCAATCAAAAGCTAGGGTTTTTATGATTCAAGATGGATGATTACATGTTATTAGGTTAGTTTCAGATTAATAATGATGGCATGATGATAGGATCTGAGTAATTGTTCATTAGGGTTATAGTTATGCATGTTAATGTGATGTTTCATGCTATGTGTATTGTGTTTGGATTACATGGTTGCATGCAGGGCTGATAATACGAGGCTAAACGAAGGATTTTGGTTTAAACATGTTTGGTATAGTTGTTGGATTGATATTGGATGATTACACGCGTTCTGGATCTGATTTGGAGTGTTAAACGCGCGAAAAACCGGAACAGCTGGGTTACAGGCGATTAGCAACCCTAATCGCCTATGTTAGGGGCGATTAGGAAGCCAATCGCCAGTATGGACTCCCCAATCGCATGAAATACATGCATTTGGGGGCTAATTGCCTCTGTTACATGCAATTGTGATCCTAAATGCTAGTTAAGTCCTGAAATACATGTCTTATGACCCTAATCGCCTATAAGCACAAGATTTACATGTCTTATGACCCTAAATGCCTATATTACATGCAATTAGCCTTCCTAAATGCCAGTTGACCAACCTAAATGCTAGTTGACTTTTCCTAATCGCGTGTACTGCTGCTGTAAGTGTAAATTAGCATTCCGAGACCCGAATTGACATCTAGGAACATGCTAGGAACCCCGTAACATATCTAATAACTTGGTAACATATGTTCGGATGTAATTCTGTGATACGTGAACTACGTGCTATAACTTGTTGATCGTTAACGTATGTTAAGTATGATTGCATGATTGTATGTTTGAGAGCGTAAACATAACACGGGGAGTCTCGGGTCACCAATGGGATGTCGAGTCTTGTACATTGGGTCAGTTAAACAGTCACGGTGTTTTCAAACGAACTTGGTTATGGTCTGGACATCTAGGGACTAACTAACCTGCGGGTTATTAGTCTAAGTACTTGTAACTGTCATATGTTAGGTCGCCGCTTTACGGGACTAGCATAGCTGCTGAGTTTATTCGTATTACGAAGTAACGCAACTTAAGGTGAGTTTACGGCCCCTCTTTTAACTGGTTTCGCTTTTCGGGGGAGAAAACATGTGTTAAAGCTTATGTTTGGTAACTACTGTCATACTATGGGTTTCTATGGTTTACTATACGATCTTTGGAAGTCCCGGGGGGAACCATGAATGTGCGGGTTAGCACAACGGGGAAATGTGAATAGCGCTATTGGGAGTGACCAACCCCGCTCGTCGACTTGGAGGGTCGGCGGGTGCATATTGTCTCAAACAGGAACAACAGGTTACTACATCGGGCACGACATCTGGTTTGCGAGTTAGTAATGGTTTTCCAATCGTGATAGTAACAAAACATACGCCTAGCTAGCGTACTTTGGTTTTCGATTTGTTATAGTATGGACAGGTTGAACTTGGTACTTGGATTACAAAACCTGTAAACTCACCAGCATTTTTGTGCTGACGTAAACTTTTACATGTTTTCTCAGGTCGCTAAGGTAGCACAATGGAACTAGGGCGCACGCGTCTGCACGGCGTCTAGTTAGGATTGCATGGTTTTCAAACGTTGAACACTTGGTTTATTTTGGATTATGTTTTGAATAAGCTTCCGCTGTGATTGGGGATTTTAAACATTGTTTTTGAAATTGCATTATGTTCATTTAGACTTGTTTATTGTGATCATTGGTTTGGATCCTGGTTTGTCATGCGCCTCGCGGTAAAACTCCGCAAGTGGATTTTGAGGGTGTGACAGATTGGTATCAGAGCCAATGGTTATAGTGAACTAGGACTGCATGTAGAGTCTAGTCTATAGCCGAGTCGCACACACTAGACGATCACATAGTACTAAACATTTTGATGGATTACGTATGGGCTGTCGGGGTGTCTCTAAATCATCTGATCTTTCTATGTTACATCATCCGTTCTATACTAGGTCGAGTTACTTGCTTTCTAGGCAGTGTGATATATTGGGGTAAATCGTGTACTCTTGAGATTTGTCCAAGGCTCGGACATCTCCCTTTCATACTCCAATAGAAACACTTGCCATAAACTACCGTAGCATTACGGTGTATAGCTAAGAGTCTATGTTCGGTGATTTGAACTTTGAACTAGGAGAACACTTGGAGGACCATGTAGAGCGGTTTATCATTTTGGATGCACACAAAATCATAAACCGAAATGCATGAAAGCCCTGGTGAGCTCTGGGTTCGAATGGATAGTCCTGGATTGGATCTAGCTTTGATCTTGTAAACGTTAGTGGTTATCATTAGCTGCGAAACTAAATTTTCTCGTTCTTTCTGCCAGAATCATGTCTGGAGTACGAGGAGGACGTGGAGGTGGTCGCAATGGTGGACGTGGTGGTGGTCGCGGTGGTGCTGGAGGTCGTGGAGGTGTTAACCTATCACAGGAAGATCTGAACAACTTGCTACAAGCTGCCTTTCAGTTAGGGCACAATGGTGGTGGTAAGTTGATTTATCCATTTTTGCCTCATTAGTGAACCTTGTTTACATTCGTCGTGTTTTCTCACGCATTTTATTTCAGGAGGTCCTGTTAACCCACCCCCACCCATGTGTACCTACAAGATGTTTCGGGACTGTAAGCCCCAGGAATTCTCTGGCACTGAGGGTGCGGTGAGCTTACTCAGGTGGTTGGAAAAGGTGGAGTCAGTGTTTCTGATGTGTAACTGTCTCCCAGAGGATCGAGTCAAGTATGCTGCTGCGTTATTCCAGGATGTTGCTTTGACCTGGTGGAATAACATCACTCAGAACATGGGTATTGGGGAGGCGTATGCTATGCCTTGGGAAAACTTTGTTCAACTGTTGAAGCGTGAGTACTGTCCAAGGGAAGAGGTGCAGAAGTTAGAGCACGAGGTGTGGAACCTCAAGATGTCTGGGTCTGAAATTGAGAAGTATACTGTGAGGCGTAATGAGTTGGCAGTGCTGTGTCCCGATCTGCATGTGCCAGAATACAGAAGGATTGAGCATTATATCTCGGGGCTAGTACCAGAGATTGCAGGGTTAGTGGCTGCGGGAAATCATCCTACATACTCAGAAGTGGTCCGATCGGCTCATAGGATGACCAACTTGAAGGTGAATGAGGGTATTTTGCCTGCTAAGGGTTCGACTGTCAAGGCCCCGGAGAATAACAAGCGTAAGTGGGAAAACGAGGGGAAAGGATCTGGGCCAGCACAGCAGGGTAAGAGGTTCGATAATAGGGGTTCTTCTTCTACTGGTAACAAACAGGGTGGTTATGCGGGGAAACTGCCTAAATGCAACAAGTGTGGGCGTCATCATCAGGGGAACTGCGACAGTAATCGTTGCCATCGCTGCCAGCGATTTGGGCATTTTGCTAAAGATTGTCGGGCTACACTTCCATCGACCCAGGCCCCAAGCAATACCCCGGCTCCTGCTGCTCAAGGAACTACGGGAAGACAAGGATGTTACAACTGTGGTGAGACCGGTCATTACAAGAAGGATTGCCCAAAACTGAAGCAGGGCGGGAACAACGGTAACGGAAACAACGGGGGCGGCGGCAGGAATGCACGTGCCTTCGTCATTGGAGCCGCTGAGGCTAGACAGGATCCTCACACAGTTACCGGTACGTTCCTTCTCAATAATCGCTCTGTTAGTGTTTTATTTGATTCTGGTGCCGACAAGAGTTTTGTATCCATGGAAGTTAGTCGACTGCTAGATGTAGTACCCGTACCATTAGAGGCTAAGTATATTATTGAGTTGGCTGACGGTAAAAAGATTGAGGCTACTTGTATCCTTCGGGAGTGTCAACTAGAGTTGTCGGGTTTATCTTTTCCCATCGACCTTATGCCAGTACCTTTGGGTAGTTTTGATGTTGTGGTAGGCATGGATTGGTTGTCTTTGTATCGCGCGGAGATTGTCTGTTACGACAAAATTATTCGGATTCCTCTCCCTGATGGAGAATTCCTTTCTGTGTACGGTATCAAGGGTGGTGTCCCGCTAAATATCATCTCTAGCATGAAAGCCCTTAAGTGTCTTCGAAAGGGTTATTCGGCCGTTTTGGCACTTTTATCTGTTTCCTCTAGCGATGAGAAGAAGATCGACGATATTTCTGTTGTACGCGAGTTTCCGGATGTATTTCCTGATGATTTATCTGGTCTTCCTCCCCATCGTCAGGTCGAGTTCGGTATTGATCTTGTACCAGGGGCTGCTCCTATTGCTCGGGCCCCCTACCGTCTTGCACCTCCCGAGATGCAGGAATTGTCTAGTCAGTTACAGGAACTCTTGGACAAGGGTTTCATCAGACCAAGTTCTTCTCCTTGGGGAGCCCCGATTCTGTTCGTTAAGAAGAAGGATGGAAGTTTCCGATTGTGTGTGGACTACAGAGAACTGAACAAATTGACCTTCAAGAACCGTTATCCTCTTCCACGTATTGATGATCTATTCGACCAACTCCAGGGTTCTAGTTACTACTCCAAAATTGATTTGAGGTCCGGTTATCACCAGTTGCGCGTAAGGGAAGCTGACGTTGCAAAGACTGCCTTTCGTACACGTTATGGCCATTTCGAATTTTTGGTCATGCCTTTCGGTCTCACGAACGCACCGGCGGTTTTCATGGATTTGATGAACCGCGTTTGCAAACCATATCTTGATAAGTTCGTCATTGTGTTTATTGATGACATCCTGATTTACTCCAAGAACAAGACCGAACACGAGGAACACCTGCGTTTGGTTTTGGAACTCTTGCGACGGGAACAACTTTACGCCAAGTTCTCAAAGTGTGACTTTTGGTTACGCGAAGTTCAGTTCCTAGGACATGTGGTTAATGAACTAGGAATTCATGTCGATCCAGCTAAAATCGAAGCGATCAAGGACTGGGGAGCACCAAAGACGCCAACTGAGGTGCGGCAATTCCTAGGCCTTGCGGGCTATTATCGTCGTTTCATACAGGGGTTCTCGAAGATCGCTCAACCCCTCACCACTCTCACGCAGAAGGATAGGAAATTCGCCTGGGGTGAACCACAAGAGTCAGCGTTTGAAGAACTGAAGTCCAAACTGTGTTCTGCTCCTATTTTGTCTTTACCTGAAGGCCCTGATGATTTCGTTGTTTACTGTGATGCTTCTATTCATGGTCTCGGTTGCGTGTTGATGCAACGCGAGAAAGTGATTGCGTATGCTTCTCGTCAACTCAAGGTGCACGAGAAGAACTACACCACCCATGACTTGGAGTTGGGTGCAGTGGTATTCGCGTTGAAAATTTGGAGACATTACTTGTACGGTACCAAATGCCCATCTACACCGATCACAAGAGTCTTCAACATATTTTCGACCAACAACATTTGAACATACGACAGCGTCGGTGGATTGAACTCCTGAATGACTATGATTGCGCCATTAAGTACCATCCTGGCAAGGCGAATGTGGTAGCAGACGCCTTGAGCAGGAAAGAATCAATTAAACCTCGTCGCATTCGGGCGTTGCAACTCACCATTCATTCATCTCTACCTGATCAACTCCGTTCTGCTCAGTTAGAAGCTTTGAAGGAGGAAAACCTTAAAGCTGAGACTATGCACGGTGCCGACAAGCACCTCGAGCGAAGGCCTGATGGCCTGCACTACTTCGCAGAACGCATATGGGTTCCTTTATTCGGGGGACTTCGGGAGCTTGTCCTAGATGAGGCTCACAAGTCCCGGTATTCAATTCATCCTGGTTCGGATAAGATGTACCAAGATCTGAAGGTGCTTTACTGGTGGCCAAACATGAGGTCGGATATAGCCTCATACGTGAGCAAATGCTTGACCTGTGCTAAGGTCAAAGTGGAATACCAGAAACCGTCGGGTCTCTTGCAACAACCTGAAATTCCGGAGTGGAAATGGGAACGGATTACCATGGATTTTGTCACACAACTGCCTAAGTCACCGAGCGGGAATGATAAGATATGGGTGATTGTTGATCGGTTGACGAAATCAGCCCATTTTCTCGCTATTAAAGAGACCGACACCATGGATCGTTTGGCTCGTCTTTATCTGAAGGAAGTTGTTTCTAAGCACGGGGTGCCGGTTTCTATTATCTCGGATCGTGACTCCCATTTTACTTCTCACTTCTGGAAGTCCTTACACAAAGCTTTGGGTACCCAACTAGACATGAGTACAGCTTATCATCCACAGACTGACGGTCAAAGTGAACGTACGATTCAAACTTTGGAAGACATGCTGCGGGCATGTGTGATCGATTTTGGCAAAGGTTGGGAAGCTCATCTACCGTTAGTAGAATTCTCGTACAACAACAGTTATCACACGAGCATCAAGGCGGCTCCGTTCGAGGCACTGTACGGGCGGAAATGCCGTTCTCCTCTTTGTTGGGCTGAGGTGGGTGAGAGTCAACTCACTGGGCCTGAACTAGTGTACGAAACTTCGGAAAAGATCGTACAGATTCGTAACCGGTTGGCAGCGGCACGGGATCGGCAAAAGAGTTATGCCGATCAGCGTCGCAAACCATTGGAATTCCAAGTTGATGACAAGGTACTTCTGAAAGTCTCACCGTGGAAGGGCGTTATACGCTTTGGGAAGCGTGGCAAACTCAACCCTCGGTATGTCGGTCCATTTACGATCCTGGAACGGATTGGACCGGTGGCATATCGTCTTGATTTACCGACGGAGCTCGGTAACGTACATAACGTCTTCCATGTGTCCAACTTAAAGAAGTGTCTGGCTGACGAGTCTCTCATCGTTCCAATGGAAGAGATCAAGGTTGATGATCGTCTTCGGATTGTGGAAGAACCTGTGGAGATTCTGGATTACAAGATTCGTAGCCTACGTCATAGCAAGATTCGCATTGTGAAGGTTCGCTGGAACTCGAACCGGGAACCAGAGTACACTTGGGAACGGGAGGATCAGATGAAGTCTAAGTATCCTCATCTCTTTCCTAAGGAAGCGTTCGAATCGAGATACGTCTCCACTGCTGCTGAATGAATCTCGGGGCGAGATTCCTTTTAACGTGGGGATGATGTGACAACTCGGGTAAATCTCTCTTTGGTTTCTATCTTTTATTTGTTTCTTTCGTCATTCCTTTTGGTACTTGTGCAATTTTCGGGACGAAAATTCTTTTAACGTGGGGATGATGTGACACCCGGCAAATTCTGGTTAACAACGTTGTCTAGATGAAAGTCTACCTTAGCGAGTCACGCGTATATTATACTTAACTGGGTTAGTTAAGTCGTGTTATGGTTCGGGAACTATCGGTTTAGTATAGAAGATCATTGGATGTTGGTCTAGAGGTTCATTAGATGTCAGTCCTTAACCAAGTGTACAAATGGTGACGGTTCGTAGAATCGTCAGGTCATACGGAACATACAAGTCTCGAGTCCCGGGAATTGGTGAACGAGTGTGAATATGTTTGTTTGCAAGTGTTATGTGTTTACAATCATTATGTGACTTGTCGGTATGTGAAAATGTGTTAACATATGTTAAAACGGGGTTTAATGCGCAAAATACATCGAACCAACCCCTATAGGCGATTAGGGAGGTTAATCGCCTATAGGGCATGCATTTAGGGGATCATTACATGCATTTGGGGGGCTACTCGCATGTAATGACATGCGATTAGGCCTAATTGCATGTAATGTCATGCGATTAGCAGCCCTAATCGCATGTAACTGCTGCACAATCGCGTGTTACGTGCTGGACGACTAAAAACGACTATAAATACAATGTTTAACCTCCTAAACTTCATAATATCAACCCTAGTCGTCCCATAACCCGCCCCTACACACACACAACCTCTGGAACGTGATTTTGGATCAAAACACAAGGTTTCAAGCTTATTTCATCAAACCATCACAATCTAAGGTGTGATTCTCATCCATGAAATCTTTATAAACGTTTTTATTAAATCCCTAACGGTCCAGACCTGTTTTAAAACGTATGAGTCTTCTGAAAATCGTTAATAATCATTGTTAATTGGATTCTAAGTAGCATGCATGATGTATGTGGGTTTTCAATCAAAAGCTAGGGTTTTTATGATTCAAGATGGATGATTACATGTTATTAGGTTAGTTTCAGATTAATAATGATGGCATGATGATAGGATCTGAGTAATTGTTCATTAGGGTTATAGTTATGCATGTTAATGTGATGTTTCATGCTATGTGTATTGTGTTTGGATTACATGGTTGCATGCAGGGCTGATAATACGAGGCTAAACGAAGGATTTTGGTTTAAACATGTTTGGTATAGTTGTTGGATTGATATTGGATGATTACACGCGTTCTGGATCTGATTTGGAGTGTTAAACGCGCGAAAAACCAGAACAGCTGGGTTACAGGCGATTAGCAACCCTAATCGCCTATGTTAGGGGCGATTAGGAAGCCAATCGCCAGTATGGACTCCCCAATCGCATGAAATACATGCATTTGGGGGCTAATTGCCTCTGTTACATGCAATTGTGATCCTAAATGCTAGTTAAGTCCTGAAATACATGTCTTATGACCCTAATCGCCTATAAGCACAAGATTTACATGTCTTATGACCCTAAATGCCTATATTACATGCAATAAGCCTTCCTAAATGCCAGTTGACCAACCTAAATGCTAGTTGACTTTTCCTAATCGCGTGTACTGCTGCTGTAAGTGTAAATTAGCATTCCGAGACCCGAATTGACATCTAGGAACATGCTAGGAACCCTGTAACATATCTAATAACTTGGTAACATATGTTCGGATGTAATTCTGTGATACGTGAACTACGTGCTATAACTTGTTGATCGTTAATGTATGTTAAGTATGATTGCATGATTGTATGTTTGAGAGCGTAAACATAACACGGGGAGTCTCGGGTCACCAATGGGATGTCGAGTCTTGTACATTGGGTCAGTTAAACAGTCACGGTGTTTTCAAACGAACTTGGTTATGGTCTGGACATCTAGGGACTAACTAACCTGCGGGTTATTAGTCTAAGTACTTGTAACTGTCATATGTTAGGTCGCCGCTTTACGGGACTAGCATAGCTGCTGAGTTTATTCGTATTACGAAGTAACGCAACTTAAGGTGAGTTTACGGCCCCTCTTTTAACTGGTTTCGCTTTTCGGGGGAGAAAACATGTGTTAAAACTTATGTTTGGTAACTACTGTCATACTATGGGTTTCTATGGTTTACTATACGATCTTTGGAAGTCCCGAGGGGAACCATGAATGTGCGGGTTAGCACAACGGGGAAATGTGAATAGCGCTATTGGGAGTGACCAACCCCGCTCGTCGACTTGGAGGGTCGGCGGGTGCATATTGTCTCAAACAGGAACAACAGGTTACTACATCGGGCACGACATCTGGTTTGCGAGTTAGTAATGATTTTCCAATCGTGATAGTAACAAAACATACGCCTAGCTAGCGTACTTTGGTTTTCGATTTGTTATAGTATGGACAGGTTGAACTTGGTACTTGGATTACAAAACCTGTAAACTCACCAGCATTTTTGTGCTGACGTAAACTTTTACATGTTTTCTCAGGTCGCTAAGGTAGCACAATGGAACTAGGGCGCACGCGTCTGCACGGCGTCTAGTTAGGATTGCATGGTTTTCAAACGTTGAACACTTGGTTTATTTTGGATTATGTTTTGAATAAGCTTCCGCTGTGATTGGGGATTTTAAACATTGTTTTTGAAATTGCATTATGTTCATTTAGACTTGTTTATTGTGATCGTTGGTTTGGATCCTGGTTTGTCATGCGCCTCGCGGTAAAACTCCGCAAGTGGATTTTGAGGGTGTGACAGTTCCGACCCGGACCGTTTCGACCCGACCGGGCCCGGTAACGACCCAGACCGTTTCAACCTGACCCGTCCCGTAGCGACCCGAACTGTTCCGACCCCGTCGGGCCCGGTAGCAACTCAGACCATTTTGACCCGACAGGGCCCGGTAACGACCCAGACCGTTTCGACCCGGCCGGGCCCGGTAGCGACTCAGACTGGTTCGACACGACCAGACCGTTAACGACCTAGACCGTTTCGACCCCCCGGGCCGTTTTAACCCGATCGGGCTCGTCCTCGACCGGGACCATTTTGACCCGTATGGCCCTTTAACGACCGGGAAAGTTTTGTCCCGAACAAGCTCAGTAAGGGCGCGGGCCGTTTCGACCCGATCGGGACCGTTAGCGACCGGAACCGTTTCGACCCGTAGTGACCCGGATCGTTTCGACCTGACCGGGCCCGGTAACGACCCATACCGTTTCAACCTGACCCGTCCCGTAGCGACACGGACTGTTCCGACCCAACCGGGCCCGGTAGCGACCCGAACCATTTTGACCCTACCGGGCCCGGTAACGACCCAGACCGTTTCAACCTGACCCATTCCGTAGCGACCCGGACCATTTTGACCCGACCGGGCCTGGTAACAACCCAGACCGTTTCAACCTGACCCGTCCTGTAGCGACCCGTACTGTTTCGACCCGACCAGGCTCGTTAGCGACCCGGACCGTTTCAGCCTGACTGATCCCATTAGAAACCCGGATCGTTTCAACCCGAACAGGCCGGTTAACAACCCAGACCGTTTGGACTCGATCAAGCCCGCTAACGACTCGAACCGTTTCGATGAGATCGGTCTCGTTAACGACCCATGTTGTTTCGACATGGCCGTCCGTTAACGACCCGAACGGTTTCGAACCGACTGGGGTCATTAACAAATGCAAAAGATATAATTTTTGTTTTGTTTTTAATGACATTGATTTCCATGAGACATCAACGCTTTTGGTGTTGGATGAGTTTTAATTCAGATTTATATATGGTTATCTAAAAATACCCATCATGACCCATTTGTTTTTTTTAACATACCCATCCTGACTCACTTACTTATTTTCTACAATTAAAATTACCCATTCTAACCCTTTTGAAAATTATACTAAACCCATCATGACCCATTTGTTTTTTTTAACATACCCATCCTGACTCACTTACTTATTTTCTACAATTAAAATTACCCATTCTAACCCTTTTGAAAATTATACTAAACCCATTTTAACCCACAAGGTCAAATTTTAAACCCAAAACAACTCAAACTCAACTAGATGGGTTGAAATTCCCAGGTGTAATTAAATCTATTCTTAAATAATCAAAAAAGCCCAATCCATAGCCCAATTGAGTTGCAAAAACGCAACCCTTTATTGTACCTCACCCACACACAATAACAGACACTACAGATCCACTTTTGATCTTTACCAATTGGCGCCTCCTGTTGCAAGGTAACCTCCCTCCCTCACTCTCTCAGACACTTAATTTGCTGATTTAGTACAATAGTTTGTATGGATACTTTAAGATTAAGTTGAAGTTGATATTTGTATAGTCTAATTTATGTGTGAAAAGCTTGTGCTAGGTTACATTGTTAGTAATTTATCTTATATAACATTTGAATTTCGAAATGTAGGTTAAGCTGTATTTTATTATTCTCCCTGACATTTAAGCAAGTGATGTATGAATCAAATGTTAAGTTTTTAGGTTTTAAGCTTTTTAAATGCCTATGTTATCTGCTCGATTGTGTGAAATGAGAAGTTACTATGCGTTGAGGTAGTCGAAGGCGCTTAAAAGCTACGTTTTTTTTTACGCAAGGTGCATAGTATAAACAGGTCATGTTTAGGGGTTTAAGATATGTCTTAGGTTGTTTTAGGGTTAGTTTAGGCTGCTTCCAGGCCATTTTTTGATGTTTTGGACAATTTTTAGGTGCTTTAGACTTTTTTAGACCGGATCTATGCAATAGCTGGAATTTGCGCTTTTCGCCTTGATGGATACAAGGCGGTATGGCTGTTCTGGTATGTGACTGGGAGCCGAGGTGAGCGCCTTGTGCGCCTTTGACTACTATGGGTAATGAGTGATGACAGTAACTCAGTATGTGAGAACTTGGTTTAATAGGCCTGTAAATGAACCGAACGAACACGAACAAAGACATTTTCGTGTTTGTTCATTTAACTTTGACCGAATACGAACACGAACACATAATCGAACAAATTTTTGTGTTCGTGTTCGTTCATTAAGAAATTTGTCATGTCATGTTCGTGTTCGTTCGTTTAAAACCTAAAAAACCCAATTATTAATTGGTTATATTTTTACAAGTAGCTAAACCCCAATTTATGTTTATATTTATAAATATAACTTCTTATGTAATTAATAAAACTTAAACGAACATAAAGGAACATAAATGAACTAACACAACGTTTGTTCGTTTATTGTTTATATAAACGAACTTCCCGCCGAACAAGTTCACGAACAGTTCATGAACGTTCGGTTCGTTTTCAGGGTTACTTGGGTATCATGCTGTTTTAGTGATTAAATTATGAAATTGGATGAGTTTTTTACTTTAAAAAGAGGGGTGAAATAAGAATTAGAATTTGTATCTGAGTTTAATATCATGACAGTCACCTCTTTATTTATAAATTCATATTTTTTTATCTTGTGCAAAATTTCAAGTTCATTTCTCTTTTCCTTGCTAGATTGCATATACTGAAAATGATGTCAATTGGTGCTTCGGCCCTGCAAATAACTGCAGCAAGGCCGTCCGTTTTTCTTACACAAAGAAGTCTTGGGGCTACTATGGCAAGTTTTGTACATGAATCTGATAGAATTTTGTCATCTAAGCTCACCAGCTCTTCTCATCTGTCATCAGTGCTAAATTTTAAGCATAAATGCACAACAAGTCATCCTAGGTTTCGAAAGTTTGTTACGAAGTCAATGTCAGAAGCTTCTGGAAGCAAGCCTGTTTCCCAGCTGTCCATTGATTTAAAAGGTTGAATCTTTGTATTGACGTATTTTCTGAATAAATGATGTCCTAATGGTTATGTTGTTTGGTTCATAAGAAATGAAAACTAATTTCTATATAGTGAATAAGATAAGATTTTGGCTTTGTATAGTGCGTTATTTGTTAATTTCATTGTGAAGGAAAAAGGGCATTTATTGCTGGTGTTGCTGATGACAACGGATATGGTTGGGCCATTGCAAAATCTTTAGCGGCTGCAGGTGCTGAAATTCTTGTTGGAACATGGGTGCCTGTAAGTAAAGTAGTACACTTGTGGTTAAGGTGACAAATTTCGGCCCGTCTACCTATTAGGGATAGTTTTATCTCTCAAATGGGTCAAATAAAAAAAACTAGTTAAAAAACGGGTCTTACGGGTCAGGTAGAAATTTGCAGGTCTAATTTTACGCGTATCATTTCTATTCATAGCTTTGGGTATTTAGTAATAGTTGTAATTATATTGTTTCTGCATTATAAATACATTAGTTATATACATATATGTGTGTATATATATAATTTGAACAGACAAAAAGTGTCTTTGGGTCAACCCAACCCGCCAGCAATTCTGAACTATACTAAAAATGACCCATATCGACTCTTGCCAGCTCACACATCTTGTCATCTCTATTAATGGTGGTACTCTAGCTGAACCTTGAAAAATACTTATCCTCAATTTAATCTCTAATTTTTCTATTTTGATCTTTTGATGTAGGCCTTAAACATATTTGAAATGAGTTTACGCAGGGGCAAATTTGATGAATCACGGGTGTAAGATATTAACTTGTTTTCAACTCGGTTACGTTAACAAGTGGAAATTTATGATGATGAACGTCTTCTTTCAGGCTGCCGGATGGTTCTTTGATGGAGATTACTAAAGTTTATCCACTGGATGCTGTCTTTGATAACCCTGAGGATGTACCCGAAGATGTTAGTAGTATAATTGTGATAACGAAGTGTTAAGACTTTAAAAAGCCCCATCTTTGACTTTTATTGACGTGAATTTAATCATTTATGCAGATTAAAGCCAATAAACGTTATGCTGGAGCAAGTAAATGGACAGTTCAGGTGCATGCTAACTCTATTTTTATGTATTTCATTCTGTTGGATTGGGTCGTGAAGGACACCCTCCATAACAACCACATGATTTAACATTTAACATTGAATTTGTTAAAGCGCTATACAATAGAGGTGGCAGAAAGGGCAGGTTGGGTCACTACTAGAAAATTGGCCATTTGCTACAAAAGTTTTTCTACGGAAAAAAATGCGTCACAAATTTTGACAAAGTTGCCACGCATTTATGACGACAAAAAGAACTCTAATTTTTTAACAAATTTGCTACACAATAGAGACAAGTACTTAGGAAATTGCATAGAAAATGGCGTAGGAAATGCGTTGCAAATTCCCTACACCATATCTAGGTAATGCGTTGAAAATTGCGTAGTAAATGTGTAGTAAATGGTTTCCAACGAGGTTTTTTCAAACATCAAGATTTCGTTGTTGTAAATGCGTAGCAATTCAAGATTTTTTAATTTGCTACGCATTTACAACGAAATCTTGATGTTGGAAAAACCTCATCGGAAACCATTTACTACGTAATTTTCAACGCATTTTCTACGAATATATGGTGTAGGAAATTTGCGACGCATTTCCTACGCCATTTCCTATGCAATTTCCTAAGTATTTGTCTCTATTGTGTAGCAAATTTGTTAAAAAAAGTTAAGAGTTTTTTGTATCGTCACAAATGCGTAGCAACTTTGTCAAAAATTGTGACGCATTTTTTTCCGTAGGAAAATTTTTGTAGCAAATAGCCAATTTTCTAGTAGTGGGTAATGGGTCAAAACAGGTCTTTCGTTGGTTTTTAATAAATAGTTAGTCGTCTTTAAGTTATTTAAATAATAAGCTATTTATGATAACATAAGTTAGGATATTTTATGCATTAGAATTTAGAAGCACACTTTAGCGTTTAGCGATTTCGTTTTTAGCTATATATTTATATACCAATAGAGTACATTCCACTTACATTATAAACTTATCTAAGTATCTATAGGGTTTACTAATATGTGTTTTTGGCTATATTCAGGAAGTTGCAGAATCAGTAAAGCAAGATTTTGGTAGTATTGATATTTTGGTGCACTCGCTTGCCAACGGGCCAGAGGTTGATCCATTCATGAATGTGATAATGTGATATAGCATGTTGATGTTCACAATTTATGTTGTTACTTAGCAAATGCATAATACATGCTTAGGTCACAAAGCCGCTGTTGGAGACATCCAGGAAAGGTTATTTAGCTGCAGTATCTGCATCAAGCTATTCCTATGTTTCTTTGCTCAAACATTTCCTTCCAATTATGAACCCTGGTATTCAACTTATTACATATCATAATATTTCATAACTTTCTTTTTTAGTATCTGTTAATAGTGTATCCCGTGTTACAATATATGTTAAGTCGTTAACAATGACCGGGTCTTCCATAGGTGGTTCGTCAATATCCCTTACATATATCGCTTCTGAAAGGATAATTCCCGGGTACGGTGGGGGCATGAGTTCAGCAAAAGCCGCACTTGAGAGTGACACAAGAGTGAGCTCTTTTATCATCATATATTTTACAGTATAAAATTGTTGCTGATTATAATGCGTAACACCCGCCTATTTTGTTATTGTTTAGGTTCTTGCTTTCGAAGCAGGAAGAAAACATAAAATTAGGGTCAACACTATATCTGCAGGTGATTTTATCACTCTCTTTCATCTATTTTAATCATCAATGTATTCTTGCGAGTGCGCACTATTTTCCTGCACCTGTATCACATTGAATCATACCCGGAATTGAAATAACTTTCAGGTCCATTGGGAAGCCGTGCGGCTAAAGCAATTGGATTCATAGACACAATGATTGACTACTCTTTCGCAAATGCCCCTCTACAGAAAGAACTATCTGCAGGTAATTTATTTGAAAATGGGTGGCAATCTTGGGCCATTTTCTTATGAATGGGTCGATTTGGGTTATATGTTATTTCTAACGTTTCAACTGGTAAAAGTTAAAAAAAAAAAAGCAAAAAAGGAAACGTGCAGAATGGGCCAAAAGTCATTCAAGGTGTATTTTCATTAATAATACCTTCTAAATCTATTCAGAATTTTAGATTGTTATTGAAATACTTTAACTTCGGACTCAGATCTGAGGGGCTGTTTGGTTCATTAAGTGCTGAATCATTAAGAGGTCTGAATGGTTCAGCTCTTAACTGAAAGTGTTTTAGCCTCTAGGTCAACCAACCCAATCCAATCCGACCCATTTTGACCTGAACCAAGATGTCTGTTTTGACCCATTAACCAACTTATAAAAATATAATCTGCTGAAGTTTGAGAAATAAATGAACAGATGAGGTGGGAAACACGGCAGCATTCCTGGCATCACCGTTAGCTTCGGCCATTACAGGTGCTCTTATATATGTAGACAACGGACTGAATGCAATGGGCGTGGGGGTTGACAGCCCGTTGTTTAAAGATCTTAATATTCCAACAGACAAACATTAGCAAAATGTACAGTTGGCAGGTATGTGGTGAGAATAAGTTTTTGAAGTTCCGGCAAGTAGATTTTTTTATCTTAGTTCTTTGTACGTTAAGCGAAGATGTTGACGACTTAAACATGTAAAATTTTGAACCGTAAGTCGTAAATCTTGACCAAGTTGCTGGATAGTTTTCGAGTGAAAAGCCGGTTTGATCATGGTCTACTCAAACATATGATGGATATGTCTTGTGACTCTATCATGGTTAATGTTGTGTAGCAATTTGATTTAGGAAATCAAGACTTCTATTTTTGTATAATAAAATTATGATATCTTCTTCATTTGAAAATGTATTGATGAACGGTAGTTTAACAACTTAAAAAATGTATTCTCTTGAGTGTTGATCATTATAAGAGAATAAAAAATCTAAGCTAACAAAACAATGTAACAAGCTTGTAAGTCATGACATATAGAAAAGGTATACATTTTAATACCAGAGGGTCACTCATTTATCACACATGTGGAGCAAGACTATCTCTGGTGGAAACTCGGAGATCAAGCCCTCGGAGGCCCTTATTATCAGAGTTTATCTATTCTTAGAAGCCCTTAGGTGAGATGCTCTAGTACAAGGGTATGATTTTGTCTCGATTCATGCAATGAGGTAAGCCCAAAGTAAAAAAAAAAATAAAAATTATTCACATCTATAATACATTATAAAGGAGGAGTGATGTACAACAAGGTAATTTGCATTTCCGTACAACTTAACAAGCAACATGTACAACATATTTAAGCAAAAAATTTAAGGGTATTATGGGCATAATTAGGACAATTAAGACACTTAAGAGGGTAATATAGGCATTTCATCCACCTCCTCCTTTACAATATCAAAAGACTTTTACAATACTACCCTCCTTCTTCCATCTATACCCTTCAATTGTTTGCCTTCTTCCTTCATCAATATAGATCATTAACCTCTTGTCCCTTCAAGTTCCGTAACCCTAAGGATCAAATTGAATGAGATTGATTGTGAAATTCAAGTCATCTTCTTATAACATTCAATTGAAGGCCTACATGAACTATCTTGCCTTCAAAAAATTGCTTGTGTAGAACTATTACTTATTTTACTATTTGCATTTTCTTTGTTTGTTGCACAAAGTTTGCAATGTTTTATATTGTTTTTTTATTTATGCACCTAGATTTGGACAAAGCACATTGCAACGAATAATTTGGACTGCAAATCAAATTGCTGGATTCCCCAAGGTTAGTTTTACATGTCACATAAATTGCTTCTTTGATCACTTATCATTTGTAAAATTTGTGTACTTTCTTTACGTTATAAATACAATGGCGTGCACTTGATGAGATAAATGCTGGTGTATGTGACGGTATGAAGAAATAAAGAACATGCCTGAAGAATACAAGTATGTTAAATATGAAATATTCGATTTTTTTTTTTTTTTTTTTTTTGTAATTTTATACCTTTCCATTCAATGGTCTTTTTTTAAAGGTCAAGGAAGAAAGACAAACTCAGGTATCGATATACTCGTGGAGAGTCGTATCTCGATGTGATACAAAGGTACTGAATTCAAATACAAGGAAAAATCTCTGTTGAAAATATAGAAAGTAAATAATTAAAGTTTTGGTATTTTAAGCAACGTCAAAAGTTTGCAGTTGTGTATATAATAGGTTGGAGCCGGTTATTATTGAGTTAGAACGACAACGTGCGCCTGTTGTAGTCGTATCTCACCAGGTAAGACAAGGCAACCACAAAATTTTACCTCTACAAATGGGTAAAAAAAACTAAAAATAAAACGGGTTAAACGTGTTTGTAAAGTGTATTTTAATACGTTTATGTATCAATATAGCTTTTGAATAATATTTAGAGCATTAGTTTTTTATTAACATTTTTTAAAACAAATGAACATTATTTTTGGTGGGCGTGACCCAAACCGTATGTAAATTACCTGTTATCCAACTCATCCATTGAAAGACTTGTGCAATGCTAACATGGGTTTAATGGATTTGTGCATTGCAGGCTGTTCTAAGAGCTTTATATGCCTATTTTGCTGATAGGCCATTGAAAGAAATTTTACACATAGAGGTAAACGACAAAACATTAGATCAATCTTTTCGGTCTTTTAATCTTTGAAAACACGTTAACACGTTTGAATATCGGGAATTTTAGATGCCACTTCATAGAAAGTTCTGGTACCGAAAAAAGATACTAACTATATTTTCCTTGCGTAACGAACCCGCTGCAACGCGCGGGCATTACCACTAGTATTGTGTAATGGTTAGGTGATGAGGTGAAAATAAGGAGAGGAAAAAAATTTGGTAGATAAAATTGAGGTTTTTTTTAATAAGGATATTGACAAATAACGTGAGGGGAAGACGGGCACCCAATGGGAGTGGCACGATCCCCTCTAATCCTGCGGTGACACCTCACTATCCTAATCCACTACCCAAAACATTTTATTTGAAGGCACCACTACCTTGAAACGCCTTTTTATTTCCTTCTCAAAACTCTTCCATAAACCCACTACCCGCATCTTCTTTGACTCGGCAGCTAGCACCCGTGAACCCTACCTGAAACCCACTACCTGAGACATCGACGACAGTGTTCCCAGTTGGACAGTGGGTACCCAAATAGAAATCAGTGAGTACCCCAGGGTGACCTGACAGCTAAAGACGCCTAAAGACACTTTGTAGCATTGGAGATAGTATAATTAGGGCTGTTCACGAGCCAAGCCGAATCGATCGAACCTTTGCTCGTGCTTGGCTCGTTTACAAACCGAACTGAGCTGAGTGGCTCGTTTACAACAGAGCTGAAAATCGAGCGAGCATTTTTCAAGCGTGATTTTTTCTGAGCGAGCAACGAGCGGAGGGTAACTCGGACAACCATAAAATTAGGATGTTTCTTTCAATGTTTTTGTCTTCGGGGTGACACCCATTGTCAAATTGTCCGTTGTTGACGCTAATATTGAGGTTCGAGTGTTCGAAGATGATGCTTAGGTTGAGGTAGTGAGGCGATGGACATACTGCAGAGAACAAGTGTCGCATTGTGTCGTAGGGTGATATTAAGCGACGTTTAGCAACAAATGACTAATAATAACATAATGAAGTCAAGACTGTCACTTCACAACTTAGGGTTTACTATTAAACTTAGTGTTAAATTTTTATTAAATTGAGCGGGTTAGTTATATTTTATTTATATATCTTGAGCCAAATGTTACCGTGATTTGTGTGTGTATATTAGTATATATAATTATATGCATAGTAAATAAATAATAATTTATTCGACCCGAGTGGATCTTTGCTCGTGTTTAGCTCGATTACAAACCGAACCGTACCGATCAACTCATTTACATCCGAGCGATGGATCAAACGAGTATCTTTCGAGCATTTTCCAAACAAGCGTTAAGCAATTTGAACCGCTAAGATGTATAATTCTCAAATCTTAGGGGGGACGGGACACTACCCGTGAGTTTTTTCAACTTCACTGATTTCAACCAATCATATATTGCCACATCATTTCACTGATTTCCTTTACTAAAACATTTTTTTGGTGGCAACACTTCACTTATTATTTACCCACAATCAATGAGAGAGAGAGATAGAGACAAAGAGAGAGAAATCACGGGTACCAGCCCGTTAACTAGAACTAGAATTTGGTTCACGAGACCACTACCAGCATGGATGGCGGTGGTGTTACCGTGCTGATAGTGGGGTACCCGTGACCAATTCTGGTAGCGCCCCGTCCCCCTTAATACAAACCGTCATATGATAACGGTGAACGTGTCACCACTCACCAATCATACTCTAAATTTTCCTTTGTAAACCAAACCAAACCATCACCGATGCTTTCTAATATAATAATAACCACTGTGTCACTCTCTCACACCGCCTTCAACCACCGTCTCCGCCTCCTCTTTCCATATTCCCTCTACAAATTTCACCGGAATACGACGTCGTCGTCGTACTCCACCAACATTAATATGGACACACCTTCCGTTTCCTCACCTAATTCCGTCACCAATGGGTCATTAAACAAACAAAGTTTAACCCAACCTAATATAATTAAGCTAAGCCTTGAGGATTTCAATTGGGACCATTCCTTTGTTCGTGAATTGCCTGGTGATCCTCGTACCGATGTCATGCAACGCCAGGTTATTGTTGTATTGTCAAATTTTTATAATCTTTATGCTTATTGCAATGTATTCAGACTTATATTAATACAGATATATAAATTAGTTTGATTTAGATTAGTTTGAATGTTTAGAATTATCTAGTTGGGTTTAATTAGTAGAGATAATGATGTGGGGTTAGTATTAGGGGTGCAAATAATGAGCAACAGCTCGAGAGCTACTCGGGATCGGATCCGTAAAAAGCTCGAACAAGCCGAGCCTTAACGAGCCCAAGCCCGAGCTCGAGCTTGAAACATGACTCATTTAGTTATCGAGTTTTTGCTAGAACTTTTCATACAAAGACCGTTTAGACTTGTGAACCTAAACGAGACCAAACAAATTTTATATTATTATTATTATTTTATATATAGTATGCCTGCTATTTAACATTAGCGAGTCGAGCTCGAGCCAAGCTTTGGCTCGTTTAAGCTATCAAAGCTAGCTCGAGCCTAGCTTTTAGCGCCTTTTAAATTGTTCTATAATTATTTTGAGCCGAGTCGAGCTGAGCTCGAGCCCTTGGGCATGGTTTAAAAAAATGGGTGAGGCGCGCGCCTCAAGGCGATTCGGGTGAAAAACGACTCTGAGGCGTCGCCTTAGGTTGTTGGTTTGTACTTGCGCCTCATAGGGCTGAGGCGGTACTAAAAATTGCGCCTCACTTGCGCCTTAGGGGTTTTAGATGTTTATTTTTTATGTTTTAGACTTTTGTGTCAATTTCAACAATTCCATGTCTTTTTAATGTGTTTTTTTTTTATGTTTTGATGAAATCGATGATGAAATTAGTTAGTATTTCATTTTTTATAAGTTATATAATATTTATATTTATATTTATTTTTAAATTTCGCCTCGTGAGGCCAAGGGAAAACGCCTTGAGGTACGTTTCCGTACTTTCAATCCTTATATCGCGTGTTTGTGTTTGATCTGATTGTCTGGGCCAACAAAAACAACTAAAACTCACACTCATTACATCGGAGTATCTATAATTTAGAGCCTTACTGTTCAACAATCTTTGTATTATTGTGAGTATGAAAAACCGAGAGAAAACAATAAAATATGTGTTTGTGAATTTCTTTTTTTTTTTTTGAAAAATAAACCTTTAGAAAAAAGGTGTTTTTCAGTTAAATTAAATAGATGGAGATAGAAACTCTGATAAGAATACCATTCGCGGGTCTCGTACAAAGGAAATTGTGAGAAAACAAGGCGAAAAGAAAGGGAGGGGAGGTCTTTCTTTTCTTTTCTCTCCTTAAGTTAGCTCGGAAACATTTAATGGAACTGCTAGTTGTATCTACAAAACAGACTGCCGTTAGTCACGCCACAGGAAGAGACCACCCTCTGACATGAGAACAAGTATATTTTTATCACCGGAAAACCAGTATATAAATATGTAATAGAGAGAGTTGAGAGAGATTGATGGACCTGATTTATACTAGGTATTTTTACCTGGCATTGTCAATAGGGTGTAGGCTGATTAAGGGTATAGCCGCTTTGATGTTGTCATCTCTATTCTGATTGATTCATGAAACCTTCCTCGTTTTCGCAATGCGCCCGACACAGCTCCCTATACCCGTACCCAATGCCACGTTTACGTGTCTGGTACCATATCTCTTTATTATTAACTTATTATGGTTGTATATTTTCATAAATTTTAGGTGCATCATGCATGTTATTCGAAAGTATCCCCTTCTGTTCAAGTGGAAAACCCTCAATTAGTAGCATGGTCGGAATCAGTTGCAGAAATTCTTGATTTAGATACTAAAGAGTGAGCTCTTACTTCTACCGCTTTTTTATTTCTTTGAGATCATGATCGAAATCTTGAAACTTTTCTTGGTGTTACAGATTTGAAAGACCCGATTTTCCACTTTTGTTCTCCGGGGCGTCGCCTTTAGTAGGAGGGTAAGCAGTAAGCACCACCTGTTATTTTTATATGGAGATGTCATTACAACTAAAAAGTATCAACATTTCATTGATTTCAGTTTGCCTTATGCTCAATGTTATGGCGGTCATCAGTTTGGAATGTGGGCGGGTCAACTGGGTGATGGGCGGGCTATTACACTTGGGGAGCTTGTAAATTCCAACTCTCAAAGATGGGAACTTCAGCTGAAGGGAGCTGGGAAGACTCCATATAGCAGGTTTGCTGATGGTTTAGCGGTTCTTCGTAGCAGTATACGTGAGTTTCTTTGCAGTGAAGCGATTCATAGTCTTGGGATTCCTACAACTCGTGCACTTAGCCTTGTAACAACCGGGAAATATGTTATGCGTGACATGTTTTATGAGTAAGTTTTATTTAGTTAAAGAATTTTCCTTTTAAACATCACAAAACTGGATACACTCATCTGTTAAGCAATCAACTATACAAGTGTATGGCAGATATTGTTTATCAAAAAACCTTTTATAATATCCTTTAATAATCAGCTTTATTGCAGCTAGTATGAAATTGTTTATCAAAAAACTGATTCTCACCTTAAAGTCATCAGATGTTTAGAAGCAGAGTGTGTTTATCAAAACATTAAAAGCTGATTATTGTGATTACAAGGTCCAGTAATCATAGTCTCAAAACACAAATCCAGCCGGTTTTGACACCAAAAGTAGTTAAAACAAAAGTATCATGCTTTTGACGGTATCTATCTTGTGTGTAAATGCAGCGGCAATCCAAAAGATGAACCTGGTGCAGTTGTGTGCAGAGTTGCACAATCATTTTTACGTTTTGGCTCATATGAAATACACGCTGCAAGAGGAAAAGAAGATCTTGGAATCGTTAAATCTTTAGCCGATTACACCATCAGGCATCACTTTCCTCATATAGAAAGTATGAGCAAAACTGATAGTTCATCTTTTTCCACTGGCCAAGAAAAGGATTCTGCTGTAGATCTAACTTCAAACAAATACGCAGGTGAATATAAATAATACAAAGAATTAGTCAGATTTTAAAGGTTATGTATTTTGTTCAGCAGCTAATGCTATTTTTCTACCTGATGGTTGAATCAGCTTGGGTGGTGGAAGTTGCCGAACGTACTGCTTCATTAATTGCCCGCTGGCAGGGTGTTGGTTTCACACATGGTGTGATGAATACCGACAACATGAGCGTATTGGGCCTCACGATTGATTATGGGCCTTTTGGATTTCTTGATGCTTTTGATCCAAGTTTTACACCTAATACCACTGATCTTCCAGGGAGACGGTATTGCTTTGCAAATCAACCTGATGTTGGCCTATGGAATATAGCTCAGTTTATATCAACTCTTTCTTCTGCTAAATTGATTAATGAGAGAGAGGCTGATTATGCGCTCGAAAGGTATTTGACCATTTTGCCTTCTCCCTCAGCTTGTAGCAAATTATTCTCTGTAATGCTCCATCCATGCTAAAATAAATAATAGATGTGACTCGAAGTTGTAATAATCGATTTTGGTTGCTAGGAGATGTGACAATAATTTTTTTTTTTTTTTTTTTAAATTAAGGTCAAAATAATAGAATTCGGAGAAGTTAAGTTAGAAAATTAATTATCCAGTGTAAAACTAACTACTTACATATCACTAGTTAAAATAAATAATTATTTGATTATTGTTTCCGATTCTTTGAATAACAATAATCACCTCCAAAATATTTTAGTATGCTTTGTGTCATATCAAATGATCAATTTCTGCATGAGGTGCGCATAGCACTTGGAAAATCGCCTTTGAGTTTGGAGGCGGTGCTTCTTGCACATGTTGGTCAAACTTGGTCAAACTTAGGGTCTTGAGGAGCCTTCTATGTAAAAAACGACCAAATCGATGAAGATTTAACATGATGTTGAGATTTCTTTTGGCCAAAGTGTATACCATCTCTTAGCTGAATTTTGAAAAGTAGCCTACTTGGCTATTTGACCTCGAAAAAAGTCAATTTGCACATACTCATTAGTGGTTTTTAGCTGGCTTGTAAAACCTTATCTTTTATGATCTGTTGCAGATATGGTACAAAATTTATGGATGACTACCAAGCTGTAATGACCAAAAAACTTGGGCTACGAAAGTACAATAAACAACTCACAAGTAAACTGCTTAACAATATGGCAGTTGACAAAGTTGACTACACAAACTTCTTTAGATTACTATCCAACATTAAAGCTGATTCAACCGCTCCGGATGAAGAACTGTTGGTCCCACTCGAGGCTGCTTTACTAGATATTGGTCAAGAACGCAAGCAGGCTTGGATAAGCTGGGTCAAAATATACATAGAGGAGGTAATTTGACTGCTGAACCCCTGATTACAAAATCATGCATTTTTATGATTATAGTAAAATCTTAATATTGTATTTAGAGGTGGCTGTTTTGACCCATTTGCCTAAAGTCGAGTCAATTTGGGTTGTATATTGTTTTCAATGGGTCAAACGTGTAAAATTTAAAGCTTAAAATGAAATGGAAACAGGTCAAATGGGTCGAAAGTCACCAAGTGTTTATCCTTAAATACTGGCTAATTATTTTGTGTTAATTAAAAAAATAGATCACAAGTTCAGTCTAATTTCTTCGGATAAGCAACATTGTTTTCACCCATAAGAGCCCTCAAAACTTTAAAATTTTCGATTTAGGGCCTTTTGATGACGTGGCAGTACGTTTTCAAAATCGTAAGTTTTTATTTGCTATCAAGATTCAAGGTTGAAGGTCATGTTGACACAAAATATTTAGAACGTGTACGACTTTTTTAGTAGAAAACATAGTTGGTTGAGTTAATTACACGGATGCTCCCTGTGGTTTTCAAGAATAACACTGATGCCCCCGAATAACACGTATGGTCCTGGAGGTTAATACTTTTGCACTCGGATGGGTTTCAAGTCAAACGGCCGTCCATTTAGACGTTAAGTTCCCTCACATGCCTGTCATGTGAGGGTAATATTGTCATTTTACTTGGATTCTCTGCATAACATAACACCACACATACAGAAAGTTAGAGAGAGAGAGAGAGAGAGAGAGAGAGAGAGAGAGAGTTTGAGCCAGAGAGAGAGAAAGGCTGAGGGGAGCATCCGGCCACCACCCCTACGATGGCCGAGGGCGACAACAACCGGTAAATCAACATCCCTACCCTCCGATGTTGTTTCAAACCATACCCATACCTGATTCTGAGGGAACCAAAGAGAGAGAAGGATGAAGATAGAGGGAGCCGGACAGAGAGAGAAAGCAGCCGGAGGAGGATCTCCGGCCACCGTCCACGGCGGCACAACCCCAACCACCTTCAACCACCCCAAAACTCTTATTATATACACCCGATTATCTAGAGAGAGATAGAAACAGAAGAGAGAGAGAGAGAGAGAGAGAGAACCGAGCAGAGAAATAGAGACACGACAGAAAAAGTGACGGCGGCGGCGGCGGCCTGCTAGGGTTCAGATTAGGGGTCCGATTATTGTGGTAAGATTATTAATCCTTGTTATTTTCTCTTGAATAATATCGATTGGGCTTTGAAAGGTTGAGATAGTGTTGCTAGGTGATGTTAACTGGTGATGACTTAAGGTGGTCTTATGGTAGGTTGCTGTAACAGTAATGATGGCGTAAGGTGATGACGAAGGAGGCTGCTGCGGTGGTGACAAGTGACAACAGGGGTGCTTGGGAGAATTCGGTCATACTCTCCAACAGAAGTCAACCTGGTCAATGGGCCTGCAGTGAAAAGGACCATAAAAATGACAATTTTACCCTCATGCTCGAAGCACGTGATGTACTTTAACAGACTGATTGACAGACGTTAGGTCAAAGGAGCACCAGTGTTATAAATCATAAGTTCTAGGGAGCATCAGTGTTACTACTAAGTTCTAGGGAGCAAACATGAAATATTGGAAAACCACAGGGAGCATCCGTGTAATTAACTCTAGTTGGTTACTTGAACCTTTGTTATCTTGACATTATTTTTAAAACCTTAATTAATGCGAAGTTGCAAACGTGTTAACGGGCTGGCTTGACCTGTATTTTAAAGATTCATTTTGACCCATTACTTCAATCCTCTTGACCTCCCCATCTTTCTGCCTCTAATTGTATTATTTATAACTTATCATTGACAATAATTTCTTATATTTTTATTGGTATAACATTAACAGTTATATTTTTATTGGTATGATGTTAACAGTTATCTCGTAGTGGAGTTCCAGACAAGGATAGAAAAGCTTCAATGAACTCTGTGAACCCAAAGTTCATTCTTAGGAACTATTTATGTCAGAATGCAATAGAAATGGCTGAACAAGGTGACTTTGAAGAAGTGAGACGTTTGCTTAAAGTAATTGAAAGCCCATACGACGAGCAACCTGGTATGGAAAAGTATGCGCAGTTGCCACCTGCATGGGCTTCTCGTCCAGGTGTGTGCATGCTGTCTTGCTCTTCGTAATGTTCCAGCATTCTGGATATCGGAAAGCGTATGCATATGTATATGTATATGTGCATATATAACCTTTACATGTTACATTTGTATATCATCAGCTATTAGTTGTAGACATGGCGGTTCTGAGCTTCAGCTCAGTTTCGACTTGTTTAACTTAAGAAAAAGCTTGATCTTGAGTTCGGTTTTTTTTTACCTTACGTTTGTCGTTTGAGCTTAGTTTGTTTAACTAATTTATATTATGTCTCATTATTTTATTTATACATAACCTTATTTCCCAATGGCCAAAATATACATCCTTTAATCCTACCCAAGGTGCACACCCAAACCGAAACCGAAACCGGTATGCATATAAATCTGTACCCTTTGGTTTCTAACTGTTTTATAGTTCTCTCCTTTGAATCTGGTTAAACCTGAAAATCCAGTCAACAAACCGACAAGACGTGAACCGAGTTGAAACCGAAACTGGTGTTGACCTTTTGTTGACCAACCCGAACCAGTCTAGGGTTTGAACCTGAATAAATGCATTTCTACTCTTAGAACTACACCTTTTGTCTAGAGTAAGATTTGAACCCTTAATATCAAGGGTGACACTTTGATACCGCTAGGCTATAAGGCCTTTGGTATCCATTGTAACTAGTAGAATCAACTTATTTTCTTATATTATACGTATTTAAATAATAAGCTTTTTCTTATATTATACGTATTTAAATAATAAGCTTGTTTAGACTATAATCAAGATTTGCGTAAGGCTCTTATCTTATTTATCAAACTAGTTTTATATTAGGTTTAAGCTTAGGTCGGGTTTATTTACATTTGTGTGAGTTGTGTTTGGGTAACTTGACTAAGTTGGCTCCCTACCATAAACTTTAGCTTGAGTTTGAGCTTATTTAGGCTTTGCTTGGGTCGATGTTGGTTGGGTAACTAAGGGGCTGTTTCTTTTAGCTCTTAACGAGCTTTTAATGAGACAGATGTCTGAATCAGCCAAACATCATTTATTTAGACTGTTTCGCGAGCAAATGTCTGAATCGGTCAGACATTTGCCTCTAAATGGGAAGACATTAAACTGAATGGTTCATACCTCTTTCATTCAAAAATTGCCAAACAGCCCGTACCTAATATAGATATCTCAGATAAGTCGGATTTAATGTAAATCTCCATTTTAGTTCAATGATCCAAATACTACATGTTAGAATAGGTAATAACTAGGTTGTACATGTAAAAGTATGTGTCAGAGTTGAGTTGTTATATACATGATTTTTGTTCGACATTTTTAATTGGTTTTAAATAATTCACTAAATACATAGTTGAAACTCTAAGCATGTTAGTTATTTATATTTCTTCTAACGATAAACTAATATACTTTTATATCTACATCATGCTAATTTTGAACAATTAAACCTTCAACCTGTTGGACTGTTAGATACAGGAGACACATTACCAATATTGCCAATTACCTCATTGTTTAGTGGCATCGGGGATTAAAGTGGTGCAGTTTCAAGTCACATAATGCATGCATCAAGTGAATTATAATAGAAAAATCATCTTATTCTTATTTTGTTACAACTAGCAATCGGACTCGTGGGCGATTCTCCGCGAGCACGTTGCAAACATCGAATGGATTAGTTCAAGCGTTATGTGATGCGTTAATCATATTAAAAAGCGTATCTCGACGTATCCGATCTAGCTTGATGTAGCCCATATAATCATTACAGTTACATCAAAAAGTAAAGTAAGTCAATTTTATACCGTATGAAAGAAACAAAATCGAACTCGGGTTGGTTCGTTTAGTGAGGGTTTCGTCTAAGCACTACACCATCCTTACTTTTGCATCATGACCTAGCGGCATCAAAACGTACAGTAACTTGAATTTATAATGTTAAATGAATACGTGTTATATTTGATCCGACTCGTTTTTTAACAACGTTAACGCCAAAATATAGAACAATCGAAAACATAATAATAAGCATAAAAACGTAACAAAATAAATCAAACCCCTTTTGATTGGAGCAAAATTATCAATCCCATTTCTTATCCGTCAATCAGAAAAAAAGAAATTGACGCATTAAGCTCACAAGCTTACATAAAATCTTTGTGATTCCATCATTCAAGATTCATTCTCCAGGTACCCTGTTTGCAAATATCTAAAATTTCAAATCTTTTCCATTCTTTTTAGATCCAAAAGTGGATGCACATAACCTGTTTGATAAAATGTCTAAGTGAGCTGTGCCTTCTGATAGTAGAATATGTTGGCTGTGGCTGTATGTGTTTTTATTATGTTATCTGGTTAGCTTTAATGGGAAGCTAGGAAATTAAATTAATTTTGGTTATATGTTAAGACTTCAATTCTTTAAACTTGATGAATATGCTTATTATTATCAGTTATTCATAATAACCATTGTATGAAATTTCAAGTTCCACAATAATTTCTGGATCGGGTGCAAAAGATCGTACACAGTAATTCTCCGTCCTCTAAGAACCAAGGTTTTATTTTTAGCAGGGTAGGATTTGCAATTAAAAAGGGGGTTGCGGCGCAGCTTGTTGCCCGTTTACCTGCCATCCTCTTGTAATTTGCTACGGGTTTTATGAATAATAAGTTGATTTGAACTAAAAAAAAACATATGTAGTTTTTTGAACTGTTGTAGTTTTTCTTGATGTTCTTTTTTACAGATCAAGTAGATTTTATTTTGTGATATTGAGTTGAATTTCCATTCCCTCAAGCCTCTTTTTTTTGCAGTATTATTAAAGATTACGTTAATTCTTGAATTCGGGTATTTCCATAGTCTTCTGCGTATACAATGCTCATGTATAGATATATAGTTGGTATAATGGTATGTTAGGATCGAATTCGTAAACACACGAAGTGACACATGAACAATTTTTGTATATAAACTTCTGTTACTCTATACTTAAAGTTTGAGTTTATTTATTTATTTATTTTTTATATTCTAGAGTTTTCATTCCATGACTGAGAAAATTGCATCAAGATAGCGGGCAGGCGGGCAACAAGCTGCACCGTCACCCCTTACTGCTTGATGATCATCTTTGTAATGCAACAAAATTTAAAGAAACATGATTCAACTAGCACTTTTGCTTTGCACCAAAAAGATCTTTGTGAAGTAATTTAACTTGCAGTAGAAGGTTTAATTTGTTTATTTTGAACTGTTTTGATATATTTGGAGTCCTATGTCTAATTGGTATGCCAGACTAAAGATTTCGATTTTCGAGTTAACTACTTATTATCCAATTCTATTCCATGATCCCCTGCCTCAACATTCTATGGATTAGTCTTTCTCAATGGCATATCCATACTTAAGATCTTTGACTCTTTCTTTTGTTGTTAAATCTAGTAGAGGACTGAAACTTCTTTGTGACCCAGTGAAGCTCCGTAACGTTGATGTTAACCTATCAGCTGACCATTTTTTAAACGGTCTGTTTTGACCCTTACCACTTTTAGTCAAAACACATTCCGATCCAAACCGAAATGACCATTTTTATAACCGACCCGTTTTGACTTGAACCTGTTCTGACCCATTACCCCTCCAACCTGACCTGCTTGCTTTGCCACGTATAAGTTCAAAGTTTGAGTCTTTTGGCATCATAAATGAATAATCATAGGTTTTCAAACCAAAGAGTATATTTAAGGTTTATTAAGTTAAAATTACATATAGCATCTTTCCATTCCACAATTTGCTTAATTTTACTTCCCATGTTCATTGCGTTATGCGTAAATGTTCACTTGTGCTATGATACGAAATGTTGACAGGGCTTTGCGCCTACCCAATTTCTCAAAGGCGTGCCCCTCATGCGCTTTTTTGGCAAAATTTCAGTCGCTTTTGACCTGAGTACGCCATGTATTCTTATGCATTAAAATAGTGTACCTTGGTGTTTTTGGCTTGTACATATAGGTAAAATCACATAAAAACCTTATTTATAGCTATATTTTGAGTAAATGAAGCTAAAAACTCATGGGATATATAAAAAAAAAATTATATAAGTAGTGTGCGCTTGGGGTACGAAAATCCCACGCTTTTTGCACTTTGCGCGACGCGCTTAGACCTTCGTTGCTTTTGTGCGAGCCGCGCTTTTTTAAACCAAGATTTTACCATTTTTGCAGGGAATGAGAATTCCACGTAATCTAGAGGTATGGAGATTGGGTACAGTCAATTACTTAGAAGCCCTTAAACTGCAAGAAAAACTGGCTTCTGATAGGAAAATCAGCAAGATTTCCGATACCCTTTTGTCCTTACAACATCCACCTACATACACGCTTGGCAAACGTCGAACAGACTACAATTTACTAGTTCCCGAATCTGAACTTAAAAACATGGGCGCTGAACTTCACTACACGCAAAGGGGAGGTGACATTACATTTCACGGTCCACATCAAGCTATTCTATACCCTATTGTTTCTTTAAGAGATATCGGGCTTGGTGCTAGGAAATACGTTGAAAATCTTGAGTCAACCATGATTGAGTTATCGTCTCTGTATGGAGTCAAAGCTCATGGTCAAAGGAAATGTGAGACGGGCGTATGGGTTGGGGATAGAAAGATTGGTGCAATCGGGGTTCGGATTTCATCTGGGATTACATCTCATGGGCTGGCGTATAACATTGACCCGGATTTGACTTTCTTTAAACACATTGTGCCTTGTGGAATTGCGGATAAGGATGTTACATCGTTGAGGCGAGAGACGGATTTGGTGCTTCCTGATGAAGAAGTTATTCAGGATCAGTTGGTTTCTTGTTTTGCAAAGCTATTTGGTTACAATGATATCATTTGGAAGGACAAAAGTGTCCTAGAAGTTGATAGTTGACTATCGCAGTTGACCAAGGTTTAGTCTGTCATTTGACACATGATAAAATGACATGTCTGTACCTTTATATGTGTTTTACTCGTTCTTTTTGATACAATCTATAGTTTCTTGAAAAAAATAAATAAATTAAAAATAATATATGGAGGTATTATTTATGAGCAAAACGGTGGGGGCCGGACTTAACCCAGACTCAATTTACATATGAAAATCGCAAATTTCTACCACTGCGTTAGAAAACGAGGGGGGGGGGGGGGGCAGGGCCACCCCTGACCCTTCTCAACCTTCGCCCCTGAGTATTAGGTACTTTCATATGAAAATTAAATGTGTTACAGGTGCTTCATTTACTATATAAATGTGAAGTGATTTCCAAACATGTGACATTATTTAGTATGATATTACACAAGATTGATGGTGCATCAAGTACTTTTGATGGTACACAATCACCTATAGAAATAAATTTATTGTAAATGAAAAGAGTATTATCTTTGATATATGCAATCTCATAAACTTATTTTTATTCAAAATAAAGAGTATTATCTTGAATAGTATAATCATCTATAATGGGGCTATTACAGCTGGAGGTCTCG
The DNA here is from genome assembly GCA_028751855.1 of Ambrosia trifida. Lineage (NCBI taxonomy): Eukaryota > Viridiplantae > Streptophyta > Magnoliopsida > Asterales > Asteraceae > Ambrosia > Ambrosia trifida. The sequence continues at coordinate 60,412,643 of CM054124.1, read as the reverse complement.
GTGATAGCAGTCTCTCTATCTACTAGGATACATGTTTGATACGTTTTGTTTGTTTATCTATAAGACTAAAAATAATAAGAAAAATTTGGATGCAACACATTTAAGCTTAACTGTCCCCTTTTTATGTGTGACCCTAGGGGTGAGCAAAAGTCTAAACCCAACCCGACCCGAGAGAAACCCGAACCGACCCGACCCCTCAATTTTAGCCACTCAATCCTATGCAAATTTTAAAAGAACAATAAAGAATATGGGTAATTTGATTAATTTGGTTCAAAATGTGTTTCAACTAAAAGAAGTATGGGTAAAAATGGGCTATTTTTAGAAAACTCTCAATCTGGTTCGGGTTTAAAAGAATTCTGATCAAAATTTGCTTGGCTTAAAATAAGTTGTTTTAGGGAAAAAAGTATAAAGCATATTCGCACATTCTATTCCTTTTTGGTGGCTATTGGCCGGTGAAGATGGTTGCGAAGGTGGCAGTGGAGAGGTGTAAGTGGCGTTGGCACGTCACGGTTTGGAATGGACGCAGTGGACAACCTACTACAGTGATGGTGGGGGAGGCAAGTGAGGTGCATATTGTCATGATATATGTTGTTTATATATTGTACATGCACCAAACTTTTGTAGTGTACATACTTTACAACATGGAGTGTTTCATATTAATTAAATATTGCATAGTACACGGTTACATTGACAACTTGTCATACATTGGACCAAAGTTCATGGGACACCTGACCTTTATTCTATATTTGAACCTTATAAGGGGACGGGGCACAACCAGAAATGCTCACGGGTACCCCCACTAATAGCACGGTAACACCGTCGCCGGTGGTGCTGGTAGTGGATCCGTGAAGGGTTTTCGTGAGATTGTTAACGGATGGGTACCCGTGAGTTTGTCTTTCCCCTTTTGTCTTTTTCTCTATTTTATTTCCAGTGGAGTGCTACCTCTAAAAAACTGTTTTAGTGAAGTGATGTGACAGTGCATGATTAATAGAAATCAGTGAAGTTGAAAAAAACCAAGTGGAGCCCCGTCCCCCTAAGATTCTTTAGATACGTATGTACATAAAGATAGACACAACATGAGTCCAGGCCCATGCACAACCACCCGGCCCATTTGTCCATGTTCCCATAAGGCCCACCTGCCACCATGCCCATGCCAAGCCTCCCTAGTATAAAATGAATGACCTTAAAAAAGACTCATATAAACAATGGCTTACAAACTACTAGTTCTAGTTATAACTTCATTAATTTTCTTTCATTGTTTGGTTATGTGCTCTCCTAGTTTCATCGCGTTTTCGGCCAAGGTTAGAAGTCACCCAAGAAGACTGTTGGGTTCTTTTGTCAATTCGGGCCCATTTGGTGCAGCCATGAATGAGTCTGTGGCCGGATCCATGGAAGCTAGTTTGAGGAAACGCCCACCGACTGATTCAAACCCAATACAGAACTAGTAATCGATCGATGTTGAGAAACTGAAACCATAAGTTTTCTTTGATTCTAGTCATATTTACACTCTGTTCCAGAGTTTCATTAAAGGATGGAAGAGAAAGGATTGAGAAGGAAGTGGGGAAAAAATGTGTTCCAGAGTTTTTTTGTAGGAGGGAAAGGGAGGGAATGAGAGGGATAATAAAGAGGATTTTAGATATGACTAGAATCTTTAGAGTTTATTGAAACTCTGGAATAGACTGTTAGATTATTAGATATGACTAGAATCTTTAGAGTTTATTGTTTCCTAGACTTTGTTTTCAGACAATTGTAATTTACATATTACTTATGATAGGAAGGAAGGAGATCAATGTATAAAGTCCTAATTTTTAATTGGTACATTCCTCACATTGTGATGTAGCTAATGTTATTGGGGGGGGGGGGGGGGGGGGGGGGGGGGGGTTGCCTGATCATGACCATGGAATTTTTTGTTAACATTGTTACTTTTTATAGATTTTTTTTATTATGATAATATGTATTAAAAATCCCAACCTCAACATCGTCTCCATTTCTTTCTTGCTACATAGTAAACAGGGACGAAGCATTGTGAGGGCCAAGAGTCCCCCCCCCCCCCCCCCCCCCCTACGTTTTTTGGCGCAGTAGTGGAAATTTACGATTTTCGTAGGTAAGTTTAATCCGGGCTGGATCCGGCCCCTGCCCATTTGCCACTACCGATCGAAAAAATTGAGTCCGGCCCCCCAATTGGCGAACCAAGCTTCGCCCCTATAGTAAATCCGACAATGCTCGATTTAAATGTTAAGTGACGTAATTGCGACGAAAAAGATACCAGTGACCTAATTGAAAGTAGTGATGAATCCACTAAGGTTCAACTTTAGGTGTATATATATTTTTAAATTTTTTTATTTAAGCCTGTGTGCCCAACATGCATACACTAAAACCTGCATACTCTAAATAAGTGTACGACTGGATGGGAGAGTACAAATGCTACTGATTGGTAATTGGATCGTTTGGATTTTGGATATCTGGGTCATCAAATGACACGTTTAAGTAGTTTCATTTTCTTTCTTTCATATTTACATAGTAAAAAATGCATTATGATAAACAAAAGAAAACAAAAAACTTATTCCATTAACATATTCTTTTAACTTTTTTTTGTTTAGGTCAACCGTCAAACTAATTTTATGTTAGGTAAGTGAGCCGAGCTTATGTGACCTACTACCACTAGAGCTCAGCTCGAAACGAACTAAGCTTAAACGAGCTTAAGCTTAAAAATAAGCTTGTTTGGTAAAAACGTAGAGGATAATTGTAATCGAGGTATTATTTTATATTATGATTAAATACTTAATCAACTATCTTATGTCATAATCATTTTTTCCTTCAACGTCTTACGTTTTATTATTAGCTGATCGGTATTGTGCCTCTTCTAGAAAAAATAATTTTGTATTTGTCATTGATTGGAACACTTTTGAAAGTTGGTTAGTATTTTGTGAAGTTTTCTCAAAAGATAATGGTTAGAAATTCCTAGTGTTTCTAAGAAAAACAATCCAACTTGAAAACTCCATCGTCAACATTTGATACAAACCTACCCATTTCCATCTTCTGTTTCATCACCTTCCCTAGTTGAAAACTCCAAAAAAATCTTATTGTTCTACCATGGCTTCTGTTAATGGAAACCATGAATCAATTGATTTCCCTTTTGAAGAACCACTCTTTCTAGTAAATGCTCAGCAGGTATCTTACCCCTTGTGAAGACCACTTTTTTCCTTGAGGGAGTTTTCAAGTGGGATTGTCATTAAAAAAATAATAGTTATATTTTAATAAAAACTTCAGTTTTGGTAAATATTCTGTGAACACCAATTTTGGTAAATATTTTTCTCATTTGTGCCACATATGCGGAGAGCTCCATTGTCTCCTTCCGGTAATACCCAAGCAATGAAATAAAATCCAAAATCATTTCTCCAAGCCGCAACGTTAGCAAAGTTATGGGTTGTTTGGCAAGTGCTGAACCAGTAAGAGGTCTGAATGGGTAAGAGGCTCTGAACCAGTAGGTGCTGAACCAGTAAGTGTTGTTTGGTTAAACCTCTGAATAACTTTATAAAATTACTATTTTACCCCTCACCTTATTCTAATAAAAATCTTTACCTTTTACAAAAAAAAAAAAAAAAAAACAAAACAAAACAAAACAAAACAAAAAACAAACAAACACATGTACACGACAAACACCACATGCCATACCAAACATAATCATTTTAGGGAAAATCACCAAATTGGCCATTGACTTGGTCAATTTACCAAAATAGCCACCTCAACTGTCTTGGGAGAGTCGGCTCACAGGTCCCGAGGAGTCTTCGTGAGACATCAGTGGATGACCAATGACTAAACGACACGTGTTAAAAAAAATAATAAAAAAATCAAATAAAAGCTCTGCACCTACCTACCCTGTCTCTTCTCCCTCTCTACTCTCTCTCTCTCTCTCCCTCTGCACTCATTGCTTTGAATTTCTTCGAGGTCTACTCTCTCTCTTTCTCTGCACAAGCAAGTATGTGTTAGGATAGAAGCCTACCAAAAAAACAATGAACGCCGACCGTTTGTTCGATCCGCAAGAAAACTTCAAACCAATAAAAAAAACCTCTACCAAAGCAAGTAACTAAGTAACGTCACCGGAAATGAACATGAACGCCGACCGTTTTCCTACCGGAGACGTCATAGCTTCTTACCGGAGACGTCACCGGAAAACCACCGGAGACGTCTCCATCTCGGGCATCTATGTAACGTCTCTCACCTTTGATTGTTGGTCACCAGAGATTGTAGGGATGACCGGAGCGACCTCTATCCTCTTTTTCTCTCTCTACGTAATCTATCTCTCTCTCACCTTTGATCTTTTGGCTAATCTTCTGCACGTTTTAAATTTCTTTCGTATATTCTTTCATGTGGCTAAGGTGGGGGTGGTGGTGGGTGGTTGCTTTTGTTGGTGGTGGGTGGTTGCTGTGGAGGTGATGGTGGTGGTGGTTGCTGTGGAGTTGGAGATGGTGGTGACCGGTGCAGTTGTGGAGAAGGTGCGGAGGACTCTTTACGAATAACAATGTCGGACTGTTTTCTTCTTCGTCTTCTTTAGATAGAGAGGGAGAGTAGAAAACTAAATGGTGCAGAGAGAGAGAGAGAGAGAGAGAGAGAGAGAGCGAGAGAGAGAGAGAGAGAGAGAGAGAGAGAGAGAGAGAGAGAGAGAGAGAGAGAGAATAGACAAAGGTAGGTGCAACTTTTGTGGTGGGGGTGTATATTTTTTTATTATTTTTTGAACACGTGTCGTTTAGTCGTTGGTCCTCCACTGAAGTCTCACGGAGACGCCTCGGGACCTGTGAGCCGACTCTCCAAAGTCGGTTGAGGTGGCTATTTTGGTAAATTGACCAAGTCAATGGCCAATTTGGTGATTTTCCCATCATTTTATTCTCTCTTTATTCATTCTTTAACCCCCCCCCCCCCACACACACACACACACAAGATACCATACAAACACACATACACACCTGCAAGTGCAACTCTCCCTTTTTCCTTTTTCTTTCTTTTTCTTAAACCCACACAAACACACACTTAACCAGAAAAGTAGATAGGTCGATGGTGTTTCTTACGGGGAGAGGTAGGGGCGGGGGTGCGACTGCGAAGGAGAGGGAGGAGAGAAGGAGATGAGAGGAGGGCGGCGGCTGGCCGGTGCTAGGAAAAGGAGAGGCGAGGGAAGAAGAAGGCGGCGACGGAGAAGGAGGGAGAGGGAGGTAGGTGCGTCGGTGGAGGCCATTCAGAGGAGAGGGCAGATGAGTCAAGTTTTTCATTCAGCATGTGTACAAAACTGAACCATTCAATCTTAATGGTTCAGTTCAGAGGGCCAACTTTTTGCAACCAAACAACACCCACCTCTGACCGATTCAAAGATTACCTCTGAATGAGCCATTCAGAGATGAACCAAATAGCCCCTTACAGTTGTGGATGAATCGGTATTGGGGTATGGGTCGCGTCAATCACTTCATACATAGTTAAACCCTCCTCACCGTTTAACGCAGTCTTAAAGAACTTCTCAAATATTCCACACTTTGTTTGGATAAGCATAAAACTTCCGGTTATTTGTTTCATATTACGATGGTTTTCACCCACGTGTTGATGGAATTTATTCAAAACCGTGTTCCAAAACTATTGCAAATCTTGTGGTTGTGCTTGCTCGACAACATTAACCCAACTCGTAGCCAAAGCGATTGTAACATGGCGAATTTTTCCCCAAATTTTTAGATTAGTAAAATCATCACTTTACCTAAATTATACAATCTTCGTACAAATATAATAACCCTTGACAAAAAAACATTATATAATAATAATAATAATAAGAAAGTTGTGAAGTTGATTTAAATAAAGTATTAACACAAATACCCATCCATCTATTACCCACTTAACCCAATACACTTAACCCAAAATCCAACTAAACCTAAGCCCAAACCAGAGCTGGCCCAACAAGAGATTACCCAGCCCATCACCCTCTTTTCAGCCAAAAAAAAAAAAAAATATTGTTCAGACCGGGACTCGAACCCGCGTCTGAGACTTAACCCACCACCATCAAACCACTGAGCCAACCTGTTCTTTGTGACTACATTCAGAAACAAAAGCATTTAGCATCTTCCCTGAGCATCACAGTCAAAATAAAAGTCAGCAAACCCCATCTTCATTCAATCAACCTCAAATTAGGAAATCAAAATCACCATTGATGGTGATTACTCGGTCAACAGGCCTATAACGCGGTTATGTGATGCCATTTGCGCGAGAATTACGAATCTAATTGCCATATTTTGAATCATTTTAATAGTTTCTAAAACCCAAATATTAAATCGCTATAAACGGGTGGTATATCGTAATTAAATCCACCCACACACTCATACATCTCCGACTTGCATAACCCCTATAACATATTTCACTACAAACAAACATTTGCCCGGTTTTGATGCGTTTATGTTCGACTCTTGGTCGCTTGAATTAGCCATCATAAGGTATGACTCTGTTTCGATTCTAAGGTGTTATAAGGTCGCCTATGGGAGCTTATCAAAAGCCCCTTATCATCGTTTACTATCTGTAACAGAATTGAGGTTGATTGTGGGATTGGAATGTTAGGGTTTATCTTATAGATTTGGGGATTATTGTTTGTTTCAGATAGTTATTAAATACGAAAAGTCCTTACATTAAATCACAAAAGGGAACCCAGATCAGCTGGTCTGGTGCGTCCCCTCCAACACTAAGGTCTCAGGTTCGAGTCCTTTAAGGACCAGATCTGTTTTGTTTTTTTATATATACATCAGCTTTTCTTTTAAAACTTTAAAATTATTACAAATCTATTTTAATCATTATAAATAGTAAACGCAATCCAAAATTTTTATAAAAATTATCCTAGCTTCGCAAAACTCTAAAGTTTATGTTATAATTTTATTTTTCCGAAAAATACTTATTTATTATTTTTTAATCTATTTATTTAATTTAAACCATAATTAATTCATTAAAAATTCATATTTAATCGTTTTAATACCAAATTTTTTGTGGAGTTATCTCTAACCATATAAAACTTTTTGAAAATTTTATTTCTATAAAAATAACATTTTTACCTATTTTTATGATTTAATTCTATTAAATTGATTATATTAAATTAAATTATGTTTTAAAAGAAAATAATATGGAAAATAATTTATAAAATTATTTTCCACTTTTAACACATGTAAACCACCGTTCAAAAATGAAAATAATGTTTTTGCACTTTATTTATATTTAAATTCCTAATTATTTCATTATTAATGATAATAAATCAATTTAAAATACTGGAATATTAATATTTGGAGTTTAAAAACTCTAAAATACTGTATTTTATCTCAGAATAAACTTTACTTGAAATATTTATATTTATTTGGTTTATTATTATTCCACTCTTAATTTATATTTATTTAATTAAAACCAATTATGGTTTAATTCAAAAACTCTAGAATCCCCAAATTTAGACTATGAAACCCTAGGTGCCTATCCCAATAACCTTAGATTTTAAGCCCTCATAAACTTAGCCTTTGTGTGTTATCGTTTAAGTGATTTCTTTGGGAATCTCATTATTATCAACTCATCATATTTTGGGTGGTTACTTGCTTAACTTAAGGTGAGTTTACATAGCCCCTTTTTCTGTTTTACATTTCGGGGTGAAACATGTTTAAACATTTTATACACTATCATTTACTCATTCTTACATTGTAGAAACTTGTGATTCAATTATAAACATTCTATACACTATCATTTACTCGTTCTATCATTTGACTGTAACAAAAAGACACAGTACAATCATTAACATTGATCAAGCCGCCTGTTTAGATTATAGCGCTATAGGTCTGACAAACCCATCCCCCCGCATAAATTCAGGGATGATCGATAACAGTTACACTTTTACTAACTTGCGAGTTAGGTCTCAGTCGACACAAGGTTTGATTGTACAAAAGACGCATTGTTACATGTCGGACTCATATACTATCATTACTCATTATTATACTTCAACAATGATTGCTATACAACATATTGTTTTCAACTATATGCAAAACCTATGTATACTCACCAACTATTTATAGTTGACCCCCCATCTTTCCAACTAAACATGTTTTAGGTTTTATTTGCTATTGGAGGTTGTACAAGTCTTGGAACACATAGGAGCTTTGGACCTAGTTTATATTAATCAATTTTTGTAATCTCTTCTTGTAAGATAAATTGTAAATTGTTAAATATTAATCAACTTTCATTTAGTACCATGAGCTATTGAACAATCATCACTACGTAACATCCCGATGTTTCCGCCATCGGTTGGGGTGTTACAGATTGGTATCAGAGCCATGGTTATAGGGAATTAGGTTATTAGAAAAATAATCTAGTCTATAACCTTAGGACTTTAACCAGTACTTGCTTCAATTACTTGCAGCTCTACCTTATCCTTATCTCTATCCCTATCCTCATCCTTATTCTTAGCCTAACTTGGCCTTGCTTACTCTCTTTTACTTACTTGCTACAATCCTAACGTATTTCTAGATTATTAGGGTAAATCCCTTGGACTTAGATCTGATCTGTTTTGATAAGCCAACATCTTTGTTTATTCATGGTTAGATATTTACAATCTTTATGTTTCATTTTCATTTATACCCCCTCACTCCCGTATAAATTATAAGTTTTGAACCCCAAAATTTTGCAATTCAAATCTATTTTTGTTCCTATATAATTCCCCTATTAGCCTAAATTTCACGAATCATCTATGGATTTAACCACCACACTTCATTTTACAAACTTATAATATTACCCGTACGTTTAATTATTTTCAACACTTTACCCAAATCATATTATTGCCTTTTAAACATATTACATATTTTTAAATTGTAACCTCATAACCTGAGTATACCCTAGCACAAAACTAAAAATTTCTAAATTTTGTTGGATTTTCATTACCTAGAAATTTTACAAAATACATATTTTTGTCAAAGGATGTCCTCAAATTTAATTTCTAAATTCAAATGTTTATTCATTAGCATAACAAAGGATTTTCGATATAATGTCACTTTGATCTATAAAACCTAATGTCGTGTTTAAAATCTTCGATTAACCGAAATATTCTGATCTAAAGCGACTTAGTTTGTACTATTTAACAACTTTCGTTTTATATACAAAACCAGTTTTAAGAAGACAAACAATAAAATCTTTCCACCCTCACAAACAAAATTCAATCTCCAATTTCTCCATTGACACGTACTTATTTTCAAATTGTCTGATTCAATTATAAACATTCTATACACTATCATTTACTCATTCTATCATTTGACTGTAACAAAAAGACACAGTACAATCATTAACATTGATCAAGCCGCCTGTTTAGATTATAGCGCTATAGGTCTGACAAACCCATCCCCCCGCATAAATTCAGGGATGATCGATAACAGTTACACTTTTACTAACTTGCGAGTTAGGTCTCAGTCGACACAAGGTTTGATTGTACAAAAGGCGCATTGTTACATGTCGGACTCATATACTATCATTACTCATTATTATACTTCAACAATGATTGCTATACAACATATTGTTTTCAACTATATGCAAAACCTATGTATACTCACCAACTATTTATAGTTGACCCCCCCATCTTTCCAACTAAACATGTTTCAGGTTTTATTTGCTATTGGAGGTTGTACAAGTCTTGGAACACATAGGAGCTTTGGACCTAGTTTATATTAATCAATTTTTGTAATCTCTTCTTGTAAGATAAATTGTAAATTGTTAAATATTATTCAACTTTCATTTAGTACCATGAGCTATTGAACAATCATCACTACGTGACATCCCCATGTTTCCGCCATCGGTTGGGGTGTTACAGCGATATTCCCTTTCTCGATCCAACTTGTTGCCATTTTAAAATTCACTAGAAAAGAATGGATAATGGGATGGGTAAACAAATTAAGTAGGTGTGTCATATATATAGGGTTTTAAAATTTTGAGGAATTGGAATTAAATAATCCTAATTTTATCGGGTTGGAAGGCAATAATTTCAACTTGAAAGTTGGAATTTAACAGGCCTAACTTGTCATTGATTTTATTCCATTAGACCAAAACTAACTGGGGTTAACCCAATTAGTTTTCTGCTGACGTGGCAACCCACGTGGCGTATGACGTGGTAATAACTACCCAGTTTGCTGCCACGTTAGCATAAAACTGCCCGGTTGGCTGTCACGTCAGCAGAAAATTGCCTAGTTGACTGCCAAATGTACAGATTTTGACACGTCATACGCCACGTGGGCTGCCACGTCAGCAGGAAACTAACTGGGTTAACCCTAGTTAGTTTTGGTCCAATGGAATAAAATCCATGACAAGTTAGGCCTGTTAAATTCCAACTTTCAAGTTGGGATTATTACATTCTAACCCAGCAAAGTTGAGATTATTTAATTTCAATTCCCCTAAAATCGCAACGACTATTTTTGAATGGCCCACCAAATCCACCTGTTGTTCCTCGTTAACTGCCTATCGAAGTTGACAATGGCGCTCACGCAATGATTCATCTTTGTTTTTTTTTTTTTTTTTTGGGGGGGGGGGGGGATCTCATACCACGCGGGCTTAAGCCCATCACTACACACCTTTTAGGAATCTTTAGGTGGAGATAAAAATGTTGTAGCATGTATCGTCACATAGGGATGAGCTTGGGACGGTATCGGTACCAACCGATATCGATCCCGAAATGTCGATCCCAAAAATTCTAAAAATCCAATACCGATACCGAAAACATACGGTACGGTATCGGTTCAGTACCGGTATGGTATCGGTATTTTACCTTAAAATACCGATCCCGTACCGAAACCGAAAACCTCTAAATGTGAATACCGATACCGAACACCCTCGGTTCGATACGGGATCAATTCAGAATCGGTATCGGTTCGATATTCGGTGCAAAATGCTCATCCCTATCTTGACATGACAACACTTTTTTTTATCAATCAAGCCAGGATAACATATAGTCTTGTATGATAGTGGTGAAAATTTTAGATTAATATTTTACTAATTTATACTATTGTTTTTGCCTTTTCTCATCTAACTTCTAAACCATCTTGCAGATTTGTCTATTGACATAACTGCTCTCTCCGTACCAGGCACAACTTTAAGGCTCAATCCAAGGCTTTCTAAAGTATAGACATGGACAAATCATGTAAAGCTATGGATCTCATTCATTGCTTGAGGTACAAGTAACTATATCTTAAAAAATAATGGTTCTAAAAAAAGATATAATTTCACTACAAGGATTCAGAGGAATCAGATGCTTTCTTTATTTGAAAAAATCACTAAACGAGCGTGTTTGTCTAGTAAATGTTAGGGGAAGGGGCCCTTCCTTTATTTTTTTTTTTTCCATTTTAACCGATCCTTATGTCACATCATTTCATTTATTTACTTCACTAAAACACTAGGCAGCACTCCATTGATTCTTTTATTTATTTTCATTTAAATATATTTCTAAACCCTTATTTTATATTACCTAGGGCTGTTCAAAATCGGATAATCCAAAATTCGAATCCGAAAAATCCGAAAATCCGAATCCGAATTATCCGAAATTTTGGATAATCCGATTTTCGGATATCCGAAAATCGGATTATCCGAAATTTCGGATTCGGATTCGGATCCTGATTTTGAAAATTTTCGGATAATCGGATTATCCGAATCCGAATATTAAATATATATATATATATATATATATATATATATATATATATATAAATATATATAATATTATATACACTACATAATACAATACACAATCCTAAATCCTTAATCCTTCTAACTCTAAGTCCATACTCCTCTAATCCATAGTTGTTGCTCTCTCTTCTCTCCTCTATAATAGCCCCCGTCCACCTCGTATCCGACCTCCACAGCCCCCTTCCATCAAAATAATAAGTTTGTTTTTTTATATATTTGTTGTTCAAATTTCGTTTATCTAACTTCGATTTTTGTTTTTTTAATAGGTTCACGTTTTAGGCATAAAGGAGAACGTTTTTTATAGTTTTTTTTTATTATTTTTTATTATTTTTAAAATTTTTTTTTTAAGTTTCGGATTATCCGTTGGATGATTCGAATCCGAATCCGAAATTTCGGATATCCGAAATTCGGATATCCGAAATTTCGGATTCGGATTCGGATCTCAATATTGACTATCCGAAATTTCGGATTATCCGAAATTCGGATATCCGAAATTTGGATTATCCGATTTTGAACACCCCTAATATTACCCACGGTTTAAATATTACTACCGCCCCATTACTTCACACGGCCAAAAAAAATTAATGTCATTGAATCGTCCACCTATAACGGCCAGTAATTAAATTTTTGCATGAATCGTCCCACCTAAACGGTCAGTAATTGAATTTCAAACATTTAAACCGTTCAAAAAATGTATATAAAAACCGTTCCACCATGGTGTAAAACTCACACAAACCCACGGTTTAAACAAACAAACACCCATACACACTCTACATAAAGATGACTCGCTGGAAGCCTGGAACGAGGAAGAGGAGATTGCGTTGGTGGTGTGCTACAAAGACGCCCAAAACGACCTGACTCTACAACAACGTCCACGTTCGATGGGGAGGGGCTCGGGCTCGCACCCGGAGGGGTTCTGGGACCGCGTACTGGCCGATTTCAATTAGCAAGTCAGCAACGACCGGACCATCGAGAGCCTGTAGCGGAAGTGAACCGATCTCAACAATAAGTGTGATCGGTGGACCGCTCTCCACGACCGCACGTTGAGGGAGCACCCGGGCATCGACCCAGAGTTGGCTATCGAGTTCACACATGTGGACTATACGGCTCGATACAACAACAGTTTTGACCATGTCGAGGCATGACAATTCTTGCGGCAACTTTAAGCTTTTTTTATTTTGTTTTACTGTATTTTAATTTTACGTTTAATATTAATGAATTTATGTTTTTTTTATTTAATTAGGTTTTTTATTTAATTAGGTTTTAATTTATTTTTATGATTTATTTAAATTTAAACGGGACCATAAATATACCATAAATACACGGCTTAAACAATAAAATACACGGTTTAAATAATAAAAAAGACGGCTTAAATAAAAATAATAATTATATTAAATCAAAATTAATAAATATACGGTTTTCAATCCGTTAACTAGAACCAAAATTTGGTCCACAGATCCACTACCAGCACTGGTGGCGGTGGCGTTACCATGCTGATAGTAGGATACACGTGACCAATTCTGATAGCGGCTCGTCCCCTTAGAAAATAGATATTTCTTTTCTCTTCTTCACATAAAAAGTTTGGTTTTTTATTTTATTTTTTTTCTAAGATCTATTAATCTATATCTATATCTATACTATATTATAAAGCATGAGGGAAGGATTCCAACAAAATTTTAGTAATTACAACATATAATGCATATGGTATAATGCCCTAATGAAGTTAGTAAGAGGGCAAAATAGTATTTTTATATGAATATTAAATTGTTCATGAAATAGATGTAAATGAATAATGCATGTATTAAATTAAAGGGAAATCCATAAGTTTTTCTAACAAATAATTTAATTGTTATAATGTGTGTGTGTGTATATATAATTACTGATCCCTACCAATTGTGTTACTGTAGCATGATGCGAACCACAACGAAAAAACCAGACGATATACAAAGCTAACCGTTGCATAACAACAAAGTCGGTTAGGGTTAAGTGAGCTTTATAATGATAATAAACACTCAATAGTAATGACGATAAACACTCAATAGTTTCTAAGCTGGTATAACATTAATCTTGAAGTTCTTCTCATAAATTTGTATGTATAAAAAATATGACTTAAAATAAAATACAAGTTTCCTAAAGAATTTAAAAAGACTAAGAAGTAAATATCAAAATGAAATTAAAAATATATTATTTATATGTATAAAAAATATGAATTAAAATAAAATACAAGTTTTATACTTGGAGTAATATTATGTTAAGAAATTATATATATATATATATATATATATATATAATTTTCAATGAAATCTATAAATGTAATCCTAAAGAATTTAAAAAGACTAGGAAGTAAATATCAAAATGTAATTAAACGTATATGAGTTGTAGACTTAATAATTATGTGGTTAAAACTTCTTGACTTCATAAAACCAAAAGCCCAAATAAATAAATAATACAACCTTTCATGTACTGATACATAATCCGATACATAATTAGCTTTAAATAGTCAGTTTTTTTTCGATCTTATAAATTGTGATGTCAAACAAGGGGAGGAAAAACCAATTATAGATTGTTGTTTGATTCCCTCCCAGTTTCATCATCCGTTGTCCCATGGTATTTCCACAACCACATCACATGGATTATCAAATCCTAAAAACATTAGTAGCTACCTACGGAAAAACCAAAGTTGTACTAGACTTCCAGACCATCAAATCTCGTTGTGTGCCACCACAAAGACTCGTCGACAGCCGCGATTGTTTTTTAGGTGCAAAAAAATAGAGTTGCGTCTGATTGCATTTGAGTCTAAAAGAAGTAATTTTGTTTGATGTTAAAACGAAGTGTAATTTTTAACTTTTCTCTTTACTTGTAAATGTCATGGTATAGTGGAGTGCAGATAATTTTCAACTACTTGATTTGCTAAGATCAAGCCTTAGGATTTGGTTGTCTAATGTCTATTATAGAGAGAAAATTTCAGTAGCAACTATAACATGTAAATCTTAGTTCTTTTTATCATATATACATAAGTTGTATAAATCTTAGATATTTTGTACAAATAAAGCATTTGAAAATTTTAGAAATTTCAAGAATTTGAAGATATCTTTTATTTGGTTATGATAACAAAATCTCCCATATTGTCTATCCACATTAGATTTAAATAAATATTATTATGAAATTTGATTATGATAACAATATCATTAAACATTAATAATATCTTTGAATAAAAGCTATTTACGAGGTTGGGTACATATATATAAATGACATGTAGTTTGTATAACGACTTCTCATGGTATCTTCACTTCATTGACCACTTGATTATCTTAACCATTTTGTTTTTCAATTGCATATTGTCAACTCCGCTGTAACGCGTGGGCTCCACACTAGTATAAACTAATGGTACAATGACACGAGTGTTCTTATGCATTAAGTTTTATCCATAGCAATGTCTCGACCCCGGGGGGCATGTGTTCGTGTTTAGTAGGTTAGGGTTTGTCGTCCAGAAAGGGGTGGCGGCGCAACTTGTTGCCCGTCTGCCCGTTATCTCCATGTAATTTTTTCCGAAAACTAGTAATGAATTGAAATTTTCTTAAAAAAAAAAATTAAAAAATTAGAAGAGTATCTCTAAATCAATTAGTATTAAGTGTGTTTTGAGTTACCAGCAAGACACCTTTGAATCAATTAGTAAACCTCTTATCTATTAAGTTTTAAAATGACGCATGAAAATTTTACCGCTTAATCTATTCACCCGTGCTCATAACCCTTAGCCGACCGCTCACTCACCACATCCTCCAACACCAACTAGTCAAACCTCTTACTGTTTCAGAGTCTCTTACCCAATCAGACCTCTTTGATAGGCCAACACTTACTAGCGTAGAGGCTGCCAACCTGCCTACAAGTCTTTCACACATTAAAAATTTAAATCTAAATAAGATATCTCTCTAGTGCTAACTGTCGATCCAAGGTCATCATTGCACCAACAACTTTGTCTCTCTTTGAAGAATAGGTTTGTGGAATAATTGTTTAACAACAACATTAGACGGGAAATTTTATTGTAAGACATGATCATTAGCCCATTAATCAACTAAGACCGAACCTTAAGATATATTTGAATTGTTTTCATTGGTTCGGCTTTTGCTAGGTTTAACCGACCCGTATTGAACCCTATAAAAACCATAACTTGATCACCAACAAACGTAAAATAAAAAACTGGACACTCGACATGCATTTTACACACGATTATACAAAAATGAATCTTTGACAACCGTCCAACAATTTAGGAATTAAAAAATCATCACATTTTTTAAACCATGCATTAAATACAAATTGACCAAGACATGATAGGGTTGCTATAGACATCCAATTTAATGAAAATAAAAATAAGTAAATAATAATCTATTTATAAATTACTAGAGGGGTGTGTGCGCGATGCAGTGAGGAAGACTGAAGACAACACGCTATCATAGACACCGATATAACGCTGGAACAATTAATTTGTAAAGTGTCATATATATTTGAAAGTTTATATAATCAGGTAAATATGAAACCGTATAAAAAAAACAATTTTGAGAATCTCGTTAAAAAAATTAATTGCTTACATAATCAAATTTCTATTTTTTTTTTTGCTAATTTAAACTTTTGAAAAGTTATGCAAAAATACAACCTCTTCTTCCTCAAAGTATTATGTAATAATTAGTTATCCTATTAATTCAATTTGCGTATTGATCGGATTTAGAAAGCTAGAAACAATTGGGTGTTCAACAACATCCCAATTAAAACTGATAGCTTATGTGTAGAGATTAAATCTTACATCTACTTATGGCTCAAGAAACACTTAAAATAACTTTCATTAGAGTGGTCTAGATGAAGTGGCGAAGCTTGACCCGAAACTTGGGGGGGTCGGAAGTCACCGGGGGGTCAGAAGTCATTAGTTTCGGGGGGGTCAAAACCTTATATACCAAAAAATTTCTATACGAATACTATATAATCGGAACTTCTGAACGAAAATTCGGGGGGTTGGCCGCTCCTCCCCGCCCCTTAAAAGTTGCCCCCTGTCTAGATGGATAGATTTTGATGTTTAGTTAGCTTGTTTTTTGTGGTCGCTTAGTTTTGTTGTCCGTGCCCTTGGCTAGCTTTTTGTTAGCGGGGTTGTGTTTTTCTTTCTAATAAAAGTTGTCGTTCAAAAATATATTTATAAATTCAGTTTACTTTCATTAATATGCGGTTCTATTAGTCAATATTATGCTTCACCCCTAAAATGTAGAGAGTTAAAATCGTTTAGTGTGTAAGTGTGATGTATTTATCCTAAAAAAATCTAGTAAACTGGGGAGGCTTCCAGTTCGATCTCTACTAGGTGTAAATTCTGTAAATATGGGCGAGCACCATTAGAAAAGATTCGAACTTAGAGAGAGTGTTTAAGAGTCATTGCTCGCCCTTTAAGAAGCCGAGACTGTCAAATTGCTAGCCGTGCTGCCGTTAAACAAAATACCCTAAAA
This sequence comes from Ambrosia trifida, assembly GCA_028751855.1. Lineage (NCBI taxonomy): Eukaryota > Viridiplantae > Streptophyta > Magnoliopsida > Asterales > Asteraceae > Ambrosia > Ambrosia trifida. The sequence continues at coordinate 60,395,451 of CM054124.1, read as the reverse complement.
AAATCCAAAAAAACTGTTGTTAAAAAATAATAATAAAGTTGAAAACTTTTTCCTCGATCTACCAAATCTACCCCTAGACCTTGTCTTTGGATTTAGACTTAACTAACACTTATTTCATTTTCCATACTAAATTCTCATCTACTCATTCATTAACCAATCAAACAACACAACACATATCTTCTTCTATATACTCCTCCATTACATGCTCTCCATCTTTCTTAACTGATTCACTGCAAAGACTCTAATACCTCACATGGTTAGTTGACTTCTTAATCTGATTGTGTTTCATGATTACTATTTTCTGCTTAAGTGTTAATCTTTTTAGTTCTTGGTAATTCAAACTAACAATTGTTTTGATTACCTTGACAGCATGTTTTTATGGTATTATAAGTTCTTGATTATCTAAAAGTTTTAATCTTTATGATTCTTGGTACTTCAATATATTCAAACTAACATTTGTTTTATTATTTTAACAGAATTTGTGTATTTTTATGTAAGTTTCTTGATTGGTTCAAGAATGGGTAGGGGTAAGGGGAAAGGGAAGAAACTGAGTTTAACAGACAACAATGGTGATCCTACAAGTGGAGAAGACGAAAATACCCTTGGACCGAAACGAAGGGGTAGGCCCGAAAAGCCTTTAATGGATGAAGAAGTTGAAAAGATTGAAGAAGAAGAAGATGACGATGAAGATGCAAGTTTTGATGTTAATGGGAATAAGAGGAAAAGAGATAAAGTGGGAAAGAAGAAGGGCAATTTAGTAAAAGAGGAAAGCCCGAATGGTGCCCGGTCTAATGGGTTTCGCCATATTGGGAGCCGAAGGAAGAACAAACCTCACCGAGCAGCTGAAGTTGGTGTCGAATGCACGTGAAAAAATGACAAATTTGCCCCTCCATTTGAGGTCCCGCGTCGATGTATGGTCATGTTTTCTTAATGTATGTTTTCGGTTTTATTATATGGGGACTTTTGACCAAACATTTAAGCCTAGAACCGGTGTTTTGCACTGGTTCGGTGTTATATGTGTTGGTTCTTTTGTTCGTCTCCCATTATCTTGTTTAGGGTTATTTTCGCCGTCTCTTCTAAATATCTTGTGAATTTATGTATGATCTTAGGTCGAGTTAAACTTGTTGGGTATGAATTATGAAATATGATTTGAACAATTTTTTTTTCTTGGTACTCATGAGAATCCACTACGAGAAAAACTTACTGGACCTAACCAATAAGATCAAATAAAACGTGAGTTACTTTTTTCATACAGGTTTAAAAAATATGTAATTTGTTATTTATGCCCGCCTGCCTGCTATATTTATGTTATTTTTTCAGTCATGGAATGAAAGCATTTTGTTAAAAAAAATTATTATTATAATGTTTGGTTAAAATAAGAAGCTAACAGTTACTTAAAAATTTGGTGATAGAGGTGGTTGTCTAGGTGAGTGGAATAATAATAATAGACAGTTGGTGTTGTTGAGATTTCATACTCAAATGTGGTCCAAACCAGTGGGCTGTAGGCCCGGTTAGTGATGAGGACCAACTTGTAGTACTTTTTGTGGCCCAGCCCATCATAGCTGTGTTGAGGGTTGACGTCTGGATATTAGTGGTTTTTATTTATTTTTATCAATCATCAAAATGGTTTTTTATTTATTTTTTCTTAAAACTATTAGTGGTTTTAGGAAATAAGGTTTCTTTATGGTATGCTATAAACACTAATAATGTTTTACATAATAAAGACTTTGATTATATCAAAAGTCAGTGTGATTTTAAACAATAACATATTTTGTGAAAAGAAATAAATTAAGTGTTCGGGTTAAATTTTTTTAACGGCTAATTTTCTCCCTTAATTTTTTACACCCTTTATTACACATTTTTTTCCATTCCCTTTTAAATACACTTTTTTTTTTTTACCTCTTATGAGGCTTGAACTCCTAACCTTCCCTTTAAAACCCCAATATTTTTACCACCACACCACAAGAGGTGGGGCGTGTGACACCCGGCAAATTCTGGTTAACAACGTTGTCTAGATGAAAGTCTACCTTAGCGAGTCACGCGTATATTGTACTTAACTGGGTTAGTTAAGTCGGGTTATAGTTCGGGAACTATTGGTTTAGTCTAGAGGATCATTGGATGTTGGTCTAGAGGTTCATTAGATGTCGGTCCTTAACCAAGTGTACAAACGGTGACGATCGGTAGGATCGTCAGGGCATACGGAACGTACGAGTCTCGAGTCCCGGGAATTGGTGAACGAGTGTAAATATGTGTATTTACTTGTGTTATGTGTTTACAATCATTATATGACTTGTCGGTACGTGAATAGGTATTAACATATGTTAAAACGGGGTTTAACGCGCAAAACGCACGAAACCAACCCCTATAGGCGAGTAGGAGGTCTACTCCCCTATAGGGGAGGCGAGTAGGGAACCCTAAGGGCGAGTAGGCCCCTACTCGTGTGTAGCTAAGGGCGAGTAGGCCCAATCACATGAACTTTCAGGCGATTACAAGCCCTAATCGCCTGAAACTGCTGCATACTCGCTAGTAACGTGCTGGACGACTAGAAACACCTATAAATACAATGCTTAACCTCCTAAACTTCCTAATATCAACCCTAGTCGTCCCATAACCGCCCCAAACACATAAACAACCTCTGGAAGGCGATTTTGATCAAAAACACAAGGTTTCAAGGTCTAACCATCATTCTTTCATAATCCTAAGGTTTGATTCTCATCCATAACACTTTGTAAACGTTTTTAATCAATCCCTAATGGTCCAGACCTGTTCATAAACGAAAAAGCTTTCTGAAAATCGTCAATAAGGGTTGTTAATCGGATTATAACTAATATACGTGCGTTATGGGCGTGTATGATTAGAAAGATAGGATTTTTATGATTCTTGATGATGATTTGATGGGTTATCATGCTAGGTCAGGATTGATATTGATAGTATGATGATAGAAATCTCAGTAATTGGATAATAGTGTTATGATTACATGTGTTAGTATGATGTTGCATGCTATGTGAATGGTGTTTGGATTACTTGGTTGCATGCAGGACTGATTATACGAGATTAAACGAAGGATTTTGGGTTAAACATGTTTAGGAAAGTGTTTGGGATGATATTGGGTGGTTACACACGTTCTGGATCTGATTTGGAGCGTTAAACGCGCGAAAAACCGGAACAGCAAGGTTACAGGCGAGTAGCATTCCTAATCGCCTATGTTATAGGCGAGTAGGATGCTAATCGCCCATAATACAGGCGAGTAGAGGTCTACTCTTGTGTAAGATCAGGTGATTAGCCCTAATCACTAGTAAGTTCAGGGGAGTAGCCCTAATCACTAGTAAGTTCAGGGGAGTAGCCCTAATCACTAGAAAGTTCAGGGGAGTAGCCCCTAATCGCCTATAATAGAGGGGAGTAGCCCCTAATCGCCTATAATAGGGGCGAATAGGACTTCTAATTACTAGTTGACTTTCCTAATTGCTAGTTGACTTTTCCTAATCGCGTGTACTGCTGCTGTAAGTGTAAATTAGCATTCCGAGACCCGATTTAACATGTAGTAACATGCTAGGAACCCCGTAACATGTCTAATAACTTGGTAACATATATTTGGATGTATTTCGGTGATACGTGAACTATGTGCTATAACTTGTTGTGCGTTAACGTATGTTAAGTGTACTTGCGTTATTGTATGTTTTGGAGCGTAAACATAACACGGGGAGTCTCGGGTCACCAATGGGATGTCGAGTCTTGTACTTTGGGTCGGTTAAACAGTCACGGTGTTTTCAAACGAACTTGGTTATGGTCTGGACATCTAGGGACTAATTAACCTGCGGGTTATTAGTCTAAGTACTTGTAACTGTCGTATGTTAGGTCGCCGCTTTACGGGACTAGCATAGCAGCTGAGTTTACTCGGGTTAAGGAGTAACGCAACTTAAGGTGAGTTTACGGCCCCTCTTTTAAACTGGTTATATACTTTCGGGGGAGAAAACATGTGTTAAAACGATTAATTGGTAACTACTGTCATACTATGGGTTTCTATTGTGTACTACACGATCTTTGGAAGTCCCGGGGGGAACCATGAATGTGCGGGTTTGCACAACGGGGAAATGTGAATAGCGCTATTGGGAGTGACCAACCCCGCTCGTCGACTTGGAGGGTCGGCGGGTGCATATTGTCTCAAACAGGAACAACAGGAACAACAGGAACTACATCGGGCATACTTTTGGTATTCGCGTTAGTAATGGTTTTCCAATCGTGGTAGTAACAAAACGTACGCCTAGCTAGCGTATACTGGTTTTCTATTTGTTATAGTATGGACAGGTGGACTTGGTACTTGGATACAAAACCTGTAAACTCACCAGCATTTTTGTGCTGACGTAAACTTTTACATGTTTTCTCAGGTCGCTAAGGTAGCACGACTGGACTAGGGCGCACGCGTCTGCACGGCGTCTTAATAGGGTTGCATGGTCTTTTGAACGTTGAACTATTGTTTCATTATTGAGATATTGTTTTTAAATAAGCTTCCGCTGTAAACGGGGATTTTAAACTATGTTTTGAAATTGCATTTATGTTCATTTAGACTTGTTTATTGTGATCGTTGGTTTGGATCCTGGTTTGTCATGCGCCTCGCGGTAAAACTCCGCAAGTGGATTTTGAGGGTGTGACAGATTGGTATCAGAGCCAGGTTATAGTGAACTAGGACTGCATGTAGAGTCTAGTCTATAGCCGAGTCGCACACACTAGACGATCACATGGTACTAAACGTTATAGTGGTTTACGTATGGTCTTGTCGGGGTGTCTCTAAATCATTGGTCTTTCTACGTTACATCATCCGTTCTATCTTAGGTTGGGTTACTTGTTTTCTAGGCAGTGTGGTCTGTTGGAGTAACTCGTGTGCTCTTGAGATTTGTCCAAGGCTCGGACATCTCCCTTTCGCACTCCAATAGAAACACTTGTCATGAACTACCGTAGTATTACGGTGTATAGCTAAGAGTCTATGTTCGGTGATTTGAACTTTGAACTAGGAGAACACTTGGAGGACCATGTAGAGCGTTTTATCATTTTGGGTGCACACAAAATCATAAAACGAAATGCATGGAAGCCCTAGTGAGCTCTGGGTTTGAGGGGATAGTCCTGGATTGGATCTAGCTTTGATCTTGTGAACATTAGTGGTTATCTTTAACTGCGAAACTAAATTTTCTCGTTCTTTCTGCCAGAATCATGTCTGGAGTGCGTGGAGGACGTGGAGGTGGTCGCAATGGTGGACGTGGTGGTGGTCGCGGTGGTGCTGGTGGTCGTGGTGGAGGTATTAACCTATCACAGGCTGATCTGAACAACTTGCTCCAAGCTGCCTTCCAGTTAGGGCACAACGGTGGTGGTAAGTTGTTTTATCCGTTTTCTTTGCCTCATTGGTGAATCTTGTTTACGTTATTCGTGGTTTCTCATACGTTTCATTTCAGGTGGTCCTGTTGACCCACCCCCACCCATGTGCACCTACAAGATGTTCCGGGACTGTAAGCCCCAGGAATTCTCTGGCACTGAGGGTGCGGTTAGCTTGCTAAGGTGGTTGGAGAAAGTGGAGTCGGTATTTCTGATGTGTAACTGTCTTCCAGAAGATCGGGTGAAGTATTATGCTGCGTTATTTCAGGACGTGGCATTGACTTGGTGGAATGGCATTACCCAGAACATGCGTATTGGGGAGGCATATGCTATGCCATGGGAGAACTTTGTGCAGTTGCTGAAGCGTGAGTATTGCCCGAGGGAAGAGGTACAGAAACTGGAGCATGAGGTGTGGAACCTCAAGATGACTGGGTCGGAAATTGAGAAGTATACTGTGAGACGGAATGAGTTGGCAGTGCTGTGTCCCGATCTGCACGTGCCAGAGTATCGTAGGATTGAACATTATGTCTCAGGGTTAGTGCCGGAAATTGCAGGGTTGGTGGCTGCTGGAAATCATCCTACTTATGCGGAGGTAGTTCGATCGGCCCATAGGATGACCAACTTAAAAGTGAATGAGGGGATTTTGCCTGCGAAGGGTTCAACAGTTAAGGCCCCAGAGAACAACAAGCGCAAGTGGGAAAATGACGGGAAAGGATCTGGGTCTGCACAGCAGGGTAAAAGGTTTGATAATGGGGGTTCATCTTCTTCGGGTAACAAGCAGGGTGGTTATGCGGGAAAACTGCCCAAATGCAACAAGTGTGGACGCCATCACCAAGGGAACTGCGACAGTAACCGTTGTCACCGCTGCCAGCGAACAGGGCATTATGCTAAGGATTGTCGGGCTACACTTCCATCGACTCAGGCTCCGACTAACAGCTCAGCTCCGACTACTCAGGGGACTACAGGGAAACAAGGATGCTACAACTGTGGTGACACTGGGCATTACAAGAAGGATTGCCCAAAACTGAAGCAGGGTGGGAACAACGGGAATGGTAACAACGGGGGCGGCGGCAGAAATGCACGTGCCTTCGTCATCGGAGCTGCTGAGGCTAGGCAGGACCCTGATACAGTCACCGGCACGTTTCTTCTCAATAATCATTCTGTTAGCGTGTTGTTTGATTCTGGTGCCGACAAGAGTTTTGTATCCATGGATGTTAGTCGACTGCTAGATGTAGTACCCGTATCATTAGAGACCAAGTATATTATTGAGTTGGCTGACGGTAAAACGATTGAAGCTACTAGTGTTCTTCGGGAGTGTCAATTAGAGTTGTCGGGTTTATCGTTCCCCATCGACCTTATGCCGGTACCTTTGGGTAGTTTTGACGTTGTAGTAGGAATGGATTGGTTATCTTTGTATCGCGCGGAGATCGTCTGTTACGATAAGGTTATTCGGATTCCTCTCCCTGATGGAGAATTCCTTTCCGTGTACGGTATCAAGGGTGGTGTTCCGCTAAACATCATCTCTAGCATGAAAGCCCTTAAGTGTCTTCGAAAGGGCTATCCAGCTGTTTTGGCGCTTTTATCTGTTTCCTCTGTTGAGGAGAAAAAGATCGACGACATTCCGGTGGTACGCGAGTTTCCTGATGTTTTTCCCGATGATTTATCTGGCCTTCCTCCTCATCGTCAAGTCGAGTTCGGTATTGATCTTGTACCAGGGGCTGCTCCTATTGCTCGGGCCCCCTATCGTCTTGCACCTCCCGAGATGCAGGAATTGTCTAGTCAGTTACAGGAACTCTTGGACAAGGGTTTCATCCGACCAAGTTCTTCCCCTTGGGGAGCCCCGATTTTATTTGTTAAGAAGAAGGATGGGAGTTTCCGATTATGCGTAGACTACAGAGAACTGAACAAATTGACCGTCAAGAACCGTTATCCTCTTCCACGTATTGATGATCTGTTCGACCAGCTTCAGGGTTCTAGTTATTATTCCAAGATCGATTTGAGGTCCGGTTATCACCAGCTGCGCGTCAGGGAGGCTGACGTTGCGAAGACTGCTTTTCGAACACGTTATGGCCATTTCGAATTCTTGGTCATGCCTTTCGGTCTCACGAACGCACCAGCGGTTTTCATGGACTTGATGAACCGCGTCTGTAAACCATATTTGGACAAATTCGTCATTGTGTTTATTGATGACATTCTGATCTACTCCAAGAACGAGACCGAACACGGGGAACATCTGCGGTTAGTTTTGGAACTTTTGCGACGGGAGCAACTTTACGCCAAGTTCTCAAAGTGTGACTTTTGGTTACGCGAAGTTCAATTCCTAGGACATGTGGTTAATGAACTAGGGATTCATGTCGATCCAGCCAAAATCGAAGCGATCAAGGACTGGGGAGCACCAAAGACGCCAACTGAGGTGCGGCAATTCCTAGGCCTTGCGGGCTACTATCGTCGTTTCATTCAGGGGTTCTCGAAGATTGCTCAACCCCTCACCACTCTCACTCAGAAGGATAGGAAGTTCGACTGGGGTGAATCACAAGAGTCAGCGTTTGAAGAACTGAAGTCTAAACTGTGTTCTGCTCCTATTTTGTCTTTACCTGAGGGTCCTGATGATTTCGTTGTCTACTGTGATGCTTCCATTCATGGACTCGGTTGCGTGTTGATGCAACGCGAGAAAGTGATTGCGTATGCTTCTCGTCAACTTAAGGTGCACGAGAAGAACTACACAACTCATGACTTAGAGTTGGGTGCCGTGATATTCGCGTTGAAAATTTGGAGACATTACTTGTACGGTACCAAATGCACCATTTACACCGATCACAAGAGTCTCCAACATATTTTCGACCAACAACATTTGAACATACGGCAACGTCGTTGGATCGAACTTCTGAACGACTATGATTGTGCTATTAAGTACCATCCTGGCAAGGCGAATGTTGTAGCAGACGCCTTGAGCAGGAAGGAATCTACTAAACCTCGTCGCGTTCGGGCGTTGCAGCTCACCATTCATTCGTCACTACCTGATCAACTCCGTTCTGCCCAGTTGGAAGCTTTGAAGGAGGAAAACCTTAAAGCTGAAACCATGCACGGTGCCGACAAGCACCTCGAGCAAAGGCCTGATGGCCTGCACTACTTCGCAGAACGCATATGGGTTCCTTTATTCGGGGGACTACGGGAGCTTGTCCTTGATGAGGCTCATAAGTCCCGGTATTCTATTCATCCTGGTTCGGATAAGATGTACCAAGATCTAAAGGTGCTTTACTGGTGGCCAAACATGAGGTCGGACATAGCCTCATACGTGAGCAAATGCTTGACCTGTGCTAAAGTCAAGGTGGAATACCAGAAACCGTCGGGTCTCCTGCAACAACCTGAAATTCCGGAATGGAAATGGGAACGGATTACTATGGATTTTGTCACACAACTTCCTAAATCACCAAGCGGGAACGACAAGATATGGGTGATTGTCGATCGGTTGACGAAATCAGCCCATTTTCTTGCTATTAAGGAGACCGACACCATGGATCGTTTGGCTCGTCTTTACTTGAAAGAAGTTGTTTCTAAGCACGGGGTACCAGTTTCTATTATCTCGGATCGTGACTCCCATTTTACTTCTCACTTTTGGAAGTCTTTGCACAAGGCTTTGGGTACCCAACTAGACATGAGTACGGCTTACCATCCACAGACTGACGGTCAGAGTGAGCGTACGATTCAAACTTTAGAAGACATGCTGCGGGCATGTGTGATCGATTTTGGCAAAGGTTGGGAAGCTCATCTACCGTTAGTAGAATTCTCGTACAATAACAGTTATCACACGAGCATCAAGGCTGCCCCGTTCGAAGCACTGTACGGACGGAAATGCCGTTCTCCTCTTTGCTGGGCTGAAGTGGGTGAGAGTCAACTCACTGGGCCTGAACTAGTGTACGAAACTTCGGAAAAGATCGTACAGATTCGTAATCGGTTGGCGGCGGCACGGGACCGGCAAAAGAGTTATGCTGATCAGCGTCGCAAACCACTGGAATTCCAAGTCAATGACAAGGTACTTCTAAAAGTCTCACCGTGGAAGGGCGTCATACGCTTTGGGAAGCGTGGCAAACTCAATCCGCGATATGTCGGCCCATTTACGATCCTGGAACGGATTGGGCCGGTGGCATATCGACTTGATCTACCGACGGAGCTCGGTAACGTACACAACGTCTTTCACGTGTCAAACTTGAAGAAGTGTCTGGCTGACGAGTCTCTCATCGTTCCACTGGAAGAGATCAAGGTTGATGATCGTCTTCGGATTGTGGAAGAACCTGTAGAGATCCTTGATTACAAGATTCGTAGCCTGCGTCACAGCAAGATTCGTATCGTTAAGGTTCGGTGGAACTCGGACCGGGGACCGGAATATACATGGGAACGGGAGGATCAGATGAAGTCTAAGTATCCTCATCTTTTTCCTAAGGAAGCGTTCGAGTCGAGACATGTCTCTTCGGCAGCTGAATGAATCTCGGGTCGAGATTCCTTTTAACGTGGGGATGATGTGACAACTCGGGTAAATCTCTCTCTTTTGGTTTCTATCTTTTGTTTGTTCCTTCGTTATTTCTTTTGTTCTTTTGGTACTTGAGCAATTTTCGGGACGAAAATTCTTTTAACGTGGGGATGATGTGACACCCGGCAAATTCTGGTTAACAACGTTGTCTAGATGAAAGTCTACCTTAGCGAGTCACGCGTATATTGTACTTAACTGGGTTAGTTAAGTCGGGTTATAGTTCGGGAACTATTGGTTTAGTCTAGAGGATCATTGGATGTTGGTCTAGAGGTTCATTAGATGTCGGTCCTTAACCAAGTGTACAAACGGTGACGATCGGTAGGATCGTCAGGGCATACGGAACGTACGAGTCTCGAGTCCCGGGAATTGGTGAACGAGTGTAAATATGTGTATTTACTTGTGTTATGTGTTTACAATCATTATATGACTTGTCGGTACGTGAATAGGTATTAACATATGTTAAAACGGGGTTTAACGCGCAAAACGCACGAAACCAACCCCTATAGGCGAGTAGGAGGTCTACTCCCCTATAGGGGAGGCGAGTAGGGAACCCTAAGGGCGAGTAGGCCCCTACTCGTGTGTAGCTAAGGGCGAGTAGGCCCAATCACATGAACTTTCAGGCGATTACAAGCCCTAATCGCCTGAAACTGCTGCATACTCGCTAGTAACGTGCTGGACGACTAGAAACACCTATAAATACAATGCTTAACCTCCTAAACTTCCTAATATCAACCCTAGTCGTCCCATAACCGCCCCAAACACATAAACAACCTCTGGAAGGCGATTTTGATCAAAAACACAAGGTTTCAAGGTCTAACCATCATTCTTTCATAATCCTAAGGTTTGATTCTCATCCATAACACTTTGTAAACGTTTTTAATCAATCCCTAATGGTCCAGACCTGTTCATAAACGAAAAAGCTTTCTGAAAATCGTCAATAAGGGTTGTTAATCGGATTATAACTAATATACGTGCGTTATGGGTGTGTATGATTAGAAAGATAGGATTTTTATGATTCTTGATGATGATTTGATGGGTTATCATGCTAGGTCAGGATTGATATTGATAGTATGATGATAGAAATCTCAGTAATTGGATAATAGTGTTATGATTACATGTGTTAGTATGATGTTGCATGCTATGTGAATGGTGTTTGGATTACTTGGTTGCATGCAGGACTGATTATACGAGATTAAACGAAGGATTTTGGGTTAAACATGTTTAGGAAAGTGTTTGGGATGATATTGGGTGGTTACACACGTTCTGGATCTGATTTGGAGCGTTAAACGCGCGAAAAACCGGAACAGCAAGGTTACAGGCGAGTAGCATTCCTAATCGCCTATGTTATAGGCGAGTAGGATGCTAATCGCCCATAATACAGGCGAGTAGAGGTCTACTCTTGTGTAAGATCAGGTGATTAGCCCTAATCACTAGTAAGTTCAGGGGAGTAGCCCTAATCACTAGTAAGTTCAGGGGAGTAGCCCTAATCACTAGAAAGTTCAGGGGAGTAGCCCCTAATCGCCTATAATAGAGGGGAGTAGCCCCTAATCGCCTATAATAGGGGCGAATAGGACTTCTAATTGCTAGTTGACTTTCCTAATTGCTAGTTGACTTTTCCTAATCGCGTGTACTGCTGCTGTAAGTGTAAATTAGCATTCCGAGACCCGATTTAACATGTAGTAACATGCTAGGAACCCCGTAACATGTCTAATAACTTGGTAACATATATTTGGATGTATTTCGGTGATACATGAACTATGTGCTATAACTTGTTGTGCGTTAACGTATGTTAAGTGTACTTGCGTTATTGTATGTTTTGGAGCGTAAACATAACACGGGGAGTCTCGGGTCACCAATGGGATGTCGAGTCTTGTACTTTGGGTCGGTTAAACAGTCACGGTGTTTTCAAACGAACTTGGTTATGGTCTGGACATCTAGGGACTAATTAACCTGCGGGTTATTAGTCTAAGTACTTGTAACTGTCGTATGTTAGGTCGCCGCTTTACGGGACTAGCATAGCAGCTGAGTTTACTCGGGTTAAGGAGTAACGCAACTTAAGGTGAGTTTACGGCCCCTCTTTTAAACTGGTTATATACTTTCGGGGGAGAAAACATGTGTTAAAATGATTAATTGGTAACTACTGTCATACTATGGGTTTCTATTGTGTACTACACGATCTTTGGAAGTCCCGGGGGGAACCATGAATGTGCGGGTTTGCACAACGGGGAAATGTGAATAGCGCTATTGGGAGTGACCAACCCCGCTCGTCGACTTGGAGGGTCGGCGGGTGCATATTGTCTCAAACAGGAACAACAGGAACAACAGGAACTACATCGGGCATACTTTTGGTATTCGCGTTAGTAATGGTTTTCCAATCGTGGTAGTAACAAAACGTACGCCTAGCTAGCGTATACTGGTTTTCTATTTGTTATAGTATGGACAGGTGGACTTGGTACTTGGATACAAAACCTGTAAACTCACCAGCATTTTTGTGCTGACGTAAACTTTTACATGTTTTCTCAGGTCGCTAAGGTAGCACGACTGGACTAGGGCGCACGCGTCTGCACGGCGTCTTAATAGGGTTGCATGGTCTTTTGAACGTTGAACTATTGTTTCATTATTGAGATATTGTTTTTAAATAAGCTTCCGCTGTAAACGGGGATTTTAAACTATGTTTTGAAATTGCATTTATGTTCATTTAGACTTGTTTATTGTGATCGTTGGTTTGGATCCTGGTTTGTCATGCGCCTCGCGGTAAAACTCCGCAAGTGGATTTTGAGGGTGTGACAGGGCGTTCGGGCTAACTTGCTTAAGCTCTTTGATTAGATGGATAGTGTAAGCTTGCACGAGTTCGATAAGTTTAACATACTTAATTAATTTGTCAACTCGACATCTTTATTCATTAAAGTTGTCAACCCATTTGTGACTGGTTTAACCCGTATATTACAGCCCACCAGCCTGTTTATAACGTGGTTATAACTTGACTACAACCCTTCAATATGCTTATAATTGCTGGCCAACATCCTGTTTAGACTCTTTAGACAAATGAGTTAAACAAGTCGTGTTAGGATTACGCAGATTTACACGTGTCCAAGTTATAGTTAATGTTTTTGGCAAAAATAAATATATGGGCCTGTACGGGTTCAACAATTCAACCTAGCAACCCGAAATCCATCTTTAGCAACAGGCCTTCACCAAACTATCAATTGGAGTTTCAGGTTTCACTTTTGTAGGTTACAAAACATAACTTTTTGAGTTTCACTGGCAATTTTAGAAAACATTTATCATGAATTCATTATTGTAAGAATGCTTTTACCGTACATCATCACCAGGAAAGGGTTTTGTTACCTTTTGTGAGTGACTTTTGATTCCATGTGACATTGGCACAACTCACTAAATTACAACTTTCTAGCAGTGATATGATACACAAATTAACTTATTTCATATCAAAATAAAACACAACTAAACCATGGGTTATGACCTTATTACCACACAAACCATTACTCGAGCACATGAATCGAAGTAAACCGACTAGATGGATATGCTGTTTGGAACACCTTTCCCGGTCACACCTCTATCAGAATACGGCTTGAAAATTTGGTATGGAACTAATCCGGCACCACTTCGGTTCCTTAAAAGAGGGTCATTGTTCCTTGAGTCTATAATGCTTTCAAGTTGGTTTAGTGTTTCTTGAAACTCCAAAAATGCTGCATTTATAGCAGGCTCCGCCTCCCATGCTGGCTCAATGGTTCCACCAATATACTCCTCGTCTGGTGAATGACTTGATAAAACATCTAAAACTGCCATGACTTTTGTAGCTTGGATTTGGGATGGGAAACAACTCAATAACATATCCTCAGGACGTTTTATAAATGATTGCCATTCTTCATCTGTGGGATCTTCGTTAGGCATTTTAGTTCTTGCAATTGTTGGCCTGTTGGGAAAGTAACCAGCAAAGTCGTATTGACCGAAGTTGACTGCTGAATGGTGACCAGAACTCACCCACATGATGGTTGAAACAATTCCAATTAAATCATCTTGTGTTTTGAGTTGTGGCCACCATGCTTCATCTTTCTTGTCTCCATGACCAACTGTACGGATTTCATGCCACCACGCTTGCAGCTCTTCATCAAATTCTACAAGATTCGCTTGTGGGTAGTAGTGGTTGACATATGAAGTAGCCCATTGTTTTATGGCATCAAAAATAAGTAGACCATCATTTGCAAACGGGTAATCCTCGATTGCTAGTTTTACACTGTGTGGTGCAGTTGGATCTTCAACCGCCATACCTCTAAACAATAATAAATGATAATATTAATTTCACATGTTGCTAGCTTCCTTCATTATTATTAAAAAAAAAGTTTATGTGTATAGGAAAGTTACCTGCTAATAAGATCAGCGGGAAGTGCCTCGTGATCAAATCGCCATAGCTGATCATATGCATCAGAACAAATTTGCATACAATATCTTCCAGGAGAAAATGTTGACTCTATGACACCACCAGCATTAATGAGAGCTAATCGAGCAAGAGAATTAATCTGCATAGTGAAACGGAAATGAGGGAGAAGTAGTCGTTGAATAGGATGCATTTGGCTAAGATGGCGATTAGTGGCAATTATGTAAGGCTCTGTAACACAATGTGTTCTTAGCCTGCATAGTGAAGAAAACAAACAAAATGTTAACTCAGATTACTGCGTAAAATCGCAAATTGATTATTATAGGAAAGAGGCAACCAACCAATGGCTAACAAGCTCGTGATAAGCTGAATCATGGGAAAGTACTTGAGCCTTGGCTAGCCTCCAAAGCCAGGCACCAGTAGCATTCCAAGTGGGTGTGTACACATGATTCCACTGTGGTTTCCCATCAAATGGTGGGCGAGTCAACTCAATGGCTAGTGGGCGTAATGTTCCATCAGGCATAAGGAACATTAAAGTTCTTGAACCATATAGAGTTCTCCCTTTAAGCTCTCGTGTTTTAATTACATAAGGTAAGAGCAAATCATGGTAATCCAACATAAACAGTTTCTTTTGTGCTAAAGCCTACAAAAGCATAAAAAGTTTGACAATAAATACATAGAACTTCAAAACCACAAGAGACCAAACTTTAAGACATCATGTTGCATTACCTCATCAAAACTCATGACACCTCCTATCTCTTTCTGTACAATCTCCTTAGTGATTGCTGATTCAGGCGGTCCATAAACATCGGGGTCCAACTTACTCATCAATGGCCATTCCTAGTTATACAATTACACAACAACATGCCATAAATGTTTAGACAACATCCTAGTTACAACTTTTACAATGTTTTAACTTTATGCTACATCGGTTTTCATTTATACTAACAGTGAGAAATTTTCTCATGAACATACCGTAACCAATTGTATGCTGTATGGGTTAAGACCAGTGAGCATTTGTCGACAAAATTCCTCATCTCGAAACCAAGAGAACGTGTCCCCTATAATTAGAGCCATTAATACATACTGAAAAAAAATACTTGCACAAACCATGCACAAGTATAGCAAAAGATGGAAAGAGGATGAATGCTTGCTTACTATCAATGGTTTCAGGGGTCTCAAACTGGATTACATCATGTGCAGCATCAACAGTTCGTTTTACAAGTCTAGGTAAATCACTTGTAATCTTTTCAGTGGAAGGAACATTAACACCTTGATTATAGAGCAAGTCTATGTCTGTAAACAATGGAAATCCCTTGTCTTTGTCTGTGAAAATCGAGTCTAAAGTTGGTACAATTTCATGCAACACATTATACAGATACCTTGCTCCAAACTGTAAATCCTTTATCTCTGAAAAATCTTCGTCGCATGGTACATAGAAAGGTAACGAAGTTCTTGTCTCTGCCGATGGATCTGCAATCCAAAACCATTCACAACTTCAGTGTATTCCTCAAGCATAGCATTGATGGAAAATCATGAAAATAAACAGTTGACCAATCCAAAAAACGAAAATAAACATACTTTGCGTCTAACAAAATGGGAGCTTGCGTCTAAAGAATAGACCTCTCTAACTTAAACACATTGCATCTAAAGAACAACCCTTTAGTTACATTGACTCTAAAGTCTAGAGCTTGAGATCTTAAGAATGAAAGCGTCTTTGAGAACTGTAAGTGTAATTATATTATTGGTGGATGCAAAGTATGATTGGTCCTAATTGTTATACGCAAAGTATGTTTCTTTTAGCTTGGTCAACTGTTAATTTAGTGATTTTCCCTTTTAAAAAAGTGTTTGTATTACTTTTGTGGCGGGAAAAGTCAATAAGTTGTTTTAAAATGTGTTTGGCTTAGCTTATTTATGTATTAAAAAATCGAGAAAAATCATAATGAGTGAAAATGTGTAACATAAGGTGGTTATGGACAAATTTTTAGAAGTGGAGAAGCGAAACAATTCATCAACTAAAGCTCTCTACTACAAGAACTCGAGGACGAGTTCTTTTCAAGTGAGGAAGAATGATAGGGGATTGACAAGTCGAATAAGTGACTCGTTTAGGGATCGTTGGGAATGCGGAAGACGAGTGAAGAAAAAAAAATACATAATAATAATAATAATAATAATAATAATAATAATAATAATAATAATGCTTTATAGTAAGTTAAGTTCTTTTTAGGGTGTTGATTTGATGTTGGTTATGTTGAACGAAATTAATGTTTCGGTTTTGATATTTTAGAATCACGTCTTTAGTTAATGTTGCCGGTTACTTTGACCAATTTTTATGTGTAGACTAGTAGGTTAGCCAATAAATAAAGACTTTTTTTGTAATGTTTAGGATAACTTTTGATTATAATTATTAAACTCTCACCCATTTGGCTTTTATCTATTGTTGGCTAGAACATATCTAGCATTTTATTGCTTCCGTTCTACGTCATGCCCCCTGCCTAGATATAAGACCATATGTAGTGGGGCGTTTTCTCCCTCCAAAACGCCACTTCACATTGGGATACACTGCCCCCCACGGCGTTTTCCGGGCGTGAAAGAGGCTCGGCGTTTTCTACATAACGCCTATTTTCACACACAAATTCATGCAGGGGTGGATTACGAGGGTAGACGAGAAGAGATTTTGAGATGAAACATGGGAAAGAATGGTAAAATAATTAGCCATATTTTCTCCGATGGTGCTCGATGTCCTCTGTAAAAGTATTACTGTTTGAAAGATGAAGGAAGGTGCCCTAATTATTCTAATAGGTATTGGGCCTTTTAAGCCACGGCCCATTATTTAACCGACAATAAGAAAAATAATTTAAAAATATGAAATGTTGGATGGTTCGGTTGTTTTAGTGCATGATAAAAAAAAAAAAAACATAATTCAATATTTAGTAAATTTTAAAAGCAGTTTTGAGCATTCAAACGTAACATAAAAAATATTTTTTTTAGTTGTTTTTTTTTTAATTTAACTTTTTTCTTTTTATTATATAAATAGTTGAAAAAAATTAGTTAATCATTGGGTAATTATGAACGGGCGTGAAATGGGCATGAACCATTACACACTTTTTAGGCTTAAAATGAATTTGCTGACGTGGACGCCACATGGCGAAAAACGCCCCTAAGGGGCATGAACCACTACTCATGGTCTAAGTATAACATGTAAACTTAAGACTCTTTGTTGTACCTGTTGTTGACATCGGTCGACCAGTACGACACCGCCTAGGATACGGATGTTCCTCGCCACCAAGCACTGGCCGTGCTAAACTTAAGCTCTCGTCAGGAGCTCCAAGATCGTCGTAAACATCATAATCATAAATCCTGTCATATGGTTTACGCTCTCCTTTCCCGTTACCTCGAAGAGATTTTAGATCTTCCTTTCGTAACGACTTCAGTGCCTCTGGTGTTTCTGATGGAAGATAAGACTACACAAACAAAACAAAACGTACATATAATTTATAAACTATTAACATTCATAAAACATAAACTTTTGAAAGGGATATTATAATTTATATAGATATCTTTTTTTTTTTTTTTTTCATTTCTTAAACTTGTCACATTACATCAAAATAGATATATAAACACGAATAGAGTTTACCTTGTTTGTGAAAAAAATTCTTTGACCCGGGACGTCGGATTTAGACTGGATCCAAGATTCACATGTGAAAGTAATATTATTATCAAGGACAATAGTCTTGAAGAACATCTTTTGGTTATACTCATTTTCCACCAAGATAGCTCCTATTTCTCCAAAATCTTCGGGTATGTCAAACTTGCATGTAAACGTGTACATATTAATGTGAAAATCCAATGTATCGTATTTGGCATTCGCTTGCACGGTCTTCTGGTTTCCACTTGCTGTATCAAGTAATTAAAATTTTATAACTTTTAACATATATGTTATGTTATTAATATTATGTTACATTAGTAAATAATAAAAAAATGGGTATACGTACAATCAAGATCATTAGAAACAAGTTCCAACGAGAAAGACCCCTCTCGAAGATCAGCAAGACCGCCCGGTTTTAAATCACCAAGGACCGAGTTAATGGCTGGTTGGATGGTGATGACACCCTTGATGGTAGTAGTGGCCTTGGTAACAAGTGGAGTCGCTATGGCTCTAATGTTACTAACGCCTAAGGTACGAGTGGCATTAGGTTTTTTAGTGGATGTGTATTGGCGGATGATGGTGGGGGCGTATGAGGAAGAGGAGGAATGGTTGGTGGTGGCATCAGCTCTTATGAAGGGCTTGTGGAGTGGCAATAGGTTGTGAAGTGAGTGAGATGAAAGGTTGATTTGTGACCTCAACATGGTTTTCTTTGTTTCTTTACTTAATGGTTTTCTTTGTTTCTTTACTTAATGGTCAGTTGGTTTGTGTGATTGATAGTTGGAACAAGGATCTCTATTTATAGGTCTAGAGGATGTGATATTTATTTGGGCAAAGAGCAAAAGGAATATTCAGCTATTACTTGATTTTGTTACATCGTTACAATTTAATTAAGCATAAGCTAAACCATGCACCACCACCACCACCAGCTAATCAAACGGACCTCAGAAGGTTTTTAAAAGAGAGAACAATAAGAAACATGAGTTAGGATCAAATACACGGTTAAAGAAAAATAAGAAGTCATAGGAAGGGTATCAAATAGACTCCGACTGAACTCATTCAAGCGGTATTAGAACCGTCTCATCGGACCCCACGACCTTAGTTTTTAGGTTTTCGCTTTTTTGGATTTTTAGCTTTTAGTTTATAGAATTTGTGTTATATCATTGTGTCTTTTATGTGACATTGTGTCTTTTTCTTATTTTATTTATCGTGTCATTTTTATAGTTCATTGTGTCTTTTTTCCTCGACATTGTGTTATATTTAGTGTCACATTGTCTTATATTTCGTGATCTATTGTTTTTTTGTATCTTTCTCATCATTCTCATTTATTTTGCACCGTGCAAGATAACTTGACCCCAAGAAACATATCAAGTACTTGTATTATAGTGTTTGAAGGGGTAGGGACCCAAATTCACTCGGGCCCCTACCCAAAACTAAAAAGGCCAGGACATAAGAACAAGGGCTCTAAGCCCAAGTAAGCCCAACTAGGGGCAGGTAAACTCGCGGGACGCGTAC
This sequence comes from Ambrosia trifida, assembly GCA_028751855.1. Lineage (NCBI taxonomy): Eukaryota > Viridiplantae > Streptophyta > Magnoliopsida > Asterales > Asteraceae > Ambrosia > Ambrosia trifida. The sequence continues at coordinate 60,376,002 of CM054124.1, read as the reverse complement.
GCGGACTAAACGGCTAATCAGCGGGGATAACTCGTTAAGCCCCGCGGGTTAATACCCTGAGCAGACACGTGGCAGCTGCACACTTGATCGTACAATAAAGCACGATCCAATGAAGGCCCAGCGACGTGAGACAAGGAGCATGTTGCACGATCGACCAGCAGGGGACGCACACGTGTCCAATATCAAATCCGCGGGAGACAGGCAGCACACCTCATGCACTGATTAGCCAATCAGAATACACGGGACCACCTCAGTGAAGATCTCCACTAACGAAAGCCTGCAGAGGGGACAACAGTACATATGAGGACCAATCATATCGACCCAGGCCTGCAACTAACCACATGACGACACGTCATCAGGACAGGTACGACCATCCTCTGTGATTTCCTATCTGTCACATAACATCTCTTGTTGGGCCTAACTATGGGCCGGTGTGGAGGCAAACCCTTAACTGGGCTTTGGCCCACTGGGTAAGTTAAGGGTGAATGTCAAGGTCCGTGTGGAACCTATTTAAGGAGGACTTCGTCTCCTTGAATAGGCCATTCAGAAAACCCCTGGAGAACACACTATGACCGACCACGTTTTTGTGTCTGCTAAGTAGAATCCTCTGGATTCGAGGCGGTCGCCCCACACCGGAATATCGTCTTTTTCAGGTTTCCATCGTAAAGAAGTCATCCATCCTTGCGAAGGATCTTCCTTGCAGGAGCAGATCGTTCATACTAACCCCAAGGTGAACATTTGTTTCTTCAGTGTTTCTTTTGTATTTTATGTGATTTTATTGTTTTATTTAATATAAATGTTTTTTTTATTTAGATTTGTTTTTTAAAAGAAAAAAAACCGCCCCCTCCTTTATGCCCTACACTCCATGGTCTTTTGGGACTTGGAGAGGAATTTACCGTCTCCTAACATAGTTGTAACATGTCGCTTCTCACATCCTTCACCCTTATAACCACACTGTATAGCCTTAGGGAAGAATATATAGCGAAAATATGTTCTTATTGAAATGTCACTTGGGTTGTAACCCAGTGGTTGGAGGTAAAACCTCTTTTGAAAAATGTGAAAAGAAAATAAGTAGAAATTAGCTTTAATTTTTTTTTATTGAAATAGTTATGTACCTTTGCAAATTGTTGACACTTTTTACCTTTCACAGAATATGCTAGTTACCATTTTCACTTAAACCTATTCAACTTAATCTTTATTTGATTTGGTTTCGATTCTATTTGATTTCTTAAGTAAGAGTAAACTGCCATTTTCGTCCTTGAGGTTTGGCACTTTTTGCCAGTTTCATCCAAAAATTTTTTTTTTCTCAACTGGCTCCACTAGTTTTCAAATTCTTGCTGGTTTCGTCCAAGTGCCTAACTCCGTTAGTCAATCTCAGTTAACTGAGGGGCAGTTTTGTCATTTTATTGTAGCCAAACACCTTTTATTCCTGCTATTAAACTTGTCACCAAACACCCCTCTAGCTAGTTCCTACACCCGCATCCAAACATCCCCTAATCTGTCCCTCCTTTATAAACCCTCCCCCACCTTCTTTGTTTCTACAGAACACACGCACAACACACACCTACTGTGTTCACCTTCATATCTTGGAACAGATTAACCCCAGATTATCGAAACAGAGTTTTAAAACTTATAACTATCCTGTACGTCACCATCAATACTCCATGACCAATCACCATTTCCTTTTCTACAACATGTCACCACCAAAATAAAACCCTCATCTCACACCATCACCTCCACGGGTCGGACACAAGTTTCACCTCGACGTGGTCGGACACAAGTTTCACCTCGACGTGGTGATGATGAAGGGACGCCGGCGGCGTTGCTGGTGACACCACCTGTAAAACCCCCTTTTGGTGATGGCGACGCAACGGCCCCATAACCAAATGAAGTGGAGGTGGTTGAGTCAGTCGATGGAGGAGGTAGCAAAGAAGTGGAGAGGAATAGAGGATAGAGCCAGTGTGGGTATTGACTATTGAAAGGCTGCAAAAAAATTTTGATATTCGTGTTTTCAAGAAAGAGGAGATGATACGGTGGGCAAAATAAAACCCATCAAACTTTGGTGGCCAAAATTGGAATCTGGAAAAGCCCCTATTGCCTAAGGTGTTTAGAATTAGTATATAGAGTAATTAGGGGATTCGGTTCTGTTTATTAATGAGTGTTTGAATGCATACTGTTTTGTTATCCAAATTGTACAATTCTTTTGATTAGGGTTTCTTGACATTAGAAGGAAGAAGATGAATTGGGGATGATAATTGACACTGTTATAAAATGACAAAACTGCCCCTCAGTTAACTGAGATTGACTAACGGAGTTAGGCACTTGGACGAAACCAGCAAGAATTTGAAAACTAGTGGAGCCAGTTGAGAAAAAAAATTTTTTTGGATGAAACTGGCAAAAAGTGCCAAACCTCAAGGACGAAAATGGCAGTTTACTCCTTAAGTAATTTAGAAGATTTGGCGCCAATAATCTTCAGCCCAGTTGGTTTGAGGTGGGAGCTTCAGAGGGTTCCCCCTCAGGGTTGGTCACAGGTTCGATTCTCGTTCTTCAAAAAATCATACCCATTAAGGTTGAAAGGGCCCGGCATGTGGGAGGACTCGAACTTATGACCCGTAGGTTGTTAGTATTAGGATTTCATCATTGAGCTACGCCTTAAAAAATTGGTAACAAACCCAAAAATCGATTGGTTTCTACCAAATTGAGGGTCAAAAATGTAATTTGATTTATGGTAAAAAATAAAAACAGAAAAAAGAATAGGCCGATCGAGTACATACTTCAAGATCGTACAGAAAGAAAATAAAATAAAATAATGACAATCAATCTTCAAGATTCCATCAAATTTGATCGACCCTATTTTCTAAATATCCAAGACACGTTTCTAAATGATTTTACAAATAAATAAGTTGCACTAAAATATAAATACTTACTAATATAATTGATTTTGAAATAAAACTTAACTTAAAATTTAAATCGTACCCATTCTTTATTAGAGGTGTACAAAAACCGTGTTTAGCCCAAACAAGTTTGATGCGTAAACCGGCTTAGGTTGTTTTTAATAGCATCTATCTATATCTATATCTATATCTATATCTATATCTATAATAAACCAAAGCATTTTTAATGACATGTCATAATATTATGCAATCTCTCTTTTGAGAGATGCCACATAGGATGTGATGTGGCAACTATAGACCAATTAAAAAAAAGGAATAAATATGGTTTAAATATGATTTAACATAATCTATTAAATACCTAATCTACTAAATGTAAATATTAAAACTTTATTATTTTTCTCTCTCATGTTTCCTCTTATAACTTTTAAATGTTAATATCTTTTATATACGAGATTTTTTAAAGAAAAAAATTACACCAAATTAACGAGCGTTTTATTATCTTTCCAACGAGTACCATAGTGCTATATAAAAAACGGAGAAAAAAACTGACTATTTTTTTGTAACCCGACAGATATGTTGTCAGGTTTGGAATTAGTTTAAAAAAATTGTGGGTTTGGGTCGGGCCTAGAATTAGGTGATACCCGACCCAATTACCTTTTTTTTATATTAGAATATGGTAACTTATGGCAGAGATTTGTTTATAATAATAATATTCATTAATCATATATTGGCAGATGCTATTTTTATAGTTTAGATACTTCTAATTTTATTTACTTTACTTAGATTTCTCAACCCGGGATGCTCCCGGGGTATAAACTAGTAATGTATATTTAGTATAGATTGTAATCATTTATTGTATTTATCCCTATCCATAATTATAGAGATTGTGATGTATTATAAATATTTACCAAATCAATGAAGAGATCAAGGGATTGATTACTTTCATGGTATCAAGAGTCTAGGTTTCTCTAAACCCTAGGCCGCCTCACATCCCCAATATCGACAGCCCACTGCCGTCGATAACCACCACTTCTACCTCTTTTCCGTTCTATGCCCCTCTACTTCCGCTGCCATACTCCTCTTTTCTTTGCCTTAGCCGATTTTCTCTACCCCTGTTATAACCATGTCTACCGAATCCAATGCTCCTACCACCACTATTCACAAACTTGAAAACCGCTCTCACCCTTGCGTCTTTCTTGCCTACCCTTCTACCCATAGGGGGTACTGCTGCCTTGACTTGACTACCAAACATGTCTATATTTCACGACACGTCGCCTTTGATGAAACCACCTTTCCCTTTAGGCAAACCATTGGAACCCTACCCACTTACGATTTTCTAGATGAACCATTTCCATTTCACCTAGCACCCCACATACAACCCACCAACCGGCCCTCTAACCCTCACGACACCCACCCAAGCCCATCCCCCAGTCCACACACTACTGGCCCAATCCCAACATCCCACCCTACCCACTCTCCTACCTCGGCCCACGAAACCAGCCCAAATGTCCCTCCGCCTAACAGTACCTCTCCACGCATCCCACCAGAGCCCGGCCACTAACTCACCACCAACCACCACTACGGTTCCAAACCCACCACCTCCACCACCCACCCGCACCATACACACCCAGTCCATGAGTGGCATTTTTAAACCTAACCAACCCTTCAACCTTACCACCACTACCACCCCATCTGTCGTACCACTTCCCAAAAATCCTACCGATGCCTTATCTATACCGGAATGGTACTCTGCCATGACTACAGAGTACAATGCATTAGTTCGAAATGGGACTTGGGAATTAGTGCCTAGACAGCCTGATATGAATGTTATACGTAGTATGTGGTTGTTTATACATAAATACAGGTCGGATGGTTCTTTGGAGCGTTACAAGGCCAGTTTAGTTTGCGATGGCCGTACTCAACAGGTTGGTATTGATTGTGGAGAGACATTTAGCCCGATAGATAAGCAAGCCACCATCAGGACAGTGCTTTCCATCACTTTATCTAAGTGTTGGCCTATACATCAGCAGGACGTCACTAATGCTTTTCTTCATGGGAATCTCCATGAAACCGTTTACATGTACCAGCCGATGGGTTTTTGTAACAAACAATTCCCGGATTACGTTTGTTCTCTCAAGAAATCTTTATATGGGCTCAAGCAAGCACCCAGGGCGTGGTACCAAAGGTTTACAGATTTTGTTTTATCTATTGGGTTTCATCATAGCAAGAGCGATGCCTCTTTATTTACTCTTCATCAGGGCACTGACACCGCGTATCTTCTTCTTTACGTCGACGATATTCTGCTTGTTACTTCGTCTGACAGACTCCGTCACTCTCTCATGGCAAAATTAGCAGCTGAATTTGCCATGAAGGACTTAGGTCCTCTCAACTATTTTCTGGGCATCTCCGTGTCTCGCCATCGTGCCACAATGTTTCTATCTCAGCACACATATGCTAATGAAATAATTGCTCGAGCCGGTATGCAGTCTTGTAACCCCGTTGCTACACCGGTTGACACCAACAACAAGCTCAGTTCCACACACAGCGACCTGTTTCATGACCCTACTTTATTTCGCAGCATAGCGGGTGCTCTTCAGTACCTCACTTTTACCAGGCCTGACATCTCTTACGCTGTCCAACAGGTCTGTATGCATATGCACTCTCCCCGTAACGATCACTGGAATGCTTTGAAACGCATAATCCGCTATATTAAAGGGACTGCGACTTTTGGCCTCACACTTCATGCCTCCCCTACCTAGTCTCTCGTCTCTTACACGGACACCGACTGGGCAGGATGTCCTGACACTAGGCGTTCTACTAGCGGTTATTGTATTTATTTCGGTGACAATCTGATTTCATGGTCGTCAAAACGCCAGTCCACTGTCTCCAGGTCCAGTGCAGAAGCTGAATATCGCGGGGTTGCAAATGTAGTCGCAGAAATTTGTTGGTTACGGAATTTACTACTTGAGCTTAATCATCCATTATCTCACGCCACCTTGGTCTACTGCGATAATGTGAGTGCCATTTACCTATCCGGAAATCCGGTACAACATCAACGGACCAAGCACATCGAGTTGGACATTCACTTTGTACGTGAACAGGTGCAACGGGGTCAGGTCCGAGTTCTACATGTTCCATCTCGATTTCAGGTAGGTTTAAAAGTCCAAACCTATCCGGATCAATTTGGGCAGGGTAGTTTGACACCCTTGTAATGACGAAGTTTGAGAATTCGGACCGGATGGTCAAAAGTATATATATATATAGAAACTTGACCGTTGGCTGCTAGCTAACGGCTAGTTTTTTAAACTTCTCCTCGCTAGCTCACTTGGGCTGGCTCGCGGCTACAATCGCCTAAGGGTTTACAGAACACGTGATCCACATGACTATATTGGTGGCTCGTGACAGCTCGCCCCCAAGACACAACACATAGTCTAAGGCTAGTGGGTGTGGAGACTAAACCTTGGTTTTGTCTCAATGCCACTAGGATGCCACATAGGATTAGTTTAGTCTTAAACATTTTGAGATTTGAGTGGGGTGTGGAGACTAAACCACTCCATGTCTCTAGTATTAATTACTATTAATTTTTTTATTAAAAAAAATAAAAAGAAAATCAGCCATTGGTAATGTTACCATTAGATTCAAAAAAAAAAAAAAAAAACAAAAACAAAAAGAAATGAAAAAGAAAATCAACCATTGGATCGTCCGTTTTGTCTCTAGGGGGACGGGGGAGGGGTGAGACAAATAGAGGGGGGCGGTGTGCTTGTCTCAGACAAAGCAAAAAGTGCAGGGACGAGACATAGTTTTGTCCTCATACCGGATAGCCTAATATTTAATTGAAACATCTTAGTAAAAATTCAGGGGTAGCCCATCTCGCCGCCCCTTGCGCCACTGCACCATTTGCCATCCCAATGTGGGTGGATATGCTAAAAAATTTGTTTATTATATTCTTTTTAGGTAACATATGGGCTGAAGATAAGTGATAAGATTTTAATTTTTCATATTATTTCTTAATGTGTTCAAAACCTGGTATTTTACAATTTTGGCCACGTGACTATGTATGCATGTATTGTTGGCCACATGGCTAACGTGTGTGTCAGTGTGTGTATTGATAACCAAACCAACGTGATTCTCATTGATATTAGTTAGGTTATATATTATATATTATCAAGTTTACTAGGGGTATGTTTGTCAAAACTAGCCGGTAGCTGATGCTGAAAGCTAGAGGCTGGTAGCTGTACCTTTTAAATATATTTTGGTGTTTGGTAAAGTAGTTGAAACTTTTAAAAAGTTTGTATGTATGTTTTTTTTTTTAATTTTTTTATGATAGAATGGGTATTTGTGTCATTTACCCATTAAAAACTTGTAGCTAGTATGAGTTTTTTCTTAAACGCTAGTACTAGTAGCTTTTCAATATAGAGTTTTTTCTCTAAAACAAGGCTTTTTGTTGAGTATGAGTTTTTTCTTTAAAACCTGAAGCTCATAAAAGCTCTTAAAAGATCATTACCAAACACACCCTAGATAAGTTAGGTTTTATTGCCACCGGGGTAAAATCCGAGCTTCGGCTTTTATTGAGGCTTAGTTAATAAACTAGCTTGAGTCATAGCTTCACATATAAAGTTTGAGCCGAGTCACAAACCTAAACAAGCTTTTTATTTACGTAACATTATGTTTAATATTATATACATATACATATATATTTATTTATTAAATACTTATTATTACCCTTGAAATTGCGTTAGTTTTAACGTTATTTTACTAATTTCGTGAAAATAATGTTAGAAATGACGGATAGTTAATCATGCATCATGTCGTAGCGTTGATAGCCGAAAGACACGGGGATACATGCATCAATCGGCATGTCCCGATTGTTGACTGTTATGCCTCATATATCCAATGCTTGATGCAAAACTATTATCGAGCCGGTGGTCTCACTAGAAGCAACCTATCTATTCTAAATAGGTAGAGGTAAATATCTTACACTTCTCAAACATTACTTTAGTTTTGCTATTAGTAGAATTTATTGAGTATGATGAGGAAGATATTAAAACAAAGTTCTACGGTGAACTTTGGCCGGTCCACGTTACAAAATTTAAATGTTTGGTTTTTGCTTGAAAGTCCTCCAGGATGTTACTTCATTTTTTGAAGTAATTTTACAGTTTCATTTTTTTTAAACCACCTACTATCCCAACTCATTTATTCGCATGTGGTTTTTCAAATGTAAGAAATTCTTTTATGTTACTCATATAATATATAGTTGCAATAATATACTATATATTTTAAGTAGGTTAGAGACCCGTGTTTACACACGGTATATCCCTAAGTCAAATGAAAAACTGTATAACATGACGTTTAATGACATTTTATAACATAAATATAACTATTTGTTCGATAGTAGTAGTTAATATGTTAGATGACAACGTACAATATAACATTTTTTTATTTGTAACATGTAAAATATATATATGAACAACTATATGTTTGTAGAATCGGATATGAACACTTTGTGTAATATATTGCAACCAAATCATTATATGGCTAATGAATTTGAAGAATATGGTAACTTACAAATAATACATTCAAAATATAACGCATGGATGTATTAGTTTAAAATAACAGAGTTGTAAAATAATCAATCTACCGTTGTTAGAAATTTAGATGTCCATTTAAATATCTCTAACCTTACCATATGTTTTATGTTTTTTGGTCTTTTCTTTTCAAGTTAATGTTATGTATTGTAAGCAACTTATGGTAAGGTTTGGCCTTATAGAATTAATAAAACTAAACTTCTCATCAGCCAATCCAAAAAATATTAGGGAATTTCGTCTAGTTTATGAGTCATCTATTCAACCAAAAGTTAATAGTCAAGCATTGATATACTTAGGATGAAGCATTTAAAATAATACAATAGTAAAATTTGTACATTTCATTAATAAAACTAACTTATTTACATTACTAAGATAAGCCAAAATCATATTGTTTATAACCATAGGTAAACAACAAACCACGAAATACTACATTAACCGATAGTTGTGCATAAGTAGTTAACATATAACCATTCATCATCTTCAAAACTTAGCCACAACTCTTGTATATTGTCTAAACACAAGGCAATAAGGAATTGTCTTGTCTGTTAAATTTGAAAGGAATCTTCTTATCAGATGGTGACAAACTAATTCTTGGGATAAATGTTCGCATACCAACATTAGCCCTGAAATTATTTGAGCTTCTATAACACGTTTTATCATTTTAAGAACTTGCAACCTTGTCCTATTACATAAACTGCTTTTCTGATCAATGTTTCTTAGTAACATTATAGGAACACCAACTTTCAAAACCAACCGGTGGTTTGGTATATCTGATAACTTTAGACCATTCAAAAAATCATGTGAGATCAATCTTTCATCAAATATCTCTTGAACATTTTCAGACAAACAAACACTATCAGAATTAAGATATTCCATCTCCTTCCCGGGAAACAATGAAAGCAATCGATCATTTATTTCTTGAACAACTTCATTCTTTGGTGTCAATATTGCTCTCTTGACAATAATCTGGACTATCGATATTATCCAATATACATGGATATAAAAATTCTATCATATCAGAAAACAGGATCCAAAGATTCATTGATGAGTAAGTCATCAGGTATCTGTATAACATCCTCAAAATCATTTACGGTATCAACCTTTCCTTCACCTATATCTAAAAGCCAATTTGCATTTTTTTTGGTTCCCTTAGTATCGGAATGACCACCTCCAGAAAGTAACCTCATATTATGTTTTTTAATTTAAGAACAACACATTGATGCCAAACTTTGTATAATCTTTAGTTCAATATAACCAGAATTTTGGAAAATGGAAGAAATAATATACACACCTCTGCAATTTAATTGAAAGCTTAATAAATAAGACAAAAGTAGCCTCAACAACATCTCCACTTCCACCTACAATCCTGGTCCAATAATTAATGGATAAGTGAACTATCTTATCACCTTGATATGTTATTAGTTAGCACCAAAAGTAAAAGAAACAAAAAAAAAATGCACCAATAACAAATGTTATTTGGGATAGTATAGCTAATAGTATCTTTTTGACCAATTAACTAAAATTATAATTCCGACCCATTAAATTAAAATGGTATTTGACTCATTTACTAAAAGTGATTATTTAAACCTGTTCACTAAAGAGGATGTTTGGCGCGTTTAATATAGTATCTCCTGCTGACCCGTTTACTAAAACCGGTAGCCTTCACCACTTACCAACATTGTAACCTCTTACCCATTTACTGAAGATGGTAATGTTGACCCATCCGCAAAATGGTAAGGTTGACCCGTTTACCAACATGGTTATGTGACCCGCCACTTAAAAGGATAATTCGACCCGGTTACTAAACATTGTAATCCTGACCCGTTTACAAAATGTTAACTTTTAGCCATTTACTAAGAATGGTAACTTTTACATGTGTACTAAAAAAAGGTGACCTTTGACCCGTTTATCAAAAATTGTAATCTTAACCCCTTTACAAAATGTTAATTTTACTCGTTTACTAAACATGGTAACCATGACACGTTAAAAGAAGGTGACATTTGACCCGTTTACTAAAGTATGGTACTCTTGACCCGTTTTTTACTTAAATATGGTAACCGATAGAAGCCAGTCAAATTTTATAATCCATGCCGAAACAGCAAAATTAACTAATTGGTCATTACCGTAAAAATCGTCCACTAAATAAGTAGCTTCAGCTTTTTCAACCAATTATTCTTTAGTTCCTTGACAACTGTGATAAACTTTACAGTGCCCTTAAACCAAAATGTATAAAAAAGCATGAGTCAAGTCAAAAACAGAACATTGTCACTTTGAATATTAATTTCAGATAATAAAAAAACATGAGTTTTGACAACAGCAAAAAAAGCATGGGTGTCGACTTTAGGTACATTGGTCAACATTTCACGTCAAATGGAGCTTAAATTTATTGATAAAAAAATTAAAACTCATCTAAAACGGAAAAAATGAAACAAAATTTAATAAAGAAAGAAATTCAAGAGGGGGGGGGTATCGAGATTGCTTGGTCAACTTGCTACAACTGATATCGAAATTACATGTGTAAGATTGCCATTTAATTGTAGCCTCTGTAGCCCTAACCTTCTTTATATTATTATTTTTTTTGTCTTCTTTATACTTATCTACGTTTAAATCCCACTGCAAAACACATAATCTACCCAAATTGTAATCTGTAGCGGATCACTAAGAAAACTATATTTATACTCTCTAAAAAAGAGTAAGAATGTTAGCACTTGTTACTCTTTGGTGTATCCTAAGTATATAATAAGACTCGCAACAACTGAAATTAAGAAAGCTCTCGTGTTACCTTTGACATTCAATCCAAACTGGGTTGATTGACTTACCTGGAAGTCAAAAAACTTTAACATCTAAAAATAACTTTCTTTCAATCTCTTTCTGTCAATCAATCAGAAAAATCAAAAACTAAAGAAACAAAGATAGAAAAAAACCTCTAGACTTCTTTTTTCTTGTTTCAATTTTTGAACTTTCTTATCATAATGCTGCTTAAGAACTGATGTATCAAGTTCTAACACCATTTATTTTACCCTTATTTAATTAGCTTATTCCTCCAACACTGATTTGAAAATATTAATACCCATTTTATATGTTGAACCGTCTATTGAATAGTGATGCTGCAAACAAAGCAGTACCTTTAGTTGACCCTCACTACATTGGCTACAAATCTTTACTTGTATTCATGTGTGGATCCAATCAGAATATGTGAAGCCCAAATCTTTATTTATATCTTTTAGATTTATTATTATTTTGTAATTGTTTTGACAAAGTGACTCACAAACCATATTTTGACTTTGACCAAAATTAGTAAAAGAAGGATATTTTATTATGCTGGACAGATCCATGTCCTTGACTTGTATTACACAGCATATGCAAAATGGTTTCAATATGCCAAATGGGGGTGCTAAAAAAAGGTTGGGACTTTTGTGAGACCAAGGGGTACAGTGGTAATTGGCTACCTGAAAGATTATTATTGTTTTTCATCTACACTTCTACTATCATGGAGTGTTGAACATATCCACATATCAAGTTAATAAAGCGTCTATCTTGTTCAAGGAATATAATAATGAAATCCCACCATTTCAATAGTTGTGTTTAACCATTCTTTTTTACATAATGCATAATATGAGTTGTGTTTACTATATATAACAAAAGGTGTTCATGGTCTTCTATCAACACATTAAAAGCTTTTAAAAACATTACCAACTAATGGGTAGTTCAGATCACCAAGATGAAAGAACTATAATATTAAATAAAAAAAATACCATCAGGATATATATACACCAATATCAAAGATGAACATAGTTGTTTCCTGTATGTTATTCCATCTATAACATCACAACTTTCACAACACAAATTTCACCAAACTATCATCTAAATTTGCACATTTTTTTTGTTATATTTCCACGTTTGTTACCCCATCTAATTCTCTAGCCTAATTTGTTAATCTCTTATTTCCACCATTGAAATTTTTTCAACTATCGAAACCTGTATAGCATTATTGATTTTCTGCACATCATCTACATAAGTAACCTCCACATCATCACCCTCCAATTCAAAATTAGCATACCTTGAAATCTGTACAGTATCTTAGCACCTTAAAATCAGGCCCTAAGAAAAGTGGGGGATCTGTCCATTTCTTGCTTCTCTTTGTTTTCTTGATCACCATTCTACTCATTTCTGAAGAGCAAATTCATAACTATATCAATAGATGCAGCATCAAAGCTATCTCACAGTGATTTTAAAGGTTATATTATTAAATGCAAAGAAACACCATTAACTTGTTTGACCAGATCGATTCATTTGGCACATTCCTCTATTACCAAACTTTTTGAGTCTTTGACCCGTTCGACCTAATTGCCCCATACAAATTTTAGCATTTTTATATTTTTACACGATTGATTTGTTAGAAATAACAAAAGAAAACTGTTAATAACAGATAGGTCAAGATTGCCACATGTAGTTGTTTTATTCGTGTTAATAGAAGTTGAAGTTACTTACCTAATAGGCAAAGACAACTTTTAGTTGTTCAACCCCTTTGACCTGTTTACTTTTAATTGATTTTTCCACTTTTACCATTTGACCTTTTACTTTTTAGCTAAGCATTTAGACGTCTATACATCCATTTGATCCTTTACTTTTGACCAGGCGTTTTGACATAAGCAAATAACTTTACTCTTCATTTAACAGATAATACACAAAATTTAGAGACCCATGTTAACACACGGTACATCCCCAAAATAAATGACAAAATTTTATAAAGATTGTAGTATACAGGTTTTACTTATTGAAAGTTACGTAATACAATTCGTATGTATTTTGGTTGCATGCAAAATATCATAAAAAGACGTTCATGGTCTTCTATGAAAATTCTAAGTAAATAAATATAGTTTAACAAATAATACAACCAAAAACTTAAAAAAAAAAGGAAATTAAACGGTTTATGAATAATATGATTGCATACTTATTCACAAATCTCCAAATATTTCTTTGTAGACAACATTTGCAGTTTGATTCTTAACTCTACCTTCTTTATCCAATATTAGTATCTTCAGTCAATATCTACTCTTGACTCTTGACAGCGCGGCATACAACTGCCCATTTGTAAAAACGGGATCCTTCAAATACAGAACTAATCTAGATAGGCACTGTCCTTGGCTCTTGTTTATTGTCATTGCGAAACACAGAGCAAGGGGAATTGTCTTCTTTTAAATTCGAAAGGAATCTTCTTATCAGATGGGGACAGACTAATTCTTGGGATAAATGATCACATTCCATTGTTAGTCCATAAAATTATTTTAGCTTCTATAACATGTTTCCCCATTTTAACAACTTGCGACCTTGTCCTGTTACAAAACCGCTTTTCTGATCAATGTTTCTTGGTAACATTACCAGAACACTAACTTTCAAAACAAATCGGTGGTTTGGCATACCTAATAACTTAAGACCATTCAAATCATCAAGTGAATACAATCTTTCATCAAACATCTCTTTAAAATTTTCAAACTGACAAACAATACCCGAACTTAGATATTCCATTTCCTGGCCGAGAAACAATGAAAGCCATCTATCTTTAATTTCTTGAACAACTTCATTCTTTAGTACCAATATTGCTCTCTCTTGGAAATAATCCGGAATATTTGTATTATCCAAAATACATGGATACACAAAGGATATCAGATCAGAAACAGGATCCAAAGATTAAGTGATTAGTAAGTCATCAGGTATCTGTATAACATCTTCAAATTCATTTATTGTATCAACATTTCTTCACCTGTATCTAAAAGGCAATTTGCAAATTTTTTTGTTTCCTTTATATCGGAATAACCACTTCCAGAAAGTAACCTCATATTTTTTTGTTAATTTCAAAACAACACATTTATGCCAAATATATGATGAGCTTAAAGAGGCATTGACAATATCGTGCCTGGTGCCATTCGGCACAACTGATAGAATCTACCTAAAGTTACCTCCTAAAACGATTACCTTCCCTCCAAATAGTTTTTCTGAACCACTAACATCATGAGCACCAAAAACATCTTTTTAAACTTTGGTATAATGCTTTTAAAGCATGTTTATGAATCATGGGGTCTTCATCCCATATAATCAAATCTGTTTTTTTTAAGCAATTGGGCAACATTCCTGTTTGGTTTTATGTAGCATAGAGAATCTTTAGTGAGGTTTATAGGAATAAAAAACCTAGAATGCGTTGGTTAACAATTTAATTTTGATAAGAAACAAAATACTAAAATTAAAATTTCATATAAAAATAAAATAAAAAAGAAAAAAAATGTGGCACGTGAGATTGTGAGTAATTCTCTTCCAAATAAAGCAGTTTATCAACCACCCCAAAGAATCGATCTTATAATTCAATAATAAAAAACCTCACATATACAAAATAAGTGAAAATACCGAACAAAAAAATGCTAATTTTTTAAACTATTTGAAAAAGATTCGGCAAAAAAGAAGAGTAAAATTCTATTGAAATCATACCTATGAAGAAAAGAGAGAATAGATACATCGGTGTCTACCACTGTCGTCTGATTGCAATAGCCAGCATGTCCATTTCTTGCCACAATAAACCAAAAATAATTCTTCAAAAAAGGTCTTCCTAAAAGAAAATTAGAACATGACTGGGATTCACATCAGTAAGAGGACCTCATCCGACGCCGGCTTCGTAAAGTATGCATCATCGTCCACTCAGTGGCTGTTACTCCAAATCAGTTTCTAATTTAACGCCAACTCATCCTCGGCTCGTCACTCACCTACTTCGAAATGCAAAACAACATGAAAGCAAGATTGATTTGGAGCTCAGATTATATATCATTGAAGAAACTAAAGTGACTCTAGCGAGAACAAAAACCTTAGCGATGGAGATGAACAATTACCTTTAAATTCACTACATAAAACCAAATCCATCGGTTCCATCCATTTCTCTTCTCAATTTGAGAATTCTTATAACAATGTTTCCACCAGAACATTACAAACCTGATGAAACCTAATACTCAATACATATTTAAATGGCACTACAAAGATTAATGTGGCTCCTTAAAGAAAAAACAGACATTTAAAGAATTACTTAAGTTATACCTCCTCATTGAACTCAGATCGGCATCCTGGATCCACTATCATCGCATCTCCTTAAGAAACAAAATGACTACTTTCATACTCGACATCATTATTTCCAGGTGCAAATACAATCAAATTTGTTGTACGATACGGTTTTGCTGTTCTGCTTTCCATCGGTATGATGTTTACACTAGGAGGGTACTCTTAAAAGAAAAAAAGGTATGCAACATATACACAACATGACATCAAATATAAGCACAACTGCAAGCATATGGAAAATTAACATAACACAAATAATATTATCAGTAACAAATTCATGCAAATCATGTATATAAATACAATACCTTTTAAATTCTCAACATTAGAAACAAAGTCTCCAGTAACATAATCAGTTTCAACAGCAAACCCAAGTCCAAAATCAGGCTCCTCCAGAAACTATTAAAAATTTCCACTCCACATCACTAACTAATCCAAACCCCACTTGTCCAAATCATCACTACAAAAATATTTACTAAATCAATTTTAAACAAAAACTATAAAAACCAAGGTCCAAATAATCACAGTTCTATAACTGACCGTGAATACAACACCCAGCTTAGTGCATTTGTTAACAGTTATTTTGTTAACTTTCCCTGCACAAAACAATTAATCATGCTGAATAATCATCATAGTAGGATAATGCTAAATAATTGTTATAGCAGGAAAAGAAACTAAAATAACACAATGCAGCACCTTTAAATTGTAGAACTGAATCATGGCATCCAAAAATGTACACTGTTTGCTTTGAATCACATTTATCAATCAACAAATCCTTCTTCCCAATTTGATTTTCGACAACCCATCTGTATATCATGAGAAAGTGTATGCACCTATATTAAAAACCTGATGCAATTTTTTGTCAGTCATGAAGCAAAGTGTACTCACTTGCGACCTAGTTGAATCTCAAACTTTGGAGGTCCGACTTTAGAAAAAGATGGCACACTTGTGCGAACCTCCTTTTCACCTGCACTAACAAAGCCACCTCTATCTAGACGGAAAGTGGTCTTCATATCATCTGTAACTTTTTTTAATCCTAAAGAAATGAAAACAAAGCCAATAAACCAAATTAACATTCTCGTCCGTAGAACAATCTCAAATGCATATCTACAACATAAGAGTTTCATATTGATCAACTTTTCCATAGTTATAACTTCCAAATTTAAATTTTAAAATAATGATTGACTTCCAAATTTAAAATTAAAAAAAAAAACGTTTTACTTCCAAATTTAAAATTTAAAAAGGCGATTAAATTCTAAATTTAAAATTTAAAAATCACATGACTAACAAATCAAATACAATGAATATTGGCTATCTTGGTTAATATCCATTATATCCACATTTAATAATATCATTCAATTCCATATCCCCATAAATTGAAAGTTTTAAAGCATTCCATAAAATCAAAAGCTTGAAAATAGGAAAGATTATATTTCTTTTAAAAAAATTGAAACCACTTTCCGATTTGCCACGATCCAATTGGGTGCACCCACATCCGAGATCCATGATCCATCCAATCACTAACCAAACTAAAGATTTCTACTAAAAAACATTCTCTAAAGCATATAAAGTCCCAAATTATATTAAATCCCCAAGAACAAATAAGAACAAAAAATGAACATTCTTGAACCCTTTAAACAATCTTAGCCGAATAAGAACTTATGAACATGAACAAAACAATATGTGATGATTAACCAAAGCTTAGCCGAATACAATGGCTAAGTTTGGGTTAGGTCTAATGCCTAGAAACAGCTACGGACCTTCCAATCAATCACAGAATCAGACTGAAACATTAATCAGAATACATAGATTACATACCTAGACAACTTGTAATGCTTCACGAATTGTGATATCAAGATCGTTGACAAAAACTTCCTGCACAGGTTTCGCCAAAAAAAACCTCAGCCATATTTTCTAGACCGCCACTTTAATGCTTCAATTCTTCTTTAATATTTCCAATATCTATTGAAATTATCAGATCAGAAAACTATAATCTGTATGTTCGTTCATTCTTTTCCAAACTGAAACAGATGAATACGACTAACCCTAAAAAACACAACGTTTTGCTAATACTGATTTGAAAAACAATAATAACCCTAATGGTTCTTCTGAAATTTTAAACAGAAAAAACAGATTTTGAAATATAATTTGATTTAGGGTTTTTGAATCCCTAAATCTGAAAGATTATAATCGAAGCATGATGATATACATGCAGATAAATAGAGAAGAAAGTACCTGATGTCCATTATAGAGTATATTATTTGGAGCTTCTGAAGTCGATTATAGAAGATAGATATGGAGTTTAGGTTTTAACTAAGAATGTGAATCCGAATGAGAGGGAGAGAGGGAGAGAGAGAGAGAGAGAGAGGTGCAATAAGTATATTCTATATTGATATGATAAAAATAGATTATTTATATGCGGGTATTTGGGTAGAAAATAGGGTCATGGGTCGGGTTAGAATACCCATATCCAAGTTAAATGGTAAGAATGGAGGCCATCTAGAGGGGACACCTTAGCAATAATTACTCCTTTATTAGAAGATATAGATATAAATTCTATTCATACAGAACCAAGTCAACCAACTCAAGGAAAATGAAGTGAAACCTCAGCTTTGGGCTCCCATATTTCAATTTTGAAACAAAACCCCTAATCATAACATCCATAATAACATCATGAATCAATCCCTAAATCTATCAAAATCCCTAAATTAGACAAAACATCATCATCCAATAACTTGTGACCTAAGATAATCAAAACTCATCATTAATAACAGTCCTAGAACATCTCTACATCATCTAAACAACATACAAACATCAAACCACACATAACACAACTTAAAGGATCATTAACACATGTTAATCCATATGAAAACTCATGTTTTATGATAAGGTTTTGTTTAGAAAGATGTTAGAAAGGTTTTCAATCATAAAACTTGTCTTAGATGAGATCTGGAACTTTGGGGTTTTATGAAAACAAATTAGAATTGCTCAAAAAGGGTTTTGGATGAAGAACACGCCTTAGATCTTCACTTGTTATGATATAGATGGTTAGATTGTGAAAAATAAGCTCAAAACTCCTTCCTAGTGATTAAAGTCGAGAGAGAGTGTTTAGAGGCATTTAGGGTTTGTGAAATGATGAAAAATGACAGAGTGTGGTATTTATAGTGTTTGCAGGTTCGACCCTTGCAGGGATCGAATGAGACTCAGGTGAGGTCGAATGTGGTTTTTAACTGACTGATGATCAGGTTCGGCCCCCTTAAGGTCGAACCAGACTTGGTCTTTTCCAGATTTTCCAGTTTTGTCGTTTTAACGCTTTTTAACACATCCTAACACATGAACATGCAATCCTAACATATGTTAAACATATATAATCATGGATAATCATCTAAACACCGTTAAAACACGTATTTGCATATAATACACCATATATGAATCAATCTATGCATAACACTTAATCTAATTCATGTAATTCACCAACAACGGGACTCAAGACTCGTGTGTACATAAAATGACACCAATGATCCTCCAGATCATTGAACCCTGGACAATACGTAAGACAACCCGACTCAACTAACCCAGTTAAGTACGTTAATAAAATGTTTCCCGCTAAGGTAGACTTATAAGTTTATAAAATGTTAAGTCAAATATGCCGGGTGTCACAATTACTTTTGAATGCATAGTTATAATGCAAGTTTACGTATCCTTGTCTAATTAATATTTGTTTTTATATAGTCTTAAGAAATTGAAGAATGTCTAGAATTTAGGAAAGTTGGATATTGAAGAATCTACACATTTTTTTTGGGGATAATTATGAACTTTTGAATTAGGCATATCATGTATTCATGTCTAAGTAATTTTATATAATTATGTCTAAGTTGGTACAGTTTGACTTATCATTTAGTGGATGTACTTTGTCTAATGGTTAATATTAACAATGTTTATTTAGTTAGTTGCATATTAAATGTTTGTTTTAGTTTGTTTGTGTTCAAGACCTGTGTTCACGAATAGTTCACAAACAATTGAATTTCTTAACAAACAAACACAAACATAGGATTATGTTTGTTAGTGTGTTTGTGAACCGTTCGTTTGTCCAAGAAACCTTAACAAACAAACACGAACAAAGCCTTGTTCGTGTTCGTTTGGTTCGTTTACAGCCCTATTTACAATAATTTTATTTGCTACTTTTTTGGATTCATAATCTATGTTGGTGCTAACAAAAGAGCTTAAAACATCGGTAAACAGTACAAGGGATATTGTTTTCATCTTAAAGGTAATAAATTTTCAATAGGATAGGTATATTTTGGATGGCTCTTTGATTGTGAATGAGATGATAACTTGGTTAAAAAGACGGTTCAAAAAAGTTTTTTTTTTTTGTTGAAGATTGATTTTGAAAAAGGGTATGATAACGTCAATTCGAACTTTTTGGTTTCGATTATGGGACAAATGGGTTTTCCGGATAAATGGTGTATGTGGGTTAAGGGGATATTGCAGTCTGCTTGATCGTCGGTTCCTGTTAATGGGGCACCTACGTTTGGATTTAAGTGCTAAAAAGGCGTTCGGCAAGGAGATCCCCTTTCTCCTTTCCTATTCTTGATAGTTATGGAAGATTTATCGTGTGCTATAAATAAAGTTTGTGAATTAGGGGAATTTGAAGGTGTCAAATTAGCGAGAAAAGGCCGGTTATATCTCATCTTTTCTATGTCGATGATGCATTAATCTTGGGTGAATGGTCGGGAAATAATGTGGAAAAGGTGGCAAGGATCTTGAGGTGTTTCCATGTATGTTTCGGATTAAAAATTAATATACATAAATCTAATTTATTTGGGATTGGTCTTAGTTTAGAGGAAGTTGATAATACGACTATGATATTGGGATGTAAAAGAAGGGATATACCATTTGATTGCTTAGCAATTAGAGCGGGGACAAATATGAATAGGTGCCATAATTGGAAGAAAGTGGTTGATGTTTTTGAATCAAGACTTACGACTTGGAAGGCTAAGATGTTATCTATTGGGGGAAGGGTGACACTGATCAAAGCGATATTGCAAAGTCTAATTATTACTTCTCCCTATATAATGCACCGGCTAACAAAATCGAAGTTCTGGAACGAATTATGAAGAGATTTTTGTATGATCAGGTTGTATTGTGCATCTTTTCTATTTTGTATTCAGTTGTATTTTGACTTCTTTTGTGTGATCAACTTATTTGATATCTATATTCGGTTTCACTTATTTTATGTTTGTGATGTTTATTTACAATGCTTAATAGTGCTCGATTAGTTATTCAATTACAATGTTATGAATTATAAATGTTATAAACATTAAAAATGTATAAATTTGGTTGTTAAATTAAAATGTCGATATATAAAATGTAATAAACAATAAAAATATATAAAATGATGTTTTAAACATTTTAAAATACAATAATCAATCGATTTACCAAAAAAAACTCTTTTCTAATGCATTGAAATACAACGATCAATCGATTTAAAAAAAAAACACACTTTTCGAATGCATTGAAATACAATGATCAGTCGATTTAAAAAATAACACTTTTTGAATGCATTGAAATACACGATCAATCGATTTAAAAAAAAATTTCGAATGCATTGAAATACAATGACCAGACGGTTTATTAAAAAAACACACTTTTCGTATGTATTAAAATACAACGATCATTAGATTTATTAAAAAAAGACAGTTTTCGAATACATTGAAATACAACGATCAATCGATTTATTAAGAACACACTTTTCGAATGCATTAAAACACAATGATCAATCAATTTATTAAGAAAACACTTTTCGAATGCATTGAAATACAATGATCAATCAAATTATTAAAAAAAATACACTTTTCGAATGCATTAAAATACAATGATCAATCGGGTTATTAAAAAAACATTTTTCGAATGTATTAAAATATAACTATCAATCCATTTATTAAAAAAAACACACTTTTCGAATGCATTAAAAATACAACAATCAATCGATTTATTAAAAAAAACACTTTTCGAATTCATTGAAATACAACGATCAATGGATTTATTAAAAAAAACTTTTCAAATGCATTTAAATACAACGATCAATCGAGGTAAAAAACACACCCTTTTCAAAAACCATAACTTCTTCAAAACCAACCCTATAACTTCTTTAAACCCACCAAAACAAAACAAAATATCTTCAAAGCCAACCAAAACAAAATAAAAAAAAACAAAACTTATACGCCTCGTATTGGTCAAAAAGAGGCGTATCGGTGCAATGTTGTAGCCTCACACTTCAGAGAATGTTTGGCCGCAAAACTAGGGTTTAATATGCCTCGTATTGACCAATACGATGCGTATTGGTATGGAAATAGATTGTCAGGGTGTCGAAATAGGCAGAACCTATATAATTGAACACAATAAAATTGAACAATTATTGAATTGAATAATAAACAAATGTTTATTTCAACACTCCTAAATTACACCAAACTAATCCTAATACATCCTAAGTATTATATAACTAGGCCAAACCTTTGCTATGAGTTCCACGTAAATAAGAGAGGATCACCCGCATTTCGAATTTTCCAATAATGACTGATGTCTATGTTTTCAAAACCGGATAAGCAACAAACCGATAGCCTTATCAATTCACTGGTCAGTCTGGATTTAAAAACCAAATTACACTACAAATTATATAGAAATTAAAAATATATCTATCTATATATATAAAAGAAAACGTATATGCTGACGTGGCGTGCAATGGAGGCCTCAACCTCCCCTTAAGAGTGCCACGTGGCATCATAATTGAAAGATTTTAGTGTTTTTGAACTATT
Organism: Ambrosia trifida; assembly: GCA_028751855.1. Taxonomy (NCBI): domain Eukaryota; kingdom Viridiplantae; phylum Streptophyta; class Magnoliopsida; order Asterales; family Asteraceae; genus Ambrosia; species Ambrosia trifida. The sequence continues at coordinate 60,353,613 of CM054124.1, read as the reverse complement.
TCCTTTTTTAATTAAAAAAAAAGATAAACATAAAACCCTAAATTAAATTGAGTTATTTTAGGAAAAAAGATTTTAAAAATAAATTTAAAATTTTCTCTCTCATGTTTCCTCCCATAATTTTTAAACGTTTATATCTTTTATATACGGGATTTTTTAAAGAAAAAAATTACACCAAATTAACGAGCGTTTTATTATCTTTCCAACGAGTACCATAGTCCTATATAAAAAACGGAGAAAAATCGACTATTTTTTGTGGCGTTTCGTTCATACAGGAAAAAAACACACAAAGTGTTCATGTTATTCATTAATCATGTTTTTTCTTTTAAACCAGGCTCTTATCTACGATGTTGAAAATCAGCCCAATCGCCATGTTATCATTGGAATTTTACTAGGTATACTTCATCAAGAGAAGTTGGGAGAGAATCGCGCAACACTGCAACACATGGTGTCACCTTATAGCAAGGTTATTTTTTTATTTATTTAATTACAAGGTTAATAATTATTACTATTAGTATTAATATTATTAGAATGGTTATATTTTTCAACCCCGGGACGCTCCCGAAAAGAATTGATAGTTACTGACGTGGCGTTCAATGGTGGCCTCAACCATCTCTTGATTATGCCACGTGGCATAATAAGATGCAATGATTACAACTTCCAACTTAAGTGTTTGTTTAGTTGATTAGGTTAGGAATTATAAGAGCCATTAGAATGTGAGAAATTAGAGAGATGTGATAAATTTTTTAATAGTTGCAGCTTACATAAGTGATTCTTTAGATGATTACTGATTAGGTTTTAGATTAGGGAATATGAGTTATTACTGATTAGAATACTATGAACATGCAATGATTGAGAGATTTTGTGGTTAGTTAACTTGAGCCATTTACAATAGGTTATCACGTAAAAATAGATTTTTCAACCCCGGGACCCTCCCGGGGTAATCAGCTAGTACATACATATATTAGAAAAAGAAAATATAAAAATATTCTATGAATTGGTGGGAATTACAATTTTAATAACATATGAAAACTCAAATGTTTAAAAATTTACAAGAAAAATCCTTTGAAAGAAATTTGCATATAAATAAAATTAAAATTTGGAAAACCGGTCCAGCCGGTAACCAAATGGTTTAAATGGGGAGTAGTTAAATAGGCTTAACCAGCTGGTTCCATGCTTGGTTCCCGGGCCAACCGTTCCGGTCCGGTTATGAAAACACAAGGTGATGGTCATACGTCCGTTCTAGTAAACCGTGTAAAGGTTTTCTTCGCAGTTTTGCTATGTTCTTCCCTTGGGCTTTGGTAATTTAATGGAATGGAAAATAAAAACTATAATATCAAAGATTTAGATATATGGCATGTCACATGTGACACACATTTTAGGCTCAGTTTTGTATACTGACCAATAATACAACAAGACACAATGTGAACTTATTCCATAACAAAATAAACCACAACTGGACCATGGATCATGACCTTATTATCACACAAACCATTACTCGAGCATTAGGAATTGAACCAAACAAAACTAGATGGATATGCTGTTTGGAACACCTTTCCCGGTCACACCTTTATCAGAATACGGCTTTAGAAGTTGGTACGGAACCAACCCTGCACCACTCCGGTTCTTCAAAAGCGGATCGTTGTTTCTTGCGTCTACAACACTCTCCACCTGGTTTAGCTTTCCTTGAAACTCCTCAAATGCTGCCTTTATAGCAGGCTCCACTTCCCATGCCGGCTCAATGGTCCCTCCGATATACTCCTCCTCTGGTGAATGACTTGATAAAACATCTAGAACTGTCATCACTTGTGTAGCTTGGATTTGAGATGGGAAACATTTCAATAAGACATCCTCAGGACGTTTTATAAACGACTGCCATTCTTCGTCTGTGGGATCTTCATTAGGCATTTTGGTTCTTGCAATTGTCGGCCTGTTTGGGAAGTAACCAGCAAAGTCGTATTGACCGAAGTTGACTGCTGAATGGTGACCAGAACTCACCCACATGATTGTTGAAACAATTCCAATTAAATCGTCTTGGGTTTTGAGTTGTGGCCACCATGGTTCGTCTTTCTTGTCTCCATGACCAACTGTACGGATTTCATTCCACCACGCTTGAAGCTCTTCGTCAGATTCTACAAGATTCGCTTGTGGGTAGTAGTGGTTGACATATGAAGTAGCCCATTCTTTTATGGCATCATAAATAAGTAGACCATCATTTGCAAATGGGTAATCCTCGATTGTTAGTTTTACGCCGTGTGGTGCAGTTGGATCTTCAACCGCCATACCCCTGTACAACACCGTGCAAAGTCATCATTTCAACAAATTTATAATTTCCGTCATCGTTATTATTGTTTTTATGCATACAAAAGGTACCTGCTAATAAGGTCTGCTGGAAGTGCGTCATGATCAAATCGCCATAACTGATCATATGCATCAGAACAAATTTGCATACAATATTTTCCAGGAGAAAATGTCAACTCTATGATACCTCCAGCATTAATGAGAGCTAATCGAGCTAGAGAATTAATTTGCATAGTGTAACGGAAATGAGGTAGAAGCAGTCGTTGAATAGGATGCATTTGGCTAAGATGGCGGTTGGTGGCAATTATGTAAGGCTCTGTAACACAATGTGTTCTTAGCCTGCATAGTACAAAGAAACATAAAAAAAATGTTAAGCACAGACAAATGCATAAACATGTAACCTGCTATAGGGACAAGGGAACCAACCAGTGGCTAACAAGTTGGTGATAAGCTGAATCATGGGAAAGGACTTGAGCCTTGGCTAGCTTCCAAAGCCAGGCACTAGTAGCGTCCCATGTGGGTGTGTACACATGTTTCCACTGTAGTTTCCCATCAGATGGTGGGCGAGTCAACTCAATGGCTATGGGGCGTAATGTTCCAGCAGGCGTAAGGAACATTAAAGTTCTTGAACCATAGAGAGTTCTCCCACCAAGCTCTCTTGTTTTGTTTACATAAGGTAAGAGCAGATCATGGAAATCCAACATGAACAATTTCTTTTGTGCTAAAGCCTATAAGAGCATAATTATATTATTAAAACTAATGAAACTCCACAACAAGAAGTGACAATAGTAAAGACGGCTTGTTGCATTACCTCATCAAACGTCATGAAACCTCCAATCTCTTCCTGTACAATCTCCTTGGTGATTGCTGATTCGGGTGGTCCATAAATTTCAGGGTCCAACTTACTCATCAGTGGCCACTCCTAGTTAAGTGATTACACAACATCATAGTTAAAGATGTGATCTACCATTTACACTAACAGTAATAAGTTTTCACATGAACATACCGTAACCAACTGTATGCTATATGGGTTTAGACCAGCAAGCATTTGTCGGCAAAACTCCTCATCCCGGAACCAAGAGAAGGAGTCCCCTGTGATTAGAGCCATTAATACCTTACAATAATAAACCATGAGCATGTAAAGAGGACGGATTGATGCTTACTGTCAATGGTTTCAGGGGTCTCAAACTTAATTACAGTATTTGCAGTATCAACAGCCCCTTTCACAAGTCTTGGTAAAGCACTTGCAATGCCGTTGTTTTGGGGAGGAACATTAACACCTTGATTATACAGCAAGTCTATGTCCGTAAATAACGGAAATCCCTTGTCTTTGTCGGTAAAAACTGAGTCTAAAGTTGGTACAACCGCATGAAGTGCAGAGTACAAAGTCCTTGCTCCAAACTGTGCAGTCTTTATCTCAGAAAAATCTTCATCACATGGTACATAGAAAGGGAGCAAAGTTCTGGTCTCCGTCAACGGATCTGTAATTCAAACATGTTTTGTTTATTTTCAATGAACTCAAGTTCCTCATGTTAGGCATGTCAACGACGTGTTCATGTTAATACATTTAACTTTAAACGAACACAAAAACAAACATATAATCAAAGGAAATCCTTTTGTTCATGTTCGGTCGTTAAGAAAATGAAAATGTTCTTGTCCCTTCGTTAAGAAAATGAACATGTTCATGTTCACTCTAAATAACTTTTAAAGTTAAATGCCAATTTCGTCCCTGAGGTTTGGTCCAGTTTGTCACCTCAGTACAAAAACTTTTTTTTTTTTTTTTTTTTTTTTTTTTTGCAATTGAACACCTGAGGTTTGGATAAGTTGCAAACTGGACCAAACTCTACGAAATTGGCATTTAAAGAGACGTTCATCTGTTCATGCTCATTTACTTAATTAAACGAACGTAAATAGGCAAATATAACTGAACGAACTCAAACAGACGTTCATCTGTTCGTGCTCATTTACTTAATTAAACGAACAAAAAATTTTATTCTTGTTCGTTCGTAGATTAACATAAACGAACTTCTCACCAAACAGTTCATGAAACATCGATTTATTATTAAAATTCAGTCAATTCAGAAACTAGTGTGTACCTTTAGAGGACATTGGACGACCAGTACGACACCGTCTAGGGTAGGGATGTTGTTCACCACCAAGCACAGGCCGTGCTAAACTTAAGCTCAGATCCGGAGCTCCGAGATCATTATAAACATCATAATCGTAAATCCGATCGTACGATTTACGCTCACCTTCACCATTGCCTCGAAGCGATTCCAAATCTTCCGTTCGTAACGTTTTCAATGCCTTTGGTGTTTCCGATGGAAGATAAGACTGCATAAACAAACCGTACAGATTATTATTCACCGTAGGAAGTTATTATTTGCTTCCGCCGCCGAACGCCGCCGTCTCCGTCGTCGGTACGACGGAGCGACGGAGAACCATCGCAGGAGAAAATAAAACTTTTTTTTTCCCTATTATTATTTCTTGTAATTTTAATATGCATACCTTTGGTCCTTTAATTAGTTGATATTAACATTTAAAACCCCTCAAAAGTAGGAGAACTTTTATTGAATCACAACATATTAGTTTACGAGAGCCCACCTTGAGCTTGAGTTCGGCTTTTGAGCAGTTTTTTAAGCTTGAACTTGGCTTGACTTGGTTATTATTTTAATTAATTTATATTAATTTTTATAGTTATTGTTTTACAAATTCTATATAGAACATAATATATAGATACACATATATTATTCAGTTATTTTTAGGGGTGTAAATGAGCCGAGCCGAGCTCGAGCTCAAAAAACTTTTGAGAGTTGGAGCTTGCCTCGATTGAAGCTTTGTTTTCAAAGCTCGAGCTCGGCTTGTTGGATGTTTCTTCAGCTCGAGATCGGCTCGTTTACTATCTGCTACTTAATATATTAAATAAAAATAATATATATAATGGGTTCGTGAGTTCGATAAATGAAGCTCGATTCGGGCTCGTTTTGTTAACAAACTTAAGTGAGGGGTAAATATTGTTAAATATTGATAAAACTAATATTATATTAAGGCTCGACGAGCCTGCCGAGCCTCACATGCCAGGCTCAAGCTCAGGCTCAATTAATAAACAAGCTTCGTTTTAGGTTCAAGCTCGGCTCGGCTCGTTTCGAGCTTTTTACCGAGACTAGCTTGAGTAGCTCGCGAGCTGCTTGGCTCATTTACACCCCTAATTATTTTCATGATAATTTTATAAATGAACTATATATTATATTTAATATATAGAACAAGAATGATACAATTAATAGCCTCGTTTAGACTCACAAGCCCTCAAGCTTTATAAAAGTAAAGTTCAGGCTCGAGCTCGTTTAACAAACTTATTTCTAAGATTGACCTCGTTTAAGTTTGGCTCGTTCGAGTTGTTTTTCAACCGATCTCTAGTAGTTCGCCTCGTTTACACCCTAGTTTACTTCAAAGATTTATAGAATGTTGATAGTCATACAATTATAGACTTTTGAAATGGATTATGATATGTTAAAGATGTTAATTAATATGAATAAGTTTTACCTTATCTGTGAAGAAGATTCTTTTACCAGGGACGTCGAATTTGGATTGAACCCAAGACTCACATGTGAAAGTAACACCATTATCAAGAACAATAGTCTTAAAGAACATTTTCTTGCTATACTCATTTTCTACTAGGATAGCTCCTATTTGTCCAAAGTCCTCTGGGACATCGAAGTTGCATTTATACGTGTACACGTTTATGTGAAAGTCTAGTGCATCATATCTCGCATTTGCCTTCACGGTCTTCCGGTTTCCTTTCGCTATATCAAGCACATTAAAAATTTTAACCTTTTATAACGTTAACATGATGTTTTACGTTAACTAGTTAAGTAAATAAAAAAAAGGTGTACGTACAATCTAGGTCATTGGAAACGAGCTCCAACACGAAAGATCGTCCTAGAAGATCCGAAACACCATCAACAACACCACCAATACCTACACCAGCAAGGGCGGATTGAACGGTTGGTTGGATGGTGATGACACCCTTCACATTGGTGGCCTTGGTTATAAAGGGAATTGATATGGCTTTGATGCTACCAACACCTGAGGTGGATCGGGCACGTGTGGCATTAGTTTTTTTTGTGGATGCGTGCTGGCGAAGGTTGGTGAGAGAAAAGGTGGAGGAAGACGAATGGTTGGTGGTGTCACCGGTAACAAAGGGCTTGTGGAGTGGTAGTATGTTGTGAAGAGAGTGAGTTTGGTTGATTTGTGGCTTCAACATGATTTTCTATGTTTCTTCTACTCACTCACACTCACTCAAGCTATTGTTTGGTGTGATTTGAACTTAGGAAAAATAATATCTATTTATAGGGAAGGAGTGGAGGGAAGTTGTGATACTTATTTCCACGGTCGGTGGATATATGACCCATACATTAATAAAAGTAAAAAAAAAATTATTGTTTTTTAATAAATTAAAAAAAACAATAATTTTTTATAAAAGTCAAAAAAAATTATTGTTTTTTAATAAATTAAAAAAAACAATAATTTTTTTACTTTTATTAATGTATAGGGGTGTAAACGAGCCGAACCAAGCCTGATTATGCTTGAGCTCGGCTCGGCTCGGCATGCTTTTACGAGGCTTGGGCTAGAGCTCGGCTCGGTTTGAGTATGCTATTTTGAGCTCGAGCTTGGCTTGAAAGTGTAACACCTCACCCATTATCTGGGTGATCATGCACAATTGGTATAACTTACAGCGGAAGCAAATGAACTGATAATCAAATTATTGTCGCAACGCGCAAGGTTAAATTACTAGTTTTCATATAAGACGTGAATTATGTGTATGGTTTGTCTAAATGGCATTGCATCTATATATATATATATATATATATATATATATATATACATATAATAAACCAAAGCCATTTTAATGACATGTCACTTAAAGATGCATTCTCTTCCTTGAGTGTGTCATGTGTCATCCCATGTGGCATTGAGATATTTTAGGAAAAACTAATTTAAAAACAAAATTGGATTTTTCACCCTCATGTTTCCTCCCATAATTTTTAAACGTTAATATCTTTAATATACGAGATTTTTTAAAGAAAAAAATTACACCAAATTAACGAGCGTTTTATTATCTTTCCAACGAGTACCATAGTGCTATATAAAAACGGAGAAATTTTTTTGTGGGGTTTTGTTTATACAGGAAAAAAAAACACAAGTGTTCAGGTAAATCATTAATCATGTAAAGACAAGTCACTAATTATGTTTAAATCAGTAAATATGAATTTTTTTCAACCAAAGCCGAATAGGTTAATAGAGCCGAATAGGTTAATAGAGTTATACGTTGTTTTAAGTTAGGCATCAATATTAGTATGTTAGAGTTGTATATTTGTTTAGTCTTTAGGATATGTGTTAATATTAGAGTTACATTAAAGTTCTACATTCTTTTAGGTTAGGTGTTAACATTAGAGTTGTACATTGTTAATTTGTTTTAGGTTAGATATTAATATTAGAGTTATACATCAGTCTATTTCATATGTTAAATTGATGTATCATATTAAATTTCTCAACCCGGGACGCTCCCGGGGTATAATCTAGTATATATATATTGCAAAGGGATTAATCCTACATGTCATACTCTTATGCAATCTCTCTTTTGAGAGATGCCACATAGGATGTGATGTGGCAAGTGTAAACCAATTAAAAAAAATGAATAAATATGATTTAACCTAATCTATTATAATCTTTAACCTAATCTATTAAATACATAATCTACTAAATCTAAATATTAAAATTTATTATTTTTTCTCTCATGTTTCCTCCCATAACTTTTAAACGTTAATATCTTTTATACACGAGATTTTTTAAAGAAAAAAATTACACCAAATTAACGAGCGTTTTATTATCTTTCCAACGAGTACCATAGTGCTATATAAAAAACGGAGAAAAAATGATTATTTTTTGTAACCTGACAGGTATTGTGTCGGGTTTGGGATTAGTTTAAAAAAAATTATGGGTTTGGGTCGGGTCTGGGATTAGGTGATACCCGACCCGATTACCCGAAACAACATACGCTAATACCCGATCATATACCCATGAATTTTTTAACGCATCACATAACTCTTAGACTAATGCGTTCGATATTTCAATAATTAACTTTTTTTTCTTATTTCATATTAGTTCTTTTTAGAATGATCGATTACAAACTTCCGAATTTATTTGTAATAGCACTAGATTTATACCCCGGCGCAGAGATTCGTTTTTTTTATATTTGAATATGATAACTTATGGCAGAGATTTGTTTAAAATAATAATAATAATAATAATAATATATTTTATTATGTCATATTAGATATTTCAACCCGGGACGTTCCCGGGATAAAAACTAGTTTATTTATATTGTAATGTGCATGTAATCGTGAGTGGTTTTAGGAGCGATGTACCATGAGAAAGGAACGGTTCAAAGAAAAATAATCCATCTGATAAGAGTTAACTTGAAGTGGATTTGAAAGTTATAAACATTTAAAATGATACTGATGAACTTCAAATGAGCTTTCAGGGTCATGAACGTCAAACTGAAATCACTGAATTGCAAAGGTAAGACGGCATGATATAATTATTCACTTCGACGATCCGCTTACGATGCATCACTGAAAACCTATTCCTGGTATCCGACTACATATGTGCAGAGTGGCGAAGCTTGCAATTTTTTTTTTCATGGGGCAGAAAGTTAGGGGCCCTTAAATAAATATAAATTTTTCAGACGAAAACGCGTAAATTTGGTACGAAACAAACAAAACGACGGGGACAGGATGTGTGCTTCGCCCATGTATGATCCCGCCACATCACAAGGGCTAATCCTCCTAGTTAATTATTGAAGTAAAGCTTTCCATGAGATGGTGACTAAAATATAGATAAAATATTGAATTTTGGACACGAATTGAGTTATCATTTCATTTTATAATAATTATGTGAAATAATTGTATGTTATCTAGACATGAGGAAATTGTGATTTAAGAACCTGGAAAAATTATGTAGATATTAAACGGAGAGAACATTTGAACAGTGCCAGTAACATGGCATTATTGTATTTTTTTTTTTGTTCTTGCGAGGATGAATTTGTACTCTTAACCATCAAGCCTCTCATATTACACTTCTACATATCTTTCCTTCTCTCTCTAACATCATGCACACACAAAACCCTCCAACAACTCATAACAGCTCCAATCGACAAACACCATCCACCTTCTTCTTCATCATCATCAAATCATCAAAAACCCCGTTCAAAACACCGCCCTCACCGCCGCAACCACCGTCCCCACCGTAAGACCACAATAGCCGGCAAGCACCGTCCCCACCATCAAACCACAACAGCCGTCAATAATCATCATCTAAAAAACCCAAAAAACCAAAAATGAAAAACATACGCCCAAAAGCCCTCAAAAAAGAAACCGGTTAAGAAGAAAATACAATTCAAATTTTAACTTTTAGGGTTTATAATTGTGGATGAGGGTGGTTTATTTGGTGGTGAAGTAGGCCATGCTAATAAAGGATGTTCGATGGTGTTGACGATGCCGTGTGCTGTGTCACGTGGCCTCTCCTTATAAACATCTTCCAAACTACCATATACACCCTTCAACTTATATACCCATCAAACCCATCGGTATCCACCGCCATCATCAACAGCACCACATCCGCCGTCATCACCAACATCTCGAGACCATCACCTCCAACGTTGTCATCTTCATCAACAAGTACGACCCGTGGAGTGATTTTCATGGTTGTGTTGACAGTGAGACCCAGATAGACAGAGAGAATGAGAGGACCGGTGATGATGTTTCTGTGGCAGCATCTCCGCCATTCTGGCGCGTCAAATAGTTCCCTCTCATAATCTGATAAAGAGGAGATAGAAATGTGCCAACAACAGCAACATGGCGGGAAAAGTTGCAGTTGTAAAAGAATGTGGAACTTTTTGTTGATATAGATGTTGTTGGGTATGGGTTTGATTCTTGGTTTGTGTTTGGTAGGAGTTTTTCATAGATGAAAATACAAAAAAAGGTGTTTCCATGAGATAGAAAGAAGCAGGAAGTTGGGTTTGATGAATTAGAATATCCGGAGTGGGGGAGGGGCGGGAAAGGCTTCTTCAACCCTTCCACACCGCCCCGGTTAGGCATGGAAGGGGGGGGGGGGGGGGCTTTGGGCGGGGAAGATTTCATGGGCGTAGGGGATGGTTTGGGCTACGTGGCATTTTCTGATTGACTTGTTTTTTTTTTTTTTTTTTTTTTTTAAATCTAACACACAACTAGTAATAATAATATTCCTTTCACCCTCCCCCCTTTTCACTCCCCACAATTTTCACCTTTCACACGTAGACCCCCGCAAGTGTCACATGACGCTTCATCCCCTCCCCCCTCCACTCCTTATAGTCTTAGTCATGTGGGGTTATTGTAAAACCAAAGCACCGCCCATAGGTTTTTTGAATTAATTATTTGTTATGTGTTAAGTTATAAAAAATTGTATTCTTTTTATCTAATCAGTTTATAATTTTAACTTTTTATAACACATGTTATGTTTCGAGGGTTAAGATCAAATACACAAGACACTTTTTTTAGGAAGGGTGAGAAGGATTGTGATCCATTGATCATATATTTGAAGGGTTGAGATTAATTTGTTTGAAAATAATAAATTAGAGGAAGGGCATAAAGGAAACTACATTTGTTGACTTTCTCTCTCCACATTCAATGCACATGTCAATTCCCCCCATCATTTTAAAACGTCTATAACTTTTTCATACGACATTTTTTTTTTCAAAAAAAATTCACCATATTAACGAGCGTTTTTTTATCTTTAATATGAGTACCACATTGCTACATTAAACTTGAATTTTTTTTTTTGTGCTAAATAGGTTTTCTTCTCCGTTGTGTCTTCTGCTCGTTCATTGTGTTATAGTATGCATGTGTGCTTTATAAATATGTTATTTATGTTTTTTAGCCTACACATGATTTAACTTTGTCCATTGTATTTTTAGTATGTTTTTTCATTATGTTTTACGCAAATAGGTTTTGTATTTAGGTGTACGTTGTGTTTTATTATTGAAGAAACAATAAGTATACCGGAGATTATGACTAATCACCGGTGGGTTAATACTTATGTCACTGTCAGATTAATCCTTTACCCAAACCGTGATGGTAACCCGTGTGAGTATTAATGCAAGTGAGTGTGTATGTGAAGTGTGTGAGAACACAAGAGTTAAGTGGTTCGGTCGTTAATGACCTACGTCCACTGTAAGTACACCGGAATATTATTGATAACAAGAGAGATTACAATGAGTGAGTGAGTATATTGGTTATGGTTATTTCTGAATGAATCCACAAGGATTGCATCTAACCCTATTTATAGGCACCGCAGTGGGCTGCATGGAGTGGCCCACAGGTGACACCATCGGTCTGGGCCCAACCGAGGCCCAAGCCCATGGTTCTTCTGAAAATGGCGGGAAGAAGCAGGTTACTGTTGATGACGTCACGCTATAGTGTGGTCGTTGTTGTAGCCGGACACGTGGCGGATTCCTGGTGGTGTAGAGTAACGTCGTACTTGCTACAGTGTTCAGGCTATCCATGCTGTCTGATGTGACGTCTGACAGTTGGCGAGGTAATGCCTGCTGGTCACTATTCACGACAGCATGCACAGTGTAGCCGTTCACCTTTTGTACTATCTGCCACATGTCCCTCTCCTGCTGGTGTGTACTCTGACATGGATCTTTATGAATCTTCCTTCTGCCGTTCTTTGTACTTCGTATGAGAGGTGCCAAGGGAAGATTCCGCGCGTAGTAGCACGCGCGTATCAGGTATTGTATGTTGCTTATCGTATGCCTTGGCGCGCGAGACATGTTGATTGCTTGTCCCCGCGCGAGTGTGTTCCCACGCCATGATCTGGCGTGGGGTTGCTGTTTCACGGGGATAGGGACGCCTTTCAGATTAGGCTCCCTATCCTTTCAAGTCCCTCTAGTCTAGGACTTCTCCTGCTCGCTGATGAGGAGGTGGAGTGCTAGACTCAAAATATGTTAGTCGCGGATGAAAGCTCATTTGCTTGTGTTGTAGCTCTTGGAAGTGTTCATATACGGATTCTTGAAAAGTTCAGCGAGGAACGTCTTTTCCAGTTTTACGTCAAAGTTGCGCCGAGAAGGACGTGCTCCGCCTTCCCCTTGCAGGCGTTGGGCGGGGAACGTCTTTTGCAAACTTACGTCAAGTTTACGCCGTGAAGGACGTATTCCGCCTTAACTTTGCAGAATTTAGGCGGGGAACGTCTTTTGCCAACTTACGTCAAGTTTACGCCATGAAGGACGTTCTCCGCCTTAACTTTGCAGAATTTAGGCGGGGAACGTCTTTTGCAAACTTACGTCAAGTTTACGCCATGGAATTAAATGCTGTTGGAGTGATTTAATGCGGGTCTTGAGTTGGTCATAAATTCTAAATCATTGGCATTCAATTTGTCTCTCATGAGCTGGAGTGAATGCGCCTGGAATTCGAATGATCAGTTACTTCTGATGGAAGTTTAATGGTTGCTGACGTGTTCAGTGACTGTCTGGTTGTGCAGACTGAGGCACGTCACGTCGTGGTTGCAGTTACCCTATATTTAATTGGTGCTCATTGTGTTTTACACTCCATTGTGTTTTACGCAAGTAGGTTTTGGATTTTTTTCAAAAGTATAATAATATGGTATTCATATTAAAAATAAAAAGCCGCTCAATTTTATGGTATAATTTTTTTTTTAAAAAAGATGACGTACAAAAAGTTACGGACATTTAAAAATGAAGGTAGAAATAGCATGTGACTTGCATATGCATATGTTTTGGACAAAATTACCCCTCTCACTTGTTTAATTCTTTGTGTCTTTAGTATGTCGTCGATTGTGTTTTACTAGACTATTGATTATGTTTTATACCCTATATTTAATTGGTGCTCATTGTGTTTTACACTCCATTGTGTTTTACGCAAGTAGGTTTTGGATTTTTTTTTCAAAAGTATAACAATATGGTATTCATATTAAAAATAAAAAGCCGCTCAATTTTATGGTATAATTTTTTTTTTTTAAAAAGATGACGTACAAAAAGTTACGGACATTTAAAAATGAAGGTAGAAATAGCATGTGACTTGCATATGCATATGTTTTTGACAAAATTACCCCTCTCACTTGTTTAATTCTTTGGACACATGTCATTTTCTAGTAGCTTCTCACCCTTCTTATTTTTGTAGTCTTTGTAGAATAACCCAACCTTATGTTTCGATCCAAGTTTATACTATGTTATATCATTATTTTATTGGAGGTTGTATGATTTCATTGGAAAACGAATGATGTATGATTTTTGTATCCGACTCGATTCTTTGCTACAACATTACTACTAAAAATCCTGATTGAAGTTAGCTTCAAGGAAAATGCAAAAATTATATATAAACGCGCAACACACGTTCGTCAATAACACTAGTTGCATTTAAATGGGGTTGTCCGTTTTTTTATTGTTTTTTATAGTCAATATTCCACCATGTTTTAGTCTAAAAAATATCTATATAGTTTTGTAATAGTATCTTACTTTCTTTGTTTGTTGACACCATTTCTTTTGTTACACTCAGGGTATGTCTAGCAAGGAGATTTTAAAACATTTTATAAGTTTAAAGCTTCGAGCTTTTAAGAAAAAACTCATACTTAATAAAAAACCTTTTTTTGGTTAAAGGAGCTAGGTTATGAGAAAAAACTCTATATTGAAAAGCTACTAGTACTAGCGTTTAAGAAAAAACTCTTATTAGTTACAAGCTTTTAATGAGTAAATGATCAAAATGCCCATTCTATCATAAAAAATAATAAAAAAACATGCATACAAGCTTTTAGTTAATGCCCATTTTAGTCATTTTATACATTTTATTATAAGTTTCAGCTACTCTGCCAAACACCAAAATATATTTATAAAGCTAAAGCTACCAACATTTAGCCACCAGCTTCCAGCTATGAGCTAGTTTTGCCAAACATACAATCAATCTCACACTTTCTATTTAATAAAACCTTTACAATATATAGATATACAAAAAGACGTATTCTAGCTAGGAAACTAAATATACATAGTAATTACTATAATAACATATACTCATGAGCATGATTTACGTAAATCAATTACATGATTTACGGTACACTGTTACCCCCGTCAATTGAACTGGCAGCGGACCAATATGAATCATGCCACGAAGCTTTTCAAAAAGAGGGTGAGGAAGACTTTTGGTAAAGATGTCCGTAACCTGGAGATTGGATGGAACAAACTTAGTATGAAGGCGACATGAAGACACAAGCTCACAAACAAACTGATAATTAATGTCAATATGCTTGGCTCGTTTGCGAGAAATCGAATTTTGACTAAGAAAGATAGCACCTTTGTTGTCACAAAGCAAGGTAGGACGAGCCGTAGGTAATGCATGAAGCTCTCGAAGAAGATGAGTAATCCAAATTATTTCAGCAGTTGTGTTGTCCATAGCACGATACTAAAATTTACAACTGGAGCGAGACACCGTAGGTTGTTTCTTTGCACTCCAGGATACAAGATTACCACCCAAATAAATCGAATACCCACAAGTGGATTGTCTCGTCTCAATACATCTAGCCCAATCTGTGTCAGAGTAGTCAACCAGAGCAGTAGTTGTGGGTTTGGAGAAAGTTAAACCAAAGGAAATGGTGCCTTTAACATAACGAAGAATGTGTTTAACTGACTAAAAGTGAGAGACTATAGGAGCCTACAAGTGTTGACTAGCTTGATTAGTAGCATAAGAAAGGTCTGGACGAGTAATAGTAAGATATTGGATAGCTCCAACCAAATACTTATACGGAGTAGGGTCATGAAACGCAACACCCTTTGAAGGAAAGGTGTTAGTGGTAGCCAGGGGCGTGGCAACTGGATTTGAGTCCAAGAGACCTGCTCTAGCCAAAATATTGTGTGCATAGTTTGCTTGGTTGATAAAAATACCATTAGAGGAGTGAGTAACCTCGAGACCCAAAAATAACCAAGAGCACCTAGGTCTTTAACAGAAAATTCCTTGTGGAGATGACCAATGAAATTCTGAATAAGGGAAGAATCACTACTAGTGATGATTATATCATCAACATAAACAAGAAGATAAACAACTGCAGTGCCTTTTTTGAAGATGAATATAGAGGTATCGGCTTGACTACGCACAAATCCATGTTTAACCAAGAAGTGGCTGAGTCGCTGAAACCAAGCGTGAGGCGCTTGTTTAAGTCCATAGAGAGCCTTTTGTAGACGACATAAGTGATTAGGAAAACGAGCATCAACAAAATCAGTAGGTTGCTCCATGTATACAGTTTCAGTGAGATTGTCAATTAAGAAAGCATTTCGAACATCAAGTTGTCTAAGCGGCCACCATAAATAGTAGCAAGAGAGAGAACACCCCGAACAGTAGACGTTTTGACCACCGGACTGAATGTGTGAGAAAAGTCAAGTCCTAGAACTTGAGTGAAACCCTGTGCTACCAAATGTGCCTTATAACGATCAATAGAACCATCTGCCTTATATTTTGTCCTGAAATCCATTTAAGAACCAACTATATTTGCACCCAAAGGACGAGGAACAAGAACCCATGTGTTTTTAGATTGTAATGCAGCGAGTTCCTCTTCCATAGCCTTGACCAACTTAGTATGTTTTGCATCCGTCTAGTAACCTCTAGGATCATGAGCTGCAAGTAAAGCATAATGTAAAGAAGTTGGAAAAAAAAGAGACAAGTTAGCATAATATTTCAGTTTGAAAGTGCCATTTTTTGATCGAGTCCTCATAGAGTGAGATGGCATCGGTACAATAGGAGATCCCGGGTTGAGGTTATGGGAGTCGGTAGAAGGTGTGGGAATTGGATTGGGCTCACGGAGAGGCGCATTTGGAATATTGGATGAGGAATGGGTCGAAAGGTTATGATGGGCCGAGGAAGGGAAGGGTGTGGCTGGATGTTGTTGTTGTTGAGTTGAATGAGAAGGCTGGGTTGTAGGCGGGTGGGAGGGGATGGTTTGGGCCGGGTTTAAGGAATGGTTTAGTTGATAGTATTGGGTCGGATGAGTGGGTTTGGTGGATTGGGCTAATTGAGTGTTCATCGAGGATGGAGGACAAGCAGAAGGTAAATGAATAACGTAATCATGAGGGCACAATGAGCACGGGGCAACATGAGTGGTAGGAGAAGGTGTAGGTGAAGGTGCAACAATGATGGGTGGAGGGTTTGGTAAAGGTATGGACGGAAGGCTTTCATCAAAATTTGAAAAAACTAACGAGGCCTCATCAACCGGTTTGGTGTGACCACTAAAAGGATAAGTATCCTCATCAAATTGGGCATGTCGAGAGACATAGACCCAATATGTTTTGGGATCCAGATAGCGATAGCATTTATAGTTAGCATCATATCCAATGAAGATGCATTCAATGCTGCGAGGAGACAATTTATGTTTGGCGTAATACCTAAGATAAGGAAAAACGCGACACCCAAAAACATGAAAGGTGGAATACGTAGGAGATTGTCCATACAAGATTTCAAAGGGAGATTTAAAATCTAATAATAGAGTTGGAAGACGATTAATGATGAAAGTGGCGGAAGCAAAGGCATCAACCCATAAGTTTACGGGAGCATGAGAGTTAAAAAGCATGACAAGACCAGTTTCTATAATATGCTGATGTTTGTGTTCAACACGACCATTTTGTTCAGGGGTATGAAGGCAAGAAAGGCGATGGTGGATACCATGGTTAGTTAAAAATTATGAACACAATGGTTCGTAAATTCAATATCACCATCATTCTGAAAAAATTTTATAGTCCTGGATAATTGATTTTGAACAAAAGGTGTAAAAGCAAGCAAGGCTTCATAAAAATTCGATTTTTTTGCTTTAGTGGATAAAACCATGTAAAACGAGAGTGATCATCAATAAATATTGCATAAAAACGATAACCAGTAGTGGATGTAACAGGGGAAGGACCCCGAAGATCACAATGAACTAAATCTAAAGCATGCATAGAACGTTTATTATTTAAATCAAAAGGCAAACGATGAGATTGAGATAATTGACACGGCAAACAAACATTAGGTTTTGGTAATAAAGACGTAACAAACAATGAGCCAAGTTTATTCAATCTAGAAATAATATCAAAGGAGACATGTCCAAGATATCCATGCCACCATTCAAGAGAAGCCTTGAGAAGCGAAGCGAAATAGGAAGCAACAAAAGCACGATTTCCCTCACGAAGAATGTAAAGCCCATTTTCACAGGTGACAGGTCCCCTTTACGAGGATTTCCTTGAAGAAATTGTTAGAGAAAAGAACATCAACAGGAGAATCATTAGTAAGTCTACTAATTGAAAGAACACTTTTGGTAAGATGTGGGACAACATGGACATTCTGCAAGGGTAAATTAGGAGTAAGTGAGGATGTCCCAACATTTATTACCGGAAGAGTTTGACCGTTCCCAAAACAAACAAAGTTGTTACCGGAGGATTTGAAAGTAGTATCAAGATACTATTCAGTAGGGGTCATATGGGTTGACGCGCCTGTATCACCTGTCCAGTCTGGATATTCGTTACTGACCTGACACTGAGCATGGAAAGCTTGAGCCAAATTTGCATCAAAGGTGGGTGCTTGTTGAGTGAAGGGGCAAGGTTTGGACATGTGTTGTCATAGTGACTATCCTTCATGCAAAGTTGACAAGGAGGAGGTCATTTTCCACGACCACGGCCGCCACCGCGTCCACGACCACGACCCCGATTAGCATAGTTGGAATCTGAAGAGGAACGAGAATTATTACCGGAATGAGATTGATGAGCAACAAAGGTAGCTTGGGGGTGGTTTGGCCATGAAGGGAAGTCATAAATGTCTCCTGGTTTTAAGCTTTTCCTAGAAGCTCGTGAAAGGTAGATGTGCCAAGGGCACAGTGAGTTGTTGAAAAGTGCTTAAAACTGGTTCCAAGGCCACATAAGAACCAGTGGCATTTGCCAGTTTCATCAACAGGGTGGCCGATGGCGGCAAGTTGATCACATAATGTTTTGAATTTGCAACCAAATTCTGCCATAGTTGAGAACCCTTTTTTGTAAGAGGCGCAGGTTATCACGAAGAACATGCATTCGATCAGTAGACCGATGACTATAGGCAGTCTCCAAAGTAAGCCATATTTGACGAGCATTAGTAAGACCAATGATCTCAGACATGGCCTCTTCAGAGAGAGATGATTGAAGCAGGAGACAGAGGGATTTATCTTTGAGAAGCCAATCCACATAAGCAGGGTTGGGAATGGTTTTGCCTAATTCAACAAAGGTTGCGACTGGGGCAGAAATCGAACCAACTATATGGCCGATTAAGGTTTGAAGAGAAAGAACACGAGAAACTTGTTGAGAACAGGCTAGGTAATTTGTAGAGTTTAGCTTTTAGGATATAAAGTGAAGGAGGGAATGGAGAGGAGTTGTGGTGGGAAGGGGGCCGATTGTGGATGAGGCAGGGCTGGTCGAAGAAGCCATAGGATCGGGATTGAGGCCGACAGCAGGAGTATGGTTGACGGCACGAGTAGGGTGGGCATGGATTAGGCATTTGGGTG
This sequence comes from Ambrosia trifida, assembly GCA_028751855.1. NCBI lineage: Eukaryota > Viridiplantae > Streptophyta > Magnoliopsida > Asterales > Asteraceae > Ambrosia > Ambrosia trifida. Next base: position 60,334,719 of record CM054124.1, on the reverse strand, counting down.
AGAGGTTAGGATCGCCAATTAGGCTGATACCATGTTAGGACTCATCTCACACTTTTTATTGAATAAAACCTTTACAATATATAAAGATACAAGAGCACGTATTTTAGGAAACTAAATATACATAGTAATTAATTACAATAATAATATATATTCATGAGCATGATTTGCATAAATCAATTACATGATTTACGTTACATTGTTATCTTCTTTTATGTCGGATGTCCACATACAAATACAAGTCATTTTGGTTTTTGTTGCATTGTACACAAGAGCCTACAACACTTAGAAAGCTCTTTCAAAGTTTGTAGTTATTTTGTTGTGCTTGAAGTGTTTGGTTTTTACTTCAGTTATACTTATTAGTTGTGTTTGGCAAAACTAACTGTTGTTTAGTGGCTGGAAGCTAGTAGTCGTAGTTTTTTAAATATATTTTGTTGTTTGATTAAGTAACTGGAGCTTTTAATAAAATGACCAAAATAGGCATAACGAAAAGCTTGTATACATGTTGTTTTATTTTATTTTTTTATGGTAAAATAGGTACTTGTGTTATTTTACTCATTAAAACATTGTACCTAGTTGGAGTTTTTTTTCTTAAATGCTAGTACTAGTAGCGTTTCAAAATAGAGTTTTTTTTTTTCTAACCTAAAAGCTTCAAGCTTCTTCAACCAAACAAGGCTTTTTATTGAGTATGAACGTTTTCTTAAAAGCTTAAAGTTAGAAGCTCCAAACGTTTAAACCCCAATTAAAACCCTAAATCATAAACACCCTTTCCATCTTCAAACCAAGTGATTATCGGTGATTTCGACAATAGATGAACCCTGGTGTGACCTTGGTGTGTTAAAGATAAAGATTCCAACTTCGATCCTACTTTTGAATACGTTATGTTCATCTAACCTAGTGTATTTTGTTTTTAAAAACAATGTTGATTTCAGGTTATTAATGGTGTGGTTTTCGATTAAATGCAGCTAACCACCCCAATTAAATGCATCTAACTCAGATTTGCGACCGGCAACCACCAACCATCTTTGGCCCCAAAAGAACAAACCCCAGTCATTGCCGACCAACCTTCTTCTCTACGTAATGGTTATTGGCGTATTGGGGTGGTGGTGCGATTCCAAAGAAGGATAGAGGTAGAAGATAGTAGGTGATATGATAAAGGTAGGAGATAGTTTTTTTACTCTGGAACATGAATAAGCAGAAACGATTAATTTGATTTATGCCGGGCAAAAAAACACAAATACCCCCAAAATTAACGACATACTTTAACTAGGTCAATGTCAAGGACGATTTTGGCAACAAAACGTAAACTTGAAGGATCCAGATGTAAGAAAAAAAAACTATTTTGGATAGATGTGGCAAAAATAGCAAAACCTCAGGGACGATTTTGGCCATTAACTCTCCGAATTATAAATGCTAGTATTTAGGATGTGCGCTTTACTGCGGGATCTTTAAATCAAACAAAAAGGAAACATAAAAACATTAAACCATGTACGCGCGTTGCAGCGTGTTAACACGCAAAAATTACACAAAACGTAAAACACGGAAAATTATAACTAAGTCGTCTTAGGACCCATGATTTGTGACAGGGCCGTTAAACCGCAAAAAGAAAAAAAATATATATATGTAAAGATGTTGAATCACACACGCGCGTTGCCACGTCTTTACTCACAAGATTTAGATTAAAACGTAAAACAACAAATTTTTAGAAAATTGAAAATATAGGGGACCAAAGTTGGAAGTGAAAACGTGTTAGGGTTAAAAATTAAAAATGAAAAATAGAAGGGCTGGAAGTAAAGAAAAGAGCCGTAACTTCGTGGAGAGAGAAAATTTGGTATATTATGTAGTAGGCAAACGAATGAATGAACAAACACAAACAGTGGCATGTTCATGTTTGTTTATAAAGAAAATAGACATGTTTGTGTATGTTTCTGCTTGTTTGTTTAAACCCAAACAAACAGTTAACAAATATAAACAAACCTAAATGATCATAACTTAATAAAATAAAACAACACAAATAAACATAATTGAACGAACATAATCGAAAACAAATGCACATAACTGACCAATCATAAACGAACAAAAACAACCGCAAATCTGAGACAAACACAGAGGGAAACAACACTTTAACCCACATCAAAATCAAAGGCAAATGTCTGTCAATTGACATTTCAAACTCTTACATCCACAAACACAAAGGGAGACAACGTTTTAGCAAACATACCACATAAGGCGGATGTAGATGGCCACCGACGGCGCGTAGACGTACGTTTCTTCCCCCACCGTCCACCTAGAAAGTCACCTATTGATTCTGATGGCCCACAATGAAACCCAATCTCGTTACCAAAACCATAGATTCACCGAAGCCACCATCGCTCCTTCGCCGCAAAAAACCGGAGGTCGGGCACATACCATGGCCGACTTCCTTACTCCATCGTTATACTTTTCCCTCCCTCTACTTTCCTCTCTTTTAGTTCTCTATCACTTTGTCTCTCCTTGGTTCTCTTTCTTCTCTCCCGCCTCCTATTTCCCCTTTCCGAAGATGAGTGATGATGGTGGATGTGGATGACGACGGTGGGTGGCAAAGATGGGTAGTAACATGCGATAGATGAGAGTGTGGATGGGGATGAGGGTTGGGTGCACATAAACGAGAGAGTCATGTTGTGAAGAGCATTTTTTGAAACCCGGACCAGACCGGTTGGACCAGGAATCAGGGGTCGAATCGGTCCTGGTTGAGGTATTGAACCGAGGTTGCATCGGACCGAGGGTTGGACCGCGAACCGGCAGTCGGACCAGGAACCGGACCGGTTGAATCGAGTTTTAGAGGGGTTGAACTGGATTTTTTACATTTTTAAAATTTTACCATATTACTTTTACGACACCATCCAGTTGTACATCATGTCCGGTCGGATCAATGAACCGGTAAGGAGACCGGTTCAATGTCCGGTCCGATTCTAAAAACAATAGTGAAGAGAGATGAAATGTGCTATAGTGAGATTTGAGTTTGGGTTTAAAAACCCATAAAGTAATACAAGCCACCAAAGACAAAAAATACTCTTGGTAGAGATGAAATTACGATAATAACAATGAACAGTATTCAACGGCATATGTTATTAGTAATATATAACTAGTTTTTCAACCAGCCGCGCGTTGCGGCGGCGTGTGGCGGGGTTGTACGTAGGCTACGTAAAATCAAAATGTATTATATGTGACTTGAGTGATACGCAGGAACGTACAAAATAAAGCACGAAATCGTATACCGAATTTACATCGAAACATAGACAAACTAAACTTTATACGAAAAAGTGTACCAAATTTACATCAAAATGTAGACGAAATCGAATTTTTACTGATTATGTGGGATGATTATGTATAGATTATTATCGACTCTTAACGCCTTTTTAAACAAACTTTACGTCGATATCTACGCAAAATTAAATTTATACCTTTGAATCAAAACGTATCATATTTGACATTAACTCATTTCCAAACAAAATTTACGTCGACAAAAAAAGGAAACAATTGACATGTACCAAAAGAATCGACCAAAAGAAGTGCACAAAAGGAATAAGAGGTAACTTAAACAACAGACATAGATTAAATGTTAAAATTCTAGAAATCCATACAAAATAAATAAAGAGTAGAGACCAAAAGAATGAAACAAAAGAAGCACACAAAACTTTTGTTTTCTTAACAAACGAACACGGACATAAAATCTTGTTCGGTAAGTGTGCGTTCATGAACAAAATTAACAAACGAACACGAACATGAGTGTTTTCTTAACAAACAAACACGGACATAAAATCTTGTTCAGTAAGTGTTCATAAACTGTTCGTACAGAATAATGGAACCAAAAAAGACAAATAGAACCACTAGTAACTAGTAATGACCCATCCCAAGGCCCATAACCTCATAAAGGTTATTTAATGTTTGTACAGAATAATGGAACCAAAAAAGACAAAACTTTAAATTTGTTCTTACTATATTTTATGGGCTTATAGTATTTACACACCCTAAAAATTAATTACAACACCTCCTATACGCTGTATATAGAGCTATACGCAGTGTATACGGAGTTACACAAACTTTTATGTGTCATTAATACCCATCAGTCACGCGTCATATCAGACCTATACGCCACGTATGGGGTCATACGTAGCGTATAGTTCTGACAAATGAAGTACAGAAGGCCGGGTCACTGTCATCGTTAGACCCCCCATACGCCGCCGCATATGACCATATATGCGGCGTATAGGGGAGGGGAGGGTGTGTAGATATGACCACCCTATTTTGTGCGGGATGAAAATGTATATAATGATTTGTGATGTTATTAGACTTCATTATGATGAACAAAGTTTTTGTTTTAAGTACAGTTTATATTACCCGAAATCACGCCGTAGGAAACTGGAACTGTGACAACTATCATCGTCCATCCATCCACAATCACACTAACCCTTCATGAATTCCCCAATGAAAAATGATTCAAAACCCATTTAAACAAAACCCTAGCCAAAAACTTATATATTACATATATATCATATAAAAATTCACACCTGACACCACTATAGATCTTAATATATTTAAAATGAGTTGAAAAGGTCGTTTTAGACCTTACCGATCTTAAAAAAATGGGTTAGTGGTGGAGTGGTTTGTGGTGCATGTGTGCGCTTTGAGGTCTTAGGTTCGAAACCCGTTTGAGTCTTTAGAAGAAACCCGTGTGGTGCTATAGGATTCGATCCTGGGCAGTGGTCGCTTTGCAACACAGGATTTACCGTTGAAACCCTACTCTCCCAAAAAAAAAACAAACAAACAAAAAAAAAAGGCCTTACCCATCTCAATTTTTTTTTTTTTTTTTTTTTTTTTTTTTTTTTTTTTTTTGTAAATATGGAACTGTACGTACATACTTTTATTTAATATTATTGATAAGATTTAACTTATATCAATTTAATATTATTTACTAGCTTTTATCCCGGGAGTGTTCCGGGGTTGAAAAATATAACCATTCTAATAATACTAATACTAATAGTAATAATTATTACTCTTGTAATTAAATAAATAAAAAAATAACTTTGCACGATTCTTTCTCCTAGCTTCTCTTGATGAAGTATACCTATCCATTTTAAGAAGTGTAAAATTCCAATGATAGCATGGCGATTAGGCTGAATTTCAACATCGTAGATAAGAACCTGGTTTAAAAGAAAAAACATGATTAATGAATAACCTGAACACTTTGTGTTTTTTTTCCTGTATGAACAAATCCCTACAAAAAATAGTCGTTTTTTTCTTCGTTTTTTATATAGCACTATAGTACTCGTTGGAAAGATAATAAAACGCTCGTTAATTTGGTGTAATTTTTTTATTTAAAAAATCTCGAATATAAAAGATATTAACGTTTAAAAATTATGGGAGGAAACACAAGAAAGAAAAATTTAAATTTGTTTTTAAATTCTTTTTTCTAAAATAACTCAATTTAATTTTAGTAATTGAGAATGTAGAGATAGAGAGATAAATTTAGGGTTTTATGTTTATCTTGTTTTTAATTAAAAAAGGAAATAATTCAAAAACACTAAAATCTTTCAATTATGATGCCACGTGGCAGTTTCATGGAGAGGTTGAAGGCACCATTGCACGCCACGTCAGCAATGTTCAATTCTTTTATATATATTATACTAGTTTTTATCCCGGGAACGTCCCGGGTTGAAATATCTAATATGACATAATAAAATATCTAAGATGACAACATAATTAATGACTTGCCAATATATAATTAATGAATATTATTATTATTTATTTATTTATTTATTTTAAACAAATCTCTGTCATAAGTTATCATATTCTAATATAAAAAAATGAATCTCTGCGCCGGGGTATAAATCTAGTGCCATTACAAAATATTATATAATGTCAAATTAATTCGAAAGTTTGTAATCGATCATTCTTAAAAGAACTAACACGAAATAAGGAAAAAAAGTTATTTATTGAAATATCGAACGCATTAGTCTAAGGGTTATGTGATGCGTTAAAAAATTCATGGGTATATGATCGGGTATATAGTTCGGGTATTTGGGTATGTGGTTTCGGGTAATTGGGTCGGGTATCACCTAATCCCAGGCCCGACCCAAACCCACAATTTTTTTTAAACTAATCCCAAACCTGACACAATACCAGTCGGGTTACAAAAAATAGTCGTTTTTTTCTCCGTTTTTATATAGCACTATGGAACTCGTTGAAAAGATAATAAAACGCTCGTTAATTTGGTGTAATTTTTTTCTTTAAAAAATCTCGTATATAAAAGATATTAACGTTTAAAAGCTATAGCAGGAAACATGAGAGAGAAAATAATAAAGGTTTAATATTTATATTTAGTAGATTAGGTATTTAATAGATTATGTTAAACCATATTTAAATCATATTTATTTCTTTTTTTTAATTGGTCTAGAGTTGCCACATCACATCCTATGTAGTATCTCTCAAAAGAGAGATTGCATAAGAGTAAGTATAACATGTAGGATTAATCCCTTTGCAATATATATATATATATATATATATATATATATATACTAGCTTTTACCCCGGGAGTGTCCCGGGGTTGAAAAATATAACTATTCTAATAATACTAATACTACTAATAATAATTATTACTCTTGTAATTAAATAAATAAAAAATAACTTTGTTATAAGGTGACACCATGTGTTGCAGTGTTCCACGATTCTTTCTCCTAGCTTCTCTTGATGAAGTATACCTATCCATCTTAAGAAGAGTAAAATTCCAATGATAGCATGGCGATTAGGCTGAATTTCAACATCGTAGATAAGAACCTAGTTTAAAAGAAAAAAAACATGATTAATGAATAACCTGAACACTTTGTGTTTTTTTTCCTGTATGAACAAAACCCCACAAAAAATAGTCGTTTTTTTCTTCGTTTTTATATAGTACTATGGTACTCGTTGGAAAGATAATAAAACGCTCGTTAATTTGGTGTAATTTTTTTATTTAAAAAATCTCGAATATAAAATATATTAACGTTTAAAAATTATGGGAGGAAACATAAGAAAGAAAAATTTAAATTTGTTTTTAAATTCTTTTTTCCTAAAATAACTCAATTTAATTTTAGTAATTGAGAATGTAGAGATAGAGAGATAAATTTAGGGTTTTATGTTTATCTTGTTTTTAATTAAAAAAGGAAATAATTCAAAAACACTAAAATCTTTTAATTATGATCCCACGTGGCAGTTTCATAAAGAGGTTGAAGGCACCATTGAATGTCACGTCAGCAATGTTCAATTCTTTTATATATATTAATAGATAATAGATATAATAGATTGTAGATTTTTTTTGTCGCAGTTGCTATATATGCACGTTTATGTTGTTATCAAACCAACGTGATTGACATTAATTATTCACCTAACTTGTTGCAATAATTTGTGAGTTTTATTGTATAATCTTATCATCTGCTGTATAATTGCATGAATCAAAAGGATGCCACGCTAAGTTCAATCGCAGTGGAACCACCTCGTGGAAAATAGAAAGAGTTTGGCCCCTCAATCATTGTGCCAATTTACGTTGTGAAAAAATTCAAGTCCAAAGCCAATTTGCCCCTCTCACGCACTTGGGGGTGGTGTTGCAGCGTGAATGGGGCGCGAATTGCCCCTTCCACACCCAATCAACCCATCATTACACATAGTCTAGCACTGTCACTTTTCTCTCCTTATTTTATTAACTAGTTTTTATCCCGGGAGCGTCCCGGGTTGAAATATCTAATATAACATAATAAAATATATTATTATTATTATTTTAAACAAATCTCAGTCATAAGTTATCATATTCAAATATATAAAAAAAACGAATCTCTGCGCCGGGGTATAAATCTACTGCCATTACAAATGAATTCGGAAGTTTGTAATCGATCATTCTAAAAAGAACTAACATGAAATAAAAAAAAAGTTAATTATTGAAATATCAAACGCATTAGTCTAAGGGTTATGTGATGCGTTAAAAAATTCATGGGTATATGATCGGGTATGTAGTTCGGGTATTTGGGTATGTTGTTTCGGGTAATCAGGTCGGTATCACCTAATCCCAGACCCGACCCAAACTCACAATTTTTTTTAAACTAATCTCAAACCCGACACAATACCTGTCGGGTTACAAAAAATAGTCATTTTTTTCTCTGATTTTTATATAACACTATGGTACTCGTTGGAAAGATAATAAAACGCTCGTTAATTTGGTGTAATTTTTTTCTTTAAAAAATCTCGTATATAAAAGATATTAACGTTTAAAAGTTATGGGAGGAAACACGAGAGATAAAATAATAAAGATTTAATATTTAGATTTTGTAGATTAGGTTTAAGATTATAATAGATTAGGTTAAATCATATTTATTTCTTTTTTTAATTGGTTTAGAGTTGCCACATCACATTCTATGTGGCATCTCTCAAAGGAGAGATTGCATAAGAGTATGACATGTTTTTATCCCGGGAGCGTCCCGGGTTGAAATATCTAATATGACATAATAAAATATATTATTATTATTATTATTACTTTAAACAAATCTCTGCCATAAGTTATGATATTCAAATATAAAAAAACGAATCTCTGCGTCGGGGTATAAATCTAGTGCCATTACAAATGAATTCGGAAGTTTGTAGTCGATCATTCTAAAAGAACTAACATGAAATAAGAAAAAAAAGTTAATTATTGAAATATCGAACGCATTAGTCTAAGGGTTATGTGATGCGTTAAAAAATTCATGGGTATATGATCGGGTATATAGTTCGGGTATTTGGGTATGTTGTTTCGGGTAATCGGGTCGGGTATCACCTAATCCCAAACCCGACCCAAACCCACAATTTTTTAAACTAATTCCAAACCCGACACAATACCTGTCGGTTACAAAAAATAGTTATTTTTTTCTCCATTTTTATATAGCACTATGGTACTCGTTGGAAAGATAATAAAACGCTCGTTAATTTGGTGTAATTTTTTTCTTTAAAAAATCTCGTATATAAAAGATATTAACGTTTAAAAGTTATGGGAGGAAACATGAGAAAGAAAATAATAAAGGTTTAATATTTAGATTTAGTAGATTATCTATTTAATAGATTAGGTTAAATCATATTTATTCCTTTTTTTTAATTGGTTTACACTTGCCACATCACATCTTATGTGGCATCTCTCAAAGGAGAGATTGTATAAGATTATGACATGTAGGATCAATCCCTTTGCAATATATATATATATATATATATATATATATATATATATAGATATATAGATATTAAAATGTTGTCTTTTTTGGAAATATTATTTTCATAACAGAATACAGAAGAATGTGTTTCCCATCACACCTAAGTAATCAAGGTCAGAGGTAGTCATATGGTCTATGGATTCTTGCATTATGTATACTGGTGGGCTGTACCCGCATTGCGCGAAGAGCACAACACTCTGGTTGGTGATTTTAAAGGTGTGCACAAGCCCTTGTTTGGTTCAGTTTGGTTTTGAACCATAACCATACCCAAACTTTTGATTAAGGTATTTCAAAAGCCGATGGGTTTCAGCTATTTCAGTTTGGTTATCGGTTATGACATTGGGTCCAATTAGCGGGGTGCCCATGCGTCACGTCAGGGAGCACAACACTTCGGTTGGTGATTTTAAGGGTGTACACAAGCTGTTGTTAAGTTCAATTCGGTTTGAGCCAAAACCATAACCAAAACAAAGACTTTTGATTTAACGTATTTCAAAAACCCATGGGTTTCAATTATTACAGTTTGGTTAATCAGTTATAAACATTGGGCCCAATTAGTTTTCGATTAATAGCCGAAAGTTTGCACAAAAAAAACATATGTAAAAGTAAACTTCGTTAAAATTTGTAAACAATAAATGTCATTTAGATACATATTAGAGTTGTCCTTTGCTTGATTCCGTCTTTTGAAGATGGTTAATTACAGCTTCATTTGCAACATTTTCATGTGCTTCTCTTTCTATGGCACAACTTAAACTAGAGTTAAATGCCAATTTCGTCCCTGAGGTTTGGGCCAGTTTGCCACTTCAGTACAAAAGTTTTTTTTTTGCAATTCCTTCCCTGAGGTTTGGATTTTTTTGCCAAATTCGTCATTTTCACTAACCCAGTTAAAAAAGCTCGTTAATGTCAGGGGTATTGTTGTCTTTTTACCTTAGGGGCGAATTTGGCATCTAAAATTCAACCTTACCTCAGAGACGAATTTGGCATTTAACTCTTAATTTAAATAATATTTTTTTGATTTTTTGGGTGCAATATTTGGTTGCTTGGTTATGTTACATACGTAATACAGCTGTTTTTGCTATCTATATCTTTTAGCTGTTACTTGAAAGTGTGACACCCGACAACCTCCGGTAACTAACTTTTGAAAACCTAGTAAGTCTACCTTAGCGAGTCGCGCATACGTTACACATAACAAGGTCGGTCGAGTCGAGTCGCACATCATTAGGGTTTTAACATACGCAAGTCTCGGGTCCCGGGAATTGGTGATCGGGCGGGAACGTGTTAGTTATCGTGCATTATATGTTAGTAATCATTATGTGGCTTGTCGGTAGTAACTAACTTTTGAAAACCTAGTATTGAAAACCTAGTAAGTCTACCTTAGCGAGTCGCGCATACGTTACACATAACAAGGTCGGTCGAGTCGAGTCGCACATCATTAGGGTTTTAACATACGCAAGTCTCGGGTCCCGGGAATTGGTGATCGGGCGGGATTGTGTTAGTTATCGTGCATTATATGTTAGTAATCATTATGTGGCTTGTCGGTATGTGAAAACGTGATTACATATGTTAAAATAGGGTTTAACGCGCCAAAAACACGAACACCTGGACTATAGGCGATTAGGCTAGTGTGTGATAGCCTAATCTCCATTATTATAGGCGAGTAGGAGGTTATAGGGGCGAATAGGGGGCTATTCGCATGATGTTTCATGCGAGTAGCAGCCCTACTCGCCTATACTGCTGCGTACTCGCCTGAAATGCTTTGAACGATCAAAAACGCCTATAAATACCACCCTTGACCTCTAAAACATCATTTATTCAACCCTAGCCGTCCCATAACCTATCTCAACCTACAAACACCCTCTGAAACCTATTTTTACATCAAAACAACCATTTCCAAGCTTATTCCATCATCTCCTCTTGAATACAAGGTGTGTTCTTCAAACCCAAACCTTTAAATGATTATGTTTTACTCCCTAAACGTCCAGACCTGACTTATAAATGTTTTTGTCTTTGAAAATCCATTTAAAACCGTTTTTAAACAAACCCACACCTTTACATGTGTTATATGTGTTATATGTGATTAAAGATAGAATTTTTAGGATTGAATCATGGTTGTTTTTGTGTTATTATGATGTTTATGGCTATTACAAGTTAGTATGATGATGTCCTAGGAATTTGAATGGTTTTGGTTGTGTATTGTTGATACTTGATGTTTTGACCCATTTGAAGGATTTTGGATGATTAAGGATGATATGAGGTGTGTTGTTGATTGTATGATGTTAGGGTTTGCTCTAGGATGATGCTAGAACAGTAGGATGCTATCGGATAACGTGGTTATGTGATTTAATCTGAATAATTGCTATTTAGGGCAAGTTCTTGCATGTTGATGTGATGTTTACATGCTAAGTTGCTATTTTGGGAAAACGCTCGCATTCGGAACTGTTAGAACGATGAAAACTTAGGGGTTTTGCTTGAAATATGTTTGTTAATGTGTTAGGATGATTATTGGGTGTTTTTACATGTTTCGGATCTGATTTGGAGTGTTCGGCGCGCGAAATTGCACTACAGACCTGCAGAGGCGAGTAGGCTCCTAAATGCCTGATGTTCAGGCGAATACAAGCCCTAATCGCCTATATATAGGCGAATAGAGGCCTATTCCCCCTCAACAACTAGCATTTACAATCCTAAATGCCTATACTTAAGCATTTACAATCCTAAATGCCTATACATAAGGCATTTACAATCCTAAATGCCTATACTTAAGCATTTACAATCCTAAATGCTAGTTTGATTCTTAATCGCGTATAATGCTGCTGTATGTATATTTTAACATCCCGGAACATGATTTGACGCCTAGGAACATGATAGGAACCCCGGGATAAACCCAATGGCTTAGTAACACGTGTTCGGACCTGTTTACGCGTTAATCGGACATTATGCTAGACTAGGTGAACTGTTGCGCGTATTAAGTGTTTAATTGCATATGTTGCATGATGTCTTGTATTTATCTAACACGTGGAATGTCGGGTCACCAATGGGATGTCGAGTCTTGTCTTACGTAGTCTTGTTGTCGGTCAAACACGCTTTTCGGACACATAATGGTCATGGACTGGACTTAGGGACTAATGAACCCGATGGGTTATTAGTCTAACTTGACACATATCTTATGATAGGTCGCCAATAGTTGGGGCTATCATATCTTACAGACGGTTTACTCATATCACGCATACGGTTTACTCTTAAACGGAATACGCAACCTAAGGTGAGTTCACGGCCCCACATTTTACGGTTTATGTTTTCGGGGGAGAAACATGCTTAAAACTCTTTTATGACTTATGACTTGTTAAACTCTTATGGCTCATGACTCTTTATCACGTTATACTATGGCTTACTTATCGTACTATACGGTTCATCAAAAGTCCCTTAGAAACCACTAACATGGGTATATGGCGGGGAAATATGGATAGCGCTATTGGGAACTGACAAACCCCACTCGACGGTGGGACCGGCGAGTGCATATTGTCTCTAATAAAACAAGGTCTACCGGTGATGACGGTAACCCATAGGAAACTAAGGGTCACTACACGGCTTAGTCAACAATGGTTTCACCCGTATGAGTATCTCATTCTGCGCCTAGCTAGCATTCTCACAAGCATAGTAGTAACTGTGATGGTAACGGTTTTTGAAGGATCACTTTAAACGTTTAATTAAAACCTGTGAACTCACCAGCATTATATGTTGACTCTTTTAGCATGTTTTCTCAGGTCGCTAAGGTAGCAGCTGTCGGATAGGCGCACGAGGTCGCACTGGAGTCGTCTCGTGTCTAGGGTCTCATTTGCACGTTTTGGAATCATGAACTTTTGAACTTATGTTTTATTTATGCATGACTTTTGTAAACTTTAAATGCTTCCGCACTGTTGAATGTTGGTTTTAAACTTATGCATGGTTTCTGTTTACGTATGTTTTACATATAGACGTCGTTTATTGTGATCGTTGACTTAGATCCTGGTGTGTCACACGCCTCGCGGTAGAACTCCGCAGGTGGAAATTTGAGGGTGTGACAGAAAGGATGACAAAATTGTGTTTTTATGGAAAATTCAGACGTGGCCCATTCAGAAACTTTAATGAAGATAAGACGGAAAGTGTGAACAAGAAGAAGGATGATGATAATGATAATTGGGAAATGCCTGAAGACAGCCCTCTCAATTGAGTCTGGGCATCCTCCCTTTTGCCTAAGAGAACACTTTCGATTCCTGCAAGTTATCTCATGCAAAATCGTGTTATGATCTTACTATGTACCACGTATATTTGTTGTTTAGAAACTAATATCCCTGGATGTATTGTTTGGTTTAGTGTGTCACCCCTGTTTATGAGAAAATACATAACATATGCTCTTTTGTTATTTGGTACAAGAAACTGAGAAACTGGTCATATTTGTAGTAGATGATATGTTGCTAATCTTTACAAGATATTTGTTTTGGTAACTTGTTACTAAAATACGCATTGTATGCCTCATTCAAATAAAGAACGGCTGCCCTCAAATACTATCGACACAAAAAGGCAACACACAAAGTTAATATACCTTTGGGTGCCAGGAAAGAAATTGAAACCATGGGCTTTACTCAAATGCCAAGCCTTACTTGACAGTAAGGCCATGCAATTCTACAAAATAATTTTATGCACATAAGAAAAATCACATTGAAATCTCTACTTTTGACTTCATAAACAGCAGACACTGAATGGTTTAGGGTTCGAAACCGAGCTACAACATTATTTTAAATTATTTAATTAACAATTATTTTAAATTAAGAGTTAAATGCCAAATTCGTCTCTGAGGTAAGGTTGAATTTTAAATGCCAAATTCGTCCCTGGGGTAAAAAGACAACACTACCCCTGACATTAACGAGCTTTTTTAACTGGGTTAGTGAAAATGACGAATTTGGCAAAAAAATCTAAACCTCAAGGAAGGAATTGCAAAAAAAAAAAAACTTTTGTACTGGAGTGGCAAACTGGCCCAAACCTCAGGGACGAAATTGGCATTTAACTCCCAATTCAATTGTGCAAATTTGCCTTTACAATCTTCATCGCCAAAAAACACATTTTGACCGTTGTAGTAGCAACGAGCAAACTTAATGTTAGTTTTTATAATTGATACGCCAAAAAGGAAAATAAAACATGTTTTCGTGTTTCCACCAGCTTCTTCTGCAATATCGACAATACTATGCACCAAGATTATGAGACCTACGATTTCAAGAATCGCTGCGATTTGGAGACCTAAGATTTCGGAAGTTCCATATCTAATTTTGTAGTGGAAAGGTTTCGAATTCACATAGGATCTGGACACTGAGATTGGATTGAAATATGGATATTTGGGCAATAAATTGGGGTCATGTAGATGGCCTTGAGTATTGGGCTTGGCTTTTTATAAGGTGAAATATGGCTTTTACAAAATAATGAAAATGTGTAATAATGATATGTATAGAGACCCAACGAGAATAATTACAAAGTAAACCAAATCAAACAATGTCTCCTAATATAGTAAATATTATCATAATAAACCCTAACTAATTTATTTTCTCTATACTGCTTGAGGCTATACACATTTTCAACACACCTTTATACCGTTAGACCACATGCCATTTAGTCGATATACTCTTCTACCAAAATTGTCGGCTATAATTTATTTACATTAGCGGTTAATTTAGATCACAAATCAAGAACTTTTTAGTACTAAATTACTAATCTAAGGACTTCCAATGTAGTACCCATATCTTTCTATAAAGATAGCGAATTGTTGAGAAGTGATTATTATCATCTATTGGAACAAATCCTTAAGAAAACCTCAAGAACTCGTAATGAAATGAGGTGATTTTTAGTTAATTAACACGGGAAGTAAGTTTGGCCTACAGTGAGGAATCACTAAAACCTATATCCTTAAAACTGCTGAGGTGTTCACGATCTGGTTCAACCAGTTTTGGAAAAAAAAAAAAAAAAAAAAAAAACTTGTCTAAACATAACTACAGTTTTAGAGTACAACAAATCAAACCGGCCGGATTGGGTGGATCACCCAGACCAACCAAGTTTAACGACTTGTTTCATGATTATAATTATAACACAATGTCTAAAAATAATAAAGAAAAAGTATGTAACAAAATATTAAACAGAGAGCTTCAAGTTTCAAACCTGACTAAACCGTGAAACCAAACCGTTTGGAGCTCAAACTAGTCAAACCAGCCGACTTGCTTCAGTTTAAGCGGTTCAGTTGGTTTCAACGGTTTTTTAAAAAGTCTAAAACCAAACACACTAAATACCACTATCAAATCTATACTTAGTGAACCAAACAACACCTAAAGATATACATAAGTTTAGATTGAAATACTATTAGGAACTCCCATTCCTGTGACCCCAGGCTTTGAAAAAGGTTTTAGAAGTTGATAAGGAGGGATCCCAACTCCATGTCTATTCTTCAAACTAGGATCTGCATTCCTTCTATCAATGATGTCTTCCAGTTCTTTCAACCTTCCTGCAAACACATCATAAGCTGTTTTTATCTTCGGGTCTAGCGCGAAAGATGGTTCCATTTTCTGGCCGATATATTCTTCGTCGGGGGAATGAGTTGACAAAACATCCAAAACTGACATGATTTGTGAAGCTTGAAGCTGAGAAGGAAAAGTAGCCATCAGTTCAAGTTCAGGATTTTCCTTAAAGTTTTCCCATCTTTCGTCGGTTGGGTCTTCACTTGGCATTGTGACTCGGGCAATGGTGGATCGGCCTGGGACATAGCCTCCATAATCATATTGTCCAAAGTTGACGGCTGCATGGTGACCAGAAGTGACCCATATCATTGTTGTGAGGATTTTTATGAGGTCTTGTGGCGTTTTGAGAACTGGCCACCATGGTTCGTCTTTTTTGTCTGCGTGACCAAGGGTTCGAATCTCAGTCCACCATGATTGAAGCTCGTTGTCGGATGTTACAAGATTCGGGTCAGGGTAGTAATAGGTGACATAGTTGGTTACCCAACCTTTTATCGCATCCCAAAGGACTAAACCGTCGTTTGCATACGGATAATCTTCAATTGCTAGCTTTAAACCATGTGGAGAATGTGGATCTTCCTCAGCCATGCCCCTTCATATTTGCAAGTCCAAAAGTATATATTAGCTACTGAGTACTTGATAAAGGTGAGTCTATTTGGGACTCAATGGCGGATCTAGACCAAGATTTTAGGGGTAACGTTACATAATTTTCACGGGTAACGTAATACAAAACACGTAAATAAAATTAAAAATACACTACGGCAAAAAAGTTGAGGGGTAATAGACGTTACCCCTGATCCTTCTCTAGATCCGTCCCAGGGTCAATCTAACGAGCCCGGTAAGAAAATAACCCTTTACGCACCCCTACCCAATAAGAGCATGCAACAAGAACATACAAAACTTAAGTCATTATGTTTTTTTTTTTCGAAATTACCTGCTGATAAGGTCTGCAGGTAGTGCTTCTTGATCAAACCGCCATAGCAGACCATAGGCAACGGAACTCATCTCTATAGAATATTTCCCAGGCGAAAAGCAAGCTTCAATGATCCCGCCGCAGTTGATGAGAGATTCCCTAGCTAAAGCATTAATCTCCATTGTGTAACGAAAATGCGGGTGCAAAAGTCTATAGATTGGGTGCATCGCGCTAAGTTGGCGGTTAGTTGCAATTATGTATGGTTCGGTACAACAATGAGTTCTTAGCCTGAAAAGTTGATCGTAAAATGACTAAAATCCGAATAACGATTAAGGCAGAATATAAATCAAAATAAATAATCCGAAAAACGACACAATAGCCAAATGATAAAGAAGAAAAGAAGATGAATGCTTGCTTACCAGTGACTTACAAGCTGGTGGATCCCAGTGTCATGAGCTAGAAAATGCATCTTAGCGAGCTTCCAAAGCCAAGCGCCGGTTGAATCCCAACTAGGGGTGAATGCTTGCTTCCACTGCGGTTTCCCATTGCCAGGTGGCCGGACTAACTCAATGGCTACTGGTCTCAAAGTTCCGGATGGAGTTAAGAACATCAATAATCTTGACCCATATAGCGTCGTTCTCATATCTTTAATCTCTCTAACTTTGTTCACATATGGCATGAGCAAGTCATGGTAATCTATAATGAAAAGCTTCTTCTGTTCTATAGCCTGCATGTGACCAGTGGCGGATCTAGAAATGAATTTCAGTAGGAACGTTTTTCATTTTTTTTTCATTTTAATAGCAACGTTTTCTAAATTTCATGAAAAAAAAAACCAAATTTTCCACTGCGCGCGCGAAGTTTAGCAGCAACGGACGCGGCACCTAGCTCTATGCTAGATCCGCCCCTACATGTGACGTACATAATGATTGCGCTTAATCTACCAAATTGCCTATTTTATAACTGTCTGTTCTTTTATTTCTTTAACAATAACGCGGCTCGTACCTTCTCAAGAGGCATATGGCCGCCAATCACTTGCTCAACCATCTCTTTTGTAATCGCTGACTCGGCTGGCCCATACACCTCAGTGTCAAGTTTACTTATTAAAGGCCATTCCTACACATCCATAAAAGATAAGTCTTTTTTTCATGGTTTCATCATTCATTGTATTATGATCATATTATAAATAAAAGTAGAAAACATATACTTTGACCAACTGAATGCCACACGGGTTTAGACCAGCAAGCGTCTGTCGACAAAATTCTGCATCCTTCAACCAACAAAATTTATCCCCTGCAAAACAAAGTTTAACTTTATGGTAACGACCAGCGGAGAAAACAAAAACTTATGAATAAATAAACATGTAAAAGGTTTGACTTACGGTGTAAGGTTGCAGGGGTCTCGAAGAGCAAGACATTATGTTGGGTATCTTCGACAAATTTCAGCAGGCGAGGTAAAGCGTTTCCTATAAATCCTTTAGATTTTAACTGAGGCAAATGCAGCCCTTTGTTGAACAGAGAATCAATTGACTTAAAATGTGGAAAGGCAAGCTCTTTGTCAATCATATTTGTTCGTATCGAAGGCAAAACCGCGTGCATCAACGAGTATATAGTTTTAGCTGAGAAAGTCACGTTTTTCAGCTCCGAAAACGCCTCATCCCTCGGCACATAAACACCACTGCTCCTTGACTCTGATAAAGGATCTGCATAATGCAAATGGTAACAGATATTTAAACAGCTACTCAAATAAAACTCAAATCAAATGAGTTCAAATTCATCATCAGGTAGCCTCAACATGGGCTCTAAAAAAGCCGAGCCAATTAGCTCGTTTATTTTAACGACCCAGCCATGAGCCGAGCTTGCATTGGCTTGGGTTAGACTCGTTTACAAACGAGCTGATTTAGAGCAAGCAACGAGCTTTTTAAACAGCCCTAAGCACAGTTCCGTTTTAGAATCCTTCGAAATTTAGGGGTGTGCACAAAAAACCAAAAACCGAACCGTATCCATAACAGAAAAAAACATATCCAAAATGTGAATTCGGTACAGTTCGGCTCGAGCTCGCTTCAATAGCTTGTATAAGCCAAAGCTCGGCTCACCAGTGTTAAATAGTAAGTATATAAATAAAAAAATAATATAAAATTTGTTTGGGCTCGTTTAGGCTCGCGAGCCTTGCCTAAACGAGCTTTGTATGTAAAGCTCGGGCTCGGGCTCAATAACCAAACAAGTCATATTTGAGGCTTGTGTTCGAGCTTTTTACTGATCCGATCCGGATATCTTTCAAGCTTTACATATTTCCAATTCGGTCCAGTATTTGGTTAATATAACAAAAAAAAAATAAATAAATAAAAATTCGAAAAGGTTTCACTTAAGGTGTAGATTAGGGTTTTCTATTCAGAAGGGGATGGCAGCGCAGTTTGTTGCCCGTCTACCTGCTGCTATCCTTATGTAATTTGTTGCCCTTTATTAATATAAGGTTTAACATTTCATTCAAAAAAAAAATAAATAAAAAAAAAATCGAAAAACGGATAACCGAACAGATGAACACCCCTACTTCGAATCAAAGTGATAAAACAAACAAAACACTATGACTACATTCCTAATTTTCTAATACATGTATATAATATAAACGACACTCAATCATAAACAAGAGCTTAAAACATGAAATTAAAATCGTTATTCTGAAGAGATACAATGGATACCTGATTTAGTGCGAGGACGGCCGGTTTTGCAACGTCTTGGGTAAGGAAACTCCTTGGTTCCGAGCACAGGACGAGCCAATCCCGGCTTCTTATCAGGATCACCGAGATCATTGTAGACATCGTAATCGTATATTCGATCGTGCTTCTTACGAGGACCGTCCGGGACACCATCTCCACGGAGACTCGCAAGGTCTTGCTCTCGTAAATCCTTCAAACCACTAGGAGTTTGCGACGGTAGGTATGACTGTCGCAAAAGATATTACATTATTATCAGAGAAAATTGCTCGAATAGTCCCTGTGGTTTACACAATTTTCACCTATAGTCCCTAAGTTTTTAAAATTACAGCCATAGTCCTCAACTTTTGGTGTTTCTTAACTCGGATAGTCCTTGGAGTGGCTGTAAAATTACTAAATTACCCTTTTGATGGATGGAGGTTAAATAATTCAGTTAAGTGGAGGTAAAATTACTAAATTACTCTTACCTCAATTAAAATAAAAAAATCAATTAATTAATAAAATATAAAGAGGGCCCACTTAACCCCTTAACCAATTATATTTCTCCACCTATTTAAGTGGGCCCACCAACTTCATCTTCTTCAACCTATCACCACCACCACCACCACCACCACCACCACCACCACCACCACCACCACCACCACCACCACTTATAGTCTTATCTCCTACCCAGAAAATAAGATTGATCATATTGTATGCACCTATCCAATATCAGTACTACATAAACATATATCACTTTAAATTAAGGGGTGTTTGGGTACAGCTTTTTAAGGAGTTATTGCAACTTGAATAATCAATCAAACCATTAGATAATCAGATAACCTTGCTTTTAAGCTAAGTCAAGGGTCAAGAGTGGTTTTTTTTTTTTTTTTTTTTTGTTGTCAAAATAGGTGACGATGTTTTTTACAACGCACGATAGTTAAGCCAACGTGACATCATCGCCTGACTCGTCTTCAATTTTTGACACGATCTGCGTGGTGGTTCGTCATGGTCAAAGAGGTGGTGATGGTGATGGTTTAGTCACCGGATTAATGGTGGTTCGTCAGGGTCTGGGTGTCGAACAGAACAGTAGGCATCTGTCTCTCTCTCTTCTACTCTCTCTCTCTCTCTCTCTCTCTGTCTCCCTCCCTCTCTCTCTCTCTCTCTCTCTCTCTCTCTCTCTCTCTCTCTCTCTATCGATCTGTAAGGCAGGAGATGCAATGTCATCTCTGTAACCATGGTGGGTGTTGGGTTAAGAGGAATATCATCAGTTATTGGTGTGGTAGTGGTGGTGGTGGTGAAAGTGGAGATGGGTGGTGGTGATGGTGGTTTGTGGAGGTGATGGGTTGGGGAAGATGAAGTTGGTGGGTCCCACATTAATTCATTTTATATTTTTTAATAATAAGGGTAGTTTGGTAATTTAACACATACTTAACTGGATTATTTAACCTCCATCCATCAAAAGGGTAATTTAGTAATTTCACAGCCACTCCAAGGACTATCCGAGTTAAGAAACACAAAAAGTTGAGGACTATACCTGTAATTTTAAAAACTTTGAGACTATAGGTGAAAATTGTGCAAACCACAGGGACCATTCGAGCAATTTTCTCTTATTATTATTGTTACTTTTCAATTTTGCATGCAACTATATTGATAGTTGCAACTATATTCGTAGTTGCAGAACTTGCTAGGCGCAACCAACTCGGCCGGCAGGGTAGTTGCGAGCACTTGGCCTAGTCAGGCGACTACTCGGGGGGTCGAATCGGCCTATGCGGGGAGTACTCGGAATATTCGGCCAACTCGGCTATACTCGGTGACCCACCCTGTATTGAGTACTCGGCGAGTAATTGGTCAACTCGGACGACTTTTGCAACTATGACTATATTTTAAAAAGTAGTTATGTAGTTAAGCAATACATTATGTACGACACCCATCAACGTTAAACGGTAAAAAAAAATAACAGTATTAGGTTGTTTATTTTTTAATAACTTGTGTTCGTTAACTTTTTTTTCTTTTTAAAATGTAAATATGCGGTATTTAAAAAAAATGGTCAAAGTTCCAATATATATAATTTTTATTGAAAACGAAGTTGTATATAACATAAATAACTTTTTGGTATTCTAAACTAATCAAGTACCGGTATTGTATTGTACCAATCCGAATCTATGCTGGCCGAGCAACATTGATACCGGTAACGCTATTAAATTTAAAGGTTAATTATTGTTGGTATGGTAAACTCGAACAGATACCGACCCTGCAACATCTACCGGTATTCAATTTTATGGTTTTCGGTTTTGATATGAGTCGATTCGTGAACTATATCAAGTAACAGTATCGTAAATAACTAAATCAATGTTACCGAACAACATCAATATTCATTTTTGTTGTTTTGATAACTACGATCACATTATTCCATTTCATCATTTTTTGTGATTATTTAATTCTTTCTCTTCATGAACTAATCCAGGGAAATTAAATCACTCAATGGTGAGTATGGGGACCTCTCTAGATTTCTCAAGATCTTGAGTCAGCAGCTTTAGGCGAGGAACAGGTCAGGCTGGTCAGACAAAAAAGAACACCCTATCTTTCCTTTGTTATTGAGTTCTTAATTGTCACCAACATGTAACATCCACGTTTTCTCTACAACCATATTATTGATAGATTCATATTAAATGTTTTTATTATTTGTTTTTATTGTTTTTTATTATTATAATTCCTATTTTTCAGTATATATGCTTGGTGTCACTAATTCCACAAACCCGACCATAATGCTTGGAGATGTGGCATCTTATAATATTTTGGATTTGGCATGCATTTTTTTGTTATTGTTGGTTTGTACAATGATATCAATGTTCTAGACCAAACCAACTACCAATCTTTAGTTACATCACATACATGCGAGTCTTCGTTTTCGGTTAACGGAACGCAAAACAAGCATGTGTAATATTTTGCCAATGGTATTTATCTTGGATATGTTGTAGCAACCCCACATCGACTGTGAAGGGGAACAAATGCTTCCTTATAGTGGGTTGGATACCTTCACCACCATAATGCATTTCAAATCCTTGAAGCGATGGTGGTTCATCCCGGCCAAAGCAGACACTACCATGGTGCGTTACGGTGGAATGTTACATACGATACGTTTGTCAAATTGTTTTAATGCCCACAGGATGAGAAAAGGGCGAGCATTTGCCAAATCCATGAAGGTGATATTCACCCGGATTATGTAGATATATATCAGTGTTGGAAGAGAAACAAGTAAACCAGGCACCGATCCACGATCAAGAAACATATAACAATCTTCGTACAAAATGATAGGGCATATTTAAAATGTTAATGTACATTATGATGCTAGCTATTATGTACAGAGTAATCTATACTACATTATAAAGAGTTAAAGATGGCTAAGAAAGTAATTTTATATTTTATATGTTTTTTAAGATAACATATGAAAAGTTCATTGCTTCACACTCAAAATGTCATGAAAAATCTTTCAATACTACCCCTATTTGCAAAACTAACTTGTACATATTTATCATAACCCCCATTTATAATTTCACATTAATTAGTAAAAGGTTTATTATGTATAATATGAGTTTAAGCAATTTAAAAGGTTGTAAACACTTCTTAAAAATAGTCATATTGTATGACTTTTTTTCTTTTAGTTAATTTTACACTAAAATAAATTTTGATTGACTTCTAACTATTCAACCCCTTTCGTTTTACATTATATATCAAACTCACTTACCTGGAACGTTAGAGACAAAGTACGACTATAACTATTTATACATTTTAAACTTTAGCCTTTTACGATGTTTGCTTTAATTTAAAATCAGTGTGCTAATCAATATTTTTATTCATAATTGCCAGGTTTGATGTGGTTGTAAATAAAAAAAAATTTAATCAACATATCTAACTCTAGGGTGTACAATAATCAACAAAACTATATTCTTTAGTTTCAGTCTCAGTCTAAGGTGGGTAAAACAATAGAATTAAGTATCGCATTGTAAATTGTTACCACAGCGGCAACGCGCGAGTTTCTTACTATTTCATATAGTGTTAGAAAAGCCTATTAATATTTAATACAAATATTTTGTTTATGGTTTTATTAATTTACAAGTGTATAAAAATAATTATCATTTATAATTAAAAATTTAAAATAATCAATTGATTATAAAATTAATTCAAATTATCACTCACATTCAGACACTATAACACCCGTAAAGTGAATGCAGAAATGAAAGTGATCTAGCCAACATGGTATCACATTCACATGCACATTAAGGTAAACTTGTAGGGATGACAAATGAACTCAAACTCAATAGCTAAACTTTAAACCTTTTCTGGTGCGGGCAATGGGATGACCATTTGGATACGAAATTAGTTTTTTGTGAAGATGGGACGGGTATGATATTAGATGACACTTGGCTCGATTATCCAAAACACGCACAGTCATTTACTCAAACAATATATATGCACATTCAATTTTATTTTATTTTATTTTATTTGTATAATATATAGTAATCTACAAATTTGCTAATTTTTAGTTTTTATACTTCTAATTTCCTTGGGTAATAAAACTGTATAGACACTTAGATAGTAAGGAATTTATTTGAAACCTCAATGCACATTCTCTCCATTGGTATACAACATACCAGAAGGGTAACTATTTGATTGACACTCACTGGGTATTGGACCCCGATTTTGAGACACAATTTTACAACACCTTTTATGGAATTAGGATTACCAAGAAGGTAAGCATTGTACTAAACCAGTCTCATTGTCATCGCTATCATTTCACTCCATTTTGATACGTTCATTTAAACAATGATTTAGGCGTGACTCACACCCAGATTGTACTAAGCGACTTGTAGTATAGTGGTTATCAAGGGTGAAGAAATGTACCACCTTATGAGGTCAATGGTTCAAGTTCTATTATGGACCAAAGTGTAGATTTAGAAGTAAGATTAAAGCAGTTTATGAGTTGCGAATCGTAAACATTAAAATTTACCGAAGTAACACATATTTTAATTATTACAATACTTATTAAAAAGGAACTTTGATGACAATTCACCATTATTATTATTATTATTATTATTATTATTATTATTATTATTATTATTATTATTATTATTATTATTATTATTATTATTATTATTATTATTATTATTATTAAATTTTGAATTCCACTCGTTAAATAATATACGTCTTCAATCTATTTAGTTGCCACTTAAATGGATTTCCTCTAATAATTTATGTCCGTTAGTTTATAGAAAATCTTCATACACATGTGTTTTTTTTAATCGAAACTCCGCTATTAATTTTGTTGCTAAGTAGTGTTAAAAATAGTGCTTTTTTGTATCGTGAGATACACGAGTATTAACGACATCGGTACCGGATCGGTATAATTGGAATCAATGTTGGTATCCGTTTTAATGGTTTTCGATTGATGTAGAACATGTGTTGATATCATTTTTAGCATATCACGACTTTACTTTTTTTTTTTAGTTTTTTTTTTATAATGAGTGTCGGTACTGTAATGAACAGAACCCTAAGTGGTAGGGTTCAAATCTTGTGTTTGACAAAATATGTAAGTTATAAAGTAGGTTTAAGGTGTGGGTATGAGTTAAAAAAAATGTAATATTGATAAAAAGAGCGAAAAGACTGGACTTAGATTTGGTTAGGTGGTATGATTTTACTATTTTTGATAATTGTTAACTTATCGGTTCATTGTTGGGGGGCGGGTGGACTCGTATGAATGTTGGTAGGTCATGTCATATGTGGTTGATATCCAAGTAGTATCTAGCTTATTGGGTCATGGGGAGTAATGTGTAAAACTTGGCGATGTGAATAAAAGTCTCCGTTTTGATTGTTTTAAAAAAAAAAAAGAATAATGGAAATAAAAACTTGAAATCAATATATAGGGACCATTTCGATATTCGTTCCTCAACCTCGCATTATCTATCTCTTTTGAGTTTTGAAGTTAGGGACCAAGTATATGTTTCTTTGTATGTATTTCATGAAGTGACCATATATATTATATATATTCATTTTAAAAATATCAACCTTAACTCAAAACATTTAAATTTATGTTACCCTAGCATGATTCGTGTAACCCTTTGAGTGAGTCAAATTGATGATTGGTTGTAATCAAGTGGAAGACACGTTAAATGTTTTGTAAACGGGTCAGTGTATTGTAATTATGTTTGTTGTAAACGGACTAGACTTATAATTTACATATGTTATTTGTTTTGAATAATAACAAATCGTTGGGTAGACCAATTTAACTATATTACAACTCAAATGCTACTTATTAAACGGGTTGGATAAGTCAATCAAGACACGAACGGTTTAGACAAGTTTAGCGTGACCAACCTTAAAGTTGATTGTTTTATATAGAGTTAACATATGTAAGTAAGTAAAACAATGAGAGTGAAGAATAAATCGCAAACCTTGTTAGTGAAGAAAATTCGTTTCTTAGGATTATCGAACTTGGAGTGAACCCAAGAATTAGGGTTGATAGTAATGGTGCCATTCGGAAAACCTTCTAGGTCAATCGACTCAATATACATCTCTTTATGATGTTCATTTTCTATCAAAATCGCTCCGATTTCACCAAAGTCATTTGGTACCTCGAAGTCGGCCTTATACTTCACCTCTTTCAAGTGCATTGGACGAGGATGCGCGTAATGTTTGAGCGTGTCCTTTGCTAATCCCGTCTCTATGAATAAACAAAAAAAAAAACATATATTAGCATTGTAAGAGCATTAACATCAGTTTTCCCATCCCTCATTCACTCACAACCACATATTACATTAAGAGAGTGTTTGGGATTGCGTTTTGAATCTGATTTTTAGATTATTGCGTTTTGAAAACGTAGATAACTAGTTTTTAGTGTTTAGGATTGCGTTTTGAAAACGCAGATAATCAGTTTTTTAGCTGTCAAAACGCAATAATCTATAAGTAGTTCCACCCCTGCTTTCCCAAAACAAATAATCTGTTTTGAATAATCAATCCCAAACACCCCCTAAAAATCATTATATTTTCTTTCTCCTCCACTCACAATCACTTTCAACAAATATTAGAAAATAAATACAGTTTCATGTTTTCCCCAAAAGATTACCAAATAATCCTCATTATACGATCAACAGTAGATTCTTTATTTTTCTTCACCACAACCCCTCAAACTCACCCCATATAATTTGAGGGACACAGTAAAAAATAGGGGACCTGCTGTGAATGTTTTGTTATTCTATATAGGGGTAGGATCCTATAATAATGTACAAATAACTAAAATAGTCATTCTTACTCTACAATCTTCATGTAGAGTAACTCCACTGCGAAAAATAGATTAATAATAATTACTTAAGTTAAAAAAAAAACTGTTAAGTACTAATATATACTTCTCTACTTTTAGTATAATTATTACTCTTGTATACTTACCACGTTAAATCTATTTGTATTTATCAAACCACGTTATATTTATTCATGAATTAACTCATCATACTATTATAAACTAATGTTTAAGGTGCCAATTAACAGACTTACGGTGGTCCACATCAGATGCAACAAGCTCCAAAAGGATAGATTTACCAAGCAAATCTGTAAGATCATCAAGTCCTTTGTTTATCCCTATACTGGATAAGAGCCCACCCATGGTTACTTGAACAGTGATAATAACTTTCACCTTGGTGGTGGTTGTGGTAGTCGGGGTAGATTTATCGGTCGCGATGGCCATAATTTGACCGAATGGTCGAGTTGCATGGAAGCCCAAGTTGCGTGTTATCGGTAAACGAGGGTTTTTGAGAGAGAGGAAGCGGACAGTAGGAGCACCAGCAGCACTTCTACTGTCCACACAGCGAATTGTGCCATCTCCAGCAGCCGCCGCCACCTTGTGCTGCCGTGTGAGTAAGGATTGAGTACACCTTGTGTGGTGGTGATGGGCTTGTGATTTTAGCATGTTTGTGTGGCAAATGGTTTGAGCATGGAAAAAGATAATGTGTGGATGGTTTGATTTATAGACCAACTTAACAAACTAACCTTGCCTAAAAGTTGCACAAGGTTATCAGTCGACACAATAAAGGTCACAAAATTATATATATTAAAAAATGTATAGAGATAATAAAAATGTGTGTATGTAGATGTTGTTTATTCCATATCAGTTTCAAGTTTACAACCACATAAACCATTATATATAGAATTTAATTTCTACCCGTAGCGTGTTGCGGCGGTTACGCGACATGATAAAGTTTAGACTACAATCAACCCGACTCATTTCTATACTAAATTCATGTTGAAACGCAGAGTAATCCAAATTCATACCGTTAAATGAACATGTATTATATTTGATTGGACTTACGGGGTGTCATAAAGTAACTCAAATTTATACCACCAAATGAAAATGTATTACATTTGATCCGATTTGTTTGCAAACAAATTTACGTCAAAACCTAGTACAAGTCAAAACGTACATAAAAAGAAAACATTTTATACTTGACCCTGACTTTAAACTGACACGTACATAAATATAAGAACGTAAAAAAATAGTTTTAGGGTAAACTCAAAACTTGAGGGTGGTCAAAGTGACATTTACAAAGTTAGAGAGTTACTTTTGATATTACATCAAAGTTTGGGCGTAAAATCGGTTACATGCCAAATACTTGAGAGTTAAAGAGAAGTTAGAAAGTATATATTGGGACCTTTTTTGTCTAGTCAGAAAGTACGGTATCATTTTTATTTTTTATCAATTTACAAAGTTGGTTTTTCTCAAGTTCTAAAGTTAAGGAGGATTTTTGCCATTTATAGAAAGTTGGTTCGTGGGATAGTCACCGACCTTTGAATTAAGATTATACCAGACTCGTTTTCAAATGCTGAAACATTTTGTAACAAAAAAAAAAGTATGTCACCGAATCAAAATGTGTTACATTTGACCCGATTAATTTGTTTCTATACAAAGTTTACGTCAAAAAATAGTCCAACTTGAAAGGTACATAAACATAAAACATTTTGTAATTGACTCGACTCGTTTTCACAAAAAAATTACGTTAAAGCGCAGATGAACTCGAATTAATACCGACACATCCATTAATATAAAAGACGTAAGAAATTAGTTTTAGGGTAACCTCGAAACTTTAGAAACGTTAGTGTTTAGTGCTATTTTTGACATTATAGCAAAGTATAGGGGTAGAATTTGTTACATATCATAGAGAAGTTAAAAAGTATGGTTACTTTTTTTTGTCAACTTTGAAAGTAGAAGGTCATTTTGTCAAGTAATAAACTTAGTTGTGTGTATGTATATCTTTTAGTGTGTGTGTGTGTAAATCAAAAAAATATACGTATAATTTGAATTTGATTTTCGAATCAAATTTAAAATAATAAATTTGTATTCGAATTACTAAACTTAAATTTGAATTGAATCGAATTTGAATTTTTGATAATCGAATCAAAATTTTGATAATTGAATTGAGTCGAATTTTGAATTTTTTTAATCTGAGTCGAATTCTAAACGCCCATCCTTCTTTTTTATTTTAGCCAACTCCTTCTTCAAAGTAGCAATCCTATCCTTTGTATCATTATCAAGAGTTGGTTTTGAAATCGAATGCTTAGTATGTCAATCAGTCGACGCCTCTGTTTTTGAGTTTTGACTCATTTTCTTCAAAATTCCCAATCTTCTTCTTTGAGATTTGTGACATCCGTCACCCTCGTCTTTCATCTAATTGACAATAATGGCCCTTCAAATATTTCCACTATAGTCCCCATACCTCTCAATGTTTTCAAGACAGTTAAAACGTGGGTTACTTTTAAATCTTTAATTTAAACGTGAAAAAGTTTAACAAAAGTTTTGAGAAATATCAATTTTTTTTCTATTCAATCTTTTTCTTGTTATAAAAACATAGGTTTATTAAATAAATTGATAGAAAGATTTAATTTATAAGGTTTTCAAAACATTTTGGTTAATTTATATTAACTTAGTTTGTGTATCATAAAGGAAAATTAACTAAACTTGTATATAACTAACCTAGTTGAAAGTGAGGGACCATAAATGCCAATTAGCCAAACTTTTAAATCTGATTTCCCCCTTTCCCTTGTCCCACGTTTTTCCGGTCAGCCTACTCGCCGGACCGGCGAGACTTTCCGGCGACCACATTATTCGCGTTTTAATGCACCATTATGTCTATAGATTATTGCAAAACGTATCTGCACATTAACTCGGCGTTTCCCCATCATTAAATCAAGTTATTAACGAGTTTAACGGGTATCAATCGGACCTCAAGGATGAGTAACGGCCGGAACAATTAAACCATCGGTTTCCTATCGAAAAACTATAAACTGATTACTCCATTACGTTTCTGCACCTCCACACGATCTAAAATCACACTCACATGTTTCAAAATCGTAATCGGATGTGCTGGATTTTTGGTTCAACACCTCGGCTCTTCTTCTTTTCGTTCGGCTTGCAATCGAGCTTGCAAGGTCAGTTTTTTTTATGCCGTTCTAAACTACATTTGCCTCTGAACTAAAGCCCCATAATGAGGAATGTTTAACCTGTTGTATTCGGGTTTATTGGTTTGAGCTAGGGTTAGGGTTCTTGGATGGTTGAATTGGGGAAGAAGATGAACTTATGATACTAGTTAAAAGGATTTTTGGTTAGATTAATAACAAACAAACTGAATCTGGTCTAGTGGTAAGGACACATGCATTTCAAAGCAAAGGTCAGGGGTTCGAAACCCACACACCTAAGTTTTTCTGATTTTTGTTCCTTTTATATTTCCTTTTCCTAATTCTTCATTTTAATCAATTAAAAATTCATTTAAACTCAAAATATTCATAATAAATTCATTTTTGCTCCAAAAATTATAAAAATTTAGGAGTAGCATCTTGACACCATAAAGAAAATTACCACACTTTTATTTTCTGGAAAATGTTTTATTTTTATATTTTTATTGAATTAAATTGTTTTAATCATATTTAATTGATTAAAAATTCATTTTTAATGATTTTAATCTCAAACTTTTTGCTAAATTATTTATAATCATTTAGAACTGAAATAAAATTTATTGGTTCAGAAAACACTCAATTTTATTGATTTTCCTATTTTTAATCATTTAAACATAATTTAATCGCGTTAAATCAATTTTAAATATAAATAAGTTTATATAAATTATAAGAAAATTATTCTAATTTGTTTACATCAGAAATCCTTCATTTTCTATAAAACTAGGATTTTTGGATCATGTATGGTATTATTAGTCTTATTTACGTTTAATTAGACATAATTAATAATTTATTTGTTTGTACCATTTAATATCTATTTTATAAATACTCTTCTTATAAAATAGAAATACTCTTATGGTTAATATTATCTTTTGTTGGATAATTGTGTAACTCAAAATTATTTTTTTATATATTTATGATTATTGTATTTATTTTAATTTAGTTAAAGTAATTAACTACATTATTTTGTTTTAATTATTCAAACATATTTTTATCCAAATATTCAATTGGTAATAATTATATTACCTAAACCGTATTTACAAACATTGGTATATTATTATACAACTTTTATATTTTATATTAATCCAATTTATCATAAAACTCTAATTCCCCAAATCGACTTAGCAAACCCTAATGCCTTAGACTCTAGATACCTTAGACTTTTTAGACACTTCCTTATTAGTATTCTTACACATTATAGGTTGAATTCCTCGGAATTCCCATTACTTAGCTCACGACCGCTTAAGTTGGATCTTGATCGCTCTCGCAAACTGTGAGTATATCTTTCCCCTTTTTCATGTTTTACACTTTTGGGGTGACTCATGTACGCTTATTACTTCACTCACTTAATCATGGTTTATCATATATTTACAATCGCAATTCTTGTATGTGTTTTACTTGTTGATTCGCTGATAGTGTGTACTTATGACCTGAATCATTAACCGTTCTGCGGCCTAGCATAGCAATAAATAGTACTTAATTATTGTTATGTGTGAACGATTATTCATCGCCTACTATGAGCGAATACTATATATATGTGTGACTCTTGATTCATTAAACAAAGGCTTGATTTTGGGTAGCATTTGTACACAGCTTGAACACTAAATTGTAGACAGTATAACACGTGAATTGCGAAACTCTTTTTCTACTATATGTATTCAAACAGGATATGCTCACCAATACAATTTTTGTATTGACCAAATTATTTTGTACATGTTTCAGGTTGTTTTGAGATTGCATCCTTTAAGCATTCGGATTTATATTTAGATTTTGATTCATTGTATTTCAATTTAGTTGGCAGTTAGAATCGTTGTATTTCATTTCAATGTAATAAATTATTTAATCAATATATTCAAATTTACACTTTAGTCCATGAGCTATTGAACAATCGTCACTACGTGACACCTCGATGTTTCCGCCATCGGTTGGGGTGTTACAGATTGGTATCAGAGCCATGGTTATAGGGAATTAGGTTATTAGAATGCCTTTTAGCCTAGTCTATAACTAAGCTTACTTTCACGAGTCCTCTCGTGTATATTTCTCTTATTCCTTATATTTTCTTTCAAGATATTTTCGTTATGATTCTTTCTCGTTATTCTTTCGATACTTTAATTGGAGAAGAAGACACTCGTATTCCACAAACGAAACGTTATCATCAAGTTAGGAGTGGTATCCATACCTTGGTGATTAGTTTCACTCCACTATATGTTATATATATCTTAGGAATATATATCTTTGAGATAGGAGTGACATCCACACCTCAAAGAGTATTTCCTTCAAAAAGAAACTTAACCACTAAGCTAGGAGTGATATCCTTAACTTAGTGATTGGTTTCATTCCATAATCGTTTTCAACTTTGAAATACATCTTTGAGTTAGGAGTGAAATCCACATCTCAAGGATCTATTTCTACATCTCGTTGATTATAAACTTTCTTAAAATGTTGGTAATCTATTACATACTTTA
Source organism: Ambrosia trifida (assembly GCA_028751855.1). Lineage (NCBI taxonomy): Eukaryota > Viridiplantae > Streptophyta > Magnoliopsida > Asterales > Asteraceae > Ambrosia > Ambrosia trifida. The sequence goes on along the minus strand of CM054124.1, from coordinate 60,302,386 downwards.
ATCTTATCATTCACGTCATTTTAAATCAGGGTCTTTTAAAGCACAATAGAATTACACATAGTTCATGAAATGGTTCCACTTTGCATTTTACAAACTTGTACGGCATATTTTAAAGGACAAATGAAACTCTTTGTTTTCATATGACATAACCAATATATATCTTTTTGAGAGAAGTTTACAACTAATAATAAGCTTTATAACATTTTTCAAACTCGACTTCTCGTAAACACATGAAAATGTGTATTTACGAAGATTTTGCAAATGAACCTGTTTCGAATCTAAAACACACTTCGATTTCTTAAAATTTATTTTCATGTATCACTACCATTATTTCAACAATATCACAAAGTCGAGTAAACTGCGAAAATTTACCTTTTACACTTACACTCTTTCAGTCGCAAAAACTTTTGGCCTAATAATTGGACATATTTTTATCGAAATGTTGCTAAATGTCTTTTAACATATAGTGCATATATTTTAAACCCGCATGGCCAGTAGATTATACGTATGTTCCAACTGCAGTAAATATCATTATCTTATTCTTACATCATTTTATTTTATTATCTTATTTATGATTATTCTCGTATTATTATTTTATTGGTGGCTATCCCCACGCGTTATTTACAATTATTCTCGCATTAATTATTAGTAGTCAATCTTACAACACTGGTTTTGAGCATTAACTTAACTCGTTTACTTTCATTTTGCGAAAATTGTGCGAATTACTTGATTTATATTATACCATTCTTTCAATCGAAATTTTATGCTATACTTATGTACTGTGACGCATATTTGGTATGCATATATCTTTTTCCTGTCTTTTGAGCAAAACCCTGTTATACTTACATTATTTTGTTCATCATCATGGCCAACGAACATACCAGTTGATAACTCGTATGAGATCTAAGCCAGTGCCCACGTACGACTTGGATTAGAGTATTTCTTTAATCCGAGGGGAACGGTGTAAACCTCAGGGTCTATCAATATGAGTGTTTAGAGCCAACGATGTGAATGGAAGTTACCGGTTAAGGGTGAACCCAAAAGGGAAGGACCTCTAACCATGTCATGATTGAACATTACTTCATTACAGTGGCTATTACATTCTGATTGCACGCATTTATTTCTAGTATTACTTAGGATAGGGTTATGGAAAAGCATAACACCCTAGTGTAAGGTAAATCGATGATTACGGTCCGGAACGCAATCATGGGCTTACAGGTACATGAGGGTGGTGTGTAATTCTAATCAGGCTGTTGGTAGACAATCAGTACGAATCCAAAGTATCGGGAGTGTGGTGGGTCAGCTGCGGTACACCCTATATATAAGCATAAACGATACTGCGGGAATGGACTAGGAGTCTAACCAAGAACCGACCCGTTACCCATTACTACTCTTCATTAGATAGTTGACTTATAGTTGGCATTTTCGATAAGAACGTTCTTACACGAGCTTCAATTCGTCTTCTTAGAGTCTTTGTCTTTATCATCCACACAGAAAACATAAACCTTGTATACCCTTACACTTTCCGTTAGTCAAAATCATGTTGCCTGTCCTTAATAAAATTCAATCAACCTTTCTAAAGTAGGGGAGACTGCTTCATTAATACCTCTGCTCCTCACCAGTTACACATTCCCAAAACCTTTCTTATTTAAACTCTCAATTTTTTTTTTTTTTTTAAAAGTTAACTGTCAAAGATTTTGAAGCTTTTGCTTTGAATATTAAATCACTACTTTACATTTTGTTAAATGATAACTGGTGTAATTTATAGTATTTAGTTGACTTTTACAACGCCTTTTGTTTCATAGTAACCTTCACTTGAAGGAAATTTCGAGACGAAATTTTCTAAAGTAGGGGAGACTGTGACATCCGTCACCCTCGTCTTTCATCTAATTGACAATAATGGCCCTTCAAATATTTCCACTATAGTCCCCATACCTCTCAATGTTTTCAAGACAGTTAAAACGTGGGTTACTTTTAAATCTTTAATTTAAACGTGAAAAAGTTTAACACAAGTTTTGAGAAATATCAATTTTTTTTCTATTCAATCTTTTTCTTGTTATAAAAACATAGGTTTATTAAATAAATTGATAGAAAGATTTAATTTATAAGGTTTTCAAAACATTTTGGTTAATTTATATTAACTTAGTTTGTGTATCATAAAGGAAAATTAACTAAACTTGTATATAACTAACCTAGTTGAAAGTGAGGGACCATAAATGCCAATTAGCCAAACTTTTAAATCTGATTTCCCCCTTTCCCTTGTCCCACGTTTTTCCGGTCAGCCTACTCGCCGGACCGGCGAGACTTTCCGGCGACCACATTATTCGCGTTTTAATGCACCATTATGTCTATAGATTATTGCAAAACGTATCTGCACATTAACTCGGCGTTTCCCCATCATTAAATCAAGTTATTAACGAGTTTAACGGGTATCAATCGGACCTCAAGGATGAGTAACGGCCGGAACAATTAAACCATCGGTTTCCTATCGAAAAACTATAAACTGATTACTCCATTACGTTTCTGCACCTCCACACGATCTAAAATCACACTCACATGTTTCAAAATCGTAATCGGATGTGCTGGATTTTTGGTTCAACACCTCGGCTCTTCTTCTTTTCGTTCGGCTTGCAATCGAGCTTGCAAGGTCAGTTTTTTTTATGCCGTTCTAAACTACATTTGCCTCTGAACTAAAGCCCCATAATGAGGAATGTTTAACCTGTTGTATTCGGGTTTATTGGTTTGAGCTAGGGTTAGGGTTCTTGGATGGTTGAATTGGGGAAGAAGATGAACTTATGATACTAGTTAAAAGGATTTTTGGTTAGATTAATAACAAACAAACTGAATCTGGTCTAGTGGTAAGGACACATGCATTTCAAAGCAAAGGTCAGGGGTTCGAAACCCACACACCTAAGTTTTTCTGATTTTTGTTCCTTTTATATTTCCTTTTCCTAATTCTTCATTTTAATCAATTAAAAATTCATTTAAACTCAAAATATTCATAATAAATTCATTTTTGCTCCAAAAATTATAAAAATTTAGGAGTAGCATCTTGACACCATAAAGAAAATTACCACACTTTTATTTTCTGGAAAATGTTTTATTTTTATATTTTTATTGAATTAAATTGTTTTAATCATATTTAATTGATTAAAAATTCATTTTTAATGATTTTAATCTCAAACTTTTTGCTAAATTATTTATAATCATTTAGAACTGAAATAAAATTTATTGGTTCAGAAAACACTCAATTTTATTGATTTTCCTATTTTTAATCATTTAAACATAATTTAATCGCGTTAAATCAATTTTAAATATAAATAAGTTTATATAAATTATAAGAAAATTATTCTAATTTGTTTACATCAGAAATCCTTCATTTTCTATAAAACTAGGATTTTTGGATCATGTATGGTATTATTAGTCTTATTTACGTTTAATTAGACATAATTAATAATTTATTTGTTTGTACCATTTAATATCTATTTTATAAATACTCTTCTTATAAAATAGAAATACTCTTATGGTTAATATTATCTTTTGTTGGATAATTGTGTAACTCAAAATTATTTTTTTATATATTTATGATTATTGTATTTATTTTAATTTAGTTAAAGTAATTAACTACATTATTTTGTTTTAATTATTCAAACATATTTTTATCCAAATATTCAATTGGTAATAATTATATTACCTAAACCGTATTTACAAACATTGGTATATTATTATACAACTTTTATATTTTATATTAATCCAATTTATCATAAAACTCTAATTCCCCAAATCGACTTAGCAAACCCTAATGCCTTAGACTCTAGATACCTTAGACTTTTTAGACACTTCCTTATTAGTATTCTTACACATTATAGGTTGAATTCCTCGGAATTCCCATTACTTAGCTCACGACCGCTTAAGTTGGATCTTGATCGCTCTCGCAAACTGTGAGTATATCTTTCCCCTTTTTCATGTTTTACACTTTTGGGGTGACTCATGTACGCTTATTACTTCACTCACTTAATCATGGTTTATCATATATTTACAATCGCAATTCTTGTATGTGTTTTACTTGTTGATTCGCTGATAGTGTGTACTTATGACCTGAATCATTAACCGTTCTGCGGCCTAGCATAGCAATAAATAGTACTTAATTATTGTTATGTGTGAACGATTATTCATCGCCTACTATGAGCGAATACTATATATATGTGTGACTCTTGATTCATTAAACAAAGGCTTGATTTTGGGTAGCATTTGTACACAGCTTGAACACTAAATTGTAGACAGTATAACACGTGAATTGCGAAACTCTTTTTCTACTATATGTATTCAAACAGGATATGCTCACCAATACAATTTTTGTATTGACCAAATTATTTTGTACATGTTTCAGGTTGTTTTGAGATTGCATCCTTTAAGCATTCGGATTTATATTTAGATTTTGATTCATTGTATTTCAATTTAGTTGGCAGTTAGAATCGTTGTATTTCATTTCAATGTAATAAATTATTTAATCAATATATTCAAATTTACACTTTAGTCCATGAGCTATTGAACAATCGTCACTACGTGACACCTCGATGTTTCCGCCATCGGTTGGGGTGTTACAAGATTTGTCCACATTCATAACACCTTATAAAACCCATTTCCTTACTCTTGAATACTCATTTATAGTCATTGCCTTCTTGTCTTCTACACTTGTTTCAGTGATACAAACCGGTCATGTGTCCGGGGTCATGTGTCCGGGTCGCTTAGTCTTTTTAAACTCATTATGGGTCATTTTTAGTTGTCCTATAGTTGACAATTGAATTGTTTGGAATTTTATTTCTTAATTTGATGTTATTTGACTACATGTTTCTTTTAGCTTTGTAATCAGCTTGTCTGGAGATATTCCCTTGTCCTTAGCCTCTGTTACTTAATTTATGCTCATGTGAGTTTATTTACAATTTGATTGCGGTGTATCATTTCGGACTTGATGCCACAGGATTATGTGTCCATCTTGAAGATCAAGTTGGGGGTAATTAATTTCACCTCCACCCTTCTATTGTCTAATTTACTTCCAATTTTTTTTATTTAATAAAAAAAAGGTATTGAGTTTACTTTCAACAGATTATTATTTAGAATTAAATGATTGTCTTTTAACATCTATTGGTTTATTAGTTTTTTTTTATTATGTGATTAGTTTTTTGTTATATTATTAGCTTTCTTTGTAGAGAATGTTGTTCTACATGTCAAACTGGAAGTTAAGAGTTGTATATATAATAAGCTTTTCGATTATATGATCTTTTATTGTTTTTTTAATAATATAATCCTTTTTATATTTATTCGAAGATTTGAAGATAGATTCAAAAGGGTTTCTCTTTTAGTCCTCGATAGCACTAACTGTAAGTGTTATTCTTTTAATTATTGAATTAAGATATTAAATTGTATCACCTACTATAATGTAATTGTATTTATATATTCACCAGGTATATCAAGTATATTCACATATTAGCAGACAAGCAGTGGGAAATCATACACTATAATTGACATCACACAATATGCAATGTTGGATATTTGATCACATAAAGAAGGTATATTAAGTGAATGAAAGTGTAACTTCCAATGGCTCATTCCATTTAGAATTTAAAAACATATATATGCCTTACAATGGTTCACACACCATGTAACTTACATATGCCTTTCGATGGTCCATTCAGAATGTAACTTTCAATGGTCCCTTTTATAATTTAAATTTCAATGGTTCTTACACCATGTAGATGCTTAGTGGTAGATATATCATCTCAATTTGCTGAGTAATTTTTTTTTTTTACTTTTCAAGAAACTCATCTTACTAATATCATTACTTCACATGTCTAGGTTACTCATGTTGCAGACCACGACAAAGTTCATAGCTTTTGCATACAGAAAGAAACGCCATTTAACCAATTCTAGGTATTTTTCATTGCTCGATTTGTTTTTCTGTCGATTTGTAATTTTTGTCTTTTTACATTGTTAATAATATACCTTTAGTTGTTGGAAACATACACTTACTTATATTCATCAAATATTTATGGTGTACAGGATGAGGTTGCTAAAGAATTGGTGTGCCTATTCAATTTCAACAGTTCTTGTATGGCCAAAGAGGCAGAACCACACACATCGTCCTAATCGACCTTCAACAGCTTTGTAGGAAACCTAATCAGAATTGTTTTTCTTTAATTGCTAATATCTTTTATAAATGTTAATGTGTTTTATCTATAGACTTGAGATCAATTTTTATCATGTTGCTATTGGTTTTATTAGCAAGCTGAACTCAAAACTGTTATTGGAACTGCAGGTTGGGTAATTGATGGAAGTTTCCAATCATAATCACAACGCTAAACTGAAAATGTTCTTGGAGATCGAGATTGGATCAGTAATATCTTCCCGTTGTTTTATTTCACTACTGCTTTAATACAGTTTGTTTGGTTGAAACAGGCTGAGTCAGGATTTGGTTGCCTTGCATACAATTTCTTTTTGGACCAAGTTTTACCTTTATATAGTGTCCAATATAGCATATTCGATTATTAGGAAGTTGTATACATTGTAAATGGAATTTGAGCGCCTTTCAAAGAGTTTGATAAATATTATGTCCAAAGATGTACAACATTGTAATTTTGTATTGTGTACAAATATTTAAGCATAATTTACAATACACTTAAAGCCAATTTAGAGGGATTAAAGTTGGACATTCATGAAACTTTTAAGACACTTTAGGACCATCTTAGTCAATTCAATTCATACTAATCTTTCATCTTCCTTGGTGGTTTATCATAATGAATACAATATTAACTACACAAATGGTGGTTAGTTCACATTCCAAACATCATTCGCATAACATTGTTATAAAAAACAAATTCACTTTAACCAAAAATTTAATTCGGAAATTCGAAATCGTCTTTTCGAGTTCCATAACTCCATCTTCTTGAAACTATAAGTTCTTCCATACCCATCACCCAGATGTTCGCATGTTGGTGGTTCTTCTCTTCGATTGACAATCCGTTGATGCTGCTAAGGTTGGATTTCTATTTTATTATTTTTATAGTTATATGTTCTTGATTTTTCTTTTTGTGTTTCTTTGCTTTTATAATACAAATTTAGTGTTATTTTTTAGGTGAGTGGTCTAAAGAATTCACCTGGACCGGGTAAGAGGAGTTCTAGTTGGCTACCAAGCAAGCTTTGTGGTTGTTGTAGAAAAAAAATACTAAATTTGTAGCAAACACGTGAATTGATATGTTTTTTTTGCTGTTAATTATTTTTTTATTGGTTATTGATCTATGCTATGTCTGGTTAAGATGGAGTATAAAAGTGTTTAAATCTTCAATCATGAGGATTGGTTCGCCCATTTAGTTGTGTTGTATAACTACAAGTTACAAATTTGGTTAATGATTTATTAACATATTTCCTGATTTGTTTTGATTGGTAACATCAATCTTTTAGTCTTAACTTAGACTAGAAATTGAGCTTTTAATTGGTTATTCATGCATGTTATGCTTTTTAAAATAACTATATCAAAGGTTACAATCATTTAGTTGCGCTGTATAATTAGAGTCTACATCTTTGATTAATGATTTTTGAACTCATTTCCTGTATTGATTAGTAACATGAATCTTAAATTGAGCTTTTAATGGGTTATTCATCTATGTTATGCTTTTTAAAATAAGTATTGAAACATAAGGAAATTCATGCTCATTTAGAAGTGAGAATTTGATTAGAAGCATGGTTAGTTTGCTACATGGTTCTAAGTGTTTTGCACACATCGGATCCTCATCGCAATGACAGTCAGGGACAGCCCTTAAAATGGAAGGGGTTGGACTCAATATTGCGTATAAAAATTTAGGCTAATGACACGTAAACTTACACTATTGAGCAAAGAAAATGAGAGTGGGGCGGGGCACCCTCAATCGACCACTAGCCTCAACCCCCAATTTCAAACTTATTTAAACATGGAATTCAAATTTGAATTGATTAAAAAAAACATATAATTTGGATGGTGGACATAATGATTTAGAGTATTTATAGTTACCAACACATGTACATGCATTCTACATAGTTTTAATGTGAAATTATCACTTATATGTTACATGTGTATGACTTATGACATAGATAGATCCCATTGATGTTAGTAACTCGAAACATAATAAAAATAAAAACAAGTAATAAAACAAACTTTTCTAATATATAATAGGGATAAGGAAACCAACATACATACTATGCAATATATTATGAGAGCATGGATGGCTATGGGCCAAGCCGTGGAGTCTTCGCGGCTCGGGCCCAGTTTTATCATGGGCAAATTTTTTTGTTGTTGTAAAAATTCTTATGTGTGTATGTGTGTGTCTTTTTTTAAATAGAAACTCATTTAACACTTAAAAGTTGACGCCAATAATTATCCATTTAAAAATTAAAATTTGTTAATCCATATGGCTCCATAACATTAATAAGACCAATACCCATTTATAAGGCCTTAGGAGCGTATTTTTAAGGCTCAGTTAGGGTACATAAATCCTCATGGACGCGATACACGAGAGAATCAATAAAACTAAATATAGAATATCACATTTTATATTATCGCTCCTGTGGCAACGCGCGGGCTTCCTACTAGTTAATGTATGATACATATAGATACTGAAAAAAGGGTTAAAGACTAATATATTTGAAATTGGTTAAATTATTATAAACTAGAAGTCATAATTGAAATCAAGACAGAGGAAAAACATTACTCATGAGTTGAATGCTCCTAGAAGAAATTGCGCAGTTCCGAATCATGGGGTGAATAATCGGTTTAAACCGGTTATCTTGGACAATGCATGACTTATCGTCTAACCAGTTCCGGGTCAAAGGACATTTGATTATAAGCCTCATTACTTCCTTTGTTTTATGGGATGGCTAGTGATGTGCCATCATTTTACACATGTTGTACGCGTGTTTTTATTACTCATTGTTAAGAAAATCATCCATTTATCACAGGAAAACATGCCTAAATCATTTATATTTTATAATTGCAAGTTTTTGGAAATTAAAAGCAAAAAAGAAGTGAAAAACAAGCATAAATGATGAAAAACTGAAGTTTTGGGGATCATAAGCATATGATGCATGAACACACACTTTAGTGCAAGGTCGTGCACAAGCCACGGGTCAACAGAAGAATTCAATAGTCAAAAAGTCAATAAAGAAAGCTGTCAAACCAATGTGCACGAGCGTGTATATCCCCACGTGTGCAGAATGTGTACCCTAATCCCACCAAGACTGGAAGATGGTTGTATCACATTAGCACTTCACGGGCGTGCACCCACAACCACCGAGGACAGGATCTGCTCAGAAGGACACTGTAGTACATAGGACAATACTGTGGAGGGCATGCTCAATAGTGCCGTGGCATGCAGGACCTGGCAGATTGGCATATAAACATAGGGCTTCACCAACACTTCAACCATCCTTTTTTCACACCTTCCACACGAAGTTTTTACCATGTTAGGTTCTTGTAAGTGACCTTTAGAGCTTGGGATTACGCATAAACAAAAGAAATCCATATCCACTGATGTATTGTAAAATACATCTATTTCCAGTGTAAAGTTTGTACAGTTTTTGACTCGTTTAGATAGTGTTTTTATTAGTTTTAGGCGTGTACTGGTCTATTTTATTTTTCATAGGTTTTTATATATTTTTATTAGTTTTGTGTCATTCTTATTACTTATTTATTTATTATATAATTTGGTAGGTGTTCGTGAGGACGTTGGAGCGTAAACGAGCAACTTTAGTCAAGTCAAGAACACCCGAGTCAAGAGTACGGAGCGAGAATGCTAAATAATAATAATAATAATAATAATAATAATAATAATAATAATCTATCTATATAATAATTGAGGTCACTTGGGTTGAATCAAGGCTTTAGAGAGGGCCTTTATGATCCAACAACTAATATGGAGCTCCAAATTATGACTATAAAAACCTTTTTCTTTTATTTTTTTTTTTTCATTCTCCATATCAAAACTCTCCTATTCTTCCTAATTCCTAACAAATCTTTCAATCTTTCTTCTTCACCTTGCATCATTTGTTGATTATTCACAACTGATTAAAGGTAAACATCCATACTACTCTTCTAATGTTGATTCCTATTATTATTTTGACTTTTTTTTATTGTTTACATTATTAAGAACAAATCAAACCGAATGAAAATTCTTATTATTTTACGTGGAAATCATTCTTCTTAAACACATGTTCTAATGAAACGGATTTGTGATAAATGGATTTGTGATAAACGGATTTGTGATAAACACATATTTAATCAGATTTATTATAAAGTGATAACAAAGATACTATCAATTCCTATTGTTATTTTTTTATTCTTTTTAAGATTTCCTAATCTAATAACCATTTGAAATCATTCTGGTGTTTATCACATGTTCTAATGAAACGGATTTGTGATAAACATATATTCAATCGGATTTGTGATAAAGGGATAACAAAGATACTATAGATTCCTATTGTTACTTTTTTTATTCTTTTTAATATTTCATAATCTAATTACCATTTGAAACCATTCTTGTGTTTATCACATGTTCTAATGAAATGGATTTGTGATGAACGTATTTGTGATAAACACATATTCAATCGGATTTGTGATAAAGGGATAATAAGGATTGCGTTCAATCAGATTTATGTTAATTTTATTATTGTCATCACGGTTTTTTTAGACATATATTGAATCGGATTTACTATTCGATCGGATTTAGTAATGCTATATTTTAACATTTGAAAAACAAGATTTGATCCAAAGACACAAACGCTATTATGTCTTATCATAATGGTTCTCAATTCTTCAAGGTATTGCATGACCCTTCGGCAACAGTTTTGGTATATTTGTTATTTTCATGTACATATGCCTATTTAATTTTCAAAAATGATTCTTTATTTTTTTAATGTTGTTTTTAACGTGTTAATCCAGACTGTGCTGAAGGCCATGAACAAATTTTTGTTGTCTAAAAACATACATAACAGGGACGTTACAGTTACCACATACGAAGGACAATCTTGGTTGGTACGATTTTTAATGTTTTTAATGTAATTTATTTGAATTACTGTTTTTCGAATTTATGTTTAATATTATTGTAATAATTGACTGTTTTTCAAAAAAAAAATTAATCACATTTATTTATATTACTATTTTTCGAAATTATTTTAATATTATTGTAATATTAGACCAAATTTAATGTCATCAATTCTGAATTAGTGTTAATTATTTACATTAATAATAATTAACCAAATTTAATGTCATTTAATCTGAAATTTGAATGTGAATTATTGTTATTTATTTACATTAATAAAAATTGACCGAATTTAATGTTATTTATTACTATCTTTTAATAAATGACCGAATTTATATAAATATTAATATGAATTTCAATTTACCATAAGAAGCCTCATTTATTTTTTATTATGAATGATTGATTATTAATCAATTTAACCTTCATTTATGAACGAAATAACTCTCATTTATTTTTAATATTACGATTTTAGTTTACTATTTGTAATAATAGTATTGTTGACTGAATATATTACTAATACTAATTGACATTAATAATAATTGATCGAATTAAATGTTATTTATTACGAATTTTTAATCTCATTTATTTATATTAATATTACTACGAAATTATGTTTAAACTATCTTTATGAATTATTATTGGTCATGCCTGCAATTAATAGGATTTATTTTGTTTTTTTAATGTTATTTAGTATGAGTTTTAATGACATTAATTATAATTGACCGAATTTAGGGTTATATATTCTGATTTTTAAGCTCATTTATTTATTATTGACCGAATTAAATTACAAATATATTACTAATACTAAAACTAATATTATGAATTATTATTGGTCTTGTCTGCAATTAATAGAATTTATTCATTTTTTAATGTTATTCAGTATGAGTTTTAATGACATTAATGATAATTAACCGAATTTAGTGATATATATTACGATTTTTAAGCTCATTTGTTTATTATTGACCGAATTGACCGAACTAATTACGAATATATTACTAATACTAAAACTAATATTATGATTTTTAATTTTAATCCCATTTATATCTTATTGACCGAATTAAAATTTTCTATTACTATTTTTACAAATATATTACTAATTACTAATACTAACTAATACTAATACTAATATTACGATTTTAGTTTGCTTCAATTAGAAGTTATTTCCATTGGCAAATATTGTGTCTTTAAATGGTGTTCAATCCAACACAGGCTGTTTGTTACAAAGGTTTCAACACAAGAAGTTATTGATTTTCAAATTAAAATTACGATTTTTTATGTTTGTAATGTAATTTATTTGAATTATTGATTACGATTTTGTGGTTATTTATTAAGATTTATAATCTCATTTATTTATATTACTATGTTTACGAATTATGATTAGTCTTGATTGCAATCAATAGGATTTATTCATTTTTACTATTATTTATTTAGATGTTTAATATTATTTATTGACATTATTAATAATTGACCGAATTTAATGTTATTTATTAAAATTATTAATCTCATTTATTTATATTACTTTTTTTTGAATTTATGTTTAATAAGATTTAATTATTTTTAATGTACTTTTAGTATGTTAGAATTAATGTTATTTATTGACATTAATAATAATTGACCGAGTTGAATGTTATTTATTATAATTTTTTAATCTCATTTATTTATATTAATATTACTACAAAATTATGTTTAATCTATTTTTATGAAATTATGTTTAATCTGTTTTTATGAAATTATGTTTAATATTATTTATATTACTATTCATTCGAATTATTATTGGTCTTGCCTGCAATTAAAAGGATTTATTTATTTTTAATTGATATTTATTATGAGTTTTAATGACATTAATAATAGTTGACCAAATTTAATGTTATATATTACGATTTTTAAGCTCATTATTTATTATTGACCGAATTAACCGAATTAATTTGCGAATATATTACTAACACTAATACTAATACTAATACTAATATTACAATTTTTAATTTTAATCTGATTTATTTATAATTGACCGAATTAAATTATGAATATATTACTAATACTAAAACTAATATTACGATTTTTTATTTTAATCTCATTTATATCTTATTGACCGAATTAAAATTTTCTATTACTATTTTTACGAATATATTACTAATTACTAATACTAACTAATACTAATACTAATATTAAAAATTTAGTTTGCTAGAATTAGAAGATATTTCTATTGGCGAATATTGTGTCTTTAAATGGTGTTCAATCCATCACAGGCTGTTTGTTACAAAGGTTCCACCACAAGAAGTCATTGATTTTCAAATTAAAATTATGATTTTTAATGTTTGTAATGTAATTTATTTGAATTATTGATTACGATTTTGTGGTTATTTATTAAGATTTATAATCTCATTTATTTATATTACTATGTTTACGAATTATGATTAGTCTTGATTGCAATCAATTAGATTTATTCATTTTTACTATTATTTATTTAGATGTTTAATATTATTTATTGACATTAATAATAATTGACCGAATTTAATGTTATTTATTAAAATTATTAATCTCATTTATTTATATTACTTTTTTCGAATTTATGTTTAGTAAGATTTAATTATTTTTAATGTATTTTTAGTATGTTAGAATTAATGTTATTTATTGACATTAATAATAATTGACCGAGTTGAATGTTATTTATTATGATTTTTTAATCTCATTTATTTATATTAACATTACTACGAAATTATGTTTAATCTATTTTTATGAAATTATGTTTAATCTGTTTTTAGGAAATTATGTTTAATATTATTTATATTAATATTCATTCGAATTATTATTGGTCTTGCCTGCAATTAAAAGGATTTATTTATTTTTAATTGATATTTATTATGAGTTTTAATGACATTAATAATAGTTGACCGAATTTAATGTTATATATTACGATTTTTAAGCTCATTTATTTATTATTGACCGAATTAATTTACGAATATATTACTAATACTAATACTAATACTAATATTACGATTTTTAATTTTAATCTGATTTATTTATTATTGACCGAATTAAATTATGAATATATTACTAATACTAATACTAATATTACGATTTTTAATTTTAATCTCATTTATATCTTATTGACCGAATTAAAATTTTCTATTACTATTTTTACGAATATATTACTAATTACTAATACTAACTAATACTAATACTAATATTACAAATTTAGTTTGCTTCAATTAGAAGATATTTCTATTAGCGAATATTGTGTCTTTAAATGGTGTTCAATCCAGCACAGGCTGTTTGTTACAAAGGTTCCACCACAAGAAGTCATTGATTTTCAAATTAAAATTACGATTTTTAATGTTTGTAATGTAATTTATTTGAATTATTGATTACGATTTTGAGGTTATTTATTAAGATTTATAATCTCATCTTTTTATATTAGTATGTTTACGAATTATGATTAGTCTTAATTGCAATTAATAAGATTTATTCATTTTTACTGTTATTTATTAAGATGTTTAATATTATTTATTGACATTAATAATAATTGACCGAATTTAATGTTATTTATTAAAATAATTAATCTCATTTATTTATATTACTTTTTTCGAGTTTATGTTTAATAAGATTTAATTATTTTTAATGTATTTTTAGTATGTTAGAATTAATGTTATTGACATTAATAATAATTGACCAAGTTAAATGTTATTTATTATGATTTTTTAATCTCATTTATTTATATTAATATTACTACGAAATTATGTTTAATATGTCTTTATGAAATTATGTTTAATATTATTTATATTACTGTTCGTTCGAATTATTATTGGTCTTGCCTGCAATTAATAGGATTTATTTATTTTTAGTGATATTTATTATGAGTTTTAATGACATTAATAATAGTTGACCGAATTTAATGTTATATATTGCGATTTTTAAGCTCGTTTATTTATTATTGACCGATTTAATTTACGAATATATTACTAATACTAATATTGCAATTTTTAATTTTAATATGATTTATTTATTATTGACCGAATTAAATTATGAATATATTACTAATACTAAAACTAATATTACGATATTTAATTTTATTACCATTTATATCTTATTAACCGAATTAAAATTTTCTATTACTATTTTTACGAATATATTACTAATTACTAATAATTACTAATATTAACTAAAACTAATATTACGATTTTAGTTTTACTATTCGTAAAAATAGTATTGTTGACCGAATATATTACTAATTCTAATTGACAATAATAATTGACCGAATTGAATGTTATTTATTACGATTTTTAATCTCATTTATTTATATTAATGCTACTATGAAATTATGTTTAATATATTTTTATGAATTATTATTGGTCTTGCCTGCAATTAATAGAATTTATTCATTTTTTAATGTTATTTATTACAAGTTTTAATGACATTAATAATAATTGATCGAATTTAATGTTATATATTACGATTTTTAAGCTCATTTAATTATCATTGACCGAATTGACCCAATTAAATTACGAATATATTACTAATACTAAAACTAATATTACGATTTTTAATTTTAATCCCATTTATATCTTATTGACCGAATTAAAATTTTCTATTACTTTTTTTACGAATATATTACTAATTACTAATAATTACTAATACTAATACTAATATTACGTGCAGAAATTGTTTCACAAGTCGCTAGGTTTGTTATTTGCATATTCAACATTTATGTTTACAATATTCTTATTTTATAATTAGTTACACATTTTAAATTTTCTATACATAATTCTTTTGTAAAGGTTTATTGTAATTGGATGACCTGATTTACTTCAATCAAAATATAATTCCATTGGCGAATACTGTGTCTTCAAATGGTGTTCAATCGAGCACAAAATGTTTGTTACTAAGGTTGCACCACAAGATGTCATTGATTTTGAAATTAAAATTATGATTTTGTTGCTATTTATGAAGAGTTTTAATGTTATTTATGATAGTTTTAATGTCATTGATTTGAATGATTGATTATGATTTGGTTGTTATTTATTAAGATTTTTAATCTTATTTATTGATATTACTAATATTACGAAATTCATTTTAATATTGTTGACCGACTTTAATTTTGATATTACAACTTTCCTTTAATCAATTGTGATGAAACGATATTTTTTTTAAACATATACGACTTTCTTTCAAACATTTATTTAAATCTACTTTACAGTTTATAATTTAAATATAATCCGAAGATAACACTGTACATTTATTTTCCTACACTTTTATTATTCTTTTAATAATAAATATAATTTAAATATAATTAACAGTTTCCTAAAATATATATAATGTATTCAAAATAATTTTCAATGCTATTACTAATATTACGACCTTAATGTTAATATTGTTGGCCGAATCTGTATAAAAACTTTTTACGTTTTTTGTTAAATTGATGGAGGTCAATTCTTTGACTATATGTCTTTGAATTTGATTGTTCTAACTTTAACCGTTGTTGACCAATTCACGTCAATTACCAATCCTTCCCATTTTTATAATTCAAAGACTTTCCTTTAATCATTTGAAATGAAACGATATTCTTTTAAACATATACGACTTTCCTTTAAACATTTATTTAAATCTATTTAACAATGTTAAATCTATTTAACAGTTTATAATTTATATATAATCCAAAGATAGGAGTGTACATTCATTTTCATACACTTTTATTATTCTTTTAATAATAAATATAATTTAAATCTATTTAATAGTTTCCTAAAATATATAATGTATTCAAGATAATTTTCAATGCTGTTACTAATATTACGACCTTAATTTTAATATTGTTGATCAAATATTAGTAAAAACTTTTTACGTTTTTGTTAATTTGATGGAGGTCAATTTTTTGACTTTATGTCTTTGAGTCTGATTGTGTTAATTTTAAGCGTTGTTGACCAATTCACGTCAATTACCAATCCTTCTATTTTTATAATTCAAATATATAAATAAATATTCCTACTCGATCATGTCAATCGAGGCACATTATTTCCGATTTTGCAGAATTGTTCGAGACACAACAATACTATATAAACCTTAACAAATAATAAAATCATTTAATCGTCATACCAAATTTAACAACAAAATTAAATGATAATATAAATTTTCAAAATGTTACTTTTGGTACAACTAATAATGATTACTAATGATGTCAATAATAAATTGTATATAATGGGTAAGGCAATTTGAGACGCGGATGATTTTAATCTCATTTATTTGAATGATTGATTACGATTTTAATGTTATTTGTTAAGATTTTTAATCTTATTTACTGATGTTACTAATATTACGAATTTCATTTTAACATTGTTGACCGACTTTCATTTTGATATTACGACTTTCCTTTAATCATTTGTAACTAAACGATAATCATCATCTTGATTTCAATAAGTGTGCTAATTTTAAGATGTTAATAATAATTTGTATATAACGGGTAAGTTAATTTCAGACGTGGATTATTTTAATGTCATTGATTTGAATGATTGATTATGATTTTGATGTTATTTATTAAGATTTTTAATTGTTAAGTACTATATTTACACAGTTTAAATAATGACGTTTTTTTGGCGGCTTTTTGTAACATGTCAAAAGTTGCCTAAAGTGTGTGTACAATGGGTCCTTTGGGCTACATGTTGAAATGGGTCTGGGGTTGATCCTTTTGGTGTCTATTTTTTAATAAAATATAGGAAATTTATATTACAGCATGTGACATTGGACCCATTTTCTTATTAGTTGTTTTTTAACTATGTAATCGGTTTGAACCATTGGAGAGATAACATGAAAATTTAAGCTACCCATTCAAGTAAGTGGGTTAAGGATTGTTTCTTGATTTACTTATCACCGTATCCATATCTTTACAACAACTATATTTTATGTAGAACACAAATATGGAATACAATGGTGGAGGTTTTCATAAATTATTGAAAATGAGCTGCACTCCGAGGATCGTGATGACAATGATAACAACTTCGAAGGTGAAAAATCAGCTATCAATGAGCAAGAGTTGGAAGATTTTGATTGAAGTAATGAAAATGGACCATTGGTTGAAGTTCGTTAAGCCCCAACTAAATGATAAGTGTTCTATGCTTAAGCTTAGTTATGATTATAATATAGATATTACCCTTACCCAAATGATGTAATGTGTGATATTGGTTGAAGTTCGTTAAGCCCCAACTAAATGATAAGTGTTCTATGCTTAAGCTTAGTTATGATTAGAATATAGATATTACCCAAATGATGTAATGTGTGATATTGTGATAGTATGCTATGTAGTTTGCAGTTGTCAAATTAAACTTTACTTACTCGATATATCCATCATTTCGTTACATTAAACTGTTAGATGACATTATGCATTTAACATCAAAAATCATACATATTGCATTATCAAACATTTAGTAACTAAAACAAATCGTATAATACAATTCTTATTTTCCTACTTTTTTTCATTTTACTTTCGGGTGAACCGTGGGTCCCCACGGGACTCTAACCTAGTAATAATAATAATAAAAAACGTCACTTTGGCCCATGGCCCATTTCCAAAGAGTTCTTGATATTATTAAGCCAAGCCATAAATGTATTATATATAGATGATAAAAGGGAGGGGCTGCGGAGAAGATAATTAGGGCGGATATTATTACTTCACAAAAGGAGGCCGCATATGATAATATAGAGGGAAGGTGCAACAGACCCGAAAATTCGAAGAAGAAGAGACAAAGGAGCACCACTAACATAGAGAGAAGATTAATTTTAGAGGTGCGGATCAAGGGTTGAAGCATAGGTGCCAACACGGGTTGGTTCTACTTTATTTATTTATTCTATTCAAACCCGTTGTGAACACCATTAATATGTTTAGTTTTTATTGTTTTAATTTTATCATGACTTTTATTGGCTAAACCTTTTTGTTACCTAGGCGATGATGATTACGCTTGTTTGATTTATTTTCTTTTGGTTTTGGAATTTTTGGTTGTGGGTGAATTTTAAAGTAAAGAACTTTTTATTTTCTGGTTTGATGTATATGCATATTTAGTTTTGTTTAATTAATTTTTATAAACTCCACTTGCGTTTTTGTGAATGTCTTTCATGTATGAATGCGGGTTAGGTTGCGGACTGGGTGTTAGCGACTAGTTTATGGTTAATTCTGCAGGTTATCCATAGGAGTTGTAATGGTTAGTTAGGTAATTCTAAGTGTTCTACCAATTCTCAATAGCTGTAAGGTGCGAGATTGTTGGTCTGTCTAGGGTGTTAAATTGCTAGTTCTAGAGGCTTTGTGAGAAGGTCTTCCTAGTTTCCCTAGCATTCCTTGTAGGCCAAGTCTTATCAGAAATATTGTAGTTACCCCTTGCACTTTCGGGTGTATTGTGACTTTCGCGCTGTGAGGTAGACTGTCTAGCGGGTACTTTAAGATTCGAGTAGGTAAGCCTGTGAGGGTAACCTCTCAACCGGTGGTTTAACAGCACAACAGTATTCTAGGGTTTCCCCTTGAGAAGGGTCGAGGGTGTCTAGTTTATTCTTGATGTTTAGTATTTTAAGATCCCGGTTCCACACCAGTTCCATGACCATTAGAAGCTTTATCATTCATGTGTAGGATTCTAGCCTAGGTAGTGCCTTCCCATCCATCTGATCTCAGTTGCAGTCTCCAGTTTGTGTATTTAGTTATTTTAGTTTTATTATTTTATTTATTTGCATTAGTCTTTTAGAAAACCCCCCTTTAAGCAATAAAACATTATTAAGTCAGTATTTAGGATAAGTAATCGAGTCTAGTTTACGTTTTCCAGTAGAGTCTCGTGGGTTCGATACTCGGACTTACTTTAGCTGTACTGCACTGACCGGTACACTTGCCGGTTGTGTGGTTTAGGTTTAGAGAGTCTTAGTTTATAAATTTAAAACTTAGAGTGTCTAGTTTAGGTTAATTTAGTTAGTTTTTACTAAACCACTTTGAGCACATCATCCACCACTCACCATGATTTCCATTAAAATTAATCCTTGTGAGCTAGTTGTCATGCCGATTCTTGCCTAGATTTCTTTTTAGGGTGAGGATGAACCTTGGTATAAATATAATAATTTATTTTTAGGTAAAGTAGAGTGTTTATGTTTTTGATAATTCCTTCTACTCCTTTGTTGATGAACCAATTAACCTAATCAATTTAATCTTTGGTCTTATGAGTGTTCTTGATAGAAAGTTGAGGAACATATGAGTGTACCTGTGGTGTGTAAAAGCCCACGCACTTGTAGGGAAATCTACATGTAGAGATTAATCCATTTGTAGAGTTAGAACGACACACATTTTGAGATTCATCCTGTAACATCGCAAAATTTTTCCCCAAATTTTAATATATAAAAGCCCTTTTTTTTATTTACATCGTTATCATTAATATTATACAAATGTGCCTAAGTCTTTATTTTCCTAACTCACAACTTATATATATATATATATATATAAATGTATATATATATATAATAATAATAATATGATCTAAATTCTTTTTTTTTTTACACATACACTTGTCAAGAATTTTTTTTTAAATAAAGCCATAGTCAAAGTCCTAGTCAAAGTCTTAGTCAAATAGTCAATTCATCATAAAACCTTACTTTATGGTGTTGACCAATTTTAATGGCTAATTGAATCCAAAACTAGTATAAAAACCCACCTATGACCCATTACACTTTGCACCTCTAAATCGATTGTTTCAATTCGATTAAACTCTCCCTCATACCTTTCTTCTAGAGTATATTACTTCTACATTTGAAGCTTTGATTATAAGCTCTTGCAATTGGCGAATTGGAAGCTTGATATTCTTTCTTTTTTCGTTTTCTTCAATTTGGACTAGCTACGTTATTGAGTCTTTGGGATTCGCCTCGCATACATTCACAACACATTATTCTATTTTTTTCACGAGACATAACATTTTGCTAAGGTGAGTTTTACATAGCCCCTTTTCTATTTATCACCATTTTTGGGGTGAAACATGTTACAACATTATATATGCAATTCAATCATCAATGTGTCTATGTGTTTTTCTATGTTGCATTATGTCTTGAACATGACTAGGGTAAGCACAATTCTAGCATAATCATTAACATTGATCAGCCGACGGTATACATTAATAGATCTATTGGACTGACAATCCCACCCGGATATGTGCCTCCTACAAAGGTAGCGTGGGTGTTTGTTATCGCATAACATATTCGAGTGAACCATGAGCGTATGGGATGTACCACATTATAACAGTCACAAGGGTTGATTATGCACTCGATTTACTTCTAGTATGTTTTCACATATGGACTAGACTTGCCATGACACATGAATTACACAACATTTTTATACCATTATCAAAACCTATGTAATTCTCACCAACTTTTGTTGACCCAAAATATTTTCAAACTTAACATGTTTCAGGATATAGCTTGCTTGAAGATTAGAGTTAATGCTTGAAGATGTGTATCTAGTATTTTTCATTTTGATGTACAAATTCTTTTTAGAACAATTGTATGTAATTTATGTAATCAATTAATGAAATTTATTATTTACCATGAGCTACTGAACAATCGTCAATACGTGACATCCCGATGTTTCCGCCATCGGTTGGGGTGTTACAGATTGGTATCAGAGCCTTGGTTATAGGGAATTAGGTTATTAGAAAAATAATCTAGTCTATAACCATAGGATTATAACTAGTATTTGCTCCTTTTACTTGTTATTCTCTATCTCCCTCCTACTTCTTATCCCTACTTTAATCCCTACAAGAAGATTGCTCTCCATCACTGGATCTACTCTTAGACTAATAGGACAAAATCCTCAGGTTTAGCCTGAACCACCTTGAGATCTCGTCGAAGTTCTAGAATCTTAATAACGAACACATGCAATCTGGAAGGGTGAACGCCTGTATTCTGAGTCTTCTGTCTAGGCTGGCATTGCGCATATATCCCAATCAGACGAGGGACCCGGATGCCTACCTGGGAATTCTCGGGATGAGTGTTCACTTATAGGCTAAAGCATGTCTTCATTATGTTATTAGAATCTAGAAGTTTTGATAAGTCAACGTTTTCGTTTATTCGTTTTAATTAATGAATAAATGATTACACTCACTTTCCTTAAACTAAGCTCTAAAATCTCAAAATTTTACAGCTTAAATCAATCTCATTTCATAACCATCTATGGATTTCACAATCACACTTCACCTTACCATCTTAGCCACTTTTTAAATATTCTACACCCTACCCAAATCATATTATTTCATTTCTCCACATGTTACTTATTTTTAAAAACTATAACCTCATACCTTAGCACAAACTAAAGATTTCTAAATCCTGTTGTATTTTCATTACCTAGTAACTTTACAAAAGTACATATTTTTGTCAAAAGATGTCCTCGAACTTAAATTCAATTGTTTATTTATTGACGTAACAAACAATTTTCTATATAATGCTTTAAACTATTAAAAATCACTTAATAGAACCTTGATCTTCAAAACCTAATGTCATGTTTGAAATCTCCAACTAACGGGAATATTTTAATCAAAGCCCACTTAGCTTGTACTATTTAACAACTTTTGCTTTATGTACAAAACCAATTTTGAAAATAAATTTTTTTTATCCATAGGAATAATATATAGTCTCTAAATTCTCCATCGACACTCACTCATTTTTAACTTGTTCAAATTTTTACAATATTTGGCATATACCACAATCATGTTTTCTTATACACTTGATTATAACCTTTGATCCAAACCCCAAAATTTACACTGCTACATAATCTCCTTACTATAAAATAAACTCTTTATCAACTATCTTCACATTCACTATCTCTCACAACCTTGATTCTGCTTCAAGATTTTTCATCATCCTCTCAAGAACTAAATTCATATCCTTCACCTTTTCACACATGAGCTAGTTACCCATGATAACCAAACTATTGAAACTTGGTTGTGTGTTGCATCAAACTTAATCCTTAGTTATACATGAGGATTCGATTATCTACCATATTTAAACATTTGATACTAGAAATCATGGAATATAAACTATTTGCTATAGACACACCTAGAGTCATTAACCTTGTCTAGGACAACACTATTACAACTCGCATGCTATGCTTGATACTTGATTGTTTATATGTACATATTATCAATTCGCAATTTATGTGTGAAATAATTGGTACACTTAATCAAACAACTGGTAGAGGATGAAGTACTTGCTCAACAGTTAGTTGAGTACCAAATAACCTACTCAACGATTGGTAGAGGTCATCATGCCTGCTCAACAGTCGGTAGAGGCCCTACAACCTGCTCAACGACTGGTAGAGGCTATCGCACCTGCTCAACAATCGGTAGAGGTTCTTACTCACTGACTGGTAGAAGTCTTTTTCCTACTAACAGTTGGACTCATTTTTGGATACATTGTAAACGATTCAATCACAAGGTTATTTTGCATTACTTACATGTGTGTTTAGAGTCATAGAAGGACACAAAACCCTAATGTAAGGTAAATTGGTGATTGCGGTCCGGAACGTAATCATGAATTTACAGGTACGTTAAGGTAGTGTGAAATTCTATCAAGGTTTTCGGTAGGTAACCAATTATAAACTCTAGTTACCTGGTAGTTCATTTAGTTTTCCTATAGTCAATCAATTCATGCATTTCTTTTAGGACTCCTAAAACTTAATGCTTTGCTAGATTCTTACACTCCTTACGATTTCAGACGAACCTAATCCAACCCATAAGACTCACACATATTAAACCTCTTACCCAAATTATTCGAAAACAGATTATTCTATTACCTATAAGTTCATGTCGTCCCTTAACTCAAATTTTACAAACCATAGTTGCCCTAACTTCTACCCAATCACCCTCAACCCTGTGTTATTAATAACTTCGGGACGAAGTTTTCAAAAGTAGGGGAGACTGTAACATCGCAAAATTTTTCCCCAAATTTTAATATATAAAAGCCCTTTTTTTTATTTACATCTTTATCATTAATATTATACAAATGTGCCTAAGTCTTTATTTTCCTAACTCACAACTTATATATATATATATATATATATATATATATATATAAATGTATATATAATAATAATAATATGATCTAAATTCTTTTTTTTTTTGCACATACACTTGTTAAGAATTTTTTTTTAAATAAAGCCATAGTCAAAGTCCTGGTCAAAGTCCTAGTCAAAGTCTTAGTCAAATAGTCAATTCATCATAAAACCTTACTTTATGGTGTTGACCAATTTTAATGGCTAATTGAATCCAAAACTAGTATAAAAACCCACCTATGACCCATTACACTTTGCACCTCTAAATCGATTGTTTCAATTCGATTAAACTCTCCCTCATACCTTTCTTCTAGAGTATATTACTTCTACATTTGAAGCTTTGATTATAAGCTCTTGCAATTGGCGAATTGGAAGCTTGATATTCTTTCTTTTTTCGTTTTCTTCAATTTGGACTAGCTACGTTATTGAGTCTTTGGGATTCGCCTCGCATACATTCACAACACATTATTCTATTTTTTTCACGAGACATAACATTTTGCTAAGGTGAGTTTTACATAGCCCCTTTTCTATTTATCACCATTTTTGGGGTGAAACATGTTACAACATTATATATGCAATTCAATCATCAATGTGTCTATGTGTTTTTCTATGTTGCATTATGTCTTGAACATGACTAGGGTAAGCACAATTCTAGCATAATCATTAACATTGATCAGCCGACGGTATACATTAATAGATCTATTGGACTGACAATCCCACCCGGATACGTGCCTCCTACAAAGGTAGCGTGGGTGTTTGTTATCGCATAACATATTCGAGTGAACCATGAGCGTATGGGATGTACCACATTATAACAGTCACAAGGGTTGATTATGCACTCGATTTACTTCTAGTATGTTTTCACATATGGACTAGACTTGCCATGACACATGAATTGCACAACATTTTTATACCATTATCAAAACCTATGTAATTCTCACCAACTTTTGTTGACCCAAAATATTTTCAAACTTAACATGTTTCAGGATATAGCTTGCTTGAAGATTAGAGTTAATGCTTGAAGATGTGTATCTAGTATTTTTCATTTTGATGTACAAATTCTTTTTAGAACAATTGTATGTAATTTATGTAATCAATTAATGAAATTTATTATTTACCATGAGCTACTGAACAATCGTCAATACGTGACATCCTGATGTTTCCGCCATCGGTTGGGGTGTTACACATCCTCATTTATCAAACTTCACTTTGGGTCAGTACTGTCTATATACTTGATCTCGGTGTTAAGCCAACACTTGGTTTCACAACTTAGTTTGCACGAGCTATATGCTAAACTTTGGCGCAAAACAATAGTTGGTGAACTTACGTTAGCAAGTGGACGGTCTATATTCATTTCCTATTATTATATTGCAGCACAAAAAGATTAATCATGATTTGGCAAATTAACTTTTTCAATATTGCAACCTTGAGAAGATACGTCTCTCAAGGTTGAGAGGTGAGCGATCCGGAATAAATGACCTTCAAAATAACCTCAGGAACGTAAACCATCTATGAGTCACGTGGAACTTGTGATTTATATTCCTATTACTTTAGCTAAATATTTACTATAGGTTTATACCAAGTGGATTTCGATCCCGAAGCAATTTTTTGTTTTGAATTGATATTTTCTCTAAACTCACTTAGCTACTTCTATTTACTTTTCTTGCATTTTAATTAATCACTCTCTAAAAACAACTAAACATCTATAAGGTAACTTAAGTAAAAGTTGTATCTTTTAGTTCGATACTTACTACTTACAAGAAACTATACTATACACGATAGGTACACTTGCCTATTGTATTGATTTAGTTAAAAGTAATTATCATTTTCTATAAATTTAAAACTCGATCACATTTTGGTAAAAATCATAAACATTACACATTTTAATTACTAAAACAAATACGTCAGCTACTAATGAGCCACACACCCATTTTGCCGTATTTTCCGCCTAGTGTAGTACAATTGAGGGCCACAATTTTTCCCAAGATGAGATAAGGTTGAGATTGTTCCAATTTTCGTCAAAAGATAATGCTAAGAAGTGGGTTTTGACTTTGCCACAAATAATATTCATACTTAGGCGAAAATGCAACAAGTGTTCCTTGATGAATACTATTCCATTGCCAAGACGGATGATGCAAGGCATTGAGATCCAAACTTTCCAACAACAATCGGGTGAACATTTGCATGAGGCTTTTATCTGTTTCAAGGAGTTATTGAGAAGATGCCTGTACCACAAAATTGAAATGTGGGAATTGATTAAGTGTTTTGTAGAGGGGTTAACCCGAGATGAGATGAAATATACGAAGTCATAAGCAATGGGACTTTGCTGACAAATCTCAAAGAAGAAATTGGGAATTTTGAAGAAAATGAGTCAAAACTCAAAAGCAGAGGCGTTGGCTGATCGACATACTAAGCATCCGATTTCAAAACCTACTCTTGATAATGATACAAATGATAGGATTGATACTTTGAAGAGGGAGTTGGCTAAAATAAAAAAGGAGGGGCGCTTTGGAGTCAAATAACATCAAATTAAGAAATAAAATTCCAAACAATTCAATTGTCAATTTTAGGACAACTAAAAATGATCCATAAGGAGTTTAAAAAGACTAAGCGACTCGGGCACATGACCGGTTGGTATCACTAAAACAAGTGTAGAAGACAAGAAGGCAATGACTATAAATGAGTATAAATGACTATTCAAGAGTAAGGAAATAGGTTTTATTGGGTGCTATGAATGTAGGTTACATCTTGAGAGACATATAAAGTGTGTATTACACACATATACAATGTGCGTAATATGGTATACATGAGAGGCAAAAAGGGTAGGCAATGACAAAAATATAGAGATTTATAAAGAGGTTTTTCATATGCCATCTTAAAATTACGAGGAAATTACATTTTTGTCCATCGAGATTCTCTATTGAAGTATAATATAGATATAGATAAGGAAATACGATGGCCTTAAAGACAATTTTTCATACATTTTAAGATGGCATAAGAAAGGTCTTTGTTCAAATCTTTATTTATTTATTATTTTTTTTTTTTGCGTTTTCTTCCCTTATTGTCTTTGGTCCTCCTGTTTGTTCAAGCGTTCTTTGATTTATTCATCAGGGGTACGTTCACATTCTCTTATAACCGGCCATTCAGATCTCTTCAATCGTAGAAGATCACATTTAATCGCATAACCAGCTACTAGAAATCACGGTGTCTTTAAATCAACCATTCAAGTGAGTATAATTGTGAACCAAGAAGACACCAACTAGGTTTAGCGAACACATGGCGTTGGATTGATGGTCGTCATTATGTTTGGTAAGTAATTTCGATTAGGTTAACATCCAAGGTTTACGTCCCTTTGTGTTTGGTTTGATTTCTACATAAATTGTACGTTTGTTATTAAACGTTAAGTGTTTTTTTTTTCGGTTTATGGTATCACATGATCCAAGCTGACAAAATCGACGACAACATGCACACATAAAAAATCTAGAAAACGTAAATTCTCGTGGCAACACGTGTTTACCTTCTATCTTATATAAAAATTTTGAGATTATGTTTCTTAATCTCCATTATGTTCTCCGATTTATAATCTTTTTTAGGCTCTGTTGTTGCCTATGTTTGAACCTGAAAACCCTTTTTCTAAAAAGCCTGTAACTCTACCAAATGAGCTAGCGTATGTTGGTTGTTCTAACCATCTATCATGCATCTATATTATATTAAAAAATAAATTTAATTCATATATACTACCGGCCAAAATTTACAGCGATGATGAATACAGTAGTGACTCGACACTTGGATATTGTATATGTTGACTATTCTTCCTATGCAAATAAATAAAAAGTTTGGCTAGAAGTGGGGGACGTTGATAACCATACATCATATACATAATGTCATAAAATAACGACCATAATGTCATAAAAACAACAAAAGAAAGTCGATTAGAATAAGATGACTTATTTTAAAAAAAAATGGTAAGTATAAAATTTTAAATTTTGAGAAAATAAGGGTAAAATGTCCATATTTTAATATGTTTATAATAAAATGAGTAACTTAAATTTTAACTTGTTTTAGGGTGTGTGTATATATATGTGTGGTTTAAGTTTAGATTATACGATGTGGGGCATGGGAGGGGGAGGGGTGTGAAGCCCCTCTAAGTCACAAACACCGCCTTTTACGTGACGTGGAATGGGCGTGGCGCCGTGGCCCTTGAGGTTAAAATGAGATGGTGAGGTGGATGGTTGTGGTTGGTTGTTTGATTAAAAAAACCAACCCCACCTCCACGGTGGCATAAATGTGGCTGATAACCTGGTACGCCGTGGCATCGAGTCGAAAGAGTTTTGTCCAAGAAGTATAAGTCACCTTCGAACCATCTAACGTTCGTATCTTTGTTTGAACGTTAGTAACAGAAATGCCGGATGAAGGGTGGTTTTGGTGGGTTTATCGGATGATTCAGGGATCTCCTCCTTGCCGGTTATCATCGGAAAATAAGAAAAAGAACACAGCCGAAGCTAGGGTGGCGGCAGAAAGAGAAGAAAAGAAAAAGGGTTCAAGAGCCAAAACTCTAATATTGTAAGAGTGTTTATGATATTATTATTGTGAATGAATAATTACAATGAGGATTGTAACTTTATATAGACAAAGAAGGACAATAACCCTAGCGTATAGAAAAGATATACATGATCATCAATAAACTATATCTCCTAAATAAAGGAAGCTAAATATAGCAAATATTGTTATCGCTAAAATGAACAACCCGAAACACAATCGAATGGTTTTATTTTCCTTTTACTCAAATCAATCGAGGTTTGAAGAACACAAAAATAGTATTTCTTAAAAAAAATTACAACGAAGATTTGATGATAAGATGATTTTGTTCACTTGTGGCTGCGTAAACTTTATATAATATACATTGCAAATACTGAATTACAACTACATGTATATGCTTTTTGGTATACCCTTTTAAGAAAAAAAAGACATCGTACAAGCATGTCAAATCTTGCGAAGATAACCAACATGTTTTTGTCTCTCTGCCTTTTGATACCTTTGGCTCTCTGACACCGGAAGCTATTCGTTTCCTAACTAGAGTCCAACGGGTTATCCATAGCAATGTCTCGACTTCATGGGGGCGGGGATTTGTGTTTAATTGATTAGGGTTCGCAATCCAGAAAGGGGTGGCGGCTCAGCTTATTGCCCGCCTACCCGCTATTTTGATGTAATTGTTACAACTAAATTATGAGGGGGGAAAATGATAATCAACCAAGAAAACCTTTCTTGCAAATAAAAATATATCCATGGTCCCCGTCTAAAACATATCATGCTGGCCATATAATATATATCGCCAAATCGTTAAGCAATTATTGTGATCAAATATAGAATTTTTTTTTTTTTTTTTTTTTTTTTTTTTTTTTGTTTCAATGATAATTCATTCCAGGACAAAGAAAATTACATTAAGATAGCGGGTAGGCGGGCAACAAGCTGCGCCGCCACCCCTTTCTGGATAGCAAATCCTAATCTACTAAAAACAATAACTTTAGGTGTTGTATACAGTATAGTTCTGTTCTGTTCTGTTTTGTTTTGCTTGGGATGTTGTATGCTATCGTTCATTTTGATAATGGGAGTTTATGAACTAAAGTTTTTGTTGGCTGTGGTAGCGTTACACGGAATGGAATGGAATGGAATGGAATTGGACTGTGTATTTGACTTCTTATGTTGTTCGTTACAACAAAAGAATGAATTGTAATTGAATAACAACATACGAAAGGGAATCCACATTTCATTTCCATCGAGATTCCATTCTATTTTATGAAACGAACACGTCTAAATTTCAAATCAAATTATAGTTCTCGCGCAATTCCAATTCCAACTCCATTGCAATCCATGAAACGAACTCTACCTAAGTTTCATTTCATGACAATATGACTATAGTTAACAATTATAACAGTCGTATTCTTTTTTTTATCTTTTGTTCTGTTTCTCTTTATTTGGTTGTCCATAATTAATGCTTATTTATATATGATCAAGTTATCTTACACAGTGTAACAAAAATGTGAAGGGTAAGAAGGATATAAAAAACACAATACATCACGAAATATGACACAATGAGCCACAAAATATAACACAATGCCGAAAAATGTAACACAATGTTGAAGAATAAAGACACAATGAATCACAAAAATGATACAACGATGAAAATAAGAAAAAGACATAATGCTACATAAAATACACAATGATATAACATAAATTATAAAAACTACAACCTAAAAGTCCAAAGAAACGAAAACTTAAAAACTAAGATCGTAGGGTTCGATAGACGGTTCCAATGCCGCTTGAATGAGTTCAATCGGAGTCCGTTTGATACCTCCTACGACTTCATATTTTTCTTTCGCTGTGTATTTAATCCTAACCCTATTTATATATATAGGCAATGGGTCTCTTTTGTGACGATAATTCGCAACAACGTTATCATGTACCCGATAACATCTTTCAAGTCAACATTTAACAAATTAAAAGTTTATTACACAAATATGTGAGAAAACACATGTTACATAAGGATTTCAATTAAGGGGATGAGCACTTCACTTGGTTTTTTTTAATTTTCACTGATTTCTATCAATCTTGCACTGTCACATCAATTTACTGATTATTTTCACTAAAACAGTTTTTTGAAGACATCACTTAACTTATTCGTTTATTTATTTTTAATAAATAATACATTTAAAAATATAGTTAATAACTTATTTTTCATTTAAAAAAATTACTTATAAAATAAAACATTTAACAAACCTCATTAAATAAATTAAAAGTTAAATAAATCAGAAAAAAATGGGAATTAATGAGAATATTATTAGTTTTATTCTCTTTAAACTTGCCTCTTCATCCCTCCATGTAATAACAAAACCATTTATGAACGTGTGTAACCCTAACTACATATCTAAAACAAAACAAAACACCCTAACTACATATCACCGTCAACAATTCCTCAGTGAACCACACCGTGAACAATATCACGTAAATCCTCCACGGATCCGCTACCAGAATCACCGACGGTCTTATTACCGTGCTGACAGTGAGGTACCCGTAAAATTCACGGTGAGCACCCTCCCCCTAAGATATTAAACATTTTATCTAACAAACCCTAATTCGTATGTTTACTTTAATTATTATTCGTTTGTTGATTTATTTGTTGCTATAGTTCATGCAATACAAATCTATTGAAACATGAGCCGAATAACACAATAAGGTGTTGGGGTTTAAAGGAGAGATTGTGAGTTCAAGCCTCATAAAAGATAATAAAAAATGATGTATTTAAAAAGGAATGTAAAAATAGGTGTAAAAAATGAGAGGAAATTAGTCGTTAAAAAAAACACAATCAACTGATAGGATTATCCTCACAACTTGCTGGACGATATGGAAAGGAAGAAACGAGAAGATTTTCAAGGGCAAAAGGTTTGGACAGGAAAACTTGTTTAGCGACATCATCACTCTCTCGTTCTCGTGGGTCAAAAGCAGGGGAAAACAAGAACAAATGGATTGGGAGAGATGGAAAAATTTTGATTTATAGTTAGATGTATGTAAAGGTGTAATGGGTAGTTTGTATTCCTTTATTTAGCTCCTTGCTAGTAGGGGATTCTATACATATTGGGTTTGGAATGATAATCGAAATTTGCTGGCCAAAAAAAAAACGGATAGGATTATCGACATTGTCATTGGACAAAGAAAAGGATAGTTATTGGCCAATTGCTGATTTTCTTTCACTACAGTTGCAATATTGGCCGCTAGAAGGATAGTTCATGATTCACGTGGGCGTCACTAGAAGAAATCACTAATTAAGCTTTGACTGAATTACAAGTTTTGTCCTTTAACTTTGTACCAGATTGCAAGGCATGACCTTTAACTTTAAAATTGATTGGTTTTGTCCTTTATGTATTAAAATCTTGCACGTTATGTCCTTTGTTGCTAACCCAGTTAATTTTTTTCGTTAAGTGGAGGGTAAAATTGTCTTTTTACACTTATAGGGACTAATTGTATAACTAATTTAAAATTTTGGATCAAAATAAAAAATACATATGTTTTCTTATAAACTTGCACCAATCACCTACCACCACCAAACCTTCAACCTCTCCCACCTCCCCTCTTTTCTCTCTGAAGTCAGTAACCACCACCCACCACCCACTATCGGACCTGCACAACCATCATCGACCACCTCTGAACCTGACCCGAGTACCTAACCCGAACCCATGACTCGCCTCTGAACCTGACCCGAGTACCTAACCCGAACCCCTGGCCTCCCACCATCGGACCTGCACAACCATCATCGACCACCATCAAACCTGCAACTCAGTCCAGACCACCACCGAACCTCCAATTCAGCACCATCACCGTCGCCTGTCACCGATTACCCCACCCCCCATGTCCTTTAGGACCAGATCTGACCCGATTGAGATCCAGGTCACCGTCATCGTCATCTTCTTTCCTTTTTTTGTTCCGGCCGCCTCTATCTCTCTCTCTCACTCTCTTCCTCTGTTCTCTCTCTCTACACATCTCTCTCTCTCTCTCTCTCTCTCTCTCTCTATAATAAGAACCGGGTGGAGTGTTGAAGGTGGGGGTGTGGTTTGGCCGCCGGAAGACCACCGTCAGTGGTGGTGGGAGCCCTCCGGCTCCTCCTCCTCTCTTGGTCTCCTTTCTCTCTCTAAGTCCCTCTTTGTTGAGTTATAATCAGTAAAGTGTTCTTGTGGTATGTGTTTATATTTGGGTTTTTAAAATAATATGTTTATGAGAACAGATTTAGAGGTTTTTTCAAGGAGAAGATGATGCTTTAAAGGTTTTTTTATTTATAATTTTGTACCAGATTACAAGTTTTGTACCAGATGGCGGTGGTGGTGGTGGTGGTGGTCAGGCAGGCGGTGGTGGTGGTCGGCGGCAGGTGGTGGTGGTGGTGGTGGTCGGCGGTAGGTGGTGGTGGTGGTCAGGCAGGCGGTGGTGGTCGGCAGTAGGTGGTGATGGTAGGTTATGGTCTTGGGAGGTATTAAGAGTAAAAAGACAATTTTACCCTCCACTTAACAAAAAAAATTAACTGGGTTAGCAACAAAGGACATAACGTGCAAGATTTTAATACATAAAGGACAAAACCAATCAATTTTAAACTTAAAGGTCATGTCTTGCAATCTGGTACAAAGTTAAAGGACAAAACTTGTAATTCAGTCTTAAGCTTTTATATATATAAAATCTCTTCATGCCCATCGCTTTCATATTTAGAAAAATTATTTATATATTCACTAGTTATTAAGAGCTATTGGTTAATTTGATAAGTTATCATGTTAACAATACTTATCCCTTTCGACAATTTAAATAGGTATGTTCACGAGTTGAACTGATCAGATCTTTGCTCATGCTCGGTTTTTTACAAACTGAATCGAGCATCTTTTCATCCGAGCCAAAATCGAACTTATGTCTTTCGCCCTGAGACTTTTTTGAGTATCGAGCGTCACATAACAATAAAGGAAGGTGATGAGGCGGGTGTTAAATTTTAGAGTAAAGTGCATTTTTTTGTCCTTGAGGTTTCGTTCAATTAGAACACAAGTATAAATTTAACAAATAACAAGTATAAATTTAACAAAGCTTCAAGCGGATTTGGTTGAACACATTTGAAAGGTGAACGATATGATGACGATGAATAGGTTGATAAGTAAATTATGTAAGTTTTTTAATTTTATGTATTTTTTTAGAAGAATTTGTGATACATTCCTTAACGCCGCCAACACCCCGTGTTTTCTTTGAGTTTGAATCTCCTCGACAGATATGGCTTTCACCCTAACCCTATGATCGAATGTGTAATCTTAATAATCTTAGTAAAAGTAAAATAATTAAAAGTTGTGATTTATGATGAAGAATAAAAAAACATAAATTACATTTTAAAATGGAAAGTAAATTTAACCATTTATATTACTTTTACTTAAAAAAATTATATATTTTTTATTTAACTTAATAATAATATACAAAGATTTTAATATTTTTGGTTTCGTCAATTTGTTTTTTTTTTTCTAAATATATTCGTTCATCCTTTTATTTAGTTTAAGGTTCATTAACCAAAATTGGGTGTCTGAATTCAATAGGTTAATTGTACAGATTATATATGACTAATTTTTTTGTTTGAGATGCCAGCAGCCAGTTTCAAATAGTTTAGATTATTAAAATTCAATTTCTCTTACTATAACAGTATAACTTACAAACATGCAACAAAAAAAAAACATTTGTAAATATCCCAAAGCATGTGGCCGGGGAATAAACTGAATATGAAAAGTATGATTAAACACGACTATATCAATGTAACGTTTTCTACTCTCTTTAAATTGAAGCACAGATTAAATGATAAAAGCATTTCTATTTGCAATGGGATTCATCTAAATGTACTAGATGTATTTGCTATATTTTTGCTTTTAACAAAACCATAAATGCCAAAATGTAATTGTGTTGTTTTTAATGACACGCAACTTCGAATTCATATTAGGACCACGAGGACCACATAAGTCATGTCACGGGTTTTGATCACTGGTTACCTATCGGGTAGTTATCATAGGATATTGTTAAGAGCATCCACAATGACTTCAATTTGGACAAGGCCGGAATTCTTGACTGATGAAACGGACGATGGAAGCATTGGAGCGGTCGTCCGGAACATGGTTTGGTGGGTTGAGGTCCGGTCAGGGGCGAAGTATAGTGAGGGCCGGGAGATGCTCCGGCCCCCACTGTCTGTTTGCTCAGTAGTGTAAATTTATGTGTTTTTGTCTGAAAATATTATGCGTTTTTGTCTGAAAATATTGTTTAAAGGATAGTTAATTCCAAAATATAATTGGAGTGGGGTTGTTTTAACTAAAAATGACAGGATTATAGTAAGAAAAGATGACAAATTGCAACAAGAGATAATTTCTATGTGTCATAGTTCAGCCCGGAGGGGGGGCACTCAGGGGTATATGCCAATATACAGAGGATTCAAAGCTTGTTTCAATGGAAATGCATGCATAATAACTGAGACAGTCTATTATACAGTGTGATGTTTGTCAAATGACCAAGTATGAAAATGTAGCCTATCCAGGTCTATTACAACCACTTCCAGTACCTAACTATGTCTTTTCAGATATTTCTATGTATTTTATTGGGGGGGTTTCCCTAAGATTCGGGGAAATTATACTATATTGGCAGTCATAGACAGGTTGACTAAGTATGAACATTTCATTCCTTTGGGTCATCCTTACTCAAGAGATACTGTAGCACACTTTTCTTACACCATATTTTCAAGCTACATGGTGTTTCTAATAAGGATATGGTGTTTTTGTGGAATTTTTGGAAGGAATTTACTAAATTGCAAAGTATTCAACTAGTTATGTTAACAACCTATCATCCTCAGTCTGATCAAACAGAAGTGGTCAACAAATGTATTGAATCTTATCTGAGATGCAAGACATTAAGTACTAACACTACCTAGCTCAAGTGTATCTCTTTAACAAAATGGCGGTACAATGCTAATTTCCATTCATCTCTTAACATGACACCATTTCAAGCACTATATGGCTATCCACTACCTATTTTTGTTCCCTATTTTCCAAAAGGTTGTCCTAATGAAGTTATGGACGAAATGTTTTGTGACAGAGAGTATTATACAAGAATTAAAACAATCATTACAAATGGCACAAAATAGGATGAAACAACTGGCATATATGAATCAAACAACGAGTATTTAAGGTGAGAGATTATGTGTTACCTGAAGCTACACCCTCATTGACAAAATTCCTTGAGGAATTTTAAGCATAATAAGCTTAGCCTCAAATTCTTTGGTCCATTTTTAATAATTGAAAAGGTTGGAAATATGGCTTACTGCATGGACTTACAAGCGAATTCTCAGATTCATCCCATATTTCATGTCTCGTTGATTAAACTTGCTAAAGGCTCACATTCAACAATTATTCCTTTATCCGCACAACCAAGATTCTTGTTCACACCTGCTACTATTTTGGACTGAAGGATAGTGAAGAAATATAATCATCCTGGCATGGAAAAACTGGTTAGATGGAGTTATTCTTCGTTGGTGGAATCGACTTGGGAAGATTTGGTAGAAATTCAACTCAGATTTCCTGATTTTGACTTTGGAATTTTGGTTCAAAATTATTTAAAAGGGGGAAATCGATAAAAGTTAGAATAGGGGGTGTTTAAAATTTACAAAGTCAATAGTTTAGGGTGGTCTTGTGTAAACTGTTAGTTAGGTCAGTTAAGTAGTTGTTAAATACTGGTCATAACTGAAATAATAAACTGTCGAATTGTGAGCTATCTTCTTTGTTTCTCTTTTCCTCTCTATCGATCTCTTCTTATTTTTGTCTTCTTCACCATGTATCAACACTCGCGGAAAAATACTAGTTTTTATTATAATTATTACTCAATAGATATTTCGCTTACAAGTTGTGCCTTTGGGAGGCGCATTTCGAAACATTTTCACACCACATGCGTCCTCCGAGACTTACCTAATATTGTTTTTAATTAGGGGTATTGGATTTTAATAATCTAAACTTTCACCCATTGGCCAATAATAATCTGTACTTAAAAAATTCCTAACAACGATCCCAACTTTCAATGTATTGGCCGACAATAAACTCAGTTAATGATTCAGCACTTAACCATTCAGAACCTCTTAACCATTCAGACCTCTTACTGAATCAGCAGTCACCACTTATTCATAGGGCCGACAATTTAGACACGAACACGATAACCTGACACGAACCTACACGATTTTAACAGGTTTCGTGTTTGGTCTTAACAGGTTTCGTGTCTATAACAGGTCGACACGTTAAGACCTGTTTATTTTCGTGTTGTGTTCGTGTTTACATGTTTCATGTTCGTGTCTTATCGTGTTCGTGTCTTATCGTGTCTTATCGTGTTTCTTATCATGTCTTGTCTTGTCGTGTCTTGACGTTTCTTATCGTGTCTTGTTGTGTTAACCAGTTTTACTAGGTGTTCCTTATCGTGTTTTATCGTGTTAACATGTTATGCACAGGGTGTTCGTGTTTGAAAAAATGACACGATTAGATTTCGTGTCGTGTTCGTGTTTACATGTTTCGTTTTCGTGTCTTAACAGGTTTGTGTATTAACAGGTTCGTGTGACCTGTTATGCCAGCCCTACTTATTCATTTAGAAGTTGCCAAAAAAAACTGCTTAAGCCAAACAAATGTTAACAGCCCAAACTCTAAACTCAGTTCAGCCCAATATCTTAAAATCAAACCAGATATAACTACTGTCTACAGTACTGACACTGTCACTAATCTTGTTCTCCATCTTCCATAACTGAATATTATTACCAAAGATCCTTCAGTAGTAACCAACTTCAAGCCAACCCAATAGTCTAATACCAGCAATGGCTCAAAACCCACCACAGATCGCCATTATAGGTGCAGGAATATTCGTCAAATCTCAGTACCTCCCAAGGCTCGCTGAGATATCGAACCTGGTCAATCTTAAAGCCATCTGGAGCCGATCTGAGGTGTTTTTTTAATATTTTTTGTGACCCATTAAGTTTTTTGATATTTTATTGTGACCCATTTTAAAGGTTTTAATAATAATATTATCTTTTATGTAGAAATCGTCAAGGGAGGCTGTTGACATTGCTGGGAAGGTGTTTGCTGATGTGGAGTGTAAGTGGGGAGATGATGGGTTTGAGGATATTGTTTCGGATTCGGATATTGTTGGAGTTGTTGTTGCTCTTGCTGGCCAGATTCAGGTTCTCTTTTTGTGTGGTTTGTTGTGGATATTAATCATAGGCGTCCCAGAGGATTTAGGTATCCTATTCGAGTCGTTAAAAATTAGGCCTCTTAGGCTTTAACGAATTAAATAATTTGAACTAAATTTTATGTACGATTAATGGTATAGCAATAAACATAACAATTAGCAAAATAATAGTATTAAAACGAGTGAAATTACATACCGTAAGTATTGGGCTCATATATATATAGGATTTTTTTTAAAGATGTGCCCGAGATTTACGGTCCTGTCCAGTTGGCCTCCCTAGCCCACCCCATAGCCTCCCATGATATTGATGTAGGGTGATTGATATTAATTCTGTTTTAGGTATGTATATCATAATCATGGTTTAAAAAACGGGTGAGTACACCTTGAGGCGCGCCTCGAGGTGAAACTCTAAGAAAACGAGTCGGAGGCGCGCCTCATGGGGTTCAGATTGTACTTACACCTCTAAGGGCTGAGGCAGGGCCGTCCCTGAAAATCTCTAAAAATTCATGTACCCTATCCGAACCGTTAAAAAATAGGCCCCTTAGGCCCAAGTTTAAGTGTTAAATGAGTTATATAAAAAATATATACATATATATAGGAATTTTTTTTTAAATTAGGCCCTCAAGATTTATGGACCCTGTCCGGTTGGCCTCCTCGGACTAGGGCTGTTCACGAGCCGAGCCGAACCGAACGGACCTTTGCTCATGCTTGGCTCATTTACAAACCGAACCGAGCTGAGCGGCTCGTTTACAACCGAGCTGAAAAACGAGCGAGCATTGTTCGAGCGCAATTTTTTCGAGCGAGCGACGAGCGAGAAACGAGCGAAAAGTAATTTGGACAACCATGAAATTGGGATGTTATCTTCAATGTTTTCGTTGTCGAGTGACAACTAAGGTGTAACTGTCCGATGAGGACACTAATATTGAGGTCCGAGTGTCCAAGAATGAGGCTTAGGTTTAGGCAATGAGCATACTACAGAGAACAATTGTCGCTTTGTAACATAAGATGATCTCAAACGACGACTAGGGGTGGACGACTAATAACATAAAGAAGTCAAAGTTGTCATTTTACGACTTAAGGTTTTACTATTAAACTTAGTATTAAATTTTTATTTGATAAAGCGGGCTATTCATATTTTATTTGTATATATTGGCCCAAATGTTATGTATAAATCTGTAAATATTACTATGATTTGTGGGTATATATATAATTATATATATAATAAATAAATAATAATTTATTCGAGCCGAACCGAGCCGAGTGGACCTTTGCTCGTGCTTGGCTCGTTTACAAACCGAACCGAGCCGATCAGCTCGTTTACAATCGAGCGGGCAATCGAACGAGCATTTTTCGAGCATTTTCCGAACGAGCGGCGAGCGATCCACGAGCGACGAGCGATTTGAACAGCCCTACCTCGGACCACCCCAAAGACAGCCCTGGGCTGAGGCGCTAAGAAAATGTGCGCCTCAGGTGCGCCTCGGGTGGTTTAGGGTGTTTTTGATGTGTTTTTTTTGGTATTTTAGACTTTTTGGGTCAATTATTTTATTTTTGATGTGTGTTTTTGATGTTTTAGACTTTTCTAGGTTAAGTATTTCATTTTTTGTAGACACATAATTTTCATATTTATTTTTTGACTGCGCCTCGAGCTTACGCCTCGGTTCGCCTCATGAGGCGAAGGGAAAACGCCTCGAGGCTCGTTTCCGTTCTTTTAAACTTTGATCATAATAAGTATCTAGGTTTTAGTGATATACTTGCAATATGTTTAAGTTAGAGAGTTCATTTTCACTCGGTACAGGCGATTCGGTTTTCATACTGGAGTAAATTAGAGAGTTCATTTCATAGTTAAGTGTGTTTGAGGGGAAGCAATCTGGTTGACCTCCTTGGAACTTGGATGTTTACACTCGGGCGAATGATACGGTTGTGAAGTTAGGAGACCAAAAATCAATGTAAATTATTTGATTTGGAGAATCCTGGTTTTAGGTTTGAAAAGCATAAATAGATTTTAGTTATGGAAGATGGAAGTGTATTTTTCTTTTATAAACTTGTAACTTAAAGGTGAGATCCAGCCAAGTAACCGATGAAGCTTGAGTTCAAGTATCGGGCTAACCTTATTCATTCATAGGCGTTGTTCGTTATTTAGTAAAATGCATACCTCGGGGCTTATTAAGATTCCAACCCAAAATGATCAAATGTTATCGTTAATCTCTACATGCAAACCATGTCATGCAGGTGGATATGTCACTAAAGCTTCTGAAGGCAGGAAAACATGTTCTTCAAGGTAATTCTATATTGAACCATCGTTATCAAAGGCGCTAGGCGCATAGCACAAAAAAGTGAGGGCCTGAGGAAAAAAAAAAGCGCACTTAAGTGAAAAAATAAAAAATATATTATGTATGATATTTCTTCAAATAAAACAAATAAAAGCTATTATATAATATTTAATATAATTAATACCGAAAGTTCTAAAATAGTGAAGATTTGAATGTAATTTCAAAACTTGAAAGTTATAAAGTTTTAAATATTCTAAACTTGATCGGAGTTCTGGATGAAAGTTGCTTAAATCGGTATTGTGGAAGCTTATATTGTAGACAAGATACAAAATTTTGCAGTAAACAATAATTAAAAAATTAATAAATTGTTATTTAGTGTGCCTGGAGAGTAGAAGCGAGGACGTAGGAACTAAAAGCACAAATAAAGAGCCTAGCTTGGAAAATGGGCCTAGGCGCATGAAGCGATGGCTTTTAATAACTATGTATTGAACGCAAGCAATTATTTGAGATACGTATGCTGTAAATCGAATTTGCTCGTTCTTGTCACTTATCTGTTCATTCTTTTGCTTCCTTGCATGTTTTCTTCACTGAAATTATGACTCTGAAGAGAAACCTGCAGCCGCGTGTAAGTGAGATCCTGTTTCTGTTTTTTTTATTAAGGAGATAAAAAATTTCTGCTGAATGATATTAATACACCGTAACTTTATGAAAAAAAAAATCTGCATGATTTTCTCTGCAGCCATAAGTGAGGCAGAAACTGCGTTATCATCGTATAATTCTCTTCACAACAATCCATCTGCTCAAAAAATATGGGCTGTTGCAGAAAATTACCGATTTGAGCCTGCTTTTGTAGAGGTACTTTGATCTTGAACTTTCGGTTTCCATTTATATCATTGAGATGTTGCTAGAGAAATTATTGTCTACTTCACAGAGCAAAAAGTTGGTGTCGGAAATTGGAGATATGATGAGTGTGCAAGTACTTATAGAAGGGTCGATGAACAGTTCGAATCCTTACTTCTCAAGTTCCTGGAGGCGCAATTTTACTGTAAGACGTCAACCTTAATATGTGATAATTTTATATAGAAAGGTTACAAAAAATGTTAAGTTCATTTCTATTTGGCATTAGTTTTCCCTTATAACTTTATTATTGCTGTAATGCATAGCTATTTATTCATGTGGAGAAGAGTAAATAATAAAAAAGTTTGTATTGCCTAATGCCTATAAAAGAATTGTCTTATAATATACTTGGTTATTTATAAAATTATAAAAATACTTCATTTCGGTAAACGGGTCATAAACGTGTCACGACGACCTATTAACCTAACACGGTAAGTTAAAACATGTTCTGCGTGTCGTAAACGGGTGAAGTGGGTTCCGTTTAAACACGTTTTTGATTGTGTCATTAACATGCCAACCCATTTGTGACTCAAACCCGTTCACCCCAAACACTAACCCGTTTAACTTCAAGGCAAGTCATATCATGTTAACGCCTTGGTTTTAAAAAGCGCGCTTAAGCGCAAAGCGCACCTAGACGCAAATCCGTGCGCCTTATGTAACCCTAGGCGAGCAGTGTACCAAAAGCGCAAGAAAAAAGCGCAAGAAAAGCACGCTTTTTGTACACATGATGTTTTTGTGCTTAAAATTGTTATACATGTAGCTAAAAAGGTTGTATATTTTAGTTAAATCATATATATACCTTATTTGTATCTGTATTTTGAGTAAATAATGCTAAAAACCTATAGCATATATAGAAAAATTATTTAATTGTCTTGCGCCTCGCGTACGAAAAGCCCACCGCTTTTGCGCTTTGCGCCTCGGTTTTAGACCTCGTCGCTTTTGTGCGCTTTTGTGCGCTTCGTGCTTTTTAAAACCAAGGTTAACGCAACCTGTCATAGATTGCCAGTGCACTCCTGTTATAAGTTATGTGCAATGCTAACTATCTATCTCTACCTGTGTCATGTGTGACAGGGAGGATTTATTCTAGACATGGGTGTACATTACATTGCAGGTTTAAGAATGGTAATATCACTCTTTTCCTATTATTCCCCCCTTTTCATTTTCATGAAGAATCGATATGG
Source organism: Ambrosia trifida (assembly GCA_028751855.1). Lineage (NCBI taxonomy): Eukaryota > Viridiplantae > Streptophyta > Magnoliopsida > Asterales > Asteraceae > Ambrosia > Ambrosia trifida. The sequence goes on along the minus strand of CM054124.1, from coordinate 60,260,160 downwards.
CACTTTTGGCGAAATGTTTTCGTCTAAGACGAAATACATATTATATTGAGTAAACCACTGTCGGGAAACTATAAATACAAAACATAAATGAAATGGAAAGGATATACACCTTCTAATAAATTTAAATAACTTTTTTTCTGCAACACTAACACGAATGTATGTCTTACTCAACCAGCTTGTTGGATGTGAGGTCGCCTCAGTGTCCGCTATGACATCTCATGTGGATACAACCCTACCTCCACCAGATACCATTTCATCTTTATTGTAAGTTAAGACGCATGAAATTTACCCTTTTTTTACCATCTCCATTTTTTCATTAAGGGTTTTTTTTTTTTTTTTTTCTCTTGCGTTTCTAGTCAACTTGAGAACGGATGTTCAGGAGTTTTTGTAATGTTGGTATCGTCAAAATCACCAAAGGTTATAACTTAACTTGCCTTATTTGTTACTCTATTTATCTATGACTAGAATGTAAAACAGTTTAATCTGCGGGTACGTATTACAGATTATATGGCGAGTTGTTGGTTTAAATGGGACAGTGCAAGTTGAACGAGGAAACAAAGACGGACAACATGGTTATGTGGTAATGCAGAATCATCTCATTTTCGCAATAGGCCATTTTTATTATACATTATTATATTAGCCTCAAACTTACTGCCTTTGACATTGATGGTATCTTACAGGTTACTCTCTTTAATGCGAATAAGGAAACAAAGAGTACTTTCTATCCATTCAGTGGAGTGACTGAAGAGCTGAAAGCTTTTTTAAGTGACATCTCTAGGGCCTCTGTTCAGGTATCATATATATAACTATATAATATATATACATGCATACGCATACACGTTTGCAAGTGCAACTTTCAGCTCATTTTTTCACCTGTTTAATACATCCTGATTGACTCAATCACCGTTGTTAAAATAACAATTTAGGTAAATTTGTTTGACAGACAGTTCATGCTATGAAAAAAATGCAACTTTTGCATAGCTCGATGGATAGATGAAAGTGTTTGAATTTATTCAAATGTAACTTGTTCTAAAGAACTAAAAACACTTGAATCTTGTGGGTCAAAATCAAAAGATAACAATAGTGTCTTGCGGTGGCAATTTCATCTCATTTACTTGTGTGAATGGGTTGATCTGAAAAGTTAGCTAGACGGGAAATGAGCCAAACTGGTTGAAAGTTGCCCACAACCCTCGAAAAATTGTTTTATTTAAAGATATAGACATTATAGTTTGGGTTTTAAAAAGCGCGCCTAGGCGCAGCGTAGGGCGCCTCAGGGCTTTGCGCCTATCCTTTTTCCCAAAGGCGCGCGCCTCAGGCGCTTTTTGTCAAAATTTCAGTCGCTTTTCACCTGAGGCGCGCGCCTCACGTACACAGGGTATTTTTTATGCATAAATATGTTGTACCTTGGTGTTTTTGGCTTGTACAGATAGGTAAAATCACATAAAAACCTTATTTATAGCTATATTTTGGGTAAATGAAGCTAAAAACTCATGGAATATATATGGAATATACAACGGGTTAGGAGATTAGAGGCGCACACTCATGTAAACTGATCTAGTTTTCAACCCGACAAACGGCAAAGTTCAAGAGGACAGTGCCTCCTTACACTCAATAATACAATGTATATATGTTTATATAATATATGTTTAAAATTTATGTGCAGAAGGGTGATAAAATTGAAGCTGAAGCTAGGTGCTCATATGTTGAAGGTGCACAAGATGTTGCAGTTTTGGATGCAATGCTTGAATCTGGGATGAAACAAGGAGCCATGGTTAAGGTTAAAAAGTTTTAAATGTTTCCAAGCATTGTCATTCAGAAAGGGGTGGCGGCGCAGCTTGTTGTCCGCCTGCCCGCTATCTTGATGTAATTTTTCACGGTTACGTGTTAATAAAAGATAAAAATTAATTGTTTTAAAAAAATTTCAAAATAGAATATGATATAATTTGATTTATCATTGTTATTGTATTTTATTGAATTATAACTTCCACACCATATTAATAAATAGGAAATTGGCCAATAGAGATGAAATATACTGAGATGGTGGATCTATTCTCCTTTTTATATTGGGCCATCCATATATTCTTTGGATTTTATACTCTTTTCAGTGCCAAGCATATTATTTTTGGTTTATTGTTGTTATGTTTTTGTTTTAATAATCATAGTTTTTTTCTTCAAAGTTAATTTAATAATGAAAGTGGTAATGTAAAAGTAAAAAGTTAGATTAAACTTTTTAATATTTATTATATATTTGGTACAAACATATTCATACCATAAGATAAAAAAAATTAATTAAAAAAGAACTTCAATCTTTGGTTCAATTTTAGACTTTATTTAAAAGAGTTAATTGCAGTTTTCGTCCCTGTGGTTTGCCTAAACTAACAGGTTTAGTCCAGACTTAACACCCTGAGTACCTGTGTTTTCATTTTCTAACAGTTTAGATCCCTCGACCTAACGGTCGTCCATCTGCCATTGCTAGGACCCCCACGTGCAGCTCACGTGAGGGGTATTATTGTCATTTCGTCTATATTATTAACCTTTATATTTATGAAAAAAAATAAAACCCTCAAACATATCACATCGTTCATCCCTGATTTTCCCTCCAAATCCTTTAAACCCTAATCTTCAATCAGTAATCAAACATCAATTTCTTGCAATGTGGGCATCGTTATGGATGATTCGAGAACCAGACGTTGTTTACGACCCATTCGAGATTTACTGTAAGTTTATTACAACCCTAATTCTTCTACCATCGTTATGGATGATTCATGGTCTTAAACTGATTTCTTTTTTTATTTATTTGTAGCTGAGGATAATACATTGTTTACAATTAAGTTGATTCATGGTGGTGAGTTTATCAATAGTCCTATTAGAAAGTATGTTAATGGCAAGTCTTGCTATATAGACTGTTGTTGTACTGAAGATTTTGGAATAGATGTTTTAGTAGAGATGATTAAATCAGTAGGTTATCCCTGTGACATGGTGTTTTATCATCATTTTAGATTACCTGATGGGGATATAGACACTGGTTTAAGGGAAGTTGGCTACAAATGACTCTGTTGAAAGGTTTTGTAAATTGGCTTCACAGTATAAGGTTATGGAGGTATATGTGCAACATTGGTAGTCAAAGATTAATACTTTTATGATTGAGCATGAAGAAAGGCAGAAGCAACAACAAGCAGTAGTGGTTGAATGTAATGATCCTGTAGGCCTACCTGATTTAGATTCTGATTCTGAATTTGAAGATCTACTTAATCAGGTTAAGGGGAAAAGAACCATTGATGACATTGATGCCAATCCCTCTATTATTTTGGCTAAGTTTTTTGAACCTTAAGTTGATACAAAACAGGATGACAATATGGTAGATGACCAAGAACATGATGATAGTCAAGATGAAAAAGAAGATGAAAAAGAAGATGAAACAGAAGATGAAAAAGATGTTGATGAAACAGAAGATGAAAAAGAAGTTAATGAAACAGAAGATCAAACTGGTTCTGAACAGGATGATAGTGAAGACTCTGATTATATTGTTGATCCTGACAATATGGTAGAGGACCCAGATGTGGATATGAAACATTTTAGGTCTGTTGTAGATGATGTAGAAGATGACTTAGAGATGCATCATAATGAGGACATTGATGCAGATGACTTACATGTAGACCTTGATGACTTTGATAGTCTAAGTGAAGATGAAGAAGATGAGTATAAACATGAAGCATCTGTGAAAAGGAAGCAGAAGAAAGGAGGAGAAAAAAGTTGTAATCCATTTAGTGTTGGTGATTTGTTTGAAGATAGGGAGGAGATCAAACTTATTATTAAAGAACATGTTGTGGAGACAAGGAGACAACTTCATATTGTCAAGAATGAGATTTTGAGGTTTAGAGTTGTGTGCAGGGGGCATACTCCTGTGTTCACAAGTGGGGAATCTTCACAAACCCAAGGTGGTCCCACAAAGAGAAAAAAACAGGCTGCAAGGAAAAAAAACCAACAAAGAATAGTGGTCAAAGTAGTATTAATAAGCCACCTACCCCAAAGAAAACACCAAGAATAAAGTATCCAAAGCCCACTTGTCATTGGGCTGTTTAAATATCCAGACCCACTGAGAATGATTTATGGGAGGTGAGGACTTACAACCCAAAGCACCAGTGTTTGCAGACTAGGGTAATAAATTTGTACACAATGGGTTGGATGGCAAGAGAGATTGCACCAATAATTGATGGTAACCCTACAATAACCTTGACCAAGTTGCAGGACCTACTTTAAAAGAAACATCAGATCCAGATCTCCCTCATGAAAATATCAAGGGCCAGAGCTATTGCAAACAAAAAGATCAATGGTGATTTCCAAGATCAGTATCATCTGCTTAGAGACTACTGTGAGGAGTTACTTAGATCTAATCCTGGATCCACTGTGAAAATTGATGTTGAACCTGAACCCAATCCAAGTTGCCCTACTAGGCAGTTTAGGAGAGTTTACATCTGTTTTGGGGCATTGAAGGCTGGTTTTAAGATGCTTGGGAGGGACCTGCTAGGATTAGATGGGTGTTTCATGAAAGGTCCATACCCTGGACAGATCTTGACTGCTGTTGGAGTTGATTCAAATAATGGAATATATCCTCTAGCATATGCACTTGTGGAAGCTGAAACATTTAAGTCATGGTCATGGTTCTTAGAAAATCTAGGTGATGATCTTGATCTTGATGCTAGGTCCTATTTCACTTTCATAAGTGATAGGCAAAAGGTAATCTGTGTATTCTTCTTTTCTTTATATGTTATTTATTAGTTCCTAAAACACTTTGTTATTGCTTAGGGTCTAATTCCTGCATTAGCCAAGACATTCCCTAATGCTGAGCATAGGTACTGCTTGAGACACATCCATGAGAATATGAAAACAAATTGGAGAGGAGGTCAATTCAAGAACTTGTTGTGGAGATGTGCTAGTGCTACAACTGAGGCTCTGTTTGATAAGAAGATGGAGGAAGTTAAAAAGAAAGATGCTAAGTTATATCAATGGCTAAAGGATATTCCAGTGGAAAGTTGGAGCAGAGCTCACTTTACTCGTAGGGCCAAATGTGATGTTCTGCTGAACAACTTATGTGAGGTTTTCAATAGACAATTAGTTCCTGAAAGGGAAAAGCCTATCATCACATGCTTGGATTTTGTTAGACAGTACATGACTAAGAGAATAATGGTGGTTCACAATGTCATTGAAAGATGTGAAGGACCTTTGACACCTTATGCAACTAAGATGTTTGATGCCATTAAAGAGGAAGCTGAAAAGTATAATGTTCTTATGGCAAGTCCAACAAAATATGAGGTAAGCCTATAATGTTTGATGCAATAATTTTTATTCTATGGCTAATAAATATGTGTTGGTTTTAGGTGAGTATGCCTGGGTCAGACCAACGTGTGGTTGACATAGAAGCCAAGACATGCACATGCAGAAAATGGGAGTTGACTGCAATGCCTTGCAAACATGCTGTTGCAGTTATATGGGACATGTCTCAGCATGGATATGAGGTAGAAATCCCTGAAAGATAGGTGGATGAGGTGTATTGGCTAGATACATGGAGGAAAGTGTATAGGAACACTATTGAGCCAATTAATGGTAAGGACCTATGGAGACCATCACCATGCCCAACTACTAGCATAGCCCCAAAATTTCATAAACAGATTGGAAGGCCAAAGAAAAGAGGAGAAAGTCAGCCAATGAAGGTGATGAACCTGCAAGCAAGGAAGGTGGTGATCCAAACAACAAGGGAAAGAAAAAAGTCAATGAAGGGGCTAGATCAACAACTACTGTGGTTAAAAAGTCAAGAAAGGGGGGTACAACAACTTGCAAAAAATGTGAAATGAAGGGGCACAACTCCAGAAGCTGTGGAAAAAGAGGTCAACAACCAAGCTCACAACAGTGCTCACAGTCAGCACCTCAAGATTGATTCTGATGATGTTTTAAGATTATGAAGTTTTAAACTGATTATGTTTCTTTTGATGGTGAACAATGTTTAATTGTCATGTTTATGTTTTTGTTGTCTGAACAATCATGTTTTCTTGTTGAACAATGTTTATGTTTAATTGTCATTTTATGTTGTTGAATGAATGTGCAAATGTGTAACACCCCAACCGATGGCGGAAACATCGAGGTGTCACGTAGTGACGATTGTTCAATAGCACATGGACTAGATTATAAATATTAATAGCAAACAAACTTTCATTATCCAAAAGGAAATACAAATGTCTTAATAGAAATCCCAAACATAGATAAATATATATCTAGTCTTTTATTTAAGCACTAGGTCCAGCCTAAGCGTGAAAGCATGTAAGATCAAACATCACCTGAAACATGTACAAAATAATTTGTCAACACATATAATATATTGGTGAGTACATCCGTTTGATATATGTAGTAAGGTAAAACTTAGCAAATCAAATGTAACATAGTGCTTGCAAAAGGTAGTAATTGGTATCCGAGTCAAATCAACCCTGTGAAAGGAAATAAGATATATATAGTATGCGCTAGTAGTAGTGAAATACATAGCAATGACAAGGACTCTCAACAAAGTCACAACGGTATATACCATAGATCTATTCATTGAAATGCTAGGCCGCAACGGTTAATGATTTGACAAGTCATAGATACACATAATGACACAAACAACTCACATAAGATTTGCTATTTTAGTAAAATGAAATAGAAATTTGATAGTAAGTACATGAGTAGCCCCAAAAGTAATATGAAAAAAGGAAAGATATACTCACCTTGTGATCCAAAAGTCGGGAATCCTGTCAACTTGATTCCTATTTATATAAGTCATGTCAATGGCCGATCTATTTCATGTTTCCTAAGTTGTTCACCCAACTTAGACTTTCACACAACATTTTTCCATAAAAATTTAATGCTTAGAAAAGTATTTATTTTTAAAATACTCGTTTTAAAACACGACTCGTTGGTGATCATACTTCGTCGTGGTTTGTTATATTATTATTTATATACCAAAAACTTAGCACCTAAATTTCATGTTTATTTGTATACTACAACATACATAACACAAATCACATATAGTCATGCACATATTCTTATACTTTGCGTATTTTACTCAGTTTTCGCATTTTTCAAACCAACTCGATAATAGTTTTAGTTTTTCAAGCATGACACAAGTATTATTTTACAAGTTTAAAATCCATGAATCGCATTTTCATCATGGATAAGTATCCTACTCAAATTATCCAATCTATTAACATTTTAACATACAAGACATTTAGTTCGACAAATCGTCAGTCTTTAAGCGGTATTTCAGCAGTTTCTTAAAATTCCAACGCGTGTGTTCAACCAAATCATGTAGGATTTCAATTATATACTTAAACATATGTTTTTATCTCAAAAATACCCTTTTACAATCTGATATAAATCGGATTCAAAAATCGTTATAAAACTTGCCGAAATTTGCGTTTTAACCACATAGTCTTGCGTTAAACTTTACCATAATCATCTTAAAACATCAAGACTTGATATTTTTAGTCAAAACACTCTATTTACTGTATAATTTAGTGATTTTAAGTATGCATGTGCAGGTCTTAATATTATCCCAAAAATCACATAATTACACTCATAAATCATGCATCTTCAAGCTCAAAAATCACCCCTTTCATGGTGAATTAAAAACCTAGTTGTTTCACCTTAAGCATGGGTCATTGTAATCAAAATTTTGGGACTAAAGTTTCTGTTTTAAATCAGATTTTCAAAGTATCAATATTCACACTTTGATCATGTTTTAACTATCCGCAATCATGTTGTATACACATATAATCATCATCCAACACTTAGATCATACATGCAATATCAAAATGAAGATCAAAACACACACCCAAAGCACACACGACACACACAACTCACGCACTCACACACACACACGGCACACAGACACACACTCACTAAACTCATCTTCTTTCATTATTGTTAAACCCTCTTTAAAACCATTTGGTAAAAACCATTATATTTTCATATTTGTGTGATGAATCCAAGTTGAAAATGAACAAAGATCATCATAAAGAAAAATCATAGGTTTAGTTTTACCTCTAGTAACTTGAGATGAGTAGATTTAAAAGAGGAAAACACCTACAACTTCAAGAATTCTTGCCTTTAACTTGAATCTTCATCACCATGATTTTTATTATAGGAAATGGATGGTTTTCTTAGAGTTTATAAAAAAAAAAACAAGAGAGAGAGAGTAGAGAGAGGAGAGGGTGACGGTTGGAAGGGGTGAGGGAGGAGTGAGAGTGAAGTGTGATTGATGGTGAAAATGAAAGGTTGGAGTGTTGGCTTATAAAAACAATCTTTAGCTTTGATGAATCAACATATTAGGCATATGTGGCTGCCCACATATCTTGACACACACACATTTATAGCATACATGATGTGCCTTCATATTAATATATAATATTTAGTGGGAGTTAATAGCCATTTTCGTCCCTGAGGTTTGGGCCAGTTTGCCACTCCAGTACAAAAGTTTTTTTTTTTGCAATTCCTTCCCTGAGGTTTGGATTTTTTTGCCAAATTCGTCCTTTTCACTAACCCAGTTAAAAAATCTCGTTAATGTCAGGGGTAGGGTTGTCTTTTTACCTCTCAGGGACGAATTTGGCATTTATAATTCAACCTTACCTCAGGGACGAATTTGGCATTTATAAATCATAGAGTTAAACAAGCTTTTATAACAGTTAAATGGCACAAATAAAAAAGTTAAATGGGCAGATACAGATTAAATAGCAAGGAGGGATAACAGATTTTATAACAGTAGTCATAAAACAAGGTTACAGTGGCTACCACTACAATATATGAAAACAGTCTGTTGCATTGTCCTTATGAGGTTTACATATATATGTACTAGGTTTGAGACCCGGGTGTACACCCGGCAGAACCCTGAGTCAATTATTCCTATCAACATTGAGCATTTGCGACCAAGTAATTTAAATACATTTTAGGTTCCTCGTGTTGGATTGTTGTTTATCATTTACCATAAACGCACTTTTAGTGAAGTAAAAAGGTGACAATAGTGTAAGCGAGTAATTAACTGCAGCTTCCTTCATCTTGATGTGAACTGAATGCAGGTACATGATTTTTAGCAAAAATATAGCAAAAACTATGAAGTCAAAACTACAAAAGATATATAACACTTTAAATGACATAAACACTTTAAAAATTATCAAAAAACTATTTTGTCCCATTTTCATATAGCTGTTGTCACCTTAAGTTGACATAAACAAAAATCAAGAAAAAATTATCAAAAAATAATAGGTAGAGATAAGTATATAACTGCACCAATTAATACATTAATATAATGGTAACTTGACTTATAGCTTCATTGAACTATTCAATGTAGATGCTGATTTGATAAAAAAAAAAATATATTGTCATACTCAAAGCAAAGAGTAAAAACAGAACCTATTATGTATCTTAAGCAATAGAGACACTTGTGCTCGCAACACTTAAACTTTGTAAGTAAAACAACAAACTCCAACCTGCAAAGTCAGAGTAAGCATTGAAAGTTTGCAAAGAACAGAACATGGCTTAATAGATTAAAAAGGTTGAAATAAAATAATATAATGAATAAAAAATAACTAAGAAAGCCTCATACAACTAACTGGTGATTAGCAAGGCAATGAAAAAAGAACCAAGAGCATTAATATCAAGATAAAATCGTGATTTTACCTTCTTAAATAAAATCGTGATTTGCTTTCTTCTTGCTACGTGTCGGAAGAGGAACACTTATTCTTTCCAGATGGTATCATCCAAGAATGAACAAAGAAAATCAATCACTTTGTCACCAAACAAAAGAACAACAATTAGGGTTTCGATTGAACTCAAGATTAAATAAATGATTGTACCTGCTATTTCTCATATGGAGAGATTGTAACCGCTGCCATGTAAGATGAACGATGAAGGTTGCAGTGACGAAACTATATTGAAAACAAATAGCGAAAAGAACGCGGCGTTTAACAAACAAAGCTTGTTTAACTCTATGATTTATAAATGCCAAATTCGTCCCTGAGGTAAGGTTGAATTTTAAATGCCAAATTCATCCTTGAGAGGTAAAAAGACAACCCTACCACTGACATTAACGAGATTTTTTTAACTGGGTTAGTGAAAATGACGAATTTGGCAAAAAAATCCAAACCTCAGGGAAGGAATTGCAAAAAAAAAAAACTTTTGTACTGGAGTGGCAAACTGGCCCAAACCTCAGGGACGAAAATGGCTATTAACTCTATTTAGTGGGTATTGAGTGTGAATTAGCGGGTATATTACTAGTTAACGCGGTACACGCTCCTAATTGTTTTAAATACCCGACATAATCACAATTAATATTTTTCACTCGAAACATAATATTATACAAGCCAAGTTAATATTAGGTGCTATCCGGTGTAAAAAGACGAATTTTCATAGTATAGGCGCGCAGATTGCGCGGTATCGTGCGTTGTGACCAAAATCACCATTTTATACTCTAAATTTATTTCTCCCTATTTTTCAACTAAATATGTTTAGAAATATCATTTCAAGCATAAATTTCGAATTTCGGACTTAAGCGTGAGTATAAAACGTGATTTCATAATAATCAAGTTTCAAAGAAAAAATAAGAACCAACATGCGAAACATAGTAAAGTTACAAGGACTAAACTTGCCAAAGTTTCAAAGTGTAAGGGCTACAAATGTCACAAAATGGGTCAGTCATGTGCAGTTTCTATGGTCATATGAGATTTCTGAATGTATGCAGGTTAATGTGCAAACATTCAGTCAAAAATGTCCAGTTTTTATGGTGATCTGTTAAATGAATGTATGCAGGTTAATGTATGCACTTTCAGACGACTATAAATGATGTACAAATTGGTCAGTCAAATGGGTCATTCAAAATGTGCAGTTTTTATGCAAATGGGTCAGGAAAAATGGGCAGTTTTTATGGTCATTTGTTAACTGAATTTGTTGAACATAATGTACAAATGGGTCAGTCAAATGGGTCATTATCATTTCATTCATAATCAAACTTATTACAAGAACATAATGCAGACACCTACATTAATCAACATTTACAAATGATGTACAAGACAAAGAACAACCAACTCAAAACAAGCATAATCCTCAGCTTCATTGCCTCATACCCTCTTGCTTTTGCTAATTCTTGTTGTTTGTTCAAATTTTTGACTAATCCGTTGATAACATTGGAATTACCTTCACTAACAGGACCCTCTGCCCATGACACAAACCCACATCCACTTACACAACAGTGAAACCTTCGACTAGGGTTGGCTTCAGTCCATGATGTTCGAACCTGTGTTTCAGACCCACATCTGCAAATTGGAGGAACATCAGTCCATCTTGCAACTCGACGATGATAATTGGAGCTCAAATTAGACATTGATGATCTGCTATCCCTCGAATTCGACATTGGCTTTTGTGGGATTAGGGTTTCTCTTGCAAAAAGGGGAAGAAATGAAGTTGGGGAAGATGATCACAAAGGTTAATGTTATAATACAGACGAAATGACAATAATACCCCTCACGTGAGCTGCACGTGGGGGTCCTAGTAACGGCAGATGGACGGCCGTTAGGTCGAGGGATCTAAACTGTTAGAAAATGAGAACACAGGTACTCAGGGTGTTAAGTCTGGGCTGAACCTGTTAGTTTAGGCAAACCACAGGGACGAAAACTGCAATTAACTCTATTTAAAAATTTCCAATAACATAACCATATAACTAATTTTTTTTAAAGGCTAATTTCTTTTTAATCCTATGATTTTTGGGACTTAAACCCAAGACTTTCCACAACCTGGGTGTTTTAAAGGTGTTATCTTTATCAATGGACCACTACTCCATTGGTAAGCATATTACTAATTAAAACCAATACTTAAATACTTCTTTTTTTTATCTTACTTTATTATATAAAAATTATAATAGTATAAGATATCATAAACCATAAATCACAACTTTAGCCAATGATCCTCTCTTAGTCTAACTTTAGTCAATGATCGTCTCTAATCTTAGAGGGTGTTTGGGATTGCTTTTTAAAAACTGATTATGAGTTTTACTGCAGTAGAGATGGAGCTGCTTTTAAATTATTGCGTTTTTGTGGCTTAAAAATCCATTTCAAACTCAACCCCAAACACTAAAAAATGATTATTTAACAATCCAAAAATCTATTTCAAAACTCAACCCAAACACCCTCTTAGTCCAGTTGTTTAACAAGAGGTGGGAAGGTTTATTCACTTATGTGGAGTTTCTACCCAAGAGGTCTTTTAATCTCGCTCATGCAGAATACACTCTAAGGCCTTGGGGCTAAGGGTTACAATGTCCGCATAACGGCCAACAAACGATATCATGATTACCCGGGTTATCCACCAACTAGTTACAAAAGTGTCCACCCGCAGGTATCATTGAGTGACAAAACCCACCAAACCACCAGTTTCAAATAAAACCTGACCCTACACCTACCCACCCGAAAACACGACACTAGAAAATCAGGACAGCCTATTTTAGAAGAAGCAAAAATTAAATTAAATTAAATTCCTATTTTATATATGAAACTGTTTATAGAAGAAGCAAAGGTGTGCTTGATTCCTTCAACTTATGTTAAAACTCGTCTCCTTCTTCATCTTTTGACCCTCAAATTCTGTCTTCCAATCGATGATGACCCATACACTCAACTGCTCCGTCACATATCCCACCAATTAATATATAATAATATTAATAATAATAATAGTAATAATAATAATAATAATAATAATAATAATAATAATAATAATAATAATAATAATAATATATTCATCGCCTCATCTTACCCTCTTTCCTTCATATCCATAGAGTTTCAATAATCCATCCATTTATATTGTTATCTTATCAAGATTTTCATCCTCATTGATCCCAGGTATAGTTTCTACATGACCCATGTCTTCAATTTTGTTACTTTTTCAATAAATTCATTGTTTTTGATCATTTTATTGATTTTTATGGTTAAAGGTTTAATCTTTTTTGTTAATCTTTCTTTAAATTCGTTGTATTTTATCATTTTATTGATTCTTGTGCTGTAAAGTAATAATCTTTATTCATTTTACTTGATTAGTTTACTTAACTTAGGTTCTTGTGTTTTTATTGAATTATTATTATTAGATAAAAAGATTTGATTAAAGATTTGAATGATTGTGGTTGGAACTCGGAATCCATTTGGGTAGTTTGGATGTTTAGTGCATGTTAAGTGCAAAGTTTAAAAGCACGGAAACGAGCCTTGACACGTTTTCCCTTCGCCTCATGAGGCGTAAGCCTCGAGGCATAAGCTCGAGGCGCAGTCAAAAAATAAATATAAAAATTATGTGTCTATAAAAAATAAAATACTTAGACCTAGAAAAGTCTAAAACATCAAAAACACATGTCAAAAATAAAATAATTGACCCAAAAAGTCTAAAACGCCAAAAAAAAAAAACCCCCCTAAACCACCCGAGGCGTATATCTTCTTAGTGCCTCAACCCTTAGAGGCATATGTACCATCTGAACCCCATGAGGCGCGCCTCAGACTCGTTTTCTTAGAGTTTCGCCTCGAGGCGCACCTCGAGGTGTACGCCTCACCAGTTTTTTTAAACCATGATGTTAAGTAAGTATTTGGTATTTGTTATAATTTAGTGATGGATGAGCTTATGATTTATACGAATGGATTAGAGAACGGTTCGGATGTCGAAGGCGATGATATAAGGTGTGAGAATATAGCAGAGAAAGATGTGAGTGATGAAGAGATTGATGCTGGTGATCTTGAACGACGAATGTGGAAGGATCGAATTAAGCTTAAACGAATCAAGGAAAGACAGAAGGTTTTGGCACAACAAGCTGCGGAAAAGCAGAAGGCGAAGCAGACGAGTGATCAAGCGCGTAGGAAGAAGATGTCCAGGGCTCAAGATGGGATCTTGAAGTATATGTTGAAACTTATGGAAGTATGTAAAGCGCGTGGGTTTGTTTACGGGATTATTCCTGAAACGGGTAAGGCTGTGAGTGGTTCTTCGGATAATTTACGAGCTTGGTGGAAAGAAAAGGTTAAGTTTGACAAAAACGGGCCTGCAGCCGTAGCTAAGCATGACGCTGATTGTATATCGAAAGGGCAAGGCGTTGGTTGTCACAATGGGAACTCAAATAGTATTCTTCAAGATTTACAAGATGCTACGTTGGGCTCTCTTTTATCGTCTTTAATGCAACATTGTGATCCGCCACAGAGGAAGTTTCCGTTAGAGAAGGGTCTCCCGCCACCGTGGTGGCCGACAGGTGATGAAGATTGGTGGACTAGATTAGGGCTTCCAAAGGGTCAATCTCCGCCGTATAAGAAGCCTCATGATTTGAAGAAAATGTGGAAAGTTGGGGTGTTAACGGCCGTTATTAAACACATGTCACCGGATATTGCTAAAATTAGAAAGTTGGTTAGCCGGTCAAAGTGCTTACAAGACAAGATGACCGCTAAAGAGAGTTCAATTTGGTTAGCGGTGTTGAGCCGAGAGGAATCTTTAGTTCTACAATCTAGCGGTGATAACGGTGGTTCGGGGATAACCGTGACGCTATCGGGTGGTTGTCTTGATAAAAACCGACCTTCAAATAGTTACGATAGCGATTATGATGTTGACGGTGTTGAAGATAATCGGGCCTCAGTTTCATCTAGAGATCATGACGCACCACTACGTGTCAATGGTAAAAAGCGAACGCAATCTCACAAGAAGAGAAAACGTGAGAGTTTAAATCTACGTCGGCAAAATATAGCATCAGACGAGCCACAAGACACTGCGCCTGATATAAACCAAGTCGGTATATCGTTAACCAATTTACCGACTCATGAAAGCATATTGGACCGCCATACATTGGCTGATGCTATGCCTTTATCGGTTGATACTGGAACTGATGTTCGGATACCTACTGAGGATATGTTACTGTATCCACTGGTTCAAGAACCTGATTACAGACCAACCGGGGCCCACCATCGGCCACAAAGTTCCGATTCACATAATCTGGTTCCATATCCTCTTTATGCTCCACCCATCGATGGACAGCAGCCCGTTAACATGTTCCATAATGAGATCCCTAATGCAGTTACGGTTGATGGTCTGCAGAATCTTGAAAAAGATGGATTTCACAACGGGCACGATAGACCAGTTGACGACCATTTTGAATCATCGATTAATAGCTTGTCGCTAGATTTTGGAGGATTTAGTAGCCCTTTTAATTTTGGGATCAATGGAACGACTTCGCTGGATGCAGATCTTGATTATCTGCTTGTTAATGACCTTGACATCATGGAGTACTTAGGAGCATAAATTCGCAGATGTTCTTCGATAGTTGATTGTAAGTCAGATTAATCTTATTCTAACATTTTATTTAGAGATGGCAATTTTGACCCATTTCGTTATAAACAAGTCGATTAAAAGGAAAATGGTCAAAATTTACCCCCCCCCCCCCCCCCACACACACACACACACACATTTTTGGCGCAGTAATGGAAATTCGCGATTTTCGTAGGTAAATTTAGTCCGGGTTGAGTCCAGCTCCCCCCCCCCCCCCCCCCCCCCCCGATTGGCGAACCAAGCTTCGCCCCTGTATTTACTTGCATTAAAGTTCACATTTTTGGGGAAACTATGTTCCATGTAAACCCGCTACGGTCCATTTTGTACAAAAATAAACTGTTATGACCCAAGCTCGTTTCGAATTGCAGGTATGAGGAATAACACAAAGATGATATCGGATAAGAATATAAGGTTAGGCCTTTTTGTTTTTGCTGATTTTGGTCCTGAAATAATAATCTGGACCGGTCACCAACTGTAAAATGAACGCGCCTGGGAAAATGAATTTTTCTTTTACCTGTTTATGATTCTTGAATCTGTAAAAAAAATTGTTAGAATGTTTACTATCAATAGCATCCAGAGTCTGGGTCCATTCAAGAGACCCTATTCATTTCGGGTTACAAACCTTGTTGGAGACTTGTTACTGCATCGTTTCGCACACCAGGTGAGACCTGGGTCGAATTGAACTGTCCCCAAGAGCCAAACAGCATTGGAAAATGGAGTTCATTGGTGTTCATGACACTGAACAGCAATAAGTTTCCGGAAACCGCTTAGTCGTTATCGGCTATTAACGGCCCGTGGCCCGTGCAAGAACATGGACAGACAGATCCTTTCTTTCAAATCATGACTTAAAAATATCTCTTTTGTTTTCTCTCATAACTTTGGTTTGTTTGGTGTTCATGGCTTCAACGTTTTAAAGCACTCAATGAACTAGTTTGATTGAACCATACGTCATATTATATTGTTTGCTTACTTACGCTTATGCTTGAGAGCATCCATAACGCTAGAAAATTTTAAGTTTCACGTTAGCTGCCACGTCAGGCTAACTTCAAATACTCACAAACATCTAATTTATCTCCAACACTACGTCTTTTTTCAAACATTATTTTGATATTACTATATGTGTGCGCGTGTGTAAGAGGGAGATGAGAGTGAGGACCAAAATCCATTTTCGAAAAACTAAACGATATGGTGTTGGAAAATGAATGGGGCGTGTATGGGATTTCTTGTCCATGTACACGTCCGTTTGATTTCATTGCAGATGCTCTAAGTATATCATAAAGCTTGAAGATTTCATTGGAGATTTTAACGCTTTTTTTAAAAAATTGGAAGAAAAAGAGATACTGATAGGGTGGGTTTGGAATTAGGTCTGATCGATCACATCGGAAAAACAAGAGGGAGATGTGAGGACAAACGGGGATGGGGCGCTAGGGTTTACGCTGTGTTCCCGAGTTTACTAAATAAAAGAAAAGAAGAGAAAGGGATATTAGGAGAGAAAAGAAAGGAAAATATATAATTTTATTTCGTGTTCCCGAGTTGAAAGGAAAAGAAAAGAAACTAAAGATTTTATGTGTTCCCGAGTTGAAAGGAAGAGAAAGAAAACGTATATTTTACAATTATACCCTTGTAAGATTTTATTATAGGTTAAATGAGAGGGTAAATTGGTAAATGATATACTTTAATTTTTTTTTTACTTCCCCTTCCTTCGGCTTCCTTCCAATTTGGAAGGATTGTTATTTGGAGGAATTTTCCTTCCCCTTCCCCCCGCTTCTTTCCTTTAATGAAACTCTGGAACACAAAATTGTTTCCCTTTCTTTCCGTTTCCTTTCCTTTCTTTCTATTATTAAACTCTGGAACATAGTGTTAGAGACCATGGTTAGAAGTGAGGACGGGGTGGATGGATGGGAGATTAACCTATTGTCGGTGAGGTGGCTGTAGGGATGTTCACCATTCAATTTGGCTTGTTTTGATAGATCTATGGGTGGAATCAGTAACAACGGTTTTCTGAATAAACCAAACCATGAATCGTAAACTAAACCGTTGGAATCTCAAACGGGCCAAACCGTCCAATTTGTTTAAGTTTGGATGGTTTAGTTGATTTTAACAATTTTTAACCACCCCTTCAGCCCATCATTCAACCATCATTTTAAGCAATAGAAGGTCTAGGTGAACTTATTATTGGTGTGAGCACGACCTGATTGAAATTATATATACATCCTAGGATTTTGATTATTGACAAACTCGTCTCTTATATTTAAGAAGTTTTGTAATTATAAATATTTATTGTATGCGACTTTTAGATGAATAGAATCAAAACAAAACAAATGTGCGTAACATTGCAATAAAAGCTTTATTAATTCTTTGAAATTGTGCCAAGAAGACGAGAACGACATAAAACATAAAACATGTTGGGGTCGGTTAGTCGGTATAAACAAAAATCTAAAAATTAACCTAAAAAAACCGAGTCAGATAAAATTTTGGTCTAAGGCCTATTGTAACGGGGCAACGCCCTTTTCCATGTGGAGATTTGTGGTTGGCTGAGAAATTAAATGCACACATATCCATACGCATATGACTAACGCTGGTTGCCACACTCATGAGAGAGCCCTTTTACCCTTTATGCCCCCATAACACCCTCTTAGAGTGGTGTTTAATGATATCATGACATAATCCAAATAACGAGAGAGCCCCTTAGGCCTCTTGCACCATTCAACCAAAATCTATTCGAATTAAACTACTTAACTACATAACATAATCCAAATAACATTCACTGTAATTGTTAAGTATACAAAGACTTGTATATTTTTGAATGTCAAACAATTTATATATATTTAGATTTCACAGCTAATTAATGATTACATGTACTTGCTTTTTTAAAGTTTTTTATATATAATTTATTTTTTACTACCATTTAATAACTAAGTGTACTGATACATCAAGTGCCTAAAAAATCTTACAAATAATGTTATGTACGATGAATTTAATAGCAGAGTAGCAGTAAATCAAGATATATGTGGTCTATAAGGGGAATACATGGTGGTCCATTATTATTATTTTTTTGAACGGAAAAGTAACTTTTATTAAAACTAAACGGCCTCTAACAAAAGTTAGAGACACCATATACCAACATACGCAACACCAGACGCCATTACTTAATATTACTGCAAACCTAAACGGTTGGACCATTTAACACATACGGGCTAGCCCGAACCACATTTCATGCTAGCTTGTTTTCATCTTAGCCTCTTAGGGGTTGCTTAGGTTACATCACTTTAAAAGGAGATATTTGATGACCTCCACCCTAAGGGGTTGTTGGTATTCTGTTCTTGTTGCTTAGTTTCTTGGTTTCTGTCTAGGTTACATCCACTTTAAATGGATGAGATATTTGATGACCTCCCCGACCCTAAACTAAAGAAGAGTGTTGAGTTTTGTTTTGTTTTGTATGTTTGGTGTTATTTGTCTCATGAAAATTTATGGTAATGAAAACACTCTTATATGAACTCTAATAAGTAAGACAAATTAAAATAATTTCCTTAACATTATTTGACTATGTTAGCTTTACTTTCTTTGCATATTCTATTTGCTCATTATCATACACTAGTAAAAAACCTCACGTGTTGCCGCAAGAGCAATAATAGACCGTATCGAGTTATCGTGTCCATGTCCTATGCCATACAATATCATGGATACAATTCATTTTTATTTGGTATCCAAAATTCGATAACCATGTCAATTTTTACTTTATTATTTTTTTCATATATAATTTAGTTTCCACAACCACTTAATAATTAACCACATGTACGTCAATGATCTCCAGCCCAACTGGTTTGAGGTAGGGTGAGTTTTCCCTAAGGGGTTCCCATTCTGGGGTAGGTCACAAGTTCGATCCATGCACGCCACAAAAAAAATTCCTCGTGACTGTTTGAGCTTGGGCAAGGAGGACACCTGTGTGTGTAAGGATTCGAACTTGAGACCGCTAGGTTAGAGTGTACAAAATTTTCCACTGAAATAAGCCTTTTAAAATTAAAAAAAATAAAAATAACCACATGTACGGATACATCAAATGCCCATAAATCTTACAAATAAGGCTCTTGGGAGTGGGGCGGGGAAGCAGTGGCGCAGGTTTATAGGGGCGGGGAGGGGCGGCCGACCCCCCCCCCCCGGATTTTTGCGCAGAAGTTCCGATTATATAGTATCCGTATAGAAAATTTTGAAAATAAAGGGTTTCGACCCCCCGAAACCAGTGACTTCCGACCCCCGAACCTTCGGTTCAAACTTCGCCACTGCGGGGAAGGGAGGGGCGGGAAGAGTTCATGGGCGGGAACACCACCCCTATAGGGCGGGAAGGCTTGGGCGGGGGAACTTGGCCGGGCGTGGGGCGGTTGATTGGTCAGTTTTTTTTTTTTTTAAACTTTAACACAATATAATATTATTCTTCCCTCCATAAGTCCTACAAATGCCACACTCCTTATACTCTAATATTATGCAACTAACTATACTCTAATATTATGCAACTAACTACATGTACGGATACATCAAATGCCCAAAAAAAATCTTACAAATAATGTCTCGTATCTCTCAACAATTATTCACTGAAACTATAATATTTATGTGGGCCTAAAAGGAAAATACCTAAAGGCCCATTAATAAATAATACTCCCTCCGTCCCATTTTAAATGTCCTCCTTTCCTTTTTTGTTTGTCCCAAATTAAATGTCCCTTTCCAAAAATGGAAATGTAATTTCCAATTTTGCCCATAAAAGACAAAACACAATCACCACTTTTGAGGATATTATTGTCATTTTACCACATACAAACAAAAAATTTCTTAAAATGTGTGTTTTTGGAAGTGGGACATTTAAAATGGGACGGAGGGAGTAACAGTATAACACTCAACACTAGCCTTGTACACATTAATGGGCTAGACCAAAACTTCATGCTAGCCTCTCTTAGGTTACCTTTATAGGGCCAATATCGTAATTTCACATACATTCTATGCCACATAAGCAAAAAGTGAAAAATATCTAACATAATATCTGGACAACAAACACAAGTTTAAAAAAATCTAAAAGGACACGTCACACACTTCTACAACACTAGTGGCTATTTAAATTATACGAACCTTCTCTTTCTCCGTCTAAACATTTTTATAAAATAATAATAATAATAATCGAACCTTCTCCATCCTAACTAACCGCCGTTAACCACCACCAATGGCCACCGAAGTAACCTCCAACGACGTCGTTTTACAAACTCCGATACTAGACACCGAATCACACAACCTGCTGCATAACATATCCGAACAAGGCGGTTACGTGTACGTTAGCATGTGCACACGCGCCGCGCGTGGGGACACACGCGCGGCGGAGGCGGCGCGTGAGATGGCGTGGGAGCAGCTCCACTCCGGGCCGTGGCACTCGGTGCTGCCGGTGTGGCGAGACGCGTATGCGATGGCGTGTTTGTACGTGGCGAAAGGTTATTATGCGAATGGAGAGTTTGTTGAAGCGGTTAGGGTTTTAGATATGGGATTAATAATGGGAGGGACGTTGTTGCGTGAGGATTTGGAGGCTTGTGTTAAAAAAGTGATTGAGAGAGTTAATGGTGGTGATGTTGTTAGGGTTTCGAATGAATCCGTTAATGGATGTGGTAATAGTAATAGTAAATTGGTAACGAATTATGAAATTAATATGACGGAGGTGAGTTGTTATTGTTATTATTATTATTATTATTATTATTATTATTATTATTATTTAATAAGTTGTTATGGTGCTTTGGTTTATGTTAATGTTTTCGGTACGGTTTTAATATTAAAAAGAGGTTTACGGCACAGCTTGTTGCGCGTCTACCTTATTTGAAATTTCTAATGGTTTGAAATGAGATCTTCATAACTATGGAGGATGAGATGGTTGTTTTAGGGCTAAAATATGGTTTTAGTCTGATTTCGGTGATTTGAATCGTTCTGGTTGCATTTGTTTGAAGATAAAAATATTACTATGAACGCTATAGTATAGTTGATGATATTATGTGCATTGATTGCTTATGATTAGATTTGATAACAGTAGGCTACAGTTGAACTTGTTATTTGTTGTTATGATGTTTTTGTTATGTTTAGGGCTAGAATAAGGTTTTGATCTAATTAATTTGAAAACTGAAAAGGAAAATAGTGATTTTGTTGAACAGTACAGTTTTAGTTAATGAAACTATGTGCGCTGATCGCTGAGTAATGATTTACCTGTGTGGATTATATATTTATCAGCAAAACAATGAAGATGGCAAGAATGTTGACATCATGCTCAGACGGTTTGAAAGTGAACAGAGGTCGCTTTAGGTTTCTGAGTTTCTCTGTTTTCAAGTGTAAAAAGCTGGATTCGTTAGATTTTCTTGTGGTTTAAATCATTTTTTGAAGTTGTAGCACGCGGTGGTTTAATAATACATTAGGTTTTATATAACTTGCTGTGTTAAACTTGTAGGTCCTTAAAATCTTACCCGAGAAGTCATTGTCTTGTAAACTTGTTGACAAGAGATCTGCCCTTTCGTTGGAGGGATTTATGCGCGACTATTTCCTCACAGGTTCTCCGGTTTTGTTAAGTGATTGTATGACTCATTGGCCTGCTACGACCAAGTGGAATGACTTGAGTTACCTTAAAAGGGTTGCTGGATACCGAACAGTTCCTGTTGAGGTGATGTATGCTTTCAACCAAATGATTTTGGATTGTTTTTTTATTAAAACTTTAAGTTTTGAAATGAAAATTTTACATATAGTGTTCAAGAAAATTCATATGCCGAAAATATGAACTCATCAGTTTTTGCTCATTATCATCTCAAGTCAATCGTTAAGATCTCCTAATGACCGATTTTTGTTGCAGATCCCTTGTGTAGATTCTGAAAATATATTGTAGAAAATCTTGCAGGTTGGAAAAAACTATTTATGCAACGATTGGAAGCAAGAGATGCTAACGTTTTCTGATTTTCTTGAGAGAATTCAGGCCAACGGTCCTGATGTCCCTACTTATTTAGCCCAGCATCCCTTGTTTGATCAGGCATGTCCTTATTTCCTATTCACTATTGGTAGCTGAATGGGTGTAGCCGTGTAGGTTGGGTAACATGTCAAAACGGGTAACATTGAATCTGGTCGTTTGACCCAAAACACTTTTTGTTGAGTTCTTTTTTATAAGATATATATAAATAGCTGGTGTGGTAACTGTTAAATACGATTACAAAAACTATATTATTTCAATAATAATTTAATAAAATAATTTAAAAAGTTTTATCCATTGCCAAGCTAAGAAATTTCCCAGCAAGGTTCATATCTAAAAGTTGCCCCCTTTGATCTTTTTTCTTTTAAGTTGATTTTTTTTTTTACTTTACACGTGTGAGCCGTTACAGATAAGGAACTTAAATCATCCCACTCATAAGTAACTGGCTAGTGTTAAAATCTTGTTATTCTGCTTGCATTATAAGATAGTTAATTATCTTTGTCAATCGTCATATACGTAGATACAAGAGCTAAGGAATGATATTCTTATCCCTGACTACTGTTTTGCTGGTGGAACTGAAATGAAGTCGGTCAATGCTTGGTTTGGTCCTGCTGGCACAGTCACACCGCTACATCATGACCCTCATCATAATATTCTTGCTCAGGTATACTATAACCTCAGCTTATGCTCACCAGTTTTATATAAGTAAAAAGTTAGATCGCATTCTAGACTTATAGTAACACTCGCATACTACATTACTACCGCACCTCCAGGTTGTTGGAAAGAAATATGTTAGGCTCTATCCAGCTTCATTGTCGGAAGAACTTTACCCGCACACTGAATCCATGTTGAGAAATTCCAGCCAGGTAAGCTTCCTTAACCTACCTGAATTAACTTGTTTTTTTATATAAATTAATTGCTACCTCTAATTAGCGGTATTGATTTCATTATTTGAAGGTTGACCTAGACAACATTGACCCAAATGAGTTCCCAAAAATTCTAGACCTTGAATTCATGGACTGCATATTAGAGGAAGGCGAGATGCTTTACATCCCTCCTAAATGGTGGCACTATGTGCGATCACTCACTACAAGTCTTTCGGTTAGCTTTTGGTGGAGCGCTTCGCCAAGCTCACCGACATCTTGATTTGGTAATTTACAACTTTTAGCTTTTGCAGCCAAATTTTTGAACTTTTTAACGATCATTATCGTTATTATGATTATTGTTGTTATATGTAGAAGACTGGTCAGTCTCTTTCTTTGAGAGGCTTTATAACATTGTACAAGTTGGCTTCTTGTTATTTCTATCCATTTTAAGTCTATATTAGCTATTTTAGCAGGCAACTACTTCGTAGTTAAGTCGGGTTTTGAACAAGATGGCCGTATTATGCCTTCTAGAGGTGCCCAGGGTGGGTTGTGTAACGGGTCAACTTGTGTTCGTATTGAGACTTACAAATTACTATTGGAATATAGTATTTGGGGTTTCATTATTGAGCCCACGGGTCTGGTTTATATCTATATATTGTAACCTTATTGAATGGAATCGATCAATCAATTCTATCATTCTTATAATTACAACCTACAGGGCGCTGGTTGACTTGTGTTTGGAAAAGTGGAAAAGTCATTTCTAACCATTTATACTCTGTTTGACACACAAATAGTTTGACCCGTTAAATATAAAACGCTTCCCAAATCGGCCTGTGAGCACGCCGATTTGGGAATATACAATGTCTAGGTTTTTACTACAATTCACATTTCATCTAATCCTCTTCAAACCCCTGACATTAGAATTATCAACATTAGCATCTAAGGTACAACACTTTCAGCTCTTGGTACAACACAATCAGTTTAAATCCCAAAAAAAAAAAAACATTATGTTACCCATCATGAACACCTAAACTACAGATGGACAAATTAACACTACTGTTTTGTCACTTCAACCAGTAGTTTTATACCTGCAAAGAACCTTGCACCTTAAAACCCTATCCTGCATATAGAATCCTGGCATCACCATAACCTTCACTCGGGTCGGGTTCTGAGCCCGTTGCCTATCTAAAAACACATCCTCCATAAACGCACCATCAAAGCTTCGATTATCTTCCACCCTCAAAATCCCCAGTGCTGGACTAAACGAAAATGCCAACAAATGCAGCAACCATATGCACTTAGCCGCCACGAAAAAAGTCTGCAACATCTGCTCGGGCCAGGGGCGGGTCCAGTTCAATGATGTAACTATTCCACTCATTTTCTGATCACAAAACCTACTAAACTCTTCACTGTAATACTTTGTTCCCTTCCTCAAAACCTCATTCCAACTCAAGTTTCTAAGCGCGTTAAATGATGAGAATTGCGCTTGGCGTTCTTGTTGTGGGTCTAAAAGCTTTGGGCTTCCGTTCTTTTGAAACACACAGTTTTCAAAATCTTGGTATAACGACTGGTTTATAACGGCTTCCAGTTGACATAAAGCCACTTTCGAGTTTTTTGCATTCGAAGATAGCTTCTGGGGTTGAAGAACCGAGTTTACATTATCGAGTAAAACCGTATCTCCTTCATCGATTTGAGCTACTAAACTTCTACAAAAGTGTTTTACTGATGATCTTGCTTCAGACACCATCTGCACAAACGCTTCCACCATTGCTTCATTGTTAACCGCCATCCTTTCGTTGTTTAAATCAACGGGTTTTCCTCTCGTCATCGCTCGGGAACCATCAGAATCTTTCGCTTTTAACATTGCTTGACCCAAAGCCTTCTTGAGCTCTTCACAATAGTTTTCCAAATACTCCAACTTTTCCTGCAATTCACCTACTGAAGACTTCATTTCCGAAACCTCCATTAACGCTGCATCCCGCCTCTCGTTTGCTTCAGTTACTTCCTTCTTCAACGCCTCGATCACCTTCGTACCCGAATATCTGAAAGAAGCTTCTTCCGATTCTACCCGGGTTGGAGAACTTTCTGCATTTTTGTGCTTTTTCTTGTTCATTCCACGGAACAACCATGAAAGACTCATTCCTTGTTTCGGTTTCGAATGAGATTGAACCGATGCACGGGAATCAGTCATTGGCACCACCATGTTCGAGTGCTTACGATTCTCCGTACCTGCATGGACAGAGCTTCATTAAGGCCAGGGGGAAGCTTAAGCAGGGCCGATGTGCCTCGGCCCCCACTGTTTTTCCGCTCAGTAGTGTAAATTTCCTCGTTTTGTTCGAAAATTTTGTATATATTGAGTCCGGCCCCCACTGATTTGATACTATGTAAATTTGGGTCTCGTGACTTTCGGTCCCCACCATTTTAAAATTCAAGCTTTGCCACTGATTAAGGCGAGGAGGGGTCTCGGCCCCCCTCATTTTAGCTTTGAAAAATATTATCTCTATTTGTTTTTTTTCATGTGTAACAACTATAATTTTAATTTGTAATATTAGGCCCCTATATTTAAATGTTTAAGTTTCGTCACTTAGTACCTGTTGCGGTTTTGCATTTGTTACATGACGAAATCGATGCAAAATCGCCGAGACTATTTCTTCGTGATCTAGAGAAGTTGGTTC
Source organism: Ambrosia trifida (assembly GCA_028751855.1). Classification (NCBI taxonomy): domain Eukaryota; kingdom Viridiplantae; phylum Streptophyta; class Magnoliopsida; order Asterales; family Asteraceae; genus Ambrosia; species Ambrosia trifida. The sequence goes on along the minus strand of CM054124.1, from coordinate 60,234,298 downwards.
CGGGTGATGGACGAAGATTTGTGACCGAATTGTGATCGTCGGACGGGCATGTGTGAGGGAGGATGTTGGTTAATTCTGGTGGCAACAAGATTCTTGATGATGTATTTGGGTGTTTGTAACCAGACAAGAATCTTAAATCATCGGTTCTTTCTACTCCGACCAGACTAGATTCGTCCCAACAACTTGGAGAACTTTGATATCTTGGTACATCATCGTAACTCTGTCAACAATAGATACAATTGTCTTGTAAATAAACTGATAACGGGAAAATACACTTTAGATTTTGAAAAATGGTTTAGCCAAAAGATAATAAAGTGTATAACCGGCAATAATTAATACCAGTACCCGTACCGATGTTGTTTGGATTGTATTGGTATGGTTCGTCATGATAAAAATCAATGTTTTAAAAACCGGTACGTACCGGTCGGTTATACCAGTAATACCGTTTTTCGGAGGTGAGCCCGGTACGAAACACCCCGGTATAAACCCAAAACGGTATCAAGTTCGTACCGCCGGTAAAATACGGTATACCGGTTTGAACCTTTATACCGGTACCGGCACAAGGTAAATTTTTGTGTTTTGAACTATTGATTTTTTTGTGGTTCACGAAAAGCAAGAACTTCATAATAATGATATAGATAGTTTGGTGAGGAAGAGCACGAATCGGTTCCTCAAACACACTCTTACTTGTTATATATGTTACTTATTTTTCGTAATTTAAGTATATTATGATTTTTATTTCTACTAAAACTTCTTAGGTAATAATGTAGGATGAAAATGGTTATGCTTTAGATTTTGAGAAAGTCTATGGCACTGAATTTCATGTTTTAAGCAATTGTGAACTTGATGTATTCAATACTCCAATGGCTTAAATATATTGTACACTTTCATTTAAACGAACTTTGTTAAAATATTGAATACTTTTAGATTATTTTTTTTATGTGGAATAACTTTTGGATTATCTTTTAATATGTAATCATTCACTTTTAGATTATATTTTGAGTTCATGTTGTAATTTATGAATTTGTAGAGTTAACAAGCCAATCTGGTTGAACCACCTGACACAACCCGGTTCAACCGGTTGAACCATTTTTAGGCCAAATCCGGTATGATTTAAAAACCGGTTTTTAAAAAATTGATAAAAATCAATATTTGACCTGTACGATTTTGAACATAACTTTTATCGAAATGTAGATAAAAATAAACACTCCACGTCGGTATATTCATGACTATATAATTCGATTTTATATTATTAGATGGAAGTGGTAATCGACGTCAGTTTATACGAGAAAAATCTAAATGGTGAGAAAAAAAATTTATGTACATTTGTGCTTCTATAACTTGTAGTATTCACAACTCGATTTGAACAAAATTTAGATCAAGACTAGGACCGCAAACGAAGTGAACGTTCAACAAACAGACGAACAGTTCAGTGATAATCGACGTCACTTAATAAATGAACAGACACGAACAAGAAATTTTGTTTGTGTAGTTAAATAAACAAAGATGATAGTTAAATGAACAAAGATGAGCAGAGGTCGTGCCGTTCATTTAGGTTCGTAAATGTTTAGTAACATGTTCATTTATGTTCGTTCGTTTGTGTTCGATAGATCATTAGGGTTTCTAATGTTCATGTTATTTAAAGAATTCAAAATTTATGTTATTTAGAGACTTCAAAATTCCCACTAATGAACTGTTTAATAAATATTAGTGTATTGTATATTATTTGAAATTTAATATATGTTAACTTTTGTTCATTTCTGTTTATGAATTTTTTTTTATTTTATTTTTTTTTTATTTTTTACGTATTATATTAAAATATTTTCTTGTAAACAATCGACAAAAATATAAATTATTCATTAGCCTAAGTAAAAAAAATCATCATTTAGTACGGAAGTAACCAGTATTTTGGAGCTTGAAATTAGGTTTCTTCCTAAACATATTTAACATTTAGTGTATAATCATTTAGTACATTATAAGTAACCAAGCATATTTAGTTTGGTGCTAAATCAAATATTAAAAACTAATGTGGTTTGATTTATTTTATTTTATTTGTTTAGAAAATTATGAAAGTCTCACAAAGCTTAACTAATTACATTGTGTTACTACTAAATTGTTTATTTTTACTTTTGAACTGATTTTAACATCTAAAATTAATTTATATTGTTTAGCATATTTTTCATCTAAAAATAATAACCAAAACCATTAATAATAAAACTTAATAATCATTTGTCAAACATTGTAACAATTATAGTTTTAAACTTAGAGTGAAGGACCAAATTATTATAATATGTTAATTTGAGGTACACGATTTAAAAACATAGTATCATCATCATACTCAGTTAATCTCACCAATAGCAAAGCTAAGGTAGGATCTGAGAAGGGTAGGATGTAGACAGTCTTACCTCTACCACGTAGAAATAGAGAGGCTGCTTCCAGTGAGACCCTCAGCTCGATAGTGGTTTTGTATCAAGCCTTGGACATAAGGCACTAACACTTAGTAATCGGGACAAGCCCGATTGGTGCATGTAACCCCTTGTCTTTTGGCTATCAACGCCACCACATGATGCATGATTAACCATCCGTCGTTTAAACGTTATTTTCACGAAATTAGTAAAATAACGTTAAAGTTAGTGCAACTTTACTCCCCCCCCCCTCCCCGAGGGCCACACATATATATATTATATGCACACAGCCGTAAGCAAGACTATTAAAAACATAGTATAAATATATTAAATTAAATTTTGGTAGTTATATTAATCATCATAGTTGTATCGGAAATCATTAAGAATGCGTTTTATTAAACAATTAAATAAAAAGAAATAAATTAAAATAATTTTATTATTTTAAATATAAAATTAGAGACATGACGTGTTTTCTTTTGTCACTATATACATAGATATGAATATTCATGGTCAGTTTTTATATATGCCCCATATTCCCAAATTTTATGGTATCAATTATTTAGATAATAACAAATGACAAACCACTTTACAAGCAATATGAGTTAATGGATATTGCGTAGAGTGGTTAATGATGGTTTTTTTTTTATTGCTTTGCACATATCTCAATAGTTAACCACTTTTAACTCTATAATCCTCAAATGAAATCCAAATCCAATATTCATTTGCTAAAATTCAACCAAACTAGCAAATTAATTTGATTAAAAAAAAAATCATAGAAAATGGTAAGAGTAACTTTTGTTACGCGTAAAGATTTTACTGTGTACGTTTGTTTTATTTGATTAAAAAAACATTATTTTGTTACGAGTAATATTTTACTGTGTACGTTTGTTTGTTTTATCGGATAAAAAACATGAAAACAAAACATCTTACAGGGGTGAACACGGGATAATCCTGAGCAGAATGATGAGAAGCATGTCGTTGAACAGGCGAAACCGCGGCAGGAGGCAATCGAAGATGCGATGGGCTATTGCTATGTAACAGTGTAGCATGAAGTGCTCTGAGCTCCATTGCTTTAGCAATGGCAGCTTGTACCTCCCGTCGGCTCACCTCGCTTGTAGCGCGGTGTTCCGCGGGTTGAAATAGCTTTGATTGGTCAGGAGTTGTCATTTGTGATGCAGAGGAAACAGGGGAAAACAGAGGAAAACAGAGGAGGTGTGAATATTGTTAATAAGTGAGGGAATTAACGGTTGGATATGATTTACAAACGAGGAAGATCATGGGACCATATGATTGTTTGGAATTGAAGAGAGAGAATAAGATTTTTAGAGAGAATTTTGTCATTGTTATGAATGGAATAAATTGATGGGAGCATGTGAATTAGAAGAAGATGAGTGTTGTGTTTTTTTATGTATGTATGTGTTTGATAATTTTGATTGATTTTCTAGTGGTGGTGGATGGTGGAGTGAGATTTGAATTTACTATTTTGCCCTTTTGTTTTTGTCAACTTACCTGCTCCACTAAGGTTGCTTACAATTTTAAACCCGGTTTGGATCCGGAAGACATATGGAGGTGTATAGTTTAGATCCATGTGGATATTAGGATATGTATATGGTTTTTAAGTGAACTTGTGGTGGATAAATATTTTGGATGGGGGAGTATAGAATCTATAGATATTAACGATGTGTTCCCGAGTTTTATTTAAGGTAGGAAGAGAAAAGAAAGGAAAGTGAAAATGATTATTGTTTCGGAGTTTTTTTAAGGAGGGAAAAAAACGAAATAGAAGGATGTGGGTTCCAAAGTTTTTTTTTTTTTTTTTTTTAATGAAGGAAAAGAAGGGAAATAGAGAAAAAAGTAACTAATTTTCATCATTTCATATTTGAGAGATTTGGAGATAAATGAAAAGATGAAAAAAGAAGAAAAGATAAGAAAGGGAGGGAAGGATATAAACGCGACGATGGAGATCATGATTAGGTCGAGATGATGTAGAGGAGAGGGACAATGGAAGTAGCGCCAACGTACGAGACAACAAGATGTGGGTAGAAATGGATGGTGCGACAACAAACGTAGGTGATGGCTCTAGAATGGAAGAAGGGTCTAAATGTAATGATGGGAGGTTGATTTGTGAAGGTAGGGTTGGGGCTAGATGTGACATGACTCTTTTTGTAAATTAAACTCCTTTAAAGTATAAAAGGTTAATAAATATAAAAAGGTGTAAGTTTTATGGTCTAGACAAAGACTAAAAAGATGGTTATAAAGTACACACTCGTGAAAGAGGTGCAATGAATAACTATTTGTGATTTATCATCCCAAAATATGGTTTCTTTAAATATATTTTAATGGAAGTTAAAAGTTGAAACTTTTGAAAACTATACCATAAGATATGGATAAAATTAAAATTATATTAGTGTTTTAACTTTGGCTAGAAAAGCATCCATGGCTTTTGCATCTTCCCAATTCCCATTGAAATAATATAATTCCCATAGAGCATTGTTTTGTCAAACACAATAATATAATATAGCCTCCTTTTTGTTAATTGGAGTGGGTGGGTTTAGGGATATTGGAAATATATAATTAGGTACACTTTATTTTGATATAAGCATTATATTATTTACTTTTATTTAATTTAATACGCATCTGTCACGTGAAAAGGTTATAGAGTTTTATTAAATTCATACACAAGTTCTTAAATTGTGTGATATATTTTTTTACCTTTTTAATTTATTAAATGTTTGTAAAAAGTTCAAAAATTTAGCTATCAACTAATCGGCATATCCCATAGGTGATAAAATTTTAGCCGTTAAAAAAAAAAAAAACTAATCAGCATATCCCCGCTGATGCAACATGGTAATCAGTTAGAGAGAGAGAAAGTTTTAGAGAGAGAAAGTGTTTTTGTATTATGTTATCTTGTTATGAAAATACAAATACATCAAGAGTATATATAGACATACTAAGTGCTATACAGCTGTCATATCTATTAACCAACTCATAACTAACACAAACATAGTGCAAACCAGCTGTCATAAGTATCACTCTAATATGCCCCCTCAAGCTGAACGGGGCGAGGCAACGTGAAGCTTGACCCTAAGAGTGTCAAAACGAGCCGAAGACAACCCTTTGGTCAAGATATCTGCAAGCTGAGCCATAGTAGAAACATATCGAACCAAAAGAGATCCTGCAAGCACCATCTCTCGAATAAAATGCAAGTCAATCTCAATGTGTTTCGTGCGCTGATGAAACACAGGGTTGACTGCAAGATATGTAGCTCCAAGGTTGTCACACCAAATAGTAGGTGGACAAGATAAAGTAATACGTAGCTCAGATAACAAAGATCCAATCCATCTAATCTCAGCTGCAGTATGTGCTAAAGCCCGATACTCTGCCTCAGTACTCGATCGAGCAACAGTGTGTTGTTTCTTGGAACTCCAACTGATAAGGTTGGGTCCAAGAAAAACACAATAATCGGTAGTGGAACGACGATCATCAGGACAACCCGCCCAATCAGCATCTGAGTAACCATGAATATCAAATCGATCAGATCGCCGAATAGTCAAACCATGTGTAATAGTCCCTCGTAAGTATCGTAAAATGCGCTTAACAGCGCCCCAATGATGATCAGTAGGTGTCTGTAAAAACTGAGACACCTTACTAACCGCATAAGCAATCTCAGGTCTAGTCAAAACAACATACTGTAATGCCCCCACAGTACTCCGATACATAGTCGGATCATCCAAAGGAGTACCTGTATGACGCGATAACTGTCGACCAGATGAAACTGGGGTAGATAAAGGACGACACTCAGACATACCAGTCCGCTGCAGCAAATCAAGCAAGTAACGCTGCTGGGATAAATGTAACTCATCATCAGAAAAGGTCGCCTGAACACCCAAGAAGTAGGACAAAGTGCCTAAGTCCTTGAGTGCAAACTGAGAGTGTAACCGAGTAATCAAGTCTCTCACAAACACAGATGAACTCCCAGTGATAATAATATCATCCACATAAACCAAAACATAACATGTAATGCCATCACGATGGTACACAAACAAAGATGTATCTGAAATACACTGTGAAAACCCACTAGCGATAAGAGCCGAAGAAAGCTTGGAAAACCAAGCGCGAGGTGCCTGCTTCAGGCCATAAAGGGCCTTCTGCAGACGACATACATGCTGAGGATGAGATGAGTCAACAAAGCCAGGGGGTTGTGCCATATACACAGTCTCAGACAAATCCCCATGAAGAAAGGCATTGTTAACATCAACCTGCCGAATATCCCATCCTCTGGAAAAGGCAACAGAAAGAACTGTACGAATAGTAGTGGGTTTCACAACTGGACTAAAAGTCTCAGTGTAATCAACCCCCTCAGTCTGTAGAAAGCCCTTAGCAACAAGCCGGGCTTTATATCTACTCACAGTGCCATCAGGATTAGTCTTAATCCTGTAAACCCACTTGCAGCCAACAATGTTGGCATCAGTGGGAGCCGGAACCAGACACCAAGTCTGGTTGGCATAAAGAGCATCCATCTCAGCACGCATAGCATCCCACCAAACAGACCATCGCTGAGCCTGGTGAAAAGTAGTAGGCTCAGTGGTGGGAGCCGTAGAAGCAAGAAAAGTAACATGGTCAGGAAACTGGCGTGCCTGACGAGTATGATCCTGTGACCGAGTAGTCATCGGATGAGTGCGAGTGATGGGAGGAGGAGGAGGAGGTGGTGGTGGAGGAGGGGATGAAGATGAAGCAGTAGGAGAAAAAGGAGGAGAAAACGAAGGAGAAGATGAGGAAGTAGGGGGAGAAGAAGAAGGAATGGAAGTAGGAGAAGCAGAGGCAACGGAATAGGTAGGAGGAGGAATAAAGAAGATAGGAAGAGAATCAGAAACAGGAGGATCTGAAGATGAAGAAGAACCGGGAATATCAAAAACTGACTCATGAAAGGTAACATGACGAGAAGTATATGTGCGAGAAGATGTAGGATCATAACAAAGATAACCACTATAACTAGGAGCATAGCCAACAAATATACATGGTGTAGATTTGGGTGAGAGTTTATCCTCACGGGTATCACCCAGAAAAGGATAACACAAACACCCAAACGTACGAAGAATAGAATAATCAGGACGATAACCAAACAAGATCTCGTAAGGAGAAGAGAAATGAAGAACGGGTGTAGGAAGCCGGTTTATGAGAAACGCGGCTGTAGCAAAAGCATCATACCAAAAACTCACTGGTAGATGCGCATGAAACAACAAAGCACGAGCAACCTCAGAAAGATGACGGTTTTTCCTTTCCGCCACCCCATTTTGTTGAGGGGTGTAGGGACAGGAAATCCGATAAACAATACCTGACTCAGAAAGATACTGAGCCATCCGTCCTCGAGTAAGCTCAGGTGCACCATCGCACTGTAGATGTTTGATGGTGCAAGAAAACAAATTTTCAACCATAGGTCGAAAATGTCGAAAACAATCAATGGCCTGAGATCGGCAAGTCAAAGGATACATCCATGTAAATCTACTAAAATCATCTATGAATGTAATGAAATATCTATAACCAGACCTGGACAAAACAGGTGCTGGTCCCCAAATGTCACAATGAATCACATGCAAAGGGGTAATAGAATGCAACACAACAGAATCAAAAGGTAATCGACAAGCTTTAGACAAACTACAAGAATTACATGGCTTATTTGAAATTTTATTTTTCAAAGGTAAAGAAAGTCTAGACAAAATAGGATCCGAGGGATGTCCTAATCTAGAATGCCATGTCTCACGCGGTACAGAAAAGGTAGCCGTCAGTGAGTAAAGCTGTCGAGGACTAGCACGCATGTGGTGGAGGACCCGACCCGCAAGCGTCTGAAAAGACAAACCATAAAGTGAGAATATAACCGCAATAGGATGATCAACAACAAGCTGAGTGATCGAAAGTAAGTTCTTGGCTAAGCCAGGAACTACTAAAACATGACGAAGTAATAAAGTGCAAGTAGATAAACGAAGTAAAGCGGAACCGATATGAGTAATAGTAAGAGGTGTACCATCGCCTACAATGACCTGCTCAGAGCCAGTGTAGGGAACCGCATCAAAAACAGTAGACTCATCCATAGCCATATAAGCGGAAGCTCCAGAATCAGGAATCCAAGACTCAACGTCTTGACAAACACTAGCAAAATCGGCATGAAAACCAAAATGAGAATGAGACGGTGGTCGAGCACGAACCTCAGCATGTAATCCATAATGTGGTGGTGCTTGGGCCTTAGCCCAGCTAGAGAAATGGTCAGGCCCAAATTTGGGAACAGATGGGCCTGTAGACGATCCTGGATCTGAGGATGTAGGCCCAACATTAGAAGCTTGCCCAAATGAACTACTAAAACTTGCTGGATGTGGACCAGGCCCAAGAACACCTTTATCACTTGATCCATTAAATTGAGAACAAGGCCCAACATTGAAAGTCGGTCCACTACTCACATTACTAAAACCCGGTCCACCTGGTTCTCCATAAAAACAATATTGTGAACTATCTTCATCATTTACCCCTGAATTGAAAACCCTAGAACCATATGCAGCCATGTTTGCTGAATAACCGCCATAAGAACCACCTTGATTACCACCTTGAAATGACCGATTAACACCATTTCCACCATGAAAAACATTCGGCCGGCCTCTATTATTCCCAAAACGACCACGAGATGAAGAACCGCCATAATTTCTACCACGTCCGCGTCCAGAACCGTTTGAATCTGACGAAGAATACCGAAAATAACAAGTAGAAGCCTTATGTCCTGTTTTTGCACAAATTTGACATATGGTTCCAGAAGGTGAAGCTTGATGAGGGACAGGTATGGTACCTGTGGTGGCTGCCATAGCAACAATCGGAGGACTCGATGCTTGTCTTTGCAGAAGTCTAGCCTCATGAGTAAGTAATCGTGCCCTAAGTTGAGCAAATGATGGTGTAACATCACTATTTTCAATATTCATAACAAAGTTCTCATAATCTGGATTCAATCCTTGCAAGATTTGCATTACTAACATTCGATCTGTAACAGGATCTCCAATAGCATTCAGTGAATCAACTATCTCTTTGGCTTGGTTCAAGTACTCAGTAATGGTTTTTGTTTGTTGCTTCAGCAGATAAAATTGAGTACGAAATTGAGATTGTTTGGCAAGAGCGTGTTGAAGAAATGACTCGGTTATGGTTTTCCAGAGTTGTGATGCAGAGGTGGAGTTTCGAGCAAGATGCATAAACGAAGATGAAAGACTAGAAGTGATGAGAGCCATAACATATCCATCTGTTTGCTCCCAAGCAGTACGATCAGAAGTTCCAACATCAGGAACTGGAACATCTGAATTCAAATATGAAAGCAATCCGAGGGTTTTAAGAACAGTCAACAGTTGATGTTTCCAATTCAGGTAATTTGTGTCATCAAGCTTAATTGATAGAAAATTCACAATGTTAGGTAATGGATTATTATTGTTTGAATGATTTTCGGATGTAGCAGATGAGGTAGTAGAATCTGCCATGGCAGCAGCAGAAGAAATGGAGAAGAAACAGAAAGAAATGAAGAAAAGCAATGGAGAAGAAAAGATAAACAGGTTCAACAATGGAGGTTATCGAAGACTTAGAGGTAAGTCATCGAAACCCTAGAAATGTGGCTCTGATACCATGATGCAACATGGTAATCAGTTAGAGAGAGAGAAAGTTTTAGAGAGAGAAAGTGTTTTTGTATTATGTTATCTTGTTATGAAAATACAAATACATCAAGAGTATATATAGACATACTAAGTGCTATACAGCTGTCATATCTATTAACCAACTCATAACTAACACAAACATAGTGCAAACCAGCTGTCATAAGTATCACTCTAATACCCGCAATATTTAATTTTTATATAAAAGGTACATTGTGATTCTTAGACCGATGCCAAACTTACTTAGAAAAGATTAAGCTATGCACATTGTGTTTGAAACTCGAAGTGAAAAGCAAAAGAAAAATGAGTATAAAATACAATCAAGTACTTTGATTATTTTTTTGAATGGTTATTGAACGATGAATTACCTTTTTGTGATCATGATTATGTCAAAACTCATAAGTCAGATTGTAGATTTTAGTTTTACAGGCTACTACGATAAGGTATCTTATTTGTTTGACCAAACGGCACTTGAATTGAAAATTTGGGCACAAACTTAAGATACATCTACGCACCAATATATAATATATTGACACCGGTAGAAAAAGATTACAAGTTTATCACTGCATTAACATGATTGTGATGCTCTTCAAGATTACATAGGTTTATCCTGTTAACATATATTTTATATATTGATTAATCATTAATTTATTATTAGTGGGCAGAACTCATTGATTGAAACATTGGTTTCATGGCGTTATTAATATAACGCTTGGCTGATTTTGGAACACATAGCGCCCCTTGTAATGGTGTGGGGGGCGCTATGTTATGGTATCACGCCCAAAAAGCACCCCACTACACCCAGTCTTATATGTGTCATACCCTCAAATTCCACTTGTGGAATTTTTATCGCGAGACGCGTGACACACCAGAATTTAAGTCAACGGTCATAACAAATGACAACTATATGTAAAACAAATGTAACAAACCATGCAGTTTAAAAGTGTTAAGCAAATACAGTGGTAAACAAAATCGTTAGAATTTTTATATACTTTCGTTTTATCCATTTTTTACACGTATACGTACCTATATATAAAATACATGCGTATATACCTTTTATTAATATCAACATTTATAATTTATAAAGGTTTTATTTATTAATTTTTTTATAAACATTTACCAACTACTAATCACCTTCATTAACTATTTTTCACCCACTTCTAATTCTCAGCCACATTCTTTATTACCCCAACCCTCATCCTACTTATAAATACCAACCTCCACCACCTCTAATCTCTTACACCACTCTCAAATCATTTTCAAATCTCTAAATTCTCTCAAGGATTCTTCAATTCCTCAAATCCTCTAAAAAATCTCCAACTTTTAGTAATTCTCTCTTCATTTCTAATACATTATTCGTACATTATTCCTACTTTCTACCTTTTCCTTCTTCTTCCAACCACTTTGATGAACTTTTTGGACTTGCCTATTGTTTACCAAGGTATACATAAAGGGTAAATCACCATTTTGAAGTCCCAAGATTGGTTGTTTTTGCTTAAACTTCCTTCCATCTTTTATGAACTAAGTAATCTTACAAGTGAATGAAACCAAACCAAGTTCTCTAACAAATCTATGTTGGAAGGACTTGTGTTGATTTAAATGGAGTCATAAAGGACCAAGGTTCTTTCACTAAATAAGATTGCACCATACCTCATTTTGATACTTAGATAAATATAAGCATAATATATATACTTGTTTTCTTTTTATCCTAATAACTATATATCAAAGATTTGTGGATACATCCCTACCTTTCCTCTCTTGACCCACCTTGTGACTCGGAATTACTTCCACACAAGAATGGGAAAATCCCATGTCCAAGACTAATGCTTAAACTTATAAGCAAAGTAGTCAAGACATGAAATACTCAAAATCGGATTCACATTCCTAATCTAACTTTTAACCATCGGAATCACCTCTTTGGTGGTTTGTGTTTTGGTTCCAACCTCCTAATCTAACTTTCAACCATTCGAATCACCTCTTTGGTGGTTTGTGCCTTGGTTTTAACCTTCTAACAACCTTGACCATCCGAATCACCTCTTTGGTGGTTTGTGCTTTGGTTTTAACCTTCTAACAACCTTGACCATCCGAATCACCTCTTTGGTGGTTTGTGCTTTGGTCCGCCATTGGCGATGCATGGCATTCTTGACACTAGAACTCTTTCCTCTGAAACTTAACACTCCGTTATTCCTAATAGGATAATCGGAGCTCTACCAAATACTCCCAAGACTCTCATTCGCAAACCTATCAAACGCACCCAAAGGTGAGTTCATACTTGTCCCTTTTTTCGTTTTATCACTATTTGGGACTCAACTTACATTCTATCAAAAATCACACTAAAATCACTCTATGAATCTTTTAAGAACATAAACTCAATCTATTAATCATGATTATATGTTATACCATGCTATATGTCAATTACTAGATACAAATGCCTTAAGCATAACTCATTAACTTTGCAAGCCTACCATAACATGTATAGCGCTATAGGGGTAGCACGCCGCCCATTTTGTGGGTCATTGTTAAGTAATCTAATCGGCCTTTCACTTCGGTGATAGGATATGCTAGTGGTAATCTATGCTCACCAATGCTTTATGTGTTGACTGAGATTTTATACATGTTGCAAGAAATGCTTGATATGATGGTCCAAGAACTTAATTAGGACTGGATTTAGAAACACACTAATATAATTTTGTTGTTATGTTGTTGAAATTTCCTTTTATATGAACAAGATGTACCCCTTTTGATTATGTTATGAAATCAACTTATTTAAAAATCATATTGCCACAATTTAGTGTCATGATGTCTTTGAACAATCTATCACAAGTTGTGACTCGATGTATCCCGCTATCGGTTGGGGTGTGACAGATAGGTATCAGAGCCATGACTATAGGGAATTAGGAAAAATAGCTATTATTTGACCTAGGCTATAGTTAGGAATCCCCTATTGGACTCTTCCTTATTATCCTTAAAACCACTTGATTCTCCCTAATTTGCTTCTTCTATTATACTTTGGTCTATAAAAATTTACCTTCTTTTTGGTGGATTATGCACCACACGAAAACCCTCATATACCACAAATGAAAGAAACTCACCAAAATAGGAATGAAACCCTTACTTTGGTGATAACTTTCAATCAGCGTTATTTCTTTTGTGTTTTTGAAACTACACCAAGATAGGCGTGATTTCCTTACCTTGGTAGAAATTTCACAAACTCTCATTCTAGTGGAAAATTACCAATTGAATGTTGGAATTAATTTTCCTATCTCGTTGGTCAAGTGCAAAAACCACACTTAAGAAACGACACTGCTAAGATAGGAGTGAAATCCGCAACTTAACGACTAGTTTCAATCCTTGATTTTTCAATCTCTCCAAAGTCGCAAATTTACTAGTGACAAGGGACATGCAGTAATTGGAAGGGTGAATACCATTAACTGAAAGATTTAGCGATAGTATTTCTACCTATTAGGCCAAAGCATGTTCCTAAACTCAATGGTAAATTTGAATCACTTTGGGTTAGCCTTAGTTCCATTCCGGAACACTCCATGTTTTAATCAAAACCTCTTTTTATGCTATATTAATTTTGTTATGCATTTATGTAATTTTCATATTTTGTTTGAAATTGTATCAAAACCTTCTCATATTCGATCTCAATACTCGCGCTTCATGTTACTCTTGCAACCTCCAAACAATAATAATATTCGCAAACCAATACAAATTTAAAACTCATTCATTGTTACATGTTCATTTCTAACATGATTACATGCTATGCTTATGTGAACAACCTGAACTTATGTGTTTATGTGGACAACTTGAAACTACATGCATATACAACATAAATACTATGCCCTTATTGCCAAAAAAAAAAAAAAAATACTATTCCATAAAATATTATATTTTAGTTTTTAAATATTATTAATCAAGTTATTCGTTGTTAAAGAAAATAAATCTGATTCATTATAAAAAAATACCCTACAAAATTATGTTCCTACTTTATACATTAGTAGTAATTAATTTCTATAAAAGAAATTACATTTTTATATGTGTTATTTTTAATTAAATTGAAATTATCACATTTATAGCATTTAAATTCACATATATATATATATATGTATGTATATATTAAATAAATATTTTAGAGTATTGCAAAATTACTATGAATATTCCAGAATATATATGCATCAAAAATCTTTACTTCGTATATTTTTCATTCATATTATCGCATTTTACATTTTATTCTTATTTAAGTTACATTATACCAAATTAATTTCAAAAGGAATTAATAAACCAATTATTATTCTAAACCTTTAAACAATCGTTGGCATTTAATTTACAAAAATGCGTAATACAATTATTATTTTACATATGCCACATTTGATCCAAACCATATGATTCTCTTCTTAACATACTCAAAATTTTCAAACAAATATTTACCTATACTTCATAATCTCATTATCTCTCGTATTTTCTTGTTATGATTCTAAATATCCCCTGTATTTTTCAAAAAAAAAAAAAAACCATTTTGCTAAAAAATATGCACATAACTATTTTTGCTATGTGTGGTCTTCTTAATGTTTTCTAGTGTTAACAACCATGAAACCCAAGCCAAGCCATGTATGCGACTAGTATTCAAGACTTGCCATGGTGAGCTACGATGCTATACCACATACCCATAAGTCTATGACATTTGATTTTCGATAAAGTTTTGGAATTTGGAATGCTTAAGAAGTCCTTTACTTACCTAGTTTACAAATGTAAATTTCTTGACAAAATGTGAAACTTGATCTTCGCATACAGAGGTAATAATAAGAATCATAAGTTCTTTTTTTTTCTTTTCGCAAACATCTTTAAAAATTTTAAAATCAATCATTTCCATAAACTTGATTTCATGTCAACGATACCCACATATCTACAAATTTGCAAGTTTTAACGAGCTAAACTATTTACCAACAATATTTACATTTCCACAACCAGGTTTAAATTTCAACTATATTCTATATACATCATTCCCTACGAAATTTGAATACTTATCAACCAAACACTTCATTTCTTATTACCAATATTCCTTATCGTCATCCATTTCAATTATGTATGCCCTCCATTTCTACAATCAAGATTTACATATTTTTAATATCCTCCAACACATTCTACACCTCCATCTCCTACAAAGCATAGTTACTCCTTAATTACTCTTACCAAAGGGATGACTATTTCATTTTCAATAAACTAAAACATGGTTTCCCATCTGATTATCCGTACACCTTTATCTATGTACGATACAATCGGAACTACCTCTACATAGACGTTTACAATTGCATCTTAACACTTTTATAGATACATTTTCAATTTTAATACATTTATCTACCCAACAACTGGTAGATCTCTATATGATCGCTCGACAGTTAAGTACATTTATAGATATACCTTCTAAGATACAATTATACTTATAATACATTACTTGATATGTTTTGATACACATACGTCTTTTCATAAACTATGAAACCTGATACTTGAAATTCGATGCATATTCTATGCTACTTGCAAACTTGATCATTGAAACGTGTTTATCCATAAAGCCTAAGACTTGACTGTGCGTAATACTATATTTTCCATGATATTAAAAATTGGAGGAATGGAATTAAATAATCCCGACTTTCGGGGATTGAAAGAGAATAATCCCAACTTAAAAGTTGTAAACCAGTAGTCCCAACTTGTCTTGTATTTTATTCCATTGGGCCAAAACTAACTGAGGTTAACTCAGTTCGTTATCTGTTGACGTGGTAGTTCACATGGCAGCTAAGGTGGCAAAATCTGTCCCATTTGACAAAAGAGGTTGGCCCACAATGAAGATGTGTCCTTTTTGATCTTTATACCAAAAAAAAAAAAATAAATATATATGTTATACACACATACAATATATATACACACACATATACATAATGACAGAGAGAGAAAGAGATGAGAGAGAGTGGAACACCATCGCCGGTCATCTTCTCCGGTCACCCTTCATCACCGGTGATCGGTTCCGTCATCTCTCCGACAACAACAAACAAACCTCTCCGGGCCGGTTATCTTCTCCAACTGGTCACCGTCTAAAAACCATATCCCCTCTTTCCTTCTTCTTCACTTGCCACCCACAGCCAACAACCCACCATAACCACCACCTGTCAACACACCACCACCCACAGCCGCCACACCATCACGATCACATGTCACTGTAAATGTCGATTATAAATTCGAACGGAGCCCTAATTTGAAATGGGGAAGAAGACAGGGAAAAGCCCTAATTTTTTTGGGGGAAGAAGCCCTAATAATCATAAGGTGGGGGTGGCATGTGGGGGTGAATGGTGGTGGTCGGAGAAGCCCTAATAGTCATATGGTGGGGGTTGCGGGTGGTTGGTGAAAGGTTGGTAGGGGTGAATGGTGGGAATGAATGGTGGTGGTCGGACAGGTAGTTGGTGGTGGTAGCAGGTGGTTGGTGGTGATGGTTGTGGTGGTGGTGGGTGGTAGACAAAGAGAGAGAGAGAGACGGAGAGAGAGAGGGAGAGAGATGAAATATTGTGTATATGTGTGTATAGTATATATATAAATTTTGTTTCGTATAAAAATTAAAAAAAAACACATCTTTATTATGGGCCCACGTTTTTTTGCCAAATGGGTCAGATTTTGCCACCTCAGTTGCCACGTGGACTGCCACGTCAGCAGATAACTAACTGAGTTAACCTCAGTTAGTTTTGGCCCAATGGAATAAAATACAAGACAAGTTGGGACTGCTGGTTTACAACTTTCAAATTGGGATTATTGCCTTCCAATCCCCTATAGCTAGGATTATTTAATTTCATTTCCCTTAAAAATTTGATATTCCATCGTGCTTGTGATATTCTATAAACTTGATTTCCATGAATACCTATAATTTCTATGAAAGCATATTCCCCACAAATTTGAACTCGCTTATACCTAAAACTCAAAACATCCTAGCACTCATGTTGAATTTCCTTTAAACCTGAGAAAAGTAAACGATCCCTTGCTATTTCAATAATGCATAAACATTACTTCGTGGATTACACTTACAATAATTATAGGAATACATCTCGTTGGGATGTAGCCTTCAGACAACCAGTTTTTGTTGTAGCCCATACTTAAATTCATACGTGCTTATATTCATATACATGCTTTATTTTGTTAATACTTGCTTGTAATTACGATTCATTGGTAAATAAAATCGTTAGAATTTTATATACTTTCGTTTTATCCATTTTTACACGTATACGTACCTATATATAAAATATATGCATCTATACCTTTTATTAATATCAACATTTATAATTTATAAAGGTTTTATTTATTATTTTTTTATCAACATTTACCAACTACTAACCACATTCGTTAACTATTTTTCACTCACTTCTAACTCTCAACCACTTTTTTTTATTACCCCAACTCTCATCTTACTTATAAATACCAACCTCCACCACCTCTATTCTCTTACACCATTCTCAAATCACTTCCAAATCTCTAAATTCTCTCAAGTATTCTCTAATTCCTCAAATCCCCTAAAAAATCTCCAACTTTTACTAATTCTCTTTTCATTTTTAATACATTCTCCTTACATTTTTCTTACTTTCTACCATTTCCTTCTTCTTCTTCTTCTTCTTCTTCTTCTTCTTCTTCTTCTTCCAACCACTTGGATGGACTTCTTGGACTTACCTATTGTTTACCAAAGTATACGTAAAGGGTAAATCACCATTTTGAAGTCCCAAGATTGGTTGTTTTTTTAATTAAACTTTGTTCCATCTTTTATGAACTAAGTAATCTTACAAGTGAATGAAACCAAACCAAGTTCTCTAACAAGTCTATGTTGGAAGGACTTGTGTTAAGGTAAATGGAGTCATAAAGGACCAAGGTTCTTTCACTAAAGAAGATTGCACCATACCCCACTTTGATACTTAGTTAAATATAAGTATAATATATATAGTTGTTTTCTTTTCATCCTAATAACTATATATCAAAGGTTTGTGGATACATCCCTACCTTTCCCCTCTTGACCCACCTTGTGACTTGGAATTACTTCCACACAAGAATGGAAAAATCCCATGTCCAAGACTCATGCTTAAACTTATAAGCAAAGTAGTCATGACATGAAATACTCAAAATCGAATTCACTTTGCTCTGCGCATGGATCGCTACGCGGAAGCTTTAGAGTTAAGATGTTTTGTGGGTTAGGGTGCTTATCCGCGCCAGGGTTTGAGACCCTTTTCCCTTTAACGACTCACCGAGATTCTAACGTAGTTAAATATAGATTTAATTTATAATTTGGTTTGACAAGTAAGGAAATCCCTAAATTAGATAACACAATATTTAATGTACCATAAAATGGTTAGGATTAAAAACATAGTGAAAAAAAAGGAAGTTGTAGGAAGGGTCCGAACCCTATGATCTTAGTTTTTAGGTTTTTGATTTTTTGGACTTTTAGCTTGTAGTTTTTAGAGTTTGTATTATATTATTATGTCTTTTTGTTGCATTGTATCTTTTGTTTATTTTCATCGTTATGTCATATCTGCGATTTATTGTGTCTATTTTATTTGGCATTGTGTTATATATCGTGATCCATTTTGTTTTTTGTATCATTCTCACACTTTTCATTTTTGTTAGGGCTCAAGGGGTGCTCCTAGAATGAACTTTTTCTTTCACTGATTTTAACCAATTATGCACTGCCACGTTACTTAACTGATTTACTTCACTGAAACAGTTTTTTGTTGGCAGCACTCCACTTAGGGATGGCAATCAAACCCGAACCCAATGAGTAAACCCGAAACCCGACACATTTGGGACGGGTTTGGGGTCAAGTAATCGGGTATGGGTCCGGGTATGGGATTAATTTTTATTTTTTTCGTGGGTTTGGGACGGGTTTGGGATTTGATGATATACCCATTTACCCGAACCGATTACCCGATAAAGTATACCCGTTTACCCGATTTAATACCCGATGTAATTTTCCTATATATCTTTTAAAATATGTATTCATAATATATCTAATTGTCCATCTAGATAGTCATCTTCTTCAAAAAAACACCAATTATGTATGTATAATATGTGTTATCTATGTCTTTTAGTGTTTTTATATGATTTAACTATTTTATATTTATACATTGAAATCATTTACATACATATTTGATAATGCTAAATGTATTGGTTAGTAGTCACGCAATAGGTACCGACAGGTTTTTAGTCAGATATACCCATTGGATAAATTTTTAAAATTAACGGGTTTACCCGAAACTCGCGGGCCGCGGGTATACCCGATACCCGACGGGTAATTACCCGATATAAACCTGACGAGTTTTGGGACGGGTTTGGGACAAGCATTCCTAATCGGGTATGGGGTTGGGATTACCTAAACCCGTCCCAAACCCGACCCATTGCCATCCCTAACTCCACTGATTCTATTTTTTTGTCATTTAAATACAAATACAAACTTTTTTTTAATTCACACGGTTTATAAATTTTATCACCAAACCGTCAGACCGTGTTTATTTCTCAACCGTCTACACCAAACATGGTCAAAAAAATTTAATCCCATTTAAATCAGTCTTATCTAACCGTTAGAGAAATTCAATTTTTAGCATGTGATACGGTTGTGTTTTTTTGTATATAAACGACGGTGGTGAAAACACACTTGAACATCAACAATAACACTCACATCTTCAAACCTTCAAAATGACTCGTTGGACCGAAAACGAAGAAATGACTTTGGTTGTGTGCATTAAGAATGCACAAAACGACCCATCGTTGCAACGCCAACCCCGTAGGGGCTCGGGGGGCTCATGAGGTCGCCAAACAAGCTTCTGGGACCGTGTCTTGGCTGACTTCAAACAACAAGTCGGCGAAAGCGACCGCACAATTGAGAGCCTACAGAGAAAGTGGACCGATCTAAACAACAAATGTGATCGGTGGACCACGTGCTACGAGCGTACCATGAGCCGGCACCCAGGCATTGTGCCGAAGTTGGCTGTGGAGTTGACCCAGACGAGTTATGCGGCTCGTTACCGCGACAACTTTGAGCATCTCCAGGCTTGGCAACTCATGCGTCAACTCTAAGCTTTATCTTCTATGTTCAAACGTGGCACAAGCCATCAGCTTTTTAAACAGCCCTAGTTAATATTCATTTGCACATTCTCCTTAGTCCTTACTCTTAATAAATAAGAGGGGACGTGACGCCATCAGAATTGGTCACGGGTACCCCACTACCAGCACGGTAACACCGTCGCCACTCATGTTGGTAGTGGTCCCGTAAACCAAAATTTGGTTGTAATTATCAGGCTGGTACCCGTGAGTTTCTCTCTCCCCCTTTTTGTCTTTTTCTCTATTTTATTTCTAGTGAAGTGCTGAGTAAAGTGATGTGACAGTACAACATTAAGATTGATAGAAATTAGTAAAATTAAAAAAAACTTAGGGAAACATCTCGTCCCCCCTAACTTTTTTAACCGTGCAATAAAAAACTGACACAAGTGTGTAAAAAAGTTGGTTTAAAAAAAAATAAAAATAAACATGTTCTCTTCCAAAAATCCTCCTCTCATTGGTCAGAAAAATACAAAGCGGATAGCGATCCATAATATTACCACATCTAACAACCGTCCGATTAGATCCTAATCCAACGTCTCACCTCATCTCTCAAAACCTTCGAAATTATCAAACCTTATTCAAAATTTTAAATCCTTCCCGCTCATCAACTTAATAATCTTATTATAAATAACCAACCAAACAAACCATTATCTCAACTCACAAACAATCAATCAAACAAATATTAATCTCTTATTATTCGAAGTTATTATTAATGGCTCGTACCAAACAAACCGCCCGAAAATCAACTGGAGGCAAAGCCCCAAGAAAGCAACTGGCAACGAAAGCAGCCCGAAAATCGGCTCCAGCAACCGGAGGCGTGAAAAAGCCGCATCGGTTTAGGCCTGGAACCGTTGCACTAAGGGAAATTAGGAAGTATCAGAAGAGTACTGAGTTGTTGATAAGGAAGCTACCGTTTCAAAGACTGGTTAGGGAAATAGCTCAGGATTTTAAGACGGATTTGCGGTTTCAGAGCAGTGCGGTTGCTGCGCTTCAGGAGGCGTCTGAGGCGTACTTGGTTGGGTTGTTTGAGGATACGAATTTGTGTGCGATTCATGCGAAGAGGGTTACGATTATGCCTAAGGATATGCAGCTTGCTAGGAGGATTAGAGGGGAGAGAGCTTAGGTTGTTGTTAGGTGTTTATTTAGTGTTTGGTTTGATGTTTTTTTTTTTAATGAATGGTTCACTTCTTGTGAAGTTGTTATGTTAGATGTGTTGATGTTTTTATTGTGTTTTGTTTAATGAAAGTTTATGGTTGTTAGATCTGTCCCAAACTATGTTAGTTTTTTCATTTTTCACAATTTGCCCTAAGTTATTTTAGTTTTCTTAATTTTCTCAATTTGTCCCACATTTTGTTAAATTTTTAGTAATTTGAATGTTATATTTTTTAATTAAAACGTTTTATGTTAATAAGAAGTTGCTCACATCTAATTTATTTGATTTTTTTTTATTTTAATTTTTTTCTGTAGTGGAGAAGGAATATAGCGCCCCCTCTCATTTTTTATTGGTTGGAATTTAGTGACACACCCCCAACAAAAATTGGCGTTATAAATATAGTGCCCCATAAAGCCCCTCTTGTAATGGTGTTTGGGCGCTATTTTTCAATTTTAAGCCCAAATAACGCCCCACTACACATGGTCTTGTTTGTTATAAACTGATTGGTATCGAACATTGTATCTATCAATCAATTTAAATAGAAGTAGTATGTAATGTAACGCAGACAATATATTAGCATGAGGTTATAATACTGTAACAGAATGTTTGAACCTACTAGACCACATTCCAAACTCCAATGGGCATTCATGTTTGATCTTTAATCTCATTCTATCATATAACTATAGGACTATGTACACGGATGGTCCCTGTAGAAATTAAGTGATAGCTAACATACCCTTTAATAAGGGTGTTTTGATTTAACTAAAAATATTTATATATATATATATATATATATATATATATATATATTTTTTTTTGATTTGATAACTTTTTTTTTTTGTAATATATATAAAAACAAGTTACATTTAGATGGTGGATAAGCGAGCAACAAGTTGTGTTACTATCCCCTTTTGAATCGTAAAGCATATCCTAGTAAACACAAACCTTTGGTTCTTAGAGTTCTGCGAGTCACTGTGGACCACCTTATGCACTTGTTTCAGAAAACGCACTGCCTCAAGGGCTAGCGATCCAAATGTGTCAAAAGCAAACGACAGGAACACATGCTGATTTTCTAAACAGACTGCTTCGTGCTTAGCGACATTCCTAGCTTCTGCCCTCGAAACTGTTTGCCCCGGTATAAAGTCGTTGTCTCGCAAACCAACCAAGAGGGAAACCCCTGTAAGGTCAACACATCCATGCTTGCCGCCAACCCATCCAAACACAATAATGGACGTAATGGGGGGGACTGTAAATGGACGTCACCTCCGATTTGTGGTAATAGGCGTTAAGGGGGTAACGCGTGTGGCGTATCCAACAACAATTTCCATGGGGTTTGACAATACATAAAAGCGTCATTGTTCAATTGTTTGACAATGCATGCTTGCCCCAACCCAGCCAAACACAAGAATGGACGTAATGGGGGACTGTAAATGGATGTCACCTCCGATTCGTGGTAATAGGCGTTAAGGGGTTAACGCCTATGGCATATCCAACAACAATTTTCATGGGGTTTCTTTCTTAGATTTTTATTGTTTTTTTTTTTCAAAAATTTCCACTAAACTTTTCATTTTTTTTCCAAATCAAAAGAGTTCCTGGGTTCAGGAACCCGCCTAAAGTTGTGACTTTATCCTTTTTAGTGCTGTCTATAATGATATCTGAATAAAAAAAACTTAGGAATTCTTGACGATATCAAGCCGGTACAACCTGTTCTTCCTGAATACCCTGATTCAAGGCCAAAGAATCTCCTGCCGCTAACTCCTACCTTGTGGCGTCCTCCTTTAAACTTCATGTTTTGATGTTCAACACTATATATCGGTGATGTGGTATGAGGCGACACCACACAATTGGTCTAAAAGTGTCATTGTTCAATAGGTGTTCTTGAATTGTTTGACAATACATAAAACCAATTTCATTAAATGCACATAATTATTACTAATAGAGAAATTGACAAGAAATATAACCAAAGATGGATAACTAAATGATGCGGTGAAAATTTATGGGCATTATCATAGAGATGAAAGTTGTCATATATATAGGAATTACTGTTGGTAAAAAATGTTGTCATATAGGAATTAAATTTTCATCTCATGTCTATCATAGAGATGACAATTTAACTCCCGCAAGTCACAAGTATAAAATTCCTAAAGAGTTTATATAAAAAAGTTGTGATATAGGAATTACTATTGGTAAAAAATGAGTTTTCTTTTGCATTATACATTTTTGTGCTTTTAATTTGTAAACTATATTTGTGAGAAAAATGATAACTTGTTGGTGTTTAGTGTGTAGACGAGTTGGAAAAAAATTTCTTGATCATTGTCGTAGATGAATCTGATCTATAAGTTTTTTTTTTGTTTTTATAGGCCCCTCGCCCAATTTACAGCCCCTTCCTATCACCGTCTTAATTCTTTGCTCCTAAAAAAAGCCATATCTATATTATCTATATCTATATTTAATTTGGAGTTTTTTTTGTTTTTGCTAATTTGGGTGCATAATTTCAAGATGGTTACAAAAAACATGCATGAGGTACCTTTACAATAAGTATTAACGGATTTACATAAATCAGAATTTCAAGATGGGTGCAGAATTTCAAGATGGTTACAAAAAAAAATGTATGAGGTACTCTTTGACCTGATTTCTAATTTGTTGACTTCTTTTTTTCTTTTACACATTTGATTTCATATCTAAAGCTGCAAAACTTTTGTATTTCATGTTTTTATTTAGTTGCTTGCTGTGAAGAAGTTGGGACAAAAAGGTAATCAGTCGACAAAAGGAGGAAGAGTTTATTGATCTTATTAATGATTTGATAAAATTCGGCATGCGAATGTTGTTGAACTCATGGGTTACTTGTTCTGAGCATGGTCAACGATTATTAATTTACGAGTATTGCGGCGGTTGGGCCCTCTAGGATGCGTTACACGTGGATGATGATTATAAAAGCATATTTTCATGAAGTATACGCATAAGATTGGCAAAGGAATTCTCTTGCAACCAGCAGGTTTGATACCTAGATTTACTTGCTAATATCAATGTGAATTATTTGATTATTCGTTTGTTGTATGATTTTTTATACCTTTTATAGTAGTTGATGATTGTCTTGTGCTAAGTGATGCTATTAATTTCTATTTTTTGATTCGCCAACCCGGTGTGCATATATTTGTAGTTTCTATAAAATTTAATGAACTCTCACAATCTCACTTTCATGTGGTGTCTTAGCATAACTAGAATAATCATATTTCCTATTTTCGTTTTTATTATTTGGTGATTTTTATTGGCTATCTGAATCTAAGATGACAAAAAAAAAGGAACTATGGCACCAAGCAGTGGAAATCAATCTCTAGATGATACTAATATTTTTGCCACTATAATTATCTACAAAGTTTTATGTGGTTTGTTATGCTAATATTTTTGATACTATATTTTATTGAATAAAGTAAAATGTCGTAAACCCAGGTTATGGTTCGTAATCAACATATATAATATAAATCGAGACACCCGCCGCAACGCGCGGACATTCCTTCTAGTACATTATAAAGGAGGAGTGATGTGCAACAAGGTAATTTGCATTTCCGTACAACTTAACAAGCAACATGTACAACATATTTAAGCAAGAAATTTAAGGGTATTATGGGCATAATTGAGACAATTAAGACACTTAAGAGGGTAATATAGGCATTTCATCCACCTCATCCTTTACAATATCAAAAGACTTTTACAATACTACCCTCCTTCTTCCATCCATACCCTTCAATCGTTTGCCTTCTTCCTTCATCAATATAGATCATTAACCTCTTGTCCCTTCAAGTTCCGTAACCTTAAGGATCAAATTGAATGAGATTGATTGTGAAATTCAAGTCCTCCTCTTATAACATTCAATTGAAGGCTTACATGAACTATCTTGCCTTCAAAAAAATGCTTGTAAGAACTATTACTTATTTTACTATTTGCATTTTCTTTGTTTGTTGAACAAAGTTTGCAATGTTTTATATTGTTTTTTTATTTATGCACCTAGATTTGGACAAGCACATTGCAACAAACAATTTTGACTGCAAATCAAATTGCTGGATTCCCCAAGGTTAGTTTTACATGTCACATAAATTGCTTCTTTGATCACTTATCATTTGTAAAATTTGTGTACTTTCTTTACGTTATAGATACAATGGCGTGCACTTGATGAGATAAATGTTGGTGTATGTGACGGTATGACGTATGAAGAAATAAAGAAGAACATGCCTTAAGAATACGAGTATGTTAAATATGAAATATTCGATTTTTTTTTGTAAATTTATACCTTTCCATTCAATGGTCTTTTTTTTAAAGGTCAAGGAAGAAAGACAAACTTAGGTATCGATATCCTCGTGGAGAGTCGGATCTCGATGTGATACAAAGGTACTGAATTCAAATACAAGGAAAAATCTCTGTTGAAAATATAGAAAGTAAATAATTAAAGTTTTGGTATTTTAAGCAACGTCAAAAGTTTGCAGTTGTGCATATAACAGGTTGAAGCCGGTTATTATTGAGTTAGAACGACAACGCTCGCCTGTTGTAGTCGTATCTCACCAGGTAAGACAAGGCAACCACAAAATTTTACCTCCACAAATGGGTAAAAAAAACTAAAAATAAAACAGGTTAAACGTGTTTGTAAAGTGTATTTTAATACATGTTTATGTATCAATATAGCTTTTGAATAATATTTAGGGCATTAGTTTTTTATTAACATTTTAAAAACAAATGAACATTATTTTTGGTGGGCGTGACCCAAACCGTATGTAAATTACCTGTTACCTAACTCATCCATTGAAAGATTTGTGCAATGCAAACATGGGTTTAATGGATTTGTGCATTGCAGGCTGTTCTAAGAGCTTTATATGCATATTTTGCTGATAGGCCATTGAAAGAAATTTCACACATAGAGGTAAACAACAAAACATTAGATCAATCTTTTCGGTCTTTTAATCTTTGAAAACACGTTAACACGTTTGAATATCGGGAATTTCATATGCCACTTCATAGGAAGTTCTGGTACCGAAAAAAGATACTGACTATATTTTTCTCGCGTAACGAACCCGCTGCAACGCGCAGGAATTACCACTAGTTATTACTAATAGAGAAATTGACAAGAAATATAACCAAAGATGGATAACTAAATGATGCGGTACGTGAAAATTTATGGGCATTATCATAGAGATGAAAGTTGTCATATATATAGGAATTACTGTTGGTAAAAAATGTTGTCATATAGGAATTAAATTTTCATCTCATGTCTATCATAGAGATGACAATTTAACTCCCGCAAGTCACAAGTATAAAATTCCTAAAGAGTTTATATAAAAAAGTTGTGATATAGGAATTACTATTGGTAAAAAATGAGTTTTCTTTTGCATTATACATTTTTGTGCTTTTAATTTGTAAACTATATTTGTGAGAAAAATGATAACTTGTTGGTGTTTAGTGTGTAGACGAGTTGGAAAAAAATTTCTTGATCATTGTCGTAGACGAATCTGATCTATAAGAAAATCCGTTATGTGTTACCGGATCAATAACAATAAACATATATTTTATGAGATTAATTTATCTTTTACATGAAGTGTAATAGGTCTATAGAGGTAGGGGTGCGCAAATGTCGGTTCGGTTTGGTTTCCCCCCTCACCGAAACCATAACCGATGGCCCGGTTATAAGAAAAGACTTAACCATAATCGAATCGATAATCGCTTCTGGTTAAGTTAATCCTCTATTATGGGTCAGTTTCGAGCATTGTTCGACTGATACAAAAGCGTTTTTTTTCTTTTTTTTTTGTCGTAGTGTTCCAGGTGTGTTTTAGGTGAAAGTCGTTCGGTTATGCAGTTTCAAAATTGAAAGTTCGGTTATGTAGGGAAATACGTGAAGATATGGTGGAAATATTTAATATGCTTGGTTAATGTTCGGTTTCGGTTAATCAAGGGTACAAAATCAATGACTCGGTTATGGAGATGCACCTAACCTTTTGATAATGACTCACCTAATTTTTTTTGAACGGCCAACTAAAGAATCACAGGGTACTCTCATACGCGGCCCCCATTGGCAAATGGAGCCCACAGACTTGGAGCCGAACTCACGAGCCTCACGGCGGCCCAACCCGCACGCACGAGAGCCCCTAGCCCACCCGTGTGCCAGTTTCAGGGAAAATCCGGCCCGCAAACCCGCCCGAAAGCACGACGGTAGCGAACCAGTAAAACCTGGCTGGCTCAGGAGTCGAACCCATGACCACAAGGGTCAAGTGTCTCTCCCTCATCACCTGATATCACTTCACCACAAGGGTGGGTGGTTTATCTTTTTTTTTTTTTTTTTTTTTTGAACGGTGGGTGGTTTATCTGATTTAAGTATTAATCTCTCTCTCTCTCTCTCTCTCTATATATATATATATATATATATATATATATATATAAGAAAACGTATATGCTGACGTGGCGTGCTATGGAGGCCTCAACCTCCCATTGAGAGTGCCACGTGGCATCATAATTGAAAGATTTTAGTGTTTTTAAACTATTTCCTTTTTTAATTAAAAAAAAAAGATAAACATAAAACCCTAAATTAAATTGAGTTATTTTAGGAAAAAAAGAATTTAAAAGTAAATTTAAAATTTTCTCTCTCATGTTTCCTCCCATAATTTTTAAACGTTTATATCTTTTATATACGAGATTTTTTAAAGAAAAAAATTACACCAAATTAACGAGCGTTTTATTATCTTTCCAACGAGTACCATAGTCCTATATAAAAAACGAAGAAAAATCGACTATTTTTTTGTGGGGTTTTGTTCATACAGGAAAAAAACACACAAAGTGTTCATGTTATTCATTAATCATGTTTTTTCCTTTAAATCAGGTTCTTATCTACGATGTTGAAAATCAGCCCAATCGCCATGTTATCATTGGAATTTTACTAGGTATACTTAATCAAGAGAAGTTAGGAGAAAGAATCGCGTAATACTGCAACACATGGTGTCACCTTATAGCAAGGTTATTTTTTTATTTATTTAATTACAACAGTAATATTTATTACTATTAGTATTAGTATTATTAGAATGGTTATATTTTCAACCCCGGGACACTCCCGGAAAGAATTTATAGTTGCTGACGTGGCGTTCAATGGTGGTCTCAACCATCTCTTGATTATGCCACGTGACATAATGAGATGCAATGATTACAACTTCCAACTTAAGTGTTTGTTTAGTTGATTAGGTTAGGAATTATAAGAGCCATTAGAATGTGAGAAATTAGAGAGATGTAATGAGTTTTTTAATAGTTGCAGCTTACATAAGTGATTCTTTAGATGATTACTGATTAGGTTTTAGATTAGGGAATATGAGTTATTACTGATTATAATACTGTGAACATGCAATGATTGAGAGATTTTGTGGTTAGTTAACTTGAGCCATTTATAATAGGTTATCACGTAAAATTAGATTTTCAACCCCGGGACCCTCCCGAGGTAATCATCTAGTTTACAATATTTTGTTTTTATATTAACTCGTAAGATATAACGAGTCTAAAATTAGAATATTACTAGTGTCAATTATCAATATAAACAAATAAGAGGTAACAAATAGTAATTGGGATTATCAATGGAGCAAAGCATATACCGCCGGTCTCAAAACATGCCAATATGCCATCAACTCAGCCAACTCGTTCGATCCAAGCCTCAAGCCTGATTAGGACTCTATCGACGTCTCCTTCAATACGAGTGATACAAAATCTTGTGGACTATGTAAAGAATGACGTCGTCATGTACATGTGATCACATGATCTCGTCCACAAGATTGGCGATTTGGAGCATGCTAGCCCATTCTTCAACTTTTTGATTTCTTACCAAACCTTCCATCGACACGTCGAGGAGTTTCTGAATCGGACACCACTTATTTTGTCAAGTACAAATTCACTTTCTCATGAACTTGATTAATCCATGTTCATATAATATGATTTGTGAAAAAATCAAAGAAGATGATCTGGAAACTATGACAAAATTTTGGATGATATTAGTAAAAGTCATTTTATAGTTATGCTAAATGTTAATCTACGGTTGCATACAATTGTTATTGCATCTGATTCTCTTTGCCTCAACGGTTGCAAATGTCTTTGGGATTAATAATCATTTGGTATCCATTAAAGGAGTAAAGGACCATATTTTTCACTTACGTATCACCTAGAACAAATGTAGTGAAACAATTGATCCACGCCCTCCACTTCAAATGAAAGAATTTGATTGGTCCCCTTAATAATTGTGCTAATCACACCGTGCAATTTTCCACACCAAAATCGATTCAAGGAAATCACGACCGGAGGGTGGGGGGGGGGGGGGGGTGGGCCGCGTTATGGGGCGTTAATGCCCCCTTCTACGCCCAAAACCAGCATCACTACACCTGGTCTAATGCATATTCAACGGGTAATATTCAATACATAGGTGAGTTTGGCTCGCGTATAAATAGTTCTTTTTCTTGGTTGTGTTTAATGTTTTTTCAAGTAAAAAAACCCAAAACATCATTCTTCATAAATCCAAAACACAATAGTTGCATGTAATTTCTTAATTCTTCTCACAAAAACCATTTTTTTCTAAAAGATTCTTTATCTATCACTTTAATAACTTAACTTAAACAGAGGCGTAGTTTTTAAGGGGCGGGGAGGGGCGACCGTCCCCCCCCCCCCCCCCCCCCCCCCCCGAATTTTCGCTCAAAAGTTCTGATTATATAATATTCGTATAGAAATTTTTTGGTATATAAGGTTTCGACCCTCCGAAACTGGTTTTCGACCCCCCAAAACTAGTAAATTCCGACCCCCGAAGTTTTGGGTCAAGCTTCGCCACTGAACTTAAATATATTCGGAGAAATACTATTTTGTATTTATGTTTTTTTTTTCCTCAATGACCATGCTTCCACACGTGAATACTAAAACAATTTGAATGTCTTGTTAGAATTTGATTTGGTTTATGCCGACTCCCGATTCCCTTTTCACAAATAAAATAACAAAATATGTTTTAAGTTTAATGTTTATAATTTAAAAATTTGCACAAATTACAAATGGCCTGCTGCGTGTCTCCGGGCGCTCCCTAGGGAGTTTTCGGACCATTGTCCTTTGCTTGTTACGGTGGTAGATGCTAATTTTGGGCCTAGACCCTTTAGATGGTTTAATTCTTGGCTCAGTAGGGATGATTGTGAGAGCCTGGTGATTAATGCATTTGAAGAGTGTAACTTTCACGGCAGGCCAGATGAGGTTATTTACGCAAAATTAAGGCATGTTAAAAATTGTCTCAAAAGTTGGTGGAAAAATGTATTGAAAAAAGAGGGAGAGGATATGATTAAATTGAAGGAGGACCTGGAGGAAATTGAGGTGGCTTTAGAGACGAGACAGTTGGAAGAAGAGGAGGTTTGGGTGATGGAAGAGTGTAGAAAAGAGATAGATTTTTTAAACCTTTGTAAAAATAAGGATTTGAAACAAAAATCTAGGGTGAAGTGGGCTATAGATGGGGATGAGAATTCTGCGTTCTTTCATGGTATTGTGAATGGGAGAAAGGCTTCTAATGCCATTCCGGGCATCAAGATTCATGGTGATTGGGTGTCTAAACCAAATTTAGTAAAAAAGGAGGTCTTAAGACACTTTAGAAATCACTTTTCGGAGGAGGTAGAGTATCGGCCGATTGTGGTTTGTGATAATATGAAGCGGCTGCAAAGGGTTTGTGCGGATACATTAATTAGGAGATTTTCTAGAGACGAGATCAAGGAGGCGGTTTTTGATTGTGGATCGGATAGAGCCCCAGGTCCTGATGGTTTTAATTTTAGGTTCGTGAAATTTTTTTGGAATTTTTTGGAAGATGATTTTGTTCGGTTGTTTGATTGGTTTTATGATAATGGTACTATTAGTAGAGGGTGCAGTTCGTCTTTTATTACTTTGATTCCTAAATCTAAGGTTCCGGTGGGTCTTAAAGATTATAGACCAATCAACTTAGTTGGAATCATTAGTAAGGTGATTTCTAAGGTGTTAGCCGGTAGAATGAAGATTGCTTTGAATGGGGTGATTTCGGGTACTCAGTCCGCGTTTCTCAGTGGAAGATTTATTTTGGATGGGCCTCTAATGATTAATGAGACTTTAGGTTGGATTAAAAAGGTGGGAAAGAAAGCGTTTTTACTAAAGTTGGATTTCGAAAAGGCATACGACAATGTTAACTGGGTTTTTTTATTGTCCACTCTAGAGCAGATGGGTTTCCCGGGTATTTGGTGTAAATGGGTGAAGGGTATTTTAGAGTCTGCTAGATCGGCAGTTTTGGTTAATGGGGCCCCTACTTTTGAGTTCCAATGTAAGAAAGGTGTGCGCCAGGGAGATCCTTTGTCACCTTTTCTTTTTTTAGTGGTTATGGAGGTGCTTAATTGCTTGTTAGAAAAGGCAGTTGGGTTGGGGGAGATAAAAGGTATTGAGTTTGGAGGCGAGTCAAAAGTGTTATCTCATCTCTTTTATGCTGACGATGCTCTGATTGTTGGTGAGTGGTCTAAAGATAACTTAGAAAATGTGGCGAGAGTTCTGCGGGTGTTTTATGTGTGTTCGGGCCTCAAAAATAATTTTCATAAATCATATATTTATGGGGTTGGTGTTGGGGACTCGGAGGTGGTTACTTTCGCTGAGCTGATGGGATGTAGAGTGGGGGTTTTACCTTTTGAGTATCTTGGCATTCGGGTTGGGGCTAATATGAACCGGGTTGCTCATTGGAACCCGGTCATTGATACGGTGAGAAGTAGATTATCTTCTTGGAAGGCGAAGACATTGTCTATGGGGGGGGGCGGCTAACTTTGATTAAGTCGGTCTTATCGAGCTTGCCTATATATTATTTGTCTCTGTATAAAGCTCCGACTTTAGTATTGGAGCAATTAGAAAAACTTATGCGCGACTTTCTTTGGTCCGGTACAGAGGAGGTTAGAAAGTTGCACTGGGTGGCTTGGGAGGTGGTTACCACTCCTAAAAAAGAGGGGGGTTGGGGTGTTTCGAAACTGGCTTTGGTCAACTTAGCTTTAATAGCTAAGTGGGCTTGGAGATTTGTTGTGGAAGACGGGGCGATTTGGAGACATACTATAGAAGCGATTCATGGTGGTAGAGGTCTATGGAACTTTCTTCCGATTAATAGAGGTATCCCGGGGTGTTGGAAGTCGATTGTTAATATGGTGGCAGCTACTCGTATTCAGGATAGATCTTTTTTTCAATTGATTAAAGGGGAGGTTGGTAATGGCGTGGGTATTCGGTTCTGGTATGACACTTGGTTAGGTGATACGCCTTTAAAAATTAGGTGGCCTTGTCTTTATAAGTTGGAGAAAATCAAAAGCTGCAAAGTGTGTGATAGGCTGAGTCAGAATGCTGATGGAAACAGTTTTTCGGGAGTTTGGAGGAGACAGCCGAGTACCGTGGAAGAGTTGTCAGAGGTTCAAGATTTATTACGTTTGATTTGTGACTTTTGCAGGTCTGATTCAGGAGATCGCTGGATATGGAATGGAGATAACAAGAACACGTTCTCTGTAGCTGGTTTCAAGAAATTGGTGAACGGGTTTGGCAGTGGGATTAATTTGTCTTCAAATTTTAAATGGGAGCCATGGATTCCCATAAAAGTTAATCTTTTTTCTTGGAGGGCCGCTAGAGATAGGATTCCTACTAGGGTGGCCTTGATGCATAGAAGAGTAAATATTCCTGATTTGGTATGTCCGATGTGTTCTATGGAGACTGAAGACGTTAATCATCTTATGGTTCGCTGCGCCTTTGCATATGGTGTGTGGAGTATTGTTTGTAATTGGTGCAAGTTAGCGCCATTTTTCGCTTATGACTTTGATGATATTCTTTCGTTATATAATAATGTGCATGCCGGGAAGTGGAGAAAGAAGATTGTTAGAGGTATTATTATGATTACAGCTTGGGCGATTTGGAATGGTAGGAATGCGAAGATTTTCAACAATAAGGAAGTCAAGGTCAGGGATGTAGTGGCCGAGGTCAAATCAAAGGCGTTTTTATGGCTCAAATATAGGTCGAAATGTAAAGATTTAGTTTGGAAGGATTGGGCTATTTATCCATTGTACATGTGTGTATAGTTTTGGCGGTTCTTGTTTTTTGAGTGCTTGCCGTTTTTAATGAAAGTTTATGTTAAAAAAAAAAACTAGAATTTTTTAACGGTTCATTTAGTTTCTTTAAGTTGCACAACTATGAAATTCTAAGAGGGTGTTTGGGATTGCGTTTTGAATATGATTTTTAGATTATTGTGTTTTGAAAGCCCAGATAATCAGTTTTTAGTGTTGTGGATTGAGTTTTGAAAATGCAGATAAACAGTTTTTTAGGCTACCAAAACACAATAATCTGTAAGCAGCTTCACCCCTGTTTTTTCAAAACGCATAATCTAATTTAAATAATTAATCCCAAACACCCCCTAAATATGCCAACCATTAAACTATCAAATCAAAATATTTGCAACCTATAACCTATAGGTCATGGACAAACTAACATTGGATCTGCACGAAACCTACCCCCACACCATTTGCAACTCATAGATCATGGACAAACTCAACATTAGCTCTGTGCATCTTCTCTCTTCTTCCAAGTCACAACTAAGGACACCCCATACTATTTAACAATTACATTGTAATCCCTATATTATTTGATACGTAACAAGGACTCATACACGTTTTCACTCCTTGCCGTCTCTCTTTAGCATCTCGAAAATCCCCAAAATTAGAACTCTAGCTACTTTTATTCATTTTGTTCTAGACGTCTATTGACAATCAAATCAATAAATTATTTCAACTCTTTTTGAAACATTATTTGATTTTTAAAATTTCTTTATTATATTATAAAAAAACATTTTTGTTTTCATTTTTTAGAGAACGTTTTTAACCCAAAGCCTTTATTTATAGTTTTTTTAAACGTTTTGTTTTTTGTTTGAGTTAATTGTAATTTTTGTCCATGAGTTTTGCCTAAACTAACAGGTTCAGCACGTATATAAAACCATGAGTACATGTGGTTTGTCTAGCTAACACTTTACGTCCCTGAAACTAACAACCGTTAAGTTTTCTGTTAGTTTATGGGTAAAATAAATAATATACCCTTTAATCTTCTGTAAAATGACTATTATACCCCCATCTTATTCCCCCATCATCTTCTTCTCCACCCACCCACCCACCCACCACCACCACCACCACCACCACCATATCCACCGCCATCCTCCCATTCCTCACCATCTCCTTTCTCCTCCTGTAACACCACCATCTCCATCACTTCCGTACAACTATCATCAACACCCATCCTATACACCATCACGAGCATCATCTTCCGAATAACAACCACGACTGTACCATCCTTATTGACTCTGCAATCCTTGTAGTCTAGACCAACCCCTCGTCATCTGTGCCTTACCTAGAACAACAACCACCACGGTCACCTATACCACCAACATCATCATCATCTCCATTGCTCGTCCTGTACCCTCAGGTTCTGTTCAACATGATCAACCACAATCCATACTCTTCCATTATATAGTTACGGTCAAGGAACAGGGTTCTGGGTGTATACCTGGTCGTTCGAATCTCAACCGGAACCCACTGCCGCCGCTAGTCGTCCACCTCCTTATGGCAGAACTGGCCGGTCGAGTGTCCTTCCTTTTCCCCGTCTTTCTCTCTCCTCTGACACTTTCTCTCTCCTCGACTCTTTCTCTCTTATCGGTGTTCTCTCACTCTCTCTCTCTCTCTCTCTCTCGCTAGATCTTAAGATGGCTGGGTGGTTTGTGGTTGTGTTGTCGAGGGGTGGAGCCACCGAGACTCCGCCGCTGGCGATGGCCGAATATCTTTCATCTCCTTCTTCCTCTTTCATTGGTCTCTCTCTTGGAGAACAAATGGGCGAGAAAGTGCAACAATTGGGGATAAAGATTAGTGTTTTCATGATGTTGTGAAGTTAATAAGGTGTGGAGTTGTTGGTATTGTAAAAGATGGAGATGTGGTTGAGAAGATGGTGGGTGTGAAGAAGCTGGAAACAACCATTGATGGCCCGTGGTTGTGGTTGGTGGTGATGGAGTTACACTTGTGGTGTATGGTGGAAGAGTAGCCGTCTAAACGCCCTCAGTTATGGAATTTTGATATTATTAAAATACATCAGTTATAAAGCTTTCATGTAAATAAATAGGGGAGATTGAAGGTGATGTTGCAGGTGATGGTTGGAGAAAATGGGGGTATATTAGTCATTTTACCCACAAACTAATAGAAAACTTAACGATTGTTAGTTTCAGGGACGTAAAGTGTTAGCTAGACAAACCACATGTACTGAGGGTGTTATATACGTGCTGAACCTGTTAGTTTAGGCAAACCACATGGACGGAAATTTCAATGAACTCTTTTCGTTTTTAATATGTTTTCTTTTAGTTTTTTAAGTTTTGTTAAAAATGGTTTTCTGTTTTAAAAACCGTATCTTTTAACTTTCCTAATAAGGCGTTTTTTAATGTTATCTTTTAACTTTTAGAAAATGTTTTTTTATATAACATATTTATATAGATACAAAGATAATAAACAGATAAAAAAATAAACATAAAAATTATAAATGTAAAACTTCTGACGTGTAGTGCAAGATAGTAGCACAAATGAGTTTTAAATAGTAATAAAATCTAAACTCAACTACACACATAATAAGACAAGTATACATATCATTAGTACAGTATAGCTAAGGTAAGATTACCGAGTATCAATCCATGGACATAATAGCTTCTAAGACTTAGACCATGTGTAGTGGGGAGCTTTATTTATAAAGCCCCCCTTCCTGATTGGTCCACGTGGCTGCTGAGTCAGCGTGGAGAGAGAAACTGAAAAAAGGGTGTAGTGGTGGGGCTTTATTTATAAAGCCCCTGATTGTGATTGGTTGATTTTTTTAGTTTTTTTAATCTTTTAATTCCAAATAATTAAAATAAAATGCAAATAAATATAAAAAAATTACAAATAATATTAAAAACACACAACTAATATTAATTAAATTAAAAACAAACAATTTAAATAAACTACAATACCAAATTAAAAAAAAACAAACAACTTAAATAAACTACAATACCAAATTAAAAAAAAACAAACAACTTAAAAAACTACTGCAGGTTATATTTTGCAAGGATTTCTTGTCTATGATGAATCGCGAAGAGTAGGGCTTCTCCCTCGAGGTGGTCGATCGGTTTGGACAAAAACTCGATGTCCTTTTCCCTTTGCCTCGCCTCTTGAATGTCAACGAACCTCTTATTCTGGGCCACTCTCTGGTCCATAGTTTGTAGACGTCTTTGGCCGAGGTCTCGAAGATCCTGTAGTCGTCGATTCATTTCATCAAACTCCTCCCTCGACGCACCACCTCCTGTCGAAGACGACTCCGCCTTGCCACCCTTTTTTGATCGTCTACCGGGTGGTCTTGGAATATCAAACTCCTCCTCCTCCTCCTCATCCTCCAAGTCAACAGGATCATCTAAACTCACAAAGCGAGCATCGGATGTCGGTGTATCCGGATCTCGCGACGTGGAGGTGGTTTTGCTTCTTTTTGACGGTCCTCCTCCTTCTCCTGATCCTCTTCCTCTCCTAATCTTGCGCCCACTACCCGACCCCATAGGCGGGACATCAGCCCACTTAGGACTATGTCTCAACATCTCCCATATCCTCAAATACGGGAACGGCCCGCGGGTCTCTCTCATCTCGTCCAACGCCCTGGCCAACACACCGTCATCACCTTCCCCGCTGGCCCTGTTGTCCTTGCAACGTTGGTAGACCTCCGCAAACGAGTGACATTTGTTATTAATGTCCGACCACTTTCCAGATATCGAGTCGTTGTCTTGATGCTCCCCCTACCCACCGCCGCAAAAATAGGTCTCGAATCCGTTGCCAAAACACCGGGGTATTTTGATAGTTTGCTGCAAAAAAAATAACACACGATTTAAAAAGTATATATATAAATGTAAACACAAAAAAAAAAAAAATACTAAACCAACATTTTAAAAAGTATATATATAAATGTAAACACCAAAAAAAAATACTAACCAACTTCCGGGTCTTCGGATATGTCGAGCCAGGCTCGCGCTAACTTGTACTCCTCATCTCTTTCCTAACGTTCCTGTTGCTTTTTTTGACGAGGAGCGTTCGGGTCTTTCTTTTTATGCGAGCGTCTCCCGCGCCCGCGCCCAGAACCCTCGGGTTCGTCTTGAGTTTCTGGTACGGATTCGGGTTCCTCTTGAGAAGGTTGGATATAGTTTGGTGGAGGAAAAAATTGAGCGGGCATGTTTGGGCCCGGATAAAATTGACCGGGCATGCCAAGAAGTTGCGCGTATTGCATTGTACTCGCGTCAAACTCGCCCCAATTGGGTGGCAGCGGAGTAGTAGTGTTTGGCCTCGTAGTGTTTGGCCTAGCACCCGGTCGACCCGGGACCCCGAACGGTGAACCATATGGATACATCTTTTGCGTTTTAGTTTGTGTGTGGTTTTTTACTTTGAAAGTATTGTATGTTGTATGTGTGTTTGTATAAAGTGTTGGTATATATAACACTTTTTAAAAAAAATTACCGTTCAAACAAATAAATGGACAACGGTCCAATTTTTTGACCGTTCGAAAAGAAGCCTGCCCCAATGCCACGTGGAACGTTTTAATTGGGCCTCAAAAATTTACATGCAGCGTTATATTTATAAAGCCCCCACCTAAAAATGACATATAGCGCCCGGGTGTAACGGTATTTGGGGCGCTATATTTGAAAATTTTTGAAAAGTGGCGCCCCACTACGGTGGGTCTTAGTTTATATGTTAATATGTAACCTATGAAATAACTTACAATGAACTTAATTTGAAACTAAACACTTGAAGATTGTAAGAACTAAGCAGTTATTTAACATATAACTATCCAGGATCGAATCAACGAAAAATGACTAACATGATGAATGACATTGCATGTGGAACTACCTCAAGACTTAACTTGATAATGGCATATGAAATGCTAAGATGGGAAAATACTGACTAAGGTTAATCCTATCAAACCAGGGTTGAAAGCTATAGACACACCTCAATTCCTACCTTGATAAAGCTAAAATTGCTATGGATTCTTATGACTTAGGGTTTCTAGATTGCCTTATAGACAGTTCTACTATCATAAGATTTAAAACTAATCAATATCAATCATTTAGAAAACTCTAACTAGTTTCCAAATTCTTTTATCCAAACCCTTCCCGTAGGTATCTTACACGTTTTACTAATTAGGTTACCAAGTTCTCTATTATCGGTTAAGGTTTCAAGCCTTAGATTAATAAGCGTTAATATAATCTAAAGATAGAAGAAATCAAATCTAACTAGCATACCTAAAGATCGATTCAACCACACAACTCAATCACAAAATCAATACTAACATGCAATCAGATACATCATAAGATTAATCATAACAAACTGCTAAAATCATACTTATTGATTATCAGTTAGATTCGGGTATTGCACAATCCTCACCCCTATAATAAAAAATTGTCAATTTTCACAAACTATGAAATAATACCACTACTATGACTACCTAAAATTACTTTTTTTTTTCACAAACTATAAAATAATACCACTACTACGGCTAACAATAATTAACTAGTTGAGTAAACATAAGCTTAATTGTGATGTACAAAATCAACAAATTTAATGATAAGGATTGAGGCAAACAAAAAAATAACTAAAAGAGTAACTTTAACTCTTCAACAACACTTTTACACAAATTTTATTTTGTCATTACATGCTTTGAGTAACTCCAAAAACTATTCTTCCAACCTTTTCTTTAACTTTAGTGGACACAATTTAACTGTAAAACAGTAAAATATCCAAATATATATTTGTATCATTAGCAGCCATTGACCCCATTTCCCAACACAATTCACATGCTCCATCACCCCCTTGCACTTGTCACCACCACCACACACACACACACACAAACTCTTCCTGACCACCATTGTTGATCAGATCACCTTCCATTGTTCCTACCCTCATTAGCCCAATCCAACTCATACCCACTTCAAGATTTTACAAAACTAACAACCCCTTTTACCCAATTCTTCATTTTATCCCCTCCAATCATGTTATTATTGTTACATCCTATTTTTAGCATTCTTTCTATTTTTAGCAATATGTGTTTAGTTTCTTATCAAAGTTTCAAACTTTAGTTCAGATTAGTCCAAGATTTTATCAAACTAATAACCCCTTTTCATCAATTCTTCATTTTATTCCCTCCAATCATATAATATTATTCTATTTTTAGCAATATGTGCTTAGTTCTTTATAAAAGTTTCAAACTTTAGTTCAAGAATTACTGTCTTTAAGGTGCTTGTTGTATGGATTCAGATCTCCATAACCAACCGGGTCAATCCACCATGAATTCGGGTCTGACCCGGTACCGATCCGCACCAAGTTCTTATTTTTCTAGTTTGATTAACAGTGGTGTGTATGGAGATGATGATACTGAAACAGATAATATTTTATCTAGCTTTATGTCTTCTAATGAAGTCGGGTCAAGTTCTGACCCGATTAAGCAGTTGATGGATTCTATCAAGCAAGAACAAGGTGGGATTTATCAGCAGAATGAAAATATTGTTTATCAGAGTCAAAATCAGTTTCAAAGTCAACCGGGTCAAAATACCCGACCCGTTTCTTCATCTATGGATCTGCCTAATAATAGTTTAGTTAGGCAGAGTAGTTCACCTGCAGGGTTTTTCTCTCACCTTGATCTAGACAATGGTACTTTATGTTTCTGTACTGTTAAGATTATTATTATTTTTTTTTTATTTTTATTTTTTCAAGATTTTAATAATTGCATATGTATTGTCTGTAAGTTGTTTTTGTCTCTCTATTTGTCCTCTTTTTGGTAGCAGGAAAATGTTAATTATTAGACTTGTGAATCACACTATTTTTTGGCAAATCTTTAAAAGATTTTGTTGGTGTACTTTGATGATTGATTGAGGTCTTAAATTAGGTAGGATTTAGGGGTGTGTCTTGGAGTAACGGTACACTTGCTGCGAGTTGCGGAGCTTGAACAAATATACACGGTGTCGAAAGTCACAGGACCCTTAAATTAGGGGGTCTGGAACGTTTCAGGCGAAATACTCGTAAATGTACACTACGGAGCAGGAGAGGGGGGGGGGGGGGGGGGGGGGTTGCTGCCATATCGGTTTGAGCCGTTGAAACAGCCTCTTGCAGAAATGTAGGGTAAGGATGCGTACGCTAGAACCTGAACAAATATACACGCGGCCGAAAGTTACAGGACCCTTAAATTAGGGGGCTTGGAACGTTTCGGGCGAAATACGAGTAAATCTACACTACCGAGCAGGGGGGGGGGGGGGGTTGCTGCCATATGGGTTTGAGCCGTTGAAACAACCTCTTGCAGAAATGTAGGGTAAGGATGCGTACGCTAGGTGTAAGTTGGATTGATGCATTAGGTAGGATTTATAGGAGAAAAAGTTTGAATTTGTTAATATCTATGTTGTACATGTATTTTTAAAAGAATTAACATGATGCTGATGCTTACATGTTCACAACTTTCCAACAAAAGCAATTATCTTTGATTATCTTGATTCTTGAACATGGTGTATCTTGATTTTCCATGTTAATTACTGCAAGTGGATTATATATATATAATTGAATTTTTAGACCCAACTTGTCATTTGTTTGTTTTTTATGATCAGTTTATAACTACTTTATTGAGATTTTTAAACTAATTATTTGTAGGGTACCCTATGAT
The DNA here is from genome assembly GCA_028751855.1 of Ambrosia trifida. NCBI lineage: Eukaryota > Viridiplantae > Streptophyta > Magnoliopsida > Asterales > Asteraceae > Ambrosia > Ambrosia trifida. The sequence continues at coordinate 60,193,205 of CM054124.1, read as the reverse complement.
GAGACCGATGGACGATTTTAGAGCTGGCACCGGTAGTAATATAATGAAGAGAATGAAGAACGAAACGGGATTTTCGTCTGGTTCACATTTACTGCCTCGTATCCCTGAAAACGAGGCTAAGGTTATGGAGATGAAAAGTGAACTTGACGATGGAGGTTTTGGTTCGACTTCTTGGGATGATTCGGACATTTTATCGGATAGTTTCTTGAAAGAGTTTGGAGAAAGCGATCAGAATAAGTTATCGAATCTAAATTCATCTGAATATCAGGTATGATGGATGATGATACTAAGATTTGTGATTGTTTTTAACTGTTTTTAAATCTGACCGTAAAATTTCCTACGCAGCGTAATGATGTGGGGAGAATACGTGCTCCGTCTTCGCTTGTTCATCACATGAGTTTGCCTGCAAGTACTGCGGAATTGGATAAATTAATGCAGTTTCAAGATACGGTGCCTTTAAAGAGCAGAGCAAAGAGGGGCTGTGCCACTCACCCAAGAAGCATCGCCGAGAGGGTAAATATACTGGAACAAATGGTGTCAAATGCATGGGCGTAGCTTTTAAGCCCCCCCCCCCCCCCCCCCCCCCCCCCTTGAATTTTTCGCTCAGAAGTTCCGATTATATAGTATTCGTATAGAAATTTTTTGGTATATACGGTTTCAACCCCCCCCCCGAAACTGGTTTTCGACCCCCCAAAACTAGTGATTTCCGACCCCCCAAAGTTTCGGTCAAGCTTCGCCACTGGACTCAAATGGGTTCATATCAAAATGAGTAAATTTTAAGTACTAGAAAAAATGAGTCAGCTTTTGTGTCAGGTTCCGTTGGTGTGTTGGTAAAACGGGCATGATCCACATAGCCCGTTTATCTAAATGGGTCAAACAGGTTAGTGGGACATCCAGTTTATCCCTAACTTGGATTAAACACTGCCTGTTTTACCCATTTGACCCTTTAGAGACAGTTAAACTGAACCGACCCGCTTACCATAAACTGGTCAAAACTACCTTACTTAAAAGCGCTCTTTTTATAGTTGAATGCATCCTAAAGCTTTCGGGAGTTTTTATGCGTCATAAATATATAAAATGTTTGTTGTCAAGTCAAGTATATGTTGTGAATTTACAAGTGAATACTTGTTTTTTTTATATATTTTTAGGTAAGACGAACCCGGATAAGTGAAAGAATGCGGAAGCTACAAGAGCTTGTCCCAAATATGGACAAGGTAAGATCAAAGTTGATTAAAAAAAACTTAAAGTTGATATTATTATTACATGTCAATATTTAAGGCCTGCAAATGTGATACTTGCAGCAAACAAACACAGCAGACATGTTGGATTTGGCTGTTGAATATATTAAAGAACTTCAGAAAGAAGCCGAGGTAAGACATATGAATAAAATAGGCATAACTGAAAGAACTAAGGGTGCAAACTTGCCGAGCTGAGTCCCCGTTCGAGTTTCGACTACGCTCGAACTGAACTTGTTTAACTTATCAGCGGTTAAGCTAGGCTTGTTTCTAGCTCTATTTCTAAAACTCGAGCTCGGCTCATGAGTAGTTTTTAACGTAGTTGTTAAAAGCCATCGCCTCTTGCGCCTAGGTCCATTTTTTAGGCGAGGCAATGCATTTGCGCTTTGAGTTGAGGAAATTGCGCTTTAATTCTCCAGGTGATGGTTTAGACGCAGATTTCATCTAGATTCCCAAATTCCGGAAAGTTTCCAGCCAAATTTATTAAATTATGGCTAGATTCCAGCCAAATTTCTACTTTTATCTAAGGAAAACTACTTCTATACACTAATACATCAATGTTTTAAAATTTTTGATACTAACTAGATGAAAAATAGTATTACTTTAATATAAAATTTTATTTTCTTTGTTCGCTTTTTTTTTTTTAATCTCAGGCCCTCGCTGTTTTTGCGCCTCACGCCTAGGCCCCAGGCGAGGCCTATGCACCTTGAGTGCGCCTAACACCTTTAATAACTATGGTTTTTAAAGCCCGGGCCGAGTCGTTTGTTATTTATTGATTAATTATATACATTTATAATTATTTTTTATACACTTGTTAATTCTAATTTTTAAATATAACACAATTTATATTTTTTTAGTTATTTTTATTATAATTTTATATATAATACTTATATAATATATTTAATAAAAATATACAAATTATGGGCTTGTTTAGGCTCGTGAGTCAGCTCGTGCTCAATAAGTGAAGTTAACGCTCGAGCTTGCTTTTTAGATAGGCTTACTTTTAGGCTCGAGCTCTACTCGATTTGAGATTTTAGCGACACGATCTTGAATAGCTCACGAACGGCTTGGTTCGTTTACACCCCTAGTGAGAACCGTATAAACACTTCTTTTTCTTTAACTTATAATACATTATACATAATTTCTCATGTCAGTCATATCAACAAAGAACTACGTACAAGTGTATTATATGATTCTTACAATTCTCTACTTAAACGTACATCTGTGTTGAACACGCTACCCAACATAACTAGTTCATTCATTTGCGAAGATGACTAATTATGTTTTGTTTCTGAAACATTTCGCAGACGCTTTCAGAGCATCACGCAAAATGCACATGTCCGCATAAACAGAAGCTGTAACAAACACAAGTCTAGGAATAAGCTTCTGTAAATGATATTTGAAGGAGAAGAAGGTGAAATAATATTGTGCAGCCGCGCGCGCGTAGGTTTATATAGATAGAGAAATAGGTTTGGGAATAAGGAACTCCATTATTGTTGTAACTATAGCTTATTGTTGTACAGTAGTAGTATCCAGACTGCATTGCATGTTTTAATTGATTTCCCTTTTCGTACGTCTTGTTCAGTAGCTTAATCATGGCGTCGAAATCTCTATCCATAGTGGTAGCGACATGTGAGCCACACATAGTGGTGGCAGTGCTATCGTCCGCTGGTCATAAATTCCATAACTCTAACTGTAGCCCAAATTATGCTCGTTTAAAGTTTGGATTGTTACTTGTCCTGTTTCTACGTATTTGGCTTGTCCAGATAGAAGTCAACCAACTCTTAAATCAGCTCCTCATTAGCGTTGCCGACGACTTCTTCTCTCCAGGCCTCATATTTGTACAATGGACTCTCTCAAAGACCTCCCTTGAATGAGGCGCGTCCCATGCCTTGGTATACATTGATCGATCCTCCTGTGTGCCTAGATGACACCCAAAAGGTGCTTGACCGAAAAGCCTTTCAGGTCCCAAACTAGGAGGGGGTGTGCCTAAGAGGTGTAACTCATATGTTACTCCATCAAACATTAGGCCCCATCAATATCCAAGGCCTTTTCGAGGCGAATAGCACAAATCCGTCATATGGTCCTCGTTCTAGTTCTACATGTTATGGCACCATGTCCATGTAGCGTACACCTACAATGCGAATATTGGGTGTCCCATTGATACACCCAATGCACAAACACTTGATTTAAATCATTATACGTTTGATGTATGGTCCCTCACAAGTCACAACACGCGGTGATAAATACGTATAAAACAAAGACAAATATAACTCAGCAAACATTAGTGGGAGTTCATTTGTAACTTGTTTTCGTACAATATCAACTTACTTATCCCTTGAGAAGTTGATTATGACCCATGAAGTAGATATTAGACTACTAGAGTAGATAACACCACTAGTTGGGCTAGATCATAAACAACTGGGCTTGGAGTGTTGGAACAAATTAACTGGGCTAAGGCATAACTCCTAATGTATAATCGGTTATTATGTAATAGTTACAAACTATAAGTTGAATAAAATTTTGGTTCGTTAATTTTTATTTTTTTATTTTATTATTATTACAATTTTGTTCGGTTTATTCTGTTGGCAACCGAATAATGAACACCCAAGTTATTAGTGTTTAGAGCATTTGCAGTGCAAATCATCACATCCTATCTCTAAAAATATCAATTTCTCTGAATAATCCATCATCCTCACAAACATCATTTCGTTTCCACATAATCACTACTTTTATCGCGAAAAACTTAGAAAATATATATTTGGATATCTGAAAATGTAACTTTGATGATGAATGTCCAACTCATTCTACATTGTAGGACCACCATTATAGGTGGTCTTACTCACCTGCTTATGTAGTTATGCCACATAGCCGCACCTCACCTCCACGTATTTTAATTGACATAACCACTCATTCCCTCTTCTCCTCTCCACACCTTCGGACCATGTTCATCTCTCATAGAGGACATACACATACTTTTACACCTTGCCACCTCAAATCTTGCTACAACACCCCTACCACCACTTCACCACCACGTCTCCTATTTTCCTCTACGTCACCACCACATTTCTCGGGTTTTTTAAATTGTAATCGCGTGAGTGATTTCAGACTTTGTTTGATTTGAAAATCCTAGGTTGGAATCAATTTAGGTTTTAATCTCAAATGTTTGATCATGATCGTACATGACCGAATTATAATGTTATTATGCCTATATGAAAGCACAATAAATGATTAAAAGAAATAATAATAACATAAGATATGTTACTGTCATCTGAATATGAGTTGTCCACTTCATACATTCATTGATGACTCCAGCTTACCAACACATACGTCTCAACAGTGATGCATTAACTATACATAGATTTCTTAGTGCTTCACAAGATCTTTTTAAATAATTGCAAAGTATAATCAATGATGGGCCCTCACTAACAGAGCAAGATTGGTTTACATCTACTCATGGGCTACACAAACAATTTTGGGCCTATGCCAATATAAGACAAATTACCCCATCTTAAATGCTTCTCAAGGAAAAGTGCTAAAAAACTTCTGAGCTTTTAGGTAAACTGTAAACAGGTGCAATTGGGTGGGGGTTGGGTTTAATTGGCAAAGCCATTGAAGTTAAGGTGTTGCTCCCCCTAAGGTCAAGGGTTTGAGCCTCGTCAAAGGACTGGTGTAAAAATTTGCTGTTAAAAAAAAGGTAAAAAGGTGCAATTAGTTTTTTGACTACTTATTTATTAACTAGTATATTGACTCGTCGCGTGTTACGGTGGCATCAAAACTTAAAGTAATCCGAACAAAACATGAACCATTTTCAAACAAAATTTACTTGAAAATGTAGACTAAGTGAAAACACACCTAAAAATAAGCAATAAAACACATTATATTTGATCTGGATCATTAGCGGGAAAAATTTACACCGAAACGTAATACATCTTACCAGAACATACTTAAAAATAAGCATGTAAGAAAATAGCTTTTTTTTTTAAGTTAAAGAAATGGTATCACGTGTTGCAGCGGTGTTGAAACGTAAAGTAGATCGCATTTATACCGCCTTGTGAAAATGCATTATATTTGAGAGGACTCATTTAGAAATAAAGTTTATGTCAAAACAAAGACCAAACAAAAAACGTACATAAAAATAAACACGAAAACGTATTATAATTGACCCACATACATAAAAATAAGCACATAAAATTTGAGGGGTGTCAAAATGACATTTTACAAAGTTTTTAGAAAGCCGATGGGTATAAGTGTCAATGCTAAAAGTTAAGGGGTTTGAGGTACACAAAAAGACAAAAACTTAAAAACAAATGTATGCCAAAACATAGTAAAAAAATAGACCATATGAAAACATATATAAAAATAAGTACGAAACGTATTATACTTGACCCACATACATAAAAATAAACACGTAAAATTCATAAGGGGTAAAAATGACATTTTATAAAGTTTTTTGAAAATTGATGGGTGTAAATGTTAATACTAAAATTTAAAATTAAAAGAGAAAAAGAAAAAAATATGACTGTAAACCCATGGGAGCTTAGCATTGTAGCTAAGCTCTCATAAATATTAGGCCTTAAGGGGCACTTCTAGATTATTAATTTTGTTTCACTGAGTTTAACCAATTATACACTGCCACGTCACTTCACTGATTTACTTCACTGAAATACTTTTTTTGTAGGCAGCACTCCACTGATTCACTTCACTGAAATCTTTATTTTTTATTATTTTTTTAAAGAAACATTATATATAATAACAAAACACATAAGGTCTTATGAATAGTACCTTTGGCCATGGCATTTTCGTAATATATGGATTTTATAGGTATATATCTGTCATTTTTGTGCCTACTTCTTCTTGCCATCTTCTCAATGGTAGAAACCCACTGCTTCCCTAATCTATCTCCTTCGATTTCTAGCGGCTCTCCACATCCGGCGAAGACGACAGAACACCATCATCGAAGAAAGAGGTTACCGCTGGTCAGCTATGCCAAGGGTCACTGTACTCATTGTCGGCTACGCGGGGATGGTGATGCCGACGCTCGTCGTTGTCTCCATTTCGTCATCTCTTCTGCATTATTTGAGAGGTAAAACCTAATTTATTATGGATGCTGAGTCGAGATCCTAACTTCTATTTGGGTTTTGAATATTGTTAGTTGTTAAGATGATGTTGGTCTCTGGGAATCTTGACTTTGATTCAAAACTTCATAAGATTGCTAATTTCAATGGCTGTGCCGGTTCTTTTATGTTAGTTGGCTAATAGATACAGCCATTTCAGGTGGCGCACTGATGATAATTTCCTGTTTCGCTTCTGAATGCGGTTTGCTTTTTCTAAAGGTCCATTGTTTACATAATTTTACCCACTTTTGTTGTCATTGTTGTTTGTGTGGTTGTTGATCAGGTTTCACATTTTACTTTGGCTAATAGAATAACTATTAAATCGTGTTGTACAACTTATTCTTAAATGACCATAGCCTTTTGTTAGACAATATGAAGGACAACAAAGACTTTTGTTTTGTAATCGTGTCCCAAAGAGGAGGGATTCTGTATGTTTTTTTTTCTTGTATCTTGGAATTGCTTAAAAAAGACAAAAGGTGAGCTAAATAGGATCACATAGTTTCACACTAGCTTTGTACTAATCTGCAGATACAACTTGCCTTTTGAGCTTATGAGCGGAAATATTCAAAGCGCCCAAGGGTTGTCCGAACTAGCGACCTAAAAAAAACGAAGTCCCGCCGCGTAGCGCGGGTTAAAAAAACTAGTTAATTAAACATATTATTAAACTAAATAAAATAAAATTATATAATATTCCATAAAATAACATCAATACATGACATCTAACATTATTTAAAACCGTAAATAAATAGTAGAAACACGGCTATGTTATAAAACGCCTTCTCATAGCTCTCCAAACCTCGACCCTCGGGTAGTTATCAGTGTGTAGGTTTCGGTATTGGTTACGGGGTTCTTCAATCCACCCATCTGCGTTTAAAGCCGGATTGTCGTGCATCGCATTAACGACTAATTGTTGAAATACTGCGCACTTCAACTTTAACGATATAAACTTTCCATATATCGCGTCCGTTGAACGAATGTTTTCACCCATTTGTTCGTTGAATCTTGTGGCAACCGCTTTCCAAAAACTTTGCCTTCGCTGGGGTCCTTGCTCTTGAACACCAAGATAGCTATTCACCAAGGCGAGTTCATCCTCTAAGCTCCAGATTGGTGCTCGCACACGGTTTAGCTGGGGCGGGATTGGATTTGGATTTGGGTTCTGGTTTGCCATTTGTTTTCAAGTTCAAGATGACCAATTGATAAAAATTGGCTATGGTTTTATACTAAATTAACAGTCAAAAAATTGTTACCGTTTTATATTAAATTCATTCAAACAGTCAAAAAATAAATAAAATAAATACTAAAAATCAACCGTTGCAATTATTATTAATGGTTACCAGCCCGTTAACTATAACCAGAAAACGGTTCACGGGACCCCTACCAGCACGGGTGGCGGCGGTGTTACCGTGCTGTAAGTGGGGTACCCGTGCCCAATTCTGGTGACGCCCCATCCCCCTTATATATATAATTATGATTAGTGGGTTATAATTACAAGTGAAGTTTCTCCTTAAAAGGGCTTACTCATCCATTCACACATGAGAATGGGCGTTGTGGAACGAACGTAATGCTCGTATTTTTAATAACAAATTTCGGCGTCCGATTGAGGTTATGGAGATTATAAAGTCGAAGACGTATTTTTGGATCCGGAATAGGTCTAGATGGAAAGATATAGATTAGAATAAGTGGTGTAATTATCCTTTGGATTTGATGTAATTTCGTTTGTTGCCCGGAGGTCCTTACTTTGAGGACTGCTTGTGGTGTTTTTGAATAAAGTTTTCCTTTCAAAAAAAAAAAAAAATCAAAAAAATCCTATATCTATCTATATATATAAAAGAAAACGTATATGCTGACGTGGCGTGTAATAGAGGCCTCAACCTCTCCTTGAGAGTGCCACGTGACATCATAATTGAAAGATTTTAGTGTTTTTGAACTATTTCCTTTTTTAATTTAAAAAAAGATAAATATAAAACCCTAAATTAAATTGAGTTATTTTAGGAAAAAAAGAATTTAAAAATAAATTTAAAATTTTCTGTCTCATGTATCCTCCCATAATTTTTAAACGTTTATATCTTTTATATACGTGATTTTTTAAAGAAAAAAATTACACCAAATTAACGAGCGTTTTATTATCTTTCCAACGAGTACCATAGTCCTATATAAAAAACGGAGAAAAATCGACTATTTTTTGTGGGGTTTCGTTCATACAGGAAAAAAACACACAAAGTGTTCATATTATTCATTAATCATGTTTTTTCTTTTAAACCAGGTTCTTATCTACGATGTTGAAAATCAGCCCAATCGCTATGTTATCATTGGAATTTTACTATTAGTATTAGTATTATTAGAATGGTTATATTTTTCAACCCGGGACGCTCCCGGAAAGAATTGATAGTTGCTGACGTGGCGTTCAATGGTGGCTCAACCATCTCTTGATTATGCCACGTGGCATAATGAGATGCAATGATTACAACTTCCAACTTAAGTGTTTGTTTAGTTGATTAGGTTAGGAATTATAAGAGCCATTAAAATGTGAGAAATTAAAGAGATGTGATGAGTTTTTTAATAGTTGCAGCTTACAAAAGTGATTCTTTAGATGATTACTGATTAGGTTTTAGATTAGAGAATATGAGTTATTACTGATTAGAATACTATGAACATGCAATGATTGAGAGATTTTGTGGTTAGTTAACTTGAACCATTTACAATAGGTTATCACGTAAAATTAGATTTTTCAACCCCGGGATCCTCCCGGGATAATCAGCTAGTTGTAAAAATATTCACAATAATAAGAAGATATGACGTGATAAGTGATTAGGTTTCTTAATAATTATACTTATTTATTGCACTCTTATAAATACTTGATTAATGATACACAATACCTTAATGTGTTTTAATATTCTATACGGTATCAAAGCTTTAGGTTCTTACCTTCTATTTTCTCTCTCCTCACATCATTCTCTACTCCAAACCACTAAATCATGGTTGATTATTCACCATCTTTCTTTGTGTGATGACTTTCTTTCTATTCTTCTCTCGCCTTGCCCCTAACGCATTGTACACAATATATATGTATGGATGTGTGTGTATATATATACATGTTTTATTTATTTTTTCTTAGAGACGTCATTGTGCCATCACAGACGTTGCTCTTGTCACCATGTTGTGTCTTCCGTCGTCACTATGGCCTTAGCTGCATCGCCACCGTTTGTCGTGTCAATGATTTCTTCTTGTTCTCATTCTTACGAAGTTGCTTTTTCAATTGAGATTTTATACTTTTCTTATACCAACATATTCATTTTTTTTCTCTAGTTCGTGTGATTTTCTAATCGCGATGAAGTTGAACAACAATAAACATTACCTTAATTATGAGGTTTTGGTATATTCCATATACTTAAACTTGTATGGTAATCTTCTTCTAATGACAGTGACAACTTCCCTTAGCCAATGTGTGATAAGAAAATTTAATTTTGGTTCGTTTCACTCAACTTTCAGTATCACCGGATCAACGTTCAAAAAAACCTAGGGTCAATCAACTTTTAGCTTTATATGTAACATACGCGTTTCAAAAAAGCGTGTGGTCGCTTGACCTCCCATCTTCCCTAAGCGGGACCAACCCTTTTAGGGATTAAGATTAAAGATCCGTGAACGTGCATTTGAAATAGTTTGTCAACAAAATAAGAGTCCGTGAGTGTAGGTAAATCGATAGATCATATACTTTTGGAAGGATTAGTGAAAAAAACAGTTGATTAAGATGGCGCATGCAATAACTTTCAAGTGATAAAAAGAAAGAATCCAAAATGGTCCAGATGAGCGAGTCTTGACTCTTGACGGTTTGAACCATGGGCCAGCTTTACACATGATGGCTCATGCACCTCCATAAACATCTCCACTCATATAAACTTGGCTTGAAATTGTTCGTATTCGATTGGCCAAGTAGCTCTTAAACGATTTGAGTATACGCGTGCTAATAGTTGCCCATCAATGAATTATGAATCCGTGTATCAATAGGTTGTTACATGTTTTTCATGGGACCAAAGCGCTTTATAAAATTGGGGTCGTGTTCGTAACAAATATAAAAACCAAGGTAGCTTTGGATCCGATGATTAATATATCATTTGTGTGTATGCATAGCAGTATACCACAAACTCCACCGCTAACAATTCCAAAGCCTAAATTGCCTACTTTTATTTGTTTTTTTTTTTCCTAGACTTTGGGGGCTGTAGGGGAAGCGGGGGCCCAAAGCCAAGCAGCCCCTACTAGTCATCGATCCCCTACTACTCACCGATCCCCTTTATTTTTCATATTATTTGTTTTGGTTCAGTTTCTTGCGGTTTTTTAAACCATGAACAACCCTAATATGTGTAGACTACTATTTCCTTTATTAATAACTTTATGGGCATTTATAAATTTTTAATAGACGTGCATTAGATGCATCATGCATAAAAGTCATGAATTTATACATCATGAATAAAATTTACTCTTTATTTGATAAGGCAATGACAACCAGAACATGATGTGTATGAATGTGAAGTTCTTACACTCAATTAGTATTGGATTAACTTAAAAGGTACGATGACGTTTTAACCTTATTATTGCCTTATATGTATCGTATTTCACGACAACCCAATCGTGGCTATGAGTCTGTCGGAAGTATGTATTCTTGGTTAAGACTAGAACCCCACCACCTTTTTCTTCATACTTAAAATAAAAGAGACCTTATAAAACAAGTTTTTATTAATCTTATGTTTATTGATTCATCATTCATGGATGATATAATTCGTTAGATAAAGCGAAAATGAAATTAAAAACCATAATCTATAGGTTATGTTAGCGTATTAAGCAGACGTCCCTGAAAATCCAGGTGCTTGGACCGAGCCACGAAAAAAGTGCCTCTTAGCCTTAGGCCTTTCTTGATAGTTATCACCGTCAGTCCGTAAAGGCTTTTTTAAAAAAAAAAAAAAAAAACTTAAGTGTCTAAAGCGGTATTGACTAATCTATACTATATTATAAAGCATGAGGGAAATATTCCAACCAAATTTAAGTAATTACAACATATGATGCATATGGTACAATAACTTAATGAAGGTAGTAAAAGAGTGAAGTTGTCTTTTTACATTAACAATTAAGTTGATTATGAAATAATAAAGTTATTAGTGACTAATCATGTTTTCTAACTCCTTTATAAATTATTAGTGACTATCCATGTTACTAACTCCTTTATCTCATTTATGTCTATACCTTCCATTAGAGCCTTATATATAGTGGCCATTGTATTGGTATTATATACATCTCAATGAAACAATTCTCTTATTCCTTATTCTCTTTATAATCTTTGGTTTGTTAGTAGGCATTGTCATCGATGAAACAACTCTCTTATTCCTTATTCTCTTTATAATCTTTGGTTTGTTAGTAGGCATTGTCATCGGCTTCTTTCTTCAATTTGTACCTTTATGGGGGTCTAATTCTTAGTGATATCTTATGGCTTCATTCTACCATGAATACAATTAATGAACCATTTTCTTTTGTTTCTGCAGATTCATAAGCGATTTTGTGTACAAGAATATTGCAGATAACCGTTATGTTGTATTTGGTCGTTCAAGCTTTTGTGAAATATAGGGTACTGATCTTAAGGTAACCTTTTGTTCACCATTAAAACAATATTTTTGCAAACATTCTGTGTTTACGCCTCCAACCAATCGATACTTTGTTGTTTTTATAATCTTTTATACAGTTAATATCTAAGGTTGTATTTTTGTATTTAGGAAGTTTATAGAAAAGAAATCGAATAATATATTGATGCATGAAACTATCGTAGTCGCTCATAAAATTTATAGGTAAGGTAGAGTGAGATAGTTTTGTATGTTTGGTTTTGACATACATGAGAAACATGACCATATTATGGCTTTACTCATGGGTTAATATATAGAAAAATCTTAAGGGCTGTTATTAAAAAAGTTTTTGCAATTAAAAACCATAAAATATTCATATGATCTAAATACAATATGTATCATCTTATGATTATATAGTGGTATACCCATATTGGTTGTTGGTTGACAAAAGACACTCATTCACTACATGTCATATATTATGGAAACAACTTGCAAATGGACCGATTAATCAATGTCATATATTTTTAATTATATAAAATGGTGATGCCATTTGACTTATTATAATAAAATGAGAAATAAACATGGCATAGAATGAGGGAAGCTTACTACATACTCGTAGAGTAAAACAATGAATGAACTATGTTTATGTTTTGTAAACATGAGAGTTAAAATAAAAAATGTAAAACATAGAATGAAAATAAATTCGTAACAATCGAGCCAGTAGTTTAAGTTGAATAATTTCGAACCTAAACATTGTCTATAAATTGAGACATAAACATAGCATGGAATGATGGAAGCTTACTACATATTTGTATAGTAAAACACAGAATGAACTATGTTTATTTTTATAAACATGAGAGTTAAAATAAAAAATGCAAAAAAATAGATCAAAAATAAATTCGTAATAATCGAGCCGGTAGTTTAAGTTGAATAATTTTAATTTTAAACAATAAAACTATATCATTCAAAACAATAAAGACAATAAATCTTTAATAGTAACTAAAGATGTTGAAGATACAATAGTTTAAATTTTCTCCTTACTTATGGAAGATACAACGGTTAAAATTTTCCCCTCAGCCGATGTGGACAATACTTAGACATACATGACTATAAGAGTTAGATATCGATAATTCCTAAAATGCTTTTATATATATCTATATCTATATCTGTATCTATACTATATTATAAAGTATTAAGGAATGTTAGCCGCAAAATTTAAAAACAATAATAGGAGATGACAAACTTCTCTTTTTCCAACCTTACACTACTATATGTTAATCAAAACTTACACGCATATCGAAGCTTGGTCATCATGCCAAACTTTCATAATGAGTCTGGGATGTCCTTCTTTGTCTCATGTAAGAGGCAATAAGACAATATGACACGTGCTCTACCCTTATTTGCATTTATATTCACATATTTATTTTTGTTGTTGCTTCGTTTTTAGTAATTCTGTGCCCCCGCTGTAATGCGCGGGCACCCCACTAGTAAATTAATGGTTAAGTTACTTAAGTGTCATATCACATGTTAATCAAAATGCATGTAATTCAACAATATAGGGCTATACCAAGTTACTTATCTTTTTTACTTAAATTGCTATTGACAACATAAATAAAAGTTAAGAGAAGTTATTGGTCAAATTGCGTCTACATCTATCTATATCTATACTACATTACAAAGAGCCAAATGTGACTATAATAGTAATTTCCTATGATTTTTAAGATGACATATGAAGAGTTCATTGCTTCACACCCAATATGTCATTGAAATTCTTTCAATACTATCCCTATTTACAAAAGCAACTTGTACATTTTTTTGTGATATTGAATGGAATGGTTGAATGCACCTTGGTATGAACGTATGTGCTCTAAAGGTTGCCTACACCTTGCTATTTACGTAAATCATTATTCGATGTTAAAAAAATTATTAATAAGATTAAATACCTTCAATGAGATAACAAATCTTAAGGTTGCCTACAATTGCATAAAGTAGTTTTTCCAGAGTATAATGATTGGAAATTATTTAAGAGTTACAATGTAACAGTACTGATTTCTGAGAAGATTAACATGGACCTTTGTATGACACCTTAGGCAAATTCCACATCGACCGTGGCCAGGAGAGATCCTTGGTTCATAAGTAATCCAAAGTCTCTTAAATCACCAACGCGTTTTGGGCTTAATGTTAGTGGATGAGAGGAGAACTCCACAGTTAAGCGTGCTCAGATGGGAGTAGTATTAGGATGGGTGACCTCCTGGGAAGTCTCCACCGGGGCGACCAAAAACAAATCCGTGAGCTCTGGATGGGTAACCCATCGGGGCAAAGCGGACAATATTGGTGGTGAGAGGGGCCGGATGTTACATACAATGTCACAGTAAAGATTAAAAGAGCTAACTACTTTGCCACATGATACGGATATGTTAGAAAAAGCTAATTTCAAAAATTTAATTAAAAAATTGCATTTAATAAAACTGAAAAAATAAGCTTAATGTTAAGATATTTTACATGTAATATATATATAGGGAAAGGGTAAAATGAAAACCACATCTTCATACAAGAACTACGGAACACACTTTTCCACCACAAACTTATTTTAATCCAAAAATAATTTGTGGTTCACAATTAAAGTAGAATAAAAAATAAAAAGGAATATTCCCTTGCCTAATAAGACAAAATAGGGTGGGCCATGGTCGTTACACTGCTGTAAAATTAATTTTTTTTTACGTCGAGGTTACCCGTTTTTACACCGGTGGGAAAAAAAAATTTAAAATTCACATTTTACGTCGGTGTTCTCGCGGTTCTTGCACGAAAGTGTGGTTTTCATTTGAACCTAATCCTATATATATATATATATATATATATATATATATATATATATATATATATATATATATAGGGCAATTATAAAATGAAAACCCTCTTGAGTTGAGAAAACCTTGAAAACCCATGTAAAAAATCATTATTTTTTTTTGAAAAAAATAACCAATGTAAAATACATGTTTTTAAGTGTTTTGGGCCAAAAAAATAAAAAAAGCGCCGAAGGGATTTTTTTAAAAAAAATAAACAAAGCTGCGAAAACACATGTTTACACTTGATAAAAAACAGCAAATAGCTGAAAACATATGTTTTTTTAGCAACTTTGTTTATTTTTTTTAAAAAAATCCCTTCGACGCTTTTTATATTTTTTTGGCCCAAAATGCTTAAAAACATGTATTTTACATTGGTTATTTTTTTCAAAAAAAAATTGATTTTTTACATGGGTTTCCGAGGTTTTCAATTTATCCTTCCCCTATATATATATATATATATATATATATATATATATATATATATATATATATATATATATATAGGCTATGTATATCTAGTGGAAACTTGGATGAGTTGTGAAAACTCTAGAAACTCATCCAATGATCCATATTCTGCCACATTTCAATTTAACATAAAGCTAAAAAGGATAGGATGGTAATTTCCCTTTTTGATGTTTCTCTCTCATCTATCAAATAGCTGAACCTTTCATATCAACATTTAACTTTTAGATCTTCATCTATATCATCTTTCTTCCTCATTCTCTCAATTACATATTCAAAATTACCAAAGAAAATGTGTGTCCACAAGAATCAACACCTATCAATAGAGGCTTCGAGGTGGTTCCAGCTAAACGTTCACATCTGACCTACTTGCGCCAAGCATCAACACCATCATTTTGAAACTCTTTGCTTCTGAATCATGTTTTCCGGCACTGGTGTTTTTCAAAAGCACGCACATCGGAATGCAAAAGTTTTTAAAATTATGGTATGCAGATTCATGAAGAAGCTAGGAAGTTTGCTTACCAAATCTTGACAACCGTGTTTCTCGATCGAAAGTTAACAAGTACGAATTTGGTGGCTTCCAATGGTGGTAAGTTAACAAAAAGCCTAGATCTGGTGGTTTTGGGATGCTACTGTTCTTCTCATTCTTGTTTCTTTTCTTTTCTTTCTTTTTTCTTTTTCTTTTTTTTTTTTTGCAACAATTTTAGTAATGGAATTATCATGGCTTTCAACGATGGTGGTATCATGGTGTTTTTGGGATGCTACTGTGTTTCTAATTCTTGTTTCTTGTTTCTTTTCCTTTTTTTGGCAACAATATTAGTAATTAGTTGTGCCTTGTGCCACAACAAGAAGGTAACACTCTTTTCTTTTCTTTATTTTATTTATTTATTATTTTCTTTCCTTTTAAGAGAATCGGTTTTGTGTTTTCTTGATTTAGTTTGTCTTCAAATTATATAATTAGTCTTGTGTATTATTATTATATATGTCAAAAGTCCAGATCTACTTGAGTGTGGCCAACAGATTCAAGAAATTTAAAGAATAAGTTTTTTTAGATCTGGTTTAGTTGTTTTTTTAATTTTGTTTCAATTTACAACTACCACTTTTTTTTAAATTTTTTTTAATCTTGTTTGAATTTTGTGTTCTAATAGCTTTTAAGTTGTTGGTTGAAATCAGTACCTGGTGGTTTGTTGATTTGATGAAGGCAGATGGGTTGATGAAGATGAGAAAAAAGGCTTTGGTTTTGGATTTTTTTTCTTGTAACATTTCTTTAGTTGTAATTATTTGTTGTTTTTTTCGTGTAACATTGTTACATATTTATGAGATCTTTTCATTACACATATAGTCTTTTGTATCTAGATGATGTTGCATAATCTAACATTGGGAGTATAAGTTGTAACATAGTAACAAAAATCGTAACATACTAGAACTATAAGATGTAACACAGTAACAAAGGTTGTAGCTTAGAAACAAAAGTTTTAACATAATAACATAAACTGTAACATACAAAAGTACATATTATAACACAATAAAAAAATTGTAACTTATGAACAAAAGTTGTAACACGTATTTATATGAATTATGTATTTAATTTTTGTTTAAACAAATTAGTTGATTTGGTTATGAGAGAGAAAAGTACCAATTGTCAAATCACCACTTTTAAAAAAAGCATGTACTTTTGTCAGAAAATAGAGAGAGAACAAAGTGTGATTTTACATTCTTACCCTTTCTATGCTTTTTATTAAAGATGTCAACTAATTTAATAATAAAACAATTCAGATCTAATCTTGGCCATCCATTTACTTTGATCAATGGTCACAAAGGGGTTTCTAGGGTTTTCACACCTCAAGAGGGTTTTTAATTTAGCCCAACCCTATATATATATATATATATATATATTTATGGGAAAGTTAATTTGAGAACACCTATATTTCGTGCGAACTATGAGAACGGCATTTAAAACCATTCAAATTCAAAATTTCTTTTTACACTTGTCTTTATTACTAAAATACAATCCCAAAAACACAATTTACGCGTAAAAATTCAAACGTATACGGAAATAATTTGTTTTTACCCATGTGTAAATTTACTGTTTATACATGTGTAAACTGCTTCATTTACACATGTGTAAAAAGTTAATTTGAAAGTGTTTTTGCAAGAAAAGATGAATTATTTGGAAAGAAAAATCATCTATTAATGTTGTATTTTGATTATAATGAAACTTGTATTAAAAAATTTTTGATTTTGATTGATTTTTTTACTTGTTCTCACGGTTCTCACGATATTTAACGTTCTCAAGATAACCCTCCCCTATATATATATATATATATATACATACATACATACATACAACTTTTTAACTCACCAACTATAAACTTTTTTGTTTATTATTGTTGGTACCTCGCCCGGTTAAAGGATCTTGGTTTATAATAATTACATTTGAAAAAGGGCTTCGGTTTTTAGTCCGCTTTAGAGCATCAAAATGAATTCAATTCGTAACCCCAAAATCTAATTCTTCAATATTCCTAACAACACAATCTAATTGCTTCAGTTAAAGATTAAAGACTTAAGAGAAGGTTGCAAACTTGATTTTGATAATTGATACATGGTTATGCTCAAGCCGGTTGAAAGGGTTCTCATATCGGCGCTTCAATTATTGTAGGTTCGATTTTAATACCTTAAATTGAGGAACTAACATCAATTTCAATCTAGGTTGGATTACCAGTTTCAATCCAGAAGATAATAGTTTATATGGAGACCCAATGTTTAGTCTTTTTATAACTCTCTTTTGTTTAGGGCTAAGCAATTCACGGTTCGGAACCGCTAGAACCGAGGAACCAAAACCGAACCGCTAGATCCGAACCATATTCTTGTATTTAGGGTTCGGTTCCGGTTCTTAAATTTTGGTGAAAACGGTTCCCAGTTCTGTTCGGTTCAAAACCGCGGTTCTATTTAAAGAACCGCTAGAACCAGGTTAGGTTAAAACTTTAAATATTATATTTAAAACCCTATTAATTTAGTGGGATTTTTCAAGTAGTTTGTAGACCGACTATCCACATTTTCAATTCCCAAGTTTAATCCTTATAAAGAATACTATGCGAGTTATGTTAATTATATAATATCTAACAAACTTGTTGAGATAGGAGTTCCATTTGAATTATGTAATTACTACAAAAACATATAGAGTACAATAAAGGGAACGAAAATACCCTAAACTAAGAATCAACGCTTACAAATTCATTTATAAGGTGCACATATTGGCCAATAATGTGTATCGGACAATGATGTAGTATAACATTTGACATTAGGAATGCATGACACGTATCATTCGTAGTGTCAAATTTATAATCATTGCATATATATGGTTGGTACCGTGCACTTCTAAACATATATCATAGGTCTGAAATATGACTAGGACACCACACTTTAGTTTACTAAAGTTGCCTTTGATTTAATTGTTAGTTTTAGGATTTAATTGACAACCGGTTTCGGCAATTAAGAACCGTTTACACGAGAACCGTTTAACTCGGTTCTGAACCGAACCGGTAGGTTTTTATATGGTCTGGTTCCGGTTCTTATATTTATCACTAAACGGTTCTGGTTCGGGTCGGTTGGTCCAGTTCTGAACCGTTGCACACCCCTACTCTTGTTACTACTTTGATTTGAATTCAGATATGTACTTTGAGCATTTTGTAGTTTGATTAGTGAGTGATAGCATGTGCCTAATAATTCATTGATGGGATAATGTGTATTCTTATTGTAGCTTGTGTACACTTGTAGTATCAAGAAGAGTGGATGAGACATCTAACGCTTCACCACGATATGAGAGAAAGAGATAGAGAGAGCAGAGGAGACGAATACGACAAAGATGGGTTTCAAAGACAATAACAACGGCATTGTGGTTGATAGCGGTTGCTGGTCAGTTTGTGTCGGGAAAAGAGGACCTTCGGTCGCTGCTTTCAGGTATGATTTCTTTATTCCGTCTCTTTAAATAGTTGCTAATTGATGGTTAAATATATTAATCTTCTTCAGAACGAGATGAAATTCATGACTGTTGCGGGTTATTTGTGTTGTTTGTGACACTGAGCAACCTGTATATTTTGATTCAAATTAGAACTGATTGATGAGTTTCATACTTTCTATATTTTTTCACCGTGTTCATCGTTTATGAGTGTTTTTTTTTTATCACGAACTGTGGTGTTAATATGAGGGAGTATTATTGTGAAATTTTCAAGAAAGTTGCTCAAAGGAATAATAAGTCAGTTTTAAAGCTTATTTAAGTGCATCTTTTATGCTACAAAGTTAATATCTCTACTTTATCTAAATAGCTTATACTTTTGATATGGAAGTTTTATCTATGTTACCTTATTAAAGAGGAGGCATGGCTAGGAAAATAATTTTACACCCATTTTAAGATGGAATATCAAGAGACTCAAATGTAATCCCTAATTTTTTACCTCATTTCTTCCATTTATACCCTGTGTACCACATTTGATAGCAATAGTACAAAATAACAATACAACTCCTCCCACTTCATTGCTTTTTGAAACCGCCCCTTTACCAGCTCTTGAATGCAGTCAATGCATCTTTAAGATGCTCTTGAATGGAGGCAAGGAACCCTTCGTTTCCCAAATTCAATCATAACATCAACCCAAACCACTGCAGTCTTAAAACCATAAAATTTACCTCATCATTCTGCCATCAATACCATCTTCGATGGTACAATGAGCCATTATTCGCCACTATTCATCATTAATCAAATTCATTATATTCATCAATCGCCCTTAACCTCCGGTCACCCCTATGTGGGATTTTTTATTCTCCTCTCATCTCTATAAGCACCACCGTTCTTATTATTTTAAAGTTTCTTTATTATTTTAAAGTTATTTGTTGATAACTTAATTTAGTGCATATGTTTTGATCTTTGATACCTGAGTAGTATTAATGTTGGTGTAAATCAATGACAATATTCCACTATGATTCAAGAATTTTGTTTGTTTCTAATTTATGTTGTGTGTTTGTGACAAGGGATATAGATGTAAATGTTGTTGTCACCAAATATTTATCTTTGTTTTGTGTTTTGTCAATAGTCTCATTGTTAATTTTGCTTTTATTTTTTTGTATCTTTTTGCAGAGCAATGATTCCGGCTTCGAGCTTCATGAGAGTCTTCATTAAACCAGAAACTAACCGTTGCAACTTAGGCAGGTAATGCGGCACAGTTTAAATGATGCATTCAATCTATTTCTAACTTTTTTAGAGTGATAATGTTTGATGGGTTTTAATGTCTAATGGGTCAAGGTAAAAGATTGAAGAGTAAACGGGTCAAACGGATGAAGTGTAGAATTGTAGATCACCACAGAGTTGGTAATTTGACCCATTACGTATATTTATTTCTAATCGGTCTATTGGGTTAAGGTTGATGCATTCAAAAAGGAAACGGGGCAATTGTTCAAACGATTTAAAAGTCAAATTCTAAGTGTATTGCATAGCATAAGGCCTCTTTAGTCATTTTATTGAAAATAATGTTAATGCTTATAACATTGTAATACTATAGCTTAATTGGTATATGTTATATTACACTGGTGAGTGTTTGTATATCATTTTGTTGGTATATCACTTTGTCTGGATCAATATCATTTATACTACATAAATTCAATTATACCCATGTATCTGTTCTCTTACATTCAATGGTTGTAGCTTTCTAAGACTAATCTTTGAATATTAAGATGATTTGAACAATAGTTTATCTGTCTTCTGCTATTTTGTATAATTAATATCATAGTTTACTTTAATACTTTATCAGCAACATCTTCAAAAGGAGGACTGTTGACGATGGAACAAGGACACGATGTCGGGTTTCTCAGTTAAAAAGGTGAGGCTGGATCTAGCCAATAGGGTGGAAGTGAACATCCAAGCTGATGGTTTCGGTTGGAACAGGATCGCCACTCCGAGGTCGAACTTCCTGGCATGGAGGGCTGTACATGGAAAGTTACCAACGGCGACAGACTTACAGAAAAGAGGCATAACTTTACCATCTATGATCTGCAAATCGTTTGATGATAGAAAGGAATCAGTGGAACATGCGTTGTTCCACTGTTCAGGAGCGAATGCAGTTTGGACTCAAGTTTTTGCCTGGTTAAAGCTTCCAATTTGGTGTGGCTATAGTTCAATTGGGGAGCTACCGCTGCAGAGTACAAATGGGATGGACTATTCACTGAAAAGGAAAAGAATCATTCACGCAATTTTCTTGCAAACAGTTTATAGTATTTGGCACAAGCGAAGCGAGAAAGTGTTTACTGATATAGATGTCCCGGTGTACCGAGTGGCGGAGGAGATAAAAGAGGCGTATTATGAGCGTGTCATTCATCGAGCTAAGCTAACGGGGGTTTCGTGGAATGAGCGGCATAGTTTTAGTATGGTTGTTTAGAGTTCAGGGGTGAATATGTATGTTTTGGTGTAATGTAGTTTTTTGTATTGTATCCGGGCTTCCTAAGCGACTCGCTTTGAGGGTCAGGGTGTGTTTTGTTGGAATAATATATTTTCACTGGCCGTTCAATTTTTTTTTACCACTTCTGCCATCACCATAAGTTAAAGACTTGCCTTCCAGTAGCTCATAGATGTTCAAGGGAATGGAATTGCTGACATGGTAACAGTATCCAAGAAATGGATATAGACAATCACATGACTGGTATCATCTTTTTTGGAGAGTAGTGTTTCAACGGTAAATCCTGTGTTGCAAAGCGACCACTTCCCAGGATCGAATCCGATAGCACCACACGGGTTTCTACTTTCAAACCCAAACGGTTATTTTTTCGGTGGAGCGTGAGATTCGAACCTGAGACCAAACCCGGGCAAGAACCCTTCAAGGAGGTAAACCTTCCCAGTAAATACATATGTTTCATAATTCCACATAAACTACTTTTAATATTGGTTATTAAGATATATAAGAAGTGTTAAATATACATTTTTCTCTTGGGGAGGGGGGGGGGGGGGGGAGGGTGCTCCTGGATTTATTTTTCACTTCACTGATTTACACCAATCATGTACTACTACATCACTCTGATTTACTTTACTGAAACAGTTTTATAGAGACAACACTTCACTGGTTCTTTACCCAATAATTAATTATTTTCACCTAATAATTAATAATACCTTTTCCACTCTCTGTCTCCTTTAAAAATCACCTACACAGCTCATTTTTTTAATAATACATTTCCCACTCTCTCTACTCTAGAACCAGCAGGGTAAAATAACCCGTATTTGGTTCACGGGACCCCTATCGGCACTGATGGCGACGGTGTTATCGTGCTGGTAGTAGAGTACCCGTGACCTTTTTTGGTGGCACCCCGCCCCCTTATATATTCTTACTCAGGATCCTAACACGTGAAAGATATATCTTTAAACTCCCGAAGTTGTGACCGGAGTGATGGTGGCGTCCATCTTCCTTGTAGCCATTTTCACGAATATTCATAGGTGGAAAGTCAAAACACCGATTATCATCACTACATGAAAAACTCCAAAATTAAAAAGGAACACATGGAAATCTTTATTGGTGACGAAGCTTTGTTGTTTATGAAAAACATCATTTTATATTTACGGAATATAACATTGAATTTCTTTTTCAGGTGTAAAAACCCTAAGGCAGGACAAATTAGATTGTGTTCTCTAAAAGAGTCTTTTTTTAATTATTTTGTCCGTAAACAATTGATCTTCATGAATTGTATTTAAAAATAAATTACGTGAAATTCGTCACTCAACGTGCGGCAAGAAAACATAAGTACCCGCGGCAACGCGCGGGCATTCCTGCTAGTTCTTCATGATGGCCCTTAGTATGCTAATGATGGTTTACACATGAGACATGTGACATAAGGTATGGTTGCAAAGTTAACCTGATGTTGTGACACGGACTAACACTATTAATCTAAGAGCCAAAACAACTCTGAATGCACACATCACTTAAAGTCGGTTTTAACATCTCCTTCCAAATAACTAAAAGATAGTAACATTTCCTCGCTAAAAAAATATGCATACTCGCGATAAAGCGCGGACAATTCCACTGGTATTACTAATCACCAAGATATTATAGTGAAATTATTATTTTAAAATATTGATGATATGTGGGCATAACGTGAACACGTGATTTTTTTTTTTTTTTTTTGTGTGGCCGTTTTATTTTTTTAATAAATCTAAACGTATAATAGGTATGATACATTGGAGTACAAATAAACTTAAAAGATGTTTAATTTGTTGATTTTTGTTTACATATATTCATGGACGGCCTCTTTTTGTATAAGTCAAGATAGTGGGGAAGGCTAAAACACAAGCACATCAAATTCAGTCCCGTAATTTCAGAACATTTTGTCTACTTCTAATCATATAAGCTCTACTTTTTGTTGTTTTATTGAAAATAATATATAAAATTTAGAATTAGTTGCATGACCCTAAGGCCTAACAAAACTAGTCAATCAATCGCTTTGTTTTGATTGATTATTCATTTTAAGAGGATTTGAGCCCTAATTTGGTGGTAACTCATGGTAAAACCAAATGGATTGTTTTACTTTTTTTATTTTCAGTTTTGATCTTTAACAATTATTTTGTTTTAGAAATTTAATAATAACTATATGGCACCACCGGCCGGCCCTTAATAGGGGCGGCGTGGGCAACAGTCCCAGGCCCGAAAATCCTGGGGCCCGAAGTTTTTTTTTTTTTTTTTATGTATTTATGGGTTGTGGACTATTGTGATCATTTTTTTTTTTAACATTTACTCATCTAATAAGGCCTAAAAAACTAAATTTTTATACCTATCAAAGCAAACCCAACCTAAAACGAGGGTTGAGAAGACAAAAGAGTTTACCGTTTACACAACTGACGTCGAACACTCCAGACTTCAAGCCGTGAGCCCGGTTTTTAATAGTGGGTTTTTATATATCATGATTGGGTTTAATTATATGGGCCTAGTTTATTTATTGTGGCCCCAACCCAAATGTTTTTTACAGTTTTTGGAGACGTCCTTGACACCACGTAGTGTTGTGTCGTCATCCTTCAACTGGTAAACACGTACTAATTATTATTATTATTTTTTTTCTGAACGACTAGGAGAAATTCTATAAGACCAACAACTACCAAAATCAACAGCCCACCAGCAAGACGTCAAGTAGAGACCTGATTACATGTTTACTATGCATGTTACAAAGATACCCCAATAACATACGGAAAGCACCAAACCATAACCAAGCTAACAATCTATGATTTTAAGCTTATTCATTTTCACAAATACGACAATGTTTTTATAATAAAAGTTGTATACGACGTCCATCTTAGATATTTTTGAAAAGTAGCGTATCTTACTATATTTCTATCATCTACTTGTGAGGTTTTAAAGATTACACTTGTAAAACAATACATCGCATTTATATGAAATTTAGAAATTTATTATTGTAAAAATAAATTTCATACGTACCATACATTCATGATAATTCAGAATGTGTATTTTTGATGGAACATCTCATTCCAAGTCATAATCTTATACCGGCTAAAATGTTTCATGTTGATAGTGATGTTTGGTACGTGAACAACATTTCATTTAATTCTTTTACTCTAAGTAAAAAGTAGTGAAAAACTTGAAGCATTTAAACATATATGATAGGGAGACTCCAATATCCTATAAGTCAATGATAGCCATCAAAGTCAATGAGGAAACAATAGGGTTTTGAAAACCAAATCATAATAGTTGAATCAAGAATCAAGAATCAAGTTAGTCACTAGAGCAAATCATAAACTTTCAACTCATAAATCAATTGAGTTTAGTCAAAGCGCGGTAAACCATAACCGGTTTATGGTCTTTTGGATTAGGTTTATATAATTTGATCAAATTCAATAGGGATTAAGGCTTGTACGAGTCACAACCAAACAGAGTATATCGAAGACATTAATGTGTTTTTCATCATGCTAGTGAGTAGTGACGCTAGATAGAAGCGAGAACAGAGTTAAATACATTCTGGCAAAACGTTTATAAAACTAAAATTGATGATCATTATCATTGTATCAAAACTTGTATTAAATATTCCAAATGACCCTGTATTTACATTTAAGTGTAACATAATAAACGTATTAACTAAAAGTTCAAATACGAAACAAAAATAGAAGTAAGCTAATATTCATAAAAGTTGACGACGCAACTTATTGTCTGAATACGTGCTATCCTAATCTAATGTGTCCTTTGTGAAATGAAAAGATTAAAAAAAAACATGATGAAGAACACACTACAACAATCTTGCAATTATCGACAATAAAAAATGGTACAAAACTCTTTATTTATTTTCAAGTATTTAATTTGCATTTAACAATTAACATTAACAACACTAACAAAATATACCAATATACCATCCCTAAATTCACCTCATCAACTTAACTAACGCCGTCTTAACGTCCTACCGTTATTCCTCTTGTATACAACACAACCAAACCCAAACTAAAACTTAACCTTAAAACTCCGTAAACGAGACGTTATATCCACAGTCATCTCTTGACGGAGACTCTAACAGTAACGGCGGTTGCCTAAGCTTCTGAAAATACTCCGTTACAGTCAAACCATCTAAATTAGACGTTGACCCAACGTCAATGTCATCCTTTAACGGAATATACGGAGGTCGTTCAACTTCCGTTAATAAATCCCACTGCACTCCGTTAAAAAACGGATGTTCTTGAATCTCACACGCGCCACGCGCGTATCCTAACCGGCGCGTGGGATCTCTGTCCAGTAACTTCGTGATTAAATCCGATAACGGCGTTGGTTTTCCCGTGAACTTTAACGGCATTGTTAATATTCGACCAAATGTGTCCTTACGGTTTTTTCCGCGAAATGGAGTTGTACCGTACAACATTTCATAGCATAGGATTCCCAATGCCCACCAGTCGATTGAGAAGTCGTGGCCGTCACCACGCACCATCTCCGGTGCTACGTATTCCTCCGTCCCGACGAACGAGTTTGATCGTTCGCCGGTGGAGAAACTGGTAGCCCTACGTGTCACCGGAGACACACGTGATATATTTTTTTTCATCACACGTGTGATTCTCCGGTGATGCTTATTATTATTATTAGTAAAATCCTGCTCTGATAACATGAAAAATTTTATTGTTTTGGGAGTCAGGTCACGTGACAAGTCAAAGTCAGTGAGAGTCACGTGACCTGTACTCTGTACCAAAACATTTTCAGGTTTCAAATCACGGTACACAATCCCCATGGAATGAAGGTGTGCCAACGCGCACACTATTTCCGCCGCGTAAAACTGAATAACCGCGGCGGAAAATACGCCATCGTTTTGACGATGGCGTAACACGTTCAAATCACCTCCAGCGCAAAATGGGAAACTCCATGCGAAAATTTCTTCCGTCTCAACCGACCCGATTAACGACGGAAGAAACCGGTGGGGTTGTCGGTTCAACCGGTCGAGAACCAATACTTCCCACCGGGCACGTCGGTCAGTGTTCGGGTCGGTTTGCATGGAGCGTTTTTCGACGACTTTGAGGGCGAATTTGTCGTGGGCGGATGGGTCGGTGAGGTGATCGTAGACAAGGAAGACTGTACCCATGGCTCCGGTGCCTAGGACCTTGATGGGTCGAAGGTTTTGGAGGTGTAACTCGGGTGAGGACTCCATGAATGGAGGTGAAGTGGTGTGGTGTGGTATTGAGAAAGTAAAGGATGTTGAGACAAATTTATGCTTAGAATCATGGCATTTTAAAATCAGGAATCTAGCTTTATGTTTCGTAACAAACTGTACTGTACTGTGCCACCAATATACTTTTAACGTGTAAATAATTATTGTTGCTCAAAGGACATAATAAAAGTAACTATTTTTTTATTATTATAACTCGTGTATAATCTTTTTCGCCTCATAAAAGGAGTTTGTAAATTTGCGGTATCAATGTGTGTATATAATGATGCTGTTCGTCCCCTCGTGGTTGAGAATTTCAAATACAAAACGACAACTTTGATGTTTTAAAAGTAGGATTAAAAGGTGAGTGAGTTGGGGTTTTATAAAAAAAAACATGTTTTATCAGACTAAGAGTATTCACATTCGGTCCATCAAATGTATGTGAGTGTGTCCATTAAATTATATAGGGTGATTGTAAGTGGTTGTGAGTGAAGGAGAGAAAATATTTGGTGGAAGCACTGTTCCACCCTAAATATGAAAAACTACTGTTCACCCATATATATATTTTAATATTTTTGTAAGTAGTTGTGAGTGAGGAGAGAGAAAATATAATGATAAAAGTATTATTATTTTAATTAGGAGAGAGAAGATTTAGGGATAAAGTGATGATTTTTAGTGTAATTTGATGGATGAGATTTAGTGGAGGGGGTGGGAATGCTCTAATGGCATACAAAGTGCCGTCCCCGAATGCATAGGTGACGAGCGGGGAAGCCCAGAAACACTTCACCTAATTTGTCTAGAGAGTTCAAGAAAATCTAAGGAAAAAACCCCAATCTAGGATTATTCATTGATTAAGGAATGTGATGGTAGTTAGAAATATGGGTCACTTAGGCTGCAGCTACAGCCTAGTGTCAAGAAGTAATGGTCTTTTGTTAGGGTATGTGTAGTGGTGGATAGTTATGTTGGGGTTATAGGATTAAAATATTAAAAAGTAATAGAAAAGGTGTTATGTTGGGGTTATGGAAAAAGAGGGTGTAGTGGGAAGGAGGGTTATGTTGGGGTTATAAATGATTGGTAATGATTGGTTAATTATTGTTTTTTATTTAAATAAGAATATTTAATAGTTAATAATATTTCATTAAATATAAAAATAATAATACAAAAAAAATATTTAATATTAAAAGATAATATTTAATAAAAAAAATATTTAATATTAAAAAGATAAAATTTAATAAAAAAAAATTTGAATTTCAATCGGTTACTGTTCCAAACCGTAAACCACAGAGATGCAAATTGCAGTTAACTCTAGATAAATATAGATCAGTTAAAACAAAAATTAATTTATTTCCGTTTACCTTAAACTTATTTTACATATCACTAAAAGAAGCCCAAACCAAGCCATTCAAATAAATGGGCTTTATCGACCCACTAACACTAACAACCCATATATATCTAACCACATCACTCCTCTATCCCTCTTCTAGGGTTTCATCAGCTTCTTCTAGCTGCTGCTGCTGCACACAACCATCCACTCTCAAGCAGCAACCATGGTAACTCACCTTATTCCTCCTTTATTTTTAACTTTTTATAAAAAAAAAACCATATTATCCAAACTCACCAATATTATTATTATTATTATTATTTTCAGATCATCCCTCCTCAACCCATAACGCTCGTTATGAGCATGGCTGAAACCACCAAAACGCCACCATAGCGCCTGGGGGGGCGGTGTTCCCGGCGCTATGGGTGGCTAAAACGCCGGACAACGTTGCCCACTACACATGCCCTTAAGGTAGACCAAATTTACGAATAGTCTTAAATTAGAGATATCATAGATGAAGTGATATTACCCTTAAAAAAAGTTAGAAACATGGACTCCACAACCTTAAATATAGATTAAGTGCATAAGAGTGATAATACTGTACATTTATACACACAAAACTATACATAACTTTTATTTCATGATAATATAATTTTGGATTTTCAATAATATAGACACCCGTGCATTTTTTTTGTTTTTCTTATTATAAACTAAAATAATAGACTGCACGTGTACGGGGTTAGAAACGGGGGTGACGAGAGACAAAACATCACGAGGGTACCCTTATTGTCTTGGATTTTGGGGGCCTTTTGGAATGTTGCTACATGCTAAATTATTTCTTTTTTACAATTTAACATTAAAGACTCATACTTTGTATGTTTTCTTTTTTCTAAAAGTTGTCAACACATTAACAAGATAAACAAGTTGCAATATTTTAATAATTTAATATAACTTTATTGAAAGTTTTTAATTAGGGCTAGCAATATGTAACATTTATAAGATATGATTAAACTTGTTAGCTGCATAGTACGCTATGTGACCTTTTATTTCGCGTTGTCAGAGACCTATTAAACCTACTAAGGCACGATTTGCAAGCCTTAGTTTTAATAATACATGTAACTCTATAACAAATGCATATGTTTAAACAAGGCTAACAAAAGGGTCGTTAAGAAAATTAAAGAGTTTGTTTACCTTTTAAATAAATCTTACAATGCTTCTATATAGAGGTGAACAAAAAAACCGGTTCTAGAACCGGAACCGTGGAACCGAACCGGAACCGGTTTCGGTTTCAAACCGGTATACAGTGGAACCGATTCCGGTTTCTCTAGGAACCGCCGGTTCCAGCACCGGTTCCACTATTTTAGCCAAAAACGGTTCGGAACCGGAACCGGAACCGATCTCAAGAACCGGTTCCACCATTAGAATAGGCCAAATTCGTTTTTTTGATCGTTGGGCTCGTTTATAGCCGTTAACTAGCCGTTTTTTCACCCAAAATTACAATTTTGCCACCCTTGTTTAGTATAAATAGGTTTTGGATGTTTTGGTTGATCACAACACTCAAAAACGCCAAAAGAAACAAGCCGAAAACGCAAAAACCGCTATCGTATGCACTTAATATTGTGTTCGCTTTGCTTTTATTACATCATTCCGTGGCTTCATCTTCAAACCCATCCCAAACCGGTTCCACAAACGAGCATACCGTTGTTTAAAATTTCAAGACGACACGAAACGCCGAACTTTTTAGCGAAAATGATTATTTCGACTTGTGTCATATGTCGAATGACAAAAAAAAAAAAAAAACACGTTGTAGAAAGTTTTAATTTCATTTTCCATGTTTCTTGTTTCGAAATACTAAAAAAAAATAACAAAAGTCGTAATTTTATGTTTATTTTTTTTGCCATCGGCTTATTTATTTATTTTTTATTTGTGCGCGTAAGAACCGATTCCGGAACCGAAACCGGAACCAAACCGGAACCGAACAGAATCGGAACCGGTCTTAAAACCGGTCTTTGGAACCGACGGAACCAGGACCGAATCAGACGGAACCAAAACCGGAACCGGTTCCGAACGAAACCGACACTGTAGCAGACCGGTTCCAAACCGGAACCGGTTCCTAAAAAAAAAACCGATTTGTTCACCTCTACTTCTATACGTGGCATTCCTTCATGTGTTGGTTATCAAGTTTAAGTTTGAGACATCTAGTCCTTATACAATTACATACCTACAAAATGCATAATAAACATACTATAGAGTAATTATACAAATGATCCATATATCTTTATCAAAGTTGATCACACAATTAAAGGCCAACAGTCACCAACACCACCTTTGAGACTCGTTGTCCCCTATGACATTAGCTCCAACATCGTAAAATAACATGGCAGAAGTGGCTTTAATACCATTTGTAATATTTGATCTCCCATACTAATCAATAGTGTTTGCTTTACCCCATGAGAAGTTCACTTAGTGTTTACTTGTGTTCTTGATGTTGATATACATATATGGTTTTTTTTAAGACGGGATTCATGCACATACACAATGCTCTTAAAGATACAAATACATAGCACTTCACACCTATACATACGATGAAAAGAGAAATAAGAGATGAGAAGGAAAGAGGGTAGTGCTTGCAACGAGCACGATAAAAAGTGAGTATATCGTTGGGATCTATGATAATATTTGGTTTTTTCTAACACTTTTTTGTACTTTTTGAACTATTAATCTCATTCTTGAAGACCAAATAACATCTTAAAGTATGCATTATCGTCAAATAAAATGATCGATCTCCACTAAAGAAAACAAATACTAAATATGATGTCATTAGCCATTAGCCACATTTATCTTGTTTATCCTCTCCTTTTAGAATTTTTTTAAAAGGTTTAAACGATAATAATCAAAACATTTATCAAAATTGAATGGTTATATATGGTTTAAAACAATAAATAAAGTAGTATTAAAAACTACAAGTAGAAATAAATAAATAAATATTAAGATCGGGTTACCTATATTTCCAAACATCTAAAAGCGTATTTTATAATCGATATAATTATATTAAAAGTCTAGCATAGACTCATAGTAGCATGTGATTACCATCGTTGCAATTTTAACATACAATAATTGCATGTGTTTGTATAATGATTTTTTACTACCTAAAGATGGGATTCATGTCAATATATCTATAACTTCATGTGTAGCTTTTAAAATTCATTATACAAACGTATGTGTGGAGGTTGTTGTGGTTGTTTAAGGGTATGTTTCATAAAGATTCAAGTCGAGACCAAAACATTTGATTGTACAAGTGTTAAGGTGTGTGTATACACACACTCATACAGGTAAGGTTTGTGTATAAAGACCATATTTCGTAAGAAATGTGAGAAGGATTAAGAATTAACATATAAGAATCATGTTTTGGATTCAGACATGATGTTTTAGGTTGTTTTTGCTAGAAAAAACACTAAACACAATAATTTAAAACACAATGCAATATATTGTAGCCACGGAATTTGAAACTCAGCTAAAACACAACAATTTTAAACACATGTTTTTAGCATGATGTTTTAAGTTTTAAGTCTAAAATAAATTGCTTTGTGATTTTAATTGTTATGTTTGGTGTTATTTTAGCCTAAATAATCCAAAAACATCATGACCAAGTCCAAAAAATGATACCTACATATCAATTCTTAATCTTTCTCATAATTCGTATGAACTATGGTCTTTGTACACTAACCTCACCCCCCCCCCCCCCACACACACACATAGACGTCAATACTTAGGAACAAGAATAAGGAGAGATAGAACACATGAGTACCATAACGTCAAAGGTTAGGGCATAGAATGTCGTTCACATCATTAAGGTTATATATAATCGCAAACATATAGAAGGTTAGGGCATAGAATGTCGTTCACATCATTAAGGTTATATATAATCGCAAACATGAGCATGGTAATTCAGAATATCATAATAGTATGATGAACAAGTAAGTTGATAACTCACTTAATTTCATCGTGGGGGAAGATAAAGGTGCGCATGAGATGGGGTGAAGAAGGTCCCCGATTAGAAAGAAAGTACAAGGATGGTGCCCGATGGTTTTTTTAAGTTTAGGTAAATTACACACATGTAACAAAACTTTCTAATGGATATCCATCACATGGACCAAAATCGTAATGGTTGAGTGAATTCGACATACCGCTTGCGTTATCTATGTAATTTACTTAGATCTTTTTATTAGATCCTATGTTTTCTCAGATGGGCTAACTAGTTGACGAACAATGCAAGTTAAACTTTCAAAATATTGGTCTAATATAATGATATTAAAATTTTGTTAACTACGGTATTGATATGATTTTATGTACTACACTATTTTTTTTTCTCATTTCACTTTAATAATACGATGATAATAATTTCTATTCCAAACTCTAGAGATTAAGTTGACATGTAAAAGATAAACATAGATTAATACTAGTGGGTTTACCCGTGCGTTGCCGCAGGATCCAAATAAAACCTTACAAAAAAAAAAAAAATTAAAGCATTGTGGGGCGAGAATTTGCAATGGCCAACCCGATCGGTTTTGACAAATAGTAAAGATGACCCATTAAACCAAGACACAATGCATGAAAAATACTCACATCAGGTTATAGCCTTGATGGTCAGTGGAGTCATCAACCAGCTTCTTTGTAAATAATTACAACCTAAATATTAAAACTTGACATATACAAATGTGTTGACAGATCTCAAATATAAATTTATTGATTATTATTCTATTTTCCCCATTCTTGTACAAGAAATTTTATTAGTTATTCTTTTTTTTTCTTTTTCTTTTATACAAACATATGATTCCTTTCCTAAACTATTACCATTAAGATGATGAAGAACAAGATAATTGAAGAATATTGAATATTGAATCAGTTACAAACTAATGATTATGACAATCAATTATCATTTTCATAACTATATAACACATAACTTCAACTTTAAATATAATAAAGTAAAACCCCATAACTATTAAACCCTTCAAATGATAACTAATTAACACACATTTACTTCTAACATTCAATGTGAAAGAAGTTTCTAACACACATTTACTTCTAACTTCAATGTATACACAAAATATAGATATTCTCTTCTACATGTGATATCTATATGCCAATCTTTCTAAAAAACAGTCGACTATTGAAACTACATTTATAAAAGGGAAAATCGCGAAAATAGCCACTTGACCAAGTGACTTACGAGAAGCCTCATCAGAGACGCCTTAGGTTCCTCGAACTTGGTGACCCGTGGGTAACTGACAAATGCTTCAATTGCAATTGCAATTCCCTGTGCTGATTACTTTAATGTCATATGGCTATATAATACATTTTCCACTTGTGATAACTCTTAGTTCTTTTTAGATGTATCTATAAAGTTCATGTGACGAAGACCTGCTCTACCAAGTTACACGAATATCTAAGTAATTGTTGCTTATGGGCTTTTTGTCTTAAAATTAAAAAACTTTTTGATAGCAGCATCAGCATGAGCTGTACAAGGAAAACATACCATCAAATTTAAAAAAAAACAATTTAATAAAAAGTGTCTTAACATAAATCAGTTTTGTGTAAAATTTAAGTAGTTCAAGATGAAGGGGTAGGGTACTATTCTCCTGCGCTTTCAGGCGCACCCTACCCACTATCCAAAGCCCCCGCTTAAAGTAACACATCTGAGGACACAGATGCACAGCAGCGCCTGGCGCTGCTGCTAGCCTGCGCGGAGGTACCAGTTGGCAACACCCGGGAACATCCCCCTTGGAGCCCAACTTGCTACCACCCGTCAGGTGTCAGCTGACAAGTGGTCAGCCGCCTGACGTCTGACTCCCCTGCAGACCCAGCCACAATACGCCACGTGTGTGGAGGACAAAGCACCGCCCAGCCGACCAACCACAAGGCGACACGTGGCCCAATCAAAAGAGGCCCTCCTCAACTTGGATCACTTTATCCAACTAAGGATTGGAATCCAACTAGTGGGACCGGCACAAGCAACCGGCCTGGGCCTCCAGCCCAAGCCCGTTAACAACCAGAATGGGCCCGATGACCTCGGGCCCATGCCTCTCCTATAAAAGGAGGACTCGGCCTCCTTTCTTTAGGATCGGAAATTAGCCAATTAGAACAAAGACACTTGTTCCACCACTTGTACTATTACTTGTATCTTTTATCAATAAAGATTGTTCTTTTCAGTGGACGTAGATCCTACGTGATCGAACCACTTATACCTCTGCCTATTGTGTCTCTTTGCTTATTATTCGTGCATATAACCATAGATCAACCATCGTTGTGAGCCAAGGATTATACCCTGCAGCGAACACGAGTCGTTACTCCATATATTATCCCATCCTATCTCCCTCAGTTATACTCGTTGTTTCTTCACAAGATTACTTGGTCATACCATCTAAAAAAATACTCATGAGCTAAATAACCCAATGTGCCAGAAAGCTCAATGGAGATGCAAAGCATGCCACTTACTAATCCATAAAAGAACATCCTCATATACAAAAAAAAAAGCATGAGATATTTAAGGGGAATCGCGCCAAATTATTTGATATCATGTGTATCCTAATACTTGTGTTGTACTTACAGATTAACTGCATAAGGTTGGGTGTATCGAGCAGGCTGCAAATGTGAGTGCTGTTATGAGGGAAATAGCTAAGGCTCAACATGCTTCTAGTTCAATGTAGTGTTAAATGGTTTTTTACACCATCTACTTTCCACTGAGTTTAGAAAAATATGGTTCAATCATAAAAGTTTTTCACATTGTTACTAAAAAAGATCAATCCAACAACCAAGCAACTACAAATTACAAAAAACTACAGCTTAAGCATGCATACGAATGAAAAAATTTAAG
Organism: Ambrosia trifida; assembly: GCA_028751855.1. Lineage (NCBI taxonomy): Eukaryota > Viridiplantae > Streptophyta > Magnoliopsida > Asterales > Asteraceae > Ambrosia > Ambrosia trifida. Next base: position 60,158,092 of record CM054124.1, on the reverse strand, counting down.
TGGAATGAATAAACGAAATTAGTTGCCTATTATGATTTATGAATCAAGATTGAAACTTTTATAGTTTCAACATGTAGAAACAAATACTAAAGTTAAGCAAAACTAAGTAATTTGTGAATATTATAAACTATATAAATTATAGAAACTAACCCTGTACCAAATCATCATCACAGAACAATCTTATAATCAATTACAAGTAATAAAAATATACATCAATAGTTTTAAAAGTATAAAAATAAAACAATATCAACACGAATTTGGAAAACGGATAGTTGATTAAAAGAAAAACTAACCTACAAGAACTTCAAAACTGGTCGTTGATCTCTATGTAGGCCAGTGGGGTTTCTTTCATCATCATATAAATACCACGAATTTGGAACCGCAAATAAACTAAAAAGAAATAATACAAAGCCTAAAATAACCACAAAGCATGAAAAATTACCAATAACTTGAGAAAACAATTACCTTGTTGGGTCTGCTGACTTGGAGAAGAACAGATGATTGAAAAGCCAAAACATGCTAACAGTTGATCCACACAATAAACAGTCCTTACAACATACTTCTCCCAAAAGACTGCTGACTCTAACAACTGTTCCATCCAAACAACTACTATGACAACTGCTGATACAAAGGACTGCTGAATAAACACTGATGAAGAACAACTGCTGACCAAAGGTCTGATGAAGAACAACTGCTGATCCAAGTACTGAAGACTAAAGCACTGCTGGAGCCAACAGCACTTAGGCTCCAGCAGAGGATACAAGACCATCAGAGTTTTCCTACAACAGTAGTTTACCTTCAGTGTTTTCAATGTAACAGTAGTTTGTAATAGGCAGATGTTTTATGTTTGTTATTCTGTTAGAGGTCACTATCTTAGGTGACGTCAGCCTAGGTCATCAGTGGTTTAGGTTTGTCTATAAATAGAACAGTGCTTGTACTGTTCTATTGTATCACACACACAAACATTCTCTCAGACAAACAATCACTGTGTGATCAGGCTGAGGGGGAGTACTTGTATGATTGTAATCTTTTAGATAAATGAAAGCATTCGATCTGAAAACAATTACTCTCATGTTTTGATTAATAGTTTATCATTCCGCTGCACTTACCATCTTTATTCATATCACTCTCATCATTCTTAGTTAAATATAATCAAAACAATCAAACTCAGATCCTAACAATTGGTATCAGAGCTTGGTCAATTAAATTCGATCTAACAAATCAATTTAATATAAACAGATCAGCTCACAATTATTGATATCGTTTGTCTGTTGGATTGAAAACAGAGTAATAGTTTAATTTCGTTTCAACCGTTTTTAAACAGACTTTGTTTTTTGAAAAATCAGAGAATGGCTTCAATCAATCACGATCCACATAACACTGGCACGAACAACAAGCCACCGATGCTTGTCAGATCTGAATACAATATCTGGCAACGTCGGATGAGCCATGTTCTAGCTCAACAGAACACTGGGTGTTGGAAGTCGGTTATCTTCGGACCACATGTTCCGATGGTGCCGAGTACTGAAGACCCCAAGGTTCAGGAGCCAAAGAAACTTGAAAACTACTCCGACCAGGATTTTCAGAAAATTGAGTTAGATGCTAAGGCCTTCAGTATTGTGGCCATGGCTCTACCCAATGATATATATGCTGGGCTGTTATACTGTAACAGTGCAAAGGAGTTGTGGGATGCACTGAAAGAAAAATTTGGTGGGACTGAAGAGGTTATTGAAAACAATCGTGAAATACTTAACCAACAATATGAAACATTCAGTCATGTCAAGGGAGAGTCATTAACTCAACAATTTGAGAGGTTTAATTGTCTTATTAGTGAACTAAAACTGGTTGGTCTTACTTACCCCAATTCAACTTTGAACCATAGGTTTTTAAGATCATTACCAGACAAATGGGACACTATTGCTATTGTTATGAGAAACTCAATTAGATTTAAGGACCTATCACTGACCCAGCTTCATGGTAAGCTCTTGACCTATGAGAGAGAGCTTAACCAGAAAAAGAAGCTCCAGGACTCTGGAAAAGTGTCTGATGATTATGTATTTGGGAATACAACACTTTTGGGTCATGATGAGGTGCCTGGAAATACTAAGGATCAGAGTTATGATCATTTCATTGACATAACTTCAGGTTGTAACTCAGGTTTTAACTCTGATTCTTATTCACCAAACTATGCTTTCACAGCAAGTGGTGGTGATATCCAGGCATCTGATAACATATCCTTTGAGTATGATGACCTGAAATACTTTGACCCTGATGATTTGGAAGAAATGGACATTATGCACCAATTGGCCCTTCTCAGTGTAAGAACTAACAATTTTTACAAGAAAACTGGGAGAAGGTTTTCAGGGTTAACTGGCAGATCAAAGGTTGGGTTGGATAAATCAAAGATAAAGTGTTACAAATGTCATAGACTTGGTCATTTTGCTAGGGAATGTAGGAGTCAACATGGTACACCTATAATCACCTATCCAAACCAAAGACCTCAGACTAACACTTACCAAAATTCCTATAATACCCCTGGACCAAATGTGCAAAACACTGCTCATTTTGCACAGTCCTCAAACACTGTTCCTGTCCAGTATGTCCAAACCACTGTTCCTCAGATCCACTATGTGCAAACACCTGTTGCTCAAGCACCTGTGCAAACGACTGTTGCTTCATCCTCTGCTCCTGCAGAGACCAGTCAACAGAGCTTCTTTACACAAGGCTTTGTTGATTGGAGCAGTCTACCAGATGAGTTAACAGATGAAAATTTTGCATTAGTTACCAAAGCTGAAAGTGAACCAGAAAACTTTTGTTTCATGGCTATGGTTGATGAGGTTGAATCTGAGGAAGTGGTGACTGAATCTGATGTTGTGACTAATGATGTTGTTGATGAAGTTGTTACAGGTGAAAAACCTAAAGAAGAGGTTGTGAATCTCTCAGATCCCTGGGGTGCATCTGATGATTGTGAGTGCAAGTGTGATTGTGCATTGATGGCTGCTGCTAAGGTATCTCCTCAAATTCTTAAGGATTTGTGTTCTGACAGATGTGTAATAGCATTTGCTAACATCAAAGAGGTGAATGAAAATCTTAGAAAGAAAATTTTAGATGATGAAGTTAAATTTGAGAAACTTTCAAAAGATTTAAAAACAAGTTTAACTGAAAAGGAATCTGAAATAAGCAGCTTAAAACATGAAGAAACCATAACCAAAGACCAGCTCCAAACTATGATAGCAAAATATCAGAGTTGTAAAAGTGAGCTTGAGTCCACCCAAGTTGAATGTGAGAAATGGGTGGAATCATGTAGAGGATTTGAGATGCTACTCAACAAACAAACCAAAAGTCATGTGAAGTTTGGTTTTGGTTTTGAAACCACTGCTCCAGCTTTTGAAAACACTGACAAAAGGGGTCAAAAGTCTGTTGAGATAGTTCCAACAAACCTGCAGGGTCAAGAGATTAAAATCACTGAACCAAATGGTAAGAAAATTGTTCTTGAAAAACCAGAAGGTTCCTCATCATTCACTGAACTTGAAAAGTATGAATTTAAACCTACCTGGTCTGATGAGTGTGATACTCTTGAGAATTTTAAACCTGTTGATTTTAAAACACCTGAAGGAAAGACAGCACCTCAGGCAAAAGTCATTCCCTTAAAAAACCTTCCAGCAGATGCTCAAACATCTGCTGAAAAGAAGGCTGAAAAAGGGAAGAAGAAAGAAAAGACTGTCCACTTGTTCTGTGATTTCTGTGAAAAGAAGAATCATGTCACTAAAAACTGTTTTCTTCTAAAAGCATATGACATTAACAAAGGAACAAGTGTATGTGATTCCAAAGCCACATGTTCAATATGTGGGAAAAAGAATCACAAGACCAAAGAGTGCTTGTATCTCAAAAATTTTGATGTGAAAATACAAGAATACAAAGCTAAAACTCTTGCAAGTCCTGGGGTAAGTACTTCAAAAGGAAAGCCCAAACAGACTTTCACCCCTGTCCAAACATCTATTACTAAAAATCTTGAAACATCTGCTTCTAGGGATGTCCAAGCAACAGATGCTCCACCCACAAGCAAATACCCAAGAGGATATGGACAACCACCATGTCATTGTCTGCCACATGTTTATGAGGAGCAAAAAAGACCCTCTAAACCAAGAGTGAACAGAAATCCCTATGGGTATTATCATATGTCTGGAAGTGATCAAACAACTGTTGCCCCAAGTGTTGACATTCAAGCACTGGCAAATGGTCAGCAGCAGTTGTTGAACTTGATCCAAAAATTAGTTCAAGCCATTGATCATCTTCCAAAGCTTGAGTCTGAAAAGTCTGAGGACCCATCCAAAGCCAACTTGGCTTTGGACACTCACCAAAACTAAACCATTACTGCTGTGCAGGGAGCTTCTGCTTGTTTAGATAGTCTTTGGTATGTAGATAGTGGAGGCTCCAGGCACATGACAGGATGTAGAGCCCTTCTTCTGGACTTCTTGGCTCATGGAGGGGGTGATATATCCTTTGGTAATGATTCAAAAGGTAAGGTGTTGGGGTCAGGGACTGTACAAGCTGGGAAACTCAAGTTTGAAAATGTCAATCTTATTGATAATCTCAAGTTTAATCTTCTGAGTGTTTCACAAATGAGTGACAAAGGTTATGGCTCATTCTTCACAAAGAAAACTTGCAAGATTATTGGGCCAGAAGTGGTGAAAAAGATTGATACCATCATTGCTGAGAGCAAAGCACAACTTGTTGCTCATAGAAGTGGCAATGTGTATGTCGTTGATATGTTAAAAGACAACCCTATGGCAAATGTCTGTTTGTTTTCTGCTGCCTCCACAAAGGAGACAGAATTGTGGCATAGGAGATTGGGTCACACCAACCTTAACACTATCAACACACTCTCCAAACAAAGCCTTGTCAGAGGTTTACCATCAAAAGAATTCAAATGTGATGAGCATTGTGTTTCTTGTTTAAAAGGGAAACAACATAAAAGCTCTTACAAATCCATTGATGAGTCCAAAACCAGTCAATGTCTACAACTGTTGCACATGGACTTGTTTGGCCCTGTTAAAATCATGAGTCTAAGAAGAAAAAGATTTTGTCTTGTCATAGTTGATGATTTTTCTAGGTTTACATGGACTTACTTTTTACATTCTAAGGATGAGACTGCAGGTATATTGAAGGACTTTGTCACCAAAGTTGAAAAACAATATGACTTGCCAGTAAAAGTCTTCAGGAGTGACAATGGAACAGAGTTTAAAAATAAGGAGTTGGATGATTTCTGTGTGTCAAAAGGGATTGTGAGGCAGTACAGCATCCCAAGAACACCAGAACAAAATGGGGTGGTTGAAAGGAAAAATAGAACTCTTATAGAAGCTGCAAGAACCATGCTAGCAGATTCTGGTTTGCCATTGTCCTTCTGGGCAGAAGCTGTAAACACTGCTTGCTATGTTCAAAACAGAGTTTTGATCAACCCTAGACATCAAAAAACTGCTTATGAAATTTTGTTCAAAATCAAACCATTAATTTCATTTTTCAAAATCTTTGGCTGCCCATGTTTCATCTTAAATCTCAAAGATTCCATTTCAAAATTTGCAGCCAAAGTAGATTGTGGTTATTTTCTGGGATATTCTTCTACTGCCAAGGCTTATAAAGTGTTTAACACAAAGACCAAGACAATAGAAGAAACTCTGAATGTAAAGTTCAATGAACTTTCATCTCTAAAAATCCCAGCAAATCCTGCTGAACTATTTGATTTAGATAAATTCAAATTTGAAGATATCACTGTTAAAACTAACAATGCAGGTATTCCACAGTCTCCACAACAAGATTACAGAACCGATGTTGTGATCCCCAGTCACTACAAAATCTATTCTGCTTCAGCGGAAGCAGTTGTTCAAAACAATTGTCAAAACTCTGCCACAGCTGAGTCAACCACTGTTGGCCAGTCTTATCCTCAAACCACTGTTTCACCTCTCACAACCACTGAACAATCATCTGTAGACAAAAGTCAATCATCTGTTGACAAAAGTCAGTCCAGTTTTACACCACTTGGACCCATTCCTCCACTTCCATTCCAAACATCTGATGGCACTACAGAAGTGCAAACAGATGTTACACCAACAGAGTCACCAAACCTCTGTCCTTCACCTCAAAATGCCATCATACCATATCAGAGAGATCTTATTTACTTAAGAGCTCATCCACCAGACCAGATCATTGGCAACATCAGAGAGGGTGTGCTCACAAGAAGCCAATCCTCCAATATCTGTCTTTTTGCAGGTTTCCTATCTCTCACACAACCTGTCAAGTACCAAGAGGCACTGAAAGACAACAGTTGGGTAGAAGCTATGCAAGAAGAACTCATTCAGTTTAAAAGACAACAAGTATGGGAGCTTGTACCACTACCTAAGGATGTTTGTCCTATAGGAACAAAGTGGGTCTTCAAAAACAAAACTGATGAAAGGGGCATTGTTGTCAAGAATAAAGCCAGGCTTGTGGTTCAAGGCTTCAGACAAGAAGAAGGAATAGATTATGATGAAACTTTTGCTCCTGTAGCAAGACTAGAAGCCATCAGATTATTTTTAGCCTTTGCTGTCAACCACAACATAAAGGTGTATCAGATGGACATCAAATGTGCTTTCCTTTATGGCAAAATTCAGGAGGAAGTCTATGTATGTCAACCACCTGGTTTTGAAGACACATTCCATCCTGACTATGTCTACAAGCTCAACAAAGCTCTGTATGGACTCAAACAAGCACCAAGGGCCTGGTATGAAACTCTTTCCACATTTCTCCTATCCATTGGCTTCACAAGAGGTAAAATTGACAAAACTTTATTTCTAAAATGGAAAGGGAAAAACTTAATGATTGTTCAAATATATGTGGATGACATCATTTTTGGATCCATGATGACCTCGGTCGTTACGGGTCATACAAAGCCTAAATAACCTAAATAGATAGGGTAAGTAGGGTATCAATCCAAGGAGCGTGTGGTTAGTGAGTATTTCCTAGTTAACATTGAATTTGTTGTTTATGAAGATGCTAATTATGCAATATATGAATTGGTGTTTAGAAATTGATTGAAAAGTTCATTGATTAATATGAAACATAAAATGAAATTTGTAAGAAATAATTAATAATACTTGTAAACAATAAGATAAAGATGATTACACTAAGGATTGGGTAATTGAACACTAGGGCTTTCAACAATTGGGCATAATTGGATAAACAAAGATAATGCAATTGGTACTAACGGGTTGATTGTTCAATAAACTTAGGTATCAAGTTTCATCAACATTCACAATGGACTAAACTATACTTTATCATTTAGAACATACAATCCTATGGCAGTGTTGATGCAAGGAACCATGTTCATAACATTTAGAAATTGGCACAAGATCAATTAACTAAAAATGAGTTCAACATAAGGTTAATCACTAATCAACACAAGTAATTCAAGTACATAAAAACATTAATCAAAAGTTTAAACAATACCCAAATGTTTAAGCCCTAGGTATCAAGAACTTACATCCCTAGTGTAATACAAGTGTTTTTAGCCAAGCATGGCTATGGTGTTCATCATCTTCAAAAGAGGTTCTTCAATCTTCAAAGAATTGTTACTAAGCTTGGAGAATGTTGTATGATGATTTTGGAGAATGGTGTGTGAATTTTATAATGAAGAAGGAGATCTAAACAGCTAAAAACTCAGTCTTCCCTCATAAATCCGTCATTAAAATGTTTTTGATGATCATTGACTTGAAAAAGGAAGTTTTTTGACCATTTTGACTTTTGGCGTAGGATACGCCACTTTTGGCGTATCCTACGCTAACTCAGATTTGCCTTAGCCATTTCCTGCTGGCCTACGCCAGCCATGTTCTTCCTGCCTACGCCAATTCTTCCTTCAACCTCAGATTTTGATTTTCCAGCTCGTTTATGCTTCCCTATCTTGCCCGAGCAACTCCAAAACGTCATATTTGCTTCCTTTAATCATCAAATCCTGAAATAACATAATAATATCAAAGCAACACCATTTGACGACTTAACGCTCCTTAAAACTCATTCATAGATGCTTTTATACACATCTTTTAACTAACCCATCAATCCACATGTAACCAAATGTGTTAAGAGTTCAGAAAACTGATGACAGCAGAGTTTGAGATGAGTGCCATGGGTGAACTTCAGTGTTTCCTTGGTCTTCAAGTGAAACAACTGCAAAATGGCACATTCATTCACCAAAATAAATATGTAAAGAATTTATTAACCAGATTTGAGATGAATGATTGTAAGCCATGTAGTACACCCATGAGTACAGTCAAGCTACTCACTATAGATGACAAGGATGAACTGGTTGATCAAACACATTATAGATGCATGATTGGGTCTTTACTGTACTTAACTGCATCTAGGCCAGACATTATGTTTGCTACCTGTGTCTGTGCAAGATCCCAGGCTTCACCCAGAAAGTCAAACCTTATTGCTGTGAAAAGGATATTCAGATACCTCAAAGGTGCTCCCACACTTGGTATTTGGTATCCTGCTAATGGAAACATTGAGCTATCAGGTTATTCAGATAGTGATTTTGCTGGCTGTCACACCACAAGAAAGTCCACATCAGGAGGGTGCCAATTTCTAGGGAATGCCTTAGTCTCCTGGCAAAGCAAAAAGCAGGCAGCTGTTTCAACCTCAACAGCTGAAGCTGAATACATTGCTGCTGCAAGCTGTACAGCCCAACTCATGTGGCTTCAAAATCAATTACTGGATTTTGGGATAACTGCACTACAGACTCCACTTATGTTGGATAGTCAAGCTGCTGAAAATATCATCAAGAATCCAGTCTCTCATTCCACTACCAAACACATTGACATTAGACATCATTTTGTCAGAGACAGCTATGAAAAAGGTTTGATTTCTCTGCACCATGTTCCAACAGAGGATCAGTTGGCAGATGTGTTGACAAAAGCTTTAGACACATCTACCTTTACAAATCTGATTTCTAGAATTGGTATTGTTAAACATGGATTAAACAAACAAATTTTTTTTAGCAATAAAATGTTTCAGAAAATCAAATTTCTCCTTAAAAATAGCTGTTTGGTTGAAAAATCTGTTTCAAAACATCTGATCAGATAAAACAACTGTTTTGCTATATATCTATACTATATCTATACAAAAAAAATAAAATAATAATTACAACAGTTGGTTCCATCAGCTGTTTGTATCAGCTGTTTGCCAAAACAGCTGTTCTCCACCAGATGTTCATCCATCAGATGATTGCCACGTCTGCTCATACAAGCAGAGGTTTGGCCACATCAGCGGTTTCCTTTGAGCCTATAAAAACCCTGTTTTACCACAACAGATGTTACACTATCTCATTGTATTCAAAATACTGAAACCGCCTTCTCCATTCTCAAACCCTTAATCAGATTTCATTCATCTTCACCTTCGGAATCCATTAAAATGGATCTTCAAGCCAAAGCCACCCACAATTGTCTCCCATATCTGGTTAAAACAAATGATAACATATCTTTCCATTCCACCATTGACATTCTTCTAAATTCCAAATACCTATCCATCTTAACCGCTGACGCCCCCATCTACATTGATACTCTCCAAGAGTTCTGGTTGAATGCTGAGTTTCTATTGCAAGACAAAAAGCCTACTTCCATTATTTCCAAAATTGGAGAAACAAGTGTCGTCATTACCCCTGAGATCATATCCACAACCTTCTCACTAAATGACCTGGCAGGTAAGGACTCCTTCACAAAAACAGAGCTTCACACTGAGTTTCAAGAACGAGGGTATGATGGTCAGATGACTGGGTCAACTCTTTTCAAAAAGTTTTTCCCACCAGTCATGAAATTTTTCTTCCATACCCTTCTTCTGTGTGTCTCCGCTAAGTCCACATCCTTCAATGAAATCCCATTAAGGATGCAATATCTGGGTTATGCCATGTTGTCAAACTCTGACTTCAATCTTTCCCAGGGATTGTTCATGGACTTAGTGTCAAATGTGAAAGCAATTAAGTCTGGGTCAAACAATGCTTTTCTAATTTACCCAAGAATTCTTAGTGTAATCCTACAAAAGGCCTTACCAGAAAAAGTTTTCAAAAAGGGTGAGGCAATGCAAATGAAAAGCTTAACTGATGAAACTTTCACTAGAATGCTGGGTGGAAGCACCCAAGAAAAAGTGTCAAAAGTGTCCAAAGTTTCAAAAACTCAAACAAAGAGGACAAAGACAACAACTGTTGTCAAAACCTCTGTTGTTGAGCCCACTGCTCCTGGTGATCATGGCACTACATCCAGTGCTGTGAAACCCACACCAGCCACTTCCAAAAGAAAACATCCATCCACAAAAACCACCACTCAACCACAAATGAGACTTCTGGATGATGAGGTACCAGAAGATAACTCTGTTGCACCACCAAAGCAACCTGAAACCACTGTTGTTACTTCCTCACAGCAGTTGGATATACCTCAACCTGACCAAACTCCTCATGAATCCTCTCAAAAGGATCATGTTGTAAGCCAAGGGGAAACACATCATGATACATTTGAGTCACTTGGCCAAATGTTCACAAGCCCCTCTCCCAGGGCTAATTCTCTTGTTACTCCTCCACCCTCACCATCACATCATGTTCCACAAACCATGCAACCTCTGTTTGAGGCAATTGAGAAATCTCAGGAAAATCCCAGTTCCTCTCTTCCACCTATCACTGAGAGCATACCCCCACAAGTAACTGGTCCTGAGAACATTCAATCTGCCATCCCACAAACAGTAGAGGAGGTTACACCACCTGAGTTCAATGCAACTCTAGGTGAGTTTTCAAGTGGAGCAGCCACTACTGATGTAGAGACCATTGTCTCACACCAGGACAGTGGTTACATTGCTAAGACTCCCTTGAAGGCAACAACTGATGAGGCCACTATAGTGTCCCCAAAATCAGTTGGAAGTCCCCAGTACCAAGAAAAAGGGGCATCTGATTCACCTATTAGGACTGAATCAGGTAGAACTACCACTGGTAGGGACTCAGATGATCCTATTAACTTAGGAGATGGGTCAAAATACCAAGAATTGACGGACAGAGTTCATGCAATTGAAACCTCTGTAGCAGACATCAAATCTGATGTCAAGCTTATACTGGGTTCCATAGCAGACCTTTCCAAAAGTCAACCATCAACAGCTGATATAGCTAGTGAGCTATGGAAATCCGTTTCCCCCATCATCATAGCTCACAGAAAACTAGCTGATCAGACAGAAACATGGTGGATGCAAGGTACAAAGATACACATGCAGACATTAAAGCCATCAAAGATCACCTGCTGAAGACCACTGGCTCTGCCCCTACCACCATTCTCAGGGATGAAGATGATGATGTCTTCACGGCTGATGATGCCAAAAAGGGGGAGAGTGGCAGAGATAGGCTACCAAAGCTAGATCCCTTTGGTTGTCCACCTTCTAAAAAGGGCAAAGCCAAGTCTGCCAACAAACCAGAGGCTAGTCAAACAGCACCACAACAACAACAACAAGCAACACCAACAGCACCACAACAAACCACTGATAGAAGCAAAGCAGTAGACAACTCTGCAAACAAAGAAGCTGAAAAGGCTGCTCAGGCCAAACAAAAAAAGGGCTGACACCTTGGAAGCTAAAGCAGAGTTGTTGGTGAACCTCAAGAAGGAACAACAGCAGGAGGTTGAAGATGTGGGATCCTCAAAAAGGATGAAAATGCCTGCTAGACATGTCAGAAAACCACCATCTAAGCTAAAAACCTCTGTTAACAAAACCACTGCTGCTGAAACCACTGCCACCCAAAACACTGCTTCCCAAACCACTGCACCTAAACCTACAAGCACATCTGAACATACAACCACCAAACCTACACCCAAACCTACATCACCAACCAAATCCCAAACATCTGCTGGTCCTACTAAAAGGTCAACAGATGTTAATCCAACCATTGCTTCTAAATCACCATCCCCTAAAATCTTGTACAAAAGGAAGAGAAAATCAACCTTTGTTGTACAGGATGAAAACATACACACACCACCAAATACCACATCAACTGCACAATCCACCCCTATTACAGCTATTCCACTTTCATCATTCTCACCACACACATCCAAATTCAGTTCCCATAGACCACCACCAACCATTACACCATTGGTTGTTCAGTATCCCCTTGAACTTGATCTACTCAAGGGGGAATTACAATCCTTCTACAATACTGAACAACCATCTGACAGATCTTTCCCTTCTCTCCCAAATTTCCCTGTTCCCCTAAACATTGATACATATCTTAAATACAAGGGTGAACAGGTAGATGCCATCATTAAGGAGAGATGCAAAGGGAAGGATGACAGGACTGCTCAGGGCATCCATTCAGCAGAGCTTAGCAAACTCAGAAGGATTGAGGACTTTGCTAAGACCCTGAGCAACTCCATGTCCTCCATGCCTCTCAGTGTTGACTTGGAAAAGGAGGTTAGGGATTCTCTTCTGGAACAGATCTTGGCAACCAAGCCATATAAAGCAACCAAAAAGCAGTTTGCTGGCTGGACCACTCATGCACTAAGAGAAGAACTTCTCAGAATAGAAGAGTTGGCCAAAGACCCCAAAGCTAAAGTCTCTACTCCTAATTTTGGCAAAGGCAGAGACCCAGTCAGAGCCTTAAAGTTTAAAAGAATGAGACAAGAGATAGTAGCTGCTATCTATGGGGAAATGAGGTCTGTTTCTAGATGGTCTGAGCTGAGGCTGGTTGAGACATACAAGAGTCTTGAAGAAAACAGAAAGAAGGATCCCAGCCTACCTAGAAAACCTGTCTATCCTGATGAGCCACTGATGAAGAGACCCCAGTAGACTTTTACCTTAGACAGCTTACTTGAAACTTCTGATCTATCAGCTGCTGCAAGCAGTGTTGTAAAAGGCGTTAGGCGCTAGGCGGGCGGTGAGGTCTAGCCTAGGGACTAGTCAGGACTAGTCGGGACTAGGCGAAATTAGGCGGAATTAGGCGTTTTGGTATTTTTATACATATTTTATATATATACACACAAATTTAGGTGTTTTTTGAAAATATGTTAAGATATATACACATAATACTTAGGAATTAAAAGCTTTAGGAATAAAAGTAAACTAATAAAAGATAGAGGGATTAAATTTTTACATATACAAACTAGTTTTACATAAAAATTAAAAGTTTTAGAAATAAAAGTAAACCAGTAAAAGATAGAGGGTCAAATGTGAAAATACCTAAAACTTATTTAACCCTAAAAGCACTAAACTACTTCAGCCGACAAATTCATCCCTGCAGCAACACGTCTTCTTCTTCCTCCCTGCAGCAGCACGTCTTCTTCTTCCTCTGGTAAGTTTCTTCCTCCTGTTATCTTCTTCTTCCTCCTGAAATCTTCCGCCTAGGCCCGCCTAACCCACCGCCTAGTCCGCCTATAGCTCGCCTAATCCTCAAAAGGCCTAGGTCACCGCCTATGGCTAAATTCCGATATGTATAGCCGCCCAGCGCCTAGGCAGCCGCCTAGGGCGCTTTTTACAACACTGGCTGCAAGAAGACAGTTCAAGAAAAAGAAGGAAATGTCAGAAGAAGATCAGAAGAAGTTTGCTGATACATTTATCAAAGAAGGGCTCTTCAATCAGATACATTTCTTCTCTGATCCCACAACAGAGAAACTCAGGGAACTCATTGGAAGACCTCCATCACCTAACTCATCCCAAATAAAAGTTCATCTCAGCAAATCCACTGACTCAAAAATTCTAAAATGGAAAGTCAACAAAGACAACCATGAATTGACTCTGCTCAGGTCAGATGGAAGAGTTCAGAAGATTATCATGGATGATGCATACAGCCTATGTGCAAATGATCTTCAAACATTGCTAAATCTAGAGCTTGAAAGAGATGAAGAAGACTTGTTTGCTCTGAACTTTGAACTACAATTCAAAGGTCAAATCAGAGAAAGTCTGATGGGGAATAAAGATCAGTAAATAAAGTTGAGTTTTGGCATCATCTGTTCTAGGGGGAGATTGTTGGGTCTGCTGACCTGGAGAAGAACAGATGATTGAAAAGCCAAAACATGCTAACAGTTGATCCACACAATAAACAGTCCTTACAACATACTTCTCCCAAAAGACTGCTGACTCTAACAACTGTTCCATCCAAACAACTGCTATGACAACTGCTGATACAAAGGACTGCTGAATAAACACTGATGAAGAACAACTGCTGACCAAAGGTCTGATGAAGAACAACTGCTGATCCAAGTACTGAAGACTAAAGCACTGCTGGAGCCAACAGCACTTAGGCTCCAGCAGAGGATACAAGACCATCAGAGTTTTCCTACAACAGTAGTTTACCTTCAGTGTTTTCAATGTAACAGTAGTTTGTAATAGGCAGATGTTTTATGTTTGTTATTCTGTTAGAGGTCACTATCTTAGGTGACGTCAGCCTAGGTCATCAGTGGTTTAGGTTTGTCTATAAATAGAACAGTGCTTGTACTGTTCTATTGTATCACACACACAAACATTCTCTCAGACAAACAATCACTGTGTGATCAGGCTGAGGGGGAGTACTTGTATGATTGTAATCTTTTAGATAAATGAAAGCATTCGATCTGAAAACAATTACTCTCATGTTTTGATTAATAGTTTATCATTCCGCTGCACTTACCATCTTTATTCATATCACTCTCATCATTCTTAGTTAAATATAATCAAAACAATCAAACTCAGATCCTAACATACCTGTAATACGGTTGATTTGTTATGAGGGTTAGAAATTGGAAGGAGGATCTCTTAATACGGAGGCACACCTTCAGGAATATGATGAGTGGGTAACTGACAAATGTTTCAATTGCAATTGCAAGAACCTTTGAGTTGTCTGAGAAGTAATAAAGAAGTAAAGGAGGGAATTGAAAGAGATAGGTATGGTTAAAGGGCAATGATGGAATAACCGGCTCAATAATAACCAGCGCACGTTGTCCTTCTAACTCAATAATAACCGGCTCCAACCTATTATATACACAACTGCAAACTTTTGACGTTGCTTAAAATACCAAAACTTTAATTATTTACTTTCTATATTTTCAACAGAGATTTTTCCTTGTATTTGAATTCAGTACCTTTGTATCACATCAAGATACGACTCTCCACGAGGATATCGATACCTGAGTTTGTCTTTCTTCCTTGACCTTTAAAAAAAAGACCATTGAATGGAAAGGTATAAAATTATAAAAAAAAAATCGAATATTTCATATTTAACATACTCGTATTCTTCAGGAATGTTCTTCTTTATTTTTTCATACGTCATACCGTCACATACACCAACATTTATCTAATCAAGTGCATGCCATTGTATCTATAACGTAAAGAAAGTACACAAATTTTACAAATGATAAGTGATCAAAGAAACAATTTATGTGACATGTAAAACTAACCTTGGGAAATCCAGCAATTTGATTTGCAGTCAAAATTGTTCGTTGCAATGTGCTTGTCCAAATCTAGGTGCTAAATAAAAAAAACAATATAAAACATTGCAAACTTTGTGCAACAAACAAAGAAAATGCAAATAGTAAAATAAGTAATAGTTCTTACATAAGCATTTTTTTGAAGGCAAGATAGTTCATGTAGGCCTTCAATTGAATGTTACAAGAGGAGGACTTGAATTTCACAATCAATCTCATTCAATTTGATCCTTAGGGTTACGGAACTTGAAGGGACAAGAGGTTAATGATCTATATTTATGAAGGAAGAAGGCAAACGATTGAAGGGTATGGATGGAAGAAGGAGGGTAGTATTGTAAAAGTCTTTTGATATTGTAAAGGAGGATGTGGATGAAATGCCTATATTACCCTCTTAAGTGTCTTAATTGTCTTAATTATGCCCAGAATACCCTTAAATTTCTTGCTTAAATATGTTGTACATGTTGCTTGTTAAGTTGTACGGAAATGCAAATTACCTTGTTGTACATCACTCATCCTTTATAATGTAACTAGTAGGATTGCCCGCGCATTGCTGCGGGTATTTTTATTTTGTGTCATCTAGGGCTGTGTATATGAGTCGAGTTGGCTTGGTTCGGTTTTTACAAAAAATCGTAACCATATCCATAACCAAACTTCGGTTATGGTTACTCGATTATGAATTCAGTTATAGTTATTTCAGTTATTGACCAAAAAAATAAACTAAAACTAACTTTAGGGTAAAGTACCAAAATAAAAGTCAATGGGTTTAAAAAAACCGAAACCTATAATGTTAGACTTAGTTTGTGGTATTTTGTACAAGACAATCAAGACTACACTTTCTAGTTATACCACCAATGTGGGTTACCTTTTAATATATTAACAAAAAGGATACTTAACCTTTGATTATAATTTCAATTCGTCACAAAAAAAGAACATTACGTCAAGATCATTTTGGTAATAACATACTTTTATTATAGTAAAACTTCTACGTAGTTAATGTAAAACATAAATCTATTACATAAAGTTAACATTACAAGTTCGGTTCGGTAATATCGGTTAACCAAAGCTTCATAACCATTGGTTATGTTGGTTATCAGTTAAAATCGGTTCGATTATGTCGGTTATGGTTAGATTATCGGTTATGGCGGTTAATTTGCTGAGCCCTAGTGTGATCCATATTATTTGAAGCTAAAGATCTTGAAAAAACCTTTCAGATATAAAATTGCTTCAAACCGAAGCATCTTGACTCAGTGATGTGACGTTGCCGTTATTCAAAACCATAGTTGTCAGCTAAACTTTTTCGTTAGAACGGACCGTAAAGCATCTATTATCCACAGGTGTTTTCTTAAATAAAAGAAACCAAATTTGTGTTTTTTGAAAAAAAAAACATAAAAAGAACATGTGTGTTGTATATTAAGGGGATGTGTGAGAAGAACTTCGCTAAACTATGATGTTCAAACGTCCGTGTAATAAAACATTTAGTTTATCATAAACAACATTTTATTAGAAAAATAAAATAAATTAATACATGTAACACATTAGATATGTATAAAATACAAAAAACACATTAGACATGTAACACATTAGATATGTATAAAATACAAAAAACAAACAATGTACAATTAATACTTTCCAACATTTGGTTATAGCTTAAACAACAAAGAATAGAGGAATGTTCCTCCCTAATACTTGTTTAACAACGTACGTTGCAACCCAAAATGGATCTATGTTTTTTGTTTTTATTGTACAGAGACCGAATACATACTTGTGTTAAGAAAATTACATATGTCACACAACTCATGTCTCAAACATTGATTACGTAGATCAATAGCACTGAGCTAACAGAATTTGGAATGAACAGTGGAGCCATCTTGTTCAACTGCAACCTGAATGGCGTCTTCCTCGTCGCTCTGCGGGGCTGACCCACCCAGTTGCATCTCCAGGTTTGCGTTGACAGCAAAACAACTTGAGAAAAAGATGTTAACGAATGAGATTCAATAAAATATTTAGAGAAAAATAAAACTGAAAAAGAATCGTAATTGCGGGTTTACCGAAAAGCATTTGGAGGATCATCGGAGGAGAGATGTTGGTGGTGGCGTCCGGAGGAAATGGGAACCGCCGGTCCAAAAGATGTGTTAAGAATGCATGAAATATCTTCTTCTATACTCTCCATATTTTCCATTGTGTTAATTAAATTAAATTGAAACAATAACTTTTAATCAATTGATCATTGATTTCTTAGAAGGTGAAAGGTGGGAGGGTATTATGGAGATGAGATTTTAGTTTTTAACTAAATACAAAACACAAAATTACTATCATAACCTTCTAAGTGTCTTAATTGTCACAACTCTTCCTATAATGCCCTTAAATTTATTGCTTAAATATGTTGTACATGTTGCTTCTTAAGTTATACGAGAATGAAATTAACATGTTGGCCATCACTCTTTTTTAATAAGATAATATAGATATTGAGTCAAGTTGGCATCTTTTGGATAATATAATGAAAACATTTAGGTAACACAAAATCTTATAGACCAATTCCTTTTATGCCATCTTTCGAGTCTATGTTTGACATAATAACCCCACGATGGACTTAAAATAAACCATCAAACTACTTTTCGTGTTTCATAAATGCGTTCTTGTCTGCCACCTTCCTGTGGGGACTATACGAATATCATATAATTACACACTATTTCTATGCATTTATAAAGGTTTTCAACATATAAAAGTGAGTAAATTTAGATTGGATTTTACTAATAACGAGTCACATCAGATAAAGTACTTTAAATTATGGAAGTAAAATATCAAAACAGTCGGAAAATGATTTCAAATACTTACAATGATGTAACTACTTTTTTTTACTCTTAATAATATAGTTTTTATACTCATAATAATATAGAAGTTGTTTATAAGTTCAAAAGAAAGTTAAAGAAAAGGATATAGTCGGGTTAATCTAATCAAATCCCACTTATAATTATTCTTTCCAACCGGCTATAAATTCATTTATGTTGTCACAAATATGGCGTTCTATGGGTCGGGTTGATGGGTTGGCCGGTCAAACCGACAAAACTGGAAAATTTGGCATGAATTTGACTGCGACACAAAGCTGAACATTGTGTTAGACACATGAATCCGAACAAGACATATATTTACGCAAGCTGACACACACACACTGCTTGTTTAACCCAAGATTCAATTTTTAGCTTACTAATACTCTAAACCTATAACTTAAAAAAAGTATATATGTAAATAAAACAACAACAACAATAAACATACCCAGTAAATCCCACAAATAGCGTAACTATTGGTATGGTCTGGGAAGGGTGGGGTGTAAACAGACTTTACCTATATCCCTGAAAATAGAGAGAGTGCTTCCGAAGAGGCCCTCGGCTACAAAGCCCACAATAAAAAAAATATACTAGAACATAAAATTTAAACTAACAGTATCACGGAGATAGTGGGAAGAATACGTTGTAAAGATGGAAAAGATATACAGCCAGAAACAACCTATAAAACATAAGAACATGTAAAGTCCAATAAAAAGTGTGAGTGAATCTTATTTCATATGACACAACTAAAAACTAATATGAACCTACCTAACCATCTTTAACATTAATCGTATGTCTTCAAGCTCATATCCTGAACCATGTCTTTAGAGAGGTATAACTCTGGTAAATCTTTTTCTAATCATATTATCCGAAGTCAATCTAGCCGTGCCCCTATCCCTCCTCCCTTAAACTATAACATCTAATCGATATATCTCTTTTACCTTTCAAATTTTAGCATAAAATATTCAACATTTATAAGTTATGACATAAAGTATATATCTAAAAACTTATAAAAACAAACGGGTTAACCGATAAGGGGATGATCATTTGAGAAGAATTTGAATTTGAGAAAAAAAGAAGAAATAACATTAAATACATTCACTATAAGTTATCTTTGCTTTAAAGATATATATTTAAAAATGAGTTATGATTTCATTTATTTAACTAGTTTATGGTGAGTTACAAAAACTTAAATTTAACAATAAATACAACTATTAAAATTGAAGATTTCTATTAATTTAAATTTCTTCTTTTTCTTGTTACAAGAAAACCCCTTCTCATTTGAACTCTCCACTAACCGATAAACCCACCTGTCCACCAACAATTGAACCAACCAAATAAAAACACAAGAACTTCATGTAAACTATTATTTCTTAATCTTTTAAAAAAAATGATTAATACAAATATGATAATAAAGTGGTCCACGAATTGAAGTTGAATGAATTGTTAAAGGTAAAAGTTATTAACACTATGATGATGCCCATGTCGGCCATCATTTAACTACTTCATTTAACAACTAATCTTCTTACCATTTCTAACAATATTTTATCTTCACATCTAATAAAAGAACACGATAACTTTTATTTAGTTGTTTCCCACTTTAAAAAATAACCTCTCTATGGAATTTTGCATTAATTTATTATTGTTCGTTACCATTTCCTGTTTTGAATCGGCATATATACTAGAGTAGATATAAAAGAAATACTTGGATCCAGTTTTTTTGATTAAACAGACATTATCTTTCCTAGTCTATCCAGTGCACGCTCTTTGTTGAAGCCAATTGGATTGATCACTCACAAAAACACATTTAAAAACGAAAGAACAATAATATTAAACACAAAGTCTTCTTTATCCATACTATATTATAAAGCATCTAGGAAGGATACCAACAAAAGTTAAGTAAATATTACATTTTATGCTTATGGTACAATAACTTAATGAAGGTAGTAAAGGGGTAAAGTTGTCTTTTTACATTAACAATAAAGTTGATTATACATGATGATATTGTCTTTTTTTTGGCTGATTTTATTAATCTCAAAGATTTTTGATTCTAAGGATATGCCATGTTAAATGATATATTTTTTAACTAAGAATATTTCATGTAAAAGTAACCAAGTTTCATAACACTATCCATGCATCAATATATTATTTGATTTATTTTCTATAAACTTCTTAAATATAAAAATACAACCCTAGATATTAATTGTATAAAAGATTATAAAAACAACAAAGTATGGATTGGTTGGTGACGTAAACACATAATGTTTGCCAGAATACTGTTTTAATCGTGAACAAAAGGTTACCTTAAGATCAGTACCCTATATTTTACAAAATTCTGAATGACCATATACTGCATAACGGTTATCCCCAATGTTCCCGTACACAAAATCCCTTATGAATCTGTAGAAACAAAAGAAAATGGTTCATTAATAGTTTTCATGGTAGAAGGCAATCATAAGATATCAGTAAGAATAAGACCTTACAAAGGTACAGACTGAAGAAAGAAGCCGGTGACAATGTCTAATAACAAAGTAAAGATTATAAAGAGAATAAGGAATGAGAGAATTCCTAATATTCTTTTAATGGTGAATAAAAGGTTACCTTAAGATCAGTAACCTATATCAGTAAGAATAAGGCCTTAGAGTATCCATATGATCTGAATACAATATATAACATCTTACGATTATATAGTGGTATACACAATTGGGTTATTGGTTGACAAAAGGCACTCATTCATTACATGTTATAGATTGTGGATAATGACTTACATATGGTCCGATTAATCAGTGTCATATATTTTAAATTATTTAAACTGGCGATGTCATTCGAATTTTTATAATAAAATGAGAAATAAATATGGCATGGAATGATGGAAGCTTACGACGTACTTGTAGAGTAAAACAATGAATGAACTATGCGTATGTTTTGTAAACATGAGAGTTAAAATAAAAAATATAAAAAATAGAATGAAAATAAATTCGTAACAATCAAGCCGGTAGTTTAAGTTGAATAATTCTGAACCTAAACAATGTCTATAAATTGAGACATAAACATATCATGGAATGGTGAAAGCTTACTACGTATTTGTAAAATAAAAAATGCCAAAAATAGATCAAAAATAAATTTGTAATAATCGAGCCATTAGCTTAATTGAATAATTTAAACTTAAAAAATAAAACTATATCATTCAAAGCAAAAAAGACAATACATCTTCAGTAGTAACTAAAGATGTGAAAGATACAATAGTTTAAATTTTCCTCTTACTCTTGGAAGATACAATGGTTAAAAAATTTTCCTTAACCGACGTGGACAAAACTTCTCTTTTCCAACCTTTACTATATGTTAACCAAAACATACACGCATATCGAAGCTTGGTCATTGTGCCAAGCCTTCATGATGTGTCAAGATGTCATTCTTTGTCTCATGTAAGCGACAACAATACCATATGATACGTGTCATACCCTTGTTTGCATTTATCATCATATATTTATTTTTGTTGTTGCTTGTTTTTAGTAAATGTTGTGCTCCCGCCGCAACACGCGGACAACCCACTAGTACTATATTATAAAGCATTTGACAATAACTTCTTAATATTTAAGAGGTACAAGTTAATTTGCTTATGATACAACACGCAATGTACATAATAACTACAAATTTAATCTGAATGAAGTCAAAAGACACGAGTCATGTTTATAATAGGTCATGACATTTATTTCAATAATTACTTTGAACATATTAAATAGAAAACATGTAAAAAGAATTTTCATAATGCTACATATTTTATTATAATCTTTTATATATGATACTTTATAAAAGTTAGTAAATATATTATTATTCATGACAATGCTGCTAAAATTTTAGATATTTGAGTCTTTAGGAAATGTCTACTACATGAATAATTTTCATATTTAGAGCTAAATCGAGCTTACCATACTAAACAACGTAAAGTTTTGTTATTTATAGAATAATGTGCTTTTATATTTTTCCTTAAATCCTTTTATATGATTGCTCAAACTCATTGTTTTTTAATAATATTATCTTGTGTTTAGATGAAAGATAAAGGAGAAGTTACTTTATTGGTTCTATTTTTATATACGTTTCAATGTAAGCTTCGTTTAATACAAAATTGTGCATGACAATGTACAAGTCATCTAAGCAGAAGCGAACAAGTCATTAAAGTTTTTTTTCCCTTTTGTA
Source organism: Ambrosia trifida (assembly GCA_028751855.1). NCBI lineage: Eukaryota > Viridiplantae > Streptophyta > Magnoliopsida > Asterales > Asteraceae > Ambrosia > Ambrosia trifida. Next base: position 60,135,624 of record CM054124.1, on the reverse strand, counting down.
TGTGGATTTTTTATGGTTTCGACTTACTTAGCCTTTTCTTTGATGGTGTTAACTTTTTTTTAATATGGCAAGTTAACTCGCATGCATGTTCGTGATTCAACGCTTTTTTGTCTAGTTTTTGTTCGGCTTAACTGTCCTGCCGCAACGCGCGGGTTTCCCACTAGTTAATCAAAACCACAAATAAAACATTAACCTTACCAATCTATTTATACTAAACATAAACAATTTTTCCTAAACCAATACTAACTCAAATACTTAATTATCTCATAAACTAAAACTATTTAAATAAACTAACATTTATCTCTAATTTATCACTAAAAATTATCATAACGACCCTTTGACTTTTGAATCCTTTCACCTTTCTCCCAAACCTAGGATGAAACCAACACTCACCCTTTAATCCTAGTTCACGCCCGCTTGTTCCTCACATCAACGGTACCGGTGCTTCAACTTGAGCAAATTGAGCCACTTTATCCTCTGGTTCTTGTTTAGAGCACTCCCACGCATAGTGACCATACTCTTGGCAATTTTATCTCGCTTATCATTATTGAAGCACACTCGGTCAAAACCGAGTCTCCCACCAAGTCTTTAGTCAATATTCAAAATTAATGCTTGTTATAATTATAATTTCTTAGTCAATATTCTTCCTAGTCTTTAGCTTAGTCAATATTCTTCCTAGTCTTTAGCTTAGTTCCTAGTCTTTAGCTCTTTATTGTGTATATATGTAATTCTCTCTTCAATGGAAATAATCAACAAGTTGATACATTCATATGGTATCAGTCAGGTTTTACTAAACCCACTCATTCTTCTTCATCACCCCACCACTCCTTATCATTCTGCCCAAACTTCAAGAAAACTCAGCCTACTATCACCCCTTCAACTTACAACAAAAACAACACCCAAACTAAACCACAAGCACACATGATGGAAACACACCATACTGTCGATTCTGATTTATCATGGCTAAAAGACAGTGGTGCTTCTCACCACATTACTAATGATCTTAGTGCACTCTCCATGCACAGACCGTATGATGGTACCGAGGAACTTGTCATCGGTGATGGTTCGTCTCTTAAAATTACTCACGTTGGCACTGTTACTCTTTATTTTTCTAGTGTCCCTATTATCCTAAAAAATGTTCTTTGTGTCCCTTCTATCTCTCGCAACATAATCTCTATCTCTCGTTTATGCATTGACAACAACATACTAGTCTTATTTTTCTCTTCTTATTTTGTCATCAAGGATTTTCACACTCACCGAACCATTCTTCGGGGAATAACTAATCACGGTCTCTATGAATTATCCTCCACCAAGTCTCCACAAGCATTTTACTTGCAAACAAACAAAGCGTCTTCTTGGCATCACCGCCTAGGACATCCACATTTGCGAGTTTTACAACTTTTAGCTTCTTTTGTTCTGTCTATTTCTAGAAAGCATGAATCATGCAATTCTTGCTGCATCAATAAAAGTCACAAACTTCCCTTTCATTCATCCTCTTTCACTTCTAATACACCTCTAGATTTAATCTTTTCCGATGTTTGGTCATCTCCAATTACATCTTTTGATGGTTACAAATACTATATAATTTTTGTTGACCATTTCACAAAATACATTTGGATTTATCCATTAAAACATAAATCTGACTCTCTTAGTACTTTCATCCGTTTTCAAAAACTCGTTGAAAACTATTTCAAAACAAAAATCAAGCAATTATTTTCCGACAATGGTGGAGAATATATTAAATTGTCTTCTCATCTATCTTCTTGTGGCATTTCTCATCTCACCTCCCCTCCTCATACACCCGAACACAATGGCTACGCCGAACGTCGTCATCGTCATATTGTCGAAACTGGTATAGCCTTAATTTCTCATGCCAAAATGCCTCTCAAATTTTGGCCATTTGCCTTCACCACCGCCACCTACCTCATCAATAGACTACCCACCCCCACCTTAAACAATAATTCCCCCTACTATTGGCTCTTTCACACTACTCCCAACTATGAAAAACTTCATGGTTTCGGTTGTCTATCCTACCCTTGGTTACGCCCATACTCGAAACACAAACTCGAGTCTCGGTCTAAACCATGCATATTCATAGGCTACTCATCCTCCCAAAGTGCCTTTCACCTTCTTGACCCGCTCACAAATCGAATCTACACATCCCGTCATGTCCAATTCATTGACCTTATTTTCCCTTATGAATCTCTCTCTCAAACCTCTACCCCCGCTCCACCATCACCCAACACTTGGTTACCTCTTACCACTCAATCAATTTCACTTCCCAACCACTCTCCTCCTCATTCTCCAACTCCCACGCCCGCTGCCACTACTTCGGCATCTTTTTCCTCCAACCCACCAAACATCACCTACCAAAGACAACCACCTCCACCCACCCCCACCGAACTCCCACAACAGCCCACCGAGCCTTCCCACACCACTGACCAAACCACCACTTCATCCCCCATACATATTCCCTCGGATTCATCTCCCTCTAATATTTCCCAAACCACTGAACCCACTTCCTCTCCACCTCAACTCGCTGCCTCTTACCAAACTCGAGCCACTCGTAAACCCAACCCGAAATACCACAACTCCGATTTTGTCCTATACCACTCTACTACTCACACTCTTCCTGAACCCACTAATATTACCCAAGCTCTCAAACAACCACTATGGCGAGATGCTATGCAAACCGAGTTTGATGTCCTCATACGCAATCAAACTTGGACTCTTGTTCCTCCCAACAACGCCCCTAACCTTGTTGGATGCAAATGGGTCTACCGCACTAAATTCAAACCTGATGGCTCGGTAGACCGCCTAAAAGCACGTCTTGTTGCTAAAGGTTTTCATCAACGTCCCGGTCTAGACTATGTTGAAACCTTTAGTCCCGTAGTAAAACCGGCTACTCTACGCCTTATACTTGCTATAGCCACTTCATACAATTGGCCTCTACGCCAACTTGACATAAACAATGCCTTCCTCCAAGGCACCCTAACTGAATCGGTTTACATGTCTCAACCACCCCGGCTTCGTGGACCCTTCCTATCCCACCCACGTTTACAAACTTAACAAAGCCATCTATGGCCTTCGAAAAGCCTCTCGTGCTTGGTATGACAAACTTAAAACCTACCTTCTATCGGTTCACTTCAAACTGTGATAATCTGCACCCTTCACTTTTCATAAATGTGCATAATTGGTCCCTCAACTATTTCAAAATTTTCATTTTTAACCCTCCTATTTTAATAGGACCAAAAGTCACAATTTAATAAAACTTATAGTTTTTATAAGTAAAAGTATTGCACGTTTTATACTCACATCTACACCCGAGCACGTATGTTTCAGACCTTGATACTCAAAACCCTTAATTTTCGGTCCTAAAACAACTTAGAAACCGAAGGAAACAAATCCGGAACTTAAAATTGATTAAATTAGAAAATTTGATTTTTTTTAGTTCTCGCGGTCCGCGAAGACAGTTAAACAGTCAAAGTCCTAGTCAAAGTCAGAGTCAAAGTCCTAGTCAAAGTCCCGGTCAAAGTCCTAGTCAAAGTCTTAGTCAAACAGTCAAAGTCCTAGTCAAATAGTCAATTCATCATAAAACCTTACTTTATGGTGTTGACCAATTTTAATGGCTAATTGAATCCAAAACTAGTATAAAAACCCACCTATGACCCATTACACTTGGCACCTCTAAATCGATTGTTTCAATCCGATTAAACATTCCCTCATACCTTTCTTCTATAGTCTATTACTTCTACAATTGAAGCTTTGATTATAAGCTCTTGTAATTGGCGAATTGGAAGCTTGATTTTCTTTCTTTTTCGGTTTTTATTTCTTCAAATTGGACTAGCTACGTTGTTGAGTCTTTGGGATTCGCCTCACATACATTCACAACGCTTAGAGGATAATTCAGCTTAGCGAATGTGAGTATATCTTTCCCCTTTTTCATGTTTACACTTTTGGAGTGACTCATGTACGCTTATTACTTCACTCACTTAATCATGCTTTAGTCTATGTTCACAATCGCAATTCTTGTATGTGTTTTACTTGTTGATTGCTGATAGTGTGTACTTATGACCTTAATCATTAACCCGGTGTGGGCCTAGCATAACAATAAATAGTGCTTGACTATTGTTATGTGTAAACTACTTGCTTTGTCCCATACTATATATAATCATACTATTGGGCGACTACTATACATATATACTAGATATCCCATTATTCTTAGATATCATTTCTACTCTAAGGCTTGATTTTAGGTGACATTTGTACATAGCTTGAACACTAAATTGTAGACAGTATAACACGTGAATTGCGAAACTCTTTTCCAACTATATATATTCAAACAGGGTATGCTCACCAATACATTTTGTATTGACAAAATTATTTTCGTACATGTTTCATGTTGTTATGAGATCACTGTTAAGATTTTGGAACTTAGACTTAGACTTGAGATTTACTAAATTTTATTTTAGATTGTTAGTTCTTAAATGTTGTATTCTTGTAATTTCATTTCAATGTAATAAATTACTTAGTCAATGTATCAATATTTACATTTCTAGTCCATGAGCTATTAAACAATCGTTACCTCGTGACACCTCAATGTTTCCGTCATCGGTTGGGGTGTTACAGATTGGTATCAGAGACGTGGTTATAGGGAATTAGGTTATTAGTAAATGACCTAGACTATGACTAAGAACCTATACATGACCTTACTTGTGTTTATTTGTTTATTTGCTCCACTAACCTTTCTATTTTGTCACCTCTCATTCTTCCCTCTATTTCTCTCTATTTCTTTCTTTATTTCTTCATCATGGGTTTTTGAGGAGTGACTTTACTTGGAGGACACGTCTACACTTTGGAGCATGCTGGATATTCTTGGCTTAATTGCCTACTTTTGTTTTTCATAAATTTTTCATCCTTCAAAGTGTTGAACTCTAAGTGAGAGAACACGTGCAATCTGGAAGGGTGGATGCCTGTACACTGGGTTTTCTGGCATAGGCAAGCATAGCGCATAAATCCGAAAGCGGGCCTGTTATGCTTACCTGGGGATTCCTGGAGTGAGTGTCCACTTATAGGCTAAAGCACGTCTTCGTTAATCTCTAACTGAGTTTAATTCTTTGAACAGTCAAAGTTTTTGTCGGGTCTTATGACTAGATAAGAACACTCTAATGTTTTATTATTGATTTCTTGAAATCATAATAATTTGCTCTATGCTTAAAAAAAACTTTCACCTTTTAGTGATACATTATTTCACACAGCCTTAACTTTTTCCAATTACATGCTCAAAATCTTAACAAATAAATACCTATACTTCATAACCTCATAACTTTCTGTGTTTTCCTTGTCGTTATTCAAAAAAAAAAAAAACAAAAAAACAAAAAAAACAAAAAAAGCCTCTCCCCTGCATTTTTCTAAAAAGTATCGTCAAATATAAAACTTCACACTATCTCAATCTATGGACATCAGATACACCAATCGATATTCGCTTACAAACTAGTCGTAAACATTGTTGGTTTTATGTTGAAGTATTCTTTTCAACATCTTGAGTTAAAGTATTCTTTTTTAACTCGAAACATTATTGGTTTTATGTTGATGTATTCTTTTCAACATCTTGAGTTAAAGTATTCTTTTTAACTCGAAACATTGTTAGTTTTATGTTGTAGTATTCTTTTCAACATCATGAGTTAAAGTATTCTTTTTAACTCGAAACATTGTTGGTACTTATGTTGAAGTATTCTTTTCAACATCTTGAGTTAAAGTATTCTTTTTAACTCGAAACATTGTTGGTTTTATGTTGAAGTATTCTTTTCAACATCTTGAGTTAAAATATTCTTTTTAACTCGAAACATTGTTAGTTTTATGTTGAAGTATTCTTTTCAACATCACGAGTTAAAGTATTCTTTTTAACTCGAAACATTGTTGGTACTTATGTTGAAGTAGTCTTTTCAACATCTTGAGTTAAAGTATTCTTTTTAACTTGAAACATTGTTGGTTTTATGTTGAAGTATTCTTTTCAACATCATGAGTTAAAGTATTCTTTTTAACTCGAAACATTGTTAGTTTTATGTTGAAGTATTCTTTTCAACATCATGAGTTAAAATATTCTTTTTAACTCTAAACATTGTCGGTACTTATGTTGAAGTATTCTTTTCAACATCTTGAGTTAAAGTATTCTTTTTAACTCGAAACATTGTTGGTTTTATGTTGAAGTATTCTTTTCAACATCTTGAGTTAAAGTATTCTTTTTAACTCAAAACATTGTTAGTTTTATGTTGAAGTATTCTTTTCAACATCATGAGTTAAAGTATTCTTTTTAACTCGAAACATTGTTGGTACTTATGTTGAAGTATTCTTTTCAACATTTTGAGTTAAAGTATTCTTTTTAACTCGAAACATTGTTGGTTTTATGTTGAAGTATTCTTTTCAACATCTTGAGTTAAAGTATTCATTTTAACTCGAAGCATTGTTAGTTTTATGTTAAAGTATTCTTTTCAACATCTTGAGTTAAAGTATTCTTTTTAACTCGAAACATTTTTGGTACTTATGTTGAAATATTCTATTCAACATCTCGGGTTAACATAAAAGGCGAACACAAAAGGGGAAGGACCTAACCATACCATGTACTTACAACCTTGTCATAACACATACCCCCTTATTTCTTAAATATTCCGAGTTAGTGTTATTGAAGGACATAACACCCTAACGTAAGGTTAATTGGTGATTGCGGTGTGGAACGTAATCATGAATTTACAGGTACATTAAGGTGGTGTGAAATTCTATTTAGGATAACCAGTTAGATGTTCAGTACACTTTCGAAATACCAAAGGTGTGGTGGGTTAGCTGCGGTACACCCTATATATAAACACTGATGGTGAGTCGAACGTGAGACTGGGGATCAAACCAAGCGCTCGGGTAGATGATCAGTGCGTTTTCAGAAAACTCAAGGTGTGGTGGGTTAGCTGTGGTACACCCTATATATAAACACTGAAGGTGCGACGGAAGTGAGACTGGGAATCGAACCAAGCGTTAGTCCTAGTCAGTGTAGTAGTAGTTTCAATAAGTCCTTTCATAGTCTACAACATAATCGCCCCAAAAGTATTCCGAACATCGTCATTATAAACTTAGTGGTTGCGTTACTATGAATGTTGATCACTCCTGATAATCCTGAACAACATTCTACCTCTTTTCATCCTTCTACCTCATCTTTAAGCTCATACATAACATTTCTTTTGGAAAACAGTTTGTTCTGTTACCCTAAGCTCTTTTCATCCTTTAAACTTAACCACACCCACCGAAAACTCAAATTTTGTATACACTTACACTCTCTGTTACTTGGAATCTTGTTGCATGTCCTTAGCAAAGTTCGGTCAGAAACTTTTCTAAAGTAGGGGAGACTGCTATATCAGCGCTCTGTCCTCACCAGTTACATACTTTCCCAAACCTTATAAACTCTCAACTTCCTAGTCTCGGGTCAAATGTCAAAGATTTTAAACCTTTCGCTTTGAATAACTACTTTAAACTTTGTCAGATTTATGACTGATGTATTCCTTAAAACTTACTTACCCTTTTTTAAAATCTATTGTTTCATGAAAACTTTCACTTGAAAGTAATTTCGGGACAAAATTTTCTAAAGTAGGGGAGACTGTGATAATCTGCACCCTTCACTTTTCATAAATGTGCATAATTGGTCCCTCAACTATTTCAAAATTTTAATTTTTAACCCTCCTCTTTTAATAGGACCAAAAGTCACAATTTAATAAAATTTATAGTTTTTATAAGTAAAAGTATTGCACGTTTTATACTCACATCTACACCCGAGCACGTATGTTTCAGACCTTGATACTCAAAACTCTTAATTTTCGGTCCTAAAACAACTTAGAAACCGAAGGAAACAAGTCCGGAACTTAAAATTGATTAAATTAGCAAATTTGATTTTTTTTTAGTTCTCGCGGTCCGCGAAGACAGTTAAACAGTCAAAGTCCCGGTCAAAGTCGTAGTCGTAGTCAAAGTCTTAGTCAAACAGTCAAAGTCCTAGTCAAATAGTCAATTTATCATAAAACCTTACTTTATGGTGTTGACCAATTTTAATGGCTAATTGAATCCAAAACTAGTATAAAAACCCACCTATGACCCATTACACTTGGCACCTCTAAATCGATTGTTTCAATCCGATTAAACTTTCCCTCATACCTTTCTTCTATAGTCTATTACTTCTACAATTGAGGCTTTGATTATAAGCTCTTGTAATTGGCGAATTGGAAGCTTGATATTCTTTCTTTTTCGGTTTTTATTTCTTCAAATTGGACTAGCTACGTTGTTGAGTCTTTGGGATTCGCCTCACATACATTCACAACGCTTAGAGGATAATTCAGCTTAGCGAATGTGAGTATATCTTTCCCCTTTTTCATGTTTACACTTTTGGAGTGACTCATGTACGCTTATTACTTCACTCACTTAATCATGCTTTAGTCTATGTTCACAATCGCAATTCTTGTATGTGTTTTACTTGTTGATTGCTGATAGTGTGTACTTATGACCTTAATCATTAACCCGGTGTGGGCCTAGCATAGCAATAAATAGTACTTGAATATTGTTATGTGTAAACTACTTGCTTTGTCGCATACTATATATAATCATACTATTGGGCGACTACTATACATATATACTAGATATCCCATTATTCTTAGATATCATTTCTACTCTAAGGCTTGATTTTAGGTGACATTTGTACTGTCACACCACGACAAAGGCGGAAACACGTGGCGCGACGGTTCAAAAGCATAAAGTCAAGGTTATTGCTAAACACAAGTAATTTAAGAAAATGGGTCATTTATTATGACGTCAAATCTGTTTTCAAACATTACACAAAAGTTAATTGTTCTTGAAATAAACATAGAGGTTTCTCATATATATCCCAAATGCCTTGGGAAATAAAAGTGAAACCCCGCAAAAGTTCGACGTCGCATTGGAGATTCTCCGACCCTGCTCGCCTGATCTTTCATCATCTAGTTACCTGAAAGATATGTTTAAAAAGTTTCGTCAATATAAATATATTGGTGAGTTCACAGGTTTTCAGTTTCTAAAACTTGAATACTTGGGAATACCATGTTATGACAATATATAGGAGTTGCAAATTCCTATAAATCTACTTGAGACTATAATCAAACCAAGACATATAATAATTGTGCCCCGCTCCAAGTCGTTACTCGGTTTCCCACGACTTAAGTTCAGAATATTTGCACCCCAGGCATAACCTAATGCACAATCGACGCTATCGATTAGGGGTGGGCCTTGTCAGGCACCAATAGTACTATCCGAATATTCCTCCGGTTTCAATTTCCGAATAAATGATTATAGAGGCGAGGACTCAACCCCGAGTGGCGGTCACACCTCAAGTATTAAATCCGTCAAACATTTTCCCTAACATATCTTTCCCCCGGAAAACGTAAAAATAGTTTAAAATGGGGCCGTGAAACTCACCTGAAACTGCGTCTGGCTCAAAAGGGTGGATAGCAAAGGGGTGGTCTCGCACCTACAAACGTCCTAGACGTATAAGTCACTATACCTATAGTGCATGTGCCTTGGCAAGTTGTACACCCAACTCCCGACCACAAGTTGTTCCAAATCCCGTTTAATTAAGCGCGTATCCTAGGTTTTGTTGGCGTTACATTACCCTTTGTGTTACAAGTTATATATTACTCTTGTTAATATTTCCATAACTTGTATCTTATTATCATCGACTCGACTTTACTTAACGTATAATTATTTTCCCATTTAAATAATTATACTTAAGATCGCATCGCTCGATATAATATATATTTCAATCCTCGACCCGACTCACTTTGCCACACATTCGTTTTCCCATTTAAACAAATATGCTAAGATCTTGTCGTTCGATTGTATATTCTTAACGTCCGATTCAACTCACCACACCGTATATTTATTTTCCCATTCAAATAAATATACTAGGATTTCGTTGGTACGACATACACATATATATCCTTGTCTTCTCGTCGCGGCTTTCCTTCCCACATATCTACTTTCCCATTAAGTAGATATACTAGAATTTTGCCGAGACGAGCGTACAAATATATATATAAATGTGTAATTTTTCTTGTTAAGTATATACGTTTGTTTTAACGTCTTATTCGTTTGTGTCATGTGTTTCTCCCACGAATTAATCCTCCAACACTTAGGAAAGTGTTTATTTGTTTTCACCCATAATGTATATATATTTTACTTCTTAAAATATATATTTTTCTTATCTTGCCGCAATGGCATTTTTCTCATATTTTGTCCGGGTACGGTTCGTTAACGCGTCTTAGTTCGATATCTTAACTTGATTAGTTAATTTTTCCAAGTTTTTCCCAACATGTATTTTATAGAAATATTATCCATATTTCTTCCTCTTTTCACATGTTACTTGGAGGGTTAAAATACTTATGTATTTTTAACCCAACTTGTCAACTTAACTACAAAAATGTTTCCAACACTTTTATATTCCCATTTATATAAAAGTATTCATTTTTGTATAAGTTTCCCAAGTTTGTTTAATATTTTTATAAAATCTCTATTTTATAAAAATCCTTATGTTAAAACCCTTTATATTTTTATAACTTTCAAAAATACACTTTTATACAAAATACCCAAGTATTTTTACTAGTATTTACAAAAATCATCCTTAGACTTTATTACTTGCATTTTTGACACCAACTTTCCATACTTGTATTTTTGGACTAATAGTTTCTAAAATGTCCATTTTAGTCCCTTAACTTTCAAAGTTACAACTTTAGTCCCTTAACTTACAAAAGTTGCATTTTTCTATTCTAACTTTCAAAGTTAACATTTTTCACTCAAAATAGTAAACTTGAAGATTCAACTTTTTATTGGTAAGTTATTTTTGTATCAAAACACTTATGTTAGTCTTATATTCCATATGAAAGACTAATTATATGTGTGTTTTATGTATTTGTCCATTTTATCAAAATTTCATTCATCTAAGTAAGCTAACTTAGATTTTCCATCTTATTCATTTATGAACTTCTAACATGTTTTTCCACATATTATAACTTAAATAATCATAATAAGATGAATTAAGGTTGGTTTTAACATATTCAAGTTCATTTCAAAATCTTAACCAAAACATCATCCTACTTAGTCTTACATGTAAACTTTATATATTTTCAAGACTAATACATCATCATCAACAAATCCATGGTTTATTTTCATATCTTTAATCTTCCATTTTACACATGAAAACTTATTAAAGATTATGTTCAAAACCATTTTTAAACCCTTCATGTACAACTTGCTACTAGGAACACATACATGAATAATAACAATCAAAAACAAGATTAAGAAGCTTACTACTAGCACAAGGCTAGGGAAGACAAAAACCTTGGATTTGAGAGGGGTTTAGTGTGTTCTTCCTAGTGGTTTAGCTCCAAGCTCTTGAAACACACAAAAAGGGGTTTGGATGATGGATGATTTTAAGTATTTTGGAGATGTAGAAACTTGAAAGAACAATGTGTGTATGTGTATGTAAACCCACGGCTCAAGGAAGGAGGAAGAAGAAGTGTTTTTGCTTTCTTATTCAATCTACTAACACATGTTATTTATACCCTTATCTCATGTAATCTTCCATGGATCTTGTGATTATTACTAAGGATATGAGAGATATGTATGGTACTAAAGTTGATCTTGGATGGATGTGGAAGAGGGGTGTGGCCGTGAGTTTTGAAGGGACAAGAGAGATGGCTTGTAAATCTTGGTTAATTGATTATGATCTTTCCTAATCTTACACTTGATTTTATACAAGACCCTTCCATGCATGCACACACTCTAGTGTAATGATGGCTAGCTTTGTCTTGGCTTTTCTTGGCCTCTTGGCCGAAAATTTGATCCAAGGGGGACAAGTCTTGAGCCACTTTTGTACTAATGTCTACTTAAGCTTTTTCTTACACCTTTTGTCTTTGTATAAAGCATGCTTGCATTAGGATTCTAGATTATAATTATTAAACATAAAATGTGGGTATATTAAGGCCTCTTAGGCCGGCCCCCATGTGGTTTAAGTGGGGTCCACAACTTCAAATAAATACCCATTGTTTGTTATGTTTAATCCCCCGTCGTTCGGGTGTCGTTCGGGTATTTTTCGGGTTTTAATCACGCGTTATCCGGACATTAAATATACCTTTAATAACCCTTAAATATAGTCTATTTTAAGCGTTGATTGGTTATTTAGGCCTTTGCCGGGTGAAATTATAAGTTATACGCGTATCGGGTGCGGTACGCGCATTTTATTCGTTACCGGGAGGTTTGTACAAGACGTTTTCATTTATGGTTTTGGAGTTCCAAAACTCATTATATCTTATGAAAATACCCTTTATTTTATATCCTGGGTGTCCGGGATCCGTTTCGTTCATTTAATTTTTACCGGGTAATTGCCAACGTCCATACCGGATAGCTTATTCGCACATGATCCAATCATGCTTTACCATTAAACGTATGCATTCCTATGCACTATTTGGAAATTGCTATCCCCTAAGGCCTTGATAATTAAATCACACATAATTGCATTTAATTCCGTTAATCATATATTAATTAATTTGTACGGAATTACCTTATTTTTGCCGGTTGTTATATTCTCCCCCCGTTAAGAGAATTCCGTCCCGGAATTCACTTCGAGTTCTCCGGTACAGGTGTCTTCTCGAATAGGGCGGGGTATTTTTGCTTCATCCGGTCCAGCCTTTCCCACGTGAACTCCGGTCCACGCTTGGCATTCCAGCGCACTTTGACCAATCTGATCTTGCTGCGCCTTAATTTTTGGACCTTCCAATCAGTTACCTCGATTGGTTCTTCCACAAAATGTAACTTGTCGTCAATCTGGATTTCGTCAGAAGGAATAATGAGAGTTTCGTCGGATAGGCACTTTTTCAAGTTCGACACATGAAACGTGTCGTGTATTCCACTAAGCTCTTGAGGCAACTCGAGCTTGTATGCCACTGTGCCTACCCTCGACAAGACTTTGAACGGTCCAATATATCGCGGGTTCAGCTTTCCGCGCTTCCCAAAGCGCGCGACACCTTTCCAAGGTGACACTTTTAGTAGGACCCTGTCTCCGACTTGAAACTCTAAAGGCTTTCGCCTCATATCAGCGTAGCTTTTCTGGCGGTCCCGGGCCGCTTTGAGGCGTTCCTTTATCAAAAAGACCTTATCCGTGGTCTCTTGAACAATTTCGGGCCCGGTGAGTTGTTTTTCTCCAACTTCCGCCCAACATAATGGCGATCGGCACTTGCGTCCATATAGAGCTTCAAACGGTGCGGCTTGAATGCTCGTATGATAACTGTTGTTATAAGAAAATTCTACCAATGGCAAGTGCGTATCCCAATTGCCTCCGAAATCAATCGCGCATGCCCGTAGCATATCTTCCAATGTCTGGATGGTTCGTTCACTTTGACCATCCGTTTGGGGGTGGTATGCGGTGCTCATGTCGAGGCGAGTACCGAGGGCTTCATTCAAACTTTCCCAAAATCTTGACGTGAAACGACTATCCCGATCGGAGATGATAGAAACAGGTACACCGTGTTTAGATACCACCTCCTTAATGTACAAACGGGTCAGTTTCTCCAACCTGTCCGTTTCGCGTATCGGGAGGAAGTGTGCAGATTTCGTCAATCGATCTACGATTACCCAGATCATGTCATGGCCGCTTGTTGTCTTAGGTAACTTGGTAATGAAATCCATGGTGATTCGTTCCCATTTCCATTCCTGTATTTCCGGTTGCTGGAGCAAACCGGAAGGTCTCTGGTGCTCAGCCTTGACCTTTGCGCAAGTCAAACATCGCGCAACATAGGCTGCTATATCCCTTTTGAAATTCGGCCACCAATAAAGTTCCTTCAGATCGTGGAACATCTTGTCTGCACCCGGGTGAACCGAATATCTAGAACTGTGAGCTTCGGCCAATACTAGCTCCCGCAATCCACCATATACTGGAACCCAAATTCTATTCATGAAATACAATGTCTGGTCCGCTTTTGGTTCCAGTGAATCAACCATCTTTCGTAACCTTTCACCTTTGACATTCTCGGGTTTGAGGGCGTTCACTTGAGCTTCACGAATTCGTTCAGTCATATTCGTGTGGATAGTCAGTCCCAAAGCTCGAACACGCAATGGTTTAACCCGTTCCTTGCGACTCAAGGCGTCGGCTACGACATTCGCCTTACCGGGATGGTACTTTATCTCACAATCGTAATCGTTTAATAATTCAACCCATCGCCGTTGTCGCATATTCAAATCTTTCTGATCAAAGATGTGCTGCAAACTCTTGTGATCAGTGAAAATCGTGCACTTGGTTCCGTACAAATAGTGCCTCCATATCTTGAGGGCGAACACCACTGCACCTAATTCCAAATCGTGTGTAGTGTAGTTCTTCTCATGGATTTTCAGTTGCCTGGAAGCATATGCTATTACTTTTTCTCGCTGCATCAGTACACAACCCAAACCTTGATGCGAGGCATCGCAGTAAACCACGAAATCTTCCGTACCGTCTGGAAGTGACAGTATCGGAGCGCCACATAACTTGTCTTTTAATAATTGGAATGCTGTCTCTTGCTTTTCCGTCCACTCAAATTTCTTATCCTTTTGGGTTAACATGGTTAAAGCTTGCGCTATCTTTGAAAAGTTCTCAATGAACCTTCTGTAATAACCCGCGAGGCCTAGAAATTGTCGTACTTCGGTAGGAGTTCGAGGTGCTTCCCAATTTTTAATCGCCTCGATCTTGGCTGGATCAACGTGTATGCCCTTCTCGTTCACTACGTGGCCTAAAAAGTGAACTTCCCGAATCCAAAAGTCACATTTCGAGAATTTAGCATAGAGCTTCTCTTTGCGTAATACTTCGAGAATTAACCGAAGGTGATTCTCGTGGTCTTCTTTCGTACGTGAATAGATCAAAATATCGTCAATGAAGACAATGACGAACTTGTCCAGGTATGGCTTACATACGCGGTTCATTAGATCCATGAAAACCGCTGGTGCGTTGGTCAAGCCGAACGGCATTACCAAAAATTCGTAGTGTCCATACCGGGTTCTGAAGGCCGTTTTTGGTACATCTTCTTCTTGTATACGCAACTGGTGATAGCCTGACCTCAAATCGATCTTGGAGTAATAGCTGGAACCTTGGAGCTGATCAAATAAATCGTCGATCCTGGGGAGAGGATAGCGATTCTTGATGGTTAGCTTGTTCAGCTCTCGATAGTCGATGCACATGCGAAATGTGCCATCCTTCTTCTTCACAAATAAGACGGGAGCTCCCCAAGGTGAGAAACTCGGTCTTATAAAACCTTTATCCAATAATTCTTGCAGCTGGCTGGACAGTTCCTGCATCTCTGATGGAGCTAGGCGGTATGGCGATCGTGCCACAGGAGCTGCTCCGGGAACGAGGTCGATGCGGAACTCGACTTGTCGAGGTGGTGGCAACCCCGGCAAATCTTCTGGAAATACGTCCGGAAAATCTCTGGCGACTGGAATGTCTTCCAACTTTCGCTCGTCGGCCTTCTTGTCCACTACGTGTGCCAAGAATGCGACAAGCCCTTTTCTCAGACACTTACGAGCCTTCATGCTCGAAATAATCCTTAGTGGCGTCCCGTGTCTTTCCCCTTGAATTGAGAGAGTTTCACCGCTTGCGAGGGGAACTTGAATAACTTTATCGTTGCAAACCACAATGGCACGGTGCGCGGACAACCAGTCCATGCCAACAACGATGTCAAAACTTCCCAATACAACTGGCAATAGATCAATCCCAAACTCGTGCCCACAGAGTTCTAACTTACAATCTTTTGCTACCTCTCTCGTTTCAATAGTTTTACCATTAGCCAGTTCTATAGAGTAGGGTGTATCTAGTTTGCTAGTTTTTAAGCCAAGTAGTCTTTTAAACTCAATGGATACGAAGCTAAAGTCAGCACCGGTATCAAATAATACAGAGGCATAATGACCATTTAGAGGAAACGTACCAGTGACCACATTGGGGTCTTGCCGTGCGTCACCGGCTCCAATCACAAATGCCCAGCCGCGGGCCTGATTGTTGACTTTGGGGCAATCTTTCTTCCAATGGTCCAATGACCCGCATGCAAAACAGGGTCTGGCCCCTCCGTTCTTTGGTGCTCCAGATCGGCACTCTTCAGTCTTGTGCCCGGTGCGGTGGCACTTCCCGCAAGTTAATCCATTGTTTCTCCCCTGGTTTCCCTGTTTGTTACCGTTACCACGTCCCGTGGCGGCATACCCCTTTCCTTTCTTGTTCGAGCTACCCGACGCTCGATCCCTTTTTCCCTCATCCCTCTTTCTCTTCCCAAACCTCTGCCTGTTATCCTGATCATTAGTTACAACAGCTGCACTTGATCCCTGGTTCTTGGCCTCAACACTACTTGCTTCAGAAATTTTTAATCCGGAAACTTGGCGGATTAGTGTACCCATGCGTATGGCATCTTCGGTGAGACTGAGCGCAAGATCAATAGCCGCGCGCATGGTCGTAGGTTTAGAAGCAGTGACCATGCTGCGTATTTGCGGTGCTAGGCCGAACAAATAGCGCTCAATTTTGTTGTTCTCAGGGGTAACCAATCGTGGCACCAATCTGGCAAGATCGTGGAATCGAGACGTGTATCCAGTAACGTCTGCTCCCACCATAGTGAGGTTCCAAAACTCAGTTTCCAACTTCTGTACCTCACTCGCCGGACGGTACTCAGCAATCATCAGTCCCTTCAGTTCTGCCCACGACAGAGAGTAAGCAGTGTCATCACCCAAAGACTGCACTTGGCCATTCCACCATGTCAGTGCTTGGTCTAAGAACAAATTGGTGGAGTACATAACCGACTGACGTGGGGTATACCCACTGATGCGAATAACAGCCTCGGTCTTCTCGAACCATTTGACCAGACCAACTGATCCTTCCGTGCCGTTAAAATTGAGCGGCTTGCAGTCGAGGAAGGCTTTGAAAGTGCAGCCACGCTCTCGCGAGGCCGTTTCTGCATTAATAAAGTTGTATGTCATTACGGGACAGGAGTTTTAGGATATTCTCCCATTGCTTTATCAATTACTTTCAACTTCTTACCAGTGGGGGAAGTTTCCTGTCGGTCACTCCCAGTCAAGTCGCGAGATCTTTCGGAGCGTGCAGCTTCGTGCTCCGCGATCGCGCGGGCTATGCGTTCAGATATCATGGTCTCGAGCTCGGCCGGTGTTGTGGGCAGTCCGTCTGCCCCACTATTGCTTCGGGTGGCAGGTGCCATTTTTCTTCAATAATAATTATCAAAGGTTAATTTGGCAAACATTTATACAATACAAGGCATAATTAACAAACCAAAGCATGAGCACAATAATCAACACCATGTCATCACACAACATACCAATACATCATACAGAAATATAAATAGAAATCAACACAACATCACCACACAAATATACAAACCACAACACATGGAGTAAGCAATAATAATCATAGACAACAACATATTTCACCATAATAATAAGATTTTTCATTAATTTCAATAACATCAGTACAATGCTTGTTCATAATACAAAATGGAGAATACATTTCTCATACAATACATTGCTTTTGAAATAATAAAACATCATATCATACGTCGTAATACCCGTACGGCTAGGCAAAATGCAGACGAGTGTCATAACCCGTGCTGTACTACCATACTGCTGCTAATATGTACATAAGCTGGTGTGTCTTCTGTGCATCCCCGATACATCCTACTGTGGCGGTGGCGGTGGATACTGGTACTGCGGCGCATACATGCTAATCGTCATGCTGATCTCTGTGATGCGCTCGTACAAAAACTGTCGATGTGCCCAGTGTGCATCCCCAGTAATCCCGCTCTGCGCATCCATGCGCAAGAGCTCCTCTGCGTAATGCGCCAAGGCATCACGAGTGTCAATCATCCTCGCCCACATCAATCTCGTCTGCTGCTCAACCTGATTCACGGTGCGCTGCACCGTGTTGACTAGAGTCTGAAAGTCCTGCTCTAAAGTGATGGTTGAGGTCTGGGCGGGTCCAGAGGGGGGTGTCATCCTGGGAAGGTGGGACGGTCCGGGTATATCAGGGTGTGTGGATGGGAAGGGCCCGAAGGGGGCTGGTACTGGTATGTGTGGCAGTAATGGAGTGAAACCGGGTGGCCTGATGGAAAAGTAGGGTGGCATCATATAAGGGTCCCCTGCACCTAGAGGGTATGGTGCAGGTGTCATGCTGGGAATGGTGGGGATGGGTAAAGTCATGGCAATGGTGGGTGGTGGCATAGGCTCGGCTAGTGGTGCTACTAAAGGCTCAGAGACAGTGGCCCACTCTGGAGTGGATACCACAACAGTGGGGGTAGGAGGGCTCGCGGTGGCAAAAGCTGCCATGCCTGCCCTGCGTAGCTCAGAGCTATCAGCGGGGCTACCCTCGAGTATGTGTGCTGCTGGTCCCTCCTGTGGTACAGGCTCGAGTGGTGCTGGTGGGGGTACGGGATCAGCAGGTGCATCCTCTAACATTGGAGCCACTGGCTCCTCTGGAACAGCTGGAATCTCTGGTACCAGCATGTGCTCTACCGACGCTACGGACTCGTCGTCAGAGTCGTCGGATATCCACCCATTCCTCCCGCGAGAGATTGGCATGAGCCTCATGCCTGGAGGGATGTGGATGTGGGGTAAGGGTGCTGGCTCGTGCTCCACGTGAGCCTGTCGGTCGAATGGAGACTCTACTGTCTCCGAATGGGCTGGGATCGGCCGGGACGGTCCGGCACAGCCCTCGGGAAAATCCCTAATAGCTCGAATGGGGCGTGGGGCTAACGGTGCGACCGGTACAATGGGTAGCGGCGCGTCTACCACAGCGGGTGCCAATTCAGGATCCTCGCTAGGATCCGTCTCATCCGAGTCGTCATCCGAACCTCCGTCGGCGTTCATCTCTACGTCTTCGTCCTCTGCGTCAAGTACTACTAGCTCTACTGGCTCAGGCGGTGGCGCAGGAATGATCTGGATGCTGCTATCGATACTGGGCGCTATACTTCCAGCGTCGGACATCCTGGCAAAAGAACCGTACATGTATATATGATTTATTTAAATTAGACAGTTATGGCGTACTCTATAGTAACCTTCCTAACTTCTAATTTCACGTTAAAGCATAACAATACCCATGGCTGGCTTGGTCGGAATCTCCTCATGCCCAATGCTTTCTTGAAAATTACTTTTATTTAACATCTTATATATTTTCTTTTTGAAAACTTTATTATTTGAACCAAATCCGGTTATAGTCTAGTTTTTAAAGAAAATACTCTAGTTCGCTATAACCTTGGCTCTGATACCACGCTCTGTCACACCACGACAAAGGCGGAAACACGTGGCGCGACGGTTCAAAAGCATAAAGTCAAGGTTATTGCTAAACACAAGTAATTTAAGAAAATGGGTCATTTATTATGACGTCAAATCTGTTTTCAAACATTACACAAAAGTTAATTGTTCTTGAAATAAACATAGAGGTTTCTCATATATATCCCAAATGCCTTGGGAAATAAAAGTGAAACCCCGCAAAAGTTCGACGTCGCATTGGAGATTCTCCGACCCTGCTCGCCTGATCTTTCATCATCTAGTTACCTGAAAGATATGTTTAAAAAGTTTCGTCAATATAAATATATTGGTGAGTTCACAGGTTTTCAGTTTCTAAAACTTGAATACTTGGGAATACCATGTTATGACAATATATAGGAGTTGCAAATTCCTATAAATCTACTTGAGACTATAATCAAACCAAGACATATAATAATTGTGCCCCGCTCCAAGTCGTTACTCGGTTTCCCACGACTTAAGTTCAGAATATTTGCACCCCAGGCATAACCTAATGCACAATCGACGCTATCGATTAGGGGTGGGCCTTGTCAGGCACCAATAGTACTATCCGAATATTCCTCCGGTTTCAATTTCCGAATAAATGATTATAGAGGCGAGGACTCAACCCCGAGTGGCGGTCACACCTCAAGTATTAAATCCGTCAAACATTTTCCCTAACATATCTTTCCCCCGGAAAACGTAAAAATAGTTTAAAATGGGGCCGTGAAACTCACCTGAAACTGCGTCTGGCTCAAAAGGGTGGATAGCAAAGGGGTGGTCTCGCACCTACAAACGTCCTAGACGTATAAGTCACTATACCTATAGTGCATGTGCCTTGGCAAGTTGTACACCCAACTCCCGACCACAAGTTGTTCCAAATCCCGTTTAATTAAGCGCGTATCCTAGGTTTTGTTGGCGTTACATTACCCTTTGTGTTACAAGTTATATATTACTCTTGTTAATATTTCCATAACTTGTATCTTATTATCATCGACTCGACTTTACTTAACGTATAATTATTTTCCCATTTAAATAATTATACTTAAGATCGCATCGCTCGATATAATATATATTTCAATCCTCGACCCGACTCACTTTGCCACACATTCGTTTTCCCATTTAAACAAATATGCTAAGATCTTGTCGTTCGATTGTATATTCTTAACGTCCGATTCAACTCACCACACCGTATATTTATTTTCCCATTCAAGTAAATATACTAGGATTTCGTTGGTACGACATACACATATATATCCTTGTCTTCTCGTCGCGGCTTTCCTTCCCACATATCTACTTTCCCATTAAGTAGATATACTAGAATTTTGCCGAGACGAGCGTACAAATATATATATAAATGTGTAATTTTTCTTGTTAAGTATATACGTTTGTTTTAACGTCTTATTCGTTTGTGTCATGTGTTTCTCCCACGAATTAATCCTCCAACACTTAGGAAAGTGTTTATTTGTTTTCACCCATAATGTATATATATTTTACTTCTTAAAATATATATTTTTCTTATCTTGCCGCAATGGCATTTTTCTCATATTTTGTCCGGGTACGGTTCGTTAACGCGTCTTAGTTCGATATCTTAACTTGATTAGTTAATTTTTCCAAGTTTTTCCCAACATGTATTTTATAGAAATATTATCCATATTTCTTCCTCTTTTCACATGTTACTTGGAGGGTTAAAATACTTATGTATTTTTAACCCAACTTGTCAACTTAACTACAAAAATGTTTCCAACACTTTTATATTCCCATTTATATAAAAGTATTCATTTTTGTATAAGTTTCCCAAGTTTGTTTAATATTTTTATAAAATCTCTATTTTATAAAAATCCTTATGTTAAAACCCTTTATATTTTTATAACTTTCAAAAATACACTTTTATACAAAATACCCAAGTATTTTTACTAGTATTTACAAAAATCATCCTTAGACTTTATTACTTGCATTTTTGACACCAACTTTCCATACTTGTATTTTTGGACTAATAGTTTCTAAAATGTCCATTTTAGTCCCTTAACTTTCAAAGTTACAACTTTAGTCCCTTAACTTACAAAAGTTGCATTTTTCTATTCTAACTTTCAAAGTTAACATTTTTCACTCAAAATAGTAAACTTGAAGATTCAACTTTTTATTGGTAAGTTATTTTTGTATCAAAACACTTATGTTAGTCTTATATTCCATATGAAAGACTAATTATATGTGTGTTTTATGTATTTGTCCATTTTATCAAAATTTCATTCATCTAAGTAAGCTAACTTAGATTTTCCATCTTATTCATTTATGAACTTCTAACATGTTTTTCCACATATTATAACTTAAATGATCATAATAAGATGAATTAAGGTTGGTTTTAACATATTCAAGTTCATTTCAAAATCTTAACCAAAACATCATCCTACTTAGTCTTACATGTAAACTTTATATATTTTCAAGACTAATACATCATCATCAACAAATCCATGGTTTATTTTCATATCTTTAATCTTCCATTTTACACATGAAAACTTATTAAAGATTATGTTCAAAACCATTTTTAAACCCTTCATGTACAACTTGCTACTAGGAACACATACATGAATAATAACAATCAAAAACAAGATTAAGAAGCTTACTACTAGCACAAGGCTAGGGAAGACAAAAACCTTGGATTTGAGAGGGGTTTAGTGTGTTCTTCCTAGTGGTTTAGCTCCAAGCTCTTGAAACACACAAAAAGGGGTTTGGATGATGGATGATTTTAAGTATTTTGGAGATGTAGAAACTTGAAAGAACAATGTGTGTATGTGTATGTAAACCCACGGCTCAAGGAAGGAGGAAGAAGAAGTGTTTTTGCTTTCTTATTCAATCTACTAACACATGTTATTTATACCCTTATCTCATGTAATCTTCCATGGATCTTGTGATTATTACTAAGGATATGAGAGATATGTATGGTACTAAAGTTGATCTTGGATGGATGTGGAAGAGGGGTGTGGCCGTGAGTTTTGAAGGGACAAGAGAGATGGCTTGTAAATCTTGGTTAATTGATTATGATCTTTCCTAATCTTACACTTGATTTTATACAAGACCCTTCCATGCATGCACACACTCTAGTGTAATGATGGCTAGCTTTGTCTTGGCTTTTCTTGGCCTCTTGGCCGAAAATTTGATCCAAGGGGGACAAGTCTTGAGCCACTTTTGTACTAATGTCTACTTAAGCTTTTTCTTACACCTTTTGTCTTTGTATAAAGCATGCTTGCATTAGGATTCTAGATTATAATTATTAAACATAAAATGTGGGTATATTAAGGCCTCTTAGGCCGGCCCCCATGTGGTTTAAGTGGGGTCCACAACTTCAAATAAATACCCATTGTTTGTTATGTTTAATCCCCCGTCGTTCGGGTGTCGTTCGGGTATTTTTCGGGTTTTAATCACGCGTTATCCGGACATTAAATATACCTTTAATAACCCTTAAATATAGTCTATTTTAAGCGTTGATTGGTTATTTAGGCCTTTGCCGGGTGAAATTATAAGTTATACGCGTATCGGGTGCGGTACGCGCATTTTATTCGTTACCGGGAGGTTTGTACAAGACGTTTTCATTTATGGTTTTGGAGTTCCAAAACTCATTATATCTTATGAAAATACCCTTTATTTTATATCCTGGGTGTCCGGGATCCGTTTCGTTCATTTAATTTTTACCGGGTAATTGCCAACGTCCATACCGGATAGCTTATTCGCACATGATCCAATCATGCTTTACCATTAAACGTATGCATTCCTATGCACTATTTGGAAATTGCTATCCCCTAAGGCCTTGATAATTAAATCACACATAATTGCATTTAATTCCGTTAATCATATATTAATTAATTTGTACGGAATTACCTTATTTTTGCCGGTTGTTACATGTACATAGCTTGAACACTAAATTGTAGACAGTATAACACGTGAATTGCGAAACTCTTTTCCTACTATATATATTCAAACAGGGTATGCTCACCAATACATTTTGTATTGACAAAATTATTTTCGTACATGTTTCAGGTTGTTATGAGATCACTGTTAAGATTTTGGAACTTAGACTTAGACTTGAGATTTACTAAATTTTATTTTAGATTGTTAGTTCTGAAATGTTGTATTCTTGTAATTTCATTTCAATGTAATAAATTACTTAGTCAATGTATCAATATTTACATTTCTAGTCCATGAGCTATTGAACAATCGTTACCTCGTGACACCTCGATGTTTCTGCCATCGGTTGGGGTGTTACAGATTGGTATCAGAGACGTGGTTATAGGGAATTAGGTTATTAGTAAATGACCTAGACTATGACTAAGAACCTATACATGACCTTACTTGTGTTTATTTGCAACACACTACTCAGCAAATCCGGTCTTCCACTCCCGCATGATGCACCTTGCACTAGACTTTCACTTCGTACGTGAAAAAGTTCAAGATGGCACCATTCGCGTCACACACATATCAGGAAATGATCAACTTGCGGACGCTAACATCCAAGATTGGTCTCCTCTCACGCTCGTCCATCTTGCGGGGGCATATTGAAGCACACTCGGTCAGAACCGAGTCTCCCACCAAGTCTTTAGTCAATATTCAAAATTAATGCTTGTTATAATTATAATTTCTTAGTCAATACTCTTCCTAGTCTTTAGCTTAGTCAATATTCTTCCTAGTCTTTAGCTTAGTTCCTAGTCTTTAGCTTCCTAGTCTTTAGCTCTTTATTGTGTATATATGTAATTCTCTCTTCAATGGAAATAATCAACAAGTTAATACATTCATAATCATCATGATAATAATCATGGTGTTCTATTATCTCTTCTAGCATTAATACAAACACGCCTTGGTACTAACACATTTGTAACACAGACTTAATCAATTAACCTCTTGAATCACACAGATTCTATATTTTAATCACTAAGATTCAACTCGTCACGGACACGCCTTGGTATTAACACATTTGTAACACAGACTTAATCAAGTAACCTCTTGAATCACACAGATTCTATATTTTAATCACTAAGATTCAACTCGTCACGAAAACTTCTCTTGATCGACTTCACACAATTCCACTAAGGATTTTGATCTCTACTTTCTTTTTGGTTCACTTAGAACTTCAATGAACACACAGTTCTTTTCTTAACCACCTTCCACACAGATTGTGGTCTTCTTCTTCGATCGCACAGATTGCTTCAAGTCACCTAGACTCCAGATCACTACTTCGGTTTCACTAAGAATTTCGGTCAACTCTCGGCTTCACACAGAATATTCGATTATCTTCTGGTCACACACATAACCGCTGACTCTTTTCGGCTTCACTAAGAACCCGATCACACACGGACGGTCACACAGAACCTGATTGACAACCTTCCGGTTTTCACACAACTTCCTTCGAATTTTATTAGCTGCCTTGATTCTTAAATTAACCTACTGACATGCACTTTAAAGATATCCTTTTTTTGAATTAATTTTATACCTCTTTTTATTAATTATCAGTTGAGCTTTTTACGTGTAAGCGTGGTTGTTTATATCCCTTCTTCTTCTCGATCAAGTCCTTAACAATTAATCATATGTTCACTTTTTCTTTGCTCTAATTAATTCCACCGCGTCTCTTTTTCTTTTTTTCTTTCATAAAAGAACTCTTTGATTTACTTCCGGTTTCAAAAAGAATCGTTTGATCAAAAACTTCATGGCTTTACACAAACCGACCCTACTGATTGGCACGCAACGCAACACCTCCTGGGTTTCCTTTAGTTCACACAGAACTTGGTTATTATTCGTTTCACATAGAATTCTCTTTCGGTGGTTTTGATCGTTGGCTCACACAGAACATCTCTCGATCGCTCTTTGTTTTTCTTAGTCTTAGCTCTGATACCAATTGTTGGAACTAATTGGCTCGATCACTCACAAAAACATGTTCAAGAACGAAAGAACAATAATAGTAGACACAAAGTCTTCTTTATTAATCAAAACCACAAATAAAACATTAACCTTAGCAATCTATTTATACTAAACCTAAACAAGTTTTCCTAAACCAATACTAACTCAAATACTTAATTATCTCATAAACTAAAACTATTTAATTAAATTAACATTTATCTCTAATTTAAGTCACTAAGAGCATTCACAGCCCGTCCACCATTTATCTCTAATTTAAGTCACTAAGAGCATTCAATGCCATTTTCTTTATTTCTCTTGGAAGTAGTCATCGAATGATATTGTTCAACACTTGCAATCTTTATGTATATTTAGTTATTTAGTTTTTAAGCTTTTTATTAGTTCTTATATATGTTTTTTTCATTATTTTGTCCGTGTTTTCTTTTACATTATTTTTATTTCAATTTCTGTAAATTGTGGTTTCATGTTTATCATTCAATTGAATTGTTTAATTTTTTAGGATCAAATCTGTTTTGTTTTGGAGACATCACAGCTCATCAACCCATTTCCATGTACATACATATTTTAGTTTATGTTATATTCTCTAAAGTACACTTATTTTCTTCTATGGTTATAATGTGATATTCGCTTCCAATTGTCATTTTCATTTTACCCGCATGGTTTACAATAAGGATAGGGAAGCAAATCCCAGCTTATTGACATTTGATAGTGATGTATGTGAAAGATTTACATTGTAATCCGTGACATCCGTCACCTTCATCTTTAATCAATTGTTAAATTTAGTCCCTTTAAGTTTAGCCGTTTTCAAATTTAGTAAAAGAACGAACTCAATGGACCGTGTCTACGTTTTAATCAAATACGTATCTTGAAACGTTATTTGGAACGAATTTCTTTTAAGTTTTATGAAGTTAAGTTAGGCTAACTTAGTTAACTTTTATTAAGAAAAATCTAACCAAAACATTAATAAAATTAACCATTCTAACTACAGGGACTATTATTGCCAATTATCATAAATTTAAAAAAAAACATTTCCCACTTCCTTCCTGTTTCAAAAATCCGGCCAAGATTTCCGGCACCAGAATCTTTTCCGGCGAGTATTAAAACCCGAAATTAATGATTTGTTTCCGTTAAAACCTATGCCAACGCATTCTTCCTTCAGTTTCAAGTCGAGTCCAATGATCAAACCGAGATTTAATCGTGTTTTAATGCGTTATTGATCGAATTAAAAGTTGGTTTAATGGGTAACCGACCGGAAATAACGCAAGCATCTTTTGTCCGTTTTTTTACGAACTAAGTATATATAGACCATACCAAAATCTTTCTGCACTCATTCACATTCCAAATTCACTCAAAACTATCTAAAATCATGGCTGGAAGCTCTTGAATCGGCCATATTTTTGTTCGGGTATTAAGGCTTCGTTCATGTTCTTGATACGCATTGTGAGTCCAAATTTCTTTTGCCGTTTTAATCTTTATATAGTTCTCTTCAAAAGCCCCTTATTACAGAATGTTAATCACATCTTAATTGGGTTATTGAATTTCAACCTAGGGTTAGGGTTTATGTATGATTTGGGGGAAGAAGATGAAGTTTTGGTTATATGTTTAAGTTATTTTAATTGGATATTATTAAACAAAAATTGATGTAGTGTAGTGGTTGATGTGAGGGATTATGTTCCAGACCACTAGGGTTCGATTCCCCTCAGCAGCGAACCCATTGCCATATTTTTTTCTTTTATTTTTGTTATTTTTTTATATTTATATAAATGCATTATTCTTATAATATTCATAATAAATCCATTTTTGCTCCAAAAATTCTAAAAATTTAGGAGTAGCATCTTGACACCATAAAGAAAATTACCACACTTTTATTTCTGGAAAATGTTTTATTTTTATATTTTTATTGATTTAATTTTCTTTTAATCATATTTAATTGATTAAAAATTCATTTTTAATGATTTTAATCTCAAACTTTCTGGGAAATTATTTCTAATCATTATGAACTGAAATAAAAATATTTGGTTTAGAAAACATGTATTTTTATTGATTTTCTTATTTTTTATCATTTAAACATGATTTAATCTCATTAAATCAGTTTTAAATATAAATAAGTTTATAAAAATTATGGGAAAATTATTTTTATTAATTTACATTAGAAAGCATCCATTTTCTATAAAAATAGCATTTTTGGATCATGTCTTGAATTATTAGTCTTATTTATGTTTAATTAGACATAATTATTTATTTATTTATTTATACTATTAAATATCTATTTTATAAATACTTTTTCTTATAAAACATAAATAATTTTATGTTTGAAAATCTTAATTACCATTGTTGAATCATTGTGTAACTCATAATTATTTATTTCAATATTTATGATTATTGTATTTATTTACAATAATTAGTTAAAGTAATTAACTGAATTATTTTGTCTTAATTATTCAAACATATTTTGATCTAAATATTCAATTAGTAATAATTATGTTACCTAAGCCACATTTACAAACTTTGGTATATTATTTTTAATATACAATTTTTATATTAATTCGACTTATCATAAAAACGCTAATTCCCCAAATCGACTTAGCAAACCCTAATGCCTTAGACCCTAGATACTTTAGACTTTAGACATTTCCTTATTAGTATTCTATTACGTTATAGGTTGAATTCCTCGGAATTCCCATTACTTAGCTCACGACCGCTTAAGTTGAATCGCTTTCGCAAACTGTGAGTATATCTTTCCACTTTTTCATGTTTTACTCTTTTGGGGCTATTCATGTACACTATTATCAAATGTTATTCTTATACTTAATGCAATTCTCATGTGTGTTTGCTTTATGTGAATTTGTGTGTATGCCTAGTCAAAATCATTAACCGTTCTGCGGCCTAGCATTTCAATGAATAGTACTATGGTATACCCCCTTGAGACTCTGTTGAGAGAATCTTGGTCACTGTCTTGTTAATTCATTATTCAGTTGGTTATTCATGTGTTAGTCTTATTCATAGGTTTGGTTTTGACTGATACTACTTATTACATATTTGCAAACAGTATACAATACGTGAATTGCGAAACACTTTTCTACTATATGTATCCAAACAAGGTATGCTCACTAATACATTTTTGTATTGACCAAATTATTTTCGTACATGTTTCAGGTTCTTGTGAGGTCACTTCTAAGCTTTTGGAACTTAGACTTAGATTGAGATTTACTGTATTTTAGTTTTAGATTGCCAGTTCTACTTATTGTATTTCCTCCCAATGTAATAAATTATTCAAATTCAATGTATTCAAATTTACACTTTAGTACCATGAGCTATTGAGCAATCGTCACTACATGACACCTCGATGTTTCCGCCATCGGTTGGGGTGTTACATAATCTATCTTGTCAAGGCGCATAAGCACACTCATAAGAGCTAGGAACCGTGTCTTTCAGTTAACTACTCATATGGTGCGTTGAGCTGACCTTGAGCACCACGGCCCTGGCGCGCACCTTTGACAACTTAGATTATAATTGGTGCTCACATTCATGCATTCCTATGTCATCATTTGAGTATAAATTTGAAGTTTTGTTGATATCACTTGAAATTTTAATAATAAATTACAAATTTTTCTCAATTTACTTTGAATGATAACATTAGAGCTTTAATGGCAAATTTCATTTTTTATAGATCCTAACATTATTAGGGGATGGCAAAACAATTCGAGCCTGATGGGAAGTTTGAAATATAACGCCTGTATATCGCATTGGCGTGTTCGATGGGAAGTTCGGTTGGGCAAATTGTGACCGTGTATCGCATAAGTGTTTTCGATAGGAAGTTTGGTTGGGCCAATTCATGGGAAAAAAATAATTTTTGTTGTGTTAAGAAAAACATTACAAACAAAGAATAAGATTACAACTATGGCTCACCTATGTAAATAAAAGAAGAAACATAAATGATCAAATAAGACATCTTACAATCAATTACATCGCAACTATAAATACTCAAGGTTGTTGTTTTAAGTTTGGGTTCAAGAGTTCTGTGAAAAAATTATCCTCCTCTAATTTGGAACTAATGCTTTAATGATTTTGATACTTATTTGACATCTTTGTGTTTTTTAATTTACAAGTATGTGTATTGGATCTTTATGACACTAAAGTTGAATTTGCCAGGTAAAATTTGTTTCCTAGAAGGATTTTCCTCTCAAATTCTGGTGTTGCTTTAATTGATCAATGACTGTGTGTGTATATAAGCAAGAGGAGGACTTGCTTAAGAAGCGTCAAGTACTATGCTCCCC
Organism: Ambrosia trifida; assembly: GCA_028751855.1. NCBI lineage: Eukaryota > Viridiplantae > Streptophyta > Magnoliopsida > Asterales > Asteraceae > Ambrosia > Ambrosia trifida. The sequence goes on along the minus strand of CM054124.1, from coordinate 60,106,090 downwards.
ATATCATTTTCTTAGAACTTTATACAATAAATCGACCAATACAAACCAAACATTAAGGAATACATGTTTGGCGACAGGATTTACCCGCTGCAATGTGCGGTGGGAAAACTGCTAGCGTATTACAAGTTTTTTGGGATCCCGCCGCAACGCGCGGGTAAACCCACTAGTTATCTTATTAAGGAAGAGTGATGTACAACATGGTAATTTGCATTTATGTACAACTTAACAAGCAACATGTACAACATATTTAAGTAAAAAAATTAAGGGTTTTATTGGCATAGTTGTGACAATTAAGACACTTAGGAGGGTAGATTAGTAAATTTAACATAATCCAATACCTCACATCCTAAAATCTTATCCCAATTATGCCCTTATGTCCAACTTTTAAAACACAAAATACAACCTAGCCTATGATGCATCTTAAATGTGAGACCTTTCAACCCCTCATCTATATTATTATATATACTTCATTATAATCAATTTCTTGAATTCTAATAGTCTTTTCATAACCACAAACAAAGTCTTAGAGCTAATTTCATTCTTTGAAACATTGTTTCGTCCAAAAAATTATGTCTTCATTAGATGAGAAGAGAAAAAAATCAATGAGAAGTTAAGACGCTTGCAAGATATGGTTCCCGGATGCTACAAGGTATAAAGATACGAGTTAATCTTTATATACATATATACATTTTTTTTCTACTTGTTTATATGTTCTTTTACAAATACAAAAATTTATCTTCATAATATATCATTGTTTTGCTCCATTTAAATTTAGTTATTTGCTATATACAATGGGAATGATAGTTATGTTGGATGTAATAATCAACTATGTTGGATTGTTGCAGAATCAAATTGAGGTAATTTAATTGTGCAACTAACAATTAAAACAATAAACAAACAATATTCAGAATTATTGATGAGAAAATATTTTTCAAAATTAATTAGTACTGTTTTTCTCTTCTTTGTGCATTTTTAGTTTCTCTCCATGAAGCTTACAGAAGCCAGCATGTTCTATAACCGATTGACCTCAACTCTACTGAATTGGATGATATGGCCCATATGAAGGTGACATATGGTTTTCCTAACTATCCTTGTTAAGAAGGTGTGTATCTTAAATCATATATATTGTTAACTAAATAAAACGGACAAAATTATAAATATAACATTCTAGATTTGCTAATACGTTTCTAGTATATTATAAATAGTACTTCCACTTACTGCATGGGATGAAAACTGATGTTGCAGGGAACAAATGGACATGAAGGACAAATGATGGAGAGGATGGTTGGAGAAGGGTATGGAGACATTCCTCAATTTCAATCAACATGGTCTCCTTGAACGCCATGAAATAGTTAACTCTATAAATCTATATATGCATGCTCAAATATAACTTTATACGTAAACTATATTTGTTCTAAGACTTTTAAGGTATTTGTTGATCTATTTAATGTTCTTGTTAAACGTTGTATGAAGTGTGGTTCGCAATATTATTTTGCTTTCGGCAATTGTATATTGTTTAAGTTCTAATTAATAAAATAAATTAAAAAATAGCATAAAAAGAAAACAAAAACTTAATTATGTGTTAATTACATATGTTATTTGTGTTAAGAAATAAGAAACCGAAAAGCCATAAATTCACGCTCACGCTAATGAATCAACCCGAATCTTTATCTTCTATATTATATTATAAAACATCAATGAAGGATACCCGCAAAATTTAATTAAATACAACCTTTATTACTTATAGTACAATGCTTATTGAAGTCATTTATTTATGGGGTAAAATTGTCTTTCTACCTAAATATTAAATTGTTGAAGAAATTAATTTAAACATAATTATAAAATTGATGAGGAAATTAACAATAATGTGGTGACTCTTTACATTCATAACCTCCATGTCTTTATTATGTTAGTAGCAATGTTATAGTATTATAAATAGTGGTCATGTATTTGGTATATAAATAATATGGTGACTCTTCACATACATAACTTACATATCTTTTAATGTTTATAGTAAATAAATTACATCATATATTATGTATTTATATCTTCTTTTTAAATTTATGTGGTTGCATGATGGTATGATGTGACACTTCTGCACACAAATGAATATGTAGGCTTGAAGTTTGCCAACACACACAACCCATGGCACATTTCAACCCATTAAAGTGAGCAATATATATAGGCTTGACGTTTATACAAGCAAATATGGTAAAGATACTTCATGAGCAACGTCATCATCTTCCTCGATGGTTTTTTATTTTTTCAGCTACTATAAGCTTCTAGGAATAGAATTTAAGTTTCTGATCTCATGAAGTCACCAATTGTTTACATATCCAAAAGAAGACAAGTTCTTATCAGTCGATTTGGCAGTTTTAACTATATTGATTACTAATTTGCTTGGTCCAATATATTTGTTACAACGCTTGTCAAAGTAACATAAAACGAGAGTATCAATGTAAATCATTGACTCCGCTGCATCTCGCGGGTGCCTTAAAATAATAGAAATATGTTGGACACTACAAACTGCATTTTAGTAATTACATCACTTCCACTACAATCTTATGGACATTAAGAGATACAACACCGCTTCACTACGCTAAGCACCGCTTTATGATAGCATACTTATCTGCCTTCGAGATACATAAAAGGGTCCCACCGAATGACGTGGGCCAATCTAAGGGTGTTGAAAGGAATAGTATAGCCTATTGTGATGTACTCATTTAAAATATTCAGAAGATATACTTATGAGTTTCAGTTTTTAATAACATATATTTTATACATCGTTGTTTTCTACTTCATCATAACGAATAACCAACAAACACGATGCACGAGGGGCAAAAAAGATACACCCGCCACAATACGCGGACATTTCTACTGGTTACATATTATTGAAATACACTCCCTTTTTTTTATTACGATATTCCTATTCCTATAACTAACAATTCAAAACGTTAATAGTACTTATTCTTGATTGATGAATTATATATTATTTATATTAGAATTTTAATATACATATATTAACTTTACATTATTTTTAGTGTTAAAACCTGTATTATTTTTATATTAGCAGTATATTATTTTTATTATACATATATATGAATTTTATATTATTTTTGAAGTTAAAACCCCATGATTTATGACATGTAATTAATAACGTGTTTATTTTTATTGACATTTCGATGTCAATTTTTTCTGCGTGATTGATATTGATGTACAATTATGATTTGTTGAAATTACAAAAATGTGTCATCACGTTTCGATGTTCAGAGTTGAGCCGCATCTACAACAAAACGAACACATGCCGATATCATTTTGGTTAATGTTACGACTTTTCTTTTGGTTTTTTATTCTTTGTCATAGTGTGCGATACCGATCGAACTCACCACGTCCCCGCCGCAACTTCTTTTAGATTAAAGCATGCATGGTCTATTTAACCATCAATACACTAAATAAATAATTTAATTATCTTTTTTTATTCACCATATTATAGTTAAAGCTAACTTTTAGCTCTAGACATGTTGTTTGCTTATTTTATTGTCGGTTAAATTAAAATTTAAATCCGTCGAGATACCAGATAACAATTACGTTATCGGTTTACGTTATCGGTAGCATCAAGGGCAGAGGTTTTGAAGGGCCAGGGGGTGCCCTTGCCCCCTGTTTTTTGGCGCAGTGGTAGAAATTTGCGATTTTCTTAGGTAAATTGAGTACGGGTTGAGTCCGGCCCCCGCCAATTTGATCTTCCGACCACTACCGATCGAAAAAAATTAAGTCGTCCCCCTCCGATTTGATCCTCTTACAATCCCGCCACGAAGCGCGGGCTCACATACTAATCAATATAACCATTTGATACAAATACTAGGTATAACTATTCACATATATCTTACACTATAATTATATCATTAACCAAGATTAGTACATTGAGCAAAACAATCTAGTAATCAAATAAGAAATGTAGAATATAACCATCGATGACACGGTCGAACCGTGCGTCTGTCGTGCTAGGTGCGGTGCAGTCAGACAAGATCAAAAATAGAAAGGAGTTTGAAAACATAACCATGCACGGGTGATTGGACGGTTCAATTATGGATTGAACATGACAATCGCTGAACGAATTTGAAAGAACCAAACAATAGACAAAAGTAGGTCGACTTGATTGTGAAAGGTTTGAATTAATAATTTTTTTTCACAATCAACAAATCAAACCCGAGCACACTTGGGACACCCTTTCGATAAATACAAGTACTCCGAGAGTAGGGGTGAACATTTCGTGGTTCGGACCCACGAGAACCTTAGACCCAACCCGCGAGAACCTTGGACCCGTACCTTTTTAAATATATGGGTCGGTTTTCGGTTCTAAATTTATATGAATTATCGGTTCCGGGTCAGGTCGGTTCCAAATCCACAGTTCTAATATAAGAACCACAAGAACCGTTTGTATTTTAATTAGAACATAACTTATTAATAGAATAATAATAAAAATGATCCAATAGATATGTATTGTTAACGAAAAAAAATAAAAAGGTACTCTTTTTAGTCTTTTCACTATTATTTTTTATGTGTTACTTTAATCGATTTCATGTAATGTTAATACAATATTAGAAATATTATTTATAAGAATAACAATGTATTTCTTTTGAAATATTTTCCGGCTTGATATATATTAGGGGTGTAAACGAGCTGAGTCGGGCCCAAGCATGACTGGGCTCGAGCTCAACTCATCATGCTTTTATGAAGCTCAAGCTCGAGCTCGGCTCAGTTCGAGACTTTGAGCTCGAACTCGGCTCGAAAGTAAGACCAAAAGCTCGAGTTCGGCTTGACTCGACTCGAAATGATTATAGAGCAATTTAAAAGGAGCTAAAAGCTCGGCTCGAGCTCGCTTTCATAGCTTAAACGAGCCAAAGCTCGGTTCGAGCTCGACTCGCCAATGTTAAGCAGTAGGTATACTATATATAAAATAATAATAATATAAACTTTGTTTGGGCTCGTTTAGGCTCGCGGTCTTTATATGAAAAGCTCGAGCTCGGCTCGATAACTAAACAAGTCATGTTTCAAGTTCGGGCTCGTTAAGGGCCGACTCGCTCAAACTTTTTACCGATCAGATCCTGAGTATCTCTCGAGCCGTTGCGCATCATTTACACCCTTAATCATGTATATGCATAGATTTGATATATTATATCCAAATTTGAAGAAAATATTTATGTATTTCGCTAAGATGTGTGTGTATATGTGTGTGTATTTATAATCTATACATAACAGATTCACATAAACGTTTTGAGTGATGAGAATGACAAAATTGTTATGAAAATATAAGTCGAGAAACGAAAAGTGACTTAAAAAAAAGAAACCTTTGGGCTATTGTTAGAACCACATGGAGGAATTCTTTTACGTGCATTGTAAAATAACAGGAATATGTAATCCTCTAAAAGTGGCTATTACAGTAAAAGGTTCTAGAGGGCCAGACCCTTTACCGGATCCATCAGAACCTTTAAGACCCAGAACCATATAACCTTTTAAGGTTCGGTTTGTGGTTCTTAATTTCAACAATAAAAGGGTATACGGTTCTGGTGGGTCCGAGTCGGGGTCGGTTCCTGACCCTTTGCACAACCCTATCCGAGAGTACCCGGTTTGTCAAACACCAATTCCGTGGAAAACCCGGAAATCCACCCGCCTGTAGTCACGACAAGAAATTACCAGTTTAACTCGTCTGACTCAAGACTCGAACCCAAAATCCCCCGGGTTTTCTATCATTGCCCACCAATATCTCTACCACTGCACTGTAATGGTATTTACTGAATTAATCACCGCGTCTACACATTCTTGGTATACAATACAATACACGACATAAGGAACAATTATGTATGTATGTTTAATTAATTTTTATCTAAAGTGAAAATGACTATCTTTTTATGAAATAATTAGATTAATACGGAAATTGCATAACTATATATCCAAAAGAATTGATTACTAAATCTGGTTCTATAAAAGCAATAGAGCTTCATCAAAATAGAACTTTGATAAATTAGATCCAATATTTTAATTATATATAAAATGTTAACCCAAACAATCAGATCAAACATAAACACGAGATATTTGGGAAGACAAACATGTGACTCGTCTTATTAAACCAAACGAACTTACAAACAAGGGAAAAATAAAAACATTAACCTATTTATACTAAACCAACCATACTAATCCTACTTAAATACTTTTACAAATCATAATCTAATACTACCCACACATCATTATCTCTACTTATTAACAAAACTAGATAAGTCTAAACATTCAAATAATCAGTTAAATACTAATGAATTAAACTTGATACCTTAGCCTTTCAACTATACTACTTATTCAAGATTAATCTTCATTCATCCCCTTAATCTTGAATTGTATTTTTTCTTGCCTTTATTCTTCCTTTTCAACTGTCTATAACATACTTGTTTCACTGGTTTTTCAAACTTAGCATTCGATTCTTCCGTACTTAACTTTGAAGTTGCATTGCCACTTTCTTTCGCGACTCGCTTCTTCTAATCAACTCGTTCCTGACCAATACTTTCATGAACTCCAAACAAATCCTTTGTGATCGTTCCAAACAGAATTTCTCCCACTTTCATTATCGGTTTCACATCAGGACTTTCTTTCTTTGCATCTTCAAGATTGTTAGGATTACAACATATATGGAGCTTGATGTTGTACGTTTTATTATGGTTTCTCTGAACCTTCATCAACAATCTTCCTTTCTGATCATGTAGCCTCGATATCCCATTGGCTATTTAAATTTTACATCCTTCTTCATCTAACTGACCCAAGCTAAGAAGATTTGTCTTCAAACTAGGAATATAGAAAACATTTAAAAACGTTTTCTTTTCTCCATTCTTACCTACCATAGTCACATTACTTTGACCTTTGATTTCGATCTCATACCCATCACCAAAATTTACTTTACCCGGAATTCGTCTATCTAAGGTAGTGAAAAGCTCTTTCTTTCATGACATATGATGACTTGCCCCATTATCTAAGAACCACGTTCATTTCCTTCATTCTTTTCATCCTTTTCAAACACACTAGAGATAACCCTTTCTTCCCTCAAACTTATTTTCTTTGTCGAACAAACTGCCATAAATAGAGATGGATCAATATCACCTACATCTTCTGTCTTTGTCAATTGGCTTCTTCTTTCCCTTCACCAGGAGCTTTAAATTCTTTCGAATAGTGCCCAATCTTATCATAGTTGTAGCACCTTAGGTACTTCCTTATGTCTTGCCATTCTTCGGGCTTCTTTTCCGTTTCTTCAACCGTTCATCATTATCACATTCATTACTCCATCTTTGATTCCATCTTCCTCGTCTGTTGTATCTTCCACGTCCTCTACCATGTCATCGGTAGTTTTCAACTTTCTTTTTCAGTCTGGTTGAACATAAGCTGACTTTGGGATGAACTTTCATTTAAATTCTTGAACTTATTTTTTTTTCTGTGTATGCCTTCAAACGTCCAACCACGTCTTTAAACGTCATCCTTTCGATTTCTGCAAACTGCTCAATCAAAGAAACAATAGGTAAATACATATCACGCATCGAGTTTAAGAATTTTCTAACCACAACCTCTTCTTTGAGTGTTGCTGTGACATTCGTCACTTTTATCACTATTATTATTATTAAATATATATATATATATATATACATTTTTTTTATTTCGCACCTCTTATCTTGTACGCCACACTTCATCCTCATAATAATAATAATAATAATAATAATAATAATAATAATAATAATAATAATAATAAGTCTAAAAATCATCAGTTTCCTTTGTCAAAATCAAGCCCACTACACAAACCAGTCCAAACAACCCGGCCCAGGTCTGAGCCCAGCAACCAGACCGGCCCACAAGAGCCCACTACCCCTTTATTTCAGCTTTATAAAAAAAATGTTAGGGACGGGAATCGAACCCGGGTCCCTAACCGAGTCAAACCAACAACACCACACACAAACCAGCTGGGCTGGCACTTCACATCTGTTCAAAGCAGATGCAATATAATTATATATGTGATTGAAATCCTTCACAGTTGACTTGAAAAGTCAACTGTGGAACGCGAGTTGCCAAAATCAATTCCATTAACTCGTGATTTGCATATTCTTGGCATCCTTACTTGATTACCGGCCTATCATGACTAAGCTACACGATAATTATCAATCAATTATTAACCAACTAACCAATCACGCGTATAACCTTCAATGCTTGGTCAATCCTTACCATTTCATCAATCCAGTGTATGAAACTATAAATTGAACATTCACGAGCATTCCCAACTCGCCATTACATCTTTCTCCACCTCTATTTCTTCATAATTACACTCTGATCTTGATCTGCGATCGTATTTTTGACTTTCAAGGTTGACCGATCAATCGAGCTCGAAACAACCTTGTGAGTTTAATTATTCTAGTGGGTTTTGTTCATCGGCATTCACACATCAATAGCCCTAAGATTGATTGGGCTATTGATGTGTGAATCAGACAATTGATTAAACTAGGGTTCGTAACATTTGATTTGGGGATAAACTATTTCAGCATAGTGTATTTATTTAATTTAAAACAGAAACAATCACAACCACTGGTCTGGACCAAGTGGTTGTGACTGTTGCTTATTACCCTAGCCATCCGGGTTCGAGTCCCGGCAAGGGCACCCCTTTTTGCCTTATTTTCACTTTTAAAACAAACAAACCAATTATATTGATATTATACATTTAATCTTATAAATTCGTTTTTAATTATTAAAACCCTTTTATAAATTCTAAAAAAAATATTTTTAACTAATCTGATATAAATGTTTCACCTACAATTTTTAGTTTCAAAAATTTATTTATTTAATATATATAATAAATAAATCAAGTTTATTCTATTTTATTTATAAAAATCTATAAAAATATCAAAACGATCTTATTAATTTCCATAAAAATTATCCTGAGTTTTTATAACATTAAGCTTTTCAGAAATGATTTTTATTTCTGAAAAATCATTTATTAATATTTTTAATCAATTTTTGTTAGTTTTAATCATAAATAAATCATAATAAATTCATTTTTCAATATTTTTGCACCAAAATTTTACATAAATTATTTCTATTCATTTAGAACAGAAATACAAATTTTAATTTAAAAGTTCTTTAATTTTAATATTTTTAGATATTAAAGTTACATTTTGACAATTTGAAATAAATAGATTAAATATTCTATTTTCAAGAAAATAATTTTATAAAAATTATTTCCACACTTAAACCTTTATATTGTGATCATCTTTAATTTAAGATTTACAAAATGACTTTTGTTTATTTATTTACCAAATTTCTTTTATTTATTAAACGTTTAATTTATTAATCAAACGAATACTTATCCCCAATTCGAAGCCCTAGAAAATACTTATAGACTAGATAGACTTAGACTTATTTGTTACATTATACATAGGGTGATACTTGGCAACATTGGATTACACTATTCAATTTCACAAGACTTACCACCTTGCTAAGGTGAGTATTACTTATCCCCTTTTTCCGCTTTTACAACTTTTGGGGTGATTCATGCACAAGTATACAAAACTTTCGTATTCATTTACACATACATTTTATTCATTTACAATTCATATACGTGTCTTGATTATCTTTGTGCTTATGCTTGAACATGAACGTAGCTTACATACAAAATCATACATACAGACATAACTTTGTGTTATGGTGCTCTTTACATACAGACATAACTTATGTTATGGTGCTCTTTACATACAGACATAACTTATGTTATGGTGCTCATTTAGACGTAACTTATGTTACGGTGCTCATTTAGACATAACTTTGTGTTATGGTGCTCTTTTAGACTCACACGTGTTGAGGTGCTCATTATCAATTACATTGTACAAACTTTACATTGATCTTTGTCTTGTTTGGTTACTTGCGTGTTTACATAATGCCTTGGTGATGCTAGACACATGAATTGTACTACTTTTCAAAACTTATACTATATGTACAAAACTAAGTAGTACTCACCAACATCATATGTTGACCAAATTATTTTCGTACATGTTTCAGGATAAGCTGCTTGACGCTTCATATAGGACTTTGGACTTAGACTAAATCAATCACTCATCTTTATTTTGTTGTATTGTATTCAATTTCACATGTTGTAAAACAATATTCTATAATCAAATATTTACATTTTAGTACCATGAGCTTTTGAACAATCGTCACTACGTGGCACCTCGATGATTCCGCCATCGGTTGGGGTGTTACAGATTAGTACCAGAGCCATGGTTATAGGGAACTAGGTTATTAGATAAAATGGCCTAGACTATAACCGAACTCCAACTTTCATGCACAATATTTCCTAAATTACCTTACCCCTCATTTCCCCCTACTTTCCTTCTTCTATCTTTCCCTTCTTCTCTCTCTCTCCATTTTTCTCATCTTTCATCATGATGCATAGAGATGGTGTCCTACAAGAAGTGGAAGGTTTACATCATCATAGAACGGGAGCAGTACCTTTCATGAAGACACTCTTAGACATAATGCCTGCTCTTATTTTGCTCCTTCAAAGTTGTTGAGCTTTAATGAGTGTGATAGAACACGTGCAATCTGGAAGGGTGGATGCCTGTACACTGGGTTTTCTGGCATAGGCAAGCATAGCGCATAAATCCAATAACGGACCTGTTATGCTTACCTGGGGATTCCTGGAGTGAGTGTCCACTTATAGGCTAAAGCATGTCTTCTTTGATCACCATTGGGTTCAATTCCTTTGAAAAGTCAACGTTCTTGTTGGGCTTTACAGCTAGACGAGGGCACTCCAAGCACTTTATGCAAGCTTTTCAATAATACTCTCTCGTTTCATATACAATACTTTGCATATCATGATCGCTTACAAGATCATATCTTCATAATCATCTGTACAATTATACACTTACATTTTCTAATCTCATGATTATTCATTGACTACCTCATAGATGTCTGCTCGCCGCATGCTCCGTGATGCCAGCCAACGCCCTGTTCGTGCTTCTGGACAACGTTCTGATCATCGCCTCGCATCTTTAGTCGCCGAGCAAATTGCTGCAGTAATCCCGAACCTTGTCAGTGAGATAACCCAGAATAGTAACAGTGCCAACACAGGGGATGCGACTCAATTTCGGTGCACTTTCAAACACTTTAACTCCTACAACCCCACAAAATTCACTGGTGAGGAGGGTGCTACTGGTCTTCTCCAATGGTTTGAAAGCATGGAGAGTACTTTTGTGATCAGTGAGTGTCCTGATGAACTCCGTGTTCGCTATGCTACTAGTGTCCTTCAAAAGGGGGCGCTAACCTGGTGGAATGGCGAAAAGCGCAATCGAGGAGCTGATGTTGCTTTATCTTTATCTTGGGCTGAGGTTAAGGAACTCATGATCGCCAAATTCTGCCCTAGGAATGAAATCAGGAAACTGGAGGAAGAGTTCCATGGACTAAAACAAGACAGTGGTGAGAATCTTGCGTATAATACTCGATATCACAAACTTAGCATACTGGTTCCACACATGGTCACCCCGGTCTCTCGAGCAATCGAAAAATATATCGAGGGATTACCAGATCTGATTCAAGACGTTGTCACTGGAGGCAAAGCCACTACGGTAGAAGAAGCCATCCAACTTGCAGCCACTTTGACAGACAAACATGTAAGGAAAGGAAACCTAGTTAGGAAGGGCACCAAGACGTCTACTGAGAGAACCACCAATTCATATACGTGTCTTGATTATCTTTGTGCTTATGCTTGAACATGAACGTAGCTTACATACAAAATCATACATACAGACATAACTTTGTGTTATGGTGCTCTTTACATACAGACATAACTTATGTTATGGTGCTCTTTACATATAGACATAACTTATGTTATGGTGCTCATTTAGACGTAACTTATGTTACGGTGCTCATTTAGACATAACTTTGTGTTATGGTGCTCTTTTAGACTCGCACGTGTTGAGGTGCTCATTATCAATTACATTGTACAAACTTTACATTGATCTTTGTCTTGTTTGGTTACTTGCGTGTTTACATAATGCCTTGGTGATGCTAGACACATGAATTGTACTACTTTTCAAAACTTATACTATATGTACAAAACTAAGTAGTACTCACCAACATCATATGTTGACCAAATTATTTTCGTGCATGTTTCAGGATAAGCTGCTTGACGCTTCATATAGGACTTTGGACTTAGACTAAATCAATCAATCATCTTTATTTTGTTGTATTGTATTCAATTTCACATGTTGTAAAACAATATTCTATAATCAAATATTTACATTTTAGTACCATGAGCTTTTGAACAATCGTCACTACGTGGCACCTCGATGATTCCGCCATCGGTTGGGGTGTTACAGTTGCCCCCAAGCTCTTGCACTTCAACTATACTCCACCCAACTTCGCTGCATATTCATCACTACTTTCCGTCTCACCCATCTTCAATCCATCTAACTCGTTTTCTGCGTTCTTTCTGCACCAAGATAACAGACTCTTAGTGCTCCCAAACATCTTTCGGTTCTGAATACTTGGCCATCTGAATCAACACATCTTTAGGCAGGGTTTGAAAAATGACACCTAAGGCCATAAACGTATTTCTTTCTTCCATTCATGTCCCCTTTTCCTTATCAATCACGTCTTGTAAACCATTCACGCCTAACACAATTTTTACCAGAACCGACTATGTTGCGTAGTTGGTTGGTGTTAACTTTGGTGCCTGCAAAAACAAACCACCCGTTGATTGTTGGCCCAGACAATCAGATAAAAAACAAACACGTGCTATTTGGGAGGGGGGAGGGGACCACGACTCTTTCTATTCAACCAAACGAACGTACAAACAAGGGACAAATAAAAACATTAACCTAGACCCCTATTTATACTAAACCAACCATACTAATCCTATTCAAATACTTCTATAAATCATAATCTAATACTACCCACACATCATTATCTCTACTAATTAGCCAAATTATGTAAGTTTAAACATTCAAATAATCAATTAAATATTAATTAATTAAACTTGCCAACTTAGCCCCTTCAACTTTACTAGTTATTCAAGATTAATCTTCTAAACCTATTAAAGTTTATAAAAATATTTTTTTTATACAATCTTAGTAAAAATATAAGAATGTCTGGAAGACTCTTCCTTAAGATGTCACTAGGGCTGCAAACGAACTGAACTTTCAGCGAACAGTTCATGAACCGTTCGACGGAAAGTTCGTTTGTGTTCGTTCGTTTAGTAAATGAACAAACACGAACAAAAAAATCCGTTCGTTTAGTTAAATGAACGAACATGAACAGAGCTCGCGTTCGTTCGTTTATGTTCGTGAACGTTCGGTAACGTGTTTGTTTGTGTTCGATAGTTTATTAAGGTTTTAATTTTTATATGTTTTTATATTATTTTATTTTTATTTATTTTACCAATATATATATATATGAGGTAGATATATAACCATATGAGATCAATAAACCTACTTTTTGTATCCAAACTCATTATATGTTTCCACGTTTCAACGTTGATGCCCTCCACATCCAACGCCCTTCTCCAGTCACTACTAGAAAAATACCCTTTCTTGACACTATTTTTATGACATGCGCCTATTTATGACATGCAAAAGTGTATGTCATAAAAAAAATGTCATCTTTGATAAAAAGTTATAATTTCTTGACGTTTTTTTCTGCGTGTCAATAATTTTCCGTCATAAAATAAAAAATCATGACAATTTTGAAATCCGCATGTCATGCTTTTGTGTCACCACGCATCCCCATAAACCTTCCCCCCTCTCTCATAAAAAAAATAAAATAGATAATAAAACCTCAAATCCATCATCTGCTCAAATCAAACATTGCCTCCTTCTAAAAGCAAACCCTAATCCTGATCTAGTCATAAGAAAAACCCTTCTTCTCAAATCCTCCATCTCAAGGCCAACGCAAATAGGTTGACTGTTGGCTTTGACCCATTGTCAGTAAACAAGACTTGGTCAGAGACAAAGAGACCCTTTCCTTGTTGAAGGTTCTTAAAATATTCATTGTCCCTCATTACGTTTCAAATCAGACTGCTCAAGTAAGTTTTCTATTAATTGCATTCCCTAAATGAATTGTTTGTGATTAATTTTGGGGGTTTTGAATTGGGTGTCAATTTAGGGTTTACACATGATCTTGATATCAAAGGTTTAATAATCAAAACTTTACACCTATAGAATCAAATTTAGTTTCGAATTGTTGGAAAGCTATAATTTTTCATAACTTTACACTAAAGCTATAATTGTTAGAGGGACAAAAAATCTAGAGATCTTAGTTTCGAATTGAAAAGTGAAGCTGAAGCTTGATAATGATAATTGCTTTTCAAAATCGCGGGTAATGCAGAAATGAGTTTGAATTGTGAGTTTTTAATTTTATAATGCTGAATGTTAGATTGTCTAATGTCTTTATACCGCTTGATTATGCATGTTATTTTTTATAGTTCATATCATTCCTGTGTGTTTCTTGTGTACTTATGTCAATGTGTATATGTATTTTGTATTTTATACAAAATGCTTCACATTCTACTTAAGTTTTTGCACCAAGCAGCCTATTTCTACCATCTTTGGTACTCTAGTAATGGTCTTGGTGTGTGTTTGGAACTGAAGATCAGGTTGCCACTTGGTTTTCGAGAAGTTTAATTTTCTATTCCAAACATACACTAGACTGCCATCATCGCCGTGCTTATGTATGACTACCTTATGCAGCGGAGCTACCATTTTTGTTGCAACTTTCTGGTCTATAGTCCGGTTCTAATACTCATATCAATTTTTAAAGAAGTGAAAGTTTATTTTCCCACAATTTTAAAGACTGAAAGTTTAACTCTTGACTAGTATATGAGCTGATGTTTACTTTTTGATAAGTTAAGACCCTAAATATAGTTAAGTTCTATCAGTTTCCACCCAAATTTTATAAAATCGTACTTTCAGAGTTTCACTTCATTAAGAGGAGAAGAGCGCTAATATACCTTGTATTGAAAGATAGAGCTTATAGGTTTAAGCTTACACAAAGCAAACTCATTTCTGCAACACAGTTCAATCGGAAGTAGGGGTGTAAACGAGCTGAGCCGAGCCGAGTCCAAGCTCGATCAGGATCGAGCTTGATTCACTTATAAGAGCTCGCGCTCGGCTCGTTAGTAATTTTTCAAGCTCGGGCTCGGCTCGTTTATTATCTATTAAATAAAAATAATATAAATAATAGTACGTATAGGCTCGTGAGCTCGACAAGTGAAGCTCGAGCTCGGACTCGTGTACTGTGGTAAATATTATTAAATATTTTTAAAAAATAATATCACATTATGCTCGATAAGGCTCGGCGAGTCTAACGAGCTTCACTGCAAGGCTCGAGCTCGGGCTCAATAAATAAATGAGCTTTGTTTTAGGCTCAAGCTCGGCTCGAGCTCGATAAGGCTCGGCTCGTTTCGTTTCGAGCTTTTTATAACTAGATGTTTTGTTCATCATAGGAGCTTCTGTTTTCTATCTACCATGCAAGTGAGGAGAGCACAAAATATATATATTCGACTATTGTGAAGCTTCAGGTATGTGATTTTCAGTGACTCCATCTTAATCTATAATCATTAAGGCATGTTGACATCTCTGCCAATTAGGCACCATTATTAGTTTACTTTAGTTCAAACAAGTATTAAATTAATATTAAGGAGATCTGGATTTAAGATATTTATTTGAAGGAACGTTTTGGACAAATGGTCATCTACTTATGATTTAAGATGTGTTTATTATCCTAAGTCTTCTCGGATGAATGATATACAAAGATTAGATATTTTGTTCAAATGATCTTAGAGATTTTTTCTTTGTTGAAGATTTACCATTTTCTTATTAGATTGTAACTTTATTGTTTCACGGGTAACAACAAACACCAGCGAAACTGGTTTTGTTTTTGCTCCGGCCCTTATGAGTTCGGGTTTCCGGTCCTTGACTCGACCAGAAAACAAATCCAACCAACCTGATCTTGAATTTTGAGAGTTGAAACTCAACTTTTAATACAACCATAAACTAGTAGCATAAAACAAAAGGTTAATCAAAACAATTATTACTAAAACTATTATATCTAGGATGATACATGTTTTCTGCAGGTGACATTTATTTACCCTTTTTATATAAAGCATATTCATATTAGGAATGTTGTTGATAGAAATAAACCAATAAGTATGGATAACTAGAAAAGCTTATATTAGTTTTAGAGGGTGTTTGTCTTAGCCGATTAATTATAATTGGCTAAGAGTTTGGATGTTCAGTTTTGAGTTTTCTAGTGTTTGGATAAAGTGTTATCTATTATTTAGATGCCAAATAATCAGTTTTAGGTTCAAACTAGTTGCAATGAAACTGACCATTCAAAGGGTAACTAAAATATTTATACAACCTCATTCTTACCCATTTCAAATACCCTTTTGGTCATTTTGTTCAATGGAGTTATCATACACTCAAATAAGTAATTATTTGATTATTACAACTTCAAATAGCAGAAACGCACCCAATCACAATCTTAGGTAGCAGAAATACATATCTTTGTGCATTTTATTCAATTGAAATGACATTAGGCAATGAATTAGGCGTAGTTATTGCAAGTTTTTGGGTCGAACCACCAAGTAAAGTTTCAAAAATGGCAAACCAAACAAGTCACGTTGCTAAACATACCAGCCAAAACATTTCTAAGAATGATGAAGATGACTTATAAATATTATACATGGTAATCGACTTGTTCAGCTAACATGGTCCATTCAATGTTCCAAACTGTGTACTAAACCTACCATTTTGTATTGGTTTGACATGTTCGATTCATTTCAACAGTTAACATATATATTATTTAATTTCAAGTGTCGCAATATGTTATGTTTATACACTTAATATTTTTCTTATTTTTAATGTGTAGTGTCCATGCCAGCCGGGAATCACAGAATGTGGTTTTTTGTGTCATGAAATTCATGAAAGAGATAGTTCAAGGAGTCGAAATATTGGGCAATGTAAGTTAAGGCAGAATAAACGTAGCGATGCGCTATGATTTATGTAAAATAATTGGCCGGTCTCGACTAATGTATTAACTTTATTGTTGTCTCAGGTTGAGGGAGAAGTAGATTATTACGGGGATGAGGAGATGGATGTCGTTTGCGAAGAATGGTCAAGCTACACCGCGACTTTTATTTTTAAATGATTGGAACTTGTTTGAAGGCAATGTATATATTGTCGATACAATATTTTTGTAAACGTTAAACGTTGTCTCGGAAATATGGATTATATA
The DNA here is from genome assembly GCA_028751855.1 of Ambrosia trifida. NCBI lineage: Eukaryota > Viridiplantae > Streptophyta > Magnoliopsida > Asterales > Asteraceae > Ambrosia > Ambrosia trifida. The sequence continues at coordinate 60,088,783 of CM054124.1, read as the reverse complement.
ATGAAATGGTGTTTTTGTTATTAGTTTGCTAATTATTTTGCATATAATAAAATGGCTATAAATCCAGGAGGGTAAATATGTAATTTTACAGGAATTTTTTTTAGATTAATAAATTATGACACGCAAAAGAACGTCATAAAATTATGTCATAAATTTCTGTCATAATATGTGTTGAAAAAATGTCAACAAAAACTGTCATAAAAATGTGTGTCATAACGTGTGTCAATAAATGTTGTCATAAATGTGTGTCATAAACAGATGACACGCGAAAATATGTCATCTTAAATTTATGACACCGCCATCCTTGACGTTTTTTTCTTGTCATCAGACCCTTTTCTTGACACGCAATGCATGTCAAGAAAGACCTTTTTTCTAGTAGTGAGTATTAAGTATGTTTGGACAATTAGGTCATATTTTGTGTGGATCTAGCTAATGTCTTAATGTATGTGAATTCAATGTTATTCAAAAGTTAATATATGTTCGTGTGTGTTTGTTTCCGTTCATGAATACTTGTTTGTGTTCATTAATGTCCGTTTGTGCTCTTATGAGTTCATGAACAAAATTAACAAACGAACACAAATGAACACGAACATGAGTATTTTCTTAACAAACGAACACGAACAAAAAATCTCGTTCGGTAAGTGTTCATGAACTGTTCGTGAACACATAATTTTCTTAACAAACGAACACGAACACGAACACGAACAAGGCATTGTTCGTGTTCGTTCGGTTTGTTTGCATCCCTAGATGTCACTATTTGAATATTATATTTAACCTAAAGTTACAAAAAAAAAAAAGAATACATATCTTGTTATAATGGATTCTATGATTGTGAATTGAAATATACGTGTGGCATGATTACTTATATATAAGTGATGATACTTTCACAAACTGGTGATCGACCGCTGTTTCTGTAATTATAATTTGTGGGGTATTGTGGCATTGCACTTTTATACACACTCATTTTCTTTTCTCAAATATAAAAAATAAATGATTTAAATTAGTAAGATTCTTAATAGATACACAAGAGAAAATAATATTTATCAAATAACATAAAATATTAGCATGAAGTTGCGAGCTATAAACATACGTATTGGTTCAACAAAAAATATGCCTAGTCTCTCTCTCTCTCTATAGGGATTATCCAATAAGAAGAAAAATTAAAGAGAGGTGTGTATCAATATTAATGAGAAATTATAACATGTGATGAAAAAGTTATTTGATAGATATGGATTAGTCTTTTAGCATTACCAACTTATTAAATTACTAATTTGTTTTGTTTTTTGGTTTTACTGATTATTCGTTGTCGTGCTTTCGGACGGATGAATAGTCGGGTTTTCCCCGGAATTGGTTAACTAGGTGAAACCATGAGCCCTCTTACACTGTGTAGCATGGCCGGTTACGAGGGGGGTGCGGGGAGGACTCCCGGCCCGGGCCCAATTTTTAGAGGGGCACTTTGAGCGGCGACGAGTGTTTTTCTTTCTACAAGTATTTTCTTTCTGTTTTCGATCCATTAAAAAAGATCTCATCTTGAACATCACTGGATATAAATGCAAGAAGGTGAAGAGTAGATAAGGAAGAAGATGAGTCATATATGAAAAACCAGATTTGAAAGATACAACATAATTAAAAAAAAGTTGAAGTGTGTTACTTGAGATTTGTGCTGTGGTACAGTAATTGTGCGGCCTTTGCAGTAAATTTTAATATATAGTAGTATACAAAACAGTAACTGTCTCACGTTTTTACACATGGTGCAAATCAAATTCATTTTATTAAAAAACTTTTGAAGTCTAGACATAAGATAATGGCCCTTCAAATTATTATGGAATTTTAAGAAAGTGTGGTTTTTTCATGAGCCAATTAGCCAAACATATTAAAATTTATAATTATTACGAAACTTTCAGTTCTATATCCAGTAGGGAACCGGTAAGGACACCAGTTCAACAACTGCTTCAGTTATGAAAACATAGCTTAAAAGACCTAAGACTAAGGGGCACATATTTCGCGGCTCGGCCCGGGCACATGAATTTTCAGGGACGGCCCTGCTGTGTAGCTATACCGGGTGGAAATGGTCCTAATTTGACCGAGTAGGAATTCTGAAGGAAGTTCTTGATGAATTTGTTGGCCGATAAAAAAAAAAAGAACATGCTTTTATGGTTGTTTGTATGACACATAAAAGCTAAGAGATGGTACTTTATACCTTTGTAACCTTGCACGCTTAAACTATTGAAGGCTGCATAAAGATGAAGACGAAAAGCATTCTGGTTTTCCCTTTTCCCTTATAATTTAATCAATCTCCCTATATATTCTTAGATTATATTTTCAGAGATAATATTAATTAGTTTTTCTAAAACCTGTTAATCAATACCATCTGATTTATCTTGCGAAAGGTCATGATTTTGTTTTGGTATTCAAGAGTGAAGGCTCCTGAAAACATCACTTATCTTGATACGACTCACATTTGAACATGCGTAAACATTAGAACTCTTTAATTGTTTATGGCTGAAAAACCAAAAATATGTTTATGATACTAGTGTGGTGCCCGCGCGATGCGGCGGGAAAACATAACACTTAAGTTGGTTATTTTATAAGGGGTATGCATAGGGCGGTTTAGTTCGTGTCGGTTTTGAGCCATAAACATAAACTAAACAAAATCTTTGGTTAAGAAATTTCAACTATGGAGGGGCTTACTTGTATAATGAGGCGTGCTTGTTTCTTGGGAGCCTTTCATGGTATTCGGGTAGGTGGTTCTGGGCCTTTAATATCACATTTTATTTATGCGGATGATGTTGTTTTTTGTGGGGAGTGGTCACTCATAAACGCCTTGAATCTGAGGCGTATTTTACGGGGCTTTTACTTGATCCCCGACTTGAAAATTAGCCCGCTTAAGAGTTGTTTATATGGGGTTGGAGTGGAAAATAATGAGGTGGCTGAAATAACCATGAGGATTCATGTTTCAGTTGGTCGAAGTGACATTTTTCACCAAAAGGTTGTACGAAGTGGCATTTTTCACCAAACCACATAGACGATTTTGGCGGTTTACTCTTAATTAATTGTAAAATGAATGTGTGGTTGTGATTAGACCTTAATAAAATATTACATTGATGTAGACATTTACGACAATTTTTTTTCTTCATTTTTTATATTTCTTAGTTAGCCATTTTTACATCAGTGTGTTTTTTTTTTTAAATTCGCATTTTATATCGGAATTCTCACGGTTCTCACAACTCAACTTAGTTCTTATTATAACCGAATTCTCTCTCTCTCTCTCTATATATATATATATATATATAGGGCAAGGATTAAATAAAAACCCTCCTATTTTGAAGAAACTTGGTAAACTTAATCTAAACCATTGATCTAAAGTGATCAATGGCTTAGATTGATTCTACATTATTTTAATAAAATAATTAAGGTAGATGACAAAAAAAAGGCACAATGGTCAAATGCCATTTTCTGAAAAGCAGATATGACAGTGTGGACCCCACACATGTCACATCATCTCTCTCTTACTTTTTCCACATTCTTATATAAGCTGTCAGACGCCCGTGTTACATATGTAACATATGCAGTGTTGCGTACGTTAAAATTGCACAGATTGTATATAATCAATTAAAAACTTTATATAGATCAAAAAACATTCAAATGTACACAAAAATTGTTTCTTACAAAGTGCTAAAACAAACAAAACGGTCATTACAAATCGACAAAATGCTAAAAAAAACTATCATAAATAAAAAAAAATTGTCTACACTTCATTCTTGATAATCATCTTCATCTTTAATGCAAAAAAATATGCTCACCTGCAAAAATAAAACAAAATTCATCAATTTACATGAAAAAATCAAAACTTTGTATATAGTAAAAAAACAGAAACTAATGTATACCAACTTAGTGGTGCTGTTACATACGAAACATACGCAAACATAGATTTCATCCCATGATCAATGGCATTCCATTCAAGAATTTTTTTTCCAAATTCTTCCTCTATAATATGCAATATTACATTCCTGATAAGGTGCAAAAAACACGAGTGTTACATGTGTAACAGGATTTTTTTCTGGAAACACAGACAAACTTTTGTAGTCTGCACCCAGCATACATTTTTTACTGAATTACAAGCAACCTTTGACTGCAAAACAGATACGCTACACACGTAACATCCTACCTTAACACAGAAAAAAAACACCCTAAGTAAATTCACAAAGATGATACGACCATATAGACGAGAAAAACACCCTAACTAAACACAGAGAAAACACAAATAACAAACATTCTGAAAAGTCATTCTTAAAACAAATAACAACACATTTTCTGTCTTTAGTTATAGATAAGACTATATGAGAAAACACAAAAACAGACATTTTCTGTAAAAAAGACATAGGTAACATTAAAAAAAACTCATACATGAGAAAACAAAAAAAACTAGACAGACATGGTGCAAAAACACACGAGTGTTACATGTGTAACAGGAAAACACAGCAAAAACTTTTGTAGTCTGCAGTAAACATAGAGCAGAATCTGATATGCTAGAAAACATAGAAAACAGAATTTGACTGCAAAAAACAGATATGCTACACACGTAACAGCCTAACTAAACACAAAGATTATACGAAACCCACAAAACAGTATTTATGAAAAGAACCCAAATACACCAACATAGAAAAAAGAATTTGACTGCAAAAAACAGTATTTATCAATTGTTTAATTTTTTTTATACCTCAAAACTCACCAACATAGAAACAATTATAAGTCAAAATTAGCTCATAAATATAAGTCAACATTAGAAACACTACAGTCAAAAGAACCCAAATACATGTACACTTTTGACCAAATATAAGTCAAAATTAACTCATAAAAATCAATTAAAAAAAAAACCTAAATTTGTCTAAAAGATCAAAATCCCAGATACCAAATTGAACAATTCATGAAAAAAACATAAATTTCCTTAAAAAATCAAAACTTTAAGACACCCACAAGAAAAAAAAAAGAAAAAAAAAGAGGGAAATTAATGAATAGTTACAGAGTATTAGCGTGTTGAATATCATTAAAAAAAACTCATACATGAGAAAACAAAAAAAACTAGACAGACATGGTGCAAAAACACACGAGTATTACATGTGTAACAGGAAAACACAGCAAAAACTTTTGTAGTCTGCAGTAAACATAGAACAAAATTTGATATGCTAGAAAATATAGAACAGAATTTGACTGCAAAAAACAAATATGCTACACACGTAACAGCCTAACTAAACACAAAGATTATACGAAAATATAGACGAAAAAAACACCCTAACTAAACACAAAGATACTACGAACATAAAACACAAAACGAAAAATCATTTTCGATGTTTAACATAATAAACACCCCTAAGTAAAATCACAGAGATGATACGAACATATAGACGAGAAAAACACCCTAACTAAACACAGAGAAAACACAAAATAACAACATTCCGAAAAGTCATTCTGAAAACAAATAACAACACATTTTCTATCTTTAGTTATAGATAAAACTATATGAGAAAACACAAAAACAGACATTTTCTGTAAAAAAGACATAGGTAACATAAAAAAAAACTCATACATGAGAAAACAAAAAAAAAAAAGACAGACATGGTGCAAAAACACATGAGTGTTACATGTGTAACAGGAAAAACACAGACAACTTTTGTAGTCTGCAGTAAACATAGAACAAAAATTGATATGCTAGAAAACATAGAACAGAATTTGACTGCAAAAAACAGATATGCTACACACGTAACAGCCTAACTAAACACAAAGATTATACGAAAATATAGACGATAAAAACACCCTAACTAAACACAAAGATACTACGAACATAAAACACAAAACGAAAAATCATTTTCGATGTTTAATATAATAAATCACCCAAAAAAAAGAGATGCTAGTAACACACAAAAAAACAACAATTATTTCCAACTTAAAAAAAAAAATTAAACCACCTAACCCCTAACATAAAAAAAGGGATGCTAGAAACACACAAAAAAACAACAAAATTTTTCAAACTAAAAAAAAACAAAACACATAGATGTCACAAAAAAAAAGGGCTGGAGCAATCTCAAAAAGTTGTTTGCCTCGAAAAAATCCTTATGAAAAAACCATGGTTTTCAGTTGAATCTATAATCGTTTTTTAACTAACATCCACAAAAAACAGGGCTGGGACAATAAAAAAACTCGAAAAACAGATACCCCCTAATAATAAACCTAAATCACACTTACAATTAAATAATAATAAATAAATTACCAACCATGCTTCTTGAAAAGTTTCACCCTCTGTTCTTCTTCGTCATCACCATCTTCTTTAGTTTCTATGATGGAATCTTCTTTTTTAATGGTGAATACAGAGAGCCAACAGATCTTGTGTATAACTCCCATTTGTCTGCTCCAAATCTCCACTGTCACCCGTCACCATCATCGTCTCCGACGAGAACCACCACCGCCATACCACCGCCATACCACCGCCTTCCGTCCTCACCATTACCAAGATTGACCTCCTTATCTTCATCTTGATCGTAAAAACATATCAGATCTGATTTTTTTTTTTTTTGAAATAAAAAGAGAGATAAAGAGAAGGGATGAGAGATAGAGATGATGGAGAACAATCAGATCTGGAGAACAATCAGATCTACCTTTGATAGAGATGAGAGGAGAGAGGGAATGGAGAGAAATCAAATTTTTGAAAAAATCAGAGAGAGAAGAAGAAGATATATACCTGACATTTGATAGAGAGAGGGGGGAGAAATGACTGAAATACCCCTTGGGTTAATAAAAAATAATTTGTTTTGGTTGGTGATGTGGAGCATTGTGGTCCACTAGTTAGGTTTTTGGGAGTTTCTTCAAAATTTTGGGTTTTTTGTATATACTTAGCCTATATATATATATATAGAATCCTGATCATGTGGCCTAGTGGTAAAAGGGTCGGTTTTCTCTTTGGGGCAGCCGGGTTCAATTCCCACGGGAGGCATGTGATGGATACCCCCACCCTTGTGGTGGGGTAGGTGGTTGGGAAGTGATGGGGAGACCCTTGACCCTTGTGGTCATGGGTTCGACTCCTGATCCTTCCAGGTTTTACCGATTCACTACCGTCGTGCCTTCGGGCGGGTTTGTGGGCCGGGTTTTCCCTGGAAGAGGAGACGAGTGGGCCGAAGGGCTCTGTCCGTACGGACTAGAGGCCGTCTGGGGCCCCTTTCGGCCATTGGGGGCTGCGTACAGAGTACCCAGCAATACTTTAGTTGATCGTTCAAATATATATATATATATATATATATATATATATATATATATATAGAGAGAGAGAGAGAGAGAGAGAGAGAGAGAGAAATTTTTTTTGAACGAGCAAGGACATCACCCTCGTCCCCCTCCCGAGTTTGGATCCAAGCATCTGTGGGTATTGCAACCCTCTCGGTTTGAAAGTCTTATTCACATATTTTTAAGTCGCGAGTATTGAACCGAAGACATCCTGAACGGGAACTCACACGACGTGTTAAACCCTCCCATCTCCGATCTGCTAGATTAGCCATCATTGGCATTTAGTTATGTATTAACCTTTTATGTATATGTAAGTGTTATTGATGGTCAGATGAGTGAGCAGTGGAAAATGATTGCAAACACTTGTAATAGTTCTATACGTGTTATTATTGTCAGAATGATAAAAGCAATGGGTCCATTTTAATGGTGTAACAAAACTATAAAATTATCATCTAGCTGTAGTCTTTAATTACCTAATTTTATATGTCCAACTATTTTTCATTATTGTTTGATATTTTTAATATGTTGATGATAAATAAATGTTGTATCATAAGTATGGTATATGCCTAGCTACAAATCTAAAAAAATGAAATCTGATTGAGGTGCTTAGGAACAACGCCACAAAAGGTTCCAACATCTGTTTTTCATTTTGTTTTTTTTTTCAGAAAATATAGCAATTGGTATATAAAATATTAAGAATTCTCTTCATGTTTCAAAGTATATATTCTGGATGAAAATTATATTATATATGAAATACATGATTTAAGACAATAGGTAAATCACAACTGTAATAAGAGAACGAAGACCCCTCCTATTTTATATGTGGGCTCAACTGGACTATGAAAGAAAAGGTAGATCAGCTTGGGCTCATCTTTTCTCTTTTTAGAACCTAGATATATTAAGTTGGGCTTTCACTTAAGTTGGGCTGTTGGACCATCATTTTGTTTTGGTATTTCCTTGTGTTTTGTTTGGGATTTCGTTTTTAATCTGATTTTTAGATTAAACGCAAATAATTAGTTTTTAGTGTTTGGGATTGCGTTTTGAAAACGCAGATAATCAGTTTTTTAGGCTACGAAACGCAATAATCTATAAGCAGCTCCACCCCTGCTTTTCCAAAACGCATAATTTTATTTAGGGAATATCCTACAATTTAACTTATTTGTTATTTTATGTAAAATATATTTTGTTCTAATTTCAGCATATGAATGTCTGAAAGCTTATTTTTTATTTTTATTTTTTATGTAAAATTATTAATAAACGTCGACCAGTAGCACAAGCACAATAATTACATATGTAGATAAATTTAGGTGTGTTTTTAGTGGATTGAAAGCCATCTAGAGAAATTTATTCATGTGAAAGGATGATCAATATGCCTAGGTGTACACTAGTACGTTGCTAGGCTTTGTCAATTGTCATGTGTTGGTTAGTTTAGGTTATATAAAGTTACATTAGGTTATAACAAATCATTGTATTAGTGTCTTACTCGTACAATGTAATGTATATTTTGAGTGTTGAATAAAAGTAATTTGCCGTTAAAAAAAGGTTATAACAAATCATTTTTGTGTTAATGACATATATACCTAATAGAAAAAAAATACATAACATGTCTAGACCAGGTCAACCTACTACCATGTTTACTAATTTTTTTTCCCACCATAATGCAATTAACAGATGTGACACCGTATTTTTTTTTTGAAAGGTTAATTTTTTTTTAAATCTTGTGGTCTGTGGGACTTGAACCAAAGACCTTTCACAACCTAGGTGTTTTAAAGGCTTTGCCTTTGCCAATGGACCACCACCCCATTGGTATGTGATACGGTATTTTTCCAGCTCAATTTCACTTGAAGAATTACATCTAGAAAAAAAGCTCATGCAAATGATGTGTTCATCCTCCGAACATAATGGTAGTCTAGATCCAGGACACGCGAGAATTCCAAGACAACCTTTGGCGGATTTTAGTTTCCGGACCACCGGTTCCAACATTTTAGTTACCACCACATTGGGTTGTTCACGAGCCGAGTCGAACCGAGCGAACCTTTGCTTGTGCTTGGCTCATTTACAATCCTCTCCGAGCCAATCGACTTGTTTAGAACCGAGCCGGAAATCTAGCAAGCATTTTTCGAGCGTGGAGTGATTCAGACAACTATAAATTTAGGATGTTTTGTTTGATGTTTATGTTATCGGGTGACGACTGAGGACCGATTGTCCGATACTGACACTAAGCCCAAGGTCTAACTGCCTGAGGATGAGGCTCAGGTTGAGACCAATGAGGAAATGAGCATGCTGCCAAGGACAATTATTGCAGTGTGCAGTAGTGTGATGGCAAGAGACGATTGACGACAGGCGACTAATAAGAGAAAGAATTCAAGACTACCATTTCACGACTTAAGGTTAACAATTAAACTTAATTAATTGTTATTTTTTTATTGGCTTGATTGGGCTAGGAAGTATAATTATAATGGGGCAGGATCAAATACAAAGTAATATAAACGTGCGAAGGATGCGAAAGATCACTTTGTACATGATAATTACGTAATGCCTTCATGAACATACAAATATATTACGTAATTATCATGTACAAAGTGCATGATAATTACGTAATGATAATTACGTGTTGGGGTTGGCAATCCAAGTCCCACATGGAAGAAATAAGGAAGGGATGACTTCCTTATAAAGTGAGTGCACACTCCAATTAGTATGAGGCCTTTTGGGAAGGAGCCCAAAAACAAATCCGTGAGGGCTTGGCCTAAAGCGGACAATATCATACTAATGTGGTGTGGAGTGTGCATGCGGTCCGATCCGGTGGGTGACTCAAGTTATAACAAGTGGTATCAGAGCCTGGTTCGGCTGGAATGTGACCGCTTGCGATGGTTGCTATGGTGATTGTAGCCTTGTGTCGAAAGTCCTCCTGATAGTATGGTTCAGGCGGCGTGTCCCGTGGTGGTAGCGGCGGTACAAGATGGTGTTTCGCTGAAGGGGAGGCCATGAGTTATGTGGTCCTTGGCTTGAGGGGAGGATTGTTGGGGTTGGCAATCCAAGTCCCACATGGAAGAAATAAGGAAGGGATGACTTCCTTATAAAGTGGAGCACACTCCAATTAGTATGAGGCCTTTTGGGAAGGAGCCCAAAAACAAATCCGTGAGGGCTTGGCCCAAAGCGGACAATATCATACTAATGTGGTGTGGAGTGTGCATGCGGTCCGATCCGGTGGGTGACTCAAGTTATAACATTACATAATGCTTTCATGAACATAAAAAACATTACGTAATTATCATTACGTAATTATCATATACAAAGATCCTTCGCATCCTTCGCACGTTTCTTTTACTTTGTAGAATAACCGTCCCCTAATTATAATTGTATATATATAATTATTGCGCCAAACCTAATAGAGTGGTATGTATAAAACTATATATAGAAGTGTAATTGTAATTTCTCCGTATATATATAATTACATATATAATAAATTTCTAAAATATAATTCGAACCGAATCGAGCCATGGGGACCTTTGCTTGTGTTTGGATTGTTTACAATTGAACAGAGCCGATCGGCTCGTTTATCACCAATCAAAAAATCGAACGTTCAATTTTTAAGCGAGCGACAAGCGCTCAACAACTAAACAAAGAGGGTATAACATAAGTGAAAAAAGGGAGGTCGCAATATGTTTTTAACGATAAACTACTGAAAAGCCAATATATAATTAAGTCTTCTCCTATATATCATTGCAGCATTACCATTGATCTGTGATCAATAAACAGTCTTCACAGTCGACAACCAATGCTCATTGATCCATAGGTGATAAACCTTTTTTTTTTCTAAATTAATATGCCTTTCTTTTTTACGTATGTTGAGACGTTGGACCAATTTAAAATGAGATGTCATATGCTGTTTAAAAGCCTAGAAAAGGGTTAGTCGACGTGTCTTTGAATTCCATCGATACACCAACATGGCCACATGCACATCGATAGATACATCAACCCATGTTTGTGCTTGGATTCCGAGATCAAAATTCTTACCGTAAAACTATATGATTTTATATAGGCTTTGTTTTTCTTTAACATATATATGTGGTCATTTGTTAGTAAAAAATGATTTTTTTTATAGATTATATAGATATGACTTATGAGATGTATACATGCTTAAAGTTCAAGAATAATGTGTATGTGCGTCAATTTAACTACACAGTTTTGGCAACAATATATGTAAAGTTGGCAGCACATATATATATAATGGGCTAAACACACTATTGTGATAAGAAATACTACTAGCATAATAAAAATGAATTATAACAGTGAATCAATTATGAGAAGTTGCACCTTTCAAAAAAAATTATGAGAAGTTGCATGCACTGGTCTAATGTATTTGACAAATAATTGTAGTTAAGAAGCATTGTACGTTATAATGTAGTTGGATGCATTGTTATGACATTAGACTCGTTGTAATTAGTTAGAAGCATCGTGATAATGCAACACCATATTCAGTGGCGAATCCAGGAAATTTTTTTCACTGGGTTCCCTTTTTAGGTGTTCCAATTTCATATGACCAAACATAAAATTTCGTGTCGGTTCAAGGGTTCGGGTTGGTTTGACGGTTCAGGTCGAGTAAGGTTCACCACATAATAAAAATAAGATACAATAATAAAAAAACATCGTCATTGGAAATTTAAAGCACACAATGTAAATACGATTGATAAAAAAAACATACCTGCGGTGTTTCCGTTGAGTTTTCATCTTTTGAAATATTTGTATGAAGAACAGAGGATTGTATACAAAAACAAAGAAATACAAGGCTTAGAACTAAAAATCATACCGAGAGGTAAAAACAACACATGGAAACTATTTAACGGGTCAAAAATGCAAATTTTTTGATTGACCCGTTTGAGATAAACATAATACAAATCAAACTCATTCATATCAAATCCTCCTTGATATAATAATTTGGAAAAAGTTAGCAAATGGTATGAAAAATAGTAGCATTATCTGCGAAACAAATATTTGAAAACAACTAAATTGTGGACATAAGGCATGAACATTAAGATCTTTTTCCCTTAGCTTTCGACATGCACTTTGCCATCCTACTACATGCCAATTAGGTGAATAGGTGCAACATACTCATACTCTGAGGACATAGTCCATGATAGAGGTTTATGGAGGCAAAAGATAAAAACTAAGGACTATTAGGATACGGGAAAAAGGCATTTTAGGTGTTTCGTATGGTCTTACTTTTGTTTTCACGTTATGTGGATTTTACATATTTGTCTTCCTATACGTTTGTGTATAGGTTGTTTATGGTGGTATAGTGTCTATTTTTTTGATGCATTGTTTTCAATGTCTATGATGTTATCAATAGTTATGTGTGTGTATATCTTCCTTTTTTATTTTATTTATTTTATTTTATTTTTTTATTTTTCTTATTTTTTTTGGATGTGTGTATGTTTTTCGTTGTGTGTGAGCAGATGGTCTCCTTGGAAGCGGTCTCTCTATCCCTAGGGGTAGAGGTAAGGCTTGCCTACATCCCACCCTCCTCAGACCCTACTAATAGCTTTTCTATTTGTAGGATTTAGTTGGCTTGATTGTTATTGTTGTTGTATACTCAAAATTGTTAGTACTACTTGAATAAAAAGAAAAAGAAAAAAAAAACACTCACTATAAACTCCACTAAAACTAAGGATTGCCATTGATTATCTTAAACATAGATCTCATGTAAAGCCACTTTGTGACATTTGCAGTTTGCTACAATGTTGAACATACAAATTATCTATAGAATGAGCTTGAAGAGAACCAGCTCATGGAATCAAGCAGTCACGCTTCTTGGCTAACTAATACAGTTAATAAAAAAAAAAGATATAGATTAAATTACCAGAGAGGAGGCAGGAGCGGTGGCCGGTGAGGCCCGAGTAGTGCCTGGTCGCGTGGTGGGGAGGCTTGGGTTTTGTCCATTTGGAGAAGAGGCAGGGAGACGGGAGTGAGAGGCAGGGAGAAGAGAGGAGGCACTGCAGTGTTTGTATATTTGGAAGGACAAGCACTAGGTTTTAGGTTTTGTAAAAAAAAAATCATCATCATCATCATACTCAGTTAATCCCACCAATAGCCCCTGATGATTCGAACCAGAGACCCCTTGGTTGTAACTTGTAATAAGAGGTTTCCACCACTAGAGCACTTGTCATCTATACAATTGGGTTCCTTAAGTTTTTTCTTATGGGTCCCTTTCTAGATTTTGATGTACATTAAGACTATAATTTTGAAACCGAATCGGTTCTTGGGAAAATGTAAACCCTTTTAAAGATCATAGTAGGCGAATCTAGGTTACATGCAGGCTCAACAACAAATTTCACAGTTGTACCTGGATTGGTCCTCTTCAGTTCTAGACCATAATCTCTCAACCTTGAATATTGTTCTTTAAAATCCCTCTGGATGTGATTTGTAGCTTTTAGTCTTGTCCTAAATGCCAGCAAGTGTTAAGCAAAAAACAAATGGCCAGTCCCTTCAAACAGACAAAAATAAACAGTTGGTAAACATTACCTTCATTTTTTATACACCAAGCTCGTACCTTCTCCCAAACTCCTCTTGGATATGCTTCACATAAATATTAAGGTTTGATTTAACTTGATTCAGTACCCATTGCTCTTTTGCCAAAAAAAGGTAGATGTGAAAGACTGTATTTAGACTGTATTTTCCTTGTTTGAAGACACTTGTGTTCTGGTCTATAAGTCTTCACAACCCAAGTTTCTTCTCCTTCTTTCAGTGGAGATAGATAAAGTTCCCAGGGGCATTGTCTACTATTTAATCTTGATTTTCTCTTATCATTGCACTGCTGGGAATGTTTTATAATAACCTTTTTTTGTCCCATTTGGTCCACTTTCACTGTTTGGCTCACTAGGCTTAGGCCCACATGTATAAACAGGAACCTGGCCTTCACATCCTGCTCTTATTCTTTGTTTGTCATTCCTAAGAAAAGATAAGGCCCTCCTTGTTTCTATGGCATGCTTGTTAATCTTGTCTTTAACCTCCTTAGCTGTACCAAACCTCTGACCCACATAGAATGTGATTTCTAATGTTGAATGTCCCCTCCTTTTTCTTTTTCTTAGCTTTCTCAGTTTCCTACTCCTTCTAGTCTCAAAATCATCCATTGATGAATCTGTTAAACTATCAAATGACTAAAAACTGAGATCTTCACAATGTAACAGGTCATCATTGTCACAATCTATATTTTTCCCTACATATTCATTCACAGATCCTACAAATTCCTCCCCTGTGTCAACATGTTCTATGAATTGCCTATTGTCTTTCACAGCATCATCCTCACTATCACATTCCACTTCAAACTCACTATCTTCTGAGTCATCATCATCATCTTCATTTTGATCTGACTCCCCATTCACAGATGTTCCCTCATAATCATGTTCAACTCCCCTACCTTTGTCAACCTGATGTTCATGTTCATCTTCTATAATTCCTTTACCTTTGCTAACCTCATGATCATGTTCATCTTCTACAAGTCCTTTACCTTTGTCAACCTCATGATCATGTTTATCTTCATGATTAATAGGAAAGTCTTTATCAAACTAAGCACTATTAATGTCATATGAAAAATCTTTCATGAACTCAGCATTAAAAATCTCATTCTGATTTTGATCACCAACTACATTGTCCACCACATTCTCCCCTAACTGCTCAACTACATCATCAGCCTCTACATTATCCACATTACCCTCAACTACATGCTCAACCTCTACATTAGCCACAATACTCTCAACTACATTCCATTAACTACATTCTCAACCTCTACATTATCCTCTACATTAGCCACATCACCCTTTACATTATCTTTCCACTTAAGTAACAACTTTTTCTAAACCTTTAACTTCTTTCTTGGTTTTTTAGCCTTATCAATGTTAGCAGATACACCTACATCTTCTACTTCTTCAATAACCACTTTAGATGATTGTGTAGGACTAAAGAAACTTTTTATCTTTATAGCACCATGTTCTATGAACATATTAATAACCTTGTTCTGCCTTACATAATTGCCTAAACGTAAAACATCTTGATCATTCCCTAAAGGCCTTAAGCCGTAATCTAAATCTAAACTTGGTATTTGAAAATGGTAATACAGTTCAACACTAACATCAAGTTTTAGGTCACTGATCATAAAGTTTATCTCATGCACAGAAAACTCGTCAATGTTGCAATAATCAACATAATGATACCTTCCATGGGAGTACCTTTTTCCAAGAGTGTTGGTAAAATTTCCACCATGATGAACTTTTAGGGAAAACAGGTGCTCATAACCAGCTAAAAAAAGAAAAAAAATGTTACTTTTAGGGAACGAACAAAGCGCCTCCCATTTTCTGATAAACCCCAAAATTAGCACTTACCATACACTCTCTCTGGAACGAAGCGCCTCTAGTACTCGGATTCTTCCCTGATTGACCACGTGTTGTGATATTTGGGATGTTGATGATCGTTTTCTTCCATGGCTTAGGGTTCGACAGAGCAGATAATGAAGATGAAGAGGTGAAGAAATGGGAGGAAAGAAAACTGACAACTAGGGAGTAGAGTTGATATGACAGAGTTTTAATGCAATTCAAACATAAAAGGATGAAAATACCCTCACGTCTTGAGCACGTGAGGTGACTTAACGTCTGAACATAACGACTGTTAGCCTCGGGGACTATCTGAGTTAAAAAAACACCAAAAGTTCAAGATTATAGATGTAATTTTTAAAAGTTGGAGACTAAAGGTGAAATCTGAACAAACCACAAGGACCATTCGAGCAATTTTTTCTATTATTTATAATCGTGGTAATATTTATTACTTTTACATATAAGGCTATAAGCATTGATTATTCCATAGATATGTTTAAACCCTATCAAAGTATCAATTTACAGTACATTTGGAAGAATCGTGAGTACAAATTGCATACATAGCAAGAACATTTATTCGTTTTAGAAATAATTAACTAGTTAGAAAAAATCACTACGTTGTATAACTTACATTTTTACCCAAAGAATTAAAAAAAAATAAAATTCAATTTTTCTTTCTAGGAATAATTTAGAAATTATTGTTGTCAAAGGCACGAGATGCAATCAAGTTGTACTTACGAGCGCTTAAAAGCAATGGCTTGAGATAAGGATGACAATTGAAACCGAATCCGATAGGTAAATCCAAAATTAGAAGCATGTGGGTTGGGTATGGGGTCAGGTACGTATTATTTCGACCCCATAACCCATTAACGTATACCTGTTTATCCTGTTTATCCAATTTGGTGATATATTATTTCATCACTTTGTCCCACTTCGAGGCGACACGAGCTCTTCCCGGCGTTCCCTTCCACGATCCACCATCCTCCTCTTGGAAAACTATTGAACTTTTTCTCTAGATTCTTGTGTGATTTTCTACCAAGAATGCCCTTTATTGCCAACCTTAATCTACCACAAGCCACCCTTTCTCCTCTTTTTTTTTTCTTAGCTAAATTTTATTAAAGATTTTGTTTTTGCATATTAAGATTACATTTCTGAAAACCACCCACCTTATGGTGGAGTGGTGCGTGGCTCAGTGATAGAAGAAGACTTGTGGCTGAAAGGTGACAGGTTCGATTTTTGAGAGCGTCGGGTTTTACCAATAGTTTCATTGTTATGCCTTCGGGTGGGTGTATAGTCGGGTTTTCCCCAGAATTGGTGGTTGGTGGCCAAGGGCTCCGTCCGTCTGGGTAAAGGCCGGCTAGGACTCCTTTGACCATTGGGAGCCGCGTACGAAGTACCCAACTTCTACTTAGTTGTTCGTTAAAAAAAAAGATTACATTTCTTCCTAATTAAACGAGTGATCATCAGTGGCGGACCTAGCTTGAAGCTAGGTGTCGCGTCCGTTGCTACTCAACTTCGCGCGCGTAGTGGAAAATTAGTGAAAAAATTGTTTTCTTACTATATTTGGAAAACGTTACTACTAAAATGAAAAAATTGAAAAACGTTACTATTGAAATTAATTTCTAGATCCGCCAGTGTCCATAAATAACATGACTGACTTCACTGAGATTGAAATCAAAGTAACTCCATCAAAGGTTTGTACAATCCAATCGCGCAGAATTGAATCCCTACTTATATCAAATTACGGTTGCATTTATATATCATGTATGGCTAACGAGTGTAAACTGGCCAAGTTGAATCGCGCCTAAACTTGGCTTAGTTTGAGTTTTTAACAAACTGATTTAGAGTTCATAAAAATGTTATTCTAGTGGACAAAATGAGCTGGATAGCTTCGTCCCATATTAATGAGTGATAGAATGTAAACCGTGTCCATTCTCATTGTTTCAATCGCTATAAATAATACAAGAGTTTTTTTTTTTGAACGGCAAATTTCTTCTCCTTGTGGGACTTGAACCCATGACCTCCCCTTTAGGTGTTCCTAGAAGCTTTGCTTCTACCATTGGGCCACCAACCCCAATAAATAATACAAGAGTTATCTCCTAAATATGGTAGGAGATAATTACAATAAATACAAAATAATTATGGAGATAATTATGGCTAAATATAATATGCTATTAATGAGCATATCGACCCTTCCCCTTATGCTATATGTTGTGACATATATGTGATGAGCTTCTATGTGATTGATGGTTTTTGTGACCGATTGGTAAGTTAATACTTAAAACGCCCTTTGCGGACTCAACATTTTTTTTCACGAGGTTGTAAATTTTTGAATGTAGGTTGCCTGTCGCTAAATATAAACTATTTAGAGTTGGGTCATATAATAAAAAGAAACACCAAGTGTTTTGGTCCAAAAACTTTCTAGTTTGAAAAGTTGACTTGTGGGTGGGGGCGGTTAATAAATTCTGTCTCTTTTTTTTTTTTTTTTTTTTTTTTATTAGGTTAATTTATTAAGTGTTAGAATGGGTGGGCTAAATGGTGTTTGGGCTTAATCGGTCATAATAACTTTTGCTTATTTGGGTTGGGGTTAGTTGTCCTTTTAATTGTGAATTAGTTTAAAACGAGTATAAAGTCTTTGCGTTGCAGCGAGGTGTCAAACCGTGTCAAATAGCATCCATGCCATGCCACCGTTAGCGACCATCAATACTGAAGTTGCAGGCTGTTAATACGAAGAAATTACACCGAACGTAAAACATATACAAAAGTTCTAAGTCGATCTATGACTTACGTGTTGCGACGAACCTGTCAAACGGGGAAAATTAAACAAAAAAACGATTAACCATATACGAACGTTGTGCCGTGTTAACTTGAAAAATTTGAACCAAACGTAAAACTTTAACCACACACGCACGTTGCTTTGTGCTAATTCACATAATTTAGAACGAAACATAAGATGAAAAATTTGTAAAAGATGAAAGTTAGAATAGACAAAAGTTGAAAGAAAAAAAGTTATGAGGTTAAATTGCAAAAGATGAAAAATTTTGCGTTAAAAGTAAAATAATCATTTAAAAAATACCATAATTAAACATGAGGTACAACACATGTATGTGTATGTATAAAAAATTGCATATTAATGCTATGTAAATAGGTTTTTTTTTTTTCACAATCATTCATGTATATAGGTTTAAATCTTAAACAAATATTTCATGGGTCTCTTTTAAAGATTCAAAATTTCATAGAGTAGGTTTTAAAGTTTTGAAATTTTACGGGAGTTGCTTGAAGTATTATGAACGGGCCTTTTATGTTGAATGAGATTATCGGGTGGCCTAAAAGGGCGAATAAAGTGAGGATGATTTTCAAAATTGATATTGACAAAGCGTACAACTCGGTGAATTGGGAACTTTTTAAGTCAATCCTTCGTCAAATGAATTTTCCAGATCGGTGGTGGAGGTGGATAAAGGCGATTGATTACTCGGCCAAGGCGTCGGTTCTTATCAATGGGTCCCCGACTTTGGAATTTGAGTGTTCTAGAGGGATACACCAAGGAGACCCGTTGTCTCCTTTTCCATTTGTCATTGTGATAGAGGCATTCTCTAATATTATGAAACATGCTTGGTCGGTGGGATTGTATAGGGGCTTGGAGTGTGGAGGTGGTAAGCCGCTCATCTCTTAGTTTATGTATGCAGATGATGTTATTTTGTGGGAGATTGGGATTTGGCAAATGTGAAGAATTTTAGGAGGCTACTTAGGTGTTTCCATTTGGTCTCGGGCCTCAAGGTTAACTTAGAGAAGTGTTCTTTGTTCAGGGTTGGCGTCTATCAGCTAGAGGTGGATATGATGGTTGATGTATTGAAGTGCAAGGCGGGCGTTTTTCCATTTGTTCACTTGGGTTTACAAGTAGGTGCAAACATGAATCAATGCCGATTTTGGGAACCGGTTATCAAGACTTTTCAGAGACGGTTGTCCGTGTGGAAAGCCCAAACATTGTCAGTTGGTGGTAGGTTAACATTAATTAAGTCCGCCTTGAATTCATTACCTAGTTATTATTTCTCGTTGTTCCGAGCACCGGAGGAGATCCTAAAAACGCTTGACAGGATGAGAAGGGTATTTTTTTTAGGGTGGTACGGAGGATAGAGGCAATATGAGTTGGGTGGCATGGGAGAAGGTGGTCGCGCCAATGGAATATGGTGGGTTCGGGTTTAGGTCATTGCGTGATTCAAATACGGTGATGTTGGCCAAGTGGTGGTGGCGTATCAAGGTAGATGAGGGAAGCTTATGGAAGAAGGTCATATGGGCGATACATCATAATTCAAGGTCGCGAAACTTCATCTCGGTGAGGCTATCCTTGTCGGGTCCATGGAAACAAATCAATCGGGTTGGGAGGGATCTTCAGAGGGTTGGGCTGGATCTTACTGATTCTATAATCGGGTAAGTGGGTCGTGGATAGAGTATAATGTTTTGGATGGACATGTGGGTTGGGGAGGTGCCGCTGCAGCTCCGTTTTCCTCTTCTGTTCTAGTTAGAGGTCGATAAATTTGTTACTGTTGCTGCAAGGGTGGGTCATGGGGGATCGGGTGGGGTTTGGTCTTGGAAAAGGGCTTTATCAAGTGGTGCGGAATGGTTAGAATTGCAACAATTGGAAGGGATTATAGCAGGGGTTGGGTTATCAAATGAAAGGGACAAGTGGGTTTGTGGTCTTGATGGGTCGGGCGCTTACATAGTTGGTAGCAAGAAAGGAGCTCTACAAAACATTACATACATGCCTAGAGATTGGGTCTTAAAGTGGTGCAATTAGGTGCCAAAGAAGGTTGGTGTGGTGGCTTGGAGAGCTGAATTAAATAGGTTGCCGACTTTGTTAGCTTTGGTCAACAGAAATGAGGATGTGCATTAGGTTCTTTGTCCTTTATGTGGCGACTTTCCTGAAACCATGGGTCACTTGTTTATATCATGTGGGTTTTCAAATTCGGTGTGGCATAATGTCTAGCAATGGTGCAAAGTAGAACCAATTTATGGGTTCGAGTTTAGAGATGTGTTGGAAGTATACAAGTATGTTAGCGGGCCAGAAAAATTCAAAAAGGCTATTTACTCAGTGCGCTTGACAGTCATTTGGTCGATTTGGAGAGTAAGGAACACGAAGGTCTTCGAGAACATTGGTGTATCTTTGGAAGCTATAATCGGGGAAATCAAGTCGATGTCATTCTTATGGGTGAAAGTAAGATCAAAAGAAGCGAATTTGGAATGGGAAACATGGAGGGGGTTTAACCTTCATAGGTTGGGTTGGTAAACATGTAACTTGTTAGTTTTTTTCAGTTTGTTTGTTTTATTTTCTTCGATTAGTGGATGTATGCTAGTAGCTTGCTAGCCTTGGTGATTTTAATATAATGGACTTTTGTTGGGCGTTAAAAAAATATCAGATATACACTTAAAAAATCCCATTGGGATAGACCACATTCCATACTCGATCTCGTCCTAGGTACGCCCAGCTTCAGACTAATTAATTTTGCGAAGTGCTAATTTTTTGATGGAGTCTATTAGTTGCTAATTTTTTCCATTTTCCTTCTTGCGAAACAATAAATTTCATGTTGTGTTGTTACTCTTAACTTTTATTTCTATTTACATATGTATTTGATGAGGTGTGGTCCGGTTATCAACCTGGTCCACGTAAACCGGTGAACAGCTAATATGATAACAAACTTATTGAAGATACAGTATCTTTATCAAACTTCAACAACATAAGCACCTTTTATGGATAATTTCAAAAGGTGGGCGTTGTCTCTTTAATATGAGGTGGTTATCAAAATTCGAATACAATCCCCAAAGCTAAACTCTAGGGGTCCACCAACAACTATATAAGGACGATCAGGTAACCCTGATCAATCATTCACATACTCTATCTCTCTCTCTACCACTTTCTCTCTTAAAAGCATGAATACTTATTCTCACGCTAGAGGGTGGTCACAAGGATAACCCCATTATAGTGGCGAGTCCCTAATGGTGTTCTGTTTTTGTAGCAATTCAAGTTTCTTGGAATAGTCTAGATCAAGGTTTCTACCCAAGAAGACCAGACCCTCAGGTACTTGTTTCTTTATTTAGCGCCATCCGTGGGACCGAATACTTGTCAAGAAGCCAAGATCTCTATTTGTTTCAAATAGCGAAGAATCAAAGCGCTGCTCAAACTGTAGCACGAACGGATATCAATCAGGACTCACTGTCATTTGCTGACGACGACCCTACCCTATCTTTCGAGTGAAAAGGAGATGAGGCTGAAGAGCATGCCATGGGCTTCTTACCTGGAAACACCCAGATGCAGGCCACCGTGACTTATGCCCCGTCATCTGCTAGGAGTGCTCCCTTCACCCTGTTTTTCTCTCGACCCATGTTGTAACCAGCCTACACCTACACCAGACCTATTGTCAGTACTACCGTACCTCCCGCTGGGTCACATCCACCTTCATCAACTATGTCGTGGGCAACCGCTGCAGCTAGTCTTCCTTTTTTTGACAGCAGTAACTGCGGCGATAACATCATCTCCAATTGCTATCCTGGTTCCTCCAACCATGGCCCCATACACCCTGATTACACCTGGAAACCAACCATTCATGCCATATTATCCCATGCAACCATACGGATATATGTATCCACCACCGATAGGAAGTACATATGCATACCCTTACCCATATGCATATCATCAGGTACCTTAAATGCCACCCCGGTGGGACAAGCCCGTCTCCAAGAATTCATAGACCCTCAGGGCCCTATACGAGTTGAAAATGGACCCCTCCTTTATAGTTGGGTTTTAAATTTAACTAAGTCTCAAATTGATGATTGATATGATTATCTCTTTCCCATTGATTCATATGCTCTAGTTAAAGGTGGACTAGTTAGACAAATTTCTTGCATAATAAATTGCCAATAACTGAACTTGTATACATTCAATTCTTCACAAAATGAGTATGGACATCAATAGTAAATTAATCAAAGTAATGCAACACTGATATATGATAAAGTAATCACTAGCTAATGTTTTTTTTTATCTAATTTGGTTAAACAACACAAAGGAAAAAATTGAGTGAAGAAATCTATTGTATAAAAAGGCTCATCCCACATCGATGCTATATGAAAAAAGAAGAGATTGAGTTGAGTGTGTGTGTATATATATATATATATATATATAAAAAAGAAAGAAGACATGGGTCACGTGGAGGTAAATCAAAAGGGAAGGAGGAATCTCTCCACAAAATTAAAAACCCCTTAACTCTGAGTTAACATTCTGATTTTGCCCATCAAATCCTATTATGAGATTTTTTAAAAAACTATGTATACGTATAATATCTACAAATTATGGGCCCCTACAAAGAGTGGGCCCTGTTCTGGAGCACACCTTGCACTGGCTTGAGACGGGCATAGGGTGGGGGATGCCAGAGGAAACGCCCCCGCAGACCTTTGATGCTTGGAAGGAGGTAGTCCGAACCAGGCTCACCTATGATGAAAGAACTCCTCGCACTCCCCCAGTCACCCAACCTAATCCATCTGTTCCTCATACACACTTATCTGAACCAATACACGAGCAAGATAATGGCCTGCAAGGGGATATGAGTTATGAAGATTTAACCAGGCCTTATAGACCCCAGGCAATGGCTACTTACTCCAGGTTTACTGCCAGAATGGCTAACGCTCCTCTCCCCCCCCACGAACTTGAAATTGCCTTCGACGGTCAGCAAGTATGATAGGACCCGGGACCTGGATGACCATCTTAACATTTTTTCGGCAGTGGGAACGTCAAAAAACTGGTCGTCAAAATTGTGGTGAAATTCTCACAATAGTTCAGTCAGCAGAGAAGGCACACAAAGTATAGGGATGAAGTAATGCACATCCGGCAAAGGGACAATGAATCGTTAGAAAATTCCATCACACGCTTCAACAACGAGCGACTACAGATTTCAGGGCTAACAGAAGAACTGGAATGTACAGGTTTTTTGCCATGGGCATAAATGATGACAACCTTCTTAGAAAGCTTCACGGGCAAAAAGGCTATCCACAAACCATGGACGAAATGATGACCATCGCTAAGGCGTACGTCGAGCAAGAAAAGTCGATAGCCATGAATCTTGCAGTAAGAAGGAAGCATGAGTCCCATAAGTCAACAGAGCAACAAGATTATCATAGCTCCTGGAATAAAGGTAGGACGAGTTCAGCGAGTCATCTTTACTCGCGGGATGACTGAAGAGACTTCCATTGTCGCACGGACAAGCTACGGGATTCTTATTCATGCCGGAATGAAATATTAACAAAACCAAAGTTCGATTACCCGAAACTTACAAAGGCGCCTTATCAGATTCTGAAATATAAAAATATGAAGTTAAATCAGCCTCGTGCCCGTAAAGATTCACCCTCGCGAGATAAGTCTAAGTATCGTGAATACCACAAGGGCAGCGGGCATGGCACTAATGACTGTTTTCAGCTGAAGAAGCAAATTAAGTACTTTGTTAAAGTGGGCAAGTTAGCCCATCTGGTGAAAAATATAAAACATGACTCATCGTCAGCAGTAGATGAGAAAGCAACGGGAAAAAAACCGCAGGAGATGAACTTGGTTCATGCTGACATAACATCAGGAACAAAGCGGCGTTTCGAGCATTTTGAACTGTGGATGGAAACGGTCATGACAATCCCACCACATTACAAGGTTTAACTACTGACGCTTTGGTGATATCCGCAGCAGTAGGGGACTATAGTATGAGAAGAATTCTAGTCGACATTGGAAGCTCAGAAGATATCGTCTACGAACCTTGTTTCCGAAGAATGACATTGGAAGACAAAAAATTGTTGGTGCCTGCTAATGGTCCAGTAAATGTTCTATAGGGGAAAGCATAGAACCACTCGGTCAACTAAATGTTCCGGTAACAATAGGAGATGGGCAATGGGAGCGGACTATCCTAGTAAATTTTCTAGTCATTCCAACGGACTCACAGTACAACGTCATTATTGACCGTTACACATTGGGTCGAATCGATGCCCTGGTTTCCAGCGCTCGTGGTTTTATGATGTTCCCCACGCCTCAAAGAGTCACCTCCGTTATAGGGGACAAAGGCTATTCAGCCATTGATAGCAATAAATGCCGATAAGCGGCCACAGGCTTGAGGGGACCAGAAAGGTGGGTGCTAAATGCAAAGTACCCAAAGCACACAGTGACCCTTGGGAATACTTTGTCTTTGGATATGCAAGATCGTCTTAAACAGTTGCTGCGAAGAAAGCTGGATGTATTTCCTTTCGAACACTCTGACATGACTGGGATAGCAAGATCAAGGGAGGAACATAAGTTATCTACGTACCTCGTTGTAAAACCGATCACGCAAAGGCGCAGTAGTTCAAGAGGTGAAGAAACTAGAGGAAGCAAGTATAGTGCGGAAAACAAGGTTTCATACCTGGGTGGCAAACCCGGTCATGGTCCAAAAGCATGATGGATCATGGCGGATGTGTGTTGACTATAAGGATTTAAACAAAGCATGTCCCAAAGATGCATACCCATCCCCAAATATTGATCTTAAAATGGATTCTTTGGCACCTTTTCAGTTTAAGTGTTTCCTAGATGCATACAAGGGCTACCATTAGATTCAGATGGCCCGTGAGGATGAGGACAAGACTGCATTTCACACAGATGCAAGCATCTACTATTACACTAAGATGTCGTTTAGATTGAAGAATGTTAGTGCTACTTAACAGAGTCTCATGGATCAGGCTTTCAAAAGTAAAATCGGCAGGAATTTGGAAGTCTATGTGGATGATCTGGTAATTAAAAGCATGATGGAAGAACAAATATTAGCAGATGTTGAAGAAACATTCAAAACTCTCCGAGAGTACAACATTAAGCTTAACCCGGGAAAATGCTCGTTTGGAGTAGAAGGGAAATTCTTAGGTGTGGTTGTTACGAAAGATGGTTTTATAGTCAACCTAGAAAAAGTTCTAGCCATGACTTAGATTCCCTCACCAAAGTTATTGAAGGATGCAAAAACCCTTAATGGCCGGCTGGCAACAATAAATCGATTTTTGGTCGGGCATGCATAACGCTCACTCTCATTCATAGAATCTTTGAAGGATTGCCTCAACGAGAACAAGTTTAAATGGACGGCTGAGGCGGAAGAAACCTTTCAAGATATGAAGATGTTTGTCAACAGCCTCCCTATGCTCATTGCACCGAAACCCGAAAAAACATTGAAGATGTACCTGGTTGTAGGCCACTTTGCGGTCAGTGTTGTATTACTAGTGTAGCCGGGGGAGGGGCCCTTCAAACTCCTATCTACTATATTAGCAGGGTTCTTTCGAATCCAGAAACCCGTACCCAACTTTAGAGAAAAGCTAGGCTTGGCTCTTGTACATGTCTCAAGGAGACTACACCGGTATTTCCAAGCACACAAGATCGAGGTCCTAACTAATCATCAATTCGCACAAGTTTTTAACAGACCAAATGTCTCAGTTAGGTTGGCTAAGTGGGCAATTGAGCAAGGGGAATTCGATGTCAATTACAAAAAGTGGACAGCAGTAAAGGGCCAAGTAATGGCTGATTTCATTGCAAAGATCCCGAAAGGAGAGGTAAGTTAACCTGGGCCCGGTAACACCCTTGACAATGAGATAAAAACCCAGGCGACTGTGTGGAAACTATACACTTATGGATGATGCTCATAAGCCCAGATGGTGTGAAATTTATGTACACCGTGCGATTCGAGTTCAAATGTTCCAATAATAAATCAGAATACGAGGCACTTTTAGCTGGTCTCTGTATGGTGTTAACAATGGGTGCAAAGCGGTGGAGGCTTACGTGGGTTCCCTCTTGGTAAACATTCAGGTCAACGAATCCTATGAAGCCCTTAATGAGTCCATGGCCCATTTATTTGGAGAAGACGTTGGAATCAAGGGTCAAATGTTAGCATGTGTCTCTCAATCACGTCTGGCAAAACAAGAATGATTTAGCGGATGCGTTAAGCAAGTTGGCATCTACGAGTATGGAAAAGGATGTTCACATCGAGACTTTGAAGTCACCATTGACCCATGTCACTGAAATCCATTTTGTGTCCGCCGTCGAGGTTTCCTAGATGACTTCGATCATGTAGTACCTGGAGGAAAACATATTGCAGGAGGACAAGGGTGAGGCCCTTAAAATTCGCACCAAAATCCAATCTGTATTCTCCGTCGAGGTTTTTAGTTTTTATATTTAAATAAAAGAATAAACTAATTATAAAACCAAAAAAAAAAGGTAAAATATCTAAAATACCATTGACTTAACTGAAAAAAAAATTGGGTTAGCGATTTGGATGGAATGGCAAGAAATTACAAACCTCAGGGGTCAAATTGTAAAATAAATCTTTTTTGGATGTAACAAGCAAAACTGACCAAACATTAAGGATGATTTTGGCTATTAACTCTATCTAGATTTTAATGCATACAAAATACAACATTGTTTAATTTGGTGAGAAGTTTGGTGATCCTTACAAATGCAAAATCAGGTGGTTAATTTAAATGCAAAAAGTTGTTTTGGAAAAAGTGTTGTAGCAACACATGTTATACCTTGTAAGGGAAATGAGAGAGTGTAACACTAAAAGGTTTCTAAAGTATATTGATATACATCAAAATATACATATTTTATATAACAAAACTAACCCACTTTTTAAACAACTTTTCTTGGAATTTATTGGAAATAAGTTTCATTTAGTTCTTTTTACTTTCAGGACAAATCGTGGCCAGAACGAACAAATGAAGCAAAACCGAGCGAAAAAAGAAGACATGGTGAACGTGAAGACGTGACACTCCCCATGCCTCGACTACTAAATGACAAAACTAGATTTTTGAAAGATTCGAAGATCCAATGGGGCTCACAAAGTGGACCACGCTCCGTGTCTGGAAGTGATCCAGACACGGGACATGCCTCGTGATCATACCTATAAATATCCCTATCCACCTTCATTTCAACCTTCTTAATTCGTTTATCACCTCCAACAATACATTCTACTTTTAGCCACTTCTTCAAGCTTTGTAAGAACCTACTTAAATATCACTAATCTTGTGATGATTAATATAATCTTTTCAAATTTTGTTAAAGCTATCTTTATAGCCAGTCTTAGCTAAGGTTCTTATGAGTGTTTGGGGGCGATAAACCCTTTGATGGGAGTTAACTAAAATAAGTCATGGATCATCAAAGGGGGGGGGTGTTAATGACTTTAAGTAAGAAGTTTCATATTGAAAGTAAGTGAAGCATTGATTTCATTAAGAAGCCAACATACAACCTTGATGTTATATACCCTTGAATCAAGAAGAAGTTATGTGTATCTTCTTCTATGAAGATGAAGGTACCGTCCAATATCATAAGTTTGCTGATTATTTGGAATAAGTTGAGCTTGTGCACTGTTTAACAAAAAAGCAGATTGTTGAGTTGTTTGAGTTAAACGAGAAAGATATGATTATTAGTGATGAGACAGCAAAAGGGCCAATATGGCTTGTTGATTTCTCTTATGCAGATAAGTATGATGAAATGGAAATCAAAGATATTTCTCATAAAAATATCCAAATTTTAATGTAAGCCCAAACAACGATGACCTTCCATATTTCACTGATATCTTACATGTTAAGGCAGAAAAGAAACTCCAGAATAAACCAATTAGAGCTCCTGAAGTAGTTGAAGCAACTATCAAACATAAAGAATAATATGCCGAATGGTTGGGGTCTTTTAAATCAAGTCTTAAGCCTCCCATAGTTCTAACAACACAAGTTTCTTCAAGACACATAAGATAATCTCAAAGGGTGAAATTATCATCTGGATATACTTTCCAGAGTTAAAGGTTATAGCTGTTAAAATAGAACATGGTGTCTAATACTTCAAACACATCGTTGATATGAAGATTCTACCTTATTGGAGGTGCAAGCTCTAACTAGAAACCAACTAGCTAATTAATCAAGATAAAAGCAAGTTTGCAAGCTGGTTTGTGACCCAAGTGAAGTTTCAAAGTTGGAGGAATGTAAATTTTAAGCCACAATTCACAGAGCGTTACTTTTACAAGACAAAGATAGATCCAAAAACAAACAAACTGCTCGTGATCCTCAAATATAAGCCTCCAAGAACTATGAAGAAGATTCTAATGTTGCCAATGGAACAAGACTTTCGTGACAAGTTTAGGTGGTGGTATTATGATTACTGAACAAGTGAAGCGGTAATTATGTTACATGAATGTGGAATGGACTGGAGAATGCATGATTAGAGTGATGGATCCAATGTGGCTGGTGAATCTGAGTATGAAGGATATTGGAAAGCTATACTTCCGTGAGATCTACTTTGATGTTGAGACATTGATCAAGCAATGAAATTTTAAAGAGTTATCCGCATTTGGTTCACTTACGAGATCAATCCGAGATGTGACTGCAAGACTAAGTTGTCGTGAGTTCGTATTTGAAGACTTAAAGCTTTTGAAGACTGAAGATCACTAGCTAGGTCCAACAGGGAGTCTGTAAATGCATTTTGTGTGTGTCCCCAACTAGGTGGTCGGCCATATGAGTCGTTTGCTTTGTTTAACGTGTAACATGGCATAGTTTAAGTCATGTTTGTAAAGTAATAGTTTGAAATGGAATGACTCCAGACGAATGCATCACCTAGTCAATAGGTGAATGGCCTCAGTCGTCAGGTAGCATAAGTAGAATAAGAGTTGGCCTATAAATAGGACCCTTAGCCTCTCATTCCACAAGTTTTGCTCTAGTATTGTACTCATGGCGAAGCCCTTCCGATTTTGTTTCAGTAATATTTTGTGTGTTAATCTTTACCGTGTCTAATCCTAAATAACTATCAAATATGTGTGTGTTGTTTTTGTTATCATACGTGTTGAACACCCGGAATCAAATAAATGTAATTGAGTTGAGATAAGAAACCGGTCTCTCTCCCTCACACACACACATATATAGGGGCTAGTTCAAGTATAAGACAAATAATCGTGCGAAGTATAGGAGACAATCTCAGCCGTTGATTTGTGGTTTTCAATTTTGGTGGGAAAGGGTAAAATAGGAACCTTACTTAAAAACTCACTTCCCCCATGATTTTTAAATTTTTTTTTTGAAGGGAAAATTTCATTAAGCAACCAAACAACGGACTATCTCCAAGATGAAGATAGCCGTGAAACAACGCCAATTACATTACATCAAAAGAAAATCGTTATCAATCCTTCCAACCCACTCTATCACTTTTGCCCCTACTATTATGCCAAAGAAAACTCCATGACTTAATATCTAAAATAAGGTGCGTAACGTTCGCATTTATCGCCTTGAAAGCCCTCTCGTTTCTTGCCTTCCATATTCTCCAACACGTGATAACCAACATACCGAACAATAGTTCTTTCTTGACTGTCGTGCATCCCATCTGCTCAGCGATAACCTGCACATCCCTGATTGAGAAAAGAAAAATTGGGGGAAGCCGGCATCATCTAGAAATCCCACTCCATACCGCAGCTGCAAATCGGCACTCGGCAAATAAATGATCAACCGTTTCGTACACGTCTTCACAAAGAACACAAGTACAATCTCCTACGACTATATTTCTTCTTCTCAAAGTCGTCTTCGTAGGGATCCAATCTAAACATGTTCTCCACATGAAAATGCTACGCTTCACCGGTAACCACCTACACCATCGAACACTACACCATGATTTTTAAATGGGTATAATTTTTTCATATGATAATATTTTTAAAAAAGTTACACCATATTAGCGAGCATTTAGTTCTATTTAATTTGAGTAGTTTATTGCTATAGTTTTCTTAATTTTTTAAAATTTTGTTTAAAGATACGTGATTATGTGCTTTGGTATAACATTACGTTATTTCTTATATAATGCTATGGAAGTATATATACTAGTACTTAATTACGTAATCTACATTCTATTCTTAAAACAAATATAATGTTATGTGATTTGTAATGTTACGTAATTACATAAAACTAGTTGACTATGTATTATTTACGCGATTACATGATTTTGAATACCTATTACGTGATTATATATCAGTACGTTATTGCATAATATACATTTTATTCTTGAAACAAGTATAATATTACGTGATTTTGTAAGGTTACGTGATTACGTAACACTAGTTGACAATGTAGTACTACGTGATTACGTGATTTTGAATACCCATTACGTGATTTTAGTTGAATGTGTAATCATGTATCTTGTAATAAAAATTTTAAAAATTTAAGAAAACTATAACAATAGGCTACTCAAAGTAAAGAGAATGAAATGCTCGTTAATATGGGGTAATTCTTAACAAAAAATATCAACGTATGAAAAAGTCATTGATGTTTTAAAATTATGGGGGAACTGGGTTTATATCAATTATTGACATAATTGACCAAAATATCATTTCCTGATTTGTTTTTCCTATTATAACTTCCATTTATTTATAATACTAGTTTTATAACCCGTAAGCGTTTCGGGGTTGAGAAATCTAATATGACATATCATTTTACATACGGAATAGACTTGTGTGCTTTACAGTTACATACAGGAAAGTTTCGGGTAGCACCTAACCTAAAACAATAATGTATCTCCAATGTTAACGCCTAACCTTAAACAATGTATAACTCTAATATTAAAACCTAACCTAAAACAATGTACATATTTACTGGTTTAACATAATTAATGACTTGCCAATACATGATTAATGAATAACCTGAATACTTTGTGTGTTTTTTCCTGTATGAACGGAACCCCACAAAAAATAGTCGTTTTTTTTCTCCGTATTTTATATAGCACTATGGCATTCGTTGGAAAGATAATAAAACGCTCATTAATTTGGTGTAATTTTTTCCTTAAAAAATCTCGTATATAAAAGATATTAACGTTTAAAAATTAGGGAAAATGGATTTTAATACTCTCAACTATAGCCTATTGGCGGATAATGCTCCCAACTTTTACTTTGGCCAATAGCACTCCCAACTTCCAACTTATTTTCTTCCACCACCCCCAAACTAACGGAGGTCTAACCTGGTTAGTGTTCGTGGCCAAAATGTGAAACCAAAACTTTGGGGCATTTTTGAAACATTTTATTTTTATTATTAAACCCTCTTGGACAATAATTCATCTGCGTCATGTAGTCAACACATGAATATACACACACACCTTCCTTTCAAAAATTCTTTACTTTATAAAAACCTCAAAAGATATCATATTATCACAAAACACTTTTCTTTCTCTACACCTAAACCACCACCATATTCATCCATCATCATCCGTAAATCCACCACTCATAATCTACAGAACTCAATCCAATAATGGGATTCAATGAAACCAACAACAACACAGAAGCAACTTCATCAACCCATACCATTAACCTACCACGAGAAACAACCCCTTTAATCCCAAACCCTAATCACAAATCCTCCCAATTCAAAACCTTCGCCAACATCTTCATCACCATCATCGGTGCCAGCGTCCTCGGCCTCCCTTACATCTTCAAACATAATCAGTTAACTTCAACTTCATCTTCCCCAAATCAAAACCTAAGAAACCAAGTTTATCAATTGAACAAATTAACAAACAATAACCCCATTAATCATGGGGCTATTAATCGGACAATAACAAGGAACGAAAACATGAGATTAATCGGTTGTGACAGGCGACGGTGATAGAGGAATTGAACGATACAGGCGAGTCAGACGACGTGGTGGTAGTCGATGGTTACTGATGGATGGTTGTGATAGGCGAGTCAGGTCGATGGTTACAGGGGTGACAATCAGCGAGTCAGACGACGTGGTGGTGGGTGTGTGGTGGTGGGGTGTGTTGGTAGTGGTGTTGGTGGGAGATGGTGGTGTGGGTGGGTTGGGTTGGTGGTAATTGGTGGTGGTGATGATTTAGAGAGAGAAGGAGACAGAGGTTGAAGATAGGTTGGGGGGGTGGTATTTAAAATAAAAAGTTTCAAAAAGTGCCCCTTAAGTTTAGGTTTTTATATTTTGACCACATAGAAGTTTTGGTTTTTATATTTTGGCCACGAAGACTAAGGTGGTGTTTGTTTTTCTACTAGAAGCACTTCTGGCCACTTATGTCTGCGTCATGCAGACGTGGGCAGACATTTGGGGCGGGAAGCTTGTTTGTTTTTTAGAAGACATAACCCTTCAAAAGCTCTTCCTCATCTCTTCCTCAAGCAGACTTGTACCCATCTCTTCTTCCTTCCTCAAACTTCTTCTTCCCCAAAATTTCCTCCTTCTTTATCAGACAACACATCCTTCTTCCCCAAAAACCTTCAAAATCTCTTTTCTTCTACTCCTCTATTCTTTTCTCCTCTCTTCTTCTTCCTCTCCTCCCTCTTCTCCCTCCTCGCCACCGCCCTCCTCCTCTCCCCTCTGCCACCGCCGCTCTGCCCTCCTCCTCCCCACAGTCAGCCGCCGCCCTCCTCCTCTCCCCTCTACCACCGCTTCTCCGCCCTCCTCCTCCCCACTGTCAACCGCCGCCGCCCTCCTCCTCCCGCCACCCTCCTCCTCCAATGAGAAACGTATACATAGGATAAGCTTTGTTAATTTGATTGTTGGAATAATACAAGTTACTATAGTATGAACTCCCGAAGACACCATCTTGATGGAACTATATTATATAAAAAATTGTTGTTAAAGAAATTATAGTATGAATGCATAGCAGAAGCCCCAAAAATCTTGTTTTTTACACCTAATGTGTGGATCAAGTATCAAGATCAATATCTGGTTAAAAAGATCAACCATTAAAAAGGGTGGGTTTATTTTTTCTTTTTCTTTAATCGTTTTTTTTTTCTTTTTCTTTAATATTATTTTCTTTAATCTTGGTGATGATGGTGGTGATTGGTGGCTGGGTTGGTAACGTGAATGGTGGTGATTGGTGGTTGGGTTGGTGGTCGTGGTGATGGTGATGATGGTGGTGGTGATTGGTGGCTGGGTTGGTGGTGGTTGTTGGTGACTGGGATGGTGGATGTTGGCAGTCATGATGGTGGTTATGTTGGTGGTCTTGACAATGGTCTTGGCTCGGGTCCAAGTCAGATTCGGTTCAGGTGGGTTGTGGTTGGTTATGGTTAGGTTAGGCTGCAGACTTTAACAAACAAACAGTCTTCTTCTTGCAGACTGCAGACCTTTGGTCCACCTCTTCTCTTGCAGATGTTTACAGATGTGGTCCGCAGACTTCAGACCTTTTGCCTCAGAAAAAAAAACATCACCTAACCAAGTTAGACCTCCGTTAGTTTAGGAGTGATGAACGAAAATAAGTTAGAAGTTTGGAGTGCTATTGGCCAAAGTGATAGTTGAGAGTATTATCCGCCAATAGGCTATAGTTGAGAATATTAAAATCCATTTTCCCTAAAAATTATGGGTGGAAACATGATAGAGAAAAATCTAAATTTGTTTTTAAATTCTTTTTTTCCTAAAATAATTCAATCCATTTTGTTTTTTTAATTAGTGCCATATGGGATCTACATGGCACTTTCAAAGGAGAGAATGCATGTATGCATGCCATGTAAGACAACTCCTTCTCAAATATATATATAGATATAGATATAGATAGATTGTCACCACCACATTGATCCTGATCGTTGATCTATAAATCCAACTACTCATATTGTCCCTTGCTCTTCTCTTTGCATGTTAAGAGTGTCTTGTATTTTAACCACCGCTATGTGTATATATATGAAAATAGTTCAAGCATCATGAGTATTTATCGATTACTATGATAGTTGAATGCTGAATCCTAGTTGCATAACGTTATTATTTTTTTTGGTGTAAATGATTTGATAGCAGTTACAACTTACAATATTCCATCGAATGTTGCCGCATATCCTGAAACGTTGATTTCTATATGCACACATGTATACATATATATCATATATATTTATTTATATACAGATTCATCTTCTATAACTTAAATAAAAATGGAATTATTAATTAGTTTAATTACTTTTAGAAACCCTAATATTAATGGCCGGTGGTAAATCCCCACCACCTTTCCCAAACAATATAAAAAAAGAATCTTCATCCCTGACTCACTGACAACAGTTGAATATTTAGTCTGTTTCACACAACTACGCAAGTGATTGTTTTTCATTCTTCTTCTACTTCTATGTTGCTTCTTCTTTTTTTTTTTTTCTTTTTTTGGCTATTTATAATCCTATTTATTCTTCATATTAGCTTCATTTGGTCAGTGTTTCCTTAGCCGATTCTTAACTTAGCTACACCATTAAACACACACACACGCATGCACAAATGCATAATATATTGCTACAAGTTTTAAAAGGTTGGAAAAGGTGGCGAGAGACGTGGGTCCTTGCCTCCTTGTTTTGGAGCACTTCAGTCAACCCATTTATTTTTTTATTAATAATTGTGTATTTTAAATGTATATTTCTGACAGTATTCACATATCTCTACAATCAACTTTGACAGTAAACGTGTGATTAAATTCATTAAAAATGTCATGAAGCAGTACATAAATCGCCTTTAACCCTTTAATTATTCATCATTTTTAGTTTTATTACCTTTACAGATTCTCTGTGTTTCTTACTTTATGCGTGAATAATGCCAAATTTATAAAACCTAATTAATTTATGTTTAGAACTTGTCTATATGCAATTAGGTACACACAACTTATTTGTAGGAATTAATTAATGTGGTTATTAACTTACTATAGGACAATATAATATTTAATTTTTTTGCTTCTACTTTTATGACCCTGTGGATATAATCAGATGTATAGCAAGAAGGCTGTCATATGAGAGAATGTCACTGTGTGAACGTTTAGAGATATTAGTATGTTTGTTTATCATTGGACTAGTTATTTTATATAAGTTTTGTCTCATTTCACATGCTTTATCACTTGGGCATACCTAAGAAAAAGTTCAATAAGGGTACCATGCATTATACTAGAACTTATGCACTGTTTCTGTACCCAACTAATATGTACATGCCATTAATTCATATTATTTCTCTAGATCCGCTATTGTTTTTTGGCTTATAAGTACCAACCTTTGGGTTTAATGAGAATAAAGAAATGGAAAAGATATAAATGCACATCTATTTATAGAGGTGATACAATGAGATAGGTTGTTCAACAAAACATGACATAGAGGTAACTCATTGCATGAGAGACACAAACTGAGTAGAGGACAGTCCTATGGTGAAGTCGGCATGTATGATAGCTACATAACGAAAAACCAAACCATAACCATAACCAAAACCATATCCCAAATTAAATGAGGAATGATCTTCAATTTGTTCTTAGCCTCAAACATATCTCCAAATTGATTTCTGCTTCCTTAACCAATGGTACTAGTTTTTTTGTTGTTTCAATTACTTAAAAAGCATGTAGAATTGAAAACCTTCCATTGTGCAACATGATTAAGTATTGTCTTAGTTTTGGATTTAATTAGATTTTGTACTGAGTTACATAGAGGTGATATGCGACTCTGATACCATAAGTGTGGACGGTGGAGTAATTTCCCAATTGTCACCTTACGCCACATCAACTTTCTTCCAACCCCGCAACTACACCTAATTTTGGAGGGTATACACCAAATGCCACACTGTATTTGTTATAAATATTAAATTAGTTTATTGTTATAGGTTTTATTTTTAAATATTAATAAATGTTAAATTAACTTAATAACAATGAAAGTAAATTAAATTCATATATCTATATACGTTTTATTTGAAATGATAGAAATAAGATCTTTAACAATATGAACTTTTCTATCTAAAGAACGTTGTATAACGTCTCAGACTTTTTTTGGATTAACAATTGGTGGAAATCAAATATTTGAATTGAGAGAGATACTGTAATTTTAACATTTGTGGTATAATTCTACAATTGTTGTTTTGTTGGTGAAGGGATAGGGAGCCCAATCCAGACGATGGCGGCATCTCTATCCCCTTTCAGGACAATCCGCGGAGCAACCACGCGGAAATAACTCCGCCAGGAGTAAAGGGGACTGCACATAACAGTCTTATCCACTCCACTCTAAAAGAGTACGCGCGCGTCCGCCCACGCGCGGAATATTACTCAGCTCAACAGCTTTTAGTACGAGGTACGGAAGATCAAGAATCAGGAACTACTGACGCCAACAGTGATTTGACTGCTTCCATGCTTCCACCATGCTGCCTCTACAGTGCCGAGCAGGCATGCTTACATGTTGCCAGGGGTCACGTCGGACTCCAGCAAGTAAGTCAACCATGCTGTGTCAGAGCAACATACTGCCGGCGACCAATCAGACGTCGCCACGTGTCCGCCAGTCAAGGCAGCCCCAACTGCCAATGACGTCAGCTGCACGGACATCCTTTTTCCCGCCCTTTCAATGGGCCGAGACAAGGCCCAAACAATACAAGACTCCTCGTGGGTTTTCTACAAAACCCACGACTTCCACTATAAATAGAAGACATCAACTCCTTGCCAAAGGATCCAGAAATCATTACTTGTATCATAGAGCTAGGTTTATCTTGTAACACTTTGTAAACTCCAAGGTAATATAAAACCGACTCTTCACAGTGGACGTAGGTCGAACTTGACCGAAACCACTTACATCTTTGTGTCTTTACTAACAACACACACACACACTCTTTCTTATTTCACTTCACGGGTTAAACCTACGGTTTGGGTAAAGGATTGTACTTGAGCTAACATAAGTATAAGCCCCTCGGTGATTAGTGATAATCTCCGAGATACTTATTGTTTCTTCAGTTGGGTTTTTGAGCCTCTTGCTGGTCCGTTTGTATATTTAGACTTAAGTTTAAAAGAAATATTCACATTGAATTGGAAATTGCCCTTGTTGGATTAAGTTACTAACTTGTGAGTTTTTGGGATAATGAGGAAACTACGGTGGTTAAATCTTATTGTTCAAACTGGATTAAAAGTTATTGAAGGAGCCATTGAAAAGGTTCGAGAGTCCGCAAAGTATGTAAAAGCAAGTTCTCAAAGGAAGCATAAATTCGCGGGATGCATACAAATACTTTCATTAAAGTGTGGGAAGCATGTTCATCAGGACATTGTAACGAGATGGAACTCTACATATCTAATGCTTGATTGGGCTTATTCTCGGTTAGCGCTAGTTGATTCAAATTTTAAAACTTTTCCATCAGAAGAGGAATTGGCAAGGGTGGAAATAATAACACGACTTTTGAAACCTTTTTATGACATCACAACTTTGTTTTCGGGAAGCTACCATCCTACCTCCAACTTATATTTTCATAATGTGTGGAAAATTCAGTTGTATATTGAAAAGGAGATTAGCAATGCAGATCGTGTTATTAGTGACATGGCAAAAGAAATGAAACAAAAGTTCTATAAATATTGGAAAAATTATACTATAATTTTGTCTTTTGCGGCTATTCTAGATCCTCGATACAAGGTTAAGCTCGTTGAGTGTTGTTTTTCAAAAGTTAAAATGACACATAAAGAGCGTGAAATGGAATTGAAGAGTATTGTGGAAGGTTTACATAAGCTATATGATAAAGAGTATGATATCCAATCAGAGACAATGCATGATTCTTCAATGCTCGAGAGCTCAAATGTTGGCGACAATACGTTTGACGAGTTGGATGGGTTTGAAACATTTCAAAGCCAATTCAAAATTGTTGATAATGAAAAGTTACAGTTAACATTGTATTTGGAGGAACCTAGGCTTGGTAGGAAAGTAGAACTTGATGTTTTAAAGTATTGGAAGGATAATCAAGGAAGGTATCCAAAACTGGCCGTAATGGCTCGCGATATATTGAGCATTCCAATTACTACTGTCGCTTCCGAGTCATCATTCAGTATCGGAGGTCGTGTGTTAAGTAAGTATCGAGCTTCTCTGCTTTCATCAAATGTGGAGGCATTACTATGTACTCGAGATTGGTTGTTTGATTTACAAGGTATTAAAGTTCTTTCGCTTTGCAACTTAACTTTTATGTTTATATATTATTAATAACACAACTCTCATTTTTTACATATTCAGATGAAAACGAGAATGACATAGAGGAAGAACTTGTTGAAGACATTGAAGCATTGATTCCGACTTTTAATAGTAGCAAATTTTAGGTAATTGCTTGTATTTTGGTTATTTTGGAGATCATGGTCACTTTAATATGTAAAGAATCTAACTAAAATATTATTGGTTTTTTATGCGATTATTAGTTTTTAATTTGTTTGATGTAATAAGGTAAGGAGCTGGAGGTGGAGGAAAGAAGAAGCAACATCGGTTTAAGTCGGGGACGCAGGTGCTTCATGAGATTAGGCGGTTGCAGAAAAGGATTATAGATTGTTGAGATCTTTGTGTTTATGGTTGTTAGAGAAATAATTAGGGTTAAGAAGTTTAAGATTGTAAGGTTATAAATGATGTGATTTAGTAGACTATGCTGTTGTTAGTTTGTTAACAAGTTTGTTATTGTGGATTTTTGGTGGAGGGTTTTATGGTCTTTTATGATAGTGTGTTTCAGTTGTGTAGCTGGTTTGGTGGACATGTTTGATGGGCTCAAATTAAGCATCATTTAAGTAAGAATACTAGAATAGTAAGGATGAGGACTGGAAGATGATTCAACTGGAATGGTTTTTCTGGACTACCTTTATTGGTACTGATCTGTGCAGGTATATGTCATCGTCATCATCATCATCATCATACTCAGTTAATCCCACCTATAGCAAAGCTAAGGTAGGGTCTGAGGAGGGTAAGATGTAGACAGCCTTACCTCTATCCCCTGAGAATAGAGAGGCTGCTTCCAGTGAGACCCCCGGCTCGATGTGGTTTTGTATCAAGCCTTAGACATAAGGTACATAACACTTAGCAATCGGGACAAACTCGATTGGTGCATGTACCCCCTTGTCTTTTGGCTATCAACGCCACCACATGATGCATGATTAACCGTCCGTCGTTTTTAACGTTATTTTCACGAAATTAGTAAAATAACGTTAAAACTAGTGCAACTTTACTTTTGCCCCCCAAGGGCCACACATATATACATTATATGCGCACACCATAAGTGGGGCGTTTGTGCAGGTATATGTATGATCATTTATTTTGTTTGTATGACATGGGTGGAAACTAGATACCATGGTATGCCTAGTGATGCCATTGTCCTGGCGGAGGTTTTTAAAGCTCACATGTATATTATTCTGATGGAAATATTTCTAAACTATATTTGTTTCTGAATGATGTTTTAACGTGTTGTTTCGTATCTTTCTCAGGTGCAGTCTTTGGTATTGCAAGTTGAAATTGTTGTTATCCTATGAAGGTACTTAATACTTATTGACTAATGCCTTTTAATTCTGTCGTGTTTTTATGATGGCTACTCCCTTCATTTTACACTCAACAACATCCACTTTACGCTCTATTAGGCTGGTTCTAAACATCAAATGTAGTTGTAAATGTTGTTGTTTTGTATACGCAACTGTCTATGAAGGCTACTCTCTTGGTTTTACACCGCAGCAAAATCCGTTTTACACTCTTTTTTGCTGGTTTTAAACAGCAAATGTAGTTATAAATGCTGATCGTATGTATGTGCAGCTGTCTATGAAGGCTACTCTCCATAGATTATGTATTTTTGCTTTCTGATGTTTAAGTACAAAACTAGATGAAATCACCAACCCGACTAACCCGTTTTGACCCGTTTTAACAAAGTATAAATTTGAGTTTTTTTTCTCTTTTACATGTACAACAACAACAATAACTGAACCCATGAAATCCCACGAATAGCGACGCTATTAGTAGGGTCTGGGGAGGATGGGATGTAGGCAAACCTTATCCCCATCGTTGGAGATAGAGATACTGCTTCCAGAGAGACCCCCAGCTCGATGTCAAACACACACTATAGATAATTAAGTAGACAAACACTAAGCATTAAAAAAGTAGTGATTGAATAACATAGAATACTAAGTACATAAATAATCTTATGAAATAGAAACTATACATAAACGCACAAAGACCATTCCTAAAAAGAAGCCTTAACCCAACCTGGCCCGACCCGAAACCCGTTTTGACCCGGCCCCGGCCCGAAACCTGTTTTGACCCGAACCCATTCCGACCCAAACCGATACAACCCTTTTTTTAATTGACCCATTTTGACCCGCGACCCATCTCAACCCGACCCGGCCCGTTTGCCAGCTATAATCATGTAATTACTCTAACATGGTTCCTCAAGACAATCCGCCCTCATGCAGTTCATCTATCTTATCGAGTACTAGCTACATCATCCCTATGTATCAAAACAAATGAATAGAACAGTAATAAAAACGATTGGTGATGAGTGGAGTGAATTTAGGTTTGTCTTCGATCAAAGTGATAATGTTTTATGGGCTAGCAGGATTTGTTTATTTTAGGAACCTATATGTTGAAGAAACAATTAAACATCGGCTACTTGATCCCGTATAGTGGAATTCGATATTCACATGTTTTAGGCAGTCTTTGTTGGGTAATGCAACTGTCAACCAAATATAGGCTAGCTAGCTGCTTAGACTAGCTTAATTACTGATCAAACCTAAAATTGTCTTGTGTTTAAATCTTTTTTTTTTTTTTTTTTTGTATAATCTTATTACTAACTTGCCTTAATAGTAAAAAAATATTTCTAACTTTATCAAGTTGTTTACTTACCATTTTCTTTTGAATGGCAAGTTATATATATTATTATAACAGGTTATGAGCTAGCTAGCTATAGACAATATCCTTGATCAATTGCCCAAAATGTGCTTAATCAATTTAAATAAAACAATGTAACAAAAACTTGTAAATAACTATATAGAGAAAAAATTATATAAAATTTATTTTTTGTTTGTTCAAGTATAGCATGGAGAAAATTTTTAATTCGTCGACGATGTGTTTTATAATATTTATCGTTCTTGTAAAACTTTGAAGATGTGCGGAATGATGTTACATGACATCGACGGGTTAGGATGTCCTAAAAATGCACATTTTTACTACAATATAACATTTATGCTCTCAGTTTATCAACACTTCAGTAGTTGATTATTAATATATAGTAAGAGTTATTTAACCAACAAATTAGTGATGAAACCTGCCTTCACTGTGTCATTGACGGATCTAGTGAAGAGATACTCTGATTTGTAATGCGCCCTTTTAATTCTTGTGTGTTATAAAATGGGTCCGGTTATTTAGACAACTAGGGTTTTTATTTGCACAACCCCTCCACGGGTCGTCGAGGCCTGGACAGCCCGTGGAGGGCCAAAAAGGCAAAAGGACGGGTCGTCCAGGCCCAGACGACCCGTAGAAAGGCAAAAGGACGGGTCGTCCAGGCCCAGACGGCCCGTCTAATGGTTTAAATCCAATCCAATCATTGGTAATCATTGGCAATGATTAGGTGATGATTATTTGGTTTTTTTATAAGTGTAGTGTGGATGTTTAAAATGGGTTTGAATGTTTGGTTTTTATAGATGTTTGGTTTTTTATAAATGTTTGGTTTTTTATAAATGTTTTTTTTTATTTGTATAATATGATCTTTTTTATATAATTGTGTATATGAATATGAACGAATGTCGTTTATGTTGCCGAACTAAACAAAACCAAAATACGAACAATAAAGCATAAATAAGCATAAATATTCCAAAAATTTACATAAACTATGAGTTCAATAAACATCTATAAAAACCAAACATTCAAAACGAACAATAAAGCATAAATAAGCATAAATATTCCAAAAATTTACATAAACTATGAGTTCAAAATGTACAACCAAAGAAATATAACCCACCCGGCTGATCCGACCCACCCGGCTGACTGGTGGACGCCCCACCATGCTGACTGCTAGACGCCCAATCCGGAAGTGGACGCGGCTCCAAACCAGCTTCTCGTCGTCTCTCATTCTCGCTCTCTAACAGCCACCGCATGTCACCCCGCATCGACCCCAACTGATCCAGGATCTGCTGAAGTACCTGGGTCGTGCTATCATGCAACCTGACAGCATGATAAACGCGGGCAGGACGCTGTAGCTCATCAACGGGGGGGTCTGGCATCTCTACATCCACCGGTGGGTCGCCGTCGGCAACGTGTGGCATCTGGACCTCAGGGGCAATCGGCCCATCGAGATGTCTGAGCGGCTCTGGCACAAAATGCTCGCCACGGTCGCCAGGAGGTCCGAAAGCACGCTGGTAATAAGCGTGTGGGTTGCTGCGAGGGACCCGTGCTGCCACCTTCATCTGCGTCATAGTCCTAATATTTAACGGCCTGAAATGCAAAACAACAATAATAATATTAAATAATAATATATAAAATTAAATAATAATAATAAATAACAATAATAATAATATTAAATTATAATATATAATAATAATAATCTTACCTGGCCATCATCGGACGAGGTAAGTTGTTCTCCTCAGCATGCGTCCACAATTCGCCCGGGCAAAGACGCAACGCGATGGCGGTGACGATCCCACCAATCGGAATCTCCCCCGCCGGGTGCCTATGAGGGTAGGTCGCGATGTACTCGGCAAAGCACCTGTGTAGCGCAACCGGCCTACCCCTCAAGATGCAGTAGAGGTAGAAAAGGTCAATCTGCTGGACCCTCTCGTTACAGTTACACCGTCCGGCAATCGACCAGCTAACCAAACGGTGTATGTAACGGATCAGAGGGTCCCGGATGTTGCTGGACCTATCCATCCTGCACAGAATAATAATAACATTATAAAAATTTCGGCAGAGTTTCCTCTGTTTTTGTACGAACCAGACAACACAAGTCGTCTACAAAAATCCAAAAACAAACAACCTAAACTAACTAAATAACAATAGTAATTAACTAAGCGAACTAAATAACAATAATAATAACGAAATGAACTAAATGAAAACAATAACAATAATAATACCTCTCGCCGTCCTCCCCATACGCTCGACCACCGATAGTGGGCCACCAGGCCATCAGCATGTCGTCTGGCAAGGTCGTCAAGGCCGTGGTGTACATATCCTGGACAAGCTCCTCCTCTCTGTACCAGCAGCAAGTAGTAGCCCACTGGTCCATCGTATATGCGTAGAGTTGTCCGAATAATCGGAACTGTACCTCAGGCTCAGGCTCGCCGTCAGGACCTACTGGAGGCTCAACACCTGCTGGATGCGGCGCGTAGCGGAATGTCGAGATGAACTCGATCGTCAGTGGCCGATACGACTCATGGTCGAGGTCAGCTAACATCCGCCCCCAAGGGCTGTCGTCTGGGATCCACTCCTCAAACCTCTCCGCTCCACCGATCGCGCGTAATGCGGACCAGTCAACACTGCGCGATCCGTGTATCGGACGCAGCTCCATCTGACCCCAGCGCGCGATCTCGTAGTCGTCGTTATCGTGCCTGTAGGGCCAATCTCTCAAGTCGCCACCTGCAAGAGGATTCCCGTCCGCAGGCTGGTTACGGCGTCTTCGGTTGTTTCTGTTTGCCATATCTGCAAAACAAAAACAAAACACTTTAGGCGCGCGTTTATATTAAAAGGAACTAAACAAAACACAAGAACAATAACACTTTAGGCGCGCGTTTATGTTTAGGCGCGCGTTTAGGTTTAGGCGCCTAAACACAAACGCGCGCCTAAACATAAACGCGCGCGTTTAGGTTTAGGCGCCTAAACACAAACGCGCGCCTAAACATAAAGGCGCGCGTTTATGTTTAGGCGCCTAAACCTAAACGCGCGCCTAAACATAAAGGCGCGCGTTTAGGTTTAGGCGCCTAAACACAAACGCGCGCCTAAACATAAAGGCGCGCGTTTATGTTTAGGCGCCTAACGCGCACAAATGCAAACCAACCACCACCCAACCACCACTGACCACCACTGCCCTCACCACCCAACCACCACCCAACCACCACTGACCACCACTGCCCCACCACCCAACCACCACCCAACCACCACCACCCTATCCCCTACCACCACCACCACCACCACCCTATCCCCTACCACCACCACCACCCTATCCCCTACCACCACCACCACCACCACCCTATCCCCCTACAACCACCACTGCCCTTCACCACCACAGCCACCACAGCCCCACTGCCTCCACCATCCACCACAGCCCCTCCACCCAACCACCACAGCCCCTCCACCCAACCACCACAGCCCCACTGCCCAACCACCCAACCACAACCTTTAAAAAAAAAAAAAAAAACCCTAAAACTAATAATA
Source organism: Ambrosia trifida (assembly GCA_028751855.1). Taxonomy (NCBI): domain Eukaryota; kingdom Viridiplantae; phylum Streptophyta; class Magnoliopsida; order Asterales; family Asteraceae; genus Ambrosia; species Ambrosia trifida. The sequence continues at coordinate 60,044,043 of CM054124.1, read as the reverse complement.
ACAATAATAATAACAATAATAATAACAATAATAAAAGGATACCTGATGGTGGTTGTTGTAGGAGAGAGATAGAGGGTTAGAGAGAGAGGGAGACGGTGGTGGATGGTGGTTGTGGTGGAGGCAGACGGTTAGAGAGAGGGGGGGCCGTGGTGGATGGTGGTTGTGGTGTCGTTGATCGGTGGTGGATAGTGGTTGTGGTGGAGGAGACGGTGGTGGATGGTGGTAGTTGGGAGGAGGCAGAGGGTTAGAGAGAGAGGGAGAAGAGAGACGAGAGAGGGAATAATGGGGACGAGGCAATCAGATCTGATTTTGATCTGATTTAAAATTTTTGAAACGGGCCGTCGAGGCCTTGACGGACCGTCTAAGGCCAATTTTTGTCTTGGGACGGGTCGTTGAGGCCTGGACGGTCCTAAAATAATTTTTTTTTTTTAATTTAAAAAACAGAAGCTTCTCATGGAAGCTTTGTGTTGGGACGGGCAGTCGAGGCCTAGACGGGCCGTCTAAAAACCAAAGGACGGGCAGTCGAGGCCTAGACGGGCCGTCTAAAAACCAATTTTTTGCCCTAGACGGCCCATTAAGGCCTAGACGACCCTAATTTTTTTTTTTTAAAATTTTTAGTGTATTTTGTATATTTTAAGCTTGGTATTTGTATTTTTTATAAAAAAAAAGGGAGTATATTTTTATAATAAGTATAAATGAACACATACAACAAATTTTTCCGTTCGTCCGGTCCGGTAACATACGATAAGCTAAGTTAAGTCGAAGTATTGAGGTGATCGAACATCAACCCTTTGTATACGGTCGTCATATACCGTCTCCCACTCACTTGCCTCTTCATATCGCCACTTACGCCATGACGGATTCAGTTTTGGCATTGGGGCGCCTTCTGCCAACTCAATCTTGATGAAATGATTTTTGTTAACAAAAGCAAACGATACGAACGCATGTTCTTCAACGCTGTGTGGACCATCGAACATAGGGAAGTACGTCTCACTTTGATCATACGGAGAGAGAAATTGAACAACCACCTTAAATTTCTGAGCAATCAGTAATCCTGAGGCGGGCATCTCCATCCATTGGTCGTGCGTTGCTGGTCCCACTCCAATGTGATCGAATGAGTTGGAGACTCTGTCGTAAGTATCGTAATCTACTTCGTTTAAAATTAGCCTCCACCGGTCTTCATTCTCGACGATCTCCTCCTTAAGCTGTTTGCGGATGAAGTACCACATATCCTGTTGCCACCCTAAGCACACAGCTACGGATCGAAAGCCACAGTGACCGTCTCCATGGACATCCCGAATGTCTGTAATGTATCTATGATATGCAGGTGGAAGCCATTTCTTAAACCTTTCGATCTCCAGTTTGTACCTGTACCCATCAAAAAGTGAGATTTAATATGTGTATAAATATGTATGCATGTGTGAATTTATATATTAGTAGTTTGTACCTATCCCTTTCCAACAGTGGAAAATCTTCATCGTAAACAATCGGTTTGTCCCTTGATTGTTTACCTCTTCTAGAAGGCTTTTTGCCCTACGTGCAAAAAATTATATAACAACAACAACAACAACAACAACAACAATAATAATAATAATAATAATAATAATAATAATAATAATACGAACCGCAGCCTTATCTTCCTTTTTTTCCTTTTCACTTGTTGTTGGCCGACCCCGAGTATCGGTTTGTACCTCAGGAGGTTTATGTTTAGTCATAATCGGATTCAACACCTCCTTCATCTTCTGCAACATGCTTTTTTTCACTTGCACCGGTTGCGACCTTAGTTGCTCAGCGAATGCATTCATTTGGTGCTGAAAGTCAAACTCGGGATTCTCAGCTACTTCTGGCATAAAGTCAAGTCGTGTCCAGAAGACGTCGATATCAGCCAGTGACACTCGTGTATCTGATATATATATTCAATCACAACAACAACAAATCAATAATTTTATAAAAATTTGGCAGAGTTTCCTCTGTTTTTGTACGAACCAGACAACACAAGTCGTCTACAAAACGCTTCAAACATTTATAAATTTGACTATTATATCCTAAAAAAAATAATAAGTCTAAAAAATGATGTTACCTTTCGTATCATACAATTGCAATTGACAGGAACATGGCAATCCATAAGTCTTCTTGAGTCGGTGTTCACAAGACCTCTTTTGTTCCATATAATAATTTATCTTGTTGACCCCTCCGAGCATCAAATTAAGCGCTAGATGGGAAACCCTACCGATTACGTCTTGAAACAACGGTAGATCATGTTTCCACATTCTTGTTGATCGGCTTTGTTCGAAGGAGTGCTTTATCGCTACGCGCCGTGATTCCATAACTTTGTCTATTTCCATCACAAGCGCGTGGAGCGAGCTGTTCGGGCCTTTTATGTACCTCTTAATCAGAGCATGCTGACTCTCGACCCTGTGGGTCGTAGTCTGACCGAACGTAAGGTTTTCATTTGCCCATGCTTCCACAAACATTTCTTTATAATCTCGGAGCCAAACTGACTCCATGTAGTCATAAACCTCTGTAAAAAACAGAATAGTGATGTCAATACAGAAAATATGTACGCTTGAGAAGCAAAATAAAAAATAAAATATAAACCCGTTCGATCCTGCCCCCAAAGTCGTCTGTAGAGCGCTTCAAGATTGAATTCGTAAGCCTCTTTGTCAGGAGATTTACACAGTCGACCAAAATACTGCAAAAATATTTCCCATTCTTCTTTTGGAAATCCTGCTTTATGATATTTTGCAATATTTCGTTGAATATGATACCTGCAAAACAACAACAATAATATTAATAATAATAATAATAATAATAATAATAATAATAATAATATTTTGTTGAATATGACACCTGCAAAGCAATTTCGTAGCATCCGGGAAAACTGTAGCACATGCACTCATCAGAGCCAGATCTCTATCTGTAACAATTACACGTGGCTCCATACTCCCCTCCAGCAAATCTTTGAGCCTCTCAAGCACCCATGTGTAGTTACTCGTTTTCTCTTTAACGATAAATGCATGGGCGATACAAAACGACTGGTTTGTCGACGTCATACCCACAATTTGAACAAACGGGATTCTGTACTCGTTCGTTTTGTAGGTGGCGTCGATCAGCATCACATGTGGGAAGGCACGCCAGAGATTGTACGAGACCCGGTGTGAAAAGAAAATATTCTCAACAGCATCTGTCTCTGGATTCTGCTTGGTGAAATAAGTAAATTTCTTTTCAACCAGGATACTCTCGAGTATCTGCATAACAATAATAATAACAATATTTAATATTTAACAACAACAAAATTAATAATAGTCTATGACAATAATAGTAATTAATAATAATACCTGCATTGGGGTTTTATCGCCGTAAATTCTATGTTTAATCTTGCTCACTGTATTGTGTATGTCTCTTAGAATACATTTATTATTCGGGTTTTGTGCTCTGATGGCCAAATGTATGTTTGCCGGTTCCAGGCCTTGAAAATAAAGCGTTTCCACCATTTCTTCTTCTTGTGGTGTCAGCCGCCTAGCAAAAGCGTGACCCTCAACATGTATAAAAGGGTCGTGGTTATGATTCGCGTGTTTAACCTCCAACTTCCAACCCTCTTTGCGTAGCCTCCCTATTAACATAAATGGACAGTTAATCTTTTTGCTACCCGTAGACCTTACTGTGGCTGTAGTATGGTATTCGCCAGCACGGTCGCATCTCAGGTCTATCCTAATTTTTCTTGCATTATTTCCACTGCCTTTTGAAACAGAACGTCCTGTCACTAGGACGTAACCGCTAGCAAGGGCTCTATCGTAAGCCCATTGTTTCATCTCTTCAACAGACCCGAATACCTGAAAATTTATACAACAGTCTAGTCTAAATTCATACTACTCTAAATACCTGAAAATATATACTACTGTAAAGATATACTAGTGTAAATAAATAAACGCACCTGCTCGGTTTCATACGAAACATCCGGGTTAGGTTCAACTTTTATGTTAGCATCTTCCTGGTTGTCATCATTAGCACGATTCCCGCGCGAATGGTAACTCCCGTACGTGTACTGCGGGTAGCTTGGTGGCACGAAAAATGACTCCTGTTCCTCTACATATTCCTCGTTGAGATCGGGCAGCATGTTCCCGTCATTACCACGAACCCCGGATTTAACCTCCTCTTCACCAACTTGAACCTCGGGTTCATACCCTACGCTTTCAGAGACGTAAGACTCGTTCTCAGACAGGTCAACGGTTGAAAAGCTTTGTAAATATGTCATCGTGAGACCGGGAAGTCGAAATGGGTCGAGGGTTTTGGTGGTGGTGATGTTTTAAGGTTTGGTTCAAATGGGGAAGAAGCTGATCGTGTAATGGTTAAATCAAGAAATCTCAACGGGCCGTCGAGGCCTAGATGGGCCGTCTAGGGATTAAATGCCCTAACCTAACACATTTCAACGGGCCGTCGGGGCCTGGACGGCCCGTCCTTATGCACCTTTTTCAGACTTTTCAGTCTGAACTGCCTGCTTTTGCAGGAGTTCAGACTGATCACCTCGTACCTCGTACTTTCACGGGCCGTCTGGGCCTCGACGGCCCGTCGGTTTTGTCTTTTCTGTAAACAAACGGCCCATCAAGGCCTGGACGCCCCGTCCTGAAACCCTAATTTTTCTTAACGGCCCATCTAGGCCTCGACGACCCGTCCTAAGGTTGTTTAGGGTTTTTTGTTGGTTGTGTAAATAGTATCACCCTATAAAATTTAAAGCATCATGCGTACCTGTAATGTATAGTTTTTGAAAAAGAAAAACATCATGTTGAAGCGACTTATAATTATTGTTGCAAAAACATCATGTTTCTTAAAATTCATATTATAACTTGTTAAAACAAAATATATAATTTCGTTACATATATACGCAAAATAGGCAATATTAATAAAGGAAAAACAAAATTAAAGACTGTCAAAACTCAAAAGAATTTACTTTGACTGATCAAACCAGTAAGTGGAAGACAGAAGGCAGAAAATTAAAAAGAATTAAATTATATTAAAGAGGCTTAGTAGGAACTAATTACTGTAACCCAACAAAGTTATTATTTTTTGTTGTTTCTTAATTTACTTTTTTGACGAGTGCGTTTCCCAATTACCTGGTCAACAGATTTCTACTTGGTTTTCTCAATCTCCCTCTCTCTCCTCTTTTAATTAATTTTAGTTTAATTTTCAATCAATAAAACAAATCTTTTGCATCTTCATTTTAAATCTTTTGGTAGAACTAAATATCGTAGATTTTACTCAATTACTTCTGCTACTCGATCATAACTACTCTTAAATTTAGAACACCTGCAACACTGCACGGGGATCAACATCCTCTTCCATTTTTAATATATATTAGCACCCATTTATTTGTATTTAGATTTGATTAATTAAGGAATTAATCCTAGATTACTTGCACCTTATTTAATAATAGTTATTATATTAATTTATAAACTTATATACACATACATATATATAGTCCAATAAGATGATTTAGATAGTGTGGGAATGCTGGACTTTGGGGTGTCAATTTTTTGCAAGTACGAGGTGTTTAGTGAGTTCCAATACAACTCAAGTTGGATTAGAATAGAGTGTGGGAGAGGTGAGAAAAGATATCCAAAGAATTTATCATAAATTTATTTTCAAAAGTGAAATTGATATTTTATGGTAAATATCTTCTTTTATCTTTCAACAATACCAATTAAATTTTTATAAATTCCAACTAGCTCAGTTGGTTAAGGGCCTAAAGTTTTCTATGGGAGGCTTGGGTTCAATTCTCACTAGTTACATTTGGAGGACAATGGTGGAGGGGAAATGAGGGATGACCCGGCCATTGGCTTGGGTTCGAGTCCTGATCCCGACCGGTTTTACCGATTATTTCACTGTCGTGCTTTCGGGCGGGTGAGTGATCGGGTTTTCCCGGGAATTGGTGGCCCGGGTACTCTCGAGTACCTGATTTGCCAAAAGGGTGCCCGAGAATGCTCGGAAATTGATTTGTTGGCCGTTCAAAAAAAAAATATAAAATATATGTTACGAGTATTGAGTCTATATAAACATATCCTATCCAATATGATTTATAGGCAAATCAGATTTTAATAATCTAAGTATGACACCAATAAATCTATATTGTAGTCTATGCAAGAAGGGTGCGAGGCCTGCCACGATGGCAACATTGGATGCGATCACCGCGACACCATGGGCGTCAGGGGGCGTGGCGAGAGGCGCCTTGATTTAGTTTTTGAAGAATTAAATAGTACATTGCCCAATCATATATAAGCACCTCAACCGGTCACCACCACTTTCAGATTTCGTCAATCCATAACACATGTTCATGCATGTGAAATGTTAATTACCTTTTTGTTCACATTTTATTACATTCACTACAATACATTGTCTAACATTCTTTTTCGCTGTCAATGACAAGACGGTGAAGTAACATTGTCGATCACCTCAATCAAAACTTGTTTTTCTATTTCTATAAAAAAAAAATTATAACATGAGGAATTGTCTAAGTTGAAACTTCTTAGTATAATAAAGGCGTTCGTGCTTGTTGCCCTTATTATAAAACACAATTATTAAAATGCATACTAGAATTAATAATGCAATTAAATATTTAATAATGTACTATATCATATAAAACAATTTGTGTGTAAGATGCTGGAGTCAGACTACTTAAAATGAACATTGCAGAAGGGCTTCTATGAATCAAAAGAGAGAGAAAGAGAGAATAGAAAGATAAAGGAGTATTTATTAAATACTCTCATCTTTCTAATAAATTCTTTCCTTTCCTCTTCTCTTCATCTTTTTTTAAAACCATCTTCTTCACCCTCAAATTCTCTCCAACTATTCTACTCCTTTAGGGTAATATACTTACACATATTAATATATATATCTTTAACCCTTTCCATGGCTGCCACTTTATTCATTCTTTAACTCTTATGTATTCATTCACTAGCTAATTATCACTTGCTTTTATTCTTTGTTAGATTTCTTCAGGTGTTCACATATTATTAGCTTCTCAAGTGCAAAGAAGAAGAAGACATGAATTCAAACAACTGGCTTTCTTTTCCTCTTTCTCCAACTCATTCATCTTTACCACCTCATCTTCACACTTCTCAGTCTCACAATTTTAATCTAGGTCTTGTTCAAGATAACATAGACACTCCTTTTCCTAACCAAGGTAGAATATATAATATATCCTTTTAACATTGTTAATTATGTCTCGGTTGTGCTAAACGTACCTCACCTCCTTTTAGGGGTACGTTTAGCCAACCAGTTTATTTATTTTTCATTGTTTAATCTTTTTTTTTAAATGGTGCAGAATGGAACTTGATTGGAGCACAAGGTAGCAATGATCAAGTCCCTAAAGTTGCTGATTTTTTGGGTGTGAGCAAGTCGGAAAACTCTTCAGATCTTGTGACATATAATGATATGCAAGCAGGTAATGACACAGATTATCTGTTCACAAACAGCAGTTTGTTGCCACAAGTTCAAAACACTTTATCTGCCACACCTACAAGCTATGAACTACCAGAAAATTCAAGCACTTTGCAGTCATTGACATTGTCTATGGGGAGTGGAAAGCGTTCCACTTGTGAAACAAGCACTGGTACTGATAACACTAGCAATGATAATACCAATACTACTACAAGCATTGTTGAAGCTAACCCTAGAAGGACTTTGGATACTTTTGGTCAAAGAACCTCAATCTACCGTGGTGTAACTAGGTAGTTAATTAATTATTATAACATTTTTGGAAAATATCTACATATTTGCATAGATTTTTTAGAAGCTTTTTAACATTTTTTTTTGGTATTTGAATGATCAAATATAGACATAGATGGACAGGAAGATATGAAGCTCATTTGTGGGACAATAGTTGTAGAAGAGAAGGACAATCAAGAAAAGGACGTCAAGGTAAACATTTTCAATACTTTTTGTTAAAACTTTTTTTTTTTTTTTGCAAGGACACAACTTCAACTTCACAACGGCCGACTGTTACTAGCGGCTGATGTGTCGTTGATACTCATTTGTTTAGTAGTGTTCATAACTTCATATCATCAAGATGATGTTGTGATTTTTTATTCTTTTACAACACAACTTTTATTATTTTTTGTGACCTTTTTTTTCTTTTGCTTTTTATGATTTTTGATAATATTACTAACTTTTTTCGCGTATGTTCTTCTCAATATTGCTCTTCGGCTATTCTATTGATGCAGTTTATCTCGGTAAGTTTGATTATTTACATAATAGTGTCTAGTTTTCTTTCATCATTATCATGATCTTCTTTTAGAATCGATATAAATGAATATTAATATTGATTTTTGGTGTGTAGGTGGATATGACAAAGAAGAGAAAGCAGCTAGGGCTTATGATATGGCTGCACTAAAGTATTGGGGAACTTCTACCACCACCAATTTTCCTGTATATCTTTTGCCAATGATGCTTTTTTTTATTTCTTGAGACATGCAGTTAATTTGTTTATATTTTATGCGAATCGCGATAACTGAGTTCTTTATTGTGTATATTACAGATTACTAACTATGAAAAGGAAATTGAAGACATGAAACACATGACTAGACAAGAATTTGTAGCATCTATTAGAAGGTTGGCAACCAATTTAATATTTTTTTTATCTGACACATATGAAAAATGTTTCTGGGTCCGTCACTGTCACTGACTAACTAATTTTTTTTGTAATGTGACAGGAAGAGTAGTGGATTTTCTCGTGGTGCTTCGATGTATCGAGGTGTAACAAGGTACCAAAAAACCCTAATCAGGACCTTCTTAGTTCTTATTCTCTCTCTCTCTCTCTCTATGTTATTCTCTCTCTCATACAAACTTGTTAAATCAAATGATCAGACATCATCAGCATGGAAGATGGCAAGCAAGAATAGGAAGAGTTGCAGGCAACAAAGATCTCTACTTGGGAACTTTCAGTATGTACCATGTTTCATCAATAATCAGATCTTGTGTTCATTCATTTCTATCTTAATTAAATTAAATTCTTCTCAAAAACCTATGCATATATGCATGCACCTACCCACTCTCTAGTTTACCATGTGGATTACCAATTAACAATAACACTAGCTAGCTTTTATTAACTTCACAAAAAACACAATTCAAATTTTGGGTTTTGGCCCCCATTACACGCTCATTGTTTTATTACATTTATTTCTTTCATGTTCCAAAACAAATGTATTTATGTTGCTTTTTGTTATTAATGTTTGTTATAAGAGTATATAACTAGAGAACTCATGCAGGCACCGAAGAAGAAGCGGCTGAAGCATACGACATCGCGGCTATTAAATTTCGAGGACTAAGTGCCGTTACAAATTTTGACATGAATCGTTATGACGTAAAAAGTATACTTGAGAGCAACACTCTCCCTATCGGTGGAGGAGCTGCGAAGCGCTTAAAAGAGGCTCAAGCAATCGAGTCATCAAGAAAACGCGAAGAAATGATCGCTCTTGGCTCGGGGTTTCCCTTTGGAACCTCGGCTAACGCTGGTGGGGTGTTACAAGCCTACCCTCTTTTACAACAACCATTTGAGACACAATCACCACAACCTTTGCTAACTTTACATAACCCTGAAATCTCTCATTATTCCACTCAAGACCCTCACTTTCACCAAAATTACCTTCAATCAAACCATCACCACCCTTATAACATGCATGGATCTCACCAATCTTCAAGCCAAAACTCTCAATTCTACAATAGTTATCTTCAAAACAACCCGGTTTTGCTTCATGGCTTGATGAACATGGGTGGATCATCATCATCTTTGATGGATGGTACAAACAACAATGGTGGTAGCTCGAGTGGGAGCTATAGCGGCGGAGGGTATTTAGGTAATTTTCTTGGTCAATCGGGGAGTACCGCTGAGGAGCTAGCCATGGTTAAGGTTGATTATGATAATTTGCCAACAGAGAACAACTATGCTGGCTGGTCTGGTGATTCATCGGTTCAAGAATCAAACCCAAGTGTTTTTACAATGTGGAATGACTAATTAATCAACGTGATCAGAAATTAAGGTCGAAGGGCATGCAAGCAAAAAGTTGAATATTCTGATAATAACAGTTTTTATTTTTCTTGTTTTGTAATGGTTTTAATTATTAACTTTAATGAATGTTCAAGAGGGTGTACTGATCCAATTTTGGTTTTTACTTGCATCAGTTCTAATTGCACTATGAAAATTATAACCATAGCTTATATATGTTCAAACGGATATTATATTACTTTTAATGGTGAGATAGTTAACTTGAATAATATCGTTCGTTCATTAATTATGTTTCTTCGTTTTGGTTTTCAAAATAAGTTCACGTGTGTTTGTCTTGCATGCACATACAAAGCACTAAAATATTATTAGGTTAAGATTATTAATTTGTTTTATTTATTCAGAGTAACTAAACCGTTGTGGATGCTTAAGAAAGCGATTATAATATGTCATACTAATTTGAAGAAAATAATCACGAATATATTAGGGTCGTTCAAACAAAATAGATGGAGAGCATCAATTTAGGCCAACATTAAAGACTCGAGCTTTATTTGAAGAATTACTACTACAAAAGTGGTTAGTATTGTAGGACCAATTCTTGTCAAGCAAGAAAAGATTTACTTGGTTTTATACTTATTAAAATAACTATGGTGATATGTCATTAAGTTCAATTTTAGTATTTTTAGGTTGTGTATATTATTTAGAACTTGAACATGTTGCATGAGATTTTTTTGTAGGTTGGTTAAAGATTGATCAAGGTTGCTGGATTGATTAAGAATGCTGATGGATAGATACACGAAAGTTAGTGACTGGATTTAACATATTTTTAGGAAGTAATTTGGTTTCCTGAAAAAGCAAGAAACAGTTAACAATTGCTAAGTCCTCCTGAAGCAGAGTTTAGAGCCATGTGTACCACTTCATGTGGGATTTTGTGGTTAATCAACTTGTTGGCTTAAATGCATATTCAAGTTGATTTACCTGTGAGTTTGTTTTGTGATAATAGTGCAGCACTTTCAATTGCTACAAACCCTGTATTCTTTAACAAAACAAAACATTTTAAACTTGATTTTTTTTAGAGAGATTTGGTGTCAAAGGGTTTTGTCAAAACTATAAAGGTAAAATCTGACAATCAGTTAGCAGATATTATGACCAAGAGACTTGGTGTTGGGCAACATATTGAAATGAATAAATTTCTTAATATGTACGATCCATTTGGATACTAAAATTGAGGAGGGGTGTTAAAATAACTATGGTGATATGTCATTAAGTTCAATTTGAGTATTTTTAGGTTGTGTATATTGTATAGAACTTGAACATGTTGCACGAGAATTTTTTGTAGGTTGATTAAAGATTGATCAAGGTTGCTGGATTGATTAAGAATGTTAATGGATTGGCTAAGGTTGTTGGGTTGATAAAGTGTTGAAGTCCAGGTTATGAAGGGAAGTCCAGCTAACTAGGAGCCTAAGGTGATGTATTATTTGGCATTGGTTTAGCCCATATTATTTGGCCCATGTCAGTCTTTGCCACGTTGGAGATCCATGTGAGAAAACACAAAATGCTTCCAACCATTGATCAAGTCTAGATGGCCTAATACTGATCGTTCATAAATCTCGAGATATGTGTTTCTGATCACATATATAAGCTTGTTTTTCTTTCTCTCTCATTATGACCAGTGTCACATTATTATTCTTCTCTCAAAACTCTCTGTATTTCCTATTTGTCTTCTTCATGTAGTTTAGGGTTGTGAGTCTTGAACATCTTGTTCTGGCTTAAATCTTTGTATTGTAATCCTTTAGTCCTGATAGTTGAAGTGAGATCTTTCATATCTGAGAGTAGGTGAGTTAGAGAGTTGCAGATCTTTGTATCTTGTGTTTGTATTTGTTTTCTGGGTGTAAAACTGTTTGGTTTTAGGAATTTATTGTTTGTATTTGTATTCTGGGTGTAAAACTCTTTGGTTTGGGAAAAAAATCGAGATGAGCTCGATGGGGGGAAATGCAATACTTTTTTGGTCTACAAGTAGAACAACAAGAGTCGGGGATCTTCATCCACCAGACCAAATACGTTGCTGACATCTTGAGCCGGTTCCAGATGGAAGACTCTACCAAGTAGGCACCTCAATTCATGTTAATCATGGGATTAATGTTGATGAGAAAGGACAAACCGTTGATCCTTTCATCTATCGAGCAATGATTGGCTCATTAATGTACCTCACTGCTTCAACACCTGACATAATGTTTTCAACATGCTTGCTCGCTTGTTTCCAGTCAAGGCCAAAAACAGTCCCACCTGATTGCCTGTGAAGAGAATCTTACATTATCTAAAGTGTTGTCCCACCAAAGGTCTTTGGTACCCTAATGATGATAAGTTTGATCCCGTCGCTTTAGTGATGCTGACTATGGTGGTTGCAAAACTGATGCAAAATAACGGCTGGATGCCAGTTTATGGGAGGAAGATTAATCTCATGGCAATGCAAGAAGCAAGCCTCAGTATCTTTATCTACTTGTGAGTCGAAATATGTAGCTGCTTCCGGCTGCTGCTCCTAGGTTTTATGGATACAACAACAAATGAGAGACTACGGTTTGAAATTTCTTAATACTCCCATATACTGTGATAATGAATATACCATAGCGCTAGCTAAAGACTCAGTAAATCATTCCAAGGCAAAACACATACTCGTTCGGTATCATTTCATACGTGATTGCTATGAAAAGAAACTGATTGATGTAGTCAAAATCCACACTGATTACCAACGTGCCGATTTATACACAAAAGCTTTTGACAAACCTCGATTTGAGTTTTTGTAGTCAAAATGGCATGAAAGGAATGCAGGATTTAAAACCACATCGGAAATCGTTTATGTAAATATTTTTTTTCTTCAAAAACTTCAAATATCCAAAAAGATTGTCATTCTGTAACCTTTTAGATTTTTAGGGGGAGAAATCAGAAAAAAAAAAAACAAAAACATCAGAAAAATTCAAAAATCCAAAAACATCAGAAAAAAGAGTTTTCATTTGGAGAAAAAGGGAAAATGATATGTTCAATTAGTTGTCTATCTGAGCCTCGACGAAATGCTTCGGGGAGTTGAAAATAAGCATAGATCCGGAGATTCCCGAATAGGTTAACCTTTCAAACTGCTGCTCTACAATGATGTGTCAGTAGGCTCAAAATCATTTCCAAGTTTCGGCACAGTGATATAAACTTAAAATAAAAACAGATAATCATGTGGATTAACGTCTCGTTGGCATATGGTCTTAGTACCGAAATTTCGTTTTATTGGTTGCCAAAATCTGAGATTTCGGGTCGTTATACTACTTGTTATCTGGGGATGGCCTGACTGTTCTTTTGTTGTAATAATTTACAGACCTAGACTCAGTCAGGGTATCTTAAAAGAGCTATAAAGCTAAATCCCCAAGTTACCGAATGAGGAAATTGAATCTACAAAGATAATCAAAGATTGTCTATTGCATCGTATTGTAAACATGATGAAAATCATATATGATATTAGTCCTCACCCTGGTTGAGTGCATATGTCGCTTTGAAACATTTGTTTGTTGACCTGTCACTGCTATGCCACGTACCTTGTAAAAGAAAATACGAATAACAACATTATAATCATGCGTGACAAAAAAGCTTTGTGCAATTCTTGATACGGGAATTTGCCGTGTGTGTGGGGATAGATTATCTTGTTGCTAACATTATATTAAAGTATCTAAAGTGCCTGTTGATAAGGAATGATTTTAAGTTTAGTTGGACAACAATATTAGCAATTGTTGTAGAATGCTTATTGATAATTGAATTAACGTCTGAACAAAAGGGAGAATGTTTAGTTAGTTCGTTAACTCATATGATTCCCTTGCTAATGATACTCACAAAACTATTTTATGTGAATAGTTTAAATTTCTTATGTTTAGATTTCTGCAAATTATTTGAAAAACAAAAAAAGTTTTTTGATTACCGATACTGGAATTCTAATCCTTGTAACCTTTGCCTTTCAGAAACCGAAGCCAAAAAGTCACCTAAATCGAAGCTTAAAATTTTCCGGGACAAATCGTGAAAATTCATTTTCGAAGGTCTACATTTTAAAATTTTAAAATTTTTGAGTTATGAGCAGTCGCATCTTCATAATCAGGATATTATTTACAAGTTTTAACAAATCAAGGGTCAAAATTGTCAAGTTAGAAAAATGAGGGTAAAAATTGGTCATCTTGGAGTTATACACGAAGGGATCCCAAAATGAAACCTCTTCGTGTAATAGGCAGAGCGAAGGGATTGAATTTGTTTGTATACAAGCGAAGGAGTCAACCCCTTCGCCTAGTGCTGTAGACGAAGAGGTCCTCTTGTTCTAAACCCCTTCGTGTGGGAGAGTTAGCGAAGACCAAAGCCCTTCGCCTGTTTGTTAAGGCGAAAGGGTGGGGTTATATAAAGATTAGTTCAGGCCCAGGGTTTCATTTATATCCTTAATCTGTCTACTGTTTTCGTTCTCTCAAATCACAAAATCCTACCCCAAATTTTTGCACTTGAATTTTAGAATTGGACTAGTGTTTGTGACCATCAATGTAAGAACATATCAAAATTTCAGGATCTAAATCGACCTAAATCATGATGAAATCGACTGTTTTTATAACGAGCCCTAACTTGTCTTATTAACTACCTAAACATGTTTGTTTATCTAAAATTGATATTGGGGTTTGTTAGTCGATGGATTTAGGTCACAAAACATCAAGAATAAAACGTTTAGGACATCAAATTCGTTTTTTTTTTTTTGTCAAATTCAAATGGGTCAAAACTGTCTCAGGTGAAAGGGTGACCCTTCCGCCTGTGAATCCGAGCAAAGGAGTTGATCCCTTCGCCTCTGGTTTTCAAAATATGACCTATCCATGTGCTTTGTATAGCAAAGGAATCACCCTTTCGCTATAACAGCTCCATATCAGAATCTGTACTTGAAATTTTGTCCGTTTTCGTCATTTTATCATATCTAATGTTGTGTTAACTGTGCAAAACCATGAAATGGGAAGCGTATCCAGATAACAATGTGTGTGCATTTCTTGGTGATCCTAAGCCGAAGAACACAGCGGAATTTCAAGGCATGATCGATTTTCTACGCCGATCAAGAATCAGATTTGCCATTTCTTGGGAATACAATGCTTACAAGGATCACCTAAGGCATTTCTACCACAACGCAGCTGTTGATTGTGAAGTTGATCCTCCGGTTATAAGAAGCAAAGTTTATGACATAGAAATCGTCGTATCGGAGCAAATTCTAAGGGAACTTCTACAATTCAATGACAGTCCTGAATATTCGATAGAACTCGACAAGATTCTGATTCGTGGATGCTTCTTGAGAATGAAGTACAATCGTCCCTTGGCTGTCAGTGACATGTTACACAAAGCTCACGTTTATGCAAGATTCAAGTATTTGATTCATGTCGTCATGAAATGTTTGGGACCGAGAAGAGGAGGCTTTAATGAACTAAGAGAAACAATATACTTTTCAATATTCGCTTTCGTCACACTAACGAAAATCAACAAGGAACTTCAATGACTTGTTTAACGAAGGTCTTTGATTGCCTTTATAATTTAATATCTGCTTATGCAGTTATGCCTTTAAATATGTGAGAATAAAATTTCTTTTGTTGCATATGTATAAGGTTCTTAGATTTTTTATGTATCATCTCTAGAACGTCAGATCATGATACTTAGATTTTTCTGATTTCAGTGTCTTCAACATGTATACTTTCTACTTCTCCAGAAGTGGTGGTCTCAAGCTTACTGCAAATGCATCAACTTATCAATCGAGTAATTTGAGTTTTCTAATTGATGGTGATGTTGTGGAAGTTAAATCTTTGGTTGAAGTGTTAAGAGATGTTGTTACTCTTAGGATAAAGTGGGTGCATGTTTTTTTGTGATAAGAATGTGGTTTATCAAAATGTAAGTTTCTTTGTTTAGTTCATGAAATTATGAAGTTATATGCTTTATTGATGAGTTACTGTAACATGGAGCAGTCATATGGTTATCATTAAGGATTGTTTTGTGTAAAATCCTGACACGAGATGGGCATAAAACAAAATTTGAATGTTCTGGTTTACTTTGTACATGTTTGGGTCGAATTATACGCCTGTGTGGAAATTAAAAAAAAACTTTTTAATGTCACAAGTAAACTGGTTTGAGTATTGTAAATGTAAAGCAGATTTCTAGATTATATATCATGACTTATCTGATTTTTATGTAGCAAATGTAAACCAGATTACTGTTGGATAGAAAGAAAGAAGAAATCAAAGAGTCCTAGGTAATATGATCAATCGTACTCCCACTGTTGTCAAAACTAGAAGGCCTACTCAGATTTGTTGCCCCGTCAAAAGGTTCACCCCTTCCCTCCAAAGACATTATTTGTCAAAATATATCTTTATTCTTGATTCATTTTTTATTTGATTTTGATCGGAAACTAGCATGCTCAGTTGGTGGCAAATGCACAAGGAGCATCATACAAGAATGTTAAGGTAGGTGTTTAGAACCTCTTTGTTTGATTGATTGAATCAAAACAAGTTTTGTGTGGTTTAAAAGTGTTAATTCTTTGGTCATGTTTTAATTTTAGATACAAAAACCACATTCGAAAACTAACAATGGTGAAGTAGCACTAAAAACAGGAAGAAACTTCAAGAAGAAGAGCTAAAAATCCTTCAAATTCACTAACCTCAGTTCTCTCTGCTTGTAGTTAGATTAGTTTTATTCGTAGAAGTTTGGATTTTTTATGATCTTCTATCAATCCTTTTATACCTAATTAATCGAATTTGAATCTTTACTTTAGCTTGCTTGTCGGATCACATCAAAATCTAAAGATCTGGTGGTTAACATAAACGAATCTAACATCAACAATGAACTGGCTGAAGTCGAATATGTTGAAGCCATTTATAAGTTTTACAAGCTCATGGAACTCAAATTTGATAAATGAAGATAAACGTTGTCGTCCTATTCTTTTCCATTAAGAGTGCTCAGATGTTGTTGATCAGGTAACATGTTTGGTAACATGTTTATTTAAAATTTTTAAGTGAATGTTTCGTTGCTTCTTTTCTTTTCTTAAAAAAAAAAAAAAAAAAAAAAAAAAAAAAAAAAAAAAAAAAACTCACAACAGGTTAAACAAAAAGTTCAGCTAAAAAGAGAAATGGTAAAATTGGTTTAAAGTGTTAGGAGGCACTCCAAGTGTATTCTCAAGGCATGCATCTTAAAGCCCAAAAGCACCATTTTCGGTTTATGGTGATGTGTATCAACCAATTGATTGCTATTTTAGATTTTGTTTCATTCATTTTTAACCAAGTGTAGGAAGCATGGTGTTTGATGAAATGACAAGAGACACTTTTCTACTACGTTTGCGGTTTACCCCTTCTTGTTTTTTCTATGTGTCACTTGAGTATTATAGAAAATCTGGCATGTTCAGATTCAATTGGTTTTGTATTTTAAGGTTGATGTATATTACTATGCCAAATCTGGATTATAACCTAGAATATGCTTTTGTCTATTTAGAGTGGAGAAAGACGGTTTTATCCTACTCGTTATAGCGATCTTGTTGCACCCTTGCTATTTACATGTAAGCCACAATTGATACTACTTAATTTGCATTTTATATGGTGAACCTAAAGGGTAAGTCAATCAAATGGGGACAGGGTGGCTTCTAGAAAGCACCGGGAATGTTTCAAATTTCCATGGATCTTTGATTTCTTACCACTTCATGATGGAGTGGTTCATGGAGTTTTATACAACTTATAATAAAATAGGGAACCACAATCAGGTTATAGATTTTAATTTTGTTAGTGTAGCGTTTTAGTTTATGTGTATTAGTTATCTTGGTAAATTGATATATAAAATACATTACATGAAACCTGCTATGGAACGTTTACCGAAAAAAATTAACTATCTGCAGCAACGCTCGGGCTTTCCCACTAGTAGACATTGATGTAAGATATTTCTTAATAACATTTATTAAGTAATGTTGGCACTTATACCTTTGAAACACATATGATACATTTTCCCACTTCTGTCACACTCCTTGATCATCTCTAGTGAATATTACATGATCACGTGTACGTCATATCTTCTTTATCGTAATCATGATCTCAAGACCATTCACTATAGTGATCTCAAGATCTGAGCCTAACACAACCTTAATCTTTTCACCATTGTATAACCTTTATAGTAACTACTTCAAGACTATGTGTCACTGATTTAGTTGTTGGGTTGCCTATGGTCCGAAAACCTCATTTGACTTGAAAAAGAAAGAAAGAAGACATGAACGAAGAAAACCATGAACATAAATCGGGTGTCACACCTTCAAATTCCACTTGCGTGGTTTTACCACGAGGTGCGTGATACACCAGGATCTAAATCAACGGTCACAATAAAAGACAACTAAATGTAAAAATACATAAACCAAATCATGCAATTTTTTTATAAGATAAGGACCATCACAGCGGAAGCTTTAGTAAGTTTACAACCCAATAGTAAAATAACAAATGGCTGATAATGTTTGAAACATATGCAAGTGCAATCTAAACGCCGGGTGACTCCGTGCGCCTAATCCATAAGCTGCTACCTTAGCAACTTGAGAAAACATGCTAAAAATGTCAACATATGATGCTGGTGAGTTTACAGGTTTTTATAAAATGTTTCATAAGTTTTGAAAGATCAATCCCATTACTACTATGTTATATGAACGTTAACTAGATGTTAAGTACTATTACTACTACGGTTATAAACCATTACTAACATGTAACTACAATGAACCGCCCAGATGTTGGGCTACCGTCATCCTCGGTAAGCCTGAAAGTTAGAGACAATATGCACCCGTCCGACCTCCAGCCGACCCGTGTGGGGTTTGTCAAGCCCAATAGATCTATCCACATTTCCCCTGTTATGTATACCTACATATTCATGGTTTCCCCTGGGACTTAAGATGAAACGCCGTATAGTAAACAAAAGTTAACCATAGTATAACCTGATCTTTATGAATCCAAAGTACGTATCATGTTTCTCCCCCGAAAGTAAAATCATTAAAACTGGGGTTGTGACACTCACCTTTGTTTGCGTCTTCTTTAATAGATTAACCAAAACGAATAGATAGACCCAACTACCGGCGACCTATCATAAAGTTTGTATAAGTGTTTTGACCAATAACTCGTAGGTTAACTAGTCCCCGATTGTCCAGATCGTGACATATGTTTGAAAATGTGTTTGAACGTTGACCCGACACACCAGACAAACCCGACATCCCGTTACACTAGTTGATCAAGTACATATATCTTAGATACAAGAATTACACATAAAACATTAGTTTGCATCAATTATTCATTTATGCAGTCGAAAGGTTGAATGAAAGTTTGTAAATTTGGTCCGTGCTAAACAACAGGGTCGAATGGGTGGATGTATTTTGGTTCGACCCTTCTGAGGGGTCGAATGGGTTTTTCTTAACTGGTTCGACCCAATTGCTGCAGAAACTCATTAAACGGACAAAATCTCATCAAAATAGTCCGAAAACATCACGAAAAGTCACAAATCACGGTAGTTGACTATGTCTATCCTAACCATATGTAATCATACCATTTTCACATACAAATCCGTCCGTTTCACATAGTAATCACAATCTTTCCCAAAAAGACATATTATGGAAATGTCATCAATTGCATGAAATCTTTACCTAAAATGTAAACAATCAAATTATCACCATATACAGATTTAATTAGCACGGATTAACACATACAAGCACAAATCACGGCAGTTGACTATGTCTATCCTAACCATATGTAATCATACCATTTTCACATACAAATCCGTCCGTTTCACATAGTAATCACAATCTTTCCCAAAATGGCATATTATGGAAATGTCATCAATTGCATGAAATCTTTACCTAAAATGTAAACAATCAAATTATCACCATATACACATTTAACTAGCACAGATTAATACATACAAGTGAATCCCCAATCATATCATCATCAATACCAACATAAACAAACCCTAGGTCTAGCATAAAATCCCCAAAATGAGTGAAAATCCATCAAATATCAATTACATCTCACAACATCCATAAATCATCATCTAAAACAGTCCAAAATCATTAACATAACATCTATTCATCATTTCATATCATATAACACACAAACAAATCATTTAACACCATTAACATTGGGGTTTTTGTAAGAAAACTCATTATTAATGAATAGATTTAGTTTCTAAGATTGTTAGAAAGGTTTTTATCCAGGAAAAATTGTTTGAATCAGATCTGGACACTTAGGGTTTGATAAAAATGTATGAAACTTGATTGAAAAGGGTTTAGATGATGAGCACACCTTGATTCTTCACTTGTTTTGTTATAGAACGTGTTTTTGGCTTAGGATCTGAAAAATGAGATAAAAAAACTCCTCTCTACAGGTTTGGGGTTGATTGTTGATTCCATAAAAAGTTGTAGAGGGATTCTGCGCATATTAATGATACATAGATGATCCCTACCTTATTGACCGCAACTTCTGTATTTATTATCGCCTTCATTGCTGCTCCTCAGCCTCACGGATAATTTCATTACCCTTAGTAGCAAGATCGCGTCCCTCATTACGAGCTTCCATCTTACTGGAATAGTCTACCAACGAAAGAAACTATTCTTATTTGATTGAGGGAAGAAGAGAACAATAGCCTGACAAGGGTTCGGTCCGATTTAGGAGAGCACTTGGAGGCGAGTTAGGGCTGTGAAATGATGAAATTTTGGCAAAGTGTTGTATTTATACTCTGATTTGGTGCACCCCTATGTAAGGTCGAATCAAATTTTAAGAGGTCGAATCAAGTTCCTTGAGTCTGGTTCGACCTGTAACACCCCAACCGATGGCGGGAACATCGAGGTGTCACGTAGTGACGATTGTTCAATAGCTCATGGACTAAAGTGTTAATTTGAATACATTGATTAAATAATTTATTACATTGAAATGAAATACAACGATTCTAACTGTCAACTAAATTGAAATACAATGAATCAAAAATCTAAATATAAATCCGAAAGCTTAAAGGATGCATCTCAAAACAACCTGAAACATGTACAAAATAATTTGGTCAATACAAAAATTGTATTGGTGAGCATACCCTGTTTGAATAAATATAGTAGGAAAAGTGTTTAGCAATTCATGTGCGGTACCATTTGCAATTATGTAATAAGTAATATCCGTTCAAAATCAACCCTATGTAAAGAAAAGCAGATATATATAGTATGCGCTAGTAGTAATGTAATACATAGCAATGACGAGGACTCTCAACAGAGTCACAAGGGTATATACCATAGTACTATTCATTGAAATGCCAGGCCCTCAAAGGTTAATGATTTTGACAAGTCATAGACACACAAATTAACATAACGCAAACACACATGAGAATTGCATTTAGTGAAAGAGTAACATTTAGTAAAAGAAATAGAAATTTGCTAGTAAGTACATGAGTCACCCCAGAATAGTAAAACAGTAAAAAGTGGAAAGATATACTCACAGTTTGCGAAAGCGATCAAAATCCACTTAAGCGGTCGTGAGCTAAGTAGTGGGAATTCCGAGGAATTCAACCTATAACGTGTAAGAATACTAATAAGGAAGTGTCTAAAAAGTCTAAGGTAACTAGGGACTAAGGCATTAGGGTTCGCTAAGTCGATTTGAGGAATTAGAGTTTTATGATAAATTGGATTAATATAAAGTTGTATAATAATATACCAAAGTTTAAAACTACGGTTTAGGTAATATAATTATTACCAATTAAATATTTAGATAAAAATTATGTTTGACTAATTAAGATAAAATGACGTTATTAATTACTGTAACTAATTATTGTAAATAAATACAATAATTATAAATGTATAAATAAATATATGATTAATTATGTCTAGTTAAACATAAATAAATAAGACTAATAATACAAGACATGATCCAAAAATGCTATTTTTATAAAAAATAAATAATTCCTGCGGTAAATAAATGAACATAATTTTCCCATAATTTTTGTAAACTTATTTATATTTAAAACTGATTTAATGCGATTAAATCATGTTTAAATGATTAAAAATAGGAAAATCAATAAAAATAAAGGTTTTCTGAACCAATAATTTTTAATTAAGTTCATGATGATTAGAAATAATTTATCAAAAATTTTGAGATAAAAATCATTAAAAATGAATTTTTAATCAATTAATTATGATTAAAAAAATTTAAATTAATAAAATCATGATAATAGATATTTTTCAGAAAACTAAAAATATGACAATTTTCTATGAGGTATCAAGAAGCTACACCTAAATTTTCATGATTTTTGGACAAAAGGTGAATTTATTATGAATATTATAAGTTTTTATGGTTATAATATTATTCATAAAAAGAAATAACAATAAAAAAATAAATAGAAAGAAAAACACGAAAATGAAGGGGGGTTGCCTGGGTTCGAACCCGGGTACCCTTTGTCCCAACATATACCACCAACCACTACACCATTTGATCCATATGTTACTAGTTTTTGATTTATAATCCATTTAAACATTATCTTCAAAGTCATCTTCTTCCCCAACTTCTATAACTTAGAACCCTAACCCTAAGTTTCCAAAATTAATTCCGATTGCTACTGATTCAACATCAAAACCATAGGGCTTTCACACTAGTCAAAAAAACGAGTCAGAAGATGTAAATAATCAAACTTACAATAAACGTATAGGGATGAAACGAGGAGCAATGGCCGTGGACTTTGGGCGTTCAATCAGAAGTATAGAGATCATTATGTGGTGTTTTTGAGAGATGGGTTTTGATCGGAATTGTTTTCTGAGTTCGGATACGTGGTCAATTTATAGTATTGTCAAGGAAAACCACCCGTTCGGACTATTTTAAAAGCTTCGATGGTTTCGTCTTTAAAGCACGATTATTGCACAATTAAAACACATTAACGACATGTTTAAGGGCTTGAATTAGTTGTACAAAGGTGATGAAACGATTTTGAAGGATTAATGGAGCATTAAAGGGCCGATTTATGGCTCCCGGAGTCCGGCGCCGGTGACCGGATCCGGTCATCGGATAAACGAGAGAGAGAGAGAGAGCAGAGCATGGAGTTTCACATTTGGATCTTTCAGATTTTGACAAAAGAGACCCTTGTGGTTTTAAATTTTGATATAATAAGTATAAAACTTTATAGTCTCCTTATGAACTTTATCAGTTTATAAACGTTTAACCTTTGTTATCTTTATAACTCTTGTTTACATTACCCATTTGATATTTGAAAACTTGTTGTAAATTATTATTATACTTACTTTTGATATTGAAACGTACTCATTTTTCCATAACTTTACTGTATAAGAAGTCACAAAGTTTGTATGTAACTCGAGATTTTACTATAAAAAAAATATAGGGACCGCATAAATAAAAGAAAGGCTAATGTTGTAAATCTAAAAAGCGGCGGATGTCACACGACCCCCCTTAAGGTCGATCCAAAACTCAGATGTTTGGATATTCATGATTTTGCCATTTTAACACATTCTAACACATTTTAACACATGGTTATGCATTTCTAACATATATTAATCATATCTTAATCATATAAACACGTATTCACAAGTTATAAATCATTCATAGAACATTTGATACTTGCTACTTAACGCAACTATGTAATTTCACCAACAACAGGACTCGGGACTCTTGTGTGCGTATATTTTCCCCAATGATCCTCCGAATCATTGAACCCTGGACAATACGTAAGTGTAAACCGACTCCCGATGATTCCCCAAATCATCGAACCGACTCAACTGACCCAATCAAGTACATTAAATAAATGTTTTTGCTAAGGTAGACTTATATGTTTGTAAAAGTATTAACCTGAGTTTGTCGGGTGTCACATTGGGTTACCTGTGGGTTTAAACACTCTTGTATAAAAATGACAAACTTGTTTGCTAATTGAATTCTATGGTTTGTTGTGAAACTAGAAAAAGGAGAAGGAAACGCTATTTACAAAGCTCGTGATTCCAAGCTTGCTCAAAACTTGCTTGAATATAGCTCACTCTAAATTAACTCGTAAGTAAACAAGCTAAGCTTGCTCACTTAAATTTTGAACCGAGCACAAGTTGAGGTGAGCTCACTTATTTGCCAGCTTAAGTCGGTCACTTAAGAAGACATTTATCACGTGCTTTCTTTAGCGTTATACATGCCCATTCATGAAAAAGTTATAAATTTTTGTTGTTATATCTGTACGAGCTAGCTTGTCGAGTTGAGTGGTCAAACATTAAACAACCCTAAAAGAAGGTAAGATATATGTGGAAGAAATTCATGTCATAAATTAGATTACTAAGGTTTTAAAACACAATTGTGTGAAGCAAATGAAAAAAAAAATGTGTTTTATGAGACGAAAGTACCCTAAATCAGAAAATAGGTTTCATAGGGTTTTAAACTGTTTTAGGGGCTGTTTGGTTTATTAAGTGTTGAATCATTAAGAGATCTGAATGGTTAAGAGGCTCTGAATAATTAAGTGCTGATCATGGTTTAGCTATGCACCAAGTCTGAATGGTTTAGCTCTTAATCATTCTATTCAGAGCATTTTTTAAGTTGAAACAAACAGTCTGAATGCTGAACTACGAATCCTACCCTGTTAAAAATAAAACCTTGGTTCATATTTTAAAGGAAAAATTACAGAATTCGTCCTTTAGGTTTAACTCGTTTTTCAGTGGTTGTCCTTTCGCGTTTCAGTTGCTGAGATTCATCCTTAACGATCTAAAATATTACACCCACTGTCCTAAGGCACTAACCCAGTTAAAAATTTCAGTTAACTTTGGTCATGTGCCTTGCACATGAGGGTAAGTTGGTAATTTTACTTTTCTCTATCCCTCTCTCTAACTTCCACCACCACCACCACCACCACCATCCCCCATCAACCTCAACAAACAGACAGATAGACTTCTCTCCATCTACACACACCACTTGTCACTTCGGCTTCAATACCTGTACCATGTTAGCACATATAACCCCAATATCCGACAACTTCCCTTCACTCCAATCCCAAACCCCTAGGGTTCCAAATCACGTTGAACGTTGAAAGGGTTTCTGCTATTAGAGGATCGAGTCTAGGGTTCCAAATCACGTCCGTCTCTTACGTCGGCGGTCGACCCCTATTACAGCTTGTAAGAGCAATTCATCTCTTTCAATTAATTATCACTAACATAATAAAAAATTATGATCAGTTGTGAAAAATTATTAACAGAAGCAAATGGAGAAGAATAAGAATATGTTTGAAACCTATTGAGAAGAGAAGCAGATTTGGCCCAAAAAGAAGAGAATGAGAAGCAAAAGGAGAATATTATTAGCAACAAACGCCATAACGTTATAACCTCCTCTTTCAAACAATAACCACAGGACGGTCGAACTGATTAGAACGATTCCTGATGGCGAACTCTGCATCATCTCTGAATTGGGTGTTGATGTTTGGAGAGAGAGAGAGAGAGAGAGAGAGAGAGAGAGAGAGAGAGAGAGAGAGAGAGAATGGAGCTGAAAAGGAGTTTAGTTTATTTTTATATATAAGTGAAATTACCAGACTACCCTCATGTGCAAGGCACATGACCAAAGTTAACTGACATTTTTAATTGGGTTAGTGCCTTAGAACAGTGGGTGTAACATTTTATATCGTTAAGGATGAATCTCAGCAAATGAAACGCGAAAGAACAACCACTGAAAAACGAGGTAAACTTAAAGGACGAATTCTGTAATTTTTCCTATTTTAAATATTAATTTTGACCAGAAAATAGTGTGTTTTTAAAAAGTATAAGGCCCTTGTCACATCAATATATATTAGACGCATGAAACATGCTAGTTTTTAAGCATATCTTACTATAATCTAAAAATTTTAATGTTGTCTTTCTTTCATATTTGAATACGAAGAAATAAAGATGATTATTATAAACATAACATATACCATTCTTAACATTTCGGCTAGGACCAAATATATTCGATATATTAGTCTTGTTCTTGATTAGTATTAGTCGATCAAGACTTATATGAACACTTAACAATATTTCTAACACTTAGCTATAATATGTGTCAATTTCAATTTAAGGAATTATGACTAAGAACCTACGAAATATCATCTCCACAAAAAAAAATGATTTTACAACACAAACTGTGTGTGCCTCAAGCAGTCTTGATATGTGCCTTATGTGCACCTCATGCATGTCTGTTGTGACAAAAAGTCAAAAATCAAAAGCGATGAGTGCTCCTAGCACCTAGGCGTGCCTTTAAAACAAAGTTTTGAATATTAGGAAATAAAAAGAGTTAATACAAACGTAACAACATGGATATCTAACTCTTAAGATTTAGAGTCAAAACAACCATGTTAAACTCACTTGACTTACCCAACCATCTCGCTTACACAAGGAAACTCACTTGTCTTTCATTATATTTGAGGACAAACAAATAGATATGATTAGACAGACGTACATATATCATTCTTTTCATTTGAGCTCAGACCAAACATGTTTTGTCACATTGACCAAACCATCTTGCTTGTGTAAGGGGAAGGCATTTAGGCACCCGCCTCATGCGGGGGAACCCTCCAAATGCTCAAATGGTACCAAGCACTAAAACCGAACCAGTACCAAATGATTTCCGGTATCAATTTGCTACCCATTTTCGGATGTTTTTGGGATCGGTAGTTTCAGTTCAGTAATCAAGGTATTTTGCCGATTTTAACCTTCAAATGCCGATATCATACCGTACCGAGCATTTTTGTACCAATACCGGTAGTCAATTTTGATGATTTTCAGGATTGGTATGTTCGGTAGCGGTGCCGAATTCATCCCTAGGACAAACCCAAATAATCATCACACTAGTAAACTATATTTTTATGTCATATTGTTCCTTATACTTGTCTTTTATGTGTTATTTAAATATTTGATAGTCGTGTCACAACGTACTAACACACATTTTCACAAAGTGACACCACACCATCAAATTGAAATGTTACGAAAGAAACAACGAGTATAACTCGGTGTACAATCAGGGGTCATTACTCGTGTTCGCTACATGATATAATCCTTTGCTCACACCGAGACTAGATCCTTGTACCGTAAGATAAAGAGAGAGTGAAGAAGTAATACACAAATACATAAATACACAAGATACAAGTGGTTCGGTCTCGTTCGCCTACATCCACTGAAAAGGGTATAATCTTTATTACTTTAGACGATACAAGTGTAAAGATGAAGTACAAGTGTATTACAAGTGTGTGTGTGTGTGTGTGTGTTTGAATAGTGAATTGATCGACCTTTACAAATGAGGCGTAGGTCTCGTTTTAAAGGGAATGCATGGGCTAGGCCCATGTTAGGAGTAATGGGCCCAGGCCCTGGTTTTGGGCCTAGGATTAGTCGGCCCACCAAGTTGGAGTTGAACTGGGAGTTTGATTAAAGCAAACTAGATGGGGAACAACGCCTGCCTATGGTCCACGTGGCGTGTTCTAGTGGGTCGTCAGGGGCGGTGCTCTGCCATTCGTCCATGTGGCGCGTTGTGGTTGACTGCAGGGACTTGTTCTTCTTCCTTCGTCATAGTGTGTCAGGCGTCTTGGCTTCCTCTAGAAGATTAGCTGAAGTGACACCTGACACCTAGGAGGTTGTGCAGCAAGTGGGGCTCAAGGGGAGTTGCACCTTGGCGCAGCCTGCTGTTATCTTCCGCCGGTGACCATCGCCAATCATGGAGCATGGTGTGACGCGGGTGGATTGCATTCCACGTGTGATGTGTAAGGATTGTCCTCTGCCGGGGGCTGATGCGCAGGGGACTGATGCCCCGCGGAGGTGTACCATCCTCACATACTTGGCCATTTCAAATGGGTTCTTCATCGCGGGTGGTTTATGATGATATTGTTGTGGGTAGGGTGCGCCTAGGCGCCGGATTTGGTACCCTACCCCTTCAGTTACACAAGTAAATTAAATGAGTATTGGATTTAAATAATCTCAGCTGTTAGTTATTGGTTGCCACTGGTCCCAACTAACGAAATGTGTGTTGTCGGTCCCACCTTTAAACATATTGTCCATTAATGGACCATAAAGAACAAAATACTTAGATGGAATTTGACATGCGAAAGGGAATTTGACACGCAAGCATGCCACATCAGTTGCGATTTGTGGCGGCAATAGCTGATGCTTAATAGGTGAACAATATTTTAGTCATGGTCCGTTGGTGGACAATATGTTAAAAGGTTGGACCGCTAGCACACATTTCAATAGATGAGACCGATATCGGACTAGCGATCAACATCTAATAGTTGGGTTTATTTAAATCCGACGGTTAGGCCACGATGCCCATAAAGTCTATATGGGATACATAGACTCTTGTAACCAATGCTCCAAAATTAAATCAGATTAAAAAAAATAATAATAAAATAAACTATTGAAGCTAGGAATCAATGAAAATAACCAAGAGTGTCTTGTAAACACATGTTGGCTTGGGGTATAAAATTGGAATAACAGTAGTTGTGACACAAGGCAACCGGATTACCTACTGTCAGCAGTTTCGCACAATAGTATTATTATCCATCATCATCATCATTACAAACCCTATTAAAACCTCATTCAATTCAACACCCTTTCATACACACACTGTTTCTCTATTATATCGAATCTTTATTCATAGAAATTAAAGATGAACTCAGAGGTGTTGGTTGCTCTTTCCCTCTCATTGGTTGGTGGCTTAAGCACATCTTTAGGTCACTCACTCACTCACCCTTTTAATTTCTTCCACTTCTTTTAATTATAGGTTTTGATGATTGTGTATATGTGTTTCTTGTTCTGTTTTAGGAATTGGGTTTTGGGATTTATTTATTCGCAGATTGTGTTGTTTTTGGATGAATTGTTTTGAGGGTTTTGATTGTAATGGGTTTAGTTGGTAAGCTACTTGTGTTTGTGGTACAATTGGTGTGGTTACATTGGCGGACCTAGGTAAAAAATAATAATTTAGTGTAATTTGTAGGCAAAAATCCCGACCGCACCTCTTAAAAGTTCTGTTAAACTCCCCGATCACACCCCTTGAAAATGATTCCTAGGTCCGCTACTGTGTGGTTATTAGCTTCTTGTTCATGGAAGTTAGAGAGACTTTTAACACGGTATCCGTCAGTAGGGAGAGAAATCCTTGTTACCTATGTGATCTTTGTTGTTTGGTTTTTGCTCAAATTAGCGAAGAGTCATAGGTGATATGGAGATTAGTTTTTTTTTTTTTTTTTTTTTTTTTTCATAACTAATATTGGATCTTTAAGGGGCCAACCTTGGAGCAACGGTAAGGTTGTTGCTATGTGACATGGAGGTCACGGGGTTCGAGTCATGGAAACGGCCTCTTGTGGAAATGCAGGGTATGGATGCGTACATAGACCCAAGTCGATTTGACACCCTATGTATCTCATGTTGTTGTGCATGCGTGAGATTTGGGAACTGGCTTTGCCCTTTACCATTGGATCATCACCGATTTTCATAGGAACGTTTGTCATTCTTTATGTCAACATTTAGGATTGAAACCATTGCAAGGTATGGGACTTGTCCCACATCGGTTGTTATACCCCAAATGGGCTCTCTCCCATCAGACTAGTCTTTTGGGATGAGTTCTCCTGTTTGGGTTGTAACATTGTTATCAGAGCCAAACTCGGAGTGGTGGCTTGAAAAGAGCCAGTCGTGACCAACGAGGACATTGGCCCTTAAGGAGGGTCGATTGTTATGGACTGAAACCATTGCAAGGTATGGGACTTGTCCCACATCGGTTGTATGGGCAACAAATGTGGGGTTTATAACCCAAATGGGATGTTCACTTGTAATTATGAGCAAACACTCTTATTTTTCTACTTTATTGTTTGATGCTTATGTTTTACAAAAATTGGTAACTTATTTAAACCATATAACCAGGGGGCGGATATATAGTACAAGTAGGGGGGGGGGGGGGGGGGGCATCTGTTACCCCTCGATTTCATGGCGAAGGGAAAAAAAATTGTTTTTTAAGGTATTTTTAGAAAATGTTACCCCTAAAACAGATTTTTTGTTACCCCTTAAAATAATTTTTATAGAATGTTGCCCCTTATTTTATTTTCTAGATCCGCCACTGCATATACCAAATATTATTATTGTGTTGAATTTGTTATAAATTGCATCAACTATGAAGTTTCAATGTCATGGGCTTCACCTGTGATGTATTGACTGTAACTTTGATTATCTAGACATCAAAACTATCAATGATGTTTGCTTCGTTAATTCTGATGCACGGTCTCATATGGTGAATAGGGGCGCTTTTTGTAATCTTGACTAAAGCTCCAAACTTGAAGATGCTTGGACTTTTACAGGTATGTACAAGTTTTTATTTCTGAAAGTCCCATTTTCTTTATTTGCATTTTAATAATATTTCAATGCTTTTGTTGCAGGGTTTTGCTGCAGGCCTTATGCTAAGCATATCTTTCTTTGACTTGGCCCATAACGCTATAAATTCCATCGGCTTTCTGAAAGGCAATATTTGGGTGAGTCGGTACTTTCGAAATTACAAATATACCCTTCTGAACTATATTTGTATTCTCTTTAAGAATCCAACATTTTTCACAGTTCTTTGGAGGTGTCGTTTTCTTTGCCATTGTTGCGAACTTTATTCCTGAACCATCGCTTGCTCCTACAATAGAAGCGAAAAATAAGAAGGTTAAACTTTTCTTTTCCTAATGAAAATATATACTCTTGAACCATAATGGTTTGTGTGTTGATTACGTATTGGTAACTTTTATGCAAAATAACAGAAACAAGTGGATGAAGGGGGAAAAGATATCATGAAGAAACATCGTCGTCAAGTTTTATTTAGTGGCATTATAACAGCAGTTGGTAAGATTGTTTCTTCCATAAAAAAGATTTCGTTCAAATACATTTTCGCATGTAACTTGAACTCAAAGAAAGTTAGTATTTTTTACTTTATATATTTGGTTCATGCATTATGGCTGGTTTTGAGGATTTTGGGTTGGCGGGTTGAATAGGTGAACCTTAACCTGACTGATATATTTATTAGTGTGAAAGATCTCAACCCTAACCCGAACACAGTTAAAATTGTGTCGTGTTTGTGTTGTGTTTCAACCTTTTAACTCAAATATAAGTAATACCTTACTTAGTTACAAGTTAGATAACCACAAACTCAAAAGAACATTTTCTGTAATTATTGTCTTTTTAAATCTTTTTCTTTTTAATAAGGGGGCAAATTTTGCATTAGGATGGCAGGTAGACGTGCAACAAGCTGCGCCGTCACCCCCTTCTGAATTGTTTTTCTTATCTCTCACCTCCATTTAACACTTTTTAGATAACCACCTCCAAAATCTAAATATATTTTTTTTAAAAAAAAACCCTTAAATGTAACGACGTAACAGGTTCACCACTTTAATAAATGGACCGCGTTTAGGTTGAGCTGTTTAATAAGTTGGGTAATTTTAGCCAACCCAAAACCTGATTAATTTCGTGTCATGGTAGTGTCCTGTTTAGAGTCAAGTCATGAATTGCAGCTCCTAGCTTTGGCATCCAAGTTCCAATTTCATATCGACCTTCATGATTAATCTTGAAAGCTTATAAAATACTGTTTATATGTTACTGTCTCAGTAGATAATTATATTGTCTTATTCATTGCAGGCATAAGCTTACACAATTTTCCAGAAGGAATGGCTGTTTTCCTCGGATCACTCAAGGTAAATATGTAACTTATTTTGGTGGCAAATAGAAACAGTCTCCTTGTACAAATTAATAGCAATTGAATCGCCCCCCACCCTTGTGGTGGAGTGGCATGGGAAATGATGGGTAGAGTCTAGCCTCCTTGAGGTGCCAGGTTCAATCCTTGATCCCACCAGGTTTTACTTTACTGATTTTCCACTGTCGTGCCTTTGGGGGGTCAAGTTTTCCCCGGAACTGGTGGCTTGGTGGGTTCTGGCTACCCAACGCTACGTGTGGACGGGCACCTAAGGTGTGTCTTCACCCAGGGGCGTATGGAGTGCTTTTGTAACCAATTAGTGGGTACCCCGGGTAGTTGGGACATCGTTTGTGGGTCGTTAAAAAAAATAGCAATTGAATCACCATTTTGCACGATTGCATTAAACTAAATATTTAGCAATTCTGACTTATTCACCTTCCTACTCGTCCTACTCATTGACCTGTTCATTCTCATTAAAATAGATATTTGTCATTAATGCTTCATGCTTTCGTTGTAGGGTCTTCGTGTTGGCCTTAACTTGGCTTTAGCCATAGCGTTGCACAATATCCCTGAGGTAAATATGAAATCCATAATTTACCCTTTTTTGTAATTTCCATCACAAATCGGAAAAAAATGTAACTGTCTTACTTTGACAGGGTGTTGCGGTTGCACTTCCGGTATATTTTGCAACTCAGAGGTGAGACTACTACAGATTTAAATAAAAAAACTATGCCCTCCATCGTATGAAACTTACGACCTAAAAATTGTCGTTGAATGAATTTTCTTGACTCATACCGGTAACAAAATTGTGTTTACTTCAGCAAATGGCAGGCGTTTAAATTGGCAACGGTTTCTGGCCTTGCTGAGCCTTTGGGTGTCATTATTGTAGGTATGAATTATTTTAATAAAAGTATCATCATTTTCGACAGCAGAAGATTCATTTTAATAAAAGTATCCTTTATTCGTAACAAAATAAAGAAGTTAAAGAGATAAATTGGAATTATTTGCAATTTTGGTTGAACTTAGTGAATAAGTTATTAATTCGTAATTGTAACTCTAATTATTATCATATATATAACATTTTGCAGCATATCTCTTCCCAAGTAGCCTAGATCCTGAAATTCTTGAGGGCTTGCTGGGAGCAGGTTTTAGTTTTTCCATTTTTTTTCTTTCCATTAATTCGTCAAAAAACCAATCATGTTCTAAAATTGGTTTTTAACTTTAAATTTTTCTGTTAAACAGTCGGTGGAGTTATGGCCTTTCTAACACTACATGAAATGCTGCCGTTAGCGTTTGATTATGCTGGACAGAAACAAGCTGTTAAAGCCGTCTTCTTTGGAATGGCCTTCATGTCTGCAAGGTAATACATTTTGACTTGGATGGTCAAACATTTGATTCGTTTAACCGGAATCTGTCATGATTTTCTCATAAGTTAAGAGATCAAGATTGAAGTATCGAAATATTCTTTTTATGTAGTTCAACATTAAATCTGTTTCTTGCCGAAAATCCAAAAACGATATTTAGATTTTAAATTCTTAAATTTTCTTCTTTGACCACAAAAGTCAAAAATTATATGCAAAAATGTGTGTTCTTTTTTCCAACCTATTTATTCATGTTTTGCAGCTTGTATTTTCTGGAGATTAGCTTACCGTCGGATGTAGGCTTGTAGATGTGATCATGCGAATTCCTTTATTCGACAAGTGTTGATTTAAAACCGAGATTTGCTTTTATTCAGCTCCCTTGGAAAGATTAAAGGGTTAACAAGTAGAGCAAGGATAAACAAAATGTACATACACTGATACACATATTCTGCTATTCTTATTTGTACTTTACATATAATTTCAGGCTTATTTCCAAAGTGTATGATATGAATAGTACAAGTAGAAGTAGAGGTGTACAAAAACCATTTTGGGCCTAAATAGGTTTGGGTTGTAAACCGGTCTGGTCTTTTACCCTTGGCTCAAACCGGTTCGGCCCAAACCAGTTTTAGGTTTCAGACTTTCAGGTTGTAAACCAATTTTAGGGATGAAAACCCCAACTAACTCAAACTGATTTGGATCGGTTGCAAAACATGTTTGGCCAAAAAAAAGAGGCCAGTGTGATTGTGTTCAAAACCCTTTGGGCCCAAACCATTTGACACAAAAAAACACAAACCTCTACCAAAATTCTGGGTCAGGGCCGGGCCCAATTTGGTTTAGCCCATAATGATTAATCTTGTAAAGGGTTTAAGGCTGTTGAGTGGTAAGTAGGGCTGCAATCGAACTGAACTTTCAGCTAGCAGTTCATGAATCGTTTGGCGGGAAGTTCGTTCATATTCGTTCGTTTAATAAATGAACGAGCACGAACAAAATAATTTGTTCGTTTAGTTAAACGAACAATGAACAGAGGTCGCGTTTGTTCGTTTATGTTCGTGAATATGTTCGTTTATGTTCGATAGTTTATTAGAGTTTTTAATTTTTATAGTTGTCTTGATATTATTTTATTTTTATTTGTTTTACCCAAATAAATAAATAAATAATTTATCTGAGGTAAATATATGTATGTGAATTCAATTTTATTCGAATGTTAATATATGTCGGTTTGTGTTTGTTTCCGTTCATGGACACTTCCTTTTGTTTGTTTCTGTTCATATGTGTTCATGAACACTTGTTTGTGTTTATAAATGTCCGTTTATTTCGTATGCGTTCATGAACAAAATTAACAAACGAACACGAACATGAGTGTTTTCTTAACAAACGAACATGAACAGAAAATCTGATTCGATAAGTATTCATAAACTGTTCGTAAACACATATATTACTTAACAAACGAACACGAACAAGGCCTTGTTCGTGTTCGTTTGCAGCCCTAGTGGTAAGTGGATGGTTTCTGTCTTTTAACACTCTTGAAGGCTACTTGCTAGACCCAACTGCATGAGTTTATCTGTAACTGTAACGCATTCTCATGGCAAAAAAACAAAAATAAAATAAAATAAAATAAAATAAAATAGCAGCCTGGGTGCTTGAATCATCATATTTGTATTTTGGTTACAAATAATAAGTTAAAGTGATCTATAACATATTTGTCCTGCCATGCTATCATGTTATTCTTTATGTTACAAAAATAAAGGTGAATTACTTTTAAAAGTTGATTTTATTTTCTATTATGCTGATTTGATTAGCTTAGGGCATGATGATAAAAATGTATGGAAGCTGCATTCTCACATGAAGATCGATTTCTTGAGTATAATTATATGTGTAACATAGTACATATTAAATAAACTAGCTGATTACCTCGGGAGGTTCCCGGGGTTGAAAAATCTAATTTTACGTGATAACCTATTGCAAATGGCTCAAGTTAACCACAAAATCTCTCAATAATTGCATGTTCATAGTATTCTAATCAGTAATAACTCATATTTCCTAATCTAAAACCTAATCAATAATCATCTAAATAATCACTTATGTAAGCTGCAACTATTAAAAAACTCATCACATCTCTCTAATTTCTCATATTTTAATGGCTCTTATAATTCCTAACCTAATCAACTAAACAAACACTTAAGTTGGAAGTTGTAATCATTGCATCTCATTATGCCACGTGGCATAATCAAGAGATGGTTGAGGCCACCATTGAACGCCACGTCAGCAACTATCAATTCTTTCCGGGAGCGTCCCGGGGTTGAAAAATATAACCATTCTAATAATACTAATACTAATAATAATAATTATTACTCTTGTAATTAAATAAATAAAAAAATAACCTTGCTATAAGGTGACACCATGTGTTGCAGTGTTGCGCGATTCTTTCTCCTAACTTCTCTTGATGAAGTATACCTAGTAAAATTCTAATGATAACATGGCGATTGGGCTGATTTTCAACATCGTAGATAAGAACCTGGTTTAAAAGAAAAAACATGATTAATGAATAACATGAACACTTTGTGTGTTTTTTCCCTGTATAAACGAAACCCCACAAAAAATAGTCGATTTTTCTCTGTTTTTTATATAGGACTATGGTACTCGTTGGAAAAATAATAAAACGCTCGTTAATTTGGTGTAATTTTTTTCTTTAAAAAATCCCGTATATAAAAGATATAAACGTTTAAAAGTTATGGGAGGAAACATGAGAGAGAAAATTTTAAATTTATTTTTAATTTTTTTTTTCCTAAAATAACTAAATTTAATTTAGGGTTTTATGTTTATCTTTTTTTTAATTAAAAAAGGAAATAGTTCAAAAACACTAAAATATTTCAATTATGATGCCACGTGGCACTCTCAAGGGGAGGTTGAGGCCTCCATTGCACGCCACGTCAGCATATACGTTTTCTTTTATATATATAGATAGATTATTTTATCGCAACTTTTTTTTTTATAAATCATATATGAATAATAGACTTGTTTAGGCTTATGTGACTAACAAAGCCCACGTCTAAGCTTGTTTATTACATGAACTTCAATTAAGTCGTTAACTAGGCCTAGTTTAGTCTTCTAAAATATGATCTTAAGTAGCTTATAGTTAATTAAACTTGTTATCGATTAAAAATAATCATTTAGTGTCTATTTGTTGTATGTTGGTTGATCCAACTAGAACATCTAACTAAACATCAATCATAGGCAACAAAAATGTACGATAGTACTTGGTAAATAAAAAGATGGAGATAATTGTCATATTCATCCTAAAGTTTTTTGTACATCCGATAGTACAAACTAAAATTATAAGCATTACTGTCGTCATTGTCGTCTCGGTGTCACAATAAATGTAGCAACATTATTCACACATACTCTTCTTTAGACTATGATAAGGAGTGGAGGGGGAAAGAGAGGGATGAAGCGTCATGTGGCACTTGTGGGTTCACATGTGAAGGTGAAAATTGTGGGGAGCGGAAGAGGAGGGGGAGAGGGAGGGAAGTGTCACGTGGAATTTCTTTTTTTTTTTATTTTCTTTATAAAGTTTAATAAATTAATAAACATAATAAAAATAATAAATTTAAAATATTTAAAAAATGTATTTAAATAATCTAAAAAAATTTATTTAAAAATTTATATTTAAATAGTTAAAAAATAATTTAAATATCTAATAAAAAATATTATTCAAACGTTTGAATTTCAACCGCCAAATACAACACCAAAACCTCCTTCTCAATCACAAGTATCACTCAAACATTCAAAGATATGGGTGGTGGTTATCCTAACGAAGCTGTCGGACCTTTCAATCTCCGGCGATACTCTCGCCGGAGACGTCGTCTACCAGTGTTCTCTTCTCCTCCTCCTCCTCCTCAACCAATGTTCTCTTCTTCTCCACCTACTCAACCAGTGTCCACTCCTCATCCTTTGCACTTCCCCATTCCTCCGCTACTAGGGTACACTCCCCCATACCCAAATGCTCCTTTCACTAATGAGAAACTTGTTTGGTGTTTAAAATATGTTGACTGTAAGGGGAATGTGACAGCTACGGTTGGTGGAGACCCAACCGAACCCCAACCCTATCCCCACCCCAAACCCTCCTGCTCGAGAGCCAACCGAGGAGGAATACGAAACAGCTAGGGCTGCTATGGATGAAGAACGATACTATTTATCAACTCCTGAGTATTTCCGCATCCGCTGGGATGGCAGATCCGACGGCCGTGGTAGCGATCGTTCCGTGTCCTCACAGGAGTACACACTAGAGGACTGGGATAATTATTCTCCGTAGGGGAGAAATTTAGGATTAATTATGTAATGTTTTAATAAGTAGTTTAGGATTATGTAATGTTTTTTTAGGATTATGTAATGTTTTTATTTAATTTTATTTTTTTAAACCAACCGGTTACTTTATTTTGATTTTTTTGATTTATTTTTAAACCCAAGGGTTCATTTTTTTAAAATTTTAATTTTTTTATAGCCCCAACGGTCTTCTCCAACCCTCCAATAACATGCCGCCACGAGTACACCACCCCCCCCCCCCCCCCCCGATGTGGAGGGCTTGAAGAGGTCCTTTCCGCCCCTCTTCCCCCACTCTGGTTAGTCTTAAAAGAAGCATTATTTCGGGTACATAGAAGTGTAACTTAAATAAATACCCAATTAACTTATTTTTAACCATGGAGTTTCCTTATAAAGCCAATATTAAGCACATAATCTATTAGGGATGAGCATACGGTCCCGAAAACCGATCCCGAACCGAAAAAATACCAATCCCGTACCGAATCGATACCGAACCGAGGGTGTTCGGTATCGGTATCGGTACCCACATTTAGAGGTTTTCGGTTTCGGTATTATCGGTATCGGTACGGGATCGGTATGGTATCGGTATTTTAAGGTAAAATACCGATACCACACCGGTACCGTACCGACACCGAACCGATACCGATACCGTACCGGTATAATCGGTATCGGTATTGGTTTTTTGGATTTTTCGGTATCGGTATTATCGGGATCGGTATCGGTATTATCGGGATCGATACCGTCCCGAGCTCATCCCTATAATCTATACTATATTATAAAATATCTAGCAAGGATTCCAACCAAATTTAAGTAATTACATCATTATATTCTTATGGTATAACAACATAATGAAGTAAGAGTGCAAAATAGTCTTTTTACATGAGCATTAAAATGATAAATGAATTATTAGATAAATTGATAAATACAATTAAATTGCTTTAAATTATATAATAGTAATATCTTATCACATTCTTGTAACATGATAATTATTAAAAAGAAGAAAGTAAAGAAATGCAACTCCTCTATACTATATTATAAAGCATGTAGCAAAGATTCCAACCAAATTTAAGTAATTACAACATTTTATTCTTATGGTACAACAACATAATGAAATGAGTAAGGGTGCAAAATAGTCTTTTTACATGAGCATTAAAATGATAAATGAATTATTAAATAAATTGATAAATACAAGGCAAAATGGAATTTATTAATCCCACCTTTTTGCAGTTGGTCAATAATAATCCCATCTGAGTTTATTCTTCCCACCAGTCCAACCTTTCAGACATTTTACTCTCAATGCACCCTCCGTTAACTCACACTAACGCCGTTAGCTGAAACTCACAATTCTATGCGATTATTCACCGGATTTGAAAAAGGGAATCAAGACGAAGATATTGGTGTGTTCAGTTACAGAAATAAGCATGGTTCCTCGGTTGTAGGTTAATGTTTTCCTCGGATGGGATGACCGGAACCGACGATTAAACCATCGAACGATGCTTATTTCTGTAATTGAACATACCAATATCTTTGTTTCGATTCCCTCTTTCAAATCCGGTGAATAATCGCCTAGAATTGTGGATTTCGGCTAGCAGCGTTAGTGTGAGTTAACGGAGGGTGCATTGAGAGTAAAATGTCTGAAAGGTGGGACTGGTGGTAAAAATAAATTCAGGTGAGATTCTTATCGGCCAACTGCAAAAAGGTGGGATTAATAAATTCCATTTTGCCTAAATACAATTAAATTGCTTTTAATTATATAATACTAATATATTATCATATTCTTGTAACAATGTAATAATTAACAAGAAAAAGTGAAGAGATGCAACTGCTTATAAAATTTAATGATGTAGAATTACTTGAGAAAACTAAAGAGAAAACAAACTCTTATAAGTTAATATTCTTTGTTCATAAAAAGAATGGTTAGACAAAAGTTGAATGTAAAGGGAAAGCAGACAAACAAGATGCTTCCCGTTTGATTACATCGAAAGAAGTGAATGTGTTTTGCCAAGCAAGGTTACTCAAGTGTTGTATGTTTTGTCTCTGCTTCGGTTGTGTTTGTATGTAATTTTGGATTTAGTTTTAGAAAGGTGATTTATTTTTGTTCATACAAGACATCATTGTCTACTGTTGTTCTGATTTGATGATGTTATAGGAGCTTCAACTTTTATAAACATATATATGTATGTATTGTGGTATATATTCTAGACATCATTTTTCTTTCTCTTCAGTTTGATAAACACATATTTTGCCTTAGTCATTCTAACCTCGTCAAATATAATAAGAGATTTAAATTAACTATATTATCAAATCATGTATAGATAATTATATCATCGTGGGGAGTTAAAATGATGTACATAAGTTAACTTATTTACATATTTAAATAAGTTCTTTCTACTGCTTTTAGTAACCATACATTAGTTTCTTGTTTGATGCTTTTTGTCATCGTCTAAAGTCCTACAAGTTGATATTGTAGCGCACTGTATGAATGATAAATCAAGTCATTTGTTTGTCTCAAATTATTTCATTTTTGGTTATTAAGAAGTCTGTTGATTGCCTATGCAGACCAATTTAAATGCACGAGAAGGGCATGTTATGATTTATAACTTTGTAGAGGCCGCACAAGAATTCTTGTCTGAAGTTGTCACAAGAGGCCAACCACATGTAAGCGTAGTTACTGTTCATCTATACATATGTTTGTGTTTACGTGTTTTTACATGAGCATTACATTGATAAATGAATTATTGGATAAATTGATAAATACAATTAAATCGCTTTAAATTATATAAAAGTAATATCTTATCATATTCTTGTAACAAGATAATAATTAAAAAGAAGAAACTGAAGAGATGCAACTCCTTATCAAATTAAATGATTTAATAGTTATTTGAGAAACCTAAAGAGACAACAAACTCTTATAAATTAATTTTCTTTGTTCATAAAATTAATTTTCTTTGTTCATAAAAAAATTGTTAGACAGAAGGTGAATGTAAAGAGAAAGCAGTCGAGCAAGATGTTTTCCGTCTGAATACATCGAAAGAAGTGAATGTGTTTTGCCAAGAAAGGTTACTCAAGTGTCTTATGTTTTGACTCTACTTTGGTTATGTTTGTATGTATTTTTGGATTTAGTTTTAAAAAGATGATTTATTTTTGTTCATACAAGACATCATTGTCTACTCTTGTTCTGATTTGATGATGTTGTAGGAGCTTTAACTTTTATAAACATATATATGTATGTATTGTGGTATATATTTTTGACATCATTTTTCTTTCTCTTCAGTTTGACAAACATCTATTTTTTCCTTAGCCGTTATAACCTCGTCAAATATAATTAGAGATTTAGATTAACTATATTATCA
The DNA here is from genome assembly GCA_028751855.1 of Ambrosia trifida. Taxonomy (NCBI): domain Eukaryota; kingdom Viridiplantae; phylum Streptophyta; class Magnoliopsida; order Asterales; family Asteraceae; genus Ambrosia; species Ambrosia trifida. The sequence continues at coordinate 60,003,305 of CM054124.1, read as the reverse complement.
AATCATGTATAGATAATTATATCATCGTGGGGAGTTAAAATGAGATCAATGTTGATAATGTTTTTTATATAATATATGTGACAACCGTCACCCTCATACTTTGGAAAGTTGTCATTTATAGTCCTTAGTGTATTCAAATGTTTCTATTTTAGTCCCTGTAAGTTTTGTCGTTTTCAAATTTAATAAAAGAGCTCAAAATACATTATTTGCATTTATTATGGACCGTGTCTACGACTTAATCAAACGCGTATGTTGAAACGTCATTCGGAAAGGATATTATAAAAAAAATTTCAAGTTTTATAAAAGTTTTAAGTTAAACTTAGTTAGTCTTGTTAAGTTTTATAAAAGAAAAACTAACCAAGTTCCTTAAAAAAAACAAACTTAGTTAGCAAATGAGGGGCCAAAGGTATTAATATGCAAAAGATGTTTTTTTTTTAAATTCTCCCTGGTTCGGGTTTCCGGCGTTGCTCCGGCCGGCCACCGAGCAACTTCCGACCATCTATAAAAACTCCTTTTTTGTTTACATTTTTATCCGTTTCAACCATTGCAGATCATCGCTCCCTCGATATATAACTTATTCAAATCATTATGAGGTGAAATTATTGCGTTTTAATCATGGTTTAAACGATTCCTGTTCGTAACCGATCGGAATATTAAAACCGATCAAACGTACAAAATTCGTTAACCACTCTATAAATTGGTTATAGCATTGCAATACTTGAATTTTCCATAATCTAAACCCACACTTAAACGTCGCAATACGTGACCAGATCGCTCGGTTTTGGCATCAAAATCTCGGACCCATATCCTTCATTTTCGTTGATAATCGATGTTGTAAGTTTGTTTTTGTTGTTGTCGTTTTGTTCTATGTCCATGCCTGATCATAAGCCCTCTGATTTCTAAGCCTAAACAATATGAAATTGGGAGATTGAATTTAGGGCCTAGGGTTAGGGTTCTTTTCTATTTGGGGAAGAAGATGATGGATAGTTAGAAAAATTTAAGTATGTATTGTTTTGGGTTAAATTCAACAAAATGTGTTGTAGTGTACGTGGGTTATACATGTATGTGCACATGTCTGATCGCGTGTCGAAGTGCTAATCAAAAACTAAATAAAAACTACTCCTTAGCTACAACTGACTGCAGTATAGGAAGTAGGGTTGTCGAACCTCAGGGAGTTTGTGGAAAGTGCTAATTTACTAATTACTAATTAACTTAAGATTAACTAAACTAATTTTTATGAAGTTGAATGTAAAAGTGCTGCAGTGCTGCAAAACGAATTGATAATAGAGTTTATAAAAGACAATAATATGGAAAAACGGTCACTCCGGGTTTCTGATTCGGTAATTATCAACTGAATTATGTTAATACCCTACCTAGGAAATCACATAGACATGACTTTGTTTAAGTTGTTCAACCCAATTCAGCTATCATAACATTAATTGCAAAGTTAAATTAATCCTAGTGCAAGAAAACCAAGATACGATAACATAATGCAATAATACTAATCAACCAAACTGTCTAGATCAGTCAAACATACAATTAGACGCAAAAACCGTTAAGGTGTTCACAAAATCTAATCCAAGTAATGAGTATCAAACATAAAGCAATTGATAAAATAACCAAATCGTTCACCCGGAGAAACCGCAAGATGATTAGCCTTGCATCTTCATGATTTTCGCTTCAAGAATTGTTCTTAATCGTACAAGCATTAACCGGGATGATTGGATCTCTTCAAGATACTCAAAACCTTCCTTTGAAGCTCTAAAAATCGTCCCCCTTGTTGCCTCCACGAATTAGGGTTTGTGTTATGAGTTATCCCCTTGAAAAATACCAAAAATCTAATAAAAAAACAATATTTCCGTCAGACATGTCCCCCACGCACCCTGGGGAGATCAGCCCTTCTCCTCATGGTGCTCGAGGAGTGAATCAGCAACATGGGCCTAATCAGCTTTGGGCTTGGCTTGTTTTCTTCATTTGGGCTTCATTTTTCTTGGTCCAATTAGCTTAATTCTTCAACTAAAGATCATCCTTGGCCCAATTCTTCATAGCTCTTTAAAATAAACTTCTTTTATCTTCAACGCTCGAGCCCGAGTGTTCGGTTCCTGATATTATTTCTTCAATTCACGTCCTTTTTCGCCGAACATCTAAAATCAATAAAAATTGCATAAATAATAACTAAAAATATATACAACCTATAAAATTACCAAATACTCAAAACCATGCTATAAACTCCCTAAAATAATAAATAAATGACTCGAAAAACTATTAAAATGCTAAGGAAAAATGCATGTGTTTTACAACACATCAAACTCCCCACACTTACCTTTTGCTTGCCCTCAAGCAAATCTGCTCAAAACGTTACCACGAACAAGTAACAAATACCTCAAACGCCCCCGCCATGCACTAGTTAGGGTCCAAAGTCATACCCCATTCATAGATCATCATTAGATGTGTTAATTCAACAGGCAACCATGATGCACAATTTTTGAAAACAGACTTCACCCAACTAAGTCTAACATGCTTTCGGTTTTTATTCTCATGCAACACACCCCTCACAATTTTTCACTCCACTCGGTTTAATATCTGGACTAGCATGTAATGCGCTAGTATTATTCACTCAAAAACCAAGTATGTAACTCTGTTATCATAGGCTTGTATAACAATCACACCTTAACTGTAGACAATGTACATATCTAAAGGACTTACGGGTTTTGGGCTTAGGGTAAAGGTAGTGAACGTTTATGTGACACCCGACAACTTCCGATCTACACCGACGTGATTTTTATTATTAAAAATTTAATATTTATTTTAAATATTGTTAATTATTAAGTTTCGGAAGTTTACTGACCGTTTTACGATCAAAACTGCGACCGATTTAATTAACGCGATTTAAACGCGTGTTCTGAAAACACGCGTCGGACATCGAAGATATTTATATTTATGCTCGGTTTTGTATTTCGAACAAAACCGACTAATTTTTATAATTAATTATCGAGCCTAAATCTAAACCGAGACGTTTACGTTTAAAACGGGTTAGATACGCGGTATTAACCTACCTACCAATAAACCCTAGCTATAAAAGGAAGCTTATCCCCTTCCTTCTTCATTTCAAACCCGCAGCCATACTCCCCCCATCTCTCTGCAACCTCTCTCTCTCTACTCTCTCTCTCTCTCTCACGAGCTCTCTCTCTCTCTTCATCTCCCTTGTCCCTCTTCTCCTCCCCTCTGTTACAAAAGCCGGCCGGCCACCATGAGGGTGGTGGCGGCGGCGTGGTGGCTCGGGAAGCCCACAGGGGGCCGGTTTGGGTTGGTTGGGTTCTGATCGGGTTTGGGTCTCGAGTTGTGGTGGCCCGGTTAAGGTTAAGAAGGAGTGTAGCAGATGGTGGTTCAAGCCGGGTCCTAGGTGTGGTGGTCCGGTTATGATGGTGGTCGTGGTGGTTGTAGAAGGTAGCGGCGGCGGTGGTTCATTGGTCCGGTTCAGGATAGCGTGGTCCGATGGTTTCAGTTTGGGACTCGGGTTAGGTTCGGGTCCGACATGGTGCTCGGGTTCGGGGTTTTGGTCGAGTCCAGATGATTCAGATGTTGGTGCGTGGTCTTGGTTATGGCAAGGGTCCGATGGGTTGGGTCCGGCTCGAGTCAGATGGATTGTTGGGGGTTCGGGTTCGGGTCAGTTTGGTAGGTTCTGGTTCGGCCCGGTGGAGGTGGTTCGTGGTGGATGCCGGTTAGTAGGGTGGCGTTTGATTGTGGTTTGGGTGTGTCGGGTCAGATTCGGTTTTGGGTTCGTGTTCGGGTTCGGTCAAACATGGTCAACGGGTCAGATCTGGTTGGTTCGCGTCTGGTCAACGCGCGGTCAAAGCTGGTCAAACTTTGGTTCCGGTCTACACGCAGTTCGAGGCGGCTTCGGGTTACTCGCGTGTGATTCGGTATACTTGAATTCGTACATATTTCATTATTTCATTTTTATAAGCATTGTATTTTATAAAAATATAAATATATATAAATAGTGTCTCGCGAACGAACCGACAATATTATTATTGATAAGTATATAAAGTGTGACCTGGTATTATTGGACCTCGGACTAAATTGGTTGGACTATAATATATATATATATATATTGTCGTGTCTTTATACAAATAAGTGTAGTTTATGTAAAAGCGTCGAAACGTATAAGTCTCGTCTGATTTGGAATTGCGGATAAACAAAATGTGGATTTGTGTTTGATATTGATTTTTGGGAAAATTGTAGGCGACTTGTGTTGCCTGGTTTGTACAAAAACAGAGGAAACTCTGCCGAAATTTTATAAAATTTATAAGCGTAAACGAAAGCGATATTTGTTGCATATTTCATTATAAACAACCTCCAAGTATTTTGACAAATGTAGTTTTCTACAATATCGTAAAAGGTTTTCGACAAATGATTTCTTGCAACATTTAAAGGAAAACGTCGAACAATATTTCCAAAACAAATACATAATATTTGTTGAGCGTCACTTGTGTCAATCTCCAAAGATTAAAACATTTCCATCTAAGCGGTTTTGAATTATAAAACGCTCAACCTATTTGAGAAAGAATTATATAAAATTTATGTTCGAAACCTTTAAAGATTGGAAAAGAAGCGATATTGTTACTAATCGGTTTTAAATAACTTTACTTATATTTTTATCAAAGAGTATTTTCCTAAAATATAATTATAAGACGAGCTACGGCTCGGGATAAGTTATACGTTTCATAATATAGTCCAACGTGGTGTGCACACGAATAGTGACAAGTGCGCAACTTGGGTACTATGTCGTGTGTTAACGCATAAGTAAGATAAGTCACGATCGGTTCGTCGAGTTAAAGCATATTAGTACTCGAGTTTTACACACGAGTTAGATAGTTGGATAAACCGTCTTTTAGCCGGATGATAGGCTAGGTTTATATGTGTTAGACTTTAAGGTCTCCTTTGTTGTAATAGGGCACGAGGAAGTCGGTCGAGGATTCAGGCTTTGTTTGCTAGCTTAGCATGGAAATTAAGGTGAGTTCATGACCCCACTTTTTACTGTTTTATAAATGTTTACGGGGTGGAAGACATGCTTCTTTTATGAAAACCTGAGGAATTCCAAACGAACAAGTTTTTGAAAAATGAAATGGGTGCGTGAGTGTCACGGCCCTGCTGTTACTGGTTTTACATTCGGGAAAGAAACATGAGTACTACTTACATTGTTTTAAAGATCATGTTATACTATGGTTATGGTTGTTTACTATACGGGCGTTTCATCAGGGAAGTCCCAGGGGGAAACCATGAGTATGTGGAAACACATATCGGGGAAATATGGATAGATCTATTGGGGCCTGACAAACCCCACCCGACGGCTTGGAGCCGGGCGGGGGCATATTGTCTCTAATTACTTGGAGCCACCGATGATGACGGTGGTTCCTACTTACTGGGCATACTTATCACGGATCCACGGGTCAGTAATGGTTTCCAACTCGTAGTAGTAACGATACTTAACGTCTAGCTAACGTTCTTATAACATAGTATTAACGGGAATGATCTTTTCAGACTTATGGAAACTCTTTTATAAAAACTTGTGGAATTATTTATGCAAAACTTATGAACTCACCAGCTTTATGTTGACTTTTTAAGTATGTCTTTCAGGTTTAAACCTTGGTAACGGCACGGTTGGAGTAGTCGACATATTGGGATCGGGGATTCTAGAGGATTAGCAATGGCGTTCAGGATATAAGAGTCTTAGATGCATCTTTCCGCTGCGCTGGCAAAGACACCAAACGTCGCATCCGACAAGGGAAAAGTCGGGGTGTGACAGTTTAGGCTGAAAGTGGCTAAAATAAAATGGTGAAACAACTTGAATGACAATCCTTATTCACGAAACACAACTAAACACAACTTTCTGGGCATATTTGACCCATAACACATACTTCTATTTTTTTTTTTTTACTTTTCTCTTTTTTTTTCTTTTCTCATTTTTTTTTCATTTTTTTCACATATATATATATATATATATATTTTCTAACATAAATACAATCACTTAACACTTTGGATGTCATCAACACTTGGTAAAGGCACTGGTTTATTTGGGTGATTATGTGGTTTAGCAAACGAAAGGGTATAGGGCTCAAAATTGGTTACTAATGGTAATATTTTGGTTAAACGGGTAAACACATAACAAATAAGTGGGTATCAAAAGAAAAAGGAAAATCCTAGATTGCCTTTATCATCTATGTGCATATCTAGTCTACAACCTCGGCATGTATCAAATCACACAAGTTCTGCAACAGAGAAACATTTGGCCTACACTCAACAAAGGAAAATATATATGTATCAATCTATCATCTAGTAGGCTCAAGATCTCACCAAAGTGTGGAAATGGGTTACCGATGTGTGCATGTATTTATTACCGACAACTCGTTACACCTAACCAGGCAAATTCTAAACATTTTTTTTTCTAAAACACCTGCTGAAAACGGTTCATATGCCTGTTCTAAAGAATTAGACCATGATTAAGGACCCACACACCACAAGCAGAGACAGAATGAAAGCATTGAAACAGTCGCTTTCATGCCCGATCAGACCGCTTTTAGGACATTTTTTTTTAATATGACTCAACTACAAAATCAAAACTTCTACTGGCTTCCCCCCACACTTGAATTTCACATTGTCCTCAATGGGAGAAAATAAAAACTAAAACGCACTTAACGAACACAAGACAACTAAAAAAAATAATAGAACTAAAATAAGAAAAATAACACAAAGTTGGAATAGACTCCCCTGATAGAATACGCGTAAACTCCTCGAATAATTCTGTTCCAAAAGCCTTCCAATCGTCCGTATAGCATTTCGTTCGCGGACAAAAGCAGCAGATAACTCACCCAATTCTAACAAACACTCAGCAAACAGATCAAAGCATAATAATATATCATATCATAATATCAACCACCCAGCCACCCATATGGTTCCCGTACAAATGTCATAAAGTATTTAGCTTAGTACAAACCAAATGTTAATGAAAACAAAATAACCAAAAAGTACAACCAGTAATGGGCAGCTGCTGGTGCTCCATCTCTCTCAGTCCTCGTCTCCAGTTCCAGTCTCCTCCTCCTCATCCTGCTCTCCTGAATCATCCTCAGCTGGCGGAGCAAACCAATCAGGAATTTCGTGTCCCTGACACGTCAGCAAATAACGGATAGCGTCGTTCTGAAGACGAACTGCATCATCTTGGCGGTGAATAGCTGCATCCAGCTGGTCCAATCTCTGCACAATATACTCCAAAGTAACAGGCTCTGTACGAGCTTGAGCCCTATGTCGTGCCAGCCTCTCAACAATTACCGGCCTGACCCTCTGTCTAATCGCCGGTAAAGTACCAAAATCAGCCCATCTAGGCGGGTCCCCCTGTGTACAAGTACCCGCCATCCTCAAATCTATCAATTTATACTTCTCTGTCTTAGGATCCTCAGTCAAATGATCCCGTGGCCACCTATCAAAAACACCTAACTGCTCTGCTAACCTCCCAATATATGGCCCACAAGGTAACTGCACATCCTTTCCTACCCGACGTGTCCTAGTCATCGAAGATAATAACACGGTAGCTATGTTGGCCTCACGGCCCTCGATCATGCAGTACATGCAAAACAAGTCAATCATGTTGCACTTATCGACACCGCGGTGACGACCGACAATAGTGCATGCAAGGATCCTATGTATATACCTCAGAATAGGATCACGAATCTGCGACTCTGAAGGATCCTTATCGTCATAGTCACCCTCTCCTATCGTCTCCCAAAAACTCCTAATCTGTGCCTCAGTCAACCCCTGTGGGTGTGCTGATACATACCTGCCCCGTAACATACTAGCAAAAGATGGCTTACGTACCTCCTCCTTTGTGTAAAAACCTACTTTTACTGCAAAATCTGGCACACTCATCTCAAATATCTTTCTGCCGAGAGAAAATGAAACTGCATTAGGCTCTGAAAACTTCTTGTATGAGTACTTCAGTGTGGAATAGAACTCCACTGTCAACTCTCTATACTGCGGCCAGTTGCACTTCAGTGCTGAAATCCACCTCGGTCCCAACAAAGTTTCAATCCTGTCCCTCTGACCCAATATATCTAGCAAATCATCATCCAAAGTCCTATGCTGTAACACCCTGAACTGTAGCAATTTTTCCCGTGCCTCAAACTCTTTCGTATGGATCGAAAACTGCAATAGATTATGTTGTTTAAGCTGACGCCTCTCTAACGGAGTCGGGTCTGAATCAGGAGATGGGCAGTTCTCTCGAGTAGAATAATGTATCTGTCGGGGAGTGTAAGTGAGAGCCGGCCTCAGTGGCTCAGGCGCTCCCCGTGGCATCTTTGCTGGTCCCCTCTTCCTTTTTCCTGGTGGATCTGCTTCAGACATCTGCACAACCCATGTTAGACAACAAATAAAACAAGTTAGAACCGAAAACAACACTTTGCGAGAAAAATTGAAAAAAATTTCGGCTACTCATTCAAGATTATTAATCGCCAGAACATCCCCGCCCGAATGGAGATTGAGTACGAGCGAGGAGCTCTACACCTGCAAAACAATTCAGTAGGCAATCCCATTCGACTCCCTAATTAACTCTAACACACCTTCTACCCAAGACAATAAATTTAATCTTCTCATTCCTCCCTTCACTTGATTATCCAATCTTGCCTACTAACATCTTAAGAGTCAATTTCATTCCACTAACTCTTTACTCATCTACCTAACCAATCAACACATTGACGACTTTAACCTATCATTGCTTTAGACTTCACTTGCCAATGCCTACCCTTATCAATCATAACAATCCTAGACCAAACGAGTTTCAATATCTTTCAACACGACCACCCCCCACACTTAAACCCAATTGTCCCCGATTGGCCTAATCAACATATCACCTAAGTTGTGAAACAAGTTCGATACTTAAAACACAATGTGTTTCCAAAAACAAAATACAATCATCAACTTAGCAAATCGCCACATGTTACTTATCAACTTGTATAGCCAAGAGCAAACCATAATCCGCGTCACTCTTATATCATCACATTTACCTCATAACAATAAAACGCCTAAAGCACAAGCGCCTAACAACACTACTTTAAACCACTTTAACAAGTCAACCTTGGGAATAAGAAGACGCCTAAATCGAAAGATACCGAACGAGCCTACACGAGACACTTTAGCGCCATGAACCGGCACAACTCAACAACTACTCCAAAGGACACAATAAACCTATACTAAACTCGACTAAACCCACTAGCATTATAATAAAATACTAAAACGCAAGACTGCTATCACGTAACACCAACTAAAAATAAAAATAAAAATTACAAAAATTAGCGGAACACACCTGCTCTTCGACACGTGTAACTGAGAGTACAGGAAGTAAACAGAACGAACCCTTCACCAGCACGGTCAGGGTCAGTTTCGGTGGTGGTTGTTGACTGCGGCGGTGGTGTGGGTCAGGTCAGGTTTAATGGTAGGCGACGGAGGTTGGGTTAGTGTTTCCTGTGGGTCGGGTCAGGTTGCAGGGGGGTTTGGAGAAGGTTGGGGTCGGGTTTGGAGGTAGGTGGCGTGGGGTTTAATGGTAGAGGTCGGGTGAGGGTTTGGGTCAGGTATGGCGGTGGAGGAGACAGAGGAGGATTGTGGTGGTGGGAGACGGCGGCGGTGGCAGGTGGTTCTATCAGTGAGGTCGGGTTGGTTGGAGGTGAAAGGTGGTAGATGGTTGCAGGTCGGGTTTTGGGTTAGGGGCTGGGTTAGGGTTTATGGTGATGGTGATGGTGTTTGAGGGTGGTGGTGATGAAGGTAAAGGAGGTGAAGGTTTTTTTTTTTGGTAGGGTTTGTGAAAGAAGATGGGAAGAAGAAGAAGAGACCAGAGAAGTGATCGATTTTTTTTTTTTAACCCCTCGAGCACCTTGAGGAAATGAGGGTATTCCCCCGCGCACCCTGGTGGGTACAGATACCTCAAGTTTGCTTGTTTCCCTTCATACCCCATGAGGAGTGCTCATGGTGCTCGGGCACCCTGTTTTGGGCAGAAAGTTTCTCCGTGTGGAGCATTTTTTGCCTTAGAAAAAAATTCTAACTCTTGTTCTCCCTCAATTTTCTCCCCATGAATTTTTCTAAGTATAAAACTACATACCTGGCCACCGAAAATCCATAATTCTTCCTGTAAACGTGTACAAATCCCTGTAGAGTACTAAAAAAAACACAAAAACGCAACGAAAAACAACTAAAATTGAACAAAAAATATACAAACTCTACAATTAAACATACCGGACGTTTTGTTACTTAACCTCATCATCCGGTTCACTCGTCAAGAAGCAAACCGGCTCTTCTGTTGTTCCATGTATGTCAGATGAATCCAAATACGGTTTAAGCCGATGTCCATTCACCACTTGACGCAAATGATCGTCAAAGTCTTCAATCTCGACATCACCGTAGTTACCAACTCTCGTGACTAGGTATGGTCCCGTCCACATGCTTTTCAACTTTCCTGGAAATAATTTTAGACGCGAATTGTATAACCACACCTTGTGACCTACCTCAAAATTCTTCAACCGAATTTTGGCATCGTGCACCTTCTTCATTTTATCTTTATATGCCGATGCACACTCGTATGCTTCATCTCGCAATTCTTCAAGCTCACATAAGTTCAACTTTCTTTCTTTACCTGCATCATCATAATCAGTGTTAACTTCTTTAACAGCCCATAATGCCCTATGTGCTACTTCCACAGGTAAATGGCAACCTTTCCCATAAACCAACCGGTAAGGTGTGGTGCCAATTGGTGTCTTAAAAGCTGTACGGTAAGCCCATAACGCATCGTTTAGTTTGGAGGACCAATCTTTACGATCCGTTCTTACCGTTTTTTGTAAGATTTCTTTGATTTGTCTATTTGACACCTCAACCTGACCACTTGTTTGTGGATGGTATGGGGTTGCAATTCTATGATCCACACCATACCGTTTGAGCAATTTTCCAAAGTTGAAATTTTTGAAATGTGATCCCCCATCACTAATGATCACACGGGGAAGTCCAAATTGTGAAAAAAATGTTTGATCGCACAAAATTGCACACAACGGTATGGTCATTTGCCTTGGTGGCTATTGCTTCTACCCATTTAGACACATAGTCCACTACCACCAAGATGTATAAATAACCACAAGAATTTGGAAATGGTCCCATGAAGTCGATTCCCCACACATCAAAGATATCAATTACGAGAATCGGCCTCATGGGCATTTCATTCCGTTTAGATATGCTGCCCATTTGTTGACACTTGATGCACTTTTTAGCAAACTCAAATGCATCCTTAAAAATTGTAGGCCAAAATAATCCAGACGATAACACTTTATGTCCTGTTTTCTGTCCACTGAAATGCCCTCCACAAGCAGATGAGTGCACCAATCCCAATACACACTGGACCTCGGATTCTGGAATACATCGTCGGATTTTCTGGTCAGGTCCAATCTTGAACAAATTTTGGTTCATCCCAAATGTACTGTTTTGCTTGGGCTTTCAAGTGAGTTCTCTTTTTCTTTGCCCAATGCTCCGGGATGATACCTGCAGCCAAATAATTAACAATATTAGCATACCATGGTGAAGTAGAAACTTCGAATAGCTGCTCATCTGGAAAAGTCTCATTGATCTCAGTAGTGACTTCAGCATCCATATGGGGCAATCTGGACAGATGATCTGCCACCACATTTTCACTACCCTTCTTGTCTCTGATTTCCAAGTCGAATTCCTGAAGCAGGAGCACCCAACGGATTAACCTGGGTTTCGCATCCTTTTTCTCCATCAGATAACGCACTGCGCTGTGATCTGAATACACAATCACCTTGCTTCCCCAAATGTAAGACCTGAACTTATCAAGAGCAAACACAACTGCAAGTAATTCTTTTTCAGTAGTAGTATAATTCAGTTGTGCCCCATCCAATGTCTTACTTGCATAATAAATTACTACTGGTTTTTTATCTACCCTTTGTCCCAAAACTGCCCCAATTGCATAATCACTCGCGTCACACATAATTTCAAATGGTCGTGACCAATCGGGTGCTTGCAAAATTGGGGCTTCAACCAGTTTTTCTTTCAAAGTGTTGAAAGCTTTTACACACTCTTCATCAAATACAAAAGGTTCATCTTTTAAAAGTAACTTGCAAAGCGGTTTTGTGATTGTGCTAAAACCTTTTATGAACCTTCTATAAAAACCAGCATGTCCTAGAAACGACCTATCCCCTTTAACATTTGTGGGAGGAGGTAAAGTTGAAATAGCTTTAATTTTTGCATGATCAACCTCAATCCCACGTTTTGAAATTACATGCCCTAACACCACCCCCTCTTGAACCATAAAATGGCTCTTTTCCCAGCTTAAAACTAAGTTTGTTTCAATACATCGTTTTAACACCTTAGTTAATTGTTCTAAGCAAGATTCAAAGGAGGTTCCAAAAATTGAGAAGTCATCCATAAAAATTTCAAGTGAGTCCCCAACTATATCTGAAAAGATACTCATCATGCACCTCTGAAAGGTGGCTGGGGCATTACACAACCCAAATGGCATTCGCCTGAATGCAAAGGTACCATAAGGGCAGGTAAATGTGGTCTTTTGTTGGTCTTCAGGGTGGATGGCAATTTGATTATACCCTGAATAACCATCAAGAAAACAATAAAATTTCTGACCTGATAACTTCTCGATGATCTGATCAATGAACGGCAAAGGGAAGTGGTCCTTAGATGTAGCTGCATTCAGCTTCCTGTAATCAATGCATATTCTCCACCCAGTGACAGGTCGGGTGGCAATTTCTTCCCCTTTTTCGTTCCTGACTATCTGAATCCCTGCTTTCTTGGGAACGGTCTGTGTTGGGCTTACCCAAGTGCTGTCAGAGATGGGGTAAATGATACCCGCATCCAGCCACTTCAGAACTTCTTTCTTTACCACTTCTCTCATGTTCGGATTAAGCCTTCTCTGTGCATCTCTTGCCGGTTTCCCTCCCTCCTCTGTTATGATTTTATGCATCACTATTGAGGGACTTATTCCTTTCAGGTCTGCAATAGTCCACCCAATTGCAGCCCGGTGTGCAACCAAAACTTCCATCAAAGCTTTCTCCTGTTCCTCAGTCAAACCTGCAGAAATAATAACAGGAAGAGTATCATTAGCACCCACAAAAGCATATTTTAGATGTTTAGGTAGTTCTTTAAGTTCTAATTGTGGTGGTGTCTCTAATGATGGTTTCAGCTTTGTGTCAATGTGATCTGGCAAACTCTCCACATGATAAGACCAAGGTGGTCTTCTTTCTCTCACTACCATCGCCTCCACCTTTGCATCCTCTTCCTCAAGTTCCTTGACTGTCTCAGAATATAACCTGCCAAACAAAGCACATTCTACCATGGACTCGTCCCCCTCATCATTAGGAATGTAAGGAGGAACGCGCCCGTCAATGATGTCTGCCATAAAGCATTCATCACTAACATTGGGGTTAGAAACATTACCAAAAACACTTAACCGCATCTTGCGGTTACCAAAAGTCATATCCACAGTACCTGTCCTGCAATTAATCTGAGAGTCAGAAGTAGCTAAGAATGGTCTACCAAGAATCACAGTCGGTTGCTTGGTTTTATCAACAGAAACATAATCAAGGACCAAGAAATCAACCGGATAATAAAACTCATTAACTTTCACAATCACATCTGACAATACTCCCCGGGGTAGCTTAGGAGTCAAATCAGCCAACACCACAGTGGTATCAGCTTTCTTAAGTGGACCGAACTCATACTGGTCATACAAGCTCCCCGGTAGTATACTCACACTCGCTCCAAGATCCAAGAGGGCTCGTGTCATTTGAAAATCACCAACTTGAATTGAAATAATTGGTGCCCCTGGATCTTGTAATTTTTCAGGCAGAGTACCTGAAATTATTGCACTCACATCTGCTGGCATGTCAAGTTTCTTTGGAATTTTATGATTTCTTTTCTGAGTGCACATATCTTTCAGGTACTTTGCGTATGCAGGAATTTGTTTAATGGCATCTAAAAGAGGAAGATTGATTTTAACTTGTTTGAAAACTTCCCACATTTCATCCGATTGTGGGCCTCTTTTATTGACTGTCTTTTTCTTACCAGGATCAATGAGAGCTGCAGGAAAAGGGATGGTATTACCCTCCACACCCTTTTCTACAACCTGGTTGGAATTATTGATCAAAACACTTTTATTTTTATTTTTTTCTTTTTCTAAAGCAGGTTTAGGTGTTTTGTTCAATTCAACAAATTCCTGTTCATCTTCACTATCATCACTACCCAAATCCTCTACCACACCCTCAACAAACTGTGGTGGAGTTCCCACTTTATTATCATAAACCTTACCATTGCGCAGAATACTTACCTGGTTGATTTGCACATTCCTTGAATTCCTTTAGCTTGATTGCTGATGTTGAGGATTAATGGTGGTATCACTTGGTAGCTTCCCTGGATCTCTCTTAGACATGTCTGCTGCCAATTGCCCTACCTGCTTGGACAATGCTTCCACGGTCTTATCCCTCACTTCATTTTCTTTGCGCATTACCTTGACCACTTCTTGTACAGCTTTAATGGCATCCAAAATGGCACTTAGTTGATCATTACCTCCTCCTGATGTGCCTTGCTGATTCCCTCTCTGCTGCTGACCACTCTGATTATAGGTATTCTTTGAGTAACCCCCTTGATTGTATCCATACTGCCTGTTCTGAGACTGTTGTTGATTTCCTCCCTGCACATTAGAACCAGAAAAGTTAGGATTTAATTGATTATTAGGATTACCATACCTGAAGTTTGGGTGGTTTTTGAGCCCAGGATGATAGGTGTTGGAATTCATGTCATATTGCTTCCGTTCTCCATAAACTTGATTCACCTCTTCTGTATTCTCCAAAGGCCCCTGGCAGTCTTGGGCTAGATGTCCCAACTCTCCACAATCAGTACATACCAAAAAAGCATTAGCCGCCTTTGCCTCACTACTCTTCCCCAAATTAAGCTGAGCTACCTGTTTTGCCAAGAGTAAATTTTGCTGCTTCAATTTCTCAATTCTTTCTTCAGCCTCGTAGTCTGCTGCCTTGACAGATGATGGTCTCAACTTCCTACATGATTGTGCCTGTCTCTTTGAAGTGGCACTCATCCTTTCCAAGTGTCCCCAATCCACAGCTTCAGTGTTAGTAAAGAATGTGCCATTGCTAATGGCAGTCAAACCTCTAACATCCTCTGGTGTCAGTCCATCATAAAAAGCTTTTATTAGTTCCCATGTCTGAATCCCATGATGAGGACATTTTCTCAATAACTCTTTGAATCTAGTAAAAGCCTCATGGAATGCTTCCCCCGAATTCTGCTGAAATCCTCTTATTGCATCCCGAGCCTCAGATGTTCTACTCATGGTGTAGTATTCTTCCAAGAAAATTTGTTGCATATCCTGCCAAGTGTAAATACTACCTGGGGGTACTGCTCATGGTGTAGTATTCTTCCAAGAAAATTTGTTGCATATCCTACCAAGTGTAAATACTACCTCGGGGTAGTGTAGCAAACCATTGCCTTGCCCTGTCCTTCAAGGTGAACTGAAACATCATCAACATTACCCGGTCCTTAGTAAACCCTGATCCTCCAATCATATTGCACACAGACTCAAATGCTGATATATGTAAGTAAGGCTCTTCAGATCTTTTTCCATAGAACTCAGGTAGATGACCCAAATATTGGGGTCTCACCTCAAATGCTCTCCCGTTCCTGCTCACCGGTGTCACTATAGCTGAAGAATTGGGTACAATGACCGGCCTAAAATGACTATCAACCCCCTGAACCGGTGCCCTCTGACGTATCTGTGGGACACCATCTACTAACTGTAACTCATCTCCTGTCCCCATATTTCCAACATTAAATTGAGGAACCCCTTGTGGCGCTTGATTATTTCTGTATCCCTGAACACGGTTCCCCTGATTAACCCGCTGTGGTGGCTGCTGCTCATACTCCATGTCATGCTCATAATTACCATATCTCCCATCATACGGTTCCTGTTCGTCCTCTTGATCCCATTCAGAGTCCCAAGTATGCACACTTCCCTCATCATATCTCTGTTGGTTCTGTTGTTGGTTGGGTGGGATAACTGCTAGTTGTGGACGAGGTTGGTTTCTTGGATTTTGTTGGTTTTGTTGTGGACGTGGGTTAGCAGCCTGAAAATACCCACCAGGTTGGAATTGTTGTTGTGGTGGTGGTGGGTTTGGAATGGGTTGGTTGGGTTGGTTTGGTAGAGCAGGTGGAATAAGATCATTTGGTTGGTTGGGTATTGGTTCATTTTGGTTATCCTGGTCAGCCATCTCAATAGCTGCTTCTTCAATTCTCTGAGCGACTGTTGAAGAACTTGATTGATTCTTTACTGCTGAACGAAAAACAACACGGTTTTGACGTGCTGTCTTCTCAATCTCTGGATCAAATAACAATGGAGACGACTTTTTGGAAAACCTAGTATGCATGCAACACAGAAGTCACCTGCACACACAAAAAC
Source organism: Ambrosia trifida (assembly GCA_028751855.1). Taxonomy (NCBI): domain Eukaryota; kingdom Viridiplantae; phylum Streptophyta; class Magnoliopsida; order Asterales; family Asteraceae; genus Ambrosia; species Ambrosia trifida. The sequence continues at coordinate 59,986,783 of CM054124.1, read as the reverse complement.
AAGAAAACAAATAGAGTCGTACTGAACGAAGAAGAGAAATAAAATACGGAAACAAATAACTAAAAAGACAAATTTTTTTATTTTTTTTTAAGAAAATAAATAAACAAACTAAACTAAACACTAAGCGCACGAACTCCCCGGCAACGGCGCCATTTTGATCGCGTGTCGAAGTGCTAATCAAAAACTAAATAAAAACTACTCCTTAGCTACAACTGACTGCAGTATATGAAGTAGGGTTGTCGAACCTCAGGGAGTTTGTGGAAAGTGCTAATTTACTAATTACTAATTAACTTAAGATTAACTAAACTAATTTTTATGAAGTTGAATGTAAAAGTGCTGCAGTGCTGCAAAACGAATTGATAATAGAGTTTATAAAAGACAATAATATGGAAAAACGGTCACTCCGGGTTTCTGATTCGGTAATTATCAACTGAATTATGTTAATACCCTACCTAGGAAATCACATAGACATGACTTTGTTTAAGTTGTTCAACCCAATTCAGCTATCATAACATTAATTGCAAAGTTAAATTAATCCTAGTGCAAGAAAACCAAGATACGATAACATAATGCAATAATACTAATCAACCAAACTGTCTAGATCAGTCAAACATACAATTAGACGCAAAAACCGTTAAGGTGTTCACAAAATCTAATCCAAGTAATGAGTATCAAACATAAAGCAATTGATAAAATAACCAAATCGTTCACCCGGAGAAACCGCAAGATGATTAGCCTTGTATCTTCATGATTTTCGCTTCAAGAATTGTTCTTAATCGTACAAGCATTAACCGGGATGATTGGATCTCTTCAAGATACTCAAAACCTTCCTTTGAAGCTCTAAAAATCGTCCCCCTTGTTGCCTCCACGAATTAGGGTTTGTGTTATGAGTTATCCCCTTGAAAAATACCAAAAATCTAATAAAAAAACAATATTTCCGTCAGACATGTCCCCCACGCACCCTGGGGAGATCAGCCCTTCTCCTCATGGTGCTCGAGGAGTGAATCAGCAACATGGGCCTAATCAGCTTTGGGCTTGGCTTGTTTTCTTCATTTGGGCTTCATTTTTCTTGGTCCAATTAGCTTAATTCTTCAACTAAAGATCATCCTTGGCCCAATTCTTCATAGCTCTTTAAAATAAACTTCTTTTATCTTCAACGCTCGAGCCCGAGTGTTCGGTTCCTGATATTATTTCTTCAATTCACGTCCTTTTTCGCCGAACATCTAAAATCAATAAAAATTGCATAAATAATAACTAAAAATATATACAACCTATAAAATTACCAAATACTCAAAACCATGCTATAAACTCCCTAAAATAATAAATAAATGACTCGAAAAACTATTAAAATGCTAAGGAAAAATGCATGTGTTTTACAACACATCAATGTCCAAGACCCGGGTTCGAGTCTTTCAACCCTACTGTCTGACTCTTTAATTTTTTTGGGTTGCTATTTCTTTTTTTTATTTTATTTATATATATATATATATATATATATATATACACACACACACACTTGTATCTTAAAAATATTCACAATAAATTCATTTTTGCTTCAAAAATTAAAAATTATGAAAATTTAGGTGTAGTATCTTGACACCTCATAGAAAATTATCATATTTTTATTTTTTGAAAAATATATTATTTTCCTATTTTTATCGATTTAATTTGTTTTAATCAAATTTAATTGATTAAAAATTCATTTTTAATGATTTTTATCTAAAAATTTTTGATAAACTATATCTAATCATCATGAACTAAAATAAAAATTTTGGGTTCAGAAAACTTTTATTTTTATTGATTTTCCTATTTTTAATCATTTAAACATGATTTAAATTCATTAAATCAGTTTTTAATGCAAATAAATTGATAAAATTTATGAGAAAATTATTTTCATTGATTTACATCAGAAAGAATTCATTTCCTATAAAAATAATACTTTTAGATCATGTCTTGTATTTTTAGTCTTATTTATGTTTAATTAGACATAATTAATCATTTATTTATTTATACTATTTAACATCTATTTTATAAATACTGTTCTTATAAAATATAAATATTCTTATGTTTGAAAGTCTTAATTCTCATTGTTTGGATCGTTGTGTAACCCATAATTATTTTGTTCAAATATTTATGATTATTGCACTTATTTACAAGTATTTAGTTAAAGTAATTAACTAAATTATTTTGTCTTAATTATTCAAAACATATTTTTAATCTGATTACCCAATTGGAAATATTTAGACTATCGTATCATATTCATAGAGTTTAATAATATACTAATTTCATATACAAAGATAATATCAATTTAATTTATCACAAAACCCGAATTCCCCAAATCGACCTAGCAAACCCTAATGCCTTAGAACCCTAGATACCTTAGACTTTTAAGACATTTCATTTATTAGTATTCTTATATATTATAGGTAGAATTCTTCGGAATTCCCATTTCTTAACTCACGTCAGCTTAAGTTGAATTTTGATCGCTTTCGCAAACTGTGAGTATTTCTAACCCTTTTTTACTGTTTTACTCTTTTGGGGTGACTCATGTACCATTATTATTAAACTTACGTATATTCTTTATAAAGAAATGTGCTCATTGATATGTTTGTGTTAATTGTATGAACGATTTATCAAAGTCATTAACCTTTGGGCCGCACCTAACAATGAGTAGTACTACGTATTATATCCCTTGATTGACTTACGTGAATGAGTTAAGTCCTTGGTCATTGTTATGGTTTTTATTGAACGATGTATGAACGCTTGTTGAACAATGTGAGGCTTGATTTTGACCCTTTTACATATTAAAAATATCAGAGCACATAAATTGCGAAACGGTTTTTATATTATATGTACCAATTATTTTGTACATGTTTCAGGTGAAGTTTGATCTTGCTTGCTTTTCACGCTTAGGCTGGACCTAGTGCTTTATTAAAATTTGAACATTTATTTACTATGTTTGAAATTTCTGTTGAGACTTTTGGTATTTCATTTTGAATAATGGGAGTTGTTGTGACACCCGGCATGTTTGAGTCAACACTTTATGAACACATAAGTCTACATTAGCGAGAAACGTTTATAAACAAACTTAACTGGGATAGTTGAGTCGGGTCAGATTAGGATTGTCCAGGGTCCAATGATCTGGAGGATCATTGGGAGTCGTTTTGGGAATACATTAGTATCGGGTTCCGTCGTTGGTGACATTACATGAGTTAATTAAGTATATGTGTAGATTATGGGTCGTGTGGTGGATTGTATGCTTATACTTGCTTAAATGATGTACGAATGATTATACGTGCCTAAACATGCTAAGTATAGACTATGGATGCATGCTTATGTGTTAAGATGTGTTAGAATGCGTTAAACACGATAAACTGGAAAAAGGTTAACATGTGTTAAAAGTGCTGTTAACATGTGTTAAAAATGTGCTGATGACCTGAATGTGGAACTTTTGGGCGAATGTGGAAATGGGATCTGAAAAGTGGGCGAACGTAGAAACAAAGTGGGCGAATGTGGAAAAGTTCCACATTCGACCACTAAAAAGGGGCGAATGTGGAAAAATTCCACATTCGACCACATAAACTGGGCGAACGTGCAGATAGTATAAATACCATCCTTAGCCATTTTTCACCATTTCACAAACCCTAGACGCCTCCAAACACTCTCTATCAGCTATTATCATTGGGGAAGGAGTTTTTGAACTTATTTTTCATAACCTAACTCTCTAAATCATTACAAGTGAAGATCTAAGGTGTGTTCTTCATTACAAATCCTTTTTAAACAATTTTAACTTGTTTTCATCTAAACCCCAAGGGTCCAGATCTGATATCAACATGTTTTATGGGTAAAAACCTTCCTAATATCTTTCTAAATAAAACCTATTCATAAACAATGAGTTTTCATACAATTTAACATGTGTTTATGTGGTATTAAGCATTGTTTGATGATTACTTGCTATGTAGATGACATGACTACAACCTAGGGCTGTTATTAATAGAGAGTTATAATGGAAACATGTTACAATTGATTGTTGATGGTGTTTTGTCGATTAAAGGGGTTTTTAGTTAGATTTAGGGCTTGTTTTGGATGGTTATGATAAGGTTATGATAGGGGTTTCTTGTTCATGATGATGTGATGATGATGAGCTGATTATTGATTGATTTCAGAAGTTTCCTAATTGGGTAATATTTTCATGCATGATGATGTGACATCTCCATAATTTACTATTTTAGGAAACTTGTAAAAACGGATAGATTTTGGGGTAAAATTGGTAGGGTTTCGTAGGAATATAATAATGATGCTTGACTGCTGTAACTCATGATGTTTCGTGATGTTTTCGGATGTTTTTGGACGCGTTTTTGAGTGAACAACACAGCAGGGTCGAACCTGGAACACCTTCGGCCAGTCGAATGGGCGAAGGTGGGTTCCAAGGGTCGAACCTGGAACTGAGGGGGGCGAAGGTGGAAGAAAAGGGGCGAAGGTGGAAGAAAAGGGGCGAAGGTGGGAGTTTGAAGCCACCTTCGACCACTTAAAGCCACATTCGACCCTACGTTAACAAAAATGAGATTTTTGATACGAACTAAGTGTTTTATGCTTGAAACTTATGTGTTAAACTTATGTGCATGACTAATTGATGTAATGGGTCACCAACGGGATGTCGGGTCGGTCTAGTGTGTCGGTTAAACATTTAAACACGTTTTAAAACATACTTGGTTATGATCTGGACAATCGGGGACTTGTTAGCCTTCGGGTTAGTAGTCATCACACTTATGTAAACTCATTGATAGGTTGTCATTAGTTGGGATTATCATACACGTGTTGGAATTCTAGTTATCGGAAGACGCACAATAAGGTGAGTTTCACGGCCCCACTCTTTTACTGGTTTTACATTTTCGGGGGAGAAAACATGCTGTGTCCTTTAAACATGTGTCAACTATGTTTTCATAAAAGGCGTTTCAACTATGTTTTCATAAAAGGCGTTTCAACTATGTTTTCATAAAAGGCGTTTCAACTATGTTTTCATAAAAGGCGTTTCAACTAAGTTTTCAGGAAAGATGTGTCAACTACGTTTTGGTATTCATGAATTCATTGGGTTTGGAGTATTCATTATGTTTTCACGTATTCATTATGTTTTAGAGTATTCATTATATTACTATGCGATCTTTGGAAGTCCCGGGGGAAACCATGAATGTGCGGGGATGCACAACGGGGGAAATGTGGATAGCGCTATTTGGGCTTGACCCGCCCCACTCGTCGACTGGAGGTCGGACGGGTGCATATTGTCTCTTAGGTATTCAGTATTCAGTATTCAGTATGCAGTCTTCAGTATTCAGTATTCATTCGGGCACGTATTCAGTATTCACAGTATTCGAGTCCAGTAATGGTTTTCCAATCGCAGTAGTAACAGGTATTCATATATTTTGCATGCATGTGGTCTGGATTGATTATGAGTATTCAGTTGGAGTCGATTATCACTTGGAGTTGGTATACATTTGGAGTCGGTATTCATTTAAAAAAACCTGTGAACTCACCAGCATTATTTGCTGACGTATTTAGCATGTTTGTCTCAGGTCGCTAAGGTAGCAGCTGTTGGTAGGCGCACGGAGTCTCACGGCGTCTAGGATTCATGTGCATCTCATTTAGTATTTTTAGACTTTCGTACTTTTGATTTCACGTTGTAATAAAGTTTTACGCTTCCGCAGCGTTGGATCATTTATGAAAACTTAATGGTTTGATTATGTCATTTTTACGTATCATATAGTGTTGTTTATTGTGACCGTTGACTTGGATCCTGGTGTGTCACGCGCCTCGCGGTAAAACCCCGCACGTGGAAATTTGAGGGTGTGACAGATTGGTATCAGAGCCAATGGTTATAGTGAACTAGGACTGCATGTAGAGTCTAGTCTATAGCCGAGTATCACACACGTTAGACGGTCACACATAGTTACGAGTCGTGTCATTTGGAAAACATATTAACCTTGTCGGGGTGTCGGTGTCCTCATCACACAGTATCACGTTATCTATCTTTTGTTATTCCTACCTGGGTTCTATCTTCTTCTTCGGGTTTGAAGTTGAAGGGACTATTCGCTTACATACTTGCTTACTCACACACTATCATGCACTAGTACTTGTCATAGTACACTCCTGAGTGACTGTTCACTTTGGAATCTTCGTGCGATAACAGTTTCTTTTAGGAATGTGGGTATCGGGTGATTTGAAGTTCTAGCTAGGAGCACGCCTAGAGGACCATGTAGAGCGATTTGTTATTTCGGGTGCACACGAAATCATAAATCGAAATGCATGAAAATCTTGGTGGACTTCATGTTCGGACTAATAGTCATGCTGGAACCACGTTCTGAATTCGTTTGGTCACTTGTAGCTCGATCTATGGGTGGTTTTGAGTATCTTATCTCATGTTGGCAGAACATGTCTGGTCGCGCTGGTGGACGTGCTGGGGGACGTTGTGGTGGTCGTGTTGGTGGTCGGAATGGCGGTGGACACAATGGGGGTCGTGGCAACATTAGTATGACCCAGGCTGAGCTGAATAGCCTGATTCAGGAGCATGTGGCAGCTGCTATCGCTGCACATCAGATCACTCAGCAGGGTCTCGGTGGGATTGTCGTTCATCCCCCACCACCTCCTCCTATCGGTCAGCAAGTGTGTACTTTTAAAGTGTTTATGGAGTACGAGCCCCACATCCTAGGCGAGACTGGGAACAACAAAAGGAAATGGGAGAGCATCGAGGAGAATCTGGTTCCAAACCAGCCACAACAGCAGATAGGGAAGTTCGAAGCTTCAGGTTCATCGTCTGGTCGGGAGCACGGCGGGTATACTGGGAAGCTCCCGAAGTGTGTCGTGTGTGGGTACCATCATTATGGCAACTGTGAGAAGTTTCGTTGCAACCGTTGTAAGCATGTGGGCCATGTTGCTAGAAACTGTAGAGTCAATCTCCAGAAAGTTCCAGGTCAGGCGATTGTCCCTGCCCCTGTTCCTCAGGGGAACCAAGGATGTTATCACTGTGGAGATATTGGGCACTTCAAGCGGGATTGTCCTAAGAAGAAGCAAGGCAAGGGTGGTGGACGAACTGGCCAGGAGGATCCTGATGCTGTTACTGGTGAGTATTCTTTTCTTGATTCTCGTTATGCTCGTATTCACTCTCGTTCGCATTGTTTGGCAATTCGTATTTATTGTGTGCATTCAGTTTGGTATTTGGTCATCATTTTGCATTCATGAGTCTGATGTGGGTCCTTTGGAGATGTTACTTGGACGGTACCGGTGTATCATTTATACCGATCATGGTAGTCTCTAGTAGGCCTTCGATCAGGGGAATTCATTGTTTTCTATTCACTTTGGGGAGGGCGGTTCCCCGGCACAGAGTATTCGTTGATATCATCTCTCGTTCGTGGTTATCATTTCGTTTGTGTTCTGGGAAACGTTACTTGGGTTAGGTCGACACTCATTACTGTCGAAGAGTGAATCTCGGGGCGAGATTCCTTTCAACAGGGGGATGATGTGACGACCGGGAAAATTTTTCTTTTTATCGCTTCGTTCTCTTTGACTTCGGGAAATTTTCGGGACGAAAATTCTTTCAACTGGGGGATGATGTGACACCCGGCATGTTTGAGTCAACACTTTATGAACACATAAGTCTACATTAGCGAGAAACGTTTATAAACAAACTTAACTGGGATAGTTGAGTCGGGTCAGATTAGGATTGTCCAGGGTCCAATGATCTGGAGGATCATTGGGAGTCGTTTTGGGAATACATTAGTATCGGGTTCCGTCGTTGGTGACATTACATGAGTTAATTAAGTATATGTGTAGATTATGGGTCGTGTGGTGGATTGTATGCTTATACTTGCTTAAATGATGTACGAATGATTATACGTGCCTAAACATGCTAAGTATAGACTATGGATGCATGCTTATGTGTTAAGATGTGTTAGAATGCGTTAAACACGATAAACTGGAAAAAGGTTAACATGTGTTAAAAGTGCTGTTAACATGTGTTAAAAATGTGCTGATGACCTGAATGTGGAACTTTTGGGCGAATGTGGAAATGGGATCTGAAAAGTGGGCGAACGTAGAAACAAAGTGGGCGAATGTGGAAAAGTTCCACATTCGACCACTAAAAAGGGGCGAATGTGGAAAAATTCCACATTCGACCACATAAACTGGGCGAACGTGCAGATAGTATAAATACCATCCTTAGCCATTTTTCACCATTTCACAAACCCTAGACGCCTCCAAACACTCTCTATCAGCTATTATCATTGGGGAAGGAGTTTTTGAACTTATTTTTCATAACCTAACTCTCTAAATCATTACAAGTGAAGATCTAAGGTGTGTTCTTCATTACAAATCCTTTTTAAACAATTTTAACTTGTTTTCATCTAAACCCCAAGGGTCCAGATCTGATATCAACATGTTTTATGGGTAAAAACCTTCCTAATATCTTTCTAAATAAAACCTATTCATAAACAATGAGTTTTCATACAATTTAACATGTGTTTATGTGGTATTAAGCATTGTTTGATGATTACTTGCTATGTAGATGACATGACTACAACCTAGGGCTGTTATTAATAGAGAGTTATAATGGAAACATGTTACAATTGATTGTTGATGGTGTTTTGTCGATTAAAGGGGTTTTTAGTTAGATTTAGGGCTTGTTTTGGATGGTTATGATAAGGTTATGATAGGGGTTTCTTGTTCATGATGATGTGATGATGATGAGCTGATTATTGATTGATTTCAGAAGTTTCCTAATTGGGTAATATTTTCATGCATGATGATGTGACATCTCCATAATTTACTATTTTAGGAAACTTGTAAAAACGGATAGATTTTGGGGTAAAATTGGTAGGGTTTCGTAGGAATATAATAATGATGCTTGACTGCTGTAACTCATGATGTTTCGTGATGTTTTCGGATGTTTTTGGACGCGTTTTTGAGTGAACAACACAGCAGGGTCGAACCTGGAACACCTTCGGCCAGTCGAATGGGCGAAGGTGGGTTCCAAGGGTCGAACCTGGAACTGAGGGGGGCGAAGGTGGAAGAAAAGGGGCGAAGGTGGAAGAAAAGGGGCGAAGGTGGGAGTTTGAAGCCACCTTCGACCACTTAAAGCCACATTCGACCCTACGTTAACAAAAATGAGATTTTTGATACGAACTAAGTGTTTTATGCTTGAAACTTATGTGTTAAACTTATGTGCATGACTAATTGATGTAATGGGTCACCAACGGGATGTCGGGTCGGTCTAGTGTGTCGGTTAAACATTTAAACACGTTTTAAAACATACTTGGTTATGATCTGGACAATCGGGGACTTGTTAGCCTTCGGGTTAGTAGTCATCACACTTATGTAAACTCATTGATAGGTTGTCATTAGTTGGGATTATCATACACGTGTTGGAATTCTAGTTATCGGAAGACGCACAATAAGGTGAGTTTCACGGCCCCACTCTTTTACTGGTTTTACATTTTCGGGGGAGAAAACATGCTGTGTCCTTTAAACATGTGTCAACTATGTTTTCATAAAAGGCGTTTCAACTATGTTTTCATAAAAGGCGTTTCAACTATGTTTTCATAAAAGGCGTTTCAACTATGTTTTCATAAAAGGCGTTTCAACTAAGTTTTCAGGAAAGATGTGTCAACTACGTTTTGGTATTCATGAATTCATTGGGTTTGGAGTATTCATTATGTTTTCACGTATTCATTATGTTTTAGAGTATTCATTATATTACTATGCGATCTTTGGAAGTCCCGGGGGAAACCATGAATGTGCGGGGATGCACAACGGGGGAAATGTGGATAGCGCTATTTGGGCTTGACCCGCCCCACTCGTCGACTGGAGGTCGGACGGGTGCATATTGTCTCTTAGGTATTCAGTATTCAGTATTCAGTATGCAGTATTCAGTATTCAGTATTCATTCGGGCACGTATTCAGTATTCACAGTATTCGAGTCCAGTAATGGTTTTCCAATCGCAGTAGTAACAGGTATTCATATATTTTGCATGCATGTGGTCTGGATTGATTATGAGTATTCAGTTGGAGTCGATTATCACTTGGAGTTGGTATACATTTGGAGTCGGTATTCATTTAAAAAAACCTGTGAACTCACCAGCATTATTTGCTGACGTATTTAGCATGTTTGTCTCAGGTCGCTAAGGTAGCAGCTGTTGGTAGGCGCACGGAGTCTCACGGCGTCTAGGATTCATGTGCATCTCATTTAGTATTTTTAGACTTTCGTACTTTTGATTTCACGTTGTAATAAAGTTTTACGCTTCCGCAGCGTTGGATCATTTATGAAAACTTAATGGTTTGATTATGTCATTTTTACGTATCATATAGTGTTGTTTATTGTGACCGTTGACTTGGATCCTGGTGTGTCACGCGCCTCGCGGTAAAACCCCGCACGTGGAAATTTGAGGGTGTGACAGTTGTTTACTGTCAATATTTACATTTTAGTCCATGTGCTATTAAACAATCGTTATTACGTGACATCTCGATGATTCCGTCATCGGTTGGGGTGTTACGATATAGGGTTAGAACTTGTGAATAAACAAGAGACAAATGATGTGGTCAATAGAAAAACACAAAAATCAAATCCTAGTCTCATATGATGGATGAACATATATTTATGTTAACATATGAAAAGTTCAACAATATATAAGATAAATTATACACATCTAATGGATTATCACAGGTTGACGGGTTACAATATGTTGAGGTTTGCTGAAAAATAAAAAAATACTTAAGTTATGTCTCTTGTTTTATAATGTTTGAGTATGGGGGTTTAAACTAACTTATAAACATATGATACAGTTTTATAATAATTTACTGAAGAAAAGAAACAAAAATTTCACATGCCTAAAAGAAAGTGAATAAGTTAAAAAAAATCTTTCGAATTATTATATTTTGTACTTCTTGTACAATAATATAAATCATGGTTGAGCATCATTATTATTCCTATGTATGGCGTCATAGGCTATCATTAATCAATGCTATAGTCCTTTCGACCTATGTATTAATCTAAATGTTTGGACCAACTGATTAAGTTTCATAGATGAGATTGAAGTTAAGTCAAAGATGGCATGGATGTTGTTATCTAAGTCGCAATAAAGATTAACCTCAAGATTTGTGTCAAAGTTATTGAATATGGTCTATAAAGAGTTAAGAGTCTAAATTTACAAATATATTTTTAATTGATTTACAACTTTGACATGATGTTCTATTAATATAAAACATGAAAGTTTAGCATCCAGAGTCTTTACCTTGCAGCAAAGTGTTATTATCATCATATTAGTCTATCATAATGTTCATTAACATTGATAAGAAGATACTTTTATAAGCCTTTATGAGTATGATGATGATTTGTATAAGGAACGTGTTATAAACCATAAAGTTTACTATTTTATTTGATTAAAATTTCAGGAGATTATGATGAAGAAAAATTAGCAGCAAGAGCATATGAGTTACTGTCATTTTTTGTCGCCGCCGCATCACGCGGGTTTCCCACTAGTTACAATAAAGTATAATATACTTCTGCTTATTATTTTTACTATAATACATAACTGCAATGATCTAAAGATCAGGTGATGGAAAGACTTGAGTTCTCTCTAGGAGACTCAAGTTCGATCCCCGTCTGCATTAGAATAGTGAGACAATAGTGCGCAATGATGGTGATTACCCACCGAGGGGGTCGATCCTGAGCATCACCCTGGTTTTCATCCGACAGTTGCTTTAGCGAGACAACTCGTGTGGAGGCAGTATGATTTTCGAGGGAACACCACCAAGTATGACATACCGGCCCGAATCCGATAGATCGAACACGGAGTTCGGCCGGCCTTGACGGAGTGACGACTTCAATCAACATCGTGACAATAGGTCACTCATAAGAAAGCCACCGTTCAAAAAAAAAATACATAACTAACGATACATATCCCTTATTGTCCTCAACTACTTCTGATTATGTTCTATAGCCTATACACTACGTATATACATTTTGTCTATTGTTTTAAACGGGTTGATGATATATTTTGCCGATAGTTATTATTCGATATATTTTGAGTAACAATATTCGATAGTTGGTTAATGATATAATAAATTCATTGCGATTGAACCCAAGACCTCTCAGTTAGAGCCTCTACCAAGTGAGCTAAAGCCTCTAATTAGCACAACGTAAAGCTAATGAATTTTTTATTCGATAAAGCAGTGACTAATGAATTTTGTACTCAATAAAATAATTACATGTGTTATGGAAAATCAAATATCACTCTTCAGTTTCAGGTTTCTTTTATGAACATAGTATCTGCTATATATAGTTAGTAATGCAAGATTTAATCTATCCATGCACAACTTTTATATACTGAGAACTGAGAGCTCATTCACCTTGTACTATGTTTTAATTTCAATATACTAGCTAGCACCATCGTCTATTTGAAACATTGTCCTATAAAACATAAATTGACAATGACCTCTCCCCGTCTTTCTAGCATTTACTAATATTAAAATCTAGTACAACCAATGCATTGATCAATTTGTACTCACAACATTAATAGTATCTCCCAAATCATAAAGGTCCTCCATATGTGTTCTTAATCAATTCAGTCTTTAGAACACTAGAGAACATTGAATTATTAGTTATAACCCTAATAGGGGCGGAACCAAGGGGTCAGCGGAATTTATTGGTTTTTTATTTTTGAAATCATAGTTTTTTCATTAAAATCATGAGTTAGGCTCCTTAGTTGTAACCAACAGAAAATATAACCTTTTGTTTAACCCCTGACTAAAAGGTTTTGTTTCCGCCACTGTTAATTCTATTTGTCTCCTAATGACTAGTCTCAGGATTGACGATTTCTTCTTCTTGTTGTTCTAATTCAAAGCAAGATTCATCATCAATCCCAAAAGCTACATGCCCATTTCCAAAAGCCTTAATATGATATTTCAAAGACCTTTTATGCTTGAGTTCCGAACCACAGCTACAATGCCAAAGTTTCCCACAATTCTTCTCATGAGTCCGCCAATCACCTCTAACCGCAAAGGCCTTACCACATTTCCCACACATAAATGACTTAGTCCCATGTTTTCTTTTATAATGTGTCTGTAGGATTCTAAAATCTTTGAGCGGTTTAGCCCCTGGGTACTCAATGTTGTGGCGACACATTGGTGCACAACAATAACATGGTAGTCTTAGCATTGCTGTTGGCTGTACCCCCCTTAGGGATTCAGGGCCTCCTCTATATTGTGATCCATGCCCCCACAAATGCATCTGCATTAGGCCAATTTTATGTAATTAATCATCTATAGGGCTTATTCAATGCATTGGTGTAATTTATTAATCTACATATTTATAGTGGCCGTACAAGGCTAATGATATTGTTCCTAAGGAAAACGTACGTTATATAAGAGATGACTACATAATATGAACCCCAATATATAGGAGAAATAAAACTCAAGAGTACGGGTTGTTTGGTTGATTAAGTGCTGAATCATTAAGAGGTCTGAATGGTTAAGCGCTGAATCATTAAGTTGGACCTCTTAATGGTTAGTTTTCTTGTCCCACGTTGGTAGGGGAGCCTCATTAAAGTTCAGCCTAGTTCAGTGCTTAATAGTTCAGTGCTTAATGGTTCAGCAACATCCCAAATCTTAATGATTCAGACTTAACCATTCCATTCAGAAGCTGAAACAAACACACTGAATGCTGAATCATTCAGCGCTGAATGGTTAAGAGCCTCATTAAGAGGCTGCCAAACAGCCCCTACGTGTCTTAGACATATGGGTCGTATTCAACTAAAAGTACCCTAATGGTACAATATTAATACCTATATGTGACAATAGATAAAATTTTGGCTAAAGTTAGACATATGCAACATAAACAATGTTATGAAAAAACATCAAAAGGATATATATTGTTGACAAATTTTCTATATATACTTAATCATCCAAGTGGATTGTGCTATGCAGAAACATAAAATTATTAACTACAAGATTAGGTGGATACAAGTTTGACAACATTTTATTTCGATAGAACTAGAAATTATTTGTTTCATGATTCTAGTGATAAGATTATCCGAATAATACCATCTAATCTAGAAAACCAATTGAATTGATGAAAAGAAATATTAATTAACTACCACTTAATTTGTAAATTATGGACATATTACCTATATATATTTATCAAGATTAAAATGGCTAGATGGTGCATGAAATTTTGTCAAATAAGGGGTTGTTTGGTAGCCTCTTAATAGTAAAAGATAACCTTTAGTCTGAATGGTTAACAATGGTTATACCACTTAACCATTCGGACTTAAGGTTACCTTGCTACCAAACAACCCCAAAGTTAGGGATGCCGGATACAATACATGCATAACCCTAGCCCTAATTATAGAATAATATTTTAGGAAGGAAAATGGGAGTTTTATTAAAAAAGGAACTTTCAGGGTAATTTAAATTACCTGCATGTTATTGTATCTGTTGAAGGTCTTAAAGCAAAGAGGACAAGGAAACTGATTTGGACCAATCAGAATTTGAGATGGAGTAGGGATCCAGTAAGGACCCTTGTTTATTGTGTTTGTAACATGATATCCATTATCATTTGTGCCTTCTTTAGTCACTTCTTTATGATCCATTTCAACATCATTATGTGTAATGTTGGAGAGTCTTGAAATTAGATCAGCTTCAGAAAGGCTGTGGCTTGGTAGACCAAGATGTAGGGCAACATTCATGGCCTCATGATCATCAGAAATCTTGGTAGTGGGACCAATTTCCATGAGTTGAGCACATGAACCATAAGGGTTTTGTTGGTCATGGTTGAGTCTTTTTGTTGGGCTTAAACTTAGTAGAGGGAGAGCTTCTTTGGGAGGTGCAGATGGAGTTGTAGGTTCAGAGTAGTGTGAGAGTGAAGAAGATGGTACTGATGAAGTAAATTGATATTGTTTGTTTAGAATAAACCATGATGCATGGTAGTAGGTGGAGTGAGGATGATCACTACTCATGATCTAGCTAAGAAACAAAGATCAACTGAATAGCTTAACAGGAAATATACATATACATATATAGAATAAATCATAGAGGAAGTATGTATGTGTGTGTATATATGTGTGTGTATATATATATATGTGTGTGTAAAGTTGGGAGTATTTATAGTTAAAGTGATAGTTGAGAGTGATATCGGCAACCGAGCAATAGTTTGGAGTATTTAAAATTTCCCTTATAAATTCCCCCAGCCATGTTCCTTTGTTTGTAAAGAAAGTGGTGTTTTATATTCTAAATCCTCTCAAATCTTTAATTTAGAGTGTGTGCGATCCTGATCGTGACCACTGACGGAGCTTACCACTTCATCTAAACGTCTCATTTAGAGTGTTTTATATTCTACATGGATGCCGCCACGAGTATCAATTGCTACATGCATACAATTAGCTAGAGAAATACGACCGCTTCCAATGATTCTAAGATCTTCTTGAAGAGCTACTTGGCAGAAAACGTTTATTTAATAAACAAACGAACATAAAAAAATTAGAACAAACATGAACACGGTGACTAGCTACTTGATTTATCTTCATGTTGGTTCATTACTTCATTTAGGTTTGTTTATGTTTGTTGGTCTATGTTCATTTATTCTAGTTTGTATATACAGTTATACACTCATTCAGTTTCTTTAACCATTTAGGTCCAATAGTCCATCATTTATTCATTTTATATCTATCTATATCTATATCTATATTTATTACTATATAATGGGTGCTTGATGGCTAAGAATGTAAATTTATATCTTTTTTAAGATGGCATATCAAGAGTCTTAGTATAAATCTATAATTTTTGTCCAATTTCTTCCTTTTATGCCCTCTTATACAACATTCAATGCCAATTGTATATGTATCTAATACATACTTTATATCCATCTCAAGATGTAACTCACCCTCATAAAACACAATAAATCTTAATTGAATGCTTAATATTAAGAGCTTTGAGTGTCCATGAAGTGTATATGTATCCTCACCTTCTCATGTCTCAAAAATTACATGCTTCCCATTCTTCTCATCTCCAACCATAGAGAAATAGAATATTCTTCCAATTTATCTTTGAAAATGGAGGACCAAGCATGTGGACATAGGTTAGTGCCTCTTACTAGCAGGCTTTAATGGATGCGCGCAAGCATATCGAGCGTGAAATGGAATGATTTATGATTTGTGAAAAGGAGACAAAGACGAAAGTTTTCTGCCTTGGTCATCAGCCTAAAACGGTATGTATTGCATTGTTTTTTCCCAATAAAATATTGAACTTTGGTATACGCTTTTACTTTGTATTGGCTCAGTAACTTCATTTAATAAATTGTAAAATATTTGAGATTTAAATTAATTATCGTGAAGTTTCTTTGTTGATGATCTTTTGTAGGACCCAAAGGAGATAACCAAGTCAGGGACTAGAGATGGTTGAACAATATGGTATGGAAATATTTATCCAATCTAATGGCTTGCTCTTTTTTTTTACTCGAGTTTCGGTCTTCTGTTATTGTTAAGTAAAAATTTCTATGTAGGAAATTAAAACAATGAGAGATTTAAAGAGAATGTGTTTTGAAACAGACGCATCAACTTAATTGATACAGGATATTCGTGTTGTATATAATATTATCTTTGCCCTAAGACTCACTAATCTTATCATGTAGCTTTTGGGGTTTTATATCTTTTTTATTGATACTAGATATTTGATTTAATTATCTTATTCATCCTATCCACCAAGTATGGCTTCAATCTAACTATATAGTATTTTCCAAATAACTTTCTATAAGTCGTTACATGTGCAAACCTTTTTAACAATTGGATTTGGCACATAGGCTCTTTTTTTTTTTTTTTTTTTTGCTTTTAATCAGAACTATATGTTCAGGACATGGAGCTAGGGGTGTGAATTAACACGCCATCAATCCAACACAAAATTTTTAGGTAGGGTTTAGTCTAAATGGACTCGGGTCAGTTTAATATTGGTGGTTGATGACGTAGGACCCCCACCGGCATAACCGAGTGCACGACACCGATTGGATGGAACAACTTGTAATAAATTGTAAAAATTAATAAACCTTACGGAACCCGAACAAAAGATGAACCCGGAACGGAAGGACGAAAGGTAAAACGAAAACACAAGAGATAATAAGATAAACCTATAAAACAAAGCTATAGCCATAGGATTAATATTAGACGGCTTTAACATAATGGACATATCCGCAAGGACAGAAAAGGATACGGACAAACCGATGGATAACAACAAATGACGGCTATGACCTATCGGACATTTCCGAAACACAATAAAATAACATAAAAACCATAACCAAATCTACCGGAACAGTACTGTTC
Organism: Ambrosia trifida; assembly: GCA_028751855.1. NCBI lineage: Eukaryota > Viridiplantae > Streptophyta > Magnoliopsida > Asterales > Asteraceae > Ambrosia > Ambrosia trifida. The sequence goes on along the minus strand of CM054124.1, from coordinate 59,969,432 downwards.
CAGCCGACCTCATCATCACCTGTAATTAATGCAAGTGCATTGAAGACGACTATAAATACCGACCTACCTCGGTTGTTGAAAAAAACTATAGAACTTACTAGGAGTTGAATAAACTACATACAATGAAAAAAACTATAGAACTTACTAGGAGTTGAATTTTTTTACTGCATCATTTTTAACTCTGTATTACATTTTAAAAATCTATGTTATAAAGCTTTGTTCATATACAACATAGTTTTATAAATGTCGAAATATCACACAGTTATATAAAGTATCTAACGGTAGTTTTACAAACTTATTCAAGGTACTCAAGAACTCATGGATACTAAATAATTTATAACTAAATATTAGGTTGTTGCTTCCTACATATTTAGTATCACCATAATGAATCGTCCATAAATACCTTATGACTTTTAGTTTAAAATTATTATATATGTAAAAAAAGTTTACGGGTGCAGCCCCGCCGCAACGCGCGGATTCCTGCTGGTAAAAGTAATACACCATTCTTTTAGCTTTAGGCCCATTAGTCTACCACCTTATCAGTTATCAATACCTTTATTATAGTCATAGCATTAGCCCATTTAGGCCCATCAACTCAATATCATATCAGAATATTCTTTAACTTTAGGCCCATTCTTTATGAAGATATCAACTTATCATTCCAAATAACACTTACACAGGCCATCGCCCATGGAATAATAACACTCATAGAATATACATAACTTTAGAACTTTTCTCAAAATGGATACTAATATCTTATTTTTTTCATGTTTGTTCATTTGTGTTTATTTGTGCTAGTTATGTGTACGTTATAGGGATGCAATTTCTATTAACTACAAAATTTGAAAGTTGTAAGAGTTTCTAAATGAGACATGCTTATTATTGCAATATCTTCACTTCTGACAAATTATTAAGCTATGGTTATTGATGGAATTTTTGGGCTTAAGATACGTGCGGTCATTAAATTATATTTTAGATTATTATAGTCAATATAATAGTGAATGTAATGGCTTATACTCAAAGTTTTGAGAATAATAAAAAATTACACATAAACACAACCCGCAATCATGGTCAGTGTTTATAATAATATCAGGTTATTTGAGTATTTTTGTTTGCTAATGAGTTGATTTGAGCTTACTCAAATTATAAAGTAAGTTAAAGATGAATCTTTTTTCGAAATATTTTTTTTAACTAAAAACGAGTCGAAATAAGCTATCATCACCTATCATCTACGACTCTCTGCGCATACCATCGTCGTCTCCACCACACCATCCCCTATGGGTCGTCAATGACACCACCATTGCTATCGCCACAACTACCACTTCACCAACATCACTAGTCACCATGAAAACTACAATACAATACATGCCTAATTGGTTAAAAGAAATTGAAATGACCGGTTTCAACCCGATCTCGTTTTAGTTAGATCATGTTCTGATCAAACCCAGTCTAATCCAATCTCAATGTGACACGTTATCTATCCTCACCCGGCTCACCCTTTATCTAGCTTACAAATATTAAAACCTTCAAATTCTAATTGTTTAGGCTTGTTATCCTTGTGGTGATGTACATCATGTTTAATAGCTTTAAATAATAATAATAATTTTTCGTTATTAACAAGGGGTGACGATGCAACTTGTTGTTTGTCTGCCTACTATCCTAATGTAAATTGTCCGTTATGAAATGAAAAAAAAACTAATAACTAGGATAGTTTTTTAAATAAATATATCTGTATATAAACACAATCATGACAATTATGCTCCCATAACCGATAACGACTAGTGCCTAACCTCGAAAATACACTAACAACATCCACAAAAGCACAAACATCATTAAACCCAATCTCATTCCCATACTTGATGACTTCAACAATCTTTCTAATAAAAACCTACCCTTTACTTTGGTAATATATGGTCTAATTTCCTTTTACTTTGGTTGGTCCCTTATGATCCAAACATTAGTCATAGACCGACAAAAAGAGAAGGAACACAATCGTAATGTGGGATTCCACTTGATCTTTTAATTTCTTCCCTTTCACGTTATGTTTTGTTCTCTTCTCATTGCATCATGTGCCATGTGATGCCTTTTTGCCCCCATGAAGCTTATGACTTAAAGCATAACCTTATCTTCCCTTCAAATCTTTGCTTTTATTTCCGTATTTTCAATAAACAAAATAATATAGTTTGAGTATTTAGAATCTTATAATATAATGAGATTATAATTATGACTGTTTAAGGATTAAAATATAACTTTTTAATTTGTTTTATTATGTTTTTCTAATACCGACTTAAGAAAACTATTGGTGGCTCACAATTATTGTATAAATTCATAGTTGTAGGATAGTTATACATTATTGAAGGAAATTATAGCACATGCTTACTACTAAAAAAGCTACATAACACATAATACTTTAGGTGTTAGGATTAAATACACAGTGTAAGAAAAATAAGAAGTCGTAGGAAAGATATCAAACGGACTCCGATTGAACTCATTCAAGCGGCATTGAAACCGTCTCATCGAACCTTACGATGTTAGTTTTTAGGTCTTCGTTTTTTGGGGGTTTTTGCATGTAGTTTTAAGAATATACTTTATATCATTGTGTCTTTTATGTAGCATTGTATCTTTTTTTTATTTTCTTCATTGTGTCATTTTTTCAATTCATTGTATCTTTTTTCTCCAGCATTGTGTTATTTTTTTGGCATTATGTTATATTTTGTGGCTCATTGTGTTATATTTGATGATCTATTGTGTTTTTTATATCCTTCTCACCCTTCTCAATTTTATTAAACTATGTAGAATAACTTGACCCAATACTTTAGATACAAACTTTTTCCTTGTATATTTAGTTTTATAAACTAAGGAAAAGAAAGAAAATAGAATTAAAGAAAAGTGAGAGGTGTTTATTAGCCTCTTAATAAACCTTTTAATTAAACATGTACAAACTGGTTTTTTTTTTTTTACAAACCGGTTCGGTTTTAAAACCGGTCCGGGTTGTGAGGTGCAAAAGTAATCGTTTTTTTATAAACCGGTCCGGTTCCCAAACCGGGTTTGTGAGTAAAATACCACCATCAAACCCAACCGGTTGGACCCGGGTTGAGAACCAGTTTAAAAAAACGGTAAAAAAACCGGTCAGTCAAAAACCGGAAAAAAACCGGTATTTTTTTTTTAAACTGTAGTGTGCTGCTATTTTCTGCAGATTTTTTTTTTTCGAACATTTTAAACACAACAGATTATTATCAACTCAGTGTAACTTAAAAATACAATTTCATTGATTAAAAAACACGACAAAAAACATCGAAACTAAAAGGAATCTGAAGATAACATGAAACATAATAGAAAACATAATCTTAAAAAACATAGTCTTAAACAAAATAAATCTTCAAACATAGTCTAATCTTCACCCGAACCGGCGTTGCTTCTTATCCATTCATCCATTTCGGTTTCATATTCGGTCATTGGTTCGGTTAAGTCCGCGTTGACCTCGTCCTCGTGCACTTCGCCTTCATATTCAAGTTCTCCCTCAAGTGAGCGTATGTTTTGCACCCTCTCCGCCGCATCCAAATAATCCTTCAAGCAAATGGCCATCTCAACCGAAAGTGGAGTTAGTCGCGTCCTACATATAAGGGGGTATTTATACTATAAGGGGGTATTTGTGAGAAAGTAGATTAAGAATGCAAGATTAGAGATTGTTTTTTATTGTGTTTTGAAGGTGTGATTGATCCTAAACTATAAGGGAGTATTTATACTATGATTGTGGGTAAAAAAATACAAAAAAAAAAAATACAAAAAAGGCTACTTTTTCATCCCAAGCGGCTATATAGCCGTTGGGTAATGGTCAGAAACCGGTTTGAAAGCCGGGTTTTTTTCGGGTCTTGGCTGAACCGGTTTTAAAACCGGGTTTTATCCCCATCGGTTTTTTATCCGGGTTCCAGACCGTTTTTTCCCAGGATCGGTTTTCCACCCGGTCTAACATCCAAATCCAAGAACCTATGCAGAACCGGTTGGGTGGGTAGGTTTGGGACCGGTTTGAAAAAAAAAACCGGTTTTAGCCAAACCAGATTTCCGGTTTTTATTTTTTTTGGTGGAAAAACCGGTTATCCTGTCCATGTCTACTCTTAATCATTCAGTTCTTAATCATTTAGCATTAAGAGTGTTTGTTTCAATTAAAAAAAAAACATCTGAATGGTTTCATTAAGTTCTTAACCATTTAGCTAATAAGGGATGCTGAACCATTCAGACACTCTAAATGATTAACACTTAGGAGCTGTTTGGTTGATTAAGTTTTTTTTTTTTTTTTTTTGAACAACCAAACGCGACTTTTAATTCCATTCACCAAATACAACGTTTTACACCATAACAAAGTATCGCCCAACCGGCCCCCATTAGCCAGCAACTAAAGTGGGCTGACCCACTAAACAACATATCTAAACAGCCCTTAACAACCACCTAAACTACCCAAACCACAACTGTTTGGTTGATTAAGTGTTGAATCATTAAGAGGTGATTAAGGGCCTATTTGGTAGCCTCTTTAGGAGGCTTTGAATCATTCAGCTCTGAATGGTTCAGCATTCAGACTGTTTGTTTCCACCTAAAAAAGGCTCTGAATAGAATGATTAAAAGCTGAATCATTTAGACTTGGTGCATAGCTGAACCATTCAGCACTTAATTATTCAGAGCCTCTTAACCATTCAGACATCTTAATGATTTAGCATTTAATCAATCAAACAGCCTCTAAGTGCTGAATGGTTCAGCAATGCACCAAGTATTAATGATTTAGCTCTTAACCATTTCATTCAGAACCTTTTTTAGGTTGAAACAAACAGTCTGAATGCTGAACCATTCAAAGCTGAATGGTTCAGAGAATCAGAGCTGAATGGTTCAGAGCCTCATTAAGAGGCTACTAAACAGGTCCTTAATCAAACAGATCCTACCAAACAACCCTGAGTATTTTATGTTTAAAAAGTCATTTCCTTCCCAATCTCTCCAATTTTGAAGTATGAGAAACGAAGGAAATAAACCAAAATTTTCTTTCTATTTCTCTCCCTTTCTATCCTTAAAAAAATTATGGAACACGATTTTTTGTTTGACATCCTTCAAATCCCTTCTTTTCTTTTGTTAAATGAAACTCAGGAACACAACGTAAGGGTGTTAATAAGTGAATATAAATTAACCAAATAGTGTGTATATATAAGTATAGTGGAAGGATCATTTCAGAATAATAAATTATTGTGAGAACAAAAAGAACAACTTTAAATCACTTAATTTTCTAATTTACAGTGTATATTTATTGAATTTTGAGTTTCTACCATTCATATGTGTATATTATATACGACATAGGTTTCTGTACAAAGTGTGAGAAGTATATGTAGTCATTGTGTTTTAAATTTTAGCTATAATGTTTTCGATTCCTTTTGCATTGTATTATATTGAAAAACACAAAACGCAACAATTTAAAACACAATCGAATGTATTCTAGAAATGAAATTTAAAACACATTGATTATTTTCTCCACATGATGTTTTAGATTGCCTGTTGAGAAATACATTAATTAGTGTTTTAAATTGTTATGTATTGTGTTTTTATATATAATACTATGCCAAAACAATATAAAACATCATGCCTAAAATCAAAATACAATGTCTATATAGACTTTTCACACTTTGTATGAAAAATACACTTTGTACAGGAACCCCACCCTATTGTATACATAAACCATCAAACTAATTTTTATCGTATGTCTTTTACATATCTACACATAGCCTACATAATAAATGAAATTTTCTCATATTTCTTTTCGATTTTTAGCGTAAGAAACAATAAGATTACATTTTTAACATCTGTTTTTTACTTTTTAGTTGTTTAAGATTGAAAAAAATGAATGATTCATTTTGTTCTGCGTGTTCTTGCAATATTTAGGCAGTGTTTGGTATGCAGAAATTGCAGGCATAATGGAATGGATCATTACGATGGAATGAAAAATAAAGGTGTTTGGTTGGTCATGTTAATGGAATCATCTATTACCTCATTCATTCGATTCTCACTAAAAACCCCAAAATTCATTCAATCCACCCTCTTGTTTTTTTTCTTCATTTCATTCCTTCTATCACCCTTCATCACCACCTACCACCACCACGACCCACCTCTACCACTATTACCCACGACCACCACCACTACCTGACGCCACTACTGACCACTACTATCGACCACCAACCGCCACCGTCGACCGCCGACCACCGCTACCTACCGACCACCGCCGCTATCTACCGACCACCACCGCTACTCTTAGTCACCGAACACCACCACCAACCACCCATCGCTAATCGCCGCCACCCACCAACCACCACCGCCACTCTCCATCACCGACCACCACCGCCAACCGCCGCCACTCACCGTCGTCGCCACTCCCTTACACCACCAACCATCACCGTCGCCGCTACTATCACCACCGACCCCGCCACCACCGACCACCACCATAACCACCCAACGTCGTCACCTCTATCACACACCACCACCACCGCCGTCGACCACTTTTGCCACCGCTGCCACTGCCACCGCCACTGACCAGCAATACCACCACCAGCCGCCGCTGGCACCCATTGTCAACGGCCGCTTCCACCATTCACCACCGCCGATTTTATTCCTTTGTCTTTTTGTGACCTAGCAAACAATACAAAGTAATGATTCATTTCATTCTCTAATGGTAACCAAACAAGATCATTGAATTGAAACCATCTATTTCATTCCTTTATTCATTTCATTTCATTACCTTGTTCATTCAATTCCCTTGTCCATTCCATTACTCCATACCAAACAGATCCTAGTGTTCTACGTAGATCCTTCCTAGTTTAAACATATACATATATACATACACATATATACGTAAAAAACATACTGGAATTCTGATAAATAATAAAATGCTCAAACTCAAGATTGAAAAATTATTAACAAATAACAAGCCAAGCTTAAGCTTTAGATATCAAGTTTAAAATTAGATGAGAGCTCAATTTCTAGCAAATTAGTCTAGTGACGAGCTCAGATTTACCTCCTTTACAGTAGTATATGTTTTACCTATTTATTTAGAACTAGGTTAAAAACCCGTGTAATATACAAGTTAAATATCTCACATGATTTAATCTATTATGTTTTGTTTCTATTGGTTTTAATTACTTTTTTAAATTAAGTAATATAATATGAGGGGAATATTTCACGAAATGGTAACCAAATTTCAGAAATGTTCCAATTAGGTAATCCGTAAGATTATTTGTTTTACTTAAGTCACCGAAATTTATTTTATGTTCTAAACTTTCAATTCTATATAGTACATGATAAGAAACACAACAAGACATGATAAGAAACACGAAAAGACCTGTTAAGACACGTACACGATAAGACACGAACACGAAACATGTAACCACGAACATGACACGAAACTAAACAGGTCTTAACGTGTCGACCTGTTATAGACACGAAACCTGTTAAGGCCAAACACGAAACTTGTTAAAATCATGTAGGTTCGTGTCAGGTTATCGTGTTTGTGTCTAAATTGCCAACCCTAGTAAAATACCTAGGATTGGAATATAAAAATAAACTTTAGTGACCTGATTGGAACATCAAAGTAAAATTGACTTATCTACTTGAAAAAAAAAATTGTTTTATTAAAATTTCAAAAATAAATTAAAATTTTTAAAAATTGCGAAAATTTTGAATTTTTTTGCCACTTCTAAAAAATCCGCATTATTTAAATTTTTTCGTTATTTTTTTATATTTTTTCAGAATTTTTTTATAAATCTTAATTTTCATAATTCTTTTTTGTAATTTTTCTTATTTTTTAAATATTTCGTAATTTTAAAAATATATTTTGCAATTTTTTAATTCATGTTATTTATAAGCCATGTCAACATTTAAAAAAACTAGATAAAAGCCATATATGATGAATGGCCTTCTATTTAGGTAAATTTTATAGGATTATAACATTAAAATAACTTTAGTAACCTAGGTGGAACAATTCTTTTTTTTTTTATTTTTTTTATGAATGATCTGATTGGAACACTTTTGAAACTAGGTTATTATTTAGCATAGTTGCATTTAATATGAATGAGGTGAAATAAGAAAAATGAGAAAAAGAAACTTGTGGTCACATAATCGTGATATGTGACACAAACTTTTATCCCGGTACCTTTTTAAATGACGATTAAATTTAAGGCAATAGCTTTTCTTTAATGTTTTCTTATTGTTATATTATTACTTGGATTAAATGATTGGATAATTGTTATCAACTATGGATCAAACTTGACCCAATATAAGTTACAAGGTTTTATATAAATCTTAAGTTGGCCAATAATTTTTGAGGTTCTAAATTTTTAGAGAAAGCCTAATAAGCTTCAAGTCCGAAATTTTTTATAAAGAGCCCAATAAGTTATTCATTTTTATATTTTTAAACATATACATTAAAAAAATATTACATATAAAAAATTTTGTCCCACAAAAAATGACCTCGGTAGTAGTGCGATTCGCCCACCCAAAGGCTAACCCTGGCATTAAAAAAACCAATGAGAAAGTTGTGCAAAAAACATATGTAGAAGATGAAAATAAAAAACAGCAGAAAACAGACCTATGAAAACAAGAAAAACAGTTTGCAACACCAACAATCAACTTGACTGATTTATAACTTTGGTACTTGATCTATGATTTATCCACATAATGAGTTCATAATTGATGTTGTTTACGGATATAGACTGAGAGGCTGATTTTGTTAAAAACTAACGTATTCCTGCCTTTTCATATGAACCATAGGTTTCATGATACATGTTTTTTACCACCTTTTCAAGTAGCCACTCACCTTGATCTCCATGAGATAAGGGTGTGAATTTCTGATACAACACGAACCTAACATGAAGTTTGTTGGTTTTGGTTTAGTATAAACGGGTTCAGACAGTTTCATGTTGAACCTACAACCCGTTTAGCTAAACAAGTCGGTTTCAGGTCAATCCGAACTGTAGACAGGTTGGACCCACCAATCTGTAGACATGACCCGTTTAACACGGCTACCACGAGATGCTGAATGGACTAAATCCCTCTAATAAATGAAGTTTTCAACGCTTTTTGAAGAATTCTTTTTACCCATCTTGAAGAAGTACCTACAAAAAGCAAGTTAAAAAGGAAAGCGGTTAAATGGTTGAATAAAGTCAAATGCTTGCGGGTGTCACTAAAGTCAAGACCATTGTGTTTTACACTTTTACCTTGATTCGTAACAAAAAGTATTGGTAAAAACCCAAAAGGTTAATAGGGTATGAATCTTAGATTACAAATATCCATCCCAAGTTCATCTTAGTGCCATCCTATATAAAACTCAATGTCTAGGATAACACTCGGATTTTATTCCTTTTGTTTTGTGGGAAAAAATACGTATGAATAGGATAGGACAAGTTCAAGAGTATTTTTTTGTTATTTTCTGACCAATTTTCCAGAGTCTTTGGTATTTCATGTTGGATATTTTAGTGTAATTATATTGACTGTTTGACCAATATGTTCATAATAATACATCATATAGGTATGGTGGTGCATGCGGAGTGCACGACTATTTGAATTTATTATTAACTTAGGCAGCCCTTGGCGGGGTCCAAGGGGCAGAGCCCCTGGTTGGGGTCGAGCCAATTTTGGCAATAGATGGACTAATTTTGGCAATATCGAAACCCTTTGAAAACTGGCCCAGTTTTTTATTACGAAATTTTCTTCTTCTTGGTCAATCTCTCTGGTTCTCAAAATCTCAATCACAACATACAGAAAATTCTAAATCTCTGATTGTATCCGATTGAATATTCGATAGAACCGTTGAATTGATTCAATCTGAAAGCGATCACGTGCCTTCAGAGATTTCTGTTATCCGTTTTTGTTCGTTTGTTACGGTTATTCCCCAACATTTCAAGTTTTGAGCATTTCATCTACATAAAAAAATGAAACAATGTCATTCTATAGCTATCATAAAACAATGTTTAAAGGTTTTAACTGCAGTCAGGTAATTTTACTTTTCAAAAAAAAATTAAAATGCCTAATTACCATCAAAGAAACTTATTGTTTATTTATAACAACTACAATAATTTGTAAAGTTTGGAACCTCAGAAACTTTCATATATATCCATCTTAGGAAATTAGACTTAAGACTTCTAAAGTTGCCTTTGTGGCAGTGATCTCAACCGACTTAGAGAGATATTGATACTAAAAAAAAGTTTGATAAAACACCGATGATCGAACAAAGGTGGTTCTATTAACATCAACTCAGACCACTTTCATTGACAGCTTTGAAACTACAAATGTTGTTCCGGTTTTCTGATTCTCATAGTCTGTCGATTTTTATCACAAACATTTTGGTTACTGGAAAAGACAGTTCAGTTAATTCGATTAACCTGATTTTAAATGTGAGTTAATAAGTGAATGCCAACTTTAATTGTGTGATCCAATTACAAGTCACATCTACTAATAATTATGGAACTCAAGAATGATAGTATCTAAAATCAAATTTTTAAGTGCATAGTCACTAATGCAAGTGATTAGGATTGCTTGCGAATAATATTGGGTGGAAAGTAGTTAGCATTTGGTGAACTCCTTTGTTCAAATCTAATAATATTCTAGGAATGCTCCAAGTCCCATGTGGTTCATCATATCCTACACCATATCTAGGATTCGGTTGGAAATTGGTGGGCTGCTTGTTGTCCTTTTTAAACATTGTTTAAAATTAAAACAAAAAGACAATACTTGGTACAACTTTCACATGTTAATCCTTTGTCTTTTAAATCAATAGAAAAACTCATTTGAGTTTTATTGGAGACCAGAGACCGCATCATTAAAAACTCAAATCAAATAGTGACATAACAAATTTTAATTATACTCAAGCCATAAGAATATCTGTTGTGACTTGCGGTGAGCACCGGCGTGACTCTCAAGTAATCCGGTCACGTGGGGTTGTTGTGGTTGGGGTGAGCATCGGCGCGATCATAGCCTGCAAATCCAACACAAATAGTTTATTCCCGCCATGAGCCTACTCACGTTGGCTCGCGTGAAGCTGTCACGCCGGGTTCACGTGGGGCTGTTGTGGTTGAGGATGAGCACCGATGCTGAAACCTAGCTCGCGTCGGGCTGTTCGCGTGTCCACAACAGACAACCTTAATGAAACTTGTTTAATCCTTGAGCTCAATCCAGTAATCTTACATCAAGTTTTAAAGGCCCACCCGCTAAATGTCATATTAGTACATAAGTAATATATTTTTATCCATTTGTACTATATGGTTGTCTCACATGTTCCAATTATGTGAACCTAAGATTATTTTCTCATATTTTTTTGAGTTCTAGGATTCATACACCCTGTGACGTCACATTCTAAGGGTGTGACATTACATTTTGGAGTATGTGACAGCCTCTTATTGGTATATGATGTGAGTCAGGGTGTATAAATCCTAAATAGAGGGTGTATGAATCCTAATTACCTTCTTATTTTATCCATTTGTACTTTATCTCATATTTGTAAACATATTTTATTTAAGAGAATTCCTAAATTTTAATTAATAATTATTGAATATTCTCTTTACTCAACCATAAAATACAAGGTTTCTTTAGCATACTATAAACTAGGTATTAGTTGTCTGCGCTTCGCCGCGGGTGCGGCTGTTGTGCGAAACGCGGCAGGAGCTCCTGTTGCGTTGAGTGTTTGGCGGATGTTAAAGATCGCGTGTCGCTGTGGGAGCTCCTGTTGCGTGGAGGATTTCGTGGACATAAAAGATAATATTAAGTGACTGTTATTCTTGCGTGAGCTTCAAAAAAATACTCGCGGCTATAAGCTAAAAGTTTGGTGGTCAAAGTTTGAAATCCTAAAAGCTAAAATTTTGGCCAAAGTGCAATGCAAGTTTAAAAAAGTTAGAGTGGTCAAAGTTTGAAATCCTAAAAGCTAAAAGTTTGGTCGTCAAAGTTTGAAATCCCAAAACCTAAAAGTTTGGTGGTCAAATTGGAAGAAAATAAAGTTAAGCTAAAAGTTAGTGGCCAAAGTTTTAAATCCTAAAAGCTAAAAGTTTGTTTGTCAAAGTTTGGTTGTCAAATTAGAAGAAAATAAAGTTAACCTAAAAGTTAGTGGCAGAAATAAAGTTAACGTAAAAGTTAGTGACTAATATATATATAATATATATATATATATATATATATATATATATATATATATAGTGGAAGTATAGGGAAAAAACCCTCTCAAATGAAAAAACCCCAACAAACCCATTGAATGGACCATATTCATCCACATCAACCAATCCAATATTTCATAATATTATATAAGGAGGGGTAAATTGGACATTTTCATCACCCCCTTCTCTCTCTTCCTATATAAATTGTTTTCCCCCCTCTCTCTCTTCATTTTTTTCAAATTCAATTTTCAGAATCTTTCCTCTCTCTCTACCCTCCCCTTTCTCTGTCTCTCTCTAGAACCACCACCACCACCAACACCACCACCACCATTACAACAACTTCTTATCAACTTCTTCTACACAAAAGAACATCGAAGACACGCCGGATCTGAGGATAGCCGCCTAGAGAGAGGGAGATGAAAAACTGATTCGAACAATAAACCACCATCGAAGACGTGCCGGATCTGAAGCTGTACGTCACGCGTATGATAATACTCTTTTTTTTTGTTAGTGTTAAGAGTGTGATTTGATTTAATACTCGTTTTTTAATTAAGGGGAGTATTGATGTGTTTTGATGTGATCATTGGTATCTTGAATCCACTGATTCGAGCCTAAGATCATGTCCTTCAAATCCATATAATCAGTTTGTTTTTGTCACATCGGATTATTTTGATTTTGGAGATATTAAAATATGTTTTTTGCAGAACATGATAAATCTGATTATTGTGACTCCATTTTGATTTATGATGTGTTCAGAGTGTCTTTCCTCTATTTTAATATATAAGACAATTCAATAATAATAACATTCTTTCCTATATTTTAATACATAAGAACATTCAATAATAATAACATTCTTTCCTCTATTTTAAGACATAAGAACATTCAATAATAATAGCATTTTTTAGGGATAGTTTTCGTTAGAATAATAATAACATTTTTTGGGGATAGTTTTTGGTCGCACACCAAGTGTTCGATCAAATGCTTGAATGAAAAAAAAAAACTTATGTTAACATTTTTTTTATTTTTTTTTATTATTATTTTGTTTATGTTAGATTTTTATTGGATTGGGGACATGAGGTTGATGGATCACATGTGATTGATGAATAAATTTGTAGTCTTTTTATGTTAGTATATGCTAACACATGTTAGTGATTCCCTATTATGTGTTTGAGGATCCCAAACTAACATGTGTATCTGTTTCAGTGGTGGTTTACATGAGTAGGCTATTGGAAGAAGGCGGCGTTGATGATGTGGCTGTGGTAAGTGATGTTTTTTTTATAAAGATTATAGATTTTTTAATCTTTTGGTGAATAGGGTGTTTAAATAATTTTTGTATTCTATTTAATAAATTTTTGGCAAGTGAAATTGTTACGAACTCGTATAGGGTATATGTCTATTTTTTTGCGGTCCGGGTCTTGTATGCTCACACACGTTAGTGATGCTAACACATGCTAGTATATGCCTAACTAACAGATGTTAGGGTTCATATGACATACGTTAGTATGTGCCCAACTAACATGTGTTAGCGTTCACATGACATACGTTAGTATGTGCCCAACTAATTGCAGATTTTTGGTGTTGTTTTATACACATGTTAGTGATGCTAACACATGCTAGTATATGCCCAACTAACATGTGTTAGCGTTCACATGACATACGTTAGTATGTGCCCAACTAATTGCAGATTTTTGGTGTTGTTTATACACATGTTAGTGATGCTAACACATGCTAGTATATGCCTAACTAACAGGTGTTAGGGTTCATATGACATACGTTAGTATGTGCCCAACTAACATGTGTTAGCGTTCACATGACATACGTTATTTCAGTAAAACATGTGTTTTAGAATACACTAACACATGTCATTGATGTCCGATTATGCGTTTTGTAGAGCCCAGCTAACACGTGTTACTTTTTTTGTAGGTGAAGAGAAGTTTTTGAGTTAAAGATGATGATGAGGATCAAGAACGAAGCATAGCTAGATTTTTTCTATGTTGTTATTATAGTTTTTTTTTGAAAATTCACAAATAATTATGTTTGTATTAAACGGTTTTTGATATGTTTTAGTGTTTATTGTTATGATCGTTTTTATCATTTCTTAAATAAATACACATTTTATGTGTTCTTTTAATATGTTCTTTTAGTATATGCCTGGTAACACATGTTAGCGATGTCTCACACGTGGTCAGAATTTTGTATCACATCACTAACGTATGTTAATATTGGTGTTGGAAAAAGTGCCATAAAGTAGGAGAGAGGTGACTTGACAAGTGTCAAATCAACCTTTTAAAACCTAGGATTCAGAAGTGTCAAATCTCATGTTTAAAATTACCTTAGTGCCTTTAATTACATTTTTTATTAGATTGGCCCACATGCTTTATGATTATTATATTCAAATAATCATGGACCATTGATCAAGCTTGATCAATGGTCATAAGAGAGTTTGCAAGGTTTTTCCAAAAGATAGGGTTTCCATATTATCCACACCCTATATATATATATATATATATATATATATATTAGGTAATCAAATTGGAATAAAATAAAGTTAAGTTAAAAGTTAGTGGCCAAAGTTTTAAATCATAAAGGCTAAAAATTTGTTGGTCTAAGTTTGGTGATCAAATTAGAAGAAAATAAAGTTAACCTAAAAGTTAGTGACAGAAATAAAGTTAACGTAAAAATTTGTGGCCAATATATATATTAAAACAAAGACACTATTGAAGTGTTTTTGTATTAATATATAAATAGATAATACTTATGTAATGTGATATACAATTATAATACTATTAAAATAAAAAATATATAAAATCAAATATACATACAAAAAAATAATAATAAATAAATATAAAGAATTTAGCTCTGACAAAAACCGGCTATAATGATTTTCAATATATAATTTGATACACCCTGGTTATTAAATGTCTGCACTCGCTGTATTGGGAGTTCAAAATTTTCAAAGTACAAGTATTCGAGATTAATAAAATAGACTACAGCCTTTCAAAAAAAAAATAAAATAGACTACAATTAGGCCTATGTACCGCTTACCAACTTTTGAATTTATTTTAAAGTTGCATAATATACATATTTATATTATAGGCTTAGGTCGAATTTTAACAAGCATGAACATTAATGGATTCCATCACATTTTTATCATAGGACACCAACACAAAAGCAAATATAGGATGAGTATTTGATATCGGTATTTTTGGTATGATATCATATTCATTCCTAAACAAATAAATCAACTGATCATATTTCAATATTCTTTTCCATTTTTAAAAGATTTACAATAAAGTAAATGCAATTTGCTCATATTAAATTGATACCATTTTAAGGTTATGGGTGTTGTTCATCTTGTCCACCTCAACGCCACATTACTATCTCTTTCCTCTCCCTCAAATCAAGGAAAATAATTATCACTTCCCCTGCAATAACATCAAGCAGAGAACGAGGAAGACAGGGAGATATCTACTTGGCCACCAAAATATCGAGGGGGGGGGGGTGTGTCCCGACAAGGAGAGGTGCCACCTCACCTCATCGATCCCCTCCCCATCTCCACACCCTTAAGTCTAATTTTAACTATTTTAAAACAACTCTTTTGATTTGTACCTCTTTTAACTTGTTACGCAATTTGAGTGTTACCTTTTATGTGGAGCATAACATATAATAAGCTTTGGTCAACTATCGTTAAATTCCAATAAATTTTCTTTTTTTAACTTATTTATCCTGAAATACACCATCTAATTAATTAAGTCCATTATTTACTAAATATTTTCACAGTAAATATATAAAAAAAAAACAGTTTTTATTACTAATATGAACCGACAAAACAGGGTTAATACATACTCGATAACTCAAGTCACAGAAGCGCTTAGCTGACCCACCTATAACCAGAACCAAACAACCACGTGTCAGTTTCTAATTCGTCAAACCCATCGTTAATCCTCGTGACCTGATTGGAGGTGACTCAGTATAAATAACCGCGCAGTAACTGACACGTTATTCGCCCACATACTCTTCCAGTGTTCCGCGAAGCAGGTGATCACACCCCTTATTATTGTAACGGAGATCGCGTGACTCGTTACTGTTAACAACCCACCCCTGCAAAAAGGCGCCACCCCCACAACAAAAACAGAGTCATTTCACAGAAGAAGAAAGATAAAAAAGAATTCTAGAGAGAGAAACTTTCTCTCTCTACCTATACATACATTATAACTGTATATATAGTTTATTCTCTACAAACAGATATTCTCTTGTTACGCACTTGCCGGAAAAGAAGTTAGCAGTGATAAATGTAGGTAAAGTAGTTAATAATATTATTTAAAGAATGAATTTTATGCTGTTTGATTTCGGTTTACTTGTTCTTAACGTTGCATTGTGATCAGATGATTAATTAATTCATCTATATAGGATTTTTTTTAATTTTTTTAATTTTTTGTTGTGTGTTTATGGTTCTGTTAAGCAAACGGTGTTTCGTAGAGTTATAGTGAGAGAAAGCTTTATTCTCTCTAGATATACATAAACCGTTACGTTGCATTGTAATCTGATGATTAGTTTATCATTTTTTTTCTCTAATTTTTTTTAAGTATTTAGGTTTTGATGTGATTTAAGTATTTAGGTTTTGATATGTGATTAGATTGTGTATATAGTTTTTTTTTTTAATGTTTATGATTGTGTGAAGCAATTGTTTTTCGTAGAGTTAGAAGTGATAAATGTAGGTAAAAAGTTAATAATATTAATTGAAGTTTTTTTTTTTTTTTCGATTTACTTGTTCTTCATGTTGCGTATCGATATAACACATATCGATTTATATTTTATTTTTTAGAGTTTTAGTCAGAGAAAAAGTTTCTCTCTCTACATATACATACACAGTAGTTTACTCAGAGAAAAGCTTCTGTCTCTGCATATACATACACAGTGTATGTATATATAGTTTCGTTGCTGCTAGAACAGAAATTCTCTAAAGTTATAACTCATAAGCGATCAATGCAGGTAAAAGAAACAGTTAATAATCGTAATTGATGAATGAATTACGTGTTGTAGGATTCGATTTACTTGTTCTTCACGTAGCATTATTTATTTGTGATTGGATGATTGATTGATTCTTCGTGTGATTAAACTATTTGAGTTTTGATATGTAATTCGATTGTGTATTGTTAGTTCTGTTTTTGTTTTTCGTATAGTTTTAGTGAGAGAAAGCTTCTCTCTCTACCTATACATATACATAGCTGTATGTATACGTCGATTGCTAGAAAGTAGAAACAGAGATTCTTTCTTTACGGCTGCCAGAAAAGAAGTAAGACGCGATCAATGTAGGAAAAAATAGTTAATAATATTAATTGAAGAATGAGATTTATGCTGTTTGATTATGCTTTACTTGTTTTTCACGCCATTTTTTGTTGTGTGTTTCTGATTTTGTGTTAACTGTTAAGAAACTGTGTTTTGTGGAGTTCTAGTGAGAGAAAGCTTCTCTCTCTAAATCTCTAAACATACATATATACATACAGTATAGGTGTATATTTATAGCTCGAACGCTAGAAACAGAGATGCTCTGATGTTATAATTGATTAATGTTGGTAAAATAGTTAATAATCGTAAGTGAATGTTGAATTTCATGTTGTTTGATTAATTTGTCATGTGGTTTAACTATTTAGGTTTTGATATACTATTCGATTGTGTATGTTTACAATTGTGTTAAGAAACAATGTTTTGGTAGAAATCTATTGAGAGAGACTCTCTGTACATATACATACACCATAAATGTATTCAGTGACGGATCTAGGAGAAAAGTTGAGAGGTAGCGTGAGCTAATTTTTTGTTTAGGAGTAGCCGATACATAAGAACAAGAAGAAAAAACTTGCACTAAAAATGTAGTTTGCCAAGAATATTGGCTGCGCTACCCCTCAACCTACGTTAGATCCACCTCAGCTGTATAGATAGTTCATTCACTAGAAGCAGAGATTCTCCCCTACGGCCGCAGGAAAAGAAGTTAGAAGTGATGAATGTGTGTAGAATAGTTTATAATCGTAATTGAAGAATGAGTTTTATGCTTTTTGATTTTTCTTTACGTGTTGTTCACGTTGCGTTGTGAATTTGTGATTGTGAATTGATTCGATTGTGGATTGTTGCTGAGAAAAGTAACTAACAATTGAAGAAAGAGGTAATGTGTTTGTTAGTTCTGTTTTTGTTGTGTGTTTCTGATAGTGTTAAGCGATTGTGTTTTGTGGAGTTTCTGCAACATACAATCTAAAAAGTAACAGGAAATGATGATTTACGTGTTGCGTTATGTTTTATTCATACCTTATTTGTGATAAATTTATATTCTGTTGAATCATAGCACATGGTATGTTGTTACAGTTTTTAAGTTAAGAGACCTTTTGTGTGTTTGTGCTTTATGATGCTATTTAAGTCAGTATTGAGGATGAACCAATTATGGTAGTTTGTCCTTTTATTTTCAAATAATTTGCTTATCATTGATCTGGTTCATAGATGTTTTGCTGTTGTTAGCTAAGTAGTCATTGTTACTTTAATAGGATTCAGATCGCAGTCATTTGATATAACCAGAGCTTGAATTCATCTGGTTTTAGGGAGCTGCGAAAATGATGTCAATGCTTGGTTGGATACTTTGATGCATATTTGTCAAGTAAAGTGGTATTCACAGGCGAAATTGGCGTGTACAAACTGAATTCGACATAAATTATTGTTTCCAGTTGAAGCGTTATGGATTTCTTTGAAGGACTTACATATGAGCATGTCAATTTCATTTTTTCCGAAGTTACATATCCTCAGGTAAATCAATAACACATATCTTTCATCCAATATTGTTGTGTAATGTCTTGATTGTGATTTTTGTGATGGACAAAGTACAAAAATAGATTTTTTTTAGCACTTTCAACATTTTCACTTATTTCTATCATGTCTGCAAGTTGCGTTTTACCTAGTCGCATTGTTTAGTACGGTTCACATGGTTAAAAAACAACATTTTCAGAACAAGACAATTAGCAAGTTGTTTTTATCCTTTGCCAACATCTATATTAGAAAAAAGTTCTGATTATTACTGTTTGATTTGTTTCTACATATGATTCAATGTAACTTATTCACTTGTGTATGCAGGATAGCATCCAATCTACAATAAATACCAATGCATACAAGTTTGCTTATTTTGAACCCTCATACTACGATTATTGTGATGCTTATCCGCTTAATGATGAAACATATGGGAGCAATGGTTATATTAGGCAATTAGATAATGCTTCAACCATGGCTAATGAAACCGCGCCTGTACATATGCAACAAGATGCACATTCAAGTTCAAATTCCGTAGCTGATCCGGAAGCAGACTGTGAGTATTGATTTCTTTTGCTGATTTATTTCTCAAATAATAGTTATTTACCTTTTCACATGATACACTACAGGGGCGAAGCTTAGTGAGGGCCAGGGGTGCCCCGGCCCCCACCATTTTTTGTGTAAATTTCCATAAAAAAATTTGTATTTTTAGTGCTTGGCCCCACCGATTTGAAAAAAAAAATTAAGTTTCGTGACTTTCGGTCCCCACCATCAAAAAGTTCAAGCTTCGCCACTGAAACACTACAAACTTCTTTCATAGTTTCCAATTATCCAATGTCTTTATAAATCTAGAAGGTTGAGACAGCTTAATGATGAAATAAGTTATTTTAGCCTTGAGGGAGAATGATTAAAATGAAAGATTTATGGGCATTATGAGTGTTTTTTTTTTTATCTTTTATGATTATATGTCTCAGGTCCACAGAGTCATCATAACCCTGGAGATTATCAGGTCTAAAGCTTTCTCACTATATATTTAATAACCCAATTTATTATGTGTAAATAACAAGCTTAGATGTCTATATTGTACAGGTTGTGTGGGAAGACAATGTTGATCCTGACAACATGACTTATGAGGTTTGATATGTTTAATCTTTATTAATTACATTTGCTCTCCCCATGTGTTTGTGTATGTATGATCAATTATATTTTGAAGTGTAAGTTTAATATTTGTTACAAATGATGCATCCGAATTGCAGGAACTGCTCGAGTTAGGCGAGGCTGTTGGAAGTCAAAGTCGGGGTCTATCTCAGGAGGCTATTTCCATGCTCCCTGTTTCAAAGTTCAAGTGGTGTTTCTTCTGGAGAAAAAAGTCAAAAAAAGAGAGGTAATTAACTAATGTTTGTCTTAGTTCATTTATATACTTCACTCCATTTAACTTAGGGTTGTCAATCGTGTTGGGTTGGCGTTTTGATGAATTGAATCGTTGAGCCTTAAGACGACCCATATATCTATTTGTGTCAAAGACATCAACAAACTCAAACACACCTAAAATCGTTTAACCTATACACGACCGTTTAACCCATTTATCTAAACAAGTCAAACAGGTTGTAATAAAGACATAAAAGTGTAGACAATTGATGGGTTGTAAATGGCTTAAACAAGAGATATGAGTTATGACAACTTAAAACCTTATTATTTTTGTGTCATGTTATAAATTGCCATCCCTAGTTTACCATATGCGTTGAATCCACGTCGGTATTCCTTCGAGTTTGGAGAGCGTTTGGATTGTACAGTGATTCTTGACCGCAAACCATTCACCGTCTTAGTCATCAGTTACTCCTTCCAACCCAAATTCGTCCAGTTTCTTCATCGTTGTAGATCTGTCCTAACTCAATTCCAAACTGGACTTGCAGGTGTGTGATCTGTCAAATGGAATATAAACGCGGTGACCGCCAGCTCACTCTTCCATGCAAACATATCTATCATGCTGGCTGTGGCAGTCAATGGCTTAGCATCAACAAGGTAAACTCATTTTTTAAGTTTTATTATACATTACTCCTGTCACGCCATTTTCCGCTTTTCTAACTATATTACAACTGTCAGGCGTGCCCGATTTGTTACAAGGAAGTGCTTGTTCATACTCCAAAACATTCACAACGATTTTTTAAGTGAACATGTAAAAGGAGAGTGGTTTCTTTAATTTCACTAATACCAGTGTCTTATTTTTTAGCCTTACTCCCATCTTAGGTTTTAGTAGGGTGATTATCTTGTGTGTTAAATAAGCATCCAGACTGATTATAGGTTACTTATATTATTGCACTTGAATGATCTGTGGTGTTACACATGCACACATACTTCACGGGATGTCACCCATCCTTGGATTACCCCCACCTGAACACCCTTAACTGTAGCCATTACACTCAAAACGCATTGGTGATACATATATAAGGTCAAACATTTCTTATGAATCCAACATCTTCCTATCCACAACTGATGTGAGAATTGCCTACACATACATCCAGTAGCTCAACAATTTTATTAGAAAAAGGAAATCAACAAACAACTCGATAAATAAAAACATACATAATAACCATGCTTGTGCCAAGTTATAATTCTCAAGCCTTGCTTTTTAAGCCTAATGCAATGAGCAAAACTCCAAGATAATCATATCTCAAACCAGCCTTAATAAGTTGTAACTTTTGAGCGGTCCATGGAGGATATCTGAACCAAAAGTCTACAAGAAAGCCCCTCATTATGACCGCCTTCTCGTGACTGAAATTGTCAAAGGAAAATTTTCCATGATATCTTCCAAACCCGCTCCCTCCTACTCCGCCAAATGGTAGTGCATCAACTACATACTGCGTTTGTGTTTTGAAAAAAAGAGGTTAATTTCGTTAATTTCTTATGAAAATGTTACAACGAAGTGAATAGTTGGGATTAAATTAGTAATTTTTGAAAATTTGAAACCAAAATCTTACTTGAAGGATGGCGTCATTGAACATAATGGATCCTGATGATGTCTCAGAAACCAATCGTTTTTGGAGATTTTCGTTTTCTGTGAAGGCATATAGAGCAAGTGGATTCGGCCTTGCTTTTATAAAGTTAACACTGTCTTCAATACTCTCCAACTGCGTATATAATATCAAAACTCTATAAGCTAATTCATATGACAGTTTGGGAACAGTTGAGTTACTAACCGTGATGACAGGAAGCAATGGACCAAATATTTCTTCCGTCATGATTGCAGCGTCGAGTGGAGGATCAACCAATATCGTCGGCTCAATAAACCTACAATGCCATGTAACCAGATGAAAAGAAAAGTTACCAAAGCAGATTATCTACTGCACTAATTGAGACATGTACATTGGGTTCTTTTCATGTCTTAAAGCGCGATATAGCAAATTATATCGAATATCTCTGCCCTACTTTTGTGACAACCGAGAGAACAAACTTACAAGCTTTCTTCATCGCACGAACCACCATAAACGACCGAAGATTTGACCACAGGGTCATCTAAGAGATTTTTCAATCTAGAGAAATGCTTCTTGTTAACAATCTTAGATATACTAAGGGATCCATTTGGATCATCTCCATAACATTGCTTAGTATATCTTTTCAATGATTCCACCTATACCATAAAGCCATTTTTTTGAGTTAGCATTAAAAACGGCTAACGTCATAAATTAATAAAAATGTACTTAGATTAGTGGTCTCCGAATTCTGACCCGCCCAGGTCAGTATGTGACCGCTACGTATCCTCCGGTAATATGAGTCCTTAGACCACATGTAGTGGTAATTATCATGTTAACTACCAAAACAGACCATAAAAATACAAATTATGTTTTTACCAGATTTGGGAGGTATTCTTTCTCTGTTAGAACATAATCTATTCCAATACAAGCTTGTCCAGCACACAGTCCAAACTTACCCCACACTATTCTTTTTGCTGCAATCTATAAATGGAAAATAAAATTAACTATTGGAGAATTTAAAGAGCAATAAATACATATGTTTAATTTAAGGGTAATGGTATTTACACCTCTAATTTATTTACAACCCCCCCCCCCCCCCCCCCCCCCCACCACACACACACACTATATGCAGCGTGTAGGGCTATACGAGGCGTATAAGGGGTTGCACAAACTTTCACCCGTCATTAATGCCAATCAGTCAGAGATATGTCAGTGACCTATACGCTGCGTATGAAGTGTTGCGTGAAAGTTTATGCAACCCCCATACATCGCGTATAGTCCTATACGTGACGTATATGTGCATGGATGTACTTTATTGTCCACACAGAACCTGTTATATAGTAGTATAGATATATCTAATTAAGTAAATATTAAAATAAAATGGAAATTACGTTATTGTCCCTGGAACTAGAAAAGGAATCAACCACAGCAGGACATTTTCCACCTAACTCCAAAGTCACTGGAGTTAAATGTTGTGCAGCAGCTGACATCACAAGTCTACCCACATGTGCACTCCCTGCAAATAAATATAACATTTATAAAAAGAGCCTATTTTTAGTAGTTGACGTCATGTTTTGACACGTTACACAACACATTAGACCCGTTCATATTACAATCTCTACTTATATGTGTAACACACGCTAATGAAATGAAATGAAATGAAATGTATATAATGGAAACTATGTAGATGCGCCATTGAGTTGTAAAGTCATAGTTATATGTACAAAAAAGTTGAGAGAAGTTAGAACCTGTAAAGAAAATTTTATCGAATTTGTAGCGAATGAGTCTTTCACCAAGATCTGATCCGCCTTCAATGACCTTAACCGCAGTATTATCAAGGTTATCGCGGATTGTTTCAGCAAGGAGTGAGGAACACATAGGGGCTAACTCTGATGGCTTTAGAACGACTGCATTCCCTGCTGCTAATGCCCCGATCAATGGTTCCAATGATAGTCCTAAACGTGAGAAATGATTTCAAATGTATAAACGTATCAAATTGTATAAGTAATCTTTTAAGATATAATAATGATTTGAGGTTTTAGGATAATGTATGTGGAAACCAACCATGTATTCTACGTTTTTCATTAGGGTCACCACATACTAGCCGTATAATGAAATCTCTTTATAATACAATAAATAATGTGTGTGTATATATGGCAATGATTAATAGAAAACCTCAAAAATTATTCGGAAACTCTAGAAAATCTACTTCCCGAGCTTTTTATTTTGTTTGAAAATTTTAAGGCATGTAATATACATGTTTTTAAGAGTTTTGAGCCAAAAAATTAAAAAAAGCGCCGATAGGTTTTTAAAAAAATAAATAAATAAGTTTTGCATCATAACATATGTTACCCGTGTAAACATATGCTAACATATGTTACGATGCAAAACTTATTTATTTATTTAAAAAAAAAACGAACGACACTTTTTTGATTTTTTTGGTTCAAAACTCTTAAAAACATGTATATTACATGCCCTAAAATTTTCAAATAAAAAAAAGGATCGGGAAGTAGGGTTTTTTTGGGGTTTACTAAAAAACGTGGGTTTTCTACCGATACTTATATATATATATAGGGAATGGTTATAGAGAAAACCCTCCTTATTTGGTAAACTCTGAAAACTCTGACTTCCCAATATTTTTTTTTTTTGAAAAAAATAGGGCAAGTAATATACATGATTTTAAGCATTTTGGGCCAAAAAATTAAAAAAGCGCCGAGTATTTTTTTTTTAAAAAATAAAATAAAATTTTGACTAACACATGTTAAGCGCTAATAACAGGGGTTAACAATGTGTTAACTATATGTAAACAGTAGACGTTTTTTATTTTTTTAAAAAAACCGTTCGGCGCTTTTTTGATTTTTTTGGCTCGAAATGCTTAAAAAAATGTATATTACATACCCTATTTTTTTCAAAAAAAAAAAAAAAAAGTTGGGAAGTCAGAGTTTCTAGAGTTTACCAAATAAGGAGGGTTTCCTCCATATACTTTACCTATATATATATATATATATATATATATATATATATATATATATATATATATATATATATATATATATATATATATATATATATATATATATAGGATATTTTGGAAACCCATCCTTATTCGGTAAACTCTGAAAACTCTGACTTCCCAATTTTTTTTTTTTTTTTGAAAAAAATAGGGTAAGTACTATACATGATTTTAAGCATTTTGGGCCATAAAAAAAAGTCAGGAAGTTAGTGTTTCCAGAGTTTACCATATAACAAGGGTTTTCTCTATATACTTCCACTATATATATATATATATATATATATATATAGATAGATAGATAGATAGATAGATAGATACGATTATACCAAATCTGGTAAAAAAACATGTCTAATGATGAAAAACTCTTCAAAATTTTGGAGAGAACTCAATTATATTGAAAAATCAATAAGCAACGACTCAATGAATAAAAAACAAGAGTATGATGTTTTAGCTTAGATTTTATATAAAATGAAAATAAATATATATTTGAGATGGTAATGAAGTTGTTCAATACATGAATGACCTAATTAGATACTTAGATTGCCTCCACGTACGTATATTATCCCTAAAGTTTTTTAGTAGACACGACCTTAGAAAGTATAAGGTGTTATTTGTGAAATAACACTAAAGTTGGAGGTGTAGTGAGTACCAATTGGGAAGTTCCAAGATGAGATGATTAGGACAACACCAAGTGGCTCAGGAACCAAGCTTGCACTGCTGGGAAATGCAGCTATGGGCAATCTAGTCTGTAAACAATTTGATTGAAATTGTCATTTTATCCTTAAATCAATGTTAATAGAACTAGACGGCGAATTTGGAACCACATATATAACCGCATTGGATGAATACTCTAGAACCACATTCATTTGGGTTGGCCGGTTGGACCAGTGAACCGGATTGGTGGTGAGACTAAGTTTCTAAAAAAAAAAAATCATTTTCTAGCTTCATAATTTATTAACATGACAAATATAACCAAAGATAAAGTAGTTTCTATTTTGTTTAAACTGCTGATATGTATTTTTAATTTATATATTAGATATATAAACACACACACCCAAAACGAATTTCATTTATTGATTATGTTTTTTTTTGTTATGTAATTTTAAGACGGTGGTGGATCCAAAAATGTTGACGAAGAAGAACATTTTTTCTTTTTGTCTATTATAAGACCATCCGTAGTGAAAAATTGAAAGATATGACATGTAGGCGCCGCATGGAGTGAGTGGTCACATGGGGTAAAAGTTAGTGAGTTGTGACGTGGGTCAGACACCCCTCATCATTACACCTTGATTAATTAAAATGAAAAAAAAGGTAGAAGTTACGCCCACAAAAGGGCCTCACAACATTGAAAAAAAGAAAAGAACATGCACAAGTTGGCTCGTGAGGTGGGTAACGATCACGTGGGTCAGTTGGGATATCTCCCGCTCATTACTCTTGGTCTAAGGTAACATAAAGATAGCAGAGGATAATCACTTTTGCATTGTTTTAGTCATGTTTTTCCAAAGTAACATCCATTTCATTTAAATAAAAGGTGCAAATTCGCTTTTGTTTTGTTTTAATCATTGAACTTTGTAGAATTTGAACTCCTAATCACTTATAATTAGGATGTAACCTTGGAAAAGAAATTCGTAATTAGTCGGTTAAATCGTAATTAGTCTGAAATTCAATATTTTTTTACCTTTGAATAAACCAAAATATAGAGATCGAGGTGTGGTGTGAACTTTTATTTGGAAACGAGAGAGTACCTTTTTAGGAGCCATCCATTGCTTCAAGTTATCAAGAGCATTATTTACAGATTTCACACTAGTTCCAATCTGCACAAATTTGTTGCATCATTTGTATCCATCTATGTTTTTAATGTTTTCATTTAAAACAATTCACAAACCATAAAAGTGTTTGGATGTTTTTTCCAAACTGAAGTTGACTAAAATTAGAAAAGTTTTCAATTTTAACAAAATCTGAACTTTGATTCTAGTTTCTTGACTATTCAAGGTCAAAATCATTATACAAATTATCAATATCAAGATAAGTGTAAAATTATATAGGACTTGGCTTGACTTGTACACTCTATTGCTATTCAATTTTGTTTTAATTAACAATTCTATCCTCAACAATTTGATGGTGACAAATTACAAGAAAAAAAAAAAAAAAAAACTCATCTCAACCGAGGGTCAACGGATTTCCATACCTCTCTAGTTTCCCATCCTTGGGAAATTGGAAAAAAAAAATTAAAAATATATGCAGATTGATGAGCTACACATATGTGTAGCCCATGAACTTTATATATACCTTGTATAAGCGATATACCCAAGTTACATATATGTAGCTCGTCTATCTACATATTTTTTTACAACACTAATTTTTTACAACACTAGTGAGGTCATTTTGGACATGAATTCTAAACAAAAACGAGTCGTTTATCATTCGAACTTAACAAATTATGTGCAATATTACCTCATCTCTATAAGATTCAACATGATGCTTGCCAATATCTTGTTTAAGAGCATTGCAAATATCATCTTCTCTATCTTCAAGTATACGAAGTAACCCGCGGAGTTGTTTAATCCTCCATGATGATTCCTTCGTTTTGCCAGAATTAAAAGCTTCCCTTAACTCTCTTAAATCTGATTCCAGATCAATCATCATTTTTTTTATGAATTTGGATTACAATTTATATATGTATAGATGTTGAGGGAGGCAGTTGGATATGGTATTTATAGAAGAAGTTGGAATTTGGAAGAAGATGATGCAACACTTCATTAATACTTCAACCACCAAATTCAAGTAATTTGACTCATTTTGTTTGGATTAACCGAATACCTTAACTCTTCTCTTTCATATATGAATTTACTCGATTATATCCCGAAAGCTTTCCAGGATAGATAACTATAATATTATCTATACTACTGTATAATGGGTTATAGATGGGTAAGATAGTAATTTTTATTTAATTTTAAGACACATAAAAACATTGTTTATGTATTTAGTACAAGTGTTAATGCATAAATAATTTCTCATTTACAATATTGCCCCTCTACATTTTAGCATTTAATAATGTAGTGTAATAAATGACAAACACTAATGTAGTGTTATTACATCTAGCATTTATATTTATAATGCAATACTATTTTATAAAAGAGTGTAAAAAACTTATTAACTTATACTAAAAAATAATACATAAAAATTTGACTAACATATTCAAACTCAAATTAACGAAATAGGCATTGTCTCATTCGTGACTGACTAGGTCATTAGGAAAACCAAAATAATTGTCAAACAAGAATACATGATGACTTTTAGTTTAAAAGTACAACAATTAAGGGGCTGTTTGGTAGCCTCTTAATGAGGCTCTTAACCATTCAGTGCTGAATGATTCAGCATTCAGCGCGTTTGTTTCAGCCTCTGAATGGAATGGTTAAGGCTGAATCATTAAGATTTGGGATGTTGCTGAACCATTAAACACTGAATTATTAAGCACTGAACTAGACTGAACCTTAATGAAACTCTCATGCTAATATGGGACAAGAAAACTAACCATTAAGAGGTCTAACTTAATGATTCAACACTTAACAATTCAGACCTCTTAATGATTCAGCACTTAATCAACCAAACAACCCCTAAATAACTTATTAACTTGAGAATTCGTTTTAGGATCGTAATCACGAACCGTGATCTCACGAATACCAACCGTAGGGTGCGGAATCCCCTCCGATCGTGCAAAATGATTCAGAAATAAACGTAAACAATCGTGATGAAAACAGATAACGAATCACCGAGCAATTTCCATAACTTTACTCGTGTATTAGATCAAAATATCAACAATTACAATTCAAACCTAGACCTAATACAGAGAATATCACACACATACACAAACTAGGGAAAAGCTCCAAATGATAACTTCCACTAAAAATAACTAACTTTTCCCTATTTATAGGCTCCCACCTTCGCCCCTTTCATGAGGTCGAAAGTGTTCATTCGACCCTTTAAGGGTTCGAATGAAGCCTTCTTCTTCATTTAATCTTGATTCGACCCAAGACAAACTACATTCGACCTCTCGACTGGTCGAATGTATCTTCGGGTTAAAGTCTTGGTCGTTTTCTGATTATCTGAACCTTCGACATTCAGTACTGGATCACTAGCTGGGGACATACATGAATAATGCACTTACAATCTCCCCCTTGGACCTAGCTAGTGATGTACCAAATCAGAAAGTTATCAATTCTTCAAGTCTTGAACTCGTTATCTTGAATGACTTGAAAACTTTCCATTTTCTTGCACGTTTGTGTCGAGGTTCTTGTCTATCTTTGCAGTAAGCTTCGAAATCTCAGACAGACTCAAGAAATCTTGGCTTTGTCTTTTGTTGGTCCAGAGATAAAGACAAACAACAATTCTTGAAATTCTTAGATCTTCAGTCATTCCTCTGACTAAATTCTTTGATCTTCAGTCATTTCTTTTTCAACCGACTAATACTGAAGAGCACGTGTGATACCCCAGGAAAATCCCACATCGGCCGTGGCCAGGAGAGATCCTTGGTTCATAAGTAATGTCTTGCCTCTTAAATCACCAACGCGTTTTGGGGCTTAATGTTAGTGGATGAGAGGAGAACTCCACAGTTAAGCGTGCTCAGGTGGGAGCAATTTCAGGATGGGTGAACTCCTGGGAAGTCTTCACTTGGGCAACCAAAAACAAATCCGTGAGCTCTGGATGGGTAAAGCGGACAATATTGGTGATGAGAGGGGCGGGGTGTTACAGATTGGTATCAGAGCCACTCCTGTGCCGTTCGGGATGGTGGGTGCACACCTCATCAGGGACGATGAGACTCTAACAGGGGGTGAATGTGATACCCCAGGAAAATCCCACATCGGCCGTGGCCAGGAGAGATCCTTGGTTCATAAGTAATGTCTTGCCTCTTAAATCACCAACGCGTTTTGCGGCTTAATGTTAGTGGATGAGAGGAGAACTCCACAGTTAAGCGTGCTCAGGTGGGAGCAATTTCAGGATGGGTGACCTCCTGGGAAGTCTTCACTTGGGCAACCAAAAACAAATCCGTGAGCTCTGGATGGGCAAAGCGGATAATATTGGTGATGAGAGGGGCGGGGCGTTACAGATTGGTATCAGAGCCAATGGTTATAGTGAACTAGGACTGCATGTAGAGTCTGGTCTATAGCCGAGTCGCACACACTAGACGGTCACATAATTGAGTCTATTAGTGGGATACGTACTAACGTTGTCGGAGTGTCCTTACATCATCATCATGTTTCTCCGTTACATCATCTGCTTTTATTTGGGTTCTTACATACTTTTGTCTTCTTCTTCTGGATTAAAGAAGGAGGGGTTGATTTATTGATTCTAGCACACACATGCCTTCCTACACTTGCACCTATCGTCACACGTTACTAGGCGACAATATTCGGTGACTGGAGTCTGGATTAGGAGTACATCTGGAGGACCATGTAGAGCAGTTTATCATTTCGGGTGCACACGAAATAATATACTGGAATGCATGAAAATCTCGATGGACTTCGAGTTTGGATGTATAGTTCTGGATGTGTCCCTAGGTTAACCCTTGTAAATTTCTAGTGGTTGACACTAGAAGTGAATCTGAATCCCTCGATTTCTTGACTTGTTAGATCATGTCTGGTGCTCGCGGTGGTGGACGTCGTGGTGGCGGCGGTGGTCGTGCTGGCGGCGGTGGTCGTGCTGGAGGCGGTGGTCGTGGAAACATCAACATGACCCAAGCTGAACTGAACAACTTGCTACAGCAGCAAGTGAACATGGCTATGGCTAATTTCCAGGCTAGGATTAATGCCATGGGTGGTGAGTTGATTTTGTCGACCTTGCCTCATTTTTGGGTTTCGTGTCCTTTCGTTTGTGTTTTACTCGTGTACCGTGTTTCAGGTGTTGGTGCCAATCCACTCCCACCTCAGTGCTCTTATAAGAAGTTTCGGGACTGTCAGCCCCATAACTTCGCTGGAACTGAGGGAGCGGTGGGACTGCTCCGATGGCTGGAGAAGGTGGAGTCTGTATTCGTTATGTGTAATTGTCCTGCTGGGGACCGAGTGAAGTATGCTACTGCAACATTTGAGGGGCCTGCACTGTCGTGGTGGAATGCTACCACTCAGAACATGGGATTTGGAGAGGCTATTGCTATGCCTTGGGCGGAGTTTGTGCAGCTGTTGAGAGGTGAGTACTGTCCGAGAGAGGAGATACAGAAGTTGGAACATGAGGTCTGGAGCTACAAGATGGTTGGGTCTGAAATTGAAGAATACACTGTGAGAAGAAACGAGCTGGCGGTGCTGTGCCCTGACTTGCACACACCCGAGTACAGGAGGATCGAGCACTATGTGTCTGGGCTAGTGCCGGAGATTGCTGGGTTGGTGGCTGCTGGGAATCTTCCCACTATTGCTGAAGTTGTCCGGTCAGCTCATCGGATGACTAACCTGAAGGTGGCAGAAGGTGTTTTGCCACCCAAGGGTGCTGCTATGAAGGTTACTGAGGGGAGCAAGAGGAAGTGGGATGGTATGGGGAAGAGTGTTGTACCGGCGCCGTCTCAGTTGGCAAAGAAGTTTGAGTCGTCTGGATCGTCTTCGGGACAGAAGACAGGTGGGTATATCGGGAAGCATCCCAAGTGTAACCGGTGTGGTTACCATCACTCGGGGAACTGTGATAAGGCACACTGTCATCGGTGCAACCAGCTTGGACACTTGGCCAAGGATTGCAGGGCAACACTTCCGTCAGCCCAAGCTCGTACCCCTACTCCTGCTCCTGCTGTTCAGGGGACTCAGGGGAGGCATGGGTGTTATAACTGTGGTGACACGGGACATTTCAAGCGTGACTGTCCCAAGCTGAAACAGGGCGAAAATGGGAAGAATGGGAACGGTAACGGGAACAATGGCGGCGGAGGCAGGACTGCGCGTGCTTTCATCATTGGATCTGCGGAGGCTAGGCAGGATCCAGACACAGTTACCGGTACGTTCCTTCTTAATGATCGCTATGTTTCTGTCTTATTTGATTCTGGTGCCGATAAGAGTTTCGTGTCTTTGGGTATTAGTCGATTTCTAGATATAGTACCCACACCTTTAGAGGCTAAGTACTTAATAGAATTGGCTGATGGTAAGAAAATCGAAGCGACACACATCCTTAGGGAATGTCGCTTGGAACTGTCGGGTTTGTCCTTCCCCATTGACCTTATGCCGGTACCCCTAGGTAGTTTTGATGTCGTGGTCGGGATTGATTGGTTATCGTTGTATCGTGCAGAGATCGTTTGTTTCGACAAGGTTATTCGGATCCCTCTCCCTGATGGAGAGATTCTTTTGGTTCGTGGCGAGAAAGGCGGTGCTCCGCTGAGTATCATTTCTAGCATGAAAGCCCGTAAGTATCTTCGGAAGGGTTGTTCAACCATTCTGGCACTTATTAATGTTTCTACTGACGATGAGAAGAAGATCGAGGATATTCCGGTAGTTCGTGACTTTCCTGATGTGTTTCCTGATGATTTACCTGGTCTTCCTCCCCATCGTCAGGTCGAGTTTGGTATCGATCTTACTCCGGGCGCAGCTCCTATTGCCCGAGCTCCGTATCGTCTTGCACCTCCCGAGATGCAAGAGTTGTCCAGCCAGTTGCAGGAACTCTTGGAAAAAGGGTTTCATCCGACCGAGTTCTTCCCCGTGGGGAGCTCCTATTTTGTTTGTGAAGAAGAAGGATGGAAGTCTTCGCATGTGTATTGATTATCGTGAGCTGAACAAGGTGACCATCAAGAATCGTTATCCTCTTCCTCGCATTGATGACCTCTTTGACCAGCTTCAGGGCTCCAGCTACTATTCGAAGATTGATTTGCGGTCCGGTTATCACCAGTTGCGCGTCAGGGAAGCTGACATTCAGAAGACTGCTTTTCGCACTCGCTATGGCCATTTTGAGTTCTTGGTCATGCCTTTTGGTCTCACTAACGTGCCGGCGGTGTTCATGGATTTAATGAACCGCGTTTGCAAACCTTACCTTGACAAGTTCGTCATCGTGTTCATTGACGATATTCTGATTTATTCCAAGAACAAGGCGGATCATGAGGAACATCTGCGGTTGGTCTTGGAACTTTTGAGACAGGAGCAGTTGTATGCTAAGTTCTCAAAGTGTGATTTTTGGTTACGTGAAGTTCAATTCCTAGGACATGTGGTGAATGAACTGGGAATTCATGTCGATCCGGCTAAGATCGAAGCTATTAAAGACTGGGAAGCACCAAAGACGCCATCTGAGGTGCGGCAATTCCTAGGTCTTGCGGGTTACTATCGTCGCTTCATCGAGGGATTTTCGAAGATCGCTCAACCCCTCACTGCTCTTACCCAGAAGGACTGAAAGTTCGACTGGGATGAACCACATGAATCAACATTTCAGATGCTGAAGCTTAAACTTTGTTCTGCGCCTATCTTGTCCTTACCAGAGGGTACGGATGACTTCGTTGTGTACTGTGACGCTTCTATTCGTGGTCTCGGTTGCGTGTTGATGCAACGCGGTAAGGTTATTGCTTATGCTTCTCGTCAACTCAAAGTTCATGAGAAGAACTACACTACTCATGACTTGGAACTGGGTGCGGTAGTCTTTGCGTTGAAAATCTGGAGACATTACTTGTACGGTACCAAGTGTGAAGTATATACCGATCACAAGAGTCTTCAGCATATTTTCGACCAGAAGGTGTTGAACATGCAACAGCGTCGCTGGGTTGAACTCCTGAACGATTATGACTGTGCTATTAAATACCATCCTGGCAAGGCGAACGTTGTGGCGGACGCCTTGAGCAGGAAGGAGTCTGCGAATCCTCGCCGTGTTCGAGCCTTACAGCTCACCATTCATTCGTCGTTGCCTGACCGGATCCGTTCTGCACAGTCGGAAGCCTTGAAGGAGGAAAACCTTAAGGCTGAAACTATGCACAGTGCTGATAAGCATCTTGAACTCAGGACCGATGGCTTACACTATTTTGCGGGACGTGTTTGGGTCCCATTGTTCGGGGGATTGCGCGAGCTTGTTTTGGATGAAGCTCATAAATCCCGGTATTCTATTCACCCTGGCTCCGATAAGATGTATCAGGATTTGAAGATACTTTATTGGTGGCCAAACATGAAAGCTGATATAGCTTCTTATGTCAGCAAATGTTTGACTTGTGCTAAAGTCAAGGTGGAATATCAGAGGCCGTCTGGTCTCCTGCAACAACCAGAGGTTCCGGAATGGAAGTGGGAGCGAATCACGATAGATTTTGTTACCAAACTGCCAAGATCACCTAGTGGTTATGATATGATCTGGGTGATTGTTGACCGGCTGACAAAATCGGCACGTTTCATACCTATTAAGGAAACCGATGGACTCGAGCGGTTGGCTCGACTTTACCTTAAGGAGGTGGTTGCTCGGCACGGGGTGCCTGTTTCTATTATCTCTGATCGTGATTCTCGTTTCGCTTCGCGTTTCTGGAAGGCTCTGCACAAGGCTTTGGGTACTCAGTTGGATATGAGTACAGCTTATCATCCGCAAACTGATGGACAGAGTGAGCGGACGATTCAAACCTTGGAAGACATGCTTCAGGCATGTGTTATCGATTTTGGCAAAAGTTGGGAGATCCACCTGCCATTAGTGGAGTTCTCCTACAACAACAGCTATCACTCTAGTATCAAGGCAGCTCCGTTCGAGGCTCTTTACGGATGGAAATGTCGATCACCACTCTGTTGGGCCGAGGTGGGCGAGAGCCAGCTAACTGGTCCGGAACTTGTGTACGAAACTTCGGAGAAAATCGTACAGATTCGTCAGCGTTTGGCTGCTGCTCGGGATCGTCAGAAGAGTTATGCCGATCGCCGTCGAAAACCCTTGGAGTTCCAGGTTGGGGACAGGGTACTTCTGAAAGTTTCACCATGGATGGGCGTCATACGCTTTAGAAAGCGTGGCAAGCTTAACCCTCGTTATGTTGGACCATTCGCAATCCTGGATCGGATTGGACCGGTGGCATACAGACTTGACTTACCGGCGGAGCTCGGTAGTGTGCACAACGTCTTCCATGTGTCTAACTTGAAGAAGTGTTTGGCTGATGAATCTCTCATTGTACCACTGGAGGAGATCAAGGTTGATGATCGTCTTCGCATTGTGGAGGAACCTGTCGAGATTCTCGACTACAAGATTCGTAGCCTTCGTCGGAGTAAAATCCGCATCGTTAAAGTTCGTTGGAACTCGAATCGTGGACCGGAGTTCACATGGGAACGGGAGGATTAGATGAAAGCCAAATATCCTCATCTTTTTCCGAAACGCGCGTTTGAATCGAGGCATGTTACTACTGAAGCGGAATGAATCTCGGGTCGAGATTCCTTTCAACGTGGGGATGATGTGACATCTGGTAATTTTCTTTTCGTTCTGTTCTTTTCCGTTTCTTTTTTTGGGGCTTTGCGCAATTTTCGGGACGAAAATTCTTTCAACGTGGGGATGATGTGACACCCGGCATGTTTGGCTTAAACATTTTAGTAACATCTAAGTCTACCTTAGCGAGAAACGTTTATAAACGGACTTAGCTGGGTTAGTTGAGTCGGGTCAAGTTAGGATTGTCCATGGTGCAATGATCTGAAGGATCATTGGGAGTCATTTTGGTAATACACTAGTACCGGGTTCCGTTGTTGGTGACATTACATGAACTAATTAAGTATATGTGTAGATTATGGGTCGTGTGATGGATTGTATACATAGATGTGTTTAAATGATGTGTAAATGATTATCTATGCTTAAATATGTTAAATATAGATTAAGGATGCATGCTTATGTGCTAAGATGTGTTAGAATGCGTTAAACACGACAAACTGGAAAACTAGTTAAAAATGAGTTCTGGTTCGACCACTTCGAGTGGTCGAAGGAGAACATTTTGTTTGGTTCGAACCTTTGTAAATGGGCGAACCTGGGAAGTGGGATTGAAAGAATTCCCTTCGACCAGGACAGGGCTCATTCGACCCTGTGGAAGGGTCGAAGGAGGCCACCTTCGGCCATTAAGTTGGGGCGAAGGAGGATTAGTATAAATACCAAACTTTGTCATTTTTCATCATTTCACAAACCCTAACCGTCCCAAAACACTCTCAAACGATCTTAATCACTAAGGAAGGAGTTTTTGCTCTTCTTTTTCATAATCTAACCTATCTACAACATCTAAACAAGAATCCAAGGTGTGTTCTTAATCCTAACCCTTTTTAAAAGCATTTTAATTCGTTTTCATCTAACCCTAATTGTCCGGATCTGTTCTAAGAGTGTTTTTATGATTAAAAACCTTTTTAACATCTTTCTAAACCAAAACATTATCATTTGACATAGGTTCCCATGATGATAAACATATGTAAATTATGTATTATGTGGTGTTATGTGTTGTTCAATGATTTGTTGTTGTGTCTATGATAGAAACATGATATAGGATTGTTAGTGATGCTAGATTATTGTTGTTTAGGGTTAGGATTGGATAAATGATGATATTATGGGTATTTGGGGGTTTTAACGAATCTAGACTTGATGCATGATATTTATGATCAATAGAACTGATAAGAAAAGATCGAACAGTCGATAAACTGAGCATTTCAAGTTGAATATGAATCGATTTCAAAAGTTTCCAAATTGGTTAAATTATTCATGCATGAAAGTGATGTTTCCATAATCTTTACCATTTTAGGAAAGGGCTGAAACGGACGTATTATTGGGGGAAATCGGTGGGGTTTTGTAGGGATAAGTTATTCATGCTTGACTGCTGTGTTTGATGATGTTTCGAGTCGTTTTGAATGTGTTTGAAGCGTTTTTAGGAAAATTTGCACAACAGGGGCGAACCTGGACTCCTTCGACCGATCGAAGGTGCGAAGGAGGGAATCCAGGGTCGAACCTGGGTTTTGTTGGGCGAACGAGGTAAAACGGGCGAAGGAGGCATCAAACGGTCGAACGAAATGTAAAACGGGCGAAGGAGACTGAAAACGGGCGAAGGAGACTTAAACTGACCGGTTCGACCGTTCTGATGCAGAAATGAGATTTTTGATACAAACTAAGTGTTTTATGATTGAACCTTGTGTGTAATCCATGTGTACTTGATTAGTTAGGGTAATGGGTCACCAACGGGATGTCGGGTCGGTCTAGTGTGTCGGTTAAACATTTAAACGCGTTTTAAAACATACTTAGTTAAGATCTGGACAATCGGGGACTAGATAACCTTATGGTTATTAGTCGGAACACTTATGTGAACATTTTGATAGATCTCCGGTAGAAGGATTATCAAGGGCTTAACATCTTTACTTATAACCGAAGAATGCTATCTAAGGTGAGTTCATTGCCCCACTTTTACTGCTTTAACTTTTGGGGAGAAAACATGCACTAAACTATTTTGGCAACATATGTCATACTATGGTTTTAAACTTGTGTACTATACGATCTTTTAAAGTCCCGGGGGAAACCATGAATGTGCGGGGATGCACAACGGGGGAAATGTGGATAGATCTATTGGGCTTGACGAACCCCACTCGACGGCTTGGAGGGCCGGGCGGGTGCATATTGTCTCGAACTGGTAACACTCGTAGCGTGGCTACAACACATCGGGCTGAACACATGGTAACAGTCTAGTAGTGGTTTTCCAATCGTAGTAGTAACAAAACATACGCCTAGCTAGCGTACTTGGTAACATGGATATAGTATTGACATGGTAACATTCTGGTAACATCTTGATAACATTTTGAACAAACCTGTGAACTCACCAACATTATATGTTGACATCTTTTTGGCATGTTTTCTCAGGTCGCTAAGGTAGCAACAAATGGAACTAGGCGCACGGGTCTGCATTGGCGTCTAGGCTTAGTTGCACGTTTTGAAATAAAGTGTTTTGAATACTTTGGGATACTATTGTAACTGATTAAATTCTTCCTTAAATGCTTCCGCTTATCAAAATCGTTGTTCATGGTTTTACGATTTTCATATAGAGTTGTTTATTGTGATCGTTGACTTGGATCCTGGTTTGTCATGCACCTCGCGGTAAAACCCCGCAAGTGGTAATTGAGGGTGTGACAGATTGGTATCAGAGCCACTCCTGTGCCGTTCGGGATGGTGGGTGCACACCTCATCAGGGACGATGAGACTCTAACATGGGGTGAATGTGATACCCCAGGAAAATCCCACATCGGCCGTGGCCAGGAGAGATCCTTGGTTCATAAGTAATGTCTTGCCTCTTAAATCACCAACGCGTTTTTGGGGCTTAATGTTAGTGGATGAGAGGAGAACTCCACAGTTAAGCGTGATCAGGTGGGAGCAATTTCAGGATGGGTGACCTCCTGGGAAGTCTTCACTTGGGCAACCAAAAACAAATCCGTGAGCTCTGGATGGGCAAAGCGGACAATATTGGTGATGATAGGGGCGGGGTGTTACAGCACGGTCATGTCAACCCTTGGCACGGGCGTGGATGCCATGAAGACCGACAGATTCTGCTTGAAAGGACTGCAACAGTACCAGCTTTCGAGCATGGGCGTGCCACGTCAAGAAGAACAGGCGTGGAGGGCCTGAAATGCCTATAAATAGAGATCTCCACTCCACACTTTGGCATCCTTTCTATCCCATTCCACCCGCATCTCTCCCACATTGTAAGTGACCTTTCGAGCTTGGGATCACTCCATAAACAATACAAGAGTGTGAGATTGAGAGAAATCACATCAAATCATCCCGAAAACCCTTTAAATCCTTTAACAACCCTCACTATGTATTCATTTCAAAACCAACTTAGTGTGAATGTTGTAATGCCAACTCTTGGCTAGGATCTTAGGGTGTTGCTAGGGTGAAGACTACTTTGATATGGATTATAAAGTTTATATTTCTTGAGTGGTGTTTTGTGTTCTCGTTTAATTCTTTCTACTTTAACTTTATTTTGGCGAATTAATTAATCTATCATCTAGTATTTGGTCTTGTGGGTGTTTTGATAAGAAGTGGAAGGACTTATGAGTGTACCCATGGTGTGTAACAACCCATGCACTTGTAAGCTAACCTAATTCCACGAGTAGTGATTAGCCCATTTGTGTTTTGAAACATTCACACTTTGTGGCTTAATCCTCTATTATCAAAATCTCACTTAGGGTCTGTACGGTCTTTATACTTGGTCCTAGTGATAAGCCAAAACTTGGTTTTGCGACTCAGCATCATGGTTTATGTGTTAGCTTTGGCGTAAACCATGAATTGGTGAACCCGTGTTGGAAGCGAACGGTCTTTATTCTCTTCCATTACTATATTGCCGCACAATTAGTAATAGACCAATCACTTTTTAAAAAGTTAATAAATTCAAGTAGGGGATGAGCGTGAGCGGGTCAGCCACGACTCCTCTATGATGTCAAGTGGTAGCTTGTTCGGCCTTGCTCCGGCCGCCGGCAAGTTATTCATAAAAGTTTTAAAGTCGTCTGATGTCAATACCGCAACAATAGGAGGTGGGTTCTTCGGGTTTGGGTTAACACAGTCTTGGGTGATCCTCCCCTCATTGCTGAGAGGTGAGCTTACTAGTTCGGGAGACCCTCAATATAACAAACGAGAACACAAATCGTTTTAATAGATATGCGATAACATGCACCTTTAGAGTATGCGGTGATGCGCATCTCAAGGTTATGCAAAAGTGCGCATCTTGAACACACCACTCAATTGAAAGATTACTATTAATTCATACCAAGGTTAGTTGGATCCCTAAGCAACATTTTTCTTTGGACATTGGTTTTCTTGTCTGTTATTCTTGCTCTTATTTTCATTTATCTTTACTTTCATTTTAGCAACTTAAAGCTGAGTAGGGGAAGTCGTGTCTTTGGGTTTGATACCCGGTGCTTGCTTGTGTCTATATTACACTCGATAGGTACACTTGCCTATTGTGTGGGCTTAAAATGTTTAACATTTATCGTTTCCCCCACAATTTTAAAACATTAATAACTTTTATTTACGAGATTTAAAAAAATACACTAAAGTAGCAAACGTTTTATTATCTTCCCAATGAGTACCATAGTGCTATACAAAAAACAGGAAAAAACGATTTTTTTTGTCAGTTTTTGTTCATAGAGGAAAAAAACACAATGTGTTCAAGTAATTCATTAATCATGTCTAGGCAAGTCACTAATCATGTTCAACCTAGGAATTCTATTTTCAACAAGAGCAGAATAGGTTAAAACCACTCATTTCCAAAAAAAAAAAAAAAGTCACACCTTCAAGACTACTACCGCCTCAATCGCGCCCTGCAATTGTTGTTTCTAACCCTGCTTCTCATCCAAACGTACATCTTCTTTTTAATATACATTTTCATTCTTATTCACATTATTAAAATTGTTGTTTTTCCATATTATAGTACATTAATTTCTATGTTACATCATAACACATATTTTATCACACTAGCAAGAACTCGCGCGTTGCAGCGGGGCTGCGTTGTGTTTGCTTTTGGTCAATCAGGTTGTTAGTGTTGTACATTATACAAACATAGTGATAATGTGTAATATATGATCGGAGGGCGTACAATTTTAGTATAAAGTAGGTGTAGATGTTGTAGTAGAATAACACTGTAAGTTTGTAATAAATATCATGCGGTATAAAATTAACCCACAGTTTGAAACAATAGATGACACCATAGAGTTTTCTAAATACAAAAAACATAAGTGAAAAATAATGATTAAAAGCAATACTCCTGAACACAATATATGTAAGAGAAGTTCTTTGATATTGAAAGCACGTATGAAAATATAAAGCGATGTAGGAGAATACTCAAAACTTGAAGAAGAAGACAAGATTTTAGTCTCTGGTAAAAAGAAGTAGTTAAATACTATAATGAAGCCATAAAAAATAAAGAATGGTGTGTGGGATGGGTTTGCCATCCCGTGGTACTAATTGGTCGATTTTGTGGTATAATCCTGAATATTCTCCGAACGTATATACATCATTTCTCATGTTGGCGATTGTTTCGTCTAATGAGACACCAATAGATGTGAAGGAGAAGTTTGTGTTGTATGTGCAGATCAAAGAAACCATGACATTTGATCAAATAAACCATGAGGTTGCTCTTGATTAACACAATAACCATGACGTGCACTTCTCAAGACTCATCGACAAAGCGTGAAACTGGAAAAGACCCACACCTGAACAACAAGATCACCAGAAAATGAACAATGAATGATGATTTCAGGTTTAAGTGGACAAACATACTGGTAATGGTTGTAGGATGCTCATTGTTAAAAAACAGAAAATTGATCAAATATAGTTTTGACTGGTTGTTCCAATGTTGATATGATCCTCTTACCGGAAAATTCGCGAAAATATGTTTAGTTTACTTTCATAAAATCTATTTGAAAATTAAAAAATAAAAAAAAATTGGTGTGTTTTAACATAAACTTTGAAAAATCAAAATGTTTGTTTCAATTTTATTTCGATAACCGATGTTGGGATACTAAATGTGAAAGCTCAGATGCTCGAGAGTTGTAAAAAGGAAATCAAATTGCAAATTTTCAAGTTTCTGGTGCAAATGAAAAATGTTTAATAGTTCAGGGGGAGAATTATTGAGGGTAAAAAGGAATGTGAAGAGTACTTCCAAGATTTTTGTCGTGTCTAACGCTGGTTGTAGTTTGTGCAGTTTTTAGTAAATTTTTCTGCAGAATCAAACACAACTTTACATCTGAAAATAATCATTTTTCCTAATAATATTATTTTTCGGCCATGTCTTGTATTTCTAGCTTATCTGTATTTAATTAATCATAATAAATTATTTGATTAAATATAAATTATAAAATCTGTTTTATGAATATTTTTATATAAAATAGAATTATTCCTAAGTGTGGAAAACATAAATGTTTATATTTTTCTTAGTCACATATTTGATCTTAAATCTTGATATATTTTATCCAAAATCGTTATTAAAAATTCGTGTTATTATAAAACTTCATCTTCCCTACATAAGCCTAGCAAACTCTAATGCCTTAGAACCCTAGATACCTTAGACTTTGTAGACATTTGTGCAATTCAATAAAGGAAGATAAATAATGACAAAACTACACAACATTATAAACTAAGATCGACTTGTTATTATTTAATTTCACAATAATAAGAAAAACTAAGAAGTTTTTAAGTAAACTAACAAAATAATATAATGTTTCAATTATTATGAACTGCATAAATGGTTTTGGTTTTGGTTACACTGATAACTATCTTACAATATTTTGTTGGCATTAGCTATTGGCCAGTTTATCATACCCTTTTAGAGCAATATCACAATCAGAGAATGATACACTATCAATGCATCAAAATATTTTATATAATAATTGTTATAATCATCCATAAAAAAATGTGTAAGTAGTTGTTACATGTATAACAAAATGTTGTTAAAATGTATCTGTAACATGCAACAGTAACATTTTGTTATACATGTGTAACACCTATTTACAAATTTTTTTGTTACGAGAACATAATAGTATATTGAGTAAATTGAAATATTTGTCCCTATGTTTGCTAGGGTTAACATGTTTAGTCCACTATATGCTCCTGACATTTAACACTATGCATCTTTGTATATAATGATTGCTAGTTTTGGGGTGAAATTACTACTACTCTCCCCGCATCTTCTTCTCCAACCAACCCCCACCATCCAAATCCCCACCTACCATCAACAACCTCCGCCTCGTCAATGCCTCCTTCGACGCCATCGTATACTGGTCCAACATTGTCGGCTGTGACGTTACCACTGCCGATCTAGACGATTCCGAAAACCTCGTCATCCATATCTTAACCCGAACCTTTATTTGGAATTCATTTGAAAACTCTACCGATACAACTCTCCCTAACTAGAACCTTACCATTAGAAACATCGTACGATCTAGATTATACTTTTTCTAGTTGATTGATTCCATCGACATAACTCTTACATGGAAAGATTCGAATTATTATTTTGACGTTAGAGTTGAATTCATCAGTTAACGCTAATTTAACCTCACCAGCCCTATGCCTCCAATCGATTGGTATATTATCTCTTTCAGATCTTATGCTTTCATCTTATGCTATGATAGCTTATCGTTGTGATTATGTTGGAGGTCCATATATTTTTAGGTAAACCATATAATGATGGTAATTTAAGAGTTTATACTTATCCAATTGGGAATACTCGTAAGCAACACTTTAGATTGGCCGATGTTAGTGATAAGTGTTTGGGTAGATAACTTGGGTATTTGTAGTTACAATGGGTCAAATCTGGTATGTG
Organism: Ambrosia trifida; assembly: GCA_028751855.1. Classification (NCBI taxonomy): domain Eukaryota; kingdom Viridiplantae; phylum Streptophyta; class Magnoliopsida; order Asterales; family Asteraceae; genus Ambrosia; species Ambrosia trifida. The sequence goes on along the minus strand of CM054124.1, from coordinate 59,926,274 downwards.
GATTATGTCGTAAATTCAATCCGAATGACCAGAGTGGTCATCGTTAAAGATGTAGGAGGAAGGTTGAGGTCAAGAATTTCCCCAAAGTTTGATGATTTTAAAGTTAGATAGCTTTAGGTTTTCAAGTACCGGTAGAGTTGTCGTTTCATGTGTTTTTTTATCAATTATTCAAATTTATGGGGGTGGTGCAGGCGGTGGTCGGTTAATAGTGGGGCTGGTGATGGCAGGTGGGGGTTTGGATGGAGAGTTGTTTCGGAAGAAGATGGAGAGGAAAAACTAACGACCTTTAGGTCTAGGGACGCATGAGCAACGGTATTTAGGGTGAACAAAAAGTTTTAACTAGAGCATAATTTAGGATGAAAATTACAGTTTACTTTAACATATATTACATATGTTGAAAACGAAAAGAAAAAGACTTGTTACATTGATTTTCACAAGAGTTTTCAACTCAAGTGGATTTTCATTTTAGCAATTCTCTATATGTGTATGTATATATATATATATATATATATATATATCAAGATATAAAGCCCATGCATATTAAATTTGTGTATAAATTGTCATCTTTATCACTATAGGTGTTGAAAATCCATTGATCAAATTTTGTAAACAAAACGAAGCAAGTTGGCCTAGCTATTTGGAATATATATGGTTTGACGGTTTTACATTTTGGTTTTGATGGTTTTATAGGTTTGACTATTGTATGGTTTGAAACTTAGAACCGATCTTATAAACCACACTAGTTGCAACTAGCAGGAACCCGCGCGTTGCGGCGGGGTTAGCTAGGTTTGCGGGTGTTTTGATTTGGTTGTCAGATTGAGGATGCATAATATGTTGTTTCAGGGTGTAACAGTTGTTATAACGATTATATATGGCATAAGAATAGTGGTTGTAACATAATTTGTAGATGTTGTTGATCATTTGTAGACATGACATAATTTGTAGTTGAACTCATTGTTGCTTGTTTCTAGACTCCTCTTGACAAAAAACTTTATTCCCAAATTCATGTCTTCCAAAGAAGTGTGTATTTATTGCAGTTCATGTATGACCTAAAATAACTATTAAAGCACCCATATGATCATGATAATAATAAGCATAAGCAACAATAACATTCAAATGTATGTTTTTTTAACTATATGCCATCTTTCCTCATCTAACTTAAGCATACATTGACTGATTGACATCACTTAACTCTACCCTCTAGTGTTACGATAATAGTCACAAGACAATAAGGGATCTATGTTTCCTAAGCACAAGACAGAAAAAAGGCTCACGCCCAAGACCAAAAAAAGGGAAAACAAAAGTGCAATAGTAAGAAAATTAAGAAGTTGCACAATAGGCATTAGAAATTCAATAAAATTTCTTTTTGGAATGGCAACGACAACTTTATTCCATCAAAAATCCAATTCAACATGGCAAGTTGCTACAATGAAACACACATATGAAGCAAAGTTTGAGGCAAATTACAATATATACAGTATGACTAAACTAAATCAAAAAGTCGCCATTCTCCTAAGTTGGGCTTGTGATTCTTGGTCAGATCAATATCCATTCATATGTCGTTGCCTTTATCTCTTCAACCGCCTTGTATATGGAGATGTTTCCGCCTTTGAAAATTGTTTCGTTTTTCAAACTCCATTATAGTGAATAATATGAGCAGATAGACAACGTGTAATACCTTCTTTCTTTATGATGATGCAGCCACCCATTCACATGTTGTATATGTTAGTCACCAACCAATGTCTATTGAATATAAGCAAATATTATCCTAATTGCATATGACTACCCTTTGATTCTATAAATACACATACAGCTTAACTCTATGCATATGATACGCTACAACATGAGTATAAGCGGAGTGGTCACTTTAACCTGTTTTGCTTACAAAAGGTAGGTGACAACATAGGACCATCTCCCACCTGCTCCTTTTTATCATTATCCTTTTAGGTGGGATTTTTGACAAACGCTTGTTGTCTATGTTTTCTTTCAAAATAGAAACTCTCAACAAGTTCATCAAGCAGTGATAATTTGTTAACCTCAAGTTCTCATATAACAAGTAGATTCAGCAAAAAGACTAAGCAATTTAGTGGGACACACTAATAAAGAAGTACAGGAAATGGGAAAAAATGGTATCACTAAAATCAAAACACAACCATATAAACAAATAAAAAAACAGTAGTAAATAAATCATACCAATATGAAAATAGGCTTTTGACAGAAAGAAATGTTAATCTAACCAACTGAAACACAAATTTAGCGAATGGAAAGGTTTTATCTACCTGAACATAATCAAGTAAATTCAATGGTTTCACAATGATCTTGTGAAGAGGAACCGGTGACTTGAAGTATGTGTGATAACCAGGGTAAAAAGACATGTAATTCACCACAAAATCTATAGACGAATGATGACATACTAAGCAATCAAATGAACATTACAATTTCAAGCATAAGAAGCAAAGTGTAAATCAATGCATGAATAAGGATGATTTTTTTTTGTTGGTACTTCTTTGTGGGAGGTGTCAAATGCCAACAGACAAACAAATAAACCATCACTCACTTCATTTTGTACAAAATAACAAAAGAAAACGTGTTTAACCATCTTTCGATGATTATGTAATATATGTATTTACACTTTCAAGACTTGTAATTTCGTGTGTGTTGCAAGAAATTTATATTCTTTTTAAGTTCATTACAAAGTGTCATAAAGTTCGAATCATTAAAAGAAAGTATTTTTTGTTGATCACATGTGTTACAACATTAGATCACGTTTAGAACACTGATTAGAGCTCATCATGATAAAAAAATATTGATGTAAATTACTTGAGAGGGGCTTCATATCCACATCCGCAATTAAATTACCACAGTTAATATTAAGAAAAAGGCTTACCTTTTTCCAATCCACATAAATTAAAAGTAACTACTCCTTTAATAACACATTCCACATGTCTCAGGTTAGTTGTCAATAATGTGATCCACAAGCCCCCCCCCCCCCCACCTATTTAATTTAACTATAAGAGTACTCTAGGTCTTGGACTAACAATCAAGCGCCCTTCTTAAAGACTTTAACTGTTGTGGCCAGTCAAAGCTTAGGATTTATTTTGGGACAAAAGGTCCCCATCTTATGAAACATTTGTTTTATATATACTCTTTCTATTTAGAAACCTCCTTGAGTAAGACTATAAACAGTGGCGGATACAGAACTTTTTTGTAGGGTGGGCACAATACGAATCGGATAAATATGAATAGAGATGGGTCCCTTACATAGATAATACGATAAGTTTATAACAAGGGGGGGTCCTTGAGGATTTCAGTGCCCTATTCAAGCCGTTGAAAGATATGCCCCCTTAAGCTATAACGAATTAAGGTAATTTAAAATAAATTTTATGTACGATCAATGCTATAGCAATAAACATGTCTTAGAAAAATAAAGTTGTGATTTAGCAAAATAAAATAAAAAAATTGCCTTAAAGAAATGTGTGGTCCACAATTGTTCTCTCATTTCTCAATTTGATTCTAAATTTGGTCAAATGTTTTTATTTGAACCAAATTCTATAGGATTTTTTTAATGTGTCTCTCGATTTATGGACCCTGTTTAGTAGGACTAAGAGGGTAAGAAACAGACACCTTGATTAGATCTATGTGTAGATTTCATAAAATTAGTGGATTATTGTGGAATTATGGGTTGTAGCTTTCAAAGAGGAATAAAGGATCTGGGATCGCAATAAGCAATTCAAAAATCTGAGAAGTATATGTATTGAAATCATTAAGTCAAAGCAAAATAATTTTGATGTAAAACCCTAAAATTCAATTGGCAAAAAGTATTATATGAGTTTCGAATATTCCTCATCAATATTTTAAAACCACAAAATGTTAATCAATCAAGAATTGTTTGATATTTTTGTGCCTCCAAGAGCTATAGATGGATTACTGGATAAGCACCTTGCATTATTAATGGTTCCGAAATTCCCATACATTCGCAAAGAATTAAAGAAATGGGTATTGTAGAAGACATATCACTAGGCCAACTGGACTATGGGCTGTGAACACTTCACTTAGGAACTTGGGCTAGCTTATGGTGTAAAATGAGAACATTATGGAACTTTGGCCAAATGTACGGTGGGCACATGCCCACCATGTGTTTGTTGTGCATCCGCCAATGACTATAAAGATTGATAATGTTTTCAAAATGTCACATTCCTTTTTTATCCTCTATAAATTCTCATGGACACTAGTCCATCTATATTCCAAATTCTTCATACATGGTGATTCATTAACTATGCACACACACAAACAGAGAAAGAAACATTTTAATGCATATTTGAGTGGAAGAAACTTAAATGAAATAACAAACAAATAAATAAACATTTTAAAGCACATTTATGCATCCCGTGAGAAAACGACCCCTCATGTTCTCCTCAATATTGAAGTTAAACACCTAAAGAAAATACTCATCAAAATCAAAGGCTGATAGATAACAAATGTTACATAAACTATAAAAAACATATCATATTTGTTCAAGCAATTAGGGCATCGTGTACAAAGTATCAATACCCAGATCAAACCACATAAAAAAACAACAAAAACAAAATTTCGACATACAGTAAAAAGTACATTGATCGAGGTGAAAATCCTAGCAATAACTTAAAATAAAAACCTGATTAAAAAACAACGGAAGTAAGTATCCTGTAACTTGATTCAAGCTTGTTGTGTACCAATCGATCCACCCATGGCCTCCTTCAATACTTTCTAAATGATTACACACAAATAACGATTGAATTAAAATTCGTAAGTTTGGAAGAAGAGGAAGAAAGACGATCAAATCGAAGTGTGCAGGTTTTGGAAAAATAAGAACAATGAACGATTAAAACGAATGGGCCGATTAAATTCATGTCTTTAATGTGAGGGTAATCACTCCTTCAATTCGCGATCAATTAAGATTCGCCCCACTTTTAATTTTGCTTTGAATCTCATTCAATTGGTCTTGAGAGTGAGGGAAATTGAAAAGGCAAAGATGTGGGTGATCAGAATTGGCGTCTTGAAAGAATCAAAGAGACGCGTCTTACTCCTGGGATGTTGTAAGTGGTTGTACATACAGGTTTAAAACTTGTTTTGTTGTCAAGTTACTATTTTAACCATAAGGGAGATGTATTTATATAAGTTATAATAAAATAAAATTAATTTAAAATAAAAAAAAACATAAGTTAATTATTGTTTTTAATTACTACAAAGTTATTTAGTAGTTGCATTAAAATTGTCTTGATAATATAATAAAATTACAATTTTGCCCATATAGGTGATTATAAAATGACTTCCTTACCCGACCAGAACTCACTATATAGTATAAATAAGTATAGATTATGTATTTGTATTATGCATTATACTCCCTTAAAAACCAATACAAAAAATTGGTCTTTAAAAAAATTTAAAACTCGTATGGTTTAAAACCGGCCAGTCAGGCACACCCAATTAACCCAACTCGGGTTGTTTTGTTATTTTCGAAATCGCATTTAGTGGCTTGATATAAAACTTTATCAGAACCGGCCGACCTGCACCATAAACACCCATACTTAGGCTATTTGGTGTGGTGACACTCTCCCCCAGATTCCACCTCAGCGTCACGTCATTTTTCCCTTCTCCTCCCCAAACTAGGGAAATGGTTCCCCCTTCCCCATTCCATTTTTTTATTATATAATTTGAATTTTGAAAAAAAAAACAACCGTCCAATCATCAAGCTCGGGGAGAGAGGGAAATTTCCTCGAATTCACCGAAAATACATGGTGGGGGCGGTGTTCCCCTTCGGTGACTATGGCACCTCAGCTCCCCCAAGCTTCTTCCCGAGACCATAATGTTTGGTCTTAGCATATTTATGTTATAAACTATTTAATATACCATAAATCAAATTACATGTGTGTATATATTTAATTATGTTAATGGTATGCAAGTAAACTTTGTTATGTGTTGTGAGTTGGGTCAAATTAGCAAACTTATTGAGTTAAGGTGTTGCTTTCATTGAGGTTAAAGGTTGGAGCTGTAACACCCCAATCGATGGCGGAATCATCGAGGTGTCACGTAGTGACGATTGTTCAAAAGCACATGGTACTAAAATGTAAATATATTATTGAATAATTTAAATTGTCTTACATGGATGAAATGGGAAAAATACATAAGTCTGAACAAAACATGGAATTTGAAATAAATTATTAAAAGCAATCACTAAAATCCAATGCTATGGAACTAAGATCAAACTGCACCTAAAACATGTACAAAATAAGTTTTGTCAACATATGAAATGTTGGTGAGCATTCCTAGTTTTAATACATATAGTAAGTTGGAAAAATGTTATACAATTCAAGTGCAAGCTACAGTGCATTTATGTAAACTATGTATCATACAAATGAGCGAAATCAATCCTGTGACTGTATAAATGTACTAAAATGAACGGCGGTGTACTTATCCAATAAATGGATAATAACTTAACAATGACCATGGATTCTCCGATGAAAAAGGGGGAGAATCACCTAGGTGGGTTGTCAATCCAATAGCGCTATCCAATGTTAAGGTCGGCTTGTACATGGTTAATGATTTCACTAAGTACAAATGTATTCTACATGTAATGTCTAAGCATAAAGCACGTATGTAAGCAAATGCATAATGTAGTAGAATTGTATTTTAAAAACGTGAATTGTATGTGTATTTTGCATAAGTGTACATGTATCACCCCAAAAGTGTAAATCATGAAAAAGGGGATAGGAAATACTCACTTTCGCCAAATAACTAGATGACTAAGCGAGCGAGAAAATGCGAGCAATCCAAAGACTCTACAACGAAACTAGTCCAATTTAGAAGAAAAAAAACCGAATAAGAAAAATATCCAGCTTCCAATTCGTCAATTACGAGAGCTTATAATCAAAGCTTCAAATGTAGAAGTAATATACTATAAAAGAAAGGTATGAGGGAGAGTTTAATCGAATTGAAACAATCGATTTAGAGGTGCAAAGTGTAATGGGTCATAGGTGGGTTTTTATACTAGTTTTGGATTCAATTAGGCTTTAAAATTGGTCAACACAATAAAGTAAGGTTTTAAGATAAATTGATTATTTAACTAGGACTTTGACTAGGATTTTGACTAAGACTTTGACTAGGATTTTGACTAAGACTTTGACTAGGACTTTGACTGTCTCAACGGACCGCGAGGGCTAAAAAAATATTTTTTCTAATTTAATCAATTTTAAGTTCTAGACTTGTTTCTTCTATTTCTAAGTTGTTTTAGGACTAAAAATTAAGGGCTTTGAGTATCAAGGTCTGAAATATACGTGCTCGGGTGTAGATGTAAGTATAAAACGTGCAGTACTTTTACTTATAAAAATTATAAGTTTTATTAAATTGTGACTTTTGGTCCTATTAAAATAGGAGGGTTAAAAATGAAAATTTTGAAATAATTGAGGGACCAATTATGCACATTTATGAAAAGTGAAGGGTGCAGGTTGTCACAGGAGCCCCGTCAAATACGGATTTAATATAATTTAAACGGTTAAAAATGAAAACTTTGACATGTAATATTTACCGTTTTAGTGATATGATGTAAAATTAGATTTGTTTTTGTGTGTTGTTGAACGAAGGATATTTTGCATGGGCATATTCAGACATGGGTGAGGAGGGTGACGACCCTAGGCCCGAACTTCTGAGAGGCACAAACTTTTTAATATTTTTATAATATGTTATATTTACAAATTATATTTAAAATATTTTAGCGTGGATAATAATAACAAGTACAATATAGATGGTTGACTAGTGGCTTAAATTTCAAAATGAAGAATTTGGTTTCAAGTCTCAGTACTATCTATTAATTTTTATATGAGAGTTGTTATGTACTAAGGCTAGAGGGAGTGGTGGCTGGTAAGGGCAAAAGGCTTTGGTCCCACCACTTAGACGCAACAATAGCAAATGGGGCTTTGCCCTCCACGTAAGAAAGAAACACAGAGGGAGTGGTGAAAGGCAAGGGAACAATAAATAGGGGCAAAAATCAACCAATAAGAATCTTCAACTTAGAAAAAAACAAAACATAAAAAAATCACATGGTCATAATGCCCCACGCATGTGGACATCTCCATAGGGGAAGGGGCCGCAAAAAGGGGGAGGGGGCTGTGTGTGTGAAGTTTTGAAAGTTGAAACTTAAATTTTCATAGGAGTTTATCTTTTTTTTTCTCAGTCCAGACCCAAAACGTTGCAGGTATTCTTCGGACACCCCTGAGATTTTGTATATAAAAAAGTGACAAGAACCACTAAGAAGGAGTTAGAACTTAGAGGCTTGCTAGCACCATATATAATCATACAAATATACAATCCAGCACGATTACTCAGAGATACACTGAAAATAATATCGGCACCAATCTTCCCACAACTACTTAGCTGTAACTAGTGGTTAAGCGTGCATTATTGGAGAGGAGAAGCTTGCTGAGAATCATAATCTTGGCGACTTGTTGGGCAGCACGCATTATTGAAATATAATAAATGTCAAATACAGTGTTGGAAAACTAATTTGACATTAATAAATAGTTGATAATGAATGTTTTGATGTACAGTTACGTCGATGTCGTTCGAATGCATTAATGCATAATTATATTGATGTGTAACAAACCGACTAGACAGACAATAATAGCATTTAACCCATTAAGTGAATAGACATATTTTTTATTTTTTTTTAACGGGGTAGGAGATACTTTTATTCCCACAAGAAAAACAAAACTAGTACAAAGACAAAATTTCCTAACCAGAGGTTAGAAAACCAGAAGTAAAGAAACAAAAGATACAAAAGACTAAAACTCGCCAATCGACAACAAGGACTTTAATCACCTATAACCGGAATCACTTGAGCTAAGATTATAAGAGGGTAAGAACTTTTAGTCTTCAAGCTGATTTCAGCCACAATTCTGGCAGCTAGGACGACTTCGAAACTTCGCTTGAGTAATACTCAGTGGCGGATCTAAAACTATTTTTCAGTAGTAACGTTTTTCATTTTTTTTCATTTTAGCAGCAACGTTTTTCAAATTTCGTAAAAAAACCAAATTTTCCACTAATTTTCCACTACGTGCGCGAAGTTGAGCCGCAACGTCCGCACCCCCTGCTATTACTATAGATCCGCCCCTGGTAATACTTTCCTTCAAAAACGCTTCTTCACAAAAACTTGCAGTAATGCTGTAATATTTGGAGAGAGCTAAAGTACTCCCGGTATTTCTTAGGACAATGGGATGTAAGGGTATATTTAGACAATGGCATGTATGATTTCTAAATACCTTAGAAAATGAGAGAAGAATTTAATAAATGGTAATTTTTAGTTAAATATGAGAGATGAGAACAAGGTATTGAATGTGAATGCTCTGATGATGTCAAAAATGATGGTGAATATGAACACTATGAAATATGATATCAAGTAATGATATCTTATATTCTTCGTTCAACAACAAAGAAAACTACTTTATTAATTTGATAATACGAAATATAAAAGCTTCCCTGCCGTACGTCTCTTCGTCTGCGCCGTCAGACGTGGCCTGATGACGTAAAAAAAGGGCCCGGGTAAGAGGTGAATAATGTTAGGTTGCTCCCCTCCAAACTCCTTTGTTCTTTTGGGGGTGTGGTTTAGGCCCGCGTTATTTTCACCCAACTCGTCTGGAGTAAGGGTTTCAAATTTTTCTTGTCTGTTATTGGGTTTAGTGTTTACGTGCATATGGCTCCTAATAAAAGGGATCGGAATGTTAAACAAGGAGTTTTTGGCCCTGGCTCGAGTAGTGGTTTGAGAACATGCCCCTTTAAGCATTTTTATGAGTGTAAAGATGATAACCGGGGTCTTCAGGGTTTCTACGCCTTATAAACATGCAGAGTTTGCATTTCAAGACAAAAAAAGGAGGGCGTCTTTGCAAGATGCAATCTCCCAAGACTTTGACCTTTTTATGGATGTTGGGGGCGCCCTTACGGATGGGGCTAAATGGTTATGTGGGAGGTGCATGGTGATGCATGCTCTAAGCGAAAAGTGCATTCATAGTGCTGATGACGTCCTCTCCTTCTCTTTGGTTTCGCGAGATGTGGAAGATTTCATTGTTGGGATCCAGAAATCTCGTCACGTGACTGTGGACATGGAACCTGGTCCTGTAGGAGGTGTGGTTGGGGATATATCTCTCTTAGAAAAGGTTTTCCCACTGCCCAATCAAACTGTCAAGAGCATCTCCTAAGCTGTCGATTGGCGTTTGTCCAGGCCTTGACAGGTGCCTTACGCAAAGTGGTGGCTTCACAAGGCTCCGTAGAAAGTTGGGTCAAACTTCTTTTATTGTCGTGGTGTACTCTGTGGGTGGTCAAACCGTCCATTAGGCAGGAGCGAAGGTCTGAGAATAGGAAATCATTGCAGTATTGCAGCATCCGCAAATCGCTTTCTTTGTGGAAAGACGGTTCTGGTTTTGCAGGCCTGGTTCCTTCTCTCTTCGATTGCGTGGGGGTGTTTCTTTTATCAAGGAGGAAGTAGTGGGGGAGTGAGGCTACTGATAAGAGCCCCAATGTCAAACAATGCCTCCGAAAAGTAAGGGACGGTCATTTCACAACTGTTGTCAAGATGTTGTGTTTTAGTGGGGTTGCTCCTTTTAGGGATTCTGTAACACCCCAACCGATGGCGGAAACATCGAGGTGTCACATATGAATGATTGTTCAGTAGCTCATGGTAGATAATAAATTTCATTAAATGATTTAAATAAATTACATACAATTGTTCTAAGAATTTATACATCAAGATGAAAAATACTAGTTACACATCTTCAAGCCTTAACTCTAATCTTCAAGCAAGCTATAACCTGAAACATGTTAAGTTTGAAAATATTTTGGGTCAACAAAAGTTGGTGAGAATTACATAGGTTTGAATATTGAATAAAACTTGTACAATTCGAGTGTCATGGCAAGTCTAGTCCATATGTGAAAACAATACTACCCGGTAAATCGTGTGCATAATCAAACCTTGTGACTAGAATATTGTGGTCCATCCCATACGCATATGGTTCACTCGTTTATGTTGCGATAACAATCACCCACGCTACCTATGTAGGAGGTAACGTATCCGGGTGGGGTTGTCAGTCCAATAGATATATCATTGTGTATCGTTGGCTTGTACGGAGTTAATGATTATGCTAGAATAATTGTGCTTACCATAGTAATGTTTAAGACATAATGCAACATAGAATAACACATAGACACTTATGTTGAATTGTAAATTGATGTTGTAACATGTTTCACCCCAAAATAGTGAAATGGTAAAAGGGGCTATGTAAACTCACTTTAATAATAGTGTTGAATCCCTTGATATAGAATAAATGTGGCACAACGATTCCAAGTATTACCCTAAGTTCAAAGCAATCAAATAAGACTAAGTTTTCTAGTTTACATGTATTCTAGGGTTCCTAGTTTGGGGATTGATAATTGATTAATCGTTGATTTAGATAAATTGTTAATAAATAAATAAAGAAATTTAGGAAAAATAAATAATATAAAAGAACTTTTTGTAAAATCTTGGTTAAGATGGTTGTATCATAGAATTATTTTCTCAAAAATTGAATATTTATTATATTTATTTCTATTTGTCAAAATATAGTTTTAATATCTAAAAATATTAAAATTAATGAAATTTCAATTTAAAATTTATATTTCTGTTCTAAACGAACAGAAATAATTTATGTAAAATTTTGGTATAAAAATGTTGAACACTGAATTTATTATGATTTATTTATCATTAAAATAACAAAACTCGATTAAAAATATTAAATAAATGATTTTCTGGAATAAGAATTTATTTTTGAAACATATACTGTTTCATAAACTCCGAATAATTTTTGTGGGATTTTATAAAGTCGTTTAGATATATTTATAGAATTTTAAAATTATAATTGAATAAACTTGTGATATTTATAATATATATTAAATAAATGATTTTTAAAAATCTAAAAATTGGATAATAAAGTTTAATATTTGAATAACATAAAATAAATTTTATAGAGTTTATAGATCACATTTGGTATTTTAAAAGTATTTTAAAAGTTTATTATAATAAATATAAAGTCAAAAGTTTCAAAAAAAAAAAAAATGCTGCAGCTGCTGGGAGTCATACCCGGGCCTCTGGCCGGTTCGGGTGTTTTAAATCACAAGTCCAGACCAGTTGGTCTGGACCCTGTGAGAACGAGTTTTAAGCTGATTTAAATGTTTATATAGTGTATGCAAATAATAAAATGACTACTTAAATATAAAAAAAAAAACTTTGGAGCATGGTATCGAACCTAAGTCCTAAGCTTCTAGATGTTTAACAAACAACTGAACACCACCTAATTTACAGATCTGATGGTGTTTTATCTCGTTTCCAAAAAATTTTATATGATAGCCAGTTCATGTCATCTTCCCCAAATTCCGATCTATGAACCCTAGTTTCTTAATCTGAATAATTATTAAACGATAACCCCATAAACCATGGGGTTATCAGTCGCACAACAACAAAGAACAACAAAACAAGTTCGATTTATACTTACAAGTCAGAATCGAAGGCGGAATGCTTAGTCAACCAAAAAGTCAAACTGCGAGTGATTCTTGACTAGAAACGAATTGTTTGTAGAAATTAAGAGTAGGGGTTTGATTATCGGCGAGTATAGGTCCTAATGGAGGGTCCAATTTATAGCATACCACACTGATTCATAGATTTAGAAGGTTTGACCAACGATTTTAATAAAACGCGTGAATTGATCTAATTTTGGTATGGTTTTTATTGGATTATGCGTGTATAATGTTGGCAACAATTAATTATGATTGCAGCTTCCTTTTCGAGCTCCAATCATGCGATCAATTAGCAAGGTAAATGGTCAGAAAAAAATAAAAAATAAAAAAATAAACAAAGCAGCAGCGTCGCGTGCAGCAGGGAAGATCCAAGAGGGCTTGGGTTTATTCATGTGTGTTTAAAAGGTTAGTGTTCCTAGATTCTAACACAAAGACACCTGTGGTCCAGTGGTTTGTGTTGATGTGCCATAGGCTCATGACTCGGGTTCGAGTCTTGTCTGTAGCAAACTTTTTACTCTTTTTTTTTTTTTTTTTTTTTTTTTTTTTTTGCTGAATGGAAGGGGAATGGGGTGGGCCTGCTGAGATGGGCTGGGGTTAATTGGGCTCCGAAAATTATATAAAGTGTGAGGCTTGGTTTTTGGTTACAACTTTTGGGCTTGAGTTTATTATTATTATTATTATTATTATTATTATTATTATTATTATTATTATTATTATTATTATTTAAAAAAAATGTTTTGAAGAAAATTTTTCTTTCTTTTTTTTTTAGACAAGGTCAGTATATTTGTACCAAAGAAAGCATAATATAGGTAAAGTGGTGATTTTACTAATCCAAAGATTGGGGAAAATTCTGTGATGTTACAGATTCTATCATGAAAGCCCTCATTGATAAACATCCGGTGTTGCCTCCTCCATCCTTGCCCTCTAACCGCGACACCATGCCCGCGCTTGTTGTTGATGAGGACTGTGTGCTTCGATGTCTCCGATCTTTCCCTAATGGGACTTCCTGCGGGAGGGACGACTTGAGGGCCCAACATCTATTGGACACCCTGTGACATCCGTCACTTTTTCTTTTTATTTTATTTCTAAATAATAATAATAATAATAATAATAATAATAAGTCTATCCTAACCACTCTTAAACCCAACACCATACAAACTATCCACTTTTAACACACTAACCCAACCCAACTAAACCCACCTTTTCCTTGGTCCAGCCCAGCAAAGCCCAGACAACAGGCCCATTAAATCAGGCCCAGCCTACCACTCCTCCTTTCCCTTATCAGTTAAAAAAAAAAAAAGGGCCCCTGCCGGGACTCGAACCCGGGCAGAAGCTGGAACAACACACACGCGTGCACCACTAAGCTACAAGCTTATTATTGTTTTAACCCCAACACTTAATATATATATATACACACGCGAATTGTTTGTTTCTTTTCCCTTTCTCCCTCTGATTCAATCGCTGCAACTATTGAACAAACCAAGGGCCTTAAAATCTGATCTATAATCACGCGTATGACCAAATTCAATCCCGAATATTATGCACGTTATCATTCCTTCTTTCTAAAACAACAAACACGCGATTAAACGCGTTGAATTGACCAAAATCGAGTTAAAAGCCATTAATAAACCTTCCTAATAAACCCGATTGAAACCTGTATAAATACCCGTTTTTGATTCAATTAAACTCGCCCACAACCTCTGAAAAGAGCGAATAACCAACCCCTACTCTCAATTCCTCTTAAAACTTCGTGTTCTATCAAACATTCCTCGCAGTTGACTTTTCGTTTTACCGTTCATAGAGTCGCGAGATCGTTCTGTAAGTTTCATTTTGTTGATGGGTTTTGATCTTCGGCATTTACATAACAATAACCCTAAGATTAATTGGGTTATTGTTGTGTGATTTAAACGATTGGAAAAACTAGGGTTCTTATCATTTGAATTGGGGAAGACAATCATTTCGTGAACATTTATAATTATTTCAAAACAAGCATTAACACCAACTGATCACATAGATCAGTTGGTAACACGTTGTGGGAAAAAGGATGAACCGGCCAAATGGCCAAGGTTCGAGTTCCACCATAAGCATTTTTTATTTCTTTTTTATATTTCCTTAATTCTTTTAAAAATCGTTTTAAAATACTAAAACTATTTTATAAATTCTACAAAATTTATTTTATGTTTTTCCACTGATAAAGTTCATCATCCAATTTTTAATTTTTCAAAAATAATTTATTTAATATATATTATAAATATTACAAGTTTATTCAATTAAAGTTATAAAATTCTATAAAAATATCTAAATAATTTTATAAAATTCCACAAAAATTATTCTAAACTTGTGTAACAATATACATTTCAGAAATAATTTTTTATTTCTGAAAAACCGTTTGTTTAATATTTTTAATCAATTTTTGTTAGTTTTAATCATAAATAATTCATAATAAATTCATTTTACAATATTTTTGTACCAAAATTTTACATAAATTATTTCTATTCATTTGGAACAGAAATACCATTTTTAATTCAAGAATTCTTTAATTTTAATATTTTTAGATATTAAAATCATATTTTGACAATTTGAAATAAATAGATTAAATATTCTATTTTCAAGAAAATAATTTTATAAAAATTATTTTCACACTTAAAACTTTATATTGTGACCATATTTGATTTAAAGTTTACTCAAAGACTTTTTGTTTATTTATTTAACAAATTTCTCTTATTTATTAAACGTTTAATTTATTAACCAAATAAATACTTATCCCCAATTCGAAGCCCTAGAAAATACTTATAGACTAGATAGACTTAGACTTATTTGTTACATTATACATAGGGTGATACTTGGCAACGTTGGAATATATTTATTCAATTACACAAGACTTACCACCTTGCTAAATGTGAGTATTACTTATCCCCTTTTTCCGCTTTTACAACTTTTTGGGTGATTCATGCACAAGTATACAAAACTTTCGTATTCATTTACACATACATTTTATTCATTTACAATTCATATACGTGTCTTGTTTATCTTTGTGCTTATGCTTGAACATGAACGTAGCTTACATACAAAATCATACATTTAGACATAACTTATGTTATGGTGCTCTTTACACTCAGACGTAACTTATGTTACGGTGCTCATTTAGACATAACTTATGTTATGGTGCTCTTTTAGACTCACACGTGTTAAGGTGCTCATTATCAATTTCATTGTACAAACTTTACATTTGATCTTTGTCTTATTTGGTTAATTGCGTGTTTACATAATGCCTTGGTGATGCTAGACACATGAATTGTACTACTTTTCAAAACTTATACTATACGTACAAAACTAAGTAGTACTCACCAACATTCATATGTTGACAAAATTATTTTCGTGCATGTTTCAGGATAAGCTGCTTGACGCCTCACATAGGACTTTGGACTTAGCTTAAATCAATCAATTTATTTTTATTTATGTTGTTTTGTATTTAATTTCACATGTTGTAAAACAATATTCAATAATCGAATATTTACATTTTAGTACCATGAGCTTTTGAACAATCGTCACTACGTGGCACCTCGATGATTCCGCCATCGGTTGGGGTGTTACACACCCTTAGCGGAGAGGGGCCTATGGCTTCCACGGGTTTGCTCTCAGCTATCACTGAAGTCGTCAATTTATGGCTAGGGGTTGTGTCATAGGGTGCTTACTGAATTTATTGCTTCAGTCCCCCTTACCCCTCTTCTGAAACCTGATAACGGGATCGGACGCATTGCAATAGGGGTTATTTGGCGTAGACTGGTATCTAAAGGGGCTATGAAGAAGGTTAGTAAGGAAATGGCTAAGTATCTGGGGGACTTCCAATTTGGGGTGGGGAATCCTAGTGGGGCATAGGCGGTGCTCCATAGTGCAAACAGGTTCCTTAACTCCTTCCATGAAGACGATTCTTTGGCTATGCTCACTGTGGATTTTTCAAACGCGTTCAACATGATCGACCGCACTGCCCTTCTTCGAGAAGTTCTTCAGCATTGCCCGTCTATCTATTTGTGGGTCCAGTTCTTATATGCCCAACCAGCTAGGTTGTATTTTTGTAATGATTGTATAGGGGCCACTACGGGGGTTCAGCAGGGGGACCCTTTAGGTCCCTCCTTTTTTCCTTGGCATTACACCCTATGGTTCTCCGGGTGCAAGAAAATTGTAACCTCCCATTTCATGCGTGGTACCTTGATGATGGAACAATTATCGGTGATGTTATCGATGTTGCGAATGCCTTAGACATCATCCGGAAAGAGGGGCCAACTTCAACTGAATATTAAGAAAACTGAGGTTTTTTGGCTGTCTTGTAATGGGGTGAAGCTTAGGGACGGGCTTTTCCACAGTGAGATTGGCAGTCCAGAAAAGGGGGTGAAGCTCCTTGCAGGGGCTGTTAGTCGGGACTCTTACTTTATACGGGAATTGGCAGGGCAAAGAGCCTCGCGCGCGGTTGGTCTTATGAAACTTTTTCCTACCCTAGGGATCCCCAGAGTGAACTCCTCTTGCTCAGATCTTGGTTGGGGGTCGCTAAGTTGCTTTTTGATTTGCGGACCTGCCAACCCGCCATGATGGATGAAGCGGTATCATGTTTTGACAAGGGTCTGCGGGAAGCCATCGAAGAGATAGTGGTATGTGGGGGTCCGTTCTTTGGTGACCTACAGTGGCGGCTGGCTTCCTTGCCGATGCATTTGGGAGGATTAGGGCTCCTCTCAGCAAAAGACGTTGGGGTGTATGCTTTTGTGGCATCGCGAGCTCAGTCTTGGAATCTCCAAGGCCATATCATAAGGAATAGCGGTGTTGTCGACATGGACTTGGACTACGTACAAGCCCTCGAAAGGATAAATGACTATCTCCCAAGTCTTGATATTGGCGGTTTTTCTAACAAGGACACCGCACCCCAAAGCCTCAGAAAACTTTGGCGAATGCCCTTTTTGGCAAAATCGCACAGAGCCTGGGTGAAACTTTGATCTGTCCCCCGCCAAAAGGCAGTTATTGAATGCTTGCAAAGCCCCCATGCCCAAGATATCCTGAATGTTATCCCAATCGAAGGTTTGGGCCAAACCATGTCTGGTTTGAATACAAGGCAATTCTTAAATATCGTTTGGTGATCCTCATGTACCATGAAGATGAAGTCTGTCCGATTTTCCGTAAGGCATGCTTGGACAAATACGGGGAACACGCAGTTCACTGTAAGGAGTTGCTTGGTTTCAAATATTGGCTTGACTGGGTCCGGGACGTTCTTTGAGACATTTTAAGAAGGGCTAGATCTCATCCAAGAAGGAGGCTCCTGTGAATTTCCTCTTGGACCCCGCAGACGGGAGATACACCCTACGTCCAGCAGACCTGCTTATCTTTGGGTGGGCTGGGGGAACACGCTTGCGTCGACCTAACAGGTGTATCTCCCCTGGTTGGTTTGAGAGATAGTGGTTTTGTAGCAGGGCAAGCAGTGTGGAAAGCAGAGGTGAAGAAAGTTGAGAAGCACGTTAAAGCTTGTGAGAAAAACCAACACGTTTTCGTTCCTCTGGCATTTGATACCTTTGGCTCCTTGGCATCGGAAGCCATTCATTTCCTGACCAGAGTCCAACGGGTTATTCATAGCAGTGTCTCGACTCAGGGGGGGGGGGGGCATGGATTCGTTTTTAGTAGGTTAGGGTTTGCGGTCCAAAAAGGGGTGGCGACGCAGCTTGTTGCCCGCATGCCCGCTATCTTGATGTAATTTTTCGCGATAATGTGTTAATAAAAAGATTTTTATTAAAAATAATTCGAAGAAATTAATAGGACTGATGTGCACGATCCAACCATTGGTGAGTCATTTCAGGACTGGCAATCTCAAGCAAAGATCAAAGTTGAACATGAAGAAAAGACATGTTATCTATGCACGGTCGACCGGGCCAACATCTAAATAACTTTTAGAAGAATAAGCAATCTAAAATCGTAGCTGATGGACAGTATTTCGACCATGGATCAACCTAGCAACCATGTCTTGACAATTAAAAAAAACGATTTCTTAAGTCAACAACGAGCCTACACATTCTTCGGTATTCAAGAAACATAAATTTAAGGATAAATGATGTGTATTTATATAAACACTTAGAATTAGCTACATTTTATAAAATTTATAAAACACATCTTAGATTATCAAATCATAACAAAACTTAACCTCTATGAAATAATCTAAGGTTTATGAAAGAAACACTAAAAATACCAAAAGAACATGTTTTATTTAACCTAGAGAGTTTTATAAAAGTACAATCATTATGAGCTATTGAACTACATCAAATATATTGATATTGTTACAAAACTTGTTAGATTATACATAAAATGGCATATTTTGTAATACGAAAGTATAAAACTAATGTGGTAGAAGAATTTTTTGTAAGAAGATGCCTTCAAGCATGTTTTTAGGTCTTCTAACACCGAACATATACATTGTTGCCTTATTGGTCTTAGATTTATTTGCCATTTTATAACTGACAAAATGATTTCAAAAGTATGAAAATAGTTTGCGGAATGTTAAATTAACTTTCAAGAAAACATACGTACCGACTTTTGAGTTTATATCACCTTTTTAGTACAACACATTTACAAAATGATTCAAAGCGTTATTTGCTATTACAGAGCAATGATTCAAAGATCTAGTGGTAGCGATATGTATGTAGGATATAGATTTGTATAACTATCGATGTTGGTTAAGACTCACTCTTCTCGGTTGCATTTGATCATCTATTTATAGAAGAGTTTGACTTGCAAGTGGAATAAACAGTTTATTTATTCCCACTTGTGTATTTTGCAGGGTGTGGGTGTATGGAATCTTCACATAGTTTATTGTGCATAAACTGTCAACTTGCATGGCTTTTCCATACGTCCACTTGTTCTCCCAAATTTCTTCCCAAAAAATCTAGTCTTCATCTGGTTTGGCTTTTGGTCATCAGATTTTCAGTCTGTACTCTAGATTTTTCTTTCGTACTTCCAGATTTCTATGTTTAGGCATAGATTTATTCCTTTTAAGTCATTTTATACTTATTTCTTACAATACTAGATCTTTCTTAAGTTTGATCTTTCAATCTTTTTAATCTTGGATCTTTTCTTAACCTTGATCTATAAGGGTTTTTTTTTAATTTTTTTTATCTAGGATCTTTCTTAACCTTGATCCAAAATTCGTTTTTCTTCAACAATTAACAATATTTTCCTTTTCAGGTTCTAACATACATTTTAACATAAAAAGTCTACCCTTTGGATTTTTGACACACAATTGCATCTTTAAAAATCATGACCACAATGTTAAAAATTACTTCCACCAGAAGTACTTAACTTTGGTATTAATGGAAATGCCAATTCTTGGTCAAATAGTTAGGAAATTGTTTCAAAACACAAAAAAAAAAGATCAAATATAGAAAAAGGACAAAGCGCACTCAACAGATGATTGATGCATGTTTGATCAATTGATCTCTATAATTAACCATTAGCGCTTGTTTACTTTTTGAAAAGTTTATTATATATCAAATGCATATATTATATTAGGGAGATTTTTTAACTATGATATCCACTTAGCTAGTTAGGATAATTAGGAACAATAGTGATAAAACTAAGTGGTTCCTACTAGCAACATTAGTGAGACGAGAATAGTTAGTTACTACCTTATAAATGAGAAGTTGTAACGATAAACTGTATCGTATAAAAAGATGATTATAATGAAGGTATACCATTACATGAACTAAAGGTTTTTAAGAGTAGACAAGAAATTAAAAATACCTAGATTCTTACATAAACTAATTTTGGATGGGAAGGGATAACTTGATTACAAGTTGTAACCTTTCTAGTTATGGCTTAGTTAAAGAGATAACGAAGTTGGACCCAATATAGAGACTAACGACCATGATAATTCCTCAAGTATTCTTAGCAATCAAAAGAAAAGTCATAGCATATAAAAGAGCAATACCAAGTCTATCGTCTCATGTTGAGGATCAGTCGAGAATACACTAAAATCCAATTTAGAGTTTGCTTAACAAGAACTTCTATTGACGGATTAATTGTTATAATATATTGAGTGCCAAAGATAAGTCCTTAGCTGTTGTGCTAAATAAATACAATAAGTTTTATCATAATAAAAGAACTTAATTTTAAGAAAAAGTTAACGTTAATGATATTTGAAATCGAGTGTTAATGACAACTTAATGGATTAAAGAACTTAATTTAAAGAGATATAAGACGACATACATAATACTTTGTTGATTAATCATGTGATATTGAGCTGAGATCAATAATGGTTTAAGATTACAAATTGATGATAATAATCTGTGGAAGTCAAATATTTGTCAATTCAGTTGACCAGAATAAGTCAAACAGGTTTTGGACTAAAGTTGACAAGTTACAAATTTGAAGGGTCTAAAAGTGTTCAGAAGAAAGTATGACTGTTAATAGTTGGTTATCAGCTTATAAGGGGGGGGGGGGATTCTGATTCAGTCTTCAATCATTCAATTCAATTCAATTTTCTTTTGTAATTCATGTTCGTTCTTTTCAATTTTCATTCAATGATCAAGTGTATAGTTTCTTATTTGTTATATAATAAGAATCAAGTTGGGTATTGTTTGATTGTTCTTTGATATTAATTCTTTCAAGTTAATCCGCATTTACAGTTAACAATTGGTATCAGAGCTATTGTTGTCTCGATCTTGAAAGAGGGTGTTCATAACATATTGGGAATCCAATCATGGTGACTGGTACGAAGTTTGATATTGAAGAATTTGATGGTAAGAACAATTTCAGTCTCTGGAGGTTGAAGATGAGAGCACTGCTGGTTCATCAAGGTGTTGTTGATGCCTTGAAGGGTGAAGAACAGTTGACCAATGATCTGACTCTTAAATAGAAGAAGGAGATAATGGAGAAGGCGCACAGTGCAATCATTCTAAGCCTCGGTGACAGAGTCTTGAGAGAAGTTTCGAAGGAGAAAACTGTTGCTGGTGTATGGACTAAGTTAGAAAGTCTGTACATGACGAAATCATTGGCAAACAAGCTATATTTGAAGAAAAGATTGTATATGTTTCAAATGGCTTATGGGAAGTCACTTGAAGATCATATAGATGAGTTTAACAAGATCATTCTTGATCTTGAAAACATTGAGGTGGAGATTGATGAAGAAGATAGAGCAATAATCTTCTTATCATCTTTACCTGTGATCTATGAACATTTTGTAGACACAATGATGCTTGGTAGAGAGAGTTTGACAATGGAAGAAGTTGTCTCAGCTATGAATTCAAAAGAATTGCAAAAGAAAAGTGATGGGAAGAAGAAGATTTTGATGGTTTGTTTGTCAGAGGAAGACCTGAACAAAGATTCCACAAGAACAAGAATGAAGGGTTCAGATCGAAATCAAAGACAGGTTAGAGAAGATGCTTTGTTTGAAATTCTGAGAAGCATTTTAAAAGAGATTGTCCTAAGTGGAAGAAGAAGTCTGAATTTCAGTCAAAGAAACACAACAGTGGATCTTCTGATGGATCTTGTGATGGTTATGAGAGTGCTGATGTATTGATGGTTGTTGAGGAAAGTGATGGGTCCAAGTGGTGTTGGGTTATGGACTCAAGATGTTCTTATCACATGACACAATTCAAAGAATTGTTCAGCATGTTGAAGATGATACCACAAGGAACAGTCTAGTTGGGAGATGATCATCCATGTCATATTCAAGGTATTGGTACTGTTACTTTAAAGTTAGACAATAGATCTATAATTGAGTTGCATGATATAAGATATATTCCTGAATTAAAAAGAAACTTAATCTCACTTGGTACTTTTAAAAAGAAAGGATATCATGTGAGTTTAAAGGATGGGAAGGCAAAGATCATTAAAGGTTCATTGGTAACTGGTACCAGAAAAGAAAATAATATTGATGTATTGGATGGTTCTAAGGTTGAATGTTCTGTTTCTGTTGCTGGGGGTAATTCAGGAAATGTTGCCATGAAATGGCATAAAAGGATTGATCAATGAGTTAATATGGGTTAATGGAATTAAAGAAGTAGGGTGTAATATAAGAGTTGGTTGATTGTGAATTTGGGGATTGTGAAAATTGTGTCTTGGGGAAGGTCAAGAGGGTTAAATTCACAAAGGGAATTCACAGGACCAAGGGTATTTTGGACCATATACATGCTGATTTATGGGGTCCAACTAAGAATTTATCTCTAGGAAGTGCTTCTTATTTTCTGTCCATTATAGATGATTACTTAAGAAGGGTGTGGGTATATACACTCTTAAACACAAGTATGAAGCCTTTGGAAAGTTTAAAGAATGGAAGATTTTGGTGGAAAACCAAACTGAGAAAAGAATAAAGAAACTCAGGACTGATAATGGACTTGAGTTTTGCAGTAAAGAGTTTAATAATTACTGTAAAACTTATGGAATTGCAAGACACTTAACAATTCCAAGTACTCCACAACGGAATGGTTTAGTTGAAAGGATGAATATAACCATTCTTGAAAAGGTAATATGTATATTGATTAAAGCTGGTATGCCCAAAATTTTCTACGCAGAAACAGTGAAAGCAGCAGTGTATCTTATAAATATTTCACCATCATCAGCCATAGGAATGATGGTACCAATGGAAAAATGATCTGGTGTGAAAACAGACTATGAAGATTTAAGAGTATTTGGATCTGTGGCTTATTCCCATGTAAGTCAGGATAAATTAGATCCAAGGGCACAAAAATGTGTAATAGTTGGATACTCTGATGGTGTGAAAGGGTATAGATTGTGGAGGTCGAATGGTGGAAGTCCTAGAATAATAGTAGGCAGAAATGTCAAGTGTCTTGAACATTTATTGTATAAAGATGTAGTTGGTGAGGGCACATGTGAAAGAAGTGATAGCCAAGAGGTTGAAATTGAGGTGGAGTTGCCTCAAAACAATAACAAAGATAATGAAGTTATTAAGGAACAAATAACTCTTAATATATTTCAAACACAAATTATAATTTAGAAAACATCAAGAATGAATTCCTTTTTGAGTTCCTATGTTACGGTAGTTTTAACTACTTGAGTCCAAAGTTTTCATTTTAAACATTCTAAATACCTATGTTTTAAGTTTGTAATACTCAGAGTCCAATTTTCTGATGTCGTCTATAAGGTCTGTTAGTTTTTTATGAAAAGACAAAAATGCCCTTATCATTTAAAAACAAAAGAAAAGGAAAAAATAATATAAATACCCCAAATCCTCTCACTAGATAAACACCTCCTTCATCTTCATCCTCCACTCTTTCTTTCTCTCACTCTTTCTTTCTCTTTCTATGCAACACTAACACCACCATAACAGATCATCATAACTACCACACCACCGTCGGACCATAATACAACCACCACCATATCAAACCACCCAAACGTCAAACCATACCATAACCCCCGCCGAATCAAACCACCAAAGGCCTGCAACAAAAACCGACCCAAAGACATGTTGAAATCACCACTACAATCACTGATTTGCTGGGTGTTAGGAGTTTTAGAGGTTTTAATCGACGGTCTAGGGTTCAGGACAGGGAAGATAATGATGGGGATTAGGGAAAACGGTGATGGGATGGTAGCTCGACTGACGAGTGTCAGATCTGAAATCATTTAGGAGTTATGGTGCAGTAGTGGTTGCATGGGGGAAGAAATTGTGTGTATAGGTGTGTGAGGCTTGCAGTGGTGGTGGTGTGGTGGTAGAGTTGCAGTGGGGTTGGTGCTGTGGTGGTGGTGGTGAGGTAGTGCGGTGATGGAGATGCGGTGGTGGTGAGGTAGTGCAGCGGTGGAGGGTGGTGGTGAGGCTGACCGGGTGTAACACCCCAACCGATGGCGGAAACATCGAGGTGTCACGTAGTGACGATTGTTCAATAGCTCATGGACTAAAGTGTAAATTTGAATACATTGATTAAATAATTTATTACATTGAAATGAAAAATACAAAGTACAATGATTCTAAAGCGTCAAGTCTAACTAGATTACAATGAAATCAAAGCTTAAATATAAATCCAAAAGCTTAAAAGAAACTTCTCAATAATAACCTGAAACATGTACGAAAATAGTATATGTCAATACAAAAATGTATTGGTGAGCATACCCTGTTTGAATACATATAGTAGAAAAAGTGTTTCGCAATTCACGTGCTATGATATATGTAATATGTAAAAGGGTCAAAATCAAGCCTCCCATCGTTCAATAATCGTTCACCCATCGTTCAAGAAAAACCATAACAATGACCAAGGACTTAACTCGTTCACGTAAGTAACCAAGGGATATAATTCGTAGTACTACTCATTGTTAGGTGCGGCCCAAAGGTTAATGACTTTGACAAATCGTTCATACAATTCACACAAAACATATCAAAGAGCACATTGCGTTGTAAAGAGTATACATAAGTTTAATAATAATAGTACATGAGTCACCCCAAAAGAGTAAAACAGTAAAAAGGGGAAAGATATACTCACCGTTTGCGAAAGCGATCAAAATCCACTTAAGCGGTCGTGAGCTAAGTAATGGGAATTCCGAAGAATTCAACCTATAATGTGTAAAAATACTAATAAGGAAGTGTCTAAAAGTCTAAGGTAACTAGGGTCTAAGGCATTAGGGTTTGCTAAGTCGATTTGGGGAAGTAGAGTTTTTATGATAAGTCGCGTTAATGTAACAGTTGTATATCACAAATAATATATGAAAGGTTGTAAATGTGGTTTAAATAATATAATTATTACCAATTGAGTATGTAGTTAAAAAATATGTTTATATAATTAAGACAAAATAATTTAGTTAATTGCTTTAACTAATTATTGTAAATAAATACAATAATCATAAATATTGAAATAAATGGTTATGAGTTACTCAAAGATCCGTTAACAATAATAAAGACTTTCAATCATAAGACATTTCTATTTTATAAGAAAATATTTATAAAATAGATGTTTAAATAGTGTAAATAAATAAATGTTTAATTATATCTAATTAAACATAAATAATGTTAATAATACAAGACATGACTCAAAAATACTATTTTTATAGAAAATGGATGCTTTCTGATGTAAAGTAATGAAAATAATTTTCCCAAAATTTTTATAAACTTATTTATATTTAAAACTGATTTAATGGGATTAAATCATGTTTAAATGATTAAAAAATAGGAAAATCAATAAAAATAAATGTTTTCTGAACCAATAATTTTTATTTTAGTTCAAGATCATTAGAAATAATTTATCAAAAATTTTGAGACTAAAATCATTAAAAATGAATTTTTAATCAATTAAATATGATTAAAACAAATTAAATCAATAAAAATAAGAAAATAAAATATTTTTCTGAAACTAAAAATATGACAATTTTCTATGAGGTATCAAGAAGCTACATCTAAATTTTCATGATTTTTGGAGTAAAAATAAATTTTCTATAAATATTTTAAGATTTATGTGTTTATATATTATTATAATATATCAAAAAAAAAATCTGAAATAAAGGGAAAGAAAAAGAAGGAGGAAAAGTGATGGGCATGAGGTTCGAACCCGGCCCTTCTCATTCCATAACACACACACAACCCACTAGGCCAGATCATGATTTGTTGATTTCTTTGGAAACAAATAATATTTATAACAATACTAATTATGTCATCTTCTTCCCCAAATTTCTTACCAAGAACCCTAACCCTAACTTAAAAACAATAATCAGATTCAAGCCCGATTAAGCCACGAGACCTTAGGGTTTTCGAAGATGATAGACAAAAGATTAAAATGGCAATAAAATTTTGTACTCACAATAGCGTTTTATGGCCGCGAACGAAGATTTAAAACCCGAACAAAATCCCGATTTTTAGCCATGTTCCAGACGCGAGTTGAAAGATTTTTTTGTGGGTTTAGAAGGTGTGGAGGTGCAGAAATGAATTGGAACGTTTTATTTATAAGATTACCCGACTAAAACGTATAATTATTTGAGCTCATAAACTTCCAATCGGTTACTTCTAATGGCGCGTTTTGAAACGTTTAAGTCCCTTTAAAATCTATGTAACCGTCCCAGATTGATGGAGAAACGTTTATAGTTATTAAAAACGGGTTGAAGGCCATAATACATGTTCGCCGGAGTTGTGAGTCGCCGGATTCGGCCAAGGATCACCGGAAAAGAAAAGGAAGGCGCTGGAGTCTTTTTTTTTCAAACACAAGTTTCAGACTTTGGCAAAATTAACCCCTCCTCACCTAACTTAGTTACTTTTTACTATAAACTTAGTTTTTTTTTTCTTAATAAACTTAACAAGACTAATTAAGTTTAACTTAAAACTTTTATAAAAAAAAAATTATAATATCCTTTTCGAATGACGTTTCAACATACGCATATGTCTTAAAGCGTAGATACTGTCCATAATAAATGCCAATGATATTCATCGAGTTCGTTCTTAAATTTGAAAACGACAAAACTTGCAGGGATTATAATGGAAATATTTGAAGGACTATTTTTGTTAATTAAATGAAAGACGAGGGTAACGGATGTCACACCGGGGTAGGGTGGGGGTGGCCATGGGTGGGGGTGTGAGAGAGAGAGAGAGGGAGAGAGGGGGGTGTGCAGGTGTGTGTGTGTGGTGATATATAATATTTATTTATTTATTATTTATATATTTTTAAAACCTTATGCATTAAAGACTTGTTCCTCATAAATTATGCATTAAAGAGTTGTACCTAGGGGTAAAATGACTGAAATACCCTTATACTTAATTGACTTGGTTAATGACATTAGAAAATTGGACTCAAATGGTTATACAATTATCAACTTGGTAATCAGAATGTTAAAAATAAAAACGTTAAACTCAAGTAGTTAAAATCATCATAACACAAAGACTAAAAAAAAATTCACTCAAACATCAAACATTTCATGGTGCATGTCTTTATACGATATTTATTTGAATCATCGTACATGTGATCGGTAACTTAAATAACCATGGATATGGCATGTTCCAACTAAAAGGAGCTAAAAGTGGATAGTTAAGTTAGAGCAGGTGTTTGTTACATAATAGTCAAAGTATACCATCGAATTTAGTTTGATATAAAAGGACACCCTTAAAAACGGTTCATTTTTAACAATTTAACCGACTGTTTGAAACTTGAAACAGGTCGTTTAACCCTTTTTATTATTATATTATCTTTCAGTTTTTTGAATGTACATTTATGCGTAAGTAAAAATTTTGGATCTTTTTGATAAAACTAGCCGGTGGCTGAAAGTTGGCAGCTATAGCTTTTTAAATATACTTTGGTGTTTGGCAGAGTAGATAGAGCTTTTAATAAAATATATAAAATGACCAAAATGGGCATTAACTAAAAGCTTGTATGTATGTTTTTTTTATTTTTTTTATAATAGAATGTGTATTTGTGTCATTTAATCATTAAAAGCTTGTAGCTAGTAGGAGTTTTTTCTTAAACGCTGGTACTAGTAGCGTTTCAATATAGAGTTTTTTCTCCTAACCTAAAAACTTCAAACTCTTTCAACCAAACAAAACTTTTTATTAAGTATAAGTTTTTTCTTAAAAGTTTGAAGCTTAAAGCTCATAAAAGCTCGTTGCGAAACATATCCCTAGTCTAACAATCATTTAAACTGCCAAAATCTAACCATAAAAAATGTTCTAGTTGGTTTGGGTTTATGGTGTACGATTTGTTGTTTTTATACACTACTAGAAAAAGTGTTTTTCTTGACACGCATTTTATGACACGGACGCATTTATGACACTCAAAAGCTTGTGTCATAAAAAAAGTGTCATATTTTAAAAAAGCTAGTTAATTAATGACACACTTTTTGTGTGTCAAGAATGCAGTGTCAAGAAATAGAAGATATGACACTATCCAATTTTGTGTGTCATCTTTAGTGTCATATTAATTTCATAAAAATTGAATTTCCCTCCTATAAACCCTAGGTATAAAAGCTCTCTTTTCCTTAGATTTTTGCAGCCACCGAGCAACTAAAATTCCAAATTCCTCTCTCACATCTCTCTCTCTCTCTCTCTACCAGATCTCCTCTCTCCCTCTTTGTTTCAGTAACAGGCCGCTACCATCAGCTTTGGTGGTGGCGGCGCAGTGGTTTTGAGCCCAGAAATGGGCGTGACAGGGACGATGGTGGAGATCGTCGGTTCTGTTGTTGAAAGAAGGGTTATCTTCAAACATTATTAGGTCAAAACTAATTACCGATGGATTAAAATAAATTTTCACCGTTTAATCGAGTTACATGTGCCGTAATGCTTTGTTCGGTCGGTGGAGACGGTGGTGATAACATATCGTATGCGGAGGCGAAGAAGCTGATGAGGTTGTCGAATGTGGAGGCGTTGAAGACGAAATTTGGTTCGGAAGGGACAGAGGTAACCATTTGATGTAAATACAATTTATTTTGAGCTGGTAAGGCAAGTACTAATCTTACAGTCTCGAAACGAATTAAAATGGTGCAAAAACTTCTTGATAATCTATCCCATATTTTTGTTTACAACCCTTTACTACCAGACGAGCTTTGTATTTATCTATATTTCCATGTTCATCGTATTTGGTCTTGAATATCCATTTTACTCCTATGGGTTTTTGATCTTTTGGTAAATTAACCAACTCCCAGGTTTCATTCTTATGTATAGATTCTATTTCCCTCTTCATTCTTCATTCCATTTCTCATCCTTCCTTGCTTCATCATAATCAATTGGATCTGAGTCGGTGTAGAATGCAAAGTTTGTAGCTTCTTGATGTCTTTGATACAAATCTCGTACTTCTGGACTGCTCAATGGTTGGTTTCTACTATGAATGTCATCTAGTGTACATATCTTTAAAGGTGGACTTTGACCGGATGTCCTAGCATCCAGATTTTCATCTTCAATTTGTACATCTTGCTCTTCCTGCCTTTCCATTTCTGAGGCATTGTGTATGGGTGAATATTCTTCGCTTCATGATGCCCGGTATTCTGTATTGTTTCACTACTTTCTATGTTTCCATTGTCGTTTAAAGGTATGATATCTTCTTCTTTGTTTTCTTCCCAAGTTCTGTTCTCGTCAAATATGACATCTCTGCTAACTATAGTCTTTCTTGTAATTGGGTTATATAATTTATAGGCTTTACTATTCTCACTATATCCAACAAAGATTTCCTTTTCTGTTTTATCATCAAGTTTACCATGTTTTTGTTCTGGAATATGTGCATAGGCGAGACATCCAAATATTTTTAAATTTGACACATCTGGTTTTATTCCGGTCCATGTTTCTTCAGGAGTTTTGTCACTAACACTTTGAGAAGTTGTTTAATTTAGGAGATATGTTGTGCAACTTACAGCTTCTCCCCAATATTCATTAGGAAGTTTCTTTGTCTTCAACATGCTTCTACTTAGTTCCATTATGGTCCTATTCTTACGTTCAACAACTCCATTTTGTTGTGGTGTGTAACTTGTGGTCAGCTGATGATGTATTCCATGTTCTTGTAAATATTCTTGAAAGGTATTTCCACATTATTCTCCACCTCTGTCAGTCCTAAGGCATTTAATTCTTTTGTCTGCTTGATTTTCTGCTGAGGCTTTAAGTATTTTGAAGAAATGTAGTGCTTGTGATTTTTCTTTTAGGAAGTATATCCATGTTTTCCTTGTAAAATCATCAATGAAAGTAATGAAATATATGCATCCTCCTATTGTCTGAGTTCTCATTGGTCCACACATGTCTGAGAGAACTAGTTGCAAAGGATTCTCTGCTCTCCATTTTGCTTGTTTACTAAATGGTTTCCTTGCATGTTTTCCTAAAGCACAGCCTTCACATACATTTTTCTGTCTTACATGTAACACCCCAACCGATGGCAGAATCATCGAGGTGTCACGTAGTGACGATTGTTCAAAAGCACATGGTTCTAAAATGTAAATATATTATTGAATAATTTAAATTGTCTTACATAGATGAAATGGAAAACAAATACAAAAGTCTGAATGAAAATTGAAATAACATATTAAAAGCAAGCACTAAGTCCCATGATATAGTACTAAGATCACATTGCACCTGAAACATGTACAAAATAAGTTTGGTCAACATAAGAAATGTTGGTTAGGATTCCTAGTTTTAATACATATAGTAAGTTGAAAAAGTTATACAATTCAAGTGCAAAGCTACAGTGCAAATATGTAAACTATGTATCATACAAATGAGCAAAACCAACCCTGTGACTGTATAATGTACTAAATGAACGGCGGTGTACTTATCCAATAAATTGATAAAAACTTAACAATGACCACGGATTCTTCGATGAAAAAGGGGGAGAATCAACCTAGGCGGGTTGTCAATCCAATAGCGCTATCCAATGTTAAGGTCGGCTTGTACAATGTTAATGATTTCACTAAGTACAAATGTATTCTACATGTAATGTCTAAGCATAAAGCACGTTTGTAAGCAAATGCACATAGTACTAGAATTGTATTGTAAAAATGTGAACTTGTATTTGTAATTTGTATAAGTGTACATGTAACACCCCAAAAATGAATAAAAGCAAAAAAGGGGATAGGAAATACTCACAGTTCGTGTAATAACTTGAAACTCTACCGAACAACGTGATTTGAATTAAGATTATCCCAAAGGATTAACCTAAAGGATTAGATAATGTGTAAGGGAAATGAACTAGGATACAAGTAGTTCTAGGGTTCCTAATTTGGGGATATGTAATTGTTTAATTATTAATTAGGTAAATTGTTAATAAATGAGAGAAATTTGGTAAATAATTAAATAAAAGTCTATAGTAGGTTTTTGATTATAGGATAATCATATTATAGGGTTTTAAGTATAAAAATGATTTTTATAAAATTATTTCCTCAAAAATTGGATATTTAGTATATTTATTTCTATTTGTCAACGATATAATTTTAATATCTAAAAATATTAAAATTAAAGAAATTTCAAATTAAAATCTATATTTCTGTTCTAAATGAACAAAAATAATTTATGTAAAATTTTGGGATAAAAATATTAAAAAATAAATTATTATGATTTATTTATGATTTAAAATAACAAAAATCGATTAAAAATATGAAACAAATGATTTTTCTTAAATAAATTTTATTTCTGAATTGCTTATACATCTACAAGTTTAAAATAATTTTTATAAATATTTATAAGGTCGTTAAGATATTTTTATGGAATTTTGAAATTATAATTGAATAAATTTGTAATATTTATAATATATAATAAATAAATAATTTTTGAAAAACTAAAAGTTGGATTATAAACTTTATCCTCGGAATAACTTAAAATAAATTTTATAGAATTTATAAGCCACGTTTAGTATTTAAAATCTATTTTTAAAAATAATATTGAATATATAAGTATAAAAGAGTTTGAAAAAAAAAATGGTTGCATGTGCCAGGACTCGAACCCGAGTCCTGGCCGGTTCAATGCTCTTATAATCACAAGCCAGACCAACTGGTCTGACCCTGAGAACGAGTTTATTTCGGATTTAATTAATTATAAAGGTTATCTGTTTTGTTTATATAATTGATTTATAAAAGAAAACAAAAAAAAGTTCTCATGTGGGGATCGAACCTTGGCCTTCGGCCGGTTCTGATCCTAAGCAAACGTGGGTATTACCAACTGATCTAGATCAGTTGGTTATTATTTCTTTGTTTCGAAAAAATATTAAGAATGTCTGCAGCGATGTTTATCCCCAATTCGATACAATAAGAACCCTAACCATCTAATAATCGCTAATAGCAGACAATAGCCTCTGATTTGTTGGGGCTATTGTCTGTTTATAGCCGATGAACAAAATCAAAGTATGAATTGTTACCTATTTCATGCTAATGGCTATGAACGAGATGGTCAACAAAAACGTCAACCCGAGCATAATTATACAAATAGGACGAGTTGAGAGGATAATTGAATATGTGTGTGTGTTTTTCGGCACATTTAGGCATTGAGGGAGGTTTCAATTTATAGTATACATGTGAAATTGACGAAATGGAATGTTTGACTACCCATTAACTTAGACGCGTCAATTAGATCAATATAAGGTATGATTGATTGTAATGGATGGTTGTAAATGATGCGGATGAATGCACTAACCAAAAATAATACGCAATCATACAAAAAAAACAGATTCTAAGCGCGTAATTTGATTTCATTTGAAAGGTCAACTGGGTGTTTGACTCGCGTTAGTCAACTGATGGGTTTTGAGTCTGTTTAAGTTTAAAATCGTTGGATTTTTATCACAAATGCCTTGGTGGCTCAGCTGGTTTGGATGGTTGTGTTAAACTTGAACCGGTTTGGGACGCGGGTTTGAATCCCGGCCCAAACATTTATTTTTTTTATGATTATTCTTCTTTTATTATATTATTATAAGTATATAGTATGATTATATAGACCCGTATGTGTCACAAAAATATTTTTAGAACGTACAGAAATGATAAAAATGCAACGTTTTATTAAAGTCTCAAACGTACATAGAATAATGCGAAATGTTAAATACGAAAAGTGACGGATGTCACATTACATATCTTGGGTAGACCTTTCACAGCGTGTTTGTATTCCATCTCAATCAACGTTTCATAGTTAATGTGACCATACCTTTGATGCCATAAACCAAAACTGGTTTTTGTAGATACGTACAACATTTTAGGCAAGTCCTAATTTGGGTATAAGGGAAACATCTTATTTTGAGTCATAGGTGTCTTTGTAATTGTCTTCCCTTAATGATTTTTAATGGTACACGTTCCTTTTTCAAAAAATACATTATATCCCTTCTGCAGTAATTGTCCCATACTAAGAAGATTGTGTCTTAACCCTTCTACATAAAATACATTTAGTATCTTGTTTACTCTATCGTTTACTCTTATGCACACCTCACCACTTCCTAATACTTGTAGTCTTTTATCATCACCCGTCCTTACTTCCCGTCTATCTTGATCATTAAATGTGATAAATATACTCCTATTTCATGTCATATGATTACTACATCCGCTATCTAAGTACCAACAATTTGTATTCTTATTCTCTTCCATGTTAAATATCATAAACATACTATCTTGTTCTGGTTGATTCTTATTTTCTTCCTTACCCACCATTGCGGATTCATCTTTCTCATTTTCTTCCTTATGTGGACAATTTCTAGCTATATGACCTAATCCTTGACAATTATAACATACGATGGGTCCATATCACCCTGACCTGCCTCCTCTTGCTCTTCCTCTGTAGCTGTTATTGTACCTATTTCTTCCTCCATTTCTCCCTTGAGTCCCACTTTGTACTTTGAAAGCTTGATCCATGACATGTGTGTCATATTGTTTAAGTCTTAATTCATGGGATTGTAGTATTCCCATAAGTTCTTCAATTGATACGTTTTCTAAATCTTTGGACTTTTCTACAGCTACTACTACCGATTCATATTTTCTGGTCATGCTTCGTAATATTTTCTCAACTACCCACTTATCACTCAATTCTTCTTCATTCATCCTTAATTGGTTAACTATTGTGGTAACCCTATCAAAATATCCTTCTATTGTTTATGTTTCTAGGATTATTAGAGTATCAAATTCACATCTAAGGGTTTGTAGTTTTACTGTTTTTACACGACGCTCTCCATGATATGATTAGTATAGTATTTCCCATGCTTCCTTAGATGATCTTGCATTTGCAATCCTTTCAAATATTGTCTCAGTCGATGCTTGGAATAAATAATGAAGTGCCTTGTCTTTCTTATTTTGTTCCTCATGTTCTTTTCGTAAGGCATCACTTGCATCGTTAGGTAATTCCCTAACACCATCCTCTACCGCACTCCACAAGTCTTGGGACTCCAAGAGCACTTTCATTTGAATGTGGCAATGATAATAATTTTGTTCCAAAAGTTTTGGAATTTGGGTTTGTACTGCTCCTTATGTTGTCATAATTCCTTTTCCTTAACAATTGTGTTTGTATATGTTGAGGAAAAATAATCCCAAACCCAAAAGTGTATAATTTAATACTCAAATACCCTTAAAGGTTATACACTATTTGTTTTCTAGGGTTTGACTTCTTGGGGGTCAATAAGTTTCGAAGAACAAAAAACGAAGATAAACAGAGTGATTCCTAAATATGCTTTCTGATTCTGTAGCTCAATTTCTAACAGAACTATTCGTATGCGGTTCTTATATAATTGATAACCGTTTAATAATCACACACCGAATAATAATAATCAAAGTAAAATAAACTCTGTTCTACGTGAAGGAATTCAATAAACTGAATAGAGAGATCAAGGGATTTACAGACAGTTTCTCTTGTGATTTTATAAAATTAAATTCCTTGTTTAAGTAATATGTGTAAATCCTCTTGCGGCTTTATTGATTCTTTACACTCTTCTTGAATGATTGAATATTCCTCTGTTTTTCGTTTGAACACGGTAACCGGATTTGACAATTGTTTCAGATTGATTCTTCGTTTCTTGGCTCTGATACCACATTTGTTGGATGATTTACACAAGATATACGCAAATCGATAACAAAACTGATAATGAACGATGATAATTTATTGAATTGATCGTAAGAATACAAATTAATATGTGTTTCGTATCTTTGGTTTTGATAATGAAACTTGATACTGAAAATGATAACATACAATAACTATTTATACATTCTAACTATAACTATAATAACCGACGGCTATTGAATCGACATGTCTTGTTTGGTGAACCGACGTGTTTTGTATTTGAACCGGTTTGATTATATTGAACCGGGATCTAACTTATACAATGATAATGTCCAATAAGGCTCTGGATGCTAGGTGTTAAAAGTAGAGGGTTTTTTATTAGCTTGTTGATATCAGCTGTTTGATATGTGTAGCTTTAGTGGAGATCTTTTTGCTAAGTTTGTAAAAAAAAAATACATAGGAATTGCACCGACATAATTTAGGCATTCTGTTTGTCAAGCAAAAAAAAACCAATACTTTAATAATTTAATGTGAATAGTTTGTATATAGGTATGATTAAGCTGATGATTACTTTGGTTTTGCTTGATTTTGTTGGTTTAGATGACATGGATGGACAGACCGAACAAGAAGTTTTGTCATCAGTATCAACTTCTTTGGCCATGGCTACCGCTTTTAGCATTGCAGAAAACATAGGTGAGCACTTAATTTAATGTTAATTTCGGCAAGAGGGTTAAACTCAAATGGGTCAACACCAAGGTGAGCACTTAATTTTTCTATTTAATGTTAATTTTGGCTGCTTGGAACTAAACCCATCACGAACCTTAACCTTTCGTCCTTTTAATTTAATTGTTGTCTCAGGTTGGGGGGGGGGGGGGTAGATGCTTACACGGATGCGGATATTGATGTCATTCTTGAAGAATAGGCAAGTTAGGCCGCAACGTTCATTTTCATGTGATCCGTATTTTTAGTCTAGACTAACGTAATGTATTGAGACAATATTTTTGTAATCGTTTAATACTTGTGGTAGAATTCGACAAATGTTAGTGGGTTTTTGGTATATATAACAAATTCATTTTATTATGAATTATTGATTTTGTTATTATAAATATAAAAATATGAATACAGGGTTATTAGAAATTTTGCAGAATTTTATTTTTGGTCAAAAAAAGCATGACACGCAAAATGAAAGTTATAAGGTTCTCTCATAAAAGTGTGTCGTAAATGCGTGTAAAAAAAGAGTGTCATAAATGTGTGTCATTAAAAGATGACACGCGCATACATGTCATATTAATTTTATGACCATGCCTATAATGACTTTCTTTTATGTGTCATAAACACTCTTTTATGACGCGCAATGCGCATCAAGAAAAGTGTTTTTCTAGTAGTGATAGCTGTATTTAGTATTTTTATCTAGATTTTATCAAATATAACTGAACTAGATAATATAATGGTAGTTTTTTTTACATTTAAATGTACCTAGACAAAATGTAAAATGGGTAGATTTTAACATACGGATAACGGAATTACCAAATATTTAATGTTGAGGGAGAGAGTTCATAGGTTTGGAATGGTACGAGGGAGACAATGCCAACACATTTGATGTTGATACCACAAAAGAAAATTCATCCAACTTAAAAACCTTCAACTCGAAAATATATACAAAAACCATTTAACTTATTTATCTTTCAAAGTCTACTGAGGAGTAACGAGATTGTCACCGAAATCACAGTTTTCCTATATGCAACGTTAAAGTTTTACATGATCTGCCTTTAGGAACATACAAGGCCAACAAAAAGAAATTGTTGAGATATATTTTAAAAGGTCTAAATTTCTGACCCTTACGGGGCAAAGGGTGTATTAAAACATATATTAATGTGCCCACGATTATCTTATGCACCATTAAGGTCCCAACTACCCTTATGGTTTTAATGCATACAGCTGAACTATAGGACATATGAAACTAAACTTATCTGCATACAAATTAACAATTTTATTTTTTATTTTATTTTTTTCAGAATTTCGGATTATCACCTATCATCTATATATACTAATTGTCACATTGTTACATGCTATATATACATGGATTGAGATCATTTGAGAACTCCTATGAGTTGTGAGAACCATAGGAACCCACTTTATAACCACAAACTTATTTTAATAAAAAATGAATATGTGGTCAACAATTAAACAACGATAAAATAATGAATAAAATATTAATATACTTATGCGTGGGTAAAAATCCCTTACACCGGTGTAATTTGGCGTAAATTAATGTATTTTTTTTCAAAAAAAATTTACAGCGGGTTTACGTGTTTTTACACGAGTGTGCAAAAAAGCAAATTTTTTTCGCATTTTACGTCGAGTTCTCGCGAGTTCTCACAACTCATCGAGTTCTCAACGGATCCAAACCCGTATATATATATATATATATATATATATATATATATATATATATATATATATATATATATATATATATATATAACTATTAAAATTTGAATTATTAAAATCCGATTTCTCATAAACCGCTAAATTACTATTATATACGTAGATTCTGAATCCTACTGTTTTTTAATAAACAACTTGTAAGCTTCACAGATCATGGCCAACTTCTTAAGTGAGAGATTACTAGATTAGGTTTTGATGATGGAGCATATGCTTGGGGCGGGTAGTGGGAATCTAACATGCATGGCTAACTTGAAAGGCTAGGGGTTATACTTGACGTTGATTCATCATTTTTAACGTCTCTAATTCAAAGCTGTATGTAAAACTCTAGATTCATTCCCTTTTTTATGAAATTAAAATGGATAAATTGCTAAATTCGACTTATAAAAAAAATGACACATGTCTTATGAAAAGGATAGCCATAACATCTATATCATCTTTTTGTTTTAATATATTAGTTCAAAACGACTCATTTCTTAGATAATTCCTCTAGAAGAAGACGATTCTTACGCTTTTTTTAGTTACTTCATTCTCTAATTAGACTACACGAAGTCATGAGGGTAAGGGCAAAACCCCCACCCTACCACGTATAATAAGTGGGCTTACCCTCCACATAAAAAAAAAAGTATGGGATGGTGTTGAGGCGTGGAGGGGCTTTGAAAAAAAAAAAACAAAGTTTCAAAGGAATTCAAGGGGCAACGCCGGTGGAGTTCTGCACCTCAAAAGGGGCAGTGCCCTAGGCAAGTGAGTGCTGAGGAGAAGTTTAGGGCTTGGAAGAGCGTCCACCTCCCTTCTCCACTTTCCATTCCCTGTAGTCTTATATTTAAGATATGGTTGAGCTAGCTAGGATCAAATAGTAAAGGGAGAAGGGGCACTACTAGCCTGGTCCCAACTAATCATTAACTGTCATGTCAAATTTAAACCAAAGTAGCCTGGAAACACCAAATCACTAGCGACACTCCATGCTACAAAGCCTACCTACTTTTTTGTCTCATTTCTCATTTTAAAACAAATAAAATTTAATAATAACACATTTATATAAAAACATAACTATAAATATATATATTTATATTATCTTATTAAGGAAGAGTGACGGCTAAGATAGTAATTTTCATTTCCGTACACATTAAGATGCAACATGTACAACACATTTAAACAACATATTTAAGGGTATTATAGGGATATAGGTGACAATTAAGACACTTAAGTGGGTACTCTAGACATTTCACCCCCTTTTTCCTTTGCAATATAAAAAAATGTTCCATCCCTGCCCTTGCCTGTGCTCATATATCATTCACTGGTAATATCTTTGAGACCTTTGTTCTTTAGTGGAACTTTGAAACCGTTGTTCTTCAATGGAAATCATTAACCGTTCATTCATTCTAGCTTTCAATAACATTGTTGTCTCTTCCACATCCCCTAATTAATTCTCAGTTCGTTTCCATAACCCTGTTAAGAACTCACATGCCCCAGGGAAGTGTAGCCATTGCTCCATATCTTATGGGTACAATGTATAAGTTAATAAAACTTTCATAAAGCTTTTCATGATGATGCGTAATGAAACTATATTGTTTTGCATAAATCTCTTTAGATATGGGAAGAATTAAAAAAAACCTTTTTAACACCATTATATGAAATCTAACAAATAATCTCTAAGTTTAAGTTTAAATACTTGCATAACAATCTTTATTTGGAGAGTTTATTAAAATTGTTGAAACACGAAATTACAATGGGTCAGAATGTAATTAGGCATACTATTGAGTGTGGTTCTATTTTCTAGATTAACCTGAATAGAGTGATAAACAACCCGAAATCTTATATGTAGAAGTGCAACCTAAGAATGACAAGTAAATATATATTTTCAGCAAAGTAGATCAGTTATGTATCAACAATATTTCTGCTTTGGTTTCAGGTTTGATGTTCGTATCATCTTTAGTTGTTTCTTTCCAATCCTTCTTCATTTGCAAATAAGGTAACCTGCGTATTCGCTCCACATAGCTATGGACAACATTACTGTTGGTTGTTAAATTTTGACCCTTGTATGTAAAATGTTGCTATATTTATTTTAAATCAAATGAGAATTATAGTCATGAATTATTTGTTGAGTAGCTTTGGGTGTGATGAAGACAGAAACTTTAAAGATTACAGTTGGAATGATAAATATGCTACAAATTTTTGTTTGGAAAAGGCTATGGTGACGGATTTTAGTCATCCATTTTAGCTTTGTTTAGGTCAGCTTTGGAGTTCATTATTTTGATATTTCGTCTGTTTTTCATGTTTCCAGTCTCTCTATTGATGTTCTTTTGTCGACTTTTTCGGTTTATTTGAGAAAGTTCTCTTGGTTTATTACCATGAACTTGATCCGCGTTGTCTGTCTGTTAACTTAAGCTTTGCTTTGCTTTTTTATATCACTTCTTAATTATTCCTTATTTAAACTATTATGAATCTTTTTTTTTATTGCATCATCGAATAGTTGATGAGAACCATACATCACCATCAGATCTAGGGCATTAGCAAACAAGCAAGGGTTTAACATCTTCTTCCACTAGCAACCCCTAAAACCTCCATCGGACTGAAAGATGGTGCGACGCCTAAAATGGTTGTTGTTTTATAGGTGGAAAGTTGGTCTACCATACCACAAGGGAAAGAGCTGGCGGCCCAAAGCGCCCTGACACTGGCAAACAAATCCAAGGGGTAATGCAACCTATGCACATTTCATTTACTGTTTTTACGCATTGTGTGAATTTAACTATGACATTTATCAATTTTGATTACGGGGGTAAATTTTTGACAAGACATGTTATTTTAGAAAATTCTGTTGGTTACTATGAACCTGATGTGCATTTAATTTGGGTTTGTCCGGTCTCAATACATATAATTTCTTTTTTCTCTTGGCTTTGTTAGTGTTATATCTGCAGCTAGAGAAAGCTGATCTATTTACCCTTATCTTTATTAGGT
Organism: Ambrosia trifida; assembly: GCA_028751855.1. NCBI lineage: Eukaryota > Viridiplantae > Streptophyta > Magnoliopsida > Asterales > Asteraceae > Ambrosia > Ambrosia trifida. The sequence continues at coordinate 59,885,911 of CM054124.1, read as the reverse complement.
CCATATTAATGAAAGTTATTGTTTTGATGTTGTATTATAATTCATGAATTACCTCCACCATTAAACCTATCATAATATCCAACTTTACCACAATTGATAGACATTTAATTCATGAATTGAAGTGTTCATAAAGCCACTCAATTGTCCATCCTTAAATCTCTTTGTAGGGTAATTTAGTTAAGACAAAAATCATCCACGCGTTCATTTTTATGAGTAATATTTGTTTTCTAGAATATGTTAGCTTTTTTGCGGTTCAACAACTAAATTGTTAACAGGTCTATTTTATTTTTTTTATTTAGTTCAAGTTTGTTTCAAGTTACAGAGCGGCTTCAGGTGTGAGATCAGTTTGACCGCGCAAAGTCAAACTGCGGGAGAATAAAAAACAAGAAATGTCAAGTGTTCATTTTGGGTCAAGTTGAAACTAAAGAGCAGTTTTAGTAATTTTGGAATTTTGGAACACCCTCAGTTTGTTCAATTTCAGTCGGAGCCTTTTTGTGACTGATATATCAATATCAATAGTCGTTAAAAATTTGGAAGGTTTTTATATAGTTATATATGGTAACATTCAAGCTTATATTTACCTCACTTTGATTAATGCTTGTAAAGAAATTTGAGATATATCATTTAAAAGAATGTTATTTATTGTTATTTTGTACTCCTTTTAATCTGAATTTATGAATCCCTATAAATTTTTTATTTAGAGTAAGAATTGATGGTTTTATTATATTGTCATCATATACGTCCTGTGTGTAAAAAAATTGAAACAATTTAATAGATATCAGACGTGTGTCAGAATTTGCAGCGACAAGACAATGGTTGTATACATCTGCTGTGGTTTACATTTAAGGATTAACGCTTATTTTAGTGATTTTGTTTGTTGCATGGAATTAATTTGTTGCCATTATTTTGATGAAGGTTTTGCAGTGGCTATCTGCTTTTTGGAACAAATTGCAAGTTGGAGTTTGTGAGCAGTTAAAAAGTGTTTTGTATGTCCGAGCAGGGTATTATCTACTCAGGGTCTATCGGGTTGTTGGGGGAGTATTGTCCTATATTCTTTCAAGAAGGGAACTCTTTTATTGTTGAAAACAGTTGGCTACATGCATCAAGCCCTATTAGAGAATTTTGTGGTTGCAACAATTTGGCGCAACCTTCATTCACTACAACTGATTGCTCCGGATTTTCTTCCAAAAAATCTGTGATCTGACACTTTATATATCTACCCGGACCGATCACAATGGCTTTGCAGAACATTTGTGCTAGCAACAGCTGGTGGAAATGGCATCGAAACAAATATCGTCAACATGGTGGATGTTGCCAAAGCTATGGCTACGCCAGCTTCCTACACTAGAAAATACTTCGGGTGTGAGCTTGGAGCGCAATCAAAATTCAATGAAAAAACAACGTATCACTTGGGAACGGTTCTCATGACACCGCAAAACTAGCTGGTATGCTTGAGAATTTTATCAAAAAGTATGTTCAGTGTTACAGTTGTGGGAAACCGGAAACAGAGATACTTATTACAAAGATGCAGATGGTCCAACTGAAATGCGCTGCATGTGATTTTGTTTCTGATGTGGACATGAGGAAACTCCTGGCAGTCGCCTCCATCCCTCTTTCTTTTCCTTTTTTCTTCTTGTTGCAGATCTGGATCTTGGAGACAGGGAAGACGCTGTGTGGTCACGTTCATCTTCATCATCGCTGGAATATCTACCCGTAAAGGTACATATTTCTTCATTGGCGCCATCCGTGGCAGAAGAAAAACTCCAAAGACAAGAAGGCGATGAGGAGGGCTAAGATCGAGCAACTTAAGGAAGGCGAGGCGGCTGATAAGTTACAAAAGAAGCTGACAAAAGACTGGAAGAAGACTAAAGATAAAACATCAACGAAAAAGAAAGGTAATGCATCTGATGAGGATCATGTCAAGGATAATGGTTCTAGCGAGGAAGATGATGATGACGTCGAGTGGCAGACCGACACATTAGCAGTGGCTGCCCGCCAACGCATTCAGGAACAGCTTAGCGCGGTGACAGTTGATATGGTAATGCTCTCTACTGAAGAGCCTGAGAAGAAGGTTGTGAAGAAGCCGTCTCGTCCTGCTGCTAAAGAGAATTCCAATGGCAGCACAAAAAAGAGTCTGGTGGATGTGGCTAAAGAAAATCTGAAGGCGGGTGTCAGTCTAAAGGCAATGTTGGCATCACTGTCAGGATCACCTTATGAAAATGCAAGCGCTATGTATGAGGCATTACTGGATGGAATGGAGAAAGGGTTCACAAAACACTTGCTTAAGAAGAAAAATTATTTAGCAGCTGTTGAGGGTGAGGCGATTCGTAGATGCTTCTGATACGAGCAGTTTGAGGACTTTTGTGGGAAGTCAAACGCGAATGCAGTGAAGGAAGTGGCAGTTGTGCAGGTTTGTTAGGGCGGGGAGGGGCGGCCGACCCCCCCCCCCCCCCCCCCCCGGATTTTCGCGCAAAAGTTCCGATTATATAGTATCCGTATTGAAAATTTTGAAAATATAGGGTTTCGACCCCCCGAAGCTGGTTTTCGACCCCTCGAAACCAGTGACTTCTGAACCCCCGGTGACTTCCGACCCCGCGAACCTTTGGGTCAAGCTTCGCCACTGGGAAGTGGCACTCACATGTGAAGTGGTACGAAGAGAGAACTAGCGGTGAGAATAAGAGATTTTCCATCTGGAAGAACGCGAAGCCTTTTGTGGAATGGCTTCAGAGTGCTGAGTCCGATGGCGAAAAAGAATAAGTATTATGAGGTGATGTTATGATGTCTTGCTGTGTTTGTTTTTGTTTCAATGTTGTGTGTTATAACCTATTGGTATTTAACAATCAACCTTGTTTTTCTTTGTTTTTGTTTGGATTTTGTGTGTTGGAACCTACTGGTTTTTATAATTAATCATTTGTTTTTGTGTTGACACTGTACTATAATAAAAGTTAAATGACTTTTGCAACATGTAGTTTTTTTATGATACTTGAGCAAGTCTCCTGTAGGGATTCCACATCTGTGTCACCACTCACCAAGGTGTCGATAGTGCGGCACAATTCATGGTAGTGGTGAGTACGTCTTTCTATTGTATTGTTTCTTTCGGCCATGGTCTTTTAGATGTGTGTGGATTGGTCTTGGTATAAGTTAAAGTGTATGGGTCGCTGATTGTGTGCGTCAATACCTCAATTCACACTGTAGTACATTAGATCGACGCTGGTGTGACTTTATTAATTGTTTATTTTTAACCCATTTGTCTCTATGTAGTTGAATATGACAAATGAAAATCTTATAACAAATTTAACACCAACACCTTTACTAATAAGGGATCAACTTGAAGGCAAGTTAATGACAGGTACAGTTAGTGCATATCTGACAACAAGGACTACTACACCTAACATGTTCATATGGTTGTTCTTTATTCCAATGGTTTAGAGATGTCACTATAAGAGATGTACACGACATTATGATTAAGTAAATCATTACAAAAATGCACATCATGTTTTGGTTCCAATTGTTTTTAATGGAAAAAAAAAATCATGTAAGGACTTGTTTGTAATACTACATTTCCGATTAGTTTCATTGACTAGACATTGGCATTTGAAACAACGACACCCAAAATTATATAATAAATATTTACTATGTATTTATATGTTAGATGAAATTTAATTGTATCAAACCGCACCTCACAATTTACTCCCGTAAATACCCGCGGCAACGCGCGGACACTACCTCTAGTATATATTAATTTACAAGTGGTTTATGCTATGTAGGATTGTACATTATGCTTAAAGAGTGTATTGTGCAAGAGATGGTTATCTTCTCAGCTCTAGGGGTTGTACCCTTTGGGATTAACAATACTTCACTTCTCTCTCTCATATGTCTGTCCTTTCCTTCCCTCTGTAAACAGTGAAGCAACCACCATCACCGTTCATCTCCGCCACCCAGACTTCGCCTGAGATCGGATAAAGTATGATGACGCTGATGGAAGCGGCCGTTGAATTGAATCCGTTGGGCGGTTGTCATGAATCCGGTGAGTGATGCGACGACAAGTGGTTGTTGTTGCCGTCTTCACAAGAAACGTGTGTTGTTTTTTCATTCAATGATGGTGACTAACCGGTCACTGGTGGAGGTTTTAGCTCGTGGTGGTGTTGAATGAGGCGGTTGCTGTCGGTGGCGGCGTTAAGTGTTAGGGGCAGAAGTCGGTGGGGTTGTTTCACAGAAAAAAATACTTTAACAAAAGATGAGAGACGTCATGTTGAAGAGGTAGGAAAAGCCTTCAATTTGCATAAAGGAGGAAGAGTAACTTAATTTTACCCTAACTAGTATTTTACCCGCCGCGTGTTGCGGCGGCGCGCGACGGTCAGAACCGGATAGTAACATACGAAGTGTAAAACACAGTGTGTAAGACACAATACTCTACACACACTTCGTAAAAGACAATGCGTAAAAGGAAATTACTAAAAAGAGTAAAACGATGTTTTTAACTTGGTTTTTTTTTTACTAAACATTTATTCATTTCAACAAAAGGGGTAAATTAAATAAGAATAGCAGGTAGGCGGGCAACAAAAGGGGCAAATTACTTGGTTTTGAACAAAATTAGCCCCACTCATTTCCGAATAAAGTTTACGCCCACTACTAGAAAAAAGACCTATCTTGACACACATTTTATGACACGCACTCATTTATGACACTCAAAGCGTGTGTCATAAAAAAAGTGTCATTGTTTATAAAATCTTATTAATTAATGACACCCGTTTTTTGTGTGTCAAGAATTTAGTGTCAACAAATAGAAGATGACACTATAATATATTGTGTGTCATCTTTTCGTGTCATAAATATATTTTACAAAAAATTCTAATCTCCCTCCATATAATCTTATTCTCTCTACCCCTAAAAATTCTCAAAACCCTCAATCAATCTGCTCTCATATCCCTCTCATCCTCATCACAAAACCCCCAAATCCAACAAAACCCTAACGTTGATAATCACACAACAAACCCCAAATGTCATCTCCCTACCAAACTAAAACAGAGACAATCAAAGGCCCAAAGCGAAACCTACCCTGACCTCTGCTATACCTCCTCCGCCTCCTTCCCTGCCGGTTGCCCGCTGCCATCCAGATCCTCCTCCTCGGCTCCTCCTTGCTCGACTGTAAGTTTATTTATCTACTCTTTAATTAGCCAGATCCTCCTCCTCAGTTGTTTTATTATATTATTAGTATTTGAAGGTTGTTCAGATCTGTTGTTAAAATGAAGATTAGGCTGCTCTATTAATTGTAATTGTTTGAGGTTTTAGCTGCTTAGTGATGGATGTACATATATATTATGTGTTCGAGGAAGTGCTGGAACTGGATTCATATGTTATAGGGTAGTGATGTTTAGCTTTATCAATATTTCAATAGTTATACACAATATTTGTTATGAAAATAAACTGAACTGATTTTATATAATAGAAACTGAACTGCTTTTGCTTCATAGTCTATAAATTTTCTCTTTTTTTTTTTTTTTTTGGGTCAGTCTATAAATTTTCTTAACTTTGTTGTGAGGTTCGAAGTTGGAATGATGCTTAGTGTCTAGTGCAATTTGTTGGGCCTGAGCACTCAGAGAGAATGCAATTGCTCATCTAATACCACATAATGCAAGGGATTGAGCATGAGATGTATAGTATTTAAAATCTTTTCTTTTTTGTGGAAGCTTAGTGCTTGTGGCTGATAAAACGAAGAGGTAAAAACCCTTTTGATTAATTATACTGTAATGTATTAATTAATTGTTTCCTTGAAAAAAAATTACATGGAAATAGGAGATTTGGGTTCTGTTCTCAAATGGGTCAAAAGATACCATTTTTTTTTTTTTGAAAAAACATAAACTCATATGCTTGGTTTTTATTTGAAAAGAAAAAAACGAGTTAAGGTGTTTGTTGGTTGGTCTCGTCTGACCATATGATCATACTGAAATGCAAATTGAAAAGCCATTGAAAAGAATACTCATTTGAAGATGATGTTATGATTATGTTTCTTTTGTCAATCAGGAGACTAATATGTTGATCAGTGGCGGATCTAGAAATTCTCGTTAGGGGGTGCAAAATATAAGTCAAACGTGCCTAAGTCAACATAGGTCGGTTAAAAAAACAACATATGAAAAATAGAGTAACATGAAATGGTTTAACAATAATAACATGAAACATAAAGCAACTCTATCATACAACAACATACAGCAACTGTAGTATTTAAATTAAGAAGAAGCAATTATGGGAATTAAAAAATAAATAACTCCACTGTGAAGGAGCAAATCCTATTGCTCTCAAACAACTCTATTGTAAAGAAGCAAATATGGGAGTTCAAAAATAAATACTGAAAAGTATTTTTAACGGAACAGAACTCAAACAATTTGATCAAGTGCTTTTTAATTTTTCTAATGTGGCTAGAAATCAAATAATTTGAAAGTAACTAGACGGCAATGGACCTCCAACAAAGTTGCAGTAGTTAAATGCGGTTAAATGCGTTAACTGGTCAGTACATCCCTAAACATATAGTTATGCATGGTCAGACTTAGACTAGGCCGGTTTGGGTCACTACGCTGGTTCGTCTCTGAGTTACGCCAACAATTAAGCTGATGCCATAATTGCTCAGCGTATGAGTTTGGCGTAAGCTATGCCACGATGGTTTTTTCCTTTCACACTTTTCACATTATTTGAATTTGGTTTAAACCCTTTTGTGTTACATGATTATGCTAATACTTATATTGTATAACCATGTATACGCAAAGCTTTTTCTTAGTGAGGCTCGGAGGCACATTTTGGTGGTCGTGACGGGGGTGCTGTTGTTTAGGGTTTTATTGGCGGTTTGTTTCATGCTCTGTTAGCCACGGTGAGCCACCACCTCCAGTTATTATTTTTACTCTACATTTTTCATGCTTAATTTTTTCATTAATTCTGACTACTTTACTATTTCAGGTCACAGAATATCATTGTTGAGGATGAAGCACAATGCCTAACTAATATCAAGAGTTGTTCATTGTTTGGGAGTACAATTGAAAGCAGTAGCATTCATGCACTTTGCCCTTGAAAGACTTATGCTCCAGCCCAACTAATATCAAGTCAGTCATGTTTTCATATTTTTTTTGGGTAACTGTTGATTAATATGTGGGATAGCAATCACATTGCTATGCAATGGATCACAATCTGGGTTGTGTATCAACCATTTAAAAGTAAATAGATTATAGTGTCTGTTATGTTCATATGCTTTTGTTTCATTTCAGATATGAATAGAGTAATGTACAGACCTTTAGAGCCATGGATCTTGATCGATACCGAGCAATTGTGTGGGTTCTTCTTACACCATGTCAACCGTATACCCAACAAGGTAAGATACTTATATTTAGTTTAGTTAATTATATCCATTGAGCAAGAACAACTAAAAATGTTTTTTACTGCAAATCAGTGGGAAGAGCTTGAGAGGCAGACACCGATCTTCAATACTAGAATGATTTGGTCGAGCGCGCCACAACGCTAATTGTAATTTTTTTGTAACTAGTGGTAGGATTCGACAAATGCTAATTGTAATTTTTTTGTGGTATATATAATATATGCAATTTTATTTTGAAATTTATTGATTTTGTTATTATAAATATAAATATAAATCCAGATTTATTAGTTATTTTGCAGAATTTTTTTTAGGTAAAAAAAAAAAACATGACACGCAAAATTAGTGTCATAAAGGTGTGTCGTAAATGCATGTCATGAAAGAGTGGCATTAAAGAGTGTGTCATAAATGCGTGTCAAAAAAGCGTGTCGTAAAGGAGTGTCATAAACGCGTGTCATTAAAAGATGACACGCGCCTGCATGTCATAAACCTTTCTTGACATGTTCTTCCTTGACACTTTTCTGTGTGTCATAAACACCCTTTTATGACGCGCAATGCGCGTCAAGAAAGGGGTATTTTTCTAGTAGTGGCCGAAACATAGAGTAATCTGAAACTGGATAAAGTGTAGAGTACAATCGATCAAGCTAAGTTTTGAGTAGATTCTTAGAAACAGTATAAACATAACCCATATTTTGCAATTTAATTTAATTATAAAAATACCTGATAATGTGAAACACATCTTCGTGGTGCTTAATTAAGCTCCAGATCTGATTGGCTCATTCATTATATTATTTTTCCCTTTGCAAAAGCTTGGTATTTTATTGAAGTAGATTTTTATTTGGAAACCACCAAAAAGCCTTTTCACTCGTTTATTCCATGTGTGGGGAATTTTGTTCTTTTACAACCGAATGCAACACACACATAAAAAACACACTCTCCACAACCACCACCTCCTCACCTCAACCATCACCGATGGAGCCGTGATTATAGGGGTTATAGTTTTGGTTGCAACGGTATACTACTGGATTCGCTAGAACAGTCGTTAATCCGACGAAATCAAGCGGTGATGAAGATTCTAAGGTTAGATTATCTCATCTAGTGTCGATTAGGGGGTAGATTCGAGATCGTCTGTCGGATCTGGTAACGTTGGTAGTTGTCGTATAGCATAATCGGCTGCGGGCTGCGAGAAGAGGAATCCGGCCGTTTTCATGTATCCGGCAGGAGCAACGACAACCCCGTTCTTGACATGTCACGTCTTGTTCCTCGTTCAGATCTGACGTCTATTCCTGGGCGATCGGAGTTCAAAAGCCAGGCGAAGAAGCCGAAAGAAGATATCAGAACGGCAATACCAATGGGCCGCCGGAAAACGGGAAGTCTCTCACTCACATCTCCTGCTCTGTTTTTTGTTGATGTACAAAGATGATCTTCATCTTGTGCATCTTAGTCTTGTACCTTGTACTATGTTTTTTTGCTGCTTCCATCGTCTCATGCACGACAAAGTCAAGTGGCAATAATGTAGTTTTGCAGTTTGAACAAAGGGTATAACAGCAATTTCATGGGGGCACCGACATTACAAAATAGGATATAGATAATAGTAAAGATGTCTGGGCTCTTGTTATACATAACTAGAGTCTTAGTGACTTGCGCGTTGCCGCGGGACACAGTCTACACTCGTGCATTACTGTGAGACACAGTTAGAACTTCGTACGTATCGAACCAGAAATATCATCATTACCAGACAATTGCTTTGTTGATGATATAACTTCATTTTCATGGAGTTTTCACGTTGAGAAAACTATAAATATGAATATGGTATTGGTTTGGTTTTCCAGAATGCATGAAGGAAAATAGCACTATACCGATAACGTAAGTACCAATCCCGAAAAATGGCAAAAATAAGTAACTGTAATGATACAAAAAATGATCGGTACGGTACGTTAACAAAAATGATTGGTGCCATGCGATACTCGTACCAAATGCTTATCCTTATACACTCACATACGTTGTGAAAACTATAAAAACGAACACGACACGGGTACCGTTGTTAAAACGGCATTGGTTCAGTTCTCTAAATTAAATAAAAAGAGTTGTATACTGTTACCGAAAGTATCGGTCCAGAAAATGGCAAAAATGGATACCGGTAAGGATACTAAAAATAGTGTGTGCATTAACAATATATAAATATGTTTTAAAGTGTAATGCATATTATTATATATAACATTTCTTGTCATTCTTATCTACAGTACCCAAGGGTACTTTCATAATTCCGGCACCTTCATTTGTGTCATTAAACGGCACCTTCTTTTGTGTCATACACACACTTATCTACCTAGACAAAGAAACATGGAGAAGAGGAACTGGAAGGCTTTCGGCCACCGCCAACGTCGGAGCCCCCGGTGGAGCTGCTCTCAACGACGCGTCCGCACACACACATCCATATGAAGAGAAACAGAGAACATACATGAAATTTTTTCGGCTAGATCTAGGGTTCCGACGACGATTTTGAGAATAGATCAACAGTGACGACATACATGGTAGCCACATCGAGCATTCTTCACCACATCTCAGGCGGAGGTGTCACATACATGAAGCTATACATGAAATTTTTTCGGCCAGATGGCGATTTCGAGAATAGATCAACGGTGACGACATACATGGTAGCCACATCGAGCATTCTTCACCACATCTCAGGCGGAGGTGTCGCATACATGAAGCTTGCAATGGTCAGAATTATGTATTTGATTGTTATAAATTTTATTGCATTCATCTACAAGTTTATTAACTTCAAATAGTTGCAGGATCTATATGAAACTGACCCTTTGTTAATCAAAGAATGTAGAAGAGGCAAACAAAAAGTTTTAGGCCATACAAAGAAGCCTATTCTGTTATTCCTTTTATACCCATATCTTAATTGAGTTCCATTTGTGATTAATTGCTCTAAGACTTGTCATGGGGGAGGTGTTTTGAAACTGGGATTGCATTTTGGGGTGATAAAAATCTCATCTTGAAAAGATAAATTTTAAGAGCCCCACTACTTAGCGCTTGAAAAGATAAATTTTAAGAGCCCCACTACTTAGCGCGGGTACAATTGCTGAATTCCCATTGCGTCCCTGGCTCAATGCGCCGACTTATACCCATTAACGCGCCGCAACGCGCGCGGGTTACATGCTAGTTGTAAATAAAATGGTAGTAGCGTATTTTAGTTTTCATACACTGTTGAAGTGTCTTTTAATTGATATACTACTAGAGTTTGAGTTAAGTCCGCGCTCCGTGGTGGGCAGCCATTGTTCCGCAATCATATCGGTTGTTCCAACAAAGTGTTGTCCAGTTGGAAATGTCATTACAATAAGTGATTGGGCAAATTCTGGCTAGTGGTTTGCAAAAAGAATGGTCACTGGGTATATTTAGAATAGGGATGAGCATTTACCGGTACCATATCGAAAATACCGTTATCAAAAATCTCAAAAAATGGGTAACGGTATTCTTATATAAATATCGGTATTTACTGGTACCGTACCGAACTGGTGCAAGGAAAAGGGAAAAGTGGGTATCGATTAAATACCAAAAAAATAATTCGATACCAGTACTCAATACCATTTTTTTTCATCCCTAGAATCACTAATATAAACTAGTGGTAATCAAAAGCCGCGCGTTGCGCGGCTCATTTCGTTAACCCGCATGCTATATGTTCGTATTGATTCGTTTGGTTAGGTTACCGACACATGCCAAACTAAACAGAGAATACAAATTGATTGTTTCATGTTTTTTGTATATTTTCATATTTGTTCTTTATTTGTTTTTTACAGTGCCATTAATATGAAAATACTCATGAACATTATTCAACCCGCTTTCAGTCTATATCAGGTAAAATTAACATTTGTCATTGGGGTTGGTGGCACAATGGTAGAAGCAAAGCTTCTAGGAGCACTTAAGGGGGAGGTCATGGGTTCAAGTCTCACAAAAAATAGAAATTTGTCGTTAAAAAAAAGGTAAAATTAACCTTTGTATGACGCATAATATTATCACCATTTATGTCGGTGTATTTGGTTTTGAAAATCAACAAATACAACTTATATTTGAGCTCCTACAAACTAAAATTATCCCCTTCCATCTCTCTCTTAATCTCTCGGCCACTACACCACCGCCGCCCCAACCACCACAAATCTCCGCAACAAAAACGTTCACCTCTTCCGTGGTGGCAACTCTAGCTGAAAACAATAATTAGCTTGCGACAGTGGTTTAATGGTGGTGATGGTTATCTAAAATCCTTTGGTATTCTAAAAAATATAAAAAACACATTGGATCTTAATTAAATATAAAAAAAAAATCCATATTTTTTTTCTAAGAAACACAAGATCCCTTGATATTCTAAAAAATAAATCCATAGGGAATGAACCATTTTATAAATCAGAACTACATTTCATAATTACCAAGACATTAACCATGATCCACAACGGCACAACTCTATTTTTTGTTTAAACTTATGTTGCTCTACTTCTATCATACCATGCACACACAAACCCTAATATTGTTTACCACACAAACTTGCAGAACCTAGTATTCTCTTCTTCTTCGATTTTCACATCAAACCTGCAAAATCCGGTGGGTTGATGTTGGTAGTGACGTGGTGGGTTTCGGTTTACTGAGGTGACAGGAGTTGGTGGTGAAGGTGTCATGACGGTAGTCGGTTGTAAGGTGATGATAAAGTGGTCCGGATATGGGTTTAAGCCGAGATGGTGGTTTAATGGCGGCGATGATTCCGAATGGGACCTAGTGTTTAGATAACGGGTTGTCACCGACGTAACCTACGTGTACCTATGGTGAAGAAGCTATTGTGAATTCTGATGTGATGCGGACGTGGAACTCTGGAAGATATATAACCTCATATGAAGTGGGGTAGCCGGAACGTGTGGCCACAAAAATCAGAGATCCTAAGGAGATGTCAAAAGTTTCAAAGCAACACATGGTGGAGCCGAGGTGATGGTCAGGGCCGGCCCTGAAAATTCAGGTGTCCGAGCCGAGCCATGAAATATGTGCCCTTTAGTCTTAGGTCTTTTAAGCATTGTTTTCATAACTGAAGCGGACGTTGAACGGGTGTCCTACCGGTTCCCTAGTCGAACCGGTCGAACCGGATATAGACCTGAAAGTGTCGTAATAATTATAAAAAATAATATGTTTGGCCAATTGGCTCATAAAAAAACCACCATTTCTTAAAATTCCATAATAATTTGAAGGGTCATTATTTTATGTTTAGACTTCAAAAGTTTTTTAATAAAATGAATTTGACTTGCATCATGTGCAAAAGCGTGAGACAATTACTCTTTTGTAGTACTACTATATATTAAAATTCACTGCAAAGGCTGCACAATTACTATACCACAACACAAATCTATACCACAACACAAATATCAAGTAACAGACTTCAACTTTTTTTTTAATTATGTCGTATCCTTCCAATCTAGTTTATCATGTATGACTCATCTTCTTTCTTATCTACTTTTCACCTTCTTGCGTTTATAACCAGTGATGTTTAAGATGAGATTTTTTTTTTGGGTCAAAAACAGAAAGAAAATACTTGCGGAAAGAAAACACTCGTCGCCGCTCAAAGTGCCCTTTAGAAATTAGGCCCGGGCCGGGAGTCCTCCCCACACCCCCCCTAAGGCCGGCCTTGGTGATGGTGACGCATGGCGGTAGAAGCTTGCTGTTGTTTTGCTTTTACTTTTGACCAAAGCTTTTTACCTCTTTTACAGAAGTTACTGTTCAGGATAGTTGGAGTTACTTGAGTCACTATTCATGCACGATGGTTTATTAATATATAGGTAATTTGTTTTGATAAACGACTTGTTTCAAATCTGATGTTACATGGCCAAATAAATAGTATGCATTTTGATAAATTGTTGTCCAATCATTAAGTTATATGTCCAATCATTAAGTTATATCTGCTTATCTATTGGAAAAATATACATAAGGTGATAGGGACAAAGGGTTAGTGTGCATGTTAAGAGTTAAATGGTAAGCGGCGTATGTTAATTGTTGACACTCTTCAAGTGTCTCTAAATTAATAGTATAAATATAAATTAATTACTAAAAAAAACTAAAAATACATTTAAACAAAAAAACACACACAATTAAGCTAAACAAAAACACAAAACCAATTAAACTTGATAAAAACTAGTTATCAAGGCGGATCTTCAACAATTGCCATTACAAGATGTGGGGAAACTCGGACCCCTACTAAGCTTGGTGCTCGATTTGGGTGAGCCCAATTGCCACGTCCTTGTGTGTGTTCGGACCCTCCTCCGCAAAAGTTCTTCGGTATAGAGTGTTGAAGCGCTCGCACTTCTTGAAAAGACCATCCCACTTTCAGTGAAGGGAATCGGTCGTGCGGTTAGTGTCACGCACTAGCTCCTTGAAGTGAGCTAGGTCACAAGGCCACAGAGAGGGCCGTGGTGGAGTCAGTGCGTCCTTAACCTCGGTGTAGGCGGTTACCAATACAATCTCCTCCTCTTCAGTCTAACGAACCATGGTGGAGTTCGATTGAATGTTGTGACGGTAGAGCTATGGTGGGTGAAAATGACGGATGGCTGTGGTGTTTATAAATAAACATTTGAGCTAAAAAAAAATAAATTTTTTGACCGTTTCATGACAGAACGGTCATAAAATTGGAATATTTTTAACCGTTGCAACTAAGCTAGGTGTAACCGAGCTGCTTAGTTTTTCAACGGGGTGGTGACGGTGTAAATGTTCGGCTACGGTAACCGACCGACTCTAGACGAAAAATGCCTCGTCCACCCTAACAAGTTTTTGTCCTTTTCTTATATTTTTTTTTTGAACGGCCAACGGTACCACCCATAACGAAGCCCCGCACCCTTCAGGTCCGGTCCCCGGGCCCCCCTTAAGGTCTAGCCCCTCATTTCAGAATAACCATACTCTGAGTGAGATTCAAACCTGTGACTTCCCAGGGCAGGAACCCCACAAAATGGGTAAACCTTACCACCTTCATTGCAACCACTAGGCTACAACATCATTGATGGCATTTGATTTAAATAATGAATGGCATTAACTATGAGTTCGCCTAACATTATTATAACACAAAAGTTTTTTGATAAATTATATAAAAAATTTAAGGCAACTTTAAATTCAACCCATTTTGGCTCCCAAAAAACTTTTATTCATCTCCCCAAATATTAATTACATCGTAAAAGCAAGATATTAACACAATATAACATGCCGAAAAAAACCACTGTAGATACTGCTAATACAAAAAAATCTTTCTACCCCATGTCATCAAAAGTGACCCGTTTCACCTACTCCGCATTGCTTACCACCCCCTATGCTTGTACCCAAAAACACCCATGAAGAGCATTCCTCCGAAGGTATCATTAATGATATGTTTAAAAATTAAACAACTATTTTTACCCACGCGTTGTGGCATAAATTTGTTTGGCATCACTTTGATATTAAAAGTGTGGCTTCTTGGGAATTCGTTCGGTTTGGAAATTTTAGAGTTAATGTATATTGAAAATTGAGAAGGAACCCATAAATAAATAGAGAAGGAACTCATAACCAAATGTGAAAAGTGTTCCACTAGTTGGCTGCACACTTTCTAAACTTGTCATCCTAGGTTTGAGTCTCGGGTGTTGCTTTATATATGGTTTTCTTTGTCTTTTTTACTTGTAATATGTTGTATCACATAATCTCCATGCTTGTAGTATCTTTCTTTATTGTTTCACTAGTTTTTATCACGGGAGCGTTCCGGGTTCAAATATATGTGATGCGTTAAAAAATTCATGGGTATATGATCGGGTATGTAGTTCAGGTATTTGGGTATGTTGTTTCGGGTAATCGGGTCGGGTATCACCTAATCCCAGACCCGACCCAAACCCACAATATTTTTTAAATTAATCCCAAACCCGACACAATACCTGTCGGGTTACAAAAAATAGTCATTTTTTCTTCGATTTTTATATAGCACTATGGTACTCGTTGGAAAGATAATAAAACGCTCGTTAATTTGGTGTAATTTTTTTCTTTAAAAAATCTCGTATATAAAAGATATTAACGTTTAAAAGTTATGGGAGGAAACACGAGAGATAAAATAATAAAGGTTTAATATTTAGATTTAGTAGATTATGTATTTAATAGATTAGGTTAAAGATTATAATAGATTAGGTTAAATCATATCTATTTCTTTTTTTTAATTGGTTTAGAGTTGCCACATCACATCCTATGTGGCATCTCTCAAAGGAGAGATTGCATAAGAGTATGACAAGTAGGATTAATCCCTTTGCAATACCCACAATATTTTTTAAACTAATCCCAAACCCGACACAATACCTGTCGGGTTACAAAAAATAGTCATTTTTTCTTCGATTTTTATATAGCACTATGGTACTCGTTGGAAAGATAATAAAACGCTCGTTAATTTGGTGTAATTTTTTTCTTTAAAAAATCTCGTATATAAAATATATTAACGTTTAAAAGTTATGGGAGGAAACACGAGAGATAAAATAATAAAGGTTTAATATTTAGATTTAGTAGATTATGTATTTAATAGATTAGGTTAAAGATTATAATAGATTAGGTTAAATCATATCTATTTCTTTTTTTTAATTGGCTTAGAGTTGCCACATCACATCCTATGTGGCATCTCTCAAAGGAGAGATTGCATAAGAGTATGACATGTAGGATTAATCCCTTTGCAATACCCACAATATTTTTTAAACTAATCCCAAACCCGACACAATACCTGTCGGGTTACAAAAAATAGTCATTTTTTCTTCGATTTTTATATAGCACTATGGTACTCGTTGGAAAGATAATAAAACGCTCGTTAATTTGGTGTAATTTTTTTCTTAAAAAATCTCGTATATAAAAGATATTAACGTTTAAAAGTTATGGGAGGAAACACGAGAGATAAAATAATAAAGTTTTAATATTTAGATTTAGTAGATTATGTATTTAATAGATTAGGTTAAAGATTATAATAGATTAGGTTAAATCATATCTATTTCTTTTTTTTTAATTGGTTTAGAGTTGCCACATCACATCCTATGTGGCATCTCTCAAAGGAGAGATTGCATAAGAGTATGACATGTAGGATTAATCCCTTTGCAATACCCACAATATTTTTTAAACTAATTCCAAACCCGACACAATACCTGTCGGGTTACAAAAAATAGTCATTTTTTCTTCGATTTTTATATAGCACTATGGTACTCGTTGGAAAGATAATAAAACGCTCGTTAATTTGGTGTAATTTTTTTCTTTAAAAAATCTCGTATATAAAAGATATTAACGTTTAAAAGTTATGGGAGGAAACACGAGAGATAAAATAATAAAGGTTTAATATTTAGATTTAGTAGATTATGTATTTAATAGATTAGGTTAAAGATTATAATAGATTAGGTTAAATCATATCTATTTCTTTTTTTTAATTGGTTTAGAGTTGCCACATCACATCCTATGTGGCATCTCTCAAAGGAGAGATTGCATAAGAGTATGACATGTAGGATTAATCCCTTTGCAATATATATATATATATATATATATATATATATATATATAGAGAGAGAGAGAGAGAGAGAGATATATATAGATGTGTTCAAACTTTGAATTTAGAGATGTTAATTTTTAACTTATTGAAACGTGAACTTGATACTAGGTAGGGAACAACTCTAGGTAGCATTTTTATTCGTATTTATATTATGTGCTTTAAATTTCTAATAACGATGTTTCTTTTCAATTGATGTATCAATATTTTTATTATGTGATGAACCTTGCCCAATCCGTTGTATCGATATTTTTTATTATGTGATGAACCTTATCCGACCAAATTTTTTATGTTCAGTCATACGAAATTGAAGCATCTAAAAAAGTGAACCCAGTGAAAAACATTTGTGGATTCGCCACTGGTTTTTTTTCTAACGACAAATTTTATACCACCTTATTTCCACATAACCTTGCATTTGCAAGGATTTAAACCCACAACTTCACATTTGTAAGGGGGGACACCATACCACTAGACCAAGAGGTCATGGGTGGATTCGCCACTGGTTGATACAATATTTTACGTTTGTGACATTGACGTATTTAAATACATATGAAACGTAAATTTATGTTTGTTTAAATGATACAATGATTTTTCTTTTTATAAACAATAATGAATTACTTTTTTTGTAATTAGCCTATGTGTTGTGGTTTAAGGTTAGCATAAATATTATTCTATCATTTCAAGCCATCTGGACGTTGACATGATAATGGATAAAGTTTGAGTTCACTCACTTGAATCTGTTGTGGCTCAAGGTGAGCCTGCTCGCTCGCGTCGTCGTTCCCATATGCAAGACTTCCTTTTATTTCCTCGCTAGCTCACACGAGCAGGCTCGCGTCTGCTCGCTCGCAGGACCATTAACGCGTGAGGGCCATGGTGTTCGCGAGCCACGTGGCTCATTGGCTCGCTCACATCTGATAGCTCGTGGACCACAACAAACAGTCTTAGCTATAAGCAATTTTTTCTCTAGCTGAGCTTGGTTGTGTCTCTCTTCATTGATGGTAACATCAATAGTTTTATTAACGGCTAATCTTACTTCTGTTATATTTACAATAAATACATTATTGTCTAAATTTGAACATAGGACCTCCTCTCTAAGAGGTAGGACCTCCCCTCTAAGGCTAACCAGTATGGTGACTGTCCCCATGTCAGTTCCGGATCGTCTAAGACGACAACACTGCCCCCGCCGGGACGTCCTCGTCTCAAACATCCTCTGCAGGACGAACGGGACGGGCTAGTTTGGTTTATTTTATTATAATTTTTTAACCGTTGCATTTTATTAAAAAAAATTAAAAAAAAAACTTTTTACCCAACTGGTGGTGGTGAAGGTTGTCACCGGAGAAGGAGAAGGGGGATGGTGGTGGTGTAGGTTGTCGCTAGGAGAAGAAGGAGGAAGGAGATGGTGGTGGTGCAGGTTGTTGCCGGAGAAGGAGGAGGGAGATGGTGGTGGTGCAGCGCCGGTTCTCTCTCTCTCTCTCTCTATATATATATATATATATATATCTATAATCTCTACTACCTTATTAAGGAGGAGGGATAGGTAAGAAGGTAATTTTACACAATTTTTAAGATGGGAGTTGAAGAGTCCCTTCACAAATTTCCAATATTTGGTCATTTTGTTCCCTTTATGCCCTTGTGTACAACCTATAATGCTCATTGTATATATGTGTAATGCATACTTCATATTCATTTCAACATGTAACTATTCATAACACCTAATTAAACCCCAATTCAATTTCAATAAAACCCAAGCTTTTCATTGAATCCTTCTACACATCTATTTAATAATAACAAGCAATGTTTGTGATGGTTCTATTAGGCTTTGTTGGAGCTTATAAACATTGTAGTAATTGGACATTTTTGTCTTTTTTTTGTTTGTTGAATTGTATAACTTTTTAAAGCATGATGTCTAACCTCATATAATATATGTATTTGTTGCCTATAATTCTATCTCATTCTCTCTGTATATTACAACTAACTAAAAGAAAACTTAATATCCTGAATATAATAATATCCTGATTTACGAATAGAATAATATCCTGATTTACGTATCAAATACTTTTAATTTAAAATTACCATTTTGGTAAAAAAAATATTTTTTTAACTTGGGTTACCTTTACGTACTTAGTATATATATATATCTATAATCTATAATACATTATAAAGGAGGAGTGATGTACCATATTGGAATTTTGACATGAGTACAATTTTTAAAGCAACAAGTATAAGAGAATAAAGCATATATTATAGGGGTAAATTAGTCACTTAATGGTACATTAAGACACTTACAAGGTTAGTGATGTAAATTAACCATGGAGCCATACCTCCCATCCTAAAAACTTATTCCATCTCTGCCCTCATGCGTAGGTTGAAAACATCAATGTGATGCCATTCTCATCTCCTACGCCACCTTAGTAACTGACCAAAGCAATCATTGAATAAGCTAATTGAAGACTCAAATTAAAGACATTGAATAAGCTAATTGAATCTGCCCCTTCTATCCTGCAATTAAACCTAATTATGCATCAGGTGAGAAGCCAATAAGTCACCACCTTCATTTGTTTATTTTGAAATTTGTTTCTTTAAACCATTTTATATCAGAGTATATTTTTTTACCCATGTCTAACTAGCATCGACTAACAACTTCTCTTCTTATAATCAGGTCTTGTCATTCAATTAAGAAGCTCCATAATTGCAGAATGTGAAGGTATACACAATACCAATACATTCTGTTACTTTTCTTCTTTTTTTTAGTTTTTAATTAATTAATGGAGAAATTATTTGTGGGAAAGCAATACCATGAACGTACTTTACACCACTTAGTCACCAAACAAACACACAAGTAACAGTTTGTTTGATTTTGTACCCTCATCAAGAACAACAATGACAAATTGGAGGTATTGGTCGACCAATTTGTGGGTTTTGGATTGTGGAAGCGAACATGTTCTCTACACCTGAACGGAAGGGGGTAACATTCTTAGTGATTTATTTGTTTTCGCGTCTTTTGCCAGTTCTGTGTTTATGGCATTCGTCTTTAATAAATATAACGGTTTATAATTTTGATGCAGGGATTTGATAAACAAATTAGCTTCTGAAAGTCAACAAACTAGGTATGGCTTATGTTGTTAAGTTCATAACACTTAGCTGTTGCTATTTGTGGCTAAACGTTTACTATTTGCGAACTACATGTCTTCATTGTTTACATGTTTGGTGTATACTTAGACACTTAGTAGTAACAAAGCTTGTACTATATTTGTTCACGGGTCGCCAATTATAGTGAACTGACCCGCTGTATGTGATAACTTCTATTGTGTTTTCTTCAATCTTTCAGGTATGTCCTCCTATCTACGATATTCTTCATTCTTTTCTGATTAATAGAGCACTGATAATGTTTAAAAAAACAAAAGCACCATTATGAAGTTACTTTGTTGATGTGGGAATGGTTTTTTGTTGATTCTAATTGCTACAATACATGAATACTTGAATGTAAAATATATTTTAAACTTTCTACTACTTGATCGCTATTTACATAATAGCGGGCGCTATGTCATCACTATCGCTACGTAGCATATCAGTAAGCCGTCACTATTTACTGGTATTCGTCATCGATGTCTTGATCACTTGCAATCTTGTCAATTTCTAGCCTGCAAACAGAAAAAAATAATAAAGACTTGAAATTTATTTATAAAACCCAACATAATAGCTGTTCCATAGAGGTCGACCCATTTCTGATAAATGGGTCATTTTGAGCTGTGTTTTATCCCAAAGGGGTCAAATAACTTTTTAGTGGGTCGAACAAATATCAGAAACCATCAAACGGGTCAAATAAAAACCTGAAACCATACCAAAATACGACTATTTAAACTTAATCTGTTTTGAGAAATTGTAGTTATATCCTTGTAAACATGTAAAACATAAAAGTGATGAAACGAATGGTTAAAAGAAAAGAACCCACGTTTATGATTTAACCATGCAATTTTATTATATGATCCATTTCTGCTTGAATTATGATTTAATACATAACTTGTCTTTTATATTTCTAAGTTGCAAGATCAGGTTGATAAGTCTAAGTTTACACGGCCTTTAATACTATAGAATATGGATGATTGTGTTGGCTCTCAATTTATTATTCAAAGTAGTAAAAGTCATTAGGGCACTCAAGGCATGAAATGCTCACATGTAGCCAAGGCATGCCTAGAGAAAGGCCTTTATAATCATATCATGATACCTACCGTATGCTTGGCTAAAGGTGCACCTTTGCCATGCCGAAAGAACGGTCTTCATAAGCATATTATGATAATCCTTGCACCTCTGCCAGGCTTAGAAAAAAGTCTTTATAATCATATTATGTTAATGCTCGCTTACGCCTAGACCCTGCCATGACTAGAGAAAGGTCTTTATAATATGATAATCTTTGCTTACGCTTGGTCAAAGGGGAAACTTTGTCATGCCTAGATAAATGTCTTATTAGGCATATTATGATATTTCTCGTTTAAGCCTAGCACGAGGTGCGCATCTGCCATGACTAGAAAAAGGTCTTAATAAGGATATTATGATAATCCTTTTATGCCTAGCCAGAGGTGCACCTATGTCATGCTTAGAGAAAGGTCTCCATAATCATAAAATGATAATTCTCGCTTAATCCTAGCTAGAGCTGCTCCTCTGCCATGCCTAAAGAAAGAACTTAAACAATCATAATCTGGTAATCCTCGCTTATGCAGTTACACCACAGGTGCACCTCTACCATGCCTAGAGAAAGGTCTTCATAATCATTGTATGATAATCTTTGCCTAGAGATAGTTCCTCTCCTTGTGCCTATCTAAGACAAAGTTTAAAAGAACGAAAACGAGCCTCAAGGCATTTTCCCTTTGCCTCATGAGGCATAAGCCTCGAGGCGAACCGAGGTGTAAGCCCGAGGCGCAGTCAAAAAATAAATATAAAAACTATGTATCAAAAAAAAAAAAGTCTAAAACATAAAAAAACACACATCAAAAATAAAATAATTGGCCCAAAAAGAGGCGTATGTACAATTTGAACCCCATGAGGCGCGGCTCAAGGCGAAACGCTAAGAAAACGAGTCCGAGAGTTTTTTTATATATTTTAGAAGGGGAGTTGGGTAAGTGATAGGAAGATTATTGATTTTTATATATTTTGTTAATAATAGTTTTGATTAAGACAAGAATGCAGACTTACAGGTGATTTGGGATTAAGGTGCATTAAACGCAAGAGCTTGGTATGACTATACTATTTTTTTTTTATTGAACTTTTTTTGGAACAATTGGATTAGATCCCAATTTCTTGCATTTTACAACTTCACTCATATTTATACTCATTGTTGTGTTTGTTACACATTTTAATGTCTTTTTTTTCATATAGTAATCTACTTAAGACACAACTGGAAGAAACATGGAATGCCGTATTCTCAGGTTTGAGGTACGCTAAAATCTTCAGTGGGTCCGTTTGCTTTCGTCATGCTATCCTCTCACCTTTGGGCTATGAAACTGCTGTGTTCCGTGGTCTATCAGAATCCATCGATTGTGAAGGGGCCTCGGCTCATGATTTATGGCATAAGCCCGATGACAAAAAAACAGCCCGAATCTCATAATTCGGCGAGATGATAAGGGCTGCCTTTTCGCTCCCTTTACACCTACAACACCACAACTCAAAATCAGGGTCACGAAATCACAACGTTTTGTTTGTCAGGCGTGAAGATTACTTGGCACATCCGCGCCATGCTGGCAAGGTGCAATCAAGACTCAGCAACGAACAAGAAGTATTCGATGCGTTAAAAAACTGGTCAGCGAGTCATACTGAATGCAAAATCAATCTAATTAATGGGCTTTTCAGGCATATGTCTATGAAAGAACACGTGAAAGCAATTCAAGATGCATCTGTTATTGTGGGTGCTCATGGGGCAGGACTCACTCACATAGCGTCAGCAACACCAGAAACAGAAATACTAGAAATCATATCTAGCGTGGGACCCGCTTAAATATATCCGGTGGTAATTTAGTCCTTTCCATTTGGAAATTAGTTCAAAATGAGACCTTCGACCCTTTTATTAGAGGTGGTAATTTTGACCCCGCTATAAATGACTGGGTTGTATTTTTATTTCAAATGGGTCAAAATGAATCGAATCAAAATGTAGCTACATCTTCTAAATCGTCATATTCAGATAATTTGATTATTTTGGTAATAATGTTGCTTTTGGAATCATAACTAAAGCATTAGTAATTCATGGGAAAGTTATACAAAGGGCAGAAAAGTGTCTTCAGGTTCCACCTAACCTAGCTTAGCCTGTTTCGACTCGCACACAAAGGACCCATTACACATGTACACATTTTGACTCGACGGAAAGGAGATAAGACATTCTATATTGAACCATGTTTCTTTGTGGTTACACATTTGTTCTATTTTTCCAGCTTGTAGGAACAGATCACTGCACTTTCAATTATACACAGAAGTCTTTTGGAATTGATGATTTTTGCAAAATACCAAATGGCGTCAACGGTAAAAATATTTGCTCTACAATCTCTCTACCTCCTGAGCCTTTTCTCATGGCTTAAAGATGAAAATATTGCTAATTGAGCTAGCTATCTTACAGGTATGTTCATATTTACACAGGACTTAAAGAAAGGATGCATCTTGTGTGGGACACAATAGTGGTATGATAATATCAAATTTGTAGTTGAAAAAAATGTAATACTTTTTCAGTTCAATATTAACATTAATTGGTTTTCTAATTTGTATTTCAAAATGCTCCAATATGTAGTGTATCATCAGTTTTTAACAAAGATGACACTTTTGACCAACTTTCTTATGAATGATTTGAATAGGGATTTATAAACAGGTCAAATATGGTAAAATAAAAGGTATCTGAAAAGGAAACAAGTTGATAGTTACCCGATCAATACACAAGTAACCTGTATATTTTTTTTATATAACTACCTATTCAGTAACTTTTTATACTCTAGAAGATGCATTTGTGACTTGAAACTGGTCAAATCAACTCCATATTATTCTATTTTTTGTTCAGAGCCAAATTGTTTAATATATATCCAAGAAAGGGAGCTATACGTGTTGGATCTGATGCGGATATTAGTGCCAGTTCTCACCATTCTAAATCAGACACAAATGTATATTATGAGGGAAGACATGGGAAGGTAATTCATATGGTCTTTTTTTAATTGCATTTTGGTATTCGTTTTATAGTTTTCATTTGATTTAAAACACATGGTGCAATCCTTTTAACATATCAAACATTTCTTTTTTAGTTTTGTCTTTCAGTCGTCATACCACTGAGTTGTGAAAACATAATTGACAAAAATAATCATACGTTTAAATGTTTTTTACGGATTTTAGATAGGGGATCACCATAAATAATAACTCACAAGCACCACATGCACACCATAAACCCGAACAATTACGAGACTACAAAACAGCCGCACCCGCCGCAACGCGCGGGCATTCCCACTAGTATATACATATATATATATGTGTGTGTGTGTGTGTTTATAATAATATTAATAATAACAAAGGAAGGGTTGTCCCCATACCCTTGGTTACTCCCTGAAAGGAGGACAACACACTAAGATTATGTGGCTGGTGATTGGCAAGAAAGACAATCCATTTGAATTGTCCCCATACCTACTAGTCTAAGAGACATAAGCTTTTACCAAGTAGGCTACTTCCACATTTCATGGTAACATCAATATTTGACGTGTGTATTTGTATATATGTAAAACTTTTTGAATAACTTTTTACAAAATGTTATAAGGAGTTTTGAAAAATTACACTCTCGTTACTTTTTAAAAACTCCTTTTTTATGCTTTAAAAACTCATAAGACCCACCGTAGTGGGGCGTGAGTTTTGCCAAAAATTGAAAAATAGCGCCCCAAACACCAAAACATAGGGGCGCTATTTATTAAAAATGGGCCGGGGCTTTATATAAATAACGCCGAACTAAATTGGAACCATTCAATGAAATCAAAACATGTGGCTGCAAGTGGTGAATAAAGTCAATAAACAACATTTTCCATAAAAGGTGGTCAGACAAACAACAAGATAAATAACGCCCCAAATTTTTTTCCCAACTACACCCTCATTTTCACTTCAAGCCCCATGTTGACTCAGCTGCCACGTAGACCAATCAGAAATAGAGGTTTTATAAATAAAGCCCCAACTACACATGGTCTAAGTAGAAGTTAAAAGTCATATTTTTCAAATACTTTATTAATTTATCTAACTTTTTAGAAAAATAACAAGTCATAAGGAGGTGGAAATAAGGAGAGCCAAACATTGTGTGATTTAGAAAATTAGAAATGCTACACTATTGTGATTTAAAAGAAAAAGAAAAAGTGGGTGATGAATTTATGGATAGCTCTATACTATAGGCGTGTTTTTCCCTGTTACTAAATCAATGTTTTGTTCTCCTAGTAGATAAATGGAGTTGCTTTGTATTTAATTTATTTAAACAAATTTAAAAATCAAGTCAAGACTAAATTAAAGGGTGAAGAAGATGTTACGTTGTGAACGGTATCCATTATCCTCAAAACCCTTTTTTTTTCCCAATTAATCTATGTTACCTTATTAAGAGGAGACATGACTAGAAAAGTAATTTTACACTTATTTTAAGATGGGATATCAAGAGACTCATGCTTTAACATAGATATGTCATGCAAAACTTCTCCATAATACCCCTTATTGCATTATGCACTTGTACTATAACTATAACTATATAAACTTATCCCACCATTACTTTGCTTATTATTCTTCTGGCACATTTGTTCACACACCTTTCCAACTTCTCATATCTCTTACCTAACAAAACAAAACCCATCAAATCCATCAATATGGCAACGATCGAACACACTAATCTTTTTTTTTTGAACAGAAAATATCATTAAACACAAGGGCCGGACCTCAAAACAAGGGCCGACCACAAAATTACAAACCGATCAATGGGTAAATAACCCAATCGTTCCAATCCACATTTTTATACTTTGTACGATACTTAAACCACAAAAATGATAAAGCTTTCACCCTTGCTACCATGTCCACCACCCGGGGTCTCGAGCCTTGGAAGATCTTCTTGTTTCGCTCATTCCAAATAACCCAACAAGATACCATCAAAATGCCTCTTAAGATCTTCATCTTCCACTTAGTACCCTTGGCCACAAAATCCATATTCATAATATCGTTTACTGTTCGAAACATACCTCCATCTAGCCTACACCATTTCCAAATGAAAGACCAAAATCCAAAAGCCACTCCGCAATCAACAAGCAAGTGCTGCAAAGTTTCAACATCTGTATCGCAAAGGGGGCAAGACACATCCGATAAGTTTATCATCCTTCTTCTCAACGCCTCCCGTGTCGGCAACCGATCCAGAGTCATCCTCCAAATAAAAATATTCACTTTAATAGGGATCCAGGACTCCCACTTAAAACTCGCACCAGTTCTGGCAGAACCGTCATCGCCGAGCCACTTTTTAACACTCGCCACAGTAAACCTCCCTTCTTTGTCCGGCTCCCAGATCCATTTATCATTGCCACCTGCAAAACGAACCTTAGACAGCAAAGAAGCTGCCTCTTGCGCTTCAGAAATGGTCTGCACAGTAGTCGTTTCCATCTCCCACGTGACTGCGATCATAGAACCATTATCAGCCTGCACTAACCTCGAACCAACTTTATCACATTTCTTCTTGTCAACTTCAAACAGCCCTGGCCATCTATCTTTTAACGGAACCGGCCCTATCCAAACATCCAACCAAAATCTGAGATCAGCCCCATTCCCGAGTTTACCCCGAAACTGACATTTCAGCGGATTCCCATTTATAACCACCTTGTCCAAATGACTGACAATACTCTTCCAGCAGCCAGGAATGGATTTATTGATTGGGAGAAACACCCACTTGTTCCTTCCACCATGAATACACTCAACGACCCTTCTCCACATACTAAAAGCATCGGACTTATATCTATAAGCTCACTTAGCTAGCAAGGCCGTATTGACTTCCATCAGCTTAGAAACCCCCAGGCCTCCTTCTTTCTTTGGCTTTGTAACAATATCCCAACACACCCAATACATACCCCTACCCTCCTTACACCCAACCCAAAGAAATTTTCGCATCATCTTCTCAATCTTCTCAACCACCGCCGCCGGGGCCTTGTAAATCGAAAGATAGTATACCGGTATACTAGCCAAAACCGCCTTCAACAAAGTAAGCCGGCCTCCTATGGACAAAAGCTTAGACTTCCAAGAACAAAGTCTATTTTGTATCGTGTCCACCATCGGATCCCAATTAGAAATACGGTTCATATTTGCTCCCACCTTAACGCCTAAGTAAGTAAACGGCATACTTCCAATCTTACACCCCAAAAAATCCGCCATAAAGCTAACCTCCTCGTCCACCACCCCTAAACCAAATAACACGGACTTATGTATATTAATTCTCAAGCCGGAGCAAATATGAAAGATCCGCAAGATACGCTTCGTCACACACAAGTTATTTGCATTCCAATTTCCCAAAATGAGCGCGTCATCAGCATAGAACATATGTGACACCACCGGACCCCCATTAGGGAGCTTCACCCCTTCCAACATCCCCAAGTCATTTGCTTTAGCAAACAAGCAAGCCAGCGCCTCCATCACAATAAGAAAAAGAAACGGAGATAGTGGGTCTCCTTGTCTGAGCCCCTTTTGACATTGGAACTCAAACGTAGGCGACCCATTAACCAGAACCGCAGACCGAGCTGAAACCAAAATCCCTGTCACCCACATACACCATCTCGGGGGGAAACCCATACGACCCAAAACAAAGAGCAGAAAGTCCCAACTCACATTGTCATAAGCCTTTTCAAAGTCTAATTTCAACAAAAAGACTTGTCTTCTATTTTTCTTCACCCACCCAATAACCTCATTCAATACCATAGGACCATCAAGAATAAATCTCTCCTTCACAAACGCCGATTGTGAATTTGAGATCAAGGCTCCAATAACTTTCTTCAATCTCTCCGCGATCACTTTAGAAATAATTTTACTAATAACCCCAATAAGATTGATGGGTCTGTAATCCTTCAATCCCATAGGAGTCTTAGTTTTCGAAATAAGAGTAATAAAAGAAGAACTGCACTCTTTGCTGATTTCCCCAGATTGATAAAATTCTTCAAACACCTTCATAAAATCTTCCTCCAAATACGACCAAAAATGCGTGATGAATCTAAATTAAACCCATCCGGACCGGGCGCCTTATCAGCACCACAATCAAAAGCCGCCGCCTTCACTTCTTCCTTAGAAAACGGCTTCGTGAGACTCCCAATATCTTCAGCCGCAACCTGTTTCAAATAGTCACAACAGAAATCGGGTCTATGAAAGCAATTCTCCTTAAAATGATTCCTGAAAAATCTCAAAACCTCCCTTTTAACAAGAGACGATTTGGAGATCCAAGAACCATCCACTACCAACCCCGGAATAGCATTGGCGGCTCTCCTCCCTTTGATGCACCGATGAAAAAACCCCGAATTCTCATCCCCTAAAGAAGCCCACTTGACTCTGGATTTTTGCTGAAGATCTCGATTTTTAATATTAACAAATTTTCCAATTCCTTCTTTCCTTCCTCCCAAACCCAAACTTCCTCCTCCTCTAACTCCCGAGTATCCAATAACCGCTCTATGTCTTGCACATCTTTTTTAATCATCTCCAAATGTTCTTCTTCTTTAATAGACACCTTTTTCCACCAATCTCTCAAATCTCTTCTAACCGCTGCCAACTTCCTATGGAGCAAAATATCCGCCGGACCATCACCGTAAGATCTCTTTAGATCACCCACCACCACCTGCTCGCACCCATCCCTCTCTAACCAAGAGTTAAACCATTTGAAAGGTTTAGCTCCAAGTTAGAGTCATGAACTAAAAGCAGCAAAGGGTTATGATCCGACAAGACTCGCGGAAGGGCCCTTAAACAAGCCCCCGACCATCTACCAAAGAACTCTTGGCAGACCAAGACACGATCAATTTTGCTTAATTTACATTCATTCCCAGTGCCGGCCGAAAAAGTAAACTTGTTCCCTTGCATAACATATTCCTGCAAATTAGACTCCTCAATAAACCAATTAAAATCGTTAGCCATGCCTTTATTAAATATGGAGTTCTTTCTTTCTTCCTTCCACCTGACAGAATTAAAATCCCCCATACACACCCACATCCCTTCCCCCCTCTGAATAATCCCAGAAAAACGCTCCCAAAGGGCTTTTTTCTCATTAGCCTTTTGAGGCGCGTAAACATTGACCAAGTTCAGAACCGACCCGTCTTCAACCAGAGTCCCTCTAGTAATCAGAAAATTCCTGTCCTCTATGGAATCGACCTTAACGAACGTACGATTGTTCCACAAATTAACCAATCCACCCGACCTCCCACTAGCAGCAACCGAGTCCACCCCGTAATCCCCAGCCCCCCACAGAGCATCAAAATCAAACCTAGAATCATTCGACAACAATGACTCTTGTATCACTACAAAATCAATCCCAAAATTACGAATCATATCTTTCACCCCTTTCACCTTTCCCCCAACCCTTAAACTTCTAATTTTAATGGATAAGCAATTCATTTCAAACCTGCTTGTAACCCGGCACCTTGAATGGAATCCTGTAACAAGTCTTCGAACCCATCTAGACGGACCCCCAACTTACCTCCAGTTTCTTTTGTAGCACCAACTTCTTTTGAAACATCCACTTCAGTGGCCGACACAGGGGGAATCTCCTCATTGCCGACCACCTGGTTTGTCTCCATGTCTTGCACCTGATTTTCGTCTTCTGTAATTAGTGCTTGAAAAGAATTGGAAGTAGGTAATGGGCCTTCACCTCTTGATTTAACAACATTCACATCTGAGCCCAATATGAATGGGTCCAAATTAAATGGATCATCCCCCATCAAAGTATTTTCAGTAACAAAATTCTTTTTAGGCTCTTTATGTGGTCTTTCATTGCTACTAGAATAACTCCCAGAGCTGGCCAGGCCCAATTCCATCATCCTATTAATATGTTTTTTCCTTTTAAGAAAATTCCCTTCCTCATTTAAAACACTTCCTTGAAATACTCCATCCTTAACTGGTACCCCCTACCTTCCTTATTAGCAGAAGGAAAGTCAAAGTTATTTTCGGAAACGTTACCGTCATTCTCTCCCAAATTACCGTTTTCCTTAAAAACCTCTTGTGCATTAACTCCATTAACCGGCGACTGAACCACCGGTCGAGGAACCTCCGCTACAGTTTCCGGTGACCTACTCAAGTCTTCGTCTCCATGAAAAGCAGCGGCGTCTAACACGAAATCCTCCAACCAGTCGTTACAGTCTTCTACAACCCATACCTTAAACGTCTTCCTTCTCCACCGTAGATAGGCCTCTTCATGAATCCGATTCCCATGATTGACTGCAACTCCTATGAACTGGAACGAGTTATCCAAACCAATGCGATCAACCCTAGCACCTTTCACTACCTTCCCAAACAAACCCCCCACATCGTTTATGACCATATTATCCAGCAAGGACATCGGAGTACCATAGATTCTCAACCATGCAATACGTTCAAAAGCCACATGCTGACCTTCCCATATTTCCGGATCTCGAAAATGCTCTGGCACGCCAACCAGTTCATCTCTAGCCATGATCGCCTTATCTTTTGTATCAAAAACAATCAACACCACCAGACCTCCCATACAATGAATCTTGCCTTCATGCAGCTTCAAATCCTTGAGGATAGAACGTACGTTCTGCAAAGTGTATAGGGACGATAGCCGAACCACCACCGCCTTCCCATGCCAATGAGCCAACGCATCTGTTTCATCTTCCACCTCAACCGTCTTACCCTTCGCAGCCCCAGTAAAGGCATCTTTAAAAGATAATCCATTTACAAAATTATCTCTCTTTGGACCTTTCTCTTTTTCATCACTTCCTGCCTTCGTATGAAACCTTTTCTCTTCCTGATATTTCTGTTGTGGATCAAACTCTCCTTCCTCCAAGACAAACCTTGCTACGTTACATTTCAAACAGAGACCTCCTATCCTGACAGCAGACAAACTCTTCACCATCTCCGCCTTATTTTTAACATCAAGCAACGTAACAAACCCAAATCGCTTCCCTTCCTTATTTCTTTTGCGTGCAATGTAAATATCGAATATGGTGCCCATTCCTCGAATCGCCTCCGCAATATCATTCCCACTGCACCGTTCCGGCAGATTGGAGACGAAGAACTTTGTTAATCTAGCCTGTATCTCGGCCGGAATAGGTTTCCGGCGAGTCTCCATTCGGTGTATCAAAGTTGTGTTTTCCATAATAATAATAATAATAATAATAATAATAATAATAATAATAATAATAATAATAATAATAATAATAATAATAATAATAATAATAATATAGCGAGCTATATTGATAATTTATACAAAATTAATGCAAAAATGGTAATATTAATATTTTTTATATATTAGGTTTTGCTCAGAGACATGGGTGCCTATAAATCAAGCCTTATTTTACGGTTTGTTGAAGGCCAATTTCTTGAATTTCAGGTTAGGTTTATACATTTTTTTTTTCACTATACAATGATATTTACAAATTTTCTAGCAAGTAATATGGCCTTCACATTTCCATTACTCTATTTTGTATTAATATTTGATAGTAAACTGAATCCGTTTTCAAATAACAGTCTTGTATTTTCTTTAAATGTTGATGCGTTTGGTAATTATAGGTTGTTGTAATTGTTTTGGATACTTGGTTGTATTTGTTGATTAACTTGATTTTGTCTTTGTTGTAATTTAACTTTAGTACGCCAGGAGATGGAGCTGGGAGTTTACTGGCTTTTTAGCGTCCCTGGCAATAGAGTTGGAAGGTATATTTTAAGCCAGTTTTTTTTTTGTTTACATTCCATTTATATATTTTGAAATATTTCGTATCATTTTACTATTGGTAATAAATCATTAGCGTTCTAGAAAGAAACTCTGATGTGCGTCAATAAATGGAATCTATGAAGGTAAACTGAATAACCAAATTTTAGGTTTATATTAAAAATTAACTCCTTATCTTTACAAGAATCTGTTTTGCTTTGCAGAAGATTGATGAGTGTGTTGATGACACAGAAGCAGATGTCGATAACCCTGTTCTCAAGGTTAAGCAAGATGCACAGATATCTATCAACAGTTGATTGTAGCAAAGTTTTTTTGTAAATGACACACATAAAGCAAATATATTGAGGTTTATTTTGTAATTTCAATATCACACAAGTAAGCCTAATAAAACCTTTTTGGTTATTTTATATACATCGTTTTTCATTCAAAGACAATGTAAGGAAGACAATGTGATTTTACACTTTTCCTACAACTTGGTGGGCTAACACGGCTACGCTTGTTCAAAAAAAAAAAAATATTTATCTTAACCATCCCGCAGCAACGCGCGGGTTTCCCACTAGTATTAAATAAATTTGAGATAAGCCGACTCATCATATATAGATAGGTTGAAAGTTGAAACTGACCCGTTATAAGTAAATGGATTGAAAATTACGTCTCTAGTAATGGAGGACCAATATCTCAAATGGTGACTAATTCATATACGCACAAAGAAAATATTGAAAAATGGTTCACAAACTCACAAAAATAAATAATAATCATAGAACATTTTCAAACAACCAAGGCAAGTACACTCATTTCATTTGTTTTGTCCCATTTTTGGATTAAAGCATTAAAGAGTATTTTTTGGATGTTTAGCAGACAACCAAACAATTGCAATGATTGTGCCCACTGGCTGACCCAAGATTACATATGTTTTGGCCCAATAAGGCAATAATGATACAGTGTTGGTAGACACGATACACTTATTTGCTAAATCACGCTGGCAGTGAAGGGATTTACTGAACCGATCCATTTTGTATGGGCCTATAGCTCTGGGCCGGTCAAGTAAAAAGCGGCCTCTGGAGTGTGGGCATGGAGCCATAGAGCTGTACAAATAGGTTTTTTTTTTTTTTTTTTTTTTTTTTTTTTCAAAAATCCTAAACCAGTTTTGTTGTCCACCGGTTCCTGGTGAAACTTATTTCAGGTTGAAACCAGTTCAGTTTCACACCAGTTTGATCGGTTTGAAAGACTGATTTCGATTCGGTTCGGTTCAGTTTCAGTTTCAGTTCGTAAACTTAGTTTGTGCATGACACAAAAAAAAAATACATAAAATTCAACTTTTATAGTTTTTTTTTTACAAGAAAATAGGGAAAAAAAATTTGCTGAAAATTCTGTTCGCATTTTATTTCAATAAAAAACAACCAATTACAAGTGACACGCAAGTAAACGGGCCA
Organism: Ambrosia trifida; assembly: GCA_028751855.1. Taxonomy (NCBI): domain Eukaryota; kingdom Viridiplantae; phylum Streptophyta; class Magnoliopsida; order Asterales; family Asteraceae; genus Ambrosia; species Ambrosia trifida. Next base: position 59,852,675 of record CM054124.1, on the reverse strand, counting down.
CAAGCTGCGTTGCTACCCCCTTTTGTATTGCAAAACATAATCTATTAAAAATAAAACATTGGCCCTTAGCAGACGGAGAATTACTTTGCACAACTTTCTTCACGCGATTGAGGAGCTTGATTGCTTGGGGGACCAACGCTCCAAAGGTATCAAAAGCGAAGGAAAATAAAAAAAAAAAAAAAAATATATAAATATCAAGAATAACCAAAGCGAATAAAAAGGAGTGTGTAAGATAGCGGGCTTTGTGTTTTCGAGTGTGTTTTTGCTTTTGCGAGTGTATTTTTGCGTTTTTAAGTGTTATGATCAACCCAATACATCAAAAACCTATTTATACTAACTTAGAGGGAAAAACGGTGATTATCTAGCAAAAAAAGTAAAAAAAACGACTATATAGCACTTAGTAAGCTACATAGCCTTTTCAACCAGTGCGAGAAAAAAACCAGTTCAGTTCAGGCTGTTTAGAAAGGAAGCGATACCGGTATAGAACCTACCGATTGTAATATAAACTGAACCAGTTTGGAGCTACCGGTTAGGAATTGGAACCGGTTCTTGTTTGTTCGGCCAGTTTCGGTCTCCAAGCCATTTTTTTGCACATTTATGTGGTCGTTTTAAAAAAAAAATAGTTCACTGAAGAAGCAAACTGACAACAGATTGGAACGTTATATTTTGGGCTGTAAACGAATTGAACGAACACGAACAAGAACTTGTTCATGTTTGTTTATTAAGGAAATAAATGTGTTCATAAACATTTACTAAACAAGATTTTGCATTCATGTTCCTTCATTAAGGAAACAAATGTGTTCATGTTCATTCATTAATTTTAGGTAACAAACACAAACAAAATGTATTCATTAATTTTAGGTAACAAACACAAACAAAATGTTCATGAACACAAGTTGATATTGACTACCACGTGTGAAAAAAATAATCAATAACAATGAATAAAGCAAATCCCAAATATATATTTTTCTAATTCAGTAACCTTTAGGTAATCACCGCCAGATTCGTCAAAACATAAAAATTGTGTTTTCTAGGTCATCCTTAGGTCTTATTGTGATTGCAAGCGGAACTTGTGAGATATGTTTTTATTTACGGTAATTATTTTTTTATCGTCAATAAAAGAGATTAACTCAACATGCTCATTATCATTGATTGGAATTCTTTAAATAATACAAGAGGTCTCCTATAATTGAGGAGATATAATTACAAATTAATTACAATTATCATTTACTATATATAACATATGCTATTACACCCCCGCAGTAGAAACGTCGGGAGGACCGATGTTGAGACTGTTCCGAAAATCATCAAACAGAACACGAGGGAGGCCCTTGGTGAATATATCAGCAATTTGATGACGAGATGGAACGTGCAGAACTCGTATGTGGCCACGTTGAACTTGTTCACGGACGAAGTGAATGTCGAGCTCGATGTGTTTGGTACGTTGATGTTGAACCGGATTACCAGAGAGATACACCGCACTAACATTATCACAGTAGACAAGCGTGGCTCGAGAGAGAGGATGTTGAAGCTCGAGTAGAAGGTTGCGTAGCCAGCAGATGTCAGCAACGACGTTCGCTACTCCGCGGTATTCTACTTCAGCACTAGACCTGGAGATGGTGGACTGACGTTTCGAGGACCAAGATATCAAATTGTCTCCCAAGTAAACACAATAACCGGATGTGGACCGGCGAGTATCTGGACATCCGGCCTAGTTTGCATCTGTATAAGCCACAAGAGAGAGGTTAGGAACAGCGCCCAGATGGAGGCCATGGTTAGCAGTGCCCTGTAAATACCGAATTATACGCTTCAAGGCGTTTCAGTGATCCAGTCGAGGGTCGTGCATGTGCATGCAAATCTGCTGTACGGCATAAGAAATATATGGTCTGGTGAATGTAAGATACTGAAGAGCACTAGCAAGACTACGGTAGGTAGAGGGGTCATCATGAGGTGGGCCGGCATTAGCGGATAGTTTGGACTGTGTGTCAACCGGCCACAGGTTTGCAAGAGTCCATGGAGGCCCGATGAATAATGTCTTGAACATAGGCATGCTGGGAGAGGAACATAGTGTCACCATTTCTAGTGACGTGGATACCCAAAAAATAGGAGAGAGGCCCCAAGTCCTTCATAGCAAACTCACTCGACAATTGTTGTAGCAGCCGCATCCTAAGTGTCTCAGTGGACGTAGTGAGAATGATGTCGTCCACATAGATAAGAAGATAAGCAATGTCAGACCCATGATGAAAGATAAAAAGAGAATTGTCAGACTTGCTCTGACGAAACCCGTGTAAGGTAACAAAGTCTGTGAACCGTTGGTACCAGGCCCGTGGTGCTTGTTTCAAATTGTAAAGAGACTTTCGAAGGCGACAAACATGATCTGGAAAATCTTGGTGCCGGAATCCCATGGGCTGGTGCATGTAAACTGTTTCTTCCAAGTTGCCATGTAGGAACGCGTTAGTGACGTCCAATTGATGAATGGGCCAAGATTTTGATAAAGCCAATGAAAGAACCAACCGTATGGTGGACGGTTTGACAACCGGGCTAAATGTCTCACCACAATCAATGCCTATTTGTTGTTTACGACCATCACATACCAAACGAGCCTTGTATCGCTCCAAGCTGCCATCTGACCTGAATTTATGTTTAAACAACCACAAGCTACGTATAATATTCATGTCAGGAGTTTTGGGTACAAGCCTCCAGCTCTTATTTTTAATACGTGCACTAAATTCAGTGGACATGGCATTGAACCACTCTGGAGAGGACAAGGCAACCTGTGGGTTTTTAGGAATAGGGACGATAGTGGAGGTATGGAGGTTGAATGGGTGTTTTGGTTTGGAAATGCCACTCATGGACATGGTATGGATGGTGCGGGCAGTAGGTGGAGGAGGTGGGGGTGGGGGTGGGGGTGGGGCATGTTGGGCCGTGGACTGATTGGAATCAGTGTGGGACGGTGGGTGATGTGGGACATGAGCCGGTGATGGAGAGTCATGGGCCGGTGGAGGGGAGTCATGGGCTATAGGGGAAGTTTGGTTTTGGGCCGAGGACATTGGGTGTAAGGGGCTAGCAGGTGAGTTGTGAGTGGGGGATTGGAGGTGTGTTGGGGATTGTCCATAGGAGCTATGAGGGTCTGTTGGGCTGGAAGAGGAGTTTATTGGGCTGGAGTTGGGAGTGATTGTTTTTGTGGGGCTGGACGTGGGAACAGAAGGCGGGTCTGGTGGACTAGAAGGTGTGGGAGTGTTTTGTAGATAGTCCCAGACAAGTGGGTTTATGGTTGGATTGAGAAAGTCATAAAAGGGCGGGGTGAGAGGTGATTGAATGGCGTAGGGGAAAATGGACTCTTCAAAGTGGACGTGTCTAGAAATTATGAGTTGGTGTGAGGTGAGGTCTAGACACTTATACCCACAGTGATTGGCGGGGTACCCAAGAAAGACACAAGGACGAGAGCGGTAGTCGAGTTTGTGGATAGTTGTAGAAGGGTGAAGAGGATAGCAAAGGCACCCGAAAATATGAAGGTGATCATATTCGGGAATGCAGTTGTAAAGAAGGGTGGTTGGGGATTTAAAGTGGTGAAGTTTACTAGGAAGGATGTTTAGAAGGTATGTGGCGGTTTCAGGGCATGATGCCACATGTTTGGGGGTAGGGAAGCTTGGGCAAGAAGGGTGCAGATCATATTATTAATGGTGCAGATTTTGTGTTCCACTTTGCCATTTTGGGAAGAGGTGTAAGGGCACGAGAAACGGAATTGCATGCCGTTATGGTTACAAAATGTATAAAACTGTTGATTTGCAAATTCTTTCCCATTATCACATTGAAACTGTTTTATTTTACGGTTAAATTGAGTGTTAATGAGGTTGTGAAAAGTGGCAAAGGTGGAATAGACTTGGGACTTGTTAGACAATGGAAAGGTCCACAAAAAATCGGTGTAGTCATCCAAAAATAAAACATAATATTTATGTCCACCGGTACTAAGTACGGGAGATGTCCATAAATCACTGTGAACAATATCAAAAGCATAATGAGTATTATTGATAGAATCATAAAATGGCAATCGAATACTTTTACCAAAAATGCAAGGTTCACAATGTGTTTTATTAAACTTGGAATAATCAATAAAAGTAGATAGTTTCAAAGACTGTAAAATATTATTGCCAGGATGACCCAATCTTTGATGCCAGCGATCCTGTGACACAGCAACAAAGGTGGACGGTTGAGTGGACTTGAGTGGGAGAGGTTCAGTCAGTGGATAAAGATCCCCAGTGCTATTGCATCGTAGGATAGGTGCCCGAGTTTTGAGATCCTTCACAATAAAGCCAAAAGGGTCAAATTGAATAGACACTAAATTGTCAGTGGTAAGGCGACGGACAGAGATAAGGGTTTTGATAATATTTGGGGCAAACAAGAAATTGTTTAATTTTAGGGGGGGGGGGGGGGTAGGGTGGTGGAAGGACTTGGTTGCCTTGGGCCAAAACAGGAATAGTCATGCCATTACCAACTACAATAAATTTATTAGTGCATTTATTAAAAGTAGACGGAGAGTATATACCTTTCTCGTTGGCTGAGTGAGAAGAAGAACCCGTATCCATCACACCATGATCTGGAGGGTTGAGTGCAAGATAATAAAGTGTCTGCTCAATGTCGGTAGGAGAGTAGCTAGTGTGGTGTGCCTGGTCAGGGCGTGGGCCAAGAATACCTTGAGAGTTTTTGTTATTGGGCCTGGATGGATAGGGACATGGTGTTTGGGCTGAAGCATTTTGATTAAGGGTCGAGGCCCACTAAGAGGCTGACCAAGATGAAGGAAAGACAATGTATGGGTGATTGGAATTTGTGGGCTGAGATTGTTGGCTGCGGGTTGAGGATGGGCGATGTTATTAGTCAACAAACTACTTATTATTTGTTTTTGATATTTAATTTCCAAAAAAAAAAAGCCACAGCCACCAACCCCCTTCTAGTGGTTAGATAGTTTGTTATTTGAGCTGACCGGTGTGCAACTGCATCTCAGAGGCGTTTATGAGGATTTACGTGTCATATTCGAGCCGTTAAAAAAATATGCCCCTTAGTCTTCATGAAAACCCCCAATTCTAAATATGTAAAAGTTTGCCTAATTAAGTAATTACACTCAATTTTTGTGCACAACAAAACACCTAATTGTAATAATAGTTCATTAATCCACCGACAAACACAAAAAATACACAAAACCCAAGTACCCAACAAAGTAATCACGCTCAATTGAAAGTTAAAAAAAAAACATAAAAATAATTTTTATAATTAAAATCTTATGGTTTAAACTTAAAATTACAATTTAGATAGTCGGGATATGGAAATGTGGTAGCCATAGAGGATGATAAACATTCAACTCACAATTGTAAATTGGGGAATCTCGATATTTTTCTGTAGGTGCCACCACATAGAAAGAATGGGCGAATAACGTTGCATTTTTTTTTTTTAATTTTAGCAGCCAAATAGGCATTGGGCTTATAAATATTATAGGACTTGGGTTAATAATTTATAAGTTTTAAATTGATTATTAGGCCTAACTTTTAAGTGTTAAATGGGCTTTCTATTTAAAAAAAAAAAAAATACACGCGTACTTATATATAGGAAATTTATTAAAAAAAATTGTGCCCCAATAAAAATAGGCCCAAGCCGGATGGCCTCCCCGGCTTGGGCCATAGCCGGCCTTGCCGAATCCCCTCCACCATTAATCCGTCGCTAAAACAATAACGATCGACAACAAAATGATCAGGTGGCTCCCTATCCTGGACCAATCAAATTTTTTGTTTTCCTTTTTTTTTGTCTATTTTAATCAAAAGAGCGTTATTCCGTTGCATGAGTACTATTGAATGAAGCAGGGGCAAAGCATAATTGGGGCTAGGGGGTGCCCCGACCCCCTCCGTTTTTTGCCGCAGCGGTGGAAGTTTGCGTTTTCCGTAGGTAAATTAAGTGTGGGTTGCGTCCGGCCCCACCGATTTGATCTTCTGGCCCCTACCAATCGGAAAAATTGAGTCCGGACCCGCCAATGTGATCTTCAAGCCTTGCCACTAGAATGGAGCCTTTGTCTATGTGGCGTAGATGTAACGTAATGGAGCCCACATAGACTTATATGACATGTTTTATACGTAACTAGTAGGAATGCCCGTGCGTTGCCGCAGGTACTTATGGTTTTTAGCGCCGTTGCATGGCAAGTTTCACGTAATTTATTTTTAATACCAATTTGCTAAGACAACGAATATTGATTGTCATAAAGGCGGTTTTAGTAGGATGATCATGTGATGAAATGAGATACACAAGCAATCAATAAATCTAAACTGACAATGTATCGACTTTAACGAAACGTGCGAGATGTAACATGTCATTAGGATCAAGTCATATTAGTGCGTATAATTTATCATTGCACCTTCCTGCACAAACAATTTTAGAGTTTAAAATAATATACAATGTATACTTTGATATCATAATCTTCTACCGAGTCATTTATCTTTATTTTGTCACTGCAAAAGCCACAATATTACAAACTTACCGTATCTTTGAATCAAAAGAATGCAGGAGGTTGCATGCATTTACAGGGGACTTAGAGCAACTTCCATCCATTTAACTTGTTCCTTTGTTAGACTCTAGCAAAATATATTTGACATTTTGACCCACTTGAACAGTTTGAGTAAAAACACATTACACAACATCCGCCATATTCTAATAAAGTCATTAATATGAGCCCATGTGACTTCCATTGATAGTAAGGAACAGCTTTACTTGACTACATGTCGGAAGCATTTGACAACCCATCTTGTTTAACCTCATGAAAGATTAAGAATACTTGTTCCTGCCAAAAACAATGCAAATTGGAATTTAAATCACATCTCAACACCAACCAATGCATCCATACAATTGTAACACCTAACACCAAAAATAAATTGAAATACAAAAATTTAAACAACATCTAGTCACTAACCTACAGCAAGACTCAATGTCTCTAGTGTTTTACTCCGAGCCCTAACGAAAATCAAACGGCAAACCTAAGTCATGTTATGCATTAAACAATCAAGGGTGAGTAATAAAAGATTGAGTAAGAAAATGAATATCAAATACGGTAGAAGTTCCTGTAGGAAAATTAGTTTGTGTAGGAAGTGTAAGAAAGAGTTATAGCCCTTGGATCAAATTTTTAGATTAGGGCCAATATAGACTTTATGTACCTTTTTTAAATATCCTAATCCCACTTTTTTAGCATAAGTATCTCACTAATTATGAAGATCTTCAACCCTAAATAACTTAATATTCGTTGTTTTCTGTAAATTCACACCTTTTCTTCTATTTCCATTCCATACAATCATCAACAAATTATTGAAATCCACGAGTTAGTAGTATTTTTAAACAGGTGTGAATTAGTAGTATTTATTAACACATACGAATAAGTAGTGTTTTATAGTGTTATAATTATTCGATTTATTTCAACAAAAAGGGCAAATTACATAAGAATAGCAGGTAGTCGGGCAACAAGCTACGCCGCCACCCCCTTTTGGATAGAGAACCCTAATCTAGAGAATACAAATCCTTGCCCCTGGGGAGTCGAGAAATTGCTGTGGATCACCCGTTGGACTCTCGTCAGAAACCTGATCGCTTCCGGTGCTAATGAGCCAAAAGTGTCAAAAGCCAGAGGGACAAAAGCATGTTGGTTATCCTCGCACGCTTTAGCGTGCTTTGCCACCTTGTTCGACTCTGCTCTAAGCACTGCTTGCCCCGCCACGAACCCACTCTCCCTCAATCCCGCTAAAGGTGACACACCCGTAAGGTCCACGCATGCGTGTTTCCCACCTTCCCAACCAAACACTAGCAGGTCAGCCAGACGTAAAGTGGACCTCCCTTCTGCCGGGTCTGTAAGAAAGATAACCGGGGCCTCTTTCTTTATCGAGATCCCTGCTCGGCTAAGAATATCCATTAAAACATCCCGAACGAAATCGTGCCTGTACTTAAACCCCGGTAACTCTCTACAATGGAGGGCATGTTCCCCATATTTATCCAAACACGCTTTACGGCAAACCGGACATGTTTGGTCATCCGGGAAAATGGGAATCATCAAACGGTATTTAAGGATTGCTCTATATTCCACCGCTGAAATTCGTTGCCCCAGTCCTTCGATAGGGATAACTGTTAGGAAATCTTGGGCGTGAGGCCTCTGTAAGCATTCCATGACGGCTTTCTGGCGTGGGTTCAAGCAAAAATCTTTCCCCAGACTTTGTGCAATTCGACAATAAAGAGCATTCGCTAAGGTTTTCTGTGGCTTTTTGGGGGCGATGTCTTTATTGGAGAAACCGTCAAGGTCAAAGTCAGGGAGATATTCATGCAGGCGTTCCAAAGCACAAACATAATCCGGATCCGTGTTATCAACCCCGCTGTTACGTAAAATATGGTCTTGCAACCCCCAGGATTGAGATCTGGACGCCACAAAGGCATAAGTCGCTACATCCCGGGCCGAGAGAAGGCCCAACCCACCATGCCGCATCGGTAAGGTTGCGACCCGCCACTGGAGGTCCCCAAAATATGCCCCCCCACAAACTACAATATCTTCAATTGCCTCCCGGAGGCCTTTATCAAAACATGAGACAGCAGTGCCTACAAAGGGGGGCTGGCATGTTCGTAAGCCGAAAAGCAACTTTGCGACCCCCATACTGGATCTGAGCAGGAGGAGCTCGCTTTGAGGATCTCGCAGACGAGGGAGGAGCCCCATAAGATCCACAGCCCGTGATGCCCTTTTAATACACAAATCACAGATGAAGCTAGCATCGCAGCTGACTGCCCCTCCTAGAAGTTTGACACCTCTCTCAGGCCGTCCAATATCACTGGGTAATAGCCCTGGCCTAGTCTTCACCCCATCGCAGGTTGGCCAAAAAATCTCTGTTTTCCTGAGAACAAGATTTTTTCACAAAAGGATAACAACAGGAGTGTTTTTTTTAACATATGTGAATCAGATATGTTTTTAAACAGATGCGAAGCAGTAGTGTTTTTAAACAGATGCGAATCAGTAGTGTTTTTAAACAGATGCGAATCTTTGATGTGCACGCCCGTGCCAACACCTGGCACGCCCATGCACAGACAAAAAGTACAGATAAGACAGAACTGCAGCAACAGAAAGTACCTGAGACAGTGTGCACGCCTGTGCCAACCTTTGGCATGACCGTGCTTGCTCTGGAGGCCTATAAATAGCAAGCTACCCCCACCATTTGTTCATCCCTTCTTGTGCTCTCTTGGGCCGACTACCAATATTCTTCCTGCGATCTTGGGGTCCCTTGGGAGGCCTTTTGGTCCTCCTAACATCCCTCAATGGTTAGGCTTCGACCTACCTTGATTAGCTTGGTCAAGAAGAGGATCGTAGAGTAGTTATGCAATAAACATAGAGGGTCATGAGGATCATGAGAGAATACATATCACTTGGAAGATGGAGAGCTTGTTTATGAGCAGCCATGATCCTTGTGTTGATCATTTCTATGGTTGTATCTTTCTATTTGCGAACCCGCTTCGATTTGTAGACTTTTATTATTATTAGTAGTAGTTTATTTTTAGTTATTTGTCGTGTTATCTTCTTCTAATCTTTGTTTGTTTACCTTGGTGACATGTTTAAATAATGATTAACTTAATAACAACTTTAACTTAATTAACTAATGGTATAATCAGCTTTTGGTAGTCCCGAGCTAGATCCAAGGCGAGGAAACCGGTAGTGAGACAGATCCTTCAGGCTTCTAATATCCAAACCGGATTCTAAGCAATGGCTTCCGAAGTGGACCAGATCTGAGTGACACATTTCTGGTTCATACCGGATGGTTGAGTGATTTTCTTGGCAAAGGCTGGTTCACCTATGGGCGCACCAATGATCTCTTTTGTATCATACGCCTGTAGGGTTAGGGGCCGCCTTTGTCAAGGACTTCATTCAGCTCGGGAGGTTAGGGTTGGGTAATTAAGTCACCACTTATTTAAAACCAATTTTATAGTTTCTAGACCTATAAACATTAAAGTGTCATCAAGATAAATAAAACAAAGGTTCTTTATCTAGTTCTCGTTAGTACAAAGCCGCTAACCAATGGAGAGACCGCCTTCCTGTGACAACCGTAAGAGAGATCTTTCGGCTTTGACCGTTAACCAATGGGGATACGTGGTTGCCAGGATAAAGAGACTTTTCGGTACGGAACGCGAGAACTAAGGTGTGGTGTACGATGTCCCTACCCGGAGTGAAGCCTCCAATTTAAGAAGATGATAATTTAGAAGACCCGAAGACTTGACCGCGGTTCGAGGAGCCCGCTATACGCGAGGCCCTGGCGAAGTACCCCAGGTGGACGCACGCTGGAGAGGTTTAGCATTCTACTTAGTAGTCGCCTTCGCTTCTCTATCAAGGAGTCGGCACTTCAAGATCACTCTCGTCTTCCACACAATTAGCTATATTAAATTATTATTTATAATATTAAACTTAACTACTTAGGCGAAGGGTCCCGAGATGTGCATATCTATCTACTATTTTGTCCCACCTTATCTTTTATAAAACCAAACCCTTTTTAAAACTCTTTTTATTAAAGAACACTTCGCTTTATTTTCTTTTTAAAACCCGATCATTTGATTGATGAAATGTTGAGTAGGGGAAAGTGTGAACCTTGGAATACGATACTCAATCCTTACCACCGAAACTATACTATGCACGTCAGGTTCTCTGCCTATGTGTTGGTTTTACTTTCTAAAGTAATTATTGTTTACTTTATAAATTTAAAACTTTGGTAATGAGGGTTTAGTAAAAATCAGTCTTTTCCCCCAAACCACTGTTTTGGAATTGTTAAATCAAAGTCTTTGGCACCGGGGAAATTGACATCTTTTTAATGCTAAAATCAAACGCATCATCATTCTCATCACTCGAAACATTATGTGAATCTGTTATGTATACATCATAAATACACACACACACACACACATCAGAGCAACATACATAAATATTTACTTCAAATTTGGATATAATATATATTATATAACATATCACATCTATGCATATAATCAAGCCAAAAAATATTTCAAGAAAAATACATTGTTATTCTTATATATAATATTTTTAATATTGTATTAATATTACATGAAATCAATTACAATAACACATAAAAACAAATAGTGAAAAGACTAAAAAAATATATTTTTTAATTAAAATTCAAACGGTTCCTGTGAATTCAAACGATAATTTATATAAATCTAGAACCAGAAACCGACCCATATATTTAAAAAGGTTCAGGTCCAAGGTTCTCACGGGCGGGTCCAAGATTCCTGTTGATTCGAACCACGAAATGCTCACCCTAATTGTTATGATATGTCAAGGAGGGGCCACAAGTTAGTAAGACGGGAATTTCTTATCGGTAAACATAAGGGGATGGGGGTTTCGGGGAAAGCGGGGTGGATTAAGGAAATAACAGAATTACAAGGGGTTGCGTTCTTGGCTTTGTAAGAGGCAAAAGTTAATAATTTGCTCTTGGAGGTGGTTTCTAAGTTTTGGGGAGGGGATGGTTTTGAGGTAGATATGGTGGAGGCATATGGGCGTTCTAGGGGTTTTATAAATGTTTGGTATTCGAAATTTTTTGTCAAAATTAGTTCGGAAACAAATAAATTTTTTTACTAACTTTGGGGGCGCTCAAAGAAGATGGATTGGTGTTGAATGTCATAAATGTATATGCTCCTCAAAAGTGAGTACAAAAGAGGGACTTTGTGGATAGAGGTGTACAAATTGGTTTTTTAGGCCAAACCGGTTCGGTCTTGGACCGGTTTGGTCGGCCCCAAAATTGGTTTTTTACTCGGTTTGGGTTTCGGTTTCGGTTCTATTCCGGTTTACTTGCGCACTTTTTAAAATCGTATAAATTACATAAAATTTAACTTTTAATAACTTCTAGGGTTTTTTTAAAGAAGGAAATTGAATTTTAATTAAAAAAACAAAGTTTTATTTTGTGTTTATGGCCAAAATAAACCGGTTTTGATTTTTTACCGAATTCAACCGGTTTTGTTTCGGTTTCGGTTCGGTTTCTTTTGACCGGTTTTTGTCGGTTATAGCCCAGTTTTCGGTTCGGTTTGGGATTTTTTTAGTACCGGTTTCAGCTCGGGACGGTTTTACCGATTTTGGTTCCCAAACTGGTTTGTTTGTACACCTCTACTTGTGGAGGGACATTTTAGCGGTTAAGGGGTGTTATCAGTGATTATGGTAGTTGATGGAAGATTTTAACTCTGTTAGATACCCCGGAGGAGAGAAGGAATTCACATTTTTATCCTTGACAAACATATGAATGTAATGAATTTATTGCAGAGGCGGGTCTGAAAGAATATGTTATGTGAGGAAAACAATTTACGTTTTTGGCAGGTAAAGGTACGGGGTATATAAGGAGTAGGATTGATAGGTTTTTGGTTTGCTCCGGGATTTTTAATAGATGGTCGGGTGCATATTTAAGAGCTCTGCCTAGTGAGTGGTCGGATCAGAGCCCGTTGTCACTAACTTTGGTTGACAAAAAATTTGGTCCTAAACCATTTCGATGGTTCAATTCTTGGTTAGATAGAGAGAGGTGTGAAGAGGTGGTGGTTAATACTTTGGATGATGCGTATTTTGAGGGGCCACATGATGTTATTTTAACTAAGAAATTTATACTTCTTAGAGGGGTCCTAAAAAAATGAGAAAGGATATGGTGAAAAAAGAAAATGACGAGCTAGTTGAATTAAAAGATCTAAAACAGAAGTCACAGCCCTCGGGTTAAATTGGTTATGGAAGGGGACGGTAATACATCCTATTTTGATAGGGTGATTAAAGGGAGGAAAGCGAAAAATGCCATTCTTGGTATGTTGATTTATGGGGGTGTGGGTCTCTAAACCATCTTTAGTCAAAAAGGAGGTTTTGAGATTTTTAAGGAATCACTTCAATGAAGACACGAGATGCAGACCAAGTTTGGAATGTGATATCCTGACGAGGCTGTCGGAAGGTAATATTGGTGATTTGGTGGCGCCATTTACTAAAGAAGAAATAAAAGAAGAGGTGTTTGATTGTGGTGCGGTTAAAGCGTCAGGGCTCGATGGTTTCAATTTCAGGTTTGTAATGAAATTTTGGGGCAATTTGGAAGAAGATTTCTTTAATATATTTAATGGGTTTTATGAGTGTGGGGTAATAAATAAAGGGTGTAGCTCGTCTTTTATTATTCCCAAAGCCAAAAACCCATTGGGATTGAAAGATTATCGGCCGATAAATTTGATTGGAATAATTAGTAAGATTATTTCGAAAGTGTTGGCCAATAGAATGAAGAAGGTGTTGGGGTTGGTGATATCTGAATCACAACCGACTTTTTTGAAAAATAGATATATATATTGGATGGTTCGTTAATGATAAACGAGTTGTTAACATATTTTAAGGAAAAAAGGAAAAAAAAAACGTTTATCCTGAAGATTGATTTTGAAAAGGGTTTTTTTTTATTTTCTATGCTCGATCAAATGGGTTTTCCGGCCAAGTGGTGTATGTGGGTCAAAGGGATACTTGAATCAGCGAGATCCTCTATTTTAGTTAACGGATCCCCCACCTTTGAATTTAATTGTGGGAAAGGTGTTCGTTAAGGGGACCCGGTGTCACCTTTTCTTTTCCTTATTGTGATGGAGGCTTTTTCGTGTGTTATAAATATGGCGGGGTGTAGTTATACCCCGCCTAGGCGGAAACACGAAATGCGACTTCGAAAGGTTTTCAAGCACAAGAGTCATACAAAACATCAAATTCATAAAATTCCAAGATATTATAAAAACAACAATGTTTAACGTTTCAAAAGAAAATATTTTCTTAAAACCATAATTTCAAATGATATAGTTCTAAAATTATTCGAACAAAAGACTGGTTCAAATATCCCACAATGCCAGCGCGCTACTCCCCAAGTTCCATGATATACGTTTAATTGCTTGAAAAACATGCAAGTAAAATGTGTCAACAATAAAGTTGGTGAGTTCACGGGTTTTGATGAATGGATGTGTAAACCATGGTAGACTGAACCATTGCCTATCTAAGGCAATGATTAATATGTGACTAACATGTGCCCGTAACGTAACCAAACCTTGATGTGTTGTGCCTCGCCCATTGTACACTAAAGACAATGAATAAATGTGAATTGTGAGCACTCTCTTGATGACTGCAATCCGGTTAGAGCAACTAACCAAGTGTGGGGATGTCAACCCAATAGATGTATTCCGGTGTTTCATGGCTAAGTCCATAGCTAATAGTTACAGTGAAATGTATGACACGAGGGCTTATGAGTACTCTAAACCATATTGTCTCATATTCACATAATAGTCAAAATTTAACTAAACTTGTACGCATGTTTTTCCCCCAAAAGTATGAAAACAGTAAAAAGGGGTTGTGAAAACTCACCTTGTGTCTGATTGCAAATGTGGGACTGGGTCGGATGTGCTAGTATCCGTACGAAGGTGCCCTAGATTATTAAGGACAACTAAAGTCTGTGTACTTGATTATTTACCATGCAAGTTGTTCACCCGATTTGTATGTCTTTGGACTATGTGTATAGTGTTATTGTCCATACATGTGACGATTATGACGTATTATTGTTTATACTTTTGAAAAGATGTATGGTTTTAACTTGTGTACCTTGAAAAACTCTTGTTACTATTGTTTTTCATAGCCATAAAATAACCAATCTTTGTCAAATCGTGTTCCCGAGTCACCATATGTTACCATATGATGTCTCATGTTAATATGTGTTAGGGATTTACATGAAAATTGGAGAGTTAACACATGTTTTGTACTTTTTGTGTTAAAAAAGCCTGATTAACACAAGTTTGACAACCTTTAACATATGTGTTACAATTCTTGTGTTAAGATGTAATTAACATACGTTGGAAGCTTTTTTAACATATGTTTCTCATACATCAAATATTTTTATATGTTTATGTTTGGTTAAAAACGACTTTTATATACACGGCTTGACTCCATACATGCTCACATATACTCGTAGGTGTGCTAACCAACATATGCACATGCTTGTTTATATGTGTGCGTGTGTGAACATATATATATATGATATGTATTTATATGCGTGTGTATATAATGAGTTTTTGATACAAAACTTGAGTATTTAATCGATTGAAATCTCTTCTACTCGTGTATAGGTGTGTGATCGTGGGTGATTGTTCGGGTGAATCATGGTATCGATCAAACTAACAAGTTAAAAGGAATTATGATTCAGTTTCACTTACCTTGGACAAAATCGAAGTAAACAAGAAGAATAAGATGATTTCCTAGCTAATCCTTCCACCATGTGACTTTAACAACACTTGTTGATGACCGGTTTGTGATTGGCGTTTGAATAAGGGCTCGATGTGGTTGTATGGGTTCGACCGAGAGCAAAGGGACAAGAGGTTAAGGTGTATTGTGTGTTTGTGGTATTTGTAAGTATGTGAAACACTCAAGACCCCTTTTGGCCGGTTAAATAGTCGAAGAAGAGGGAAAATGAGTGTCTTTGGTTGGTTAATAATTTAGGAAAGTCAATGTGCATGGAATGATGGAGTGAAAAAGGTGATTGCCTACTTTATATAACAAGTTGACCTTGTTGTTTTTATTGGTTCGTGTAGGGCGGCTCATAGCCGATCCTTGGGAAGGAATAAGGCTAACTTGGATGGTCAATGTGTGTTGGGAAGAGTTGTGGGGTGATCAAGGTCCCATGTTAGTGTAATACCTAGGTTAGAGTGTGTTTTGGATAGGATCAATGAGGTGTGTGTATGTGGGTGTGGGTGTGTGTATGTGGTTGGGTGGGTGTGTGTGTGTATAGTGCTGTGTGTGTATATATAAAACATTACTTTGGTTTTGCTTTGATCACACACATCCTCATATGTGTACATGTATCGCATGGATATATATTGTGGCTCTTGTTTTGTCTCAATAACATATACATACATACACACACACACATATATATAATCGTGTGTATGTATATAGAAGTGTTGGTGTTAAAGCTTTGTCTTGTTTATAAACATTCATATGGATAGGCCGAATTGTATATAAGTGTTCATATAATATGCATTTTGAAATCCATTGAATCTATACATATGTGAAAACCGATTTGTTATATGTTTATTTGTACATGTTCTTGTGTTTTGGATGTTGATTACACATGTTTAAAGATACTATAGTTGGTTTCCATAGATGTCATGTGTAAATCATGTTTAAACATATGTTTATTTGTGTAATAACACACTTTACATATGTTTAGAATTTGAATTGATCAATGTTGAAACTCAATGTATTGACACGTGAAATCCCGTTGTCTTTGTACGTGATAATTGGACATTCGGTTGCTCTCTGTTGAGCGTGTGATTGGCTTGATTGTTCTTGCCAATTGTTTTTGGATTAATTGGGTGTTGCATGCGTGAATAAAAAATGTAATGAATTCTTGGAACTATTTGGGCTCTGCTAGACTCGGGATGACATAGTTACTGTAAAATGTTTGGTGCATAACTGAAAATTACACAATTGTGAGAGTGTGTACGGATCTTGACCTGGAAATTCGACGGGTGTCACAGTGTTGGATGGGGTAAAAATTGCAAATGATGGTCTGACAATTTCGCATCTTTTCTATGTGGATGATGCCTTGATTTTGGGGGAATGGTCTAAGGAGAATATTGAAAACACGGCTAGAATTCTTAGAGTTTTCTGTTTATGCTCTAGTTTAAAAACAAATATCCATAAGTCTTTTTTGTTTGGTATTGTTGTTATGGGGGAGGAGGTTCATAGCATGGTGGGAATGTTGGGTTGTAGGGTGGGGGAGGCGCCTTTTGACTATCTTGGTATTAAGGAAGTGGCTAACATGAATAGGTATAATAATTGGGGAACGGTGGTGAATGTCTTTGAAGCTCGGTTAATGCCTTGGAAGGCTAAAACCCTTTCTATAGGGTAGAGTTACTTTGATAAAAGTGGTCTTGGAAAACTTTCCGATTTATTATTTTATGGTCGGGTTCGGTTACGGATACGGCTAAGAAGATACATTGGGTGGCGTGGGATATGGTGACATTACCTAAGAAGATTGGAAGGGGGGGGGGGGGGGAGGGGGAGGGTTGGGGATCTCTAAATTAAAGGACGTAAATGAGGCGATGTTGAAAAAATGGGTTTGGAGATATAGGAATGGCGAAGGGATTCTTTAGAGAAAGGTTATAGATTGTTGTCATCAAAGTATGCGTCATTGAATTGGTCATCTATCTCGTGGAACAAATACTTGTCCGGTTGCTGGAGCAATATTGTCAAGCTATGTAATAATTTGAAGTTAGAAGGGAAACCGTTTCATAGTTTTATTCGTGGGACGGTGGGGGATGGGAAAGGAATCCGTTTTTGGCATGATCCTTGGGTTTGCGATATTCCACTCAAAGAAAAATGGCCTAATCTTTTTGCTATTGAGTCGGTTAAACATGGGTGGGTGGCTTATAAATACACGCTTAGGAGTAGGGGCGGGTCTTGGGTTTAGACATGGTCGAGACCCCGGAGACGGCGTTGGAAGTCGGGGAGTGGGAGGAGTGTAATAGAGTTATTAATTTTGTGGTATTTTCAGGGGGTATAGATAAGTGGAAGTGGACGGGCCCGGGGGATGGGTTCTCGGTAGGTACAGTGAAAGCGTTGATGCTAAAAGGGAGGGGTAATGATAACTTTTCTAAGTTCAAATGGGTGTCTTGGGTTCCGCTAAAGTGTAACATATTTGGGTGGAGAGCAGAGATGGTTGCCTACTTTGGCAGCACTTGAAAGGAGAAATGTAATTTTTGATAACAAGGATTGTGTGCTATGTGAATGGAGTGTGGAGACAACGAGTCACTTATTTACAGCATGTGAAGTTGCTTCGAGAGTGTGGAATACGGTTGAAAAGTGGTGTCGATTAGAGCCTATATTTGCATTTGAGTTTCGTGACTTATTAATGATTTACAAGAAAGCAAATGGTGGAAAAAAAAAAAAGAAAACATATTATACATGGTATCATGTTAGGGACTTGTTGAGTTCTATGGAAGGCGAGAAGTAATAAAGTTTTCAAGAATTTAGGGATTCAAGTGAAGATATTGTAGCCTTCGTGAAGTCCATGTCGTTTTTTTATTACAACGTAGATCTATTTTTAAAAATCTAGTATGGCAGGATTGATGTAAATACCCATTGTGTACATGATTTGAGTTGATGATTTAGGGCATTTATTGTTTTGAGGGCTACTTTATATTGAAAGTTAAAGTTTAAAAAAATATAAAAGTTGTTTTTGATTAATTTTATTTTTAACAAAACATAACAAAAAGTCAACAAAGACAACGTACTAGATTTTAATTTTTGCACTTTCAACCTAACCCTTGAATTTGTGTTATCAATGATCCATAATTCTTTCTAACGCTTTCCAAGCTGGAAAAAAAATACATTTTTACATAATCGTTCTTCATCATAACACGATCGTCATAACAAATTATTTTTTGTCGTTATCGATCATCATAACAAATAAGTTGAAGACACTGAATTCATCATCATTTACATTTTTTTAAGATAGTTGTCTAATACCCCAGCCCTTTCGAAAAGATAGTTGTCTATAACCCCAGCATATTTGACGCTACTTATCTTGTTGCTCTACAATGCAAGCACAATATAAATTAAAGATAACATGTAATATCATCAGTAACTCACAAACCACATAACTTAAATACATCATGGAAAAAAGTCACTACTACAATTTCAAGTAAAAGACGAGGTTAAAAAAACCCGTAAAGACTTGGTTTTGGGTTTGATTCTGTAACCCAGTCTTTTGCTCAATATAATAAAATATTCAGATGATGTCTTAGTGACCGCTGTAGCCACAATAATAAAAGACGTGTTTCCTAACTCCGTCTTAAAAGTTTATTCACCCTGTCTTTAACCTATCATAAGCAAATCTTGACTTTCAAGTAATTAACATAGAGTTGTTTTAGTAAATGGCTAAAAAAAATACTTTATACTCTACGAACTACGATTCTTGGTCCTAACTCACGGTTTTCTTAAAAAAAATTACATTTTAACAAAAGAATTTTAACAAATTTCGGTGTAGTGTAGGGTGAGCGGAGTATCTACGTTTGTGTTACGTTGATGTTAGTATGTTACAACTTGTGTCAAGTACAAGATGATGATTTTTGAGAAGCAACGACCTTTAGAATAAAAAAAGGTGTTGGAAAATGATAGTAAAATGATTTTTCGTTAATTTTGGACAATAAATAATTATATTTATATATGAGTTATGTAGATAATTATTTATGAGTTTGTGTTCTATGGTGTGAGAGTTTCACAATAGAACCAAACCATGTTCAAATTGAAGCTAAGATGAATGAGATATCGAAGCTCGAAGTTAAGTGGTTGAAATGAATATTTATATACTTTGGTGACTCTAGTAAAATTTTATCTTTGTCATAAAAGCTGTTGTTTTGACTCTTTCAAGAATCATTGTGTATAAAAGAAACTTATGATTCATTTTGAGAGAAGATATTGATAAGAGAAAAATGAGATACTAGATAAAATTCTTTTGTCAAAAAGTTTTATAGAATTTAGAGAGGAGTAGTCTCTAATTCTTCCACCATCACCATCACTGACTTCAACGTTTATTTTTCCTATATTTCTAAAATACCAAATCACCCGTTGCTATCTCTAGCATGAGACTATCTCCGGCAGTACATCAATGTTCCGGTTGTTGTACCCTGGAAGACAGACCATCTCAGAGGATGCGCGCAATCTGTTTAAGGGCCGCGTGTCTAACACAATCGTCAACCAAAACCGTCAATGAATACTTTATTCTTGCAGAGACGATTAGTAGAAGATGATGCAGTTGAAGTTGCTTGAATTAAGATTCGGTACATTTTGTATTTATTTTATTTATTTAGTTTTGTAATCGGTATTGTACTATTATATTTTCCTACGAATAATGAGAGTATTATTATTATATTTATTTTTATTATCATTTTAATAAAAATGAGCCCTATTTCCTACAATCTTAAAACAAATTCTCGTGAAGATTGTCGATTCAATCTTAAAAACCTTCTTATTGAGGATTTTGGGTTCACAAAAGTATAAAAATATTAATTTGGATTTTTGACTAAAATCTTATAAATATTCCTTTTTGAGAAATATATATGTAGTACAAGTCAGGTTAGTTTTATGATTGGAGTACAATCTTTAATCCGAAATACCATGTTTGCAAAATGATCTATTTTTTATTCTTGCCTTTTGTGTTTATGGGTTTAGTCGTGTTTGTGTTAAAACCGATTATATACAAAATAAAATGTATTTTAAAATGGTTTTCAAATGCTAATTTTTCTATTGAGCGTGTTAGAAAATGTGTGTGTGTGTATATATATATATATATTGTAAACCCATATAGAAACATTTGGTGAACGTGTTCGATCTAACGAGCGTGTTAGAGATCATTATTTGGAGAAATAGTGATTGTTATCGAATGTATTGAGACACATTTATTTTCTAACGATAGTGTTAGAAATGTTTATTTTTTTTGTAAAATAATAAGTTTCAAAACATCTATATTTTCTAACGAGCGTGTTAGATATTACTATTATTCTAAAATAATAAGTTTTATAACCTTTATGTTTCCTAACGAGCGAGTTGGAAAATATTATTTTCAAAAATAATAAGGTTTAAAACATGCGCATTTTCTAACGAGCGTGTTAGAAAATTATTATGTTAGTAAAATATTATTGGTTTTAAAATATTGAGAACATTTAGATTTCTAATGGGCGTATTAGAAATTAGTTATGTAAATAACAAGTTATGAAACATGTATTTCTAACGAGCATGTTAGAATCGACGACGTTGAAAGAATAACGTGTCATAAAACATATCTAATGAGCGTATTAGAAATGGTTATTTACAAAACCATAAGTGTATTTTAAACTTATATTTTTTTAACGAGTGTGTTAGAAATTGATGCTTTTGTAAAAACGAACAAGCTAGACGTTTAATTTTCTAACAAACATTCTGACCTATGTGCATCATGAGGATAGACTAACTATTTATCTTGTTCTAATATTATTGCAGGCACAATCAATCAATGAAGAATACTTGTAACTCTTCTCCAACGGCTATATTGTCTTACTAAGTCAAAGGGGCTTAGGATGCAAGAGTTGTACGTGTAAGGCAAGTCCAAGCTCAAAGAAAGAGTCAAACATGTAACCGACAAGCATTAATAATAGGCGAGAAACAAGGAAACTGTTATTCTAACGTCCATATCAGTTGAAACAGCTTCAACGGTCACCTGAAACAGTCTAGATGCTCATTGAAGACGGCGAATATCATGGGATCTCTTATTTACTTTTCATGTAATTATAAATACGAGTATGATGAACGAAATAGGACACTTACACATTATCAAGCACTTGATACTAGCTTGCTAACACCTGATACTCTCTCCACTCACACACAACACTACACTACACAATCATTGTAAACTTAGTTCGTTCATCATACTTCCAAAGTTGTAACACTTTTTACCATTTTAAATATTAACAAACAAGGCAGTGGCTTAGACTCCTCCCGAGGTTTTGTGTCGGCGATCATCAAGTGATCAAGGGCTTTCCTCGTACATCGAGTGTTGTTCTTTGTTTACATTACATTCACATTCATTTATCTTTGCATATTTCACCATTCTGTCAGACAGTTACATCCTCAGGATATAACTGTCCATCCTAAATTATACCCTTGCCATCCTAAGCATAGTTGTCATATTATTGTTTCTTTATTACTATAAACTGCCATCTTGAAAATAACACTAAGTATTGAACATTTTTCACACATTTAGCACTCTACCTCACTTTTACTAATTTGGAACACAAAATTATTTCTTCTAAGTAATTTTTGACTAAAACAATTTGGCACCCACCGTGGGGCAAGTGGTGCTATTTTTAACAAATACTTTGTTAAAATTCATTCTTAATCAACTTATTTCAAAAATCTTGACAACTATGGCCTCAAACCCAAAATTTGTGTCTTCTACCACACCATCCACAACCTCTACAAAAAAAATGTGACACTACCACCTCCTCCTGACCATCCTAAAAGTTTTGGACAAGTTACCAGAAATGTTCCTCCAAATACTGCTAGACATGGGATGGCAACATCTGGATCCACTCCTCCTGTTTTTGTATCAAATAATGAGATCCTCTCCATGTTTGCAATGGTAAATGATCAAATAAAACAACAGCAAGACACCAACCAAATGCTGATGAGAGAAATACAATCTCTCAAAACATCCTCAAAGAGACCGGTTAAAGACATGGGGACATCACTACAACCTAGAGTGTTGGATTTCAATTCTAGCATTTCTGGGGGCATTCATCATGGAGATTTCATCTCCATGAGCACTGGATTCTCTGCTCCTGAGACTATTACAGCACCCAGGATAACAACTACCAGAGATCCAGGATATACTGTTGAGCCATCTCGAGGATATGCAACTGAACCATCCCGAGGATACAACAATGGTAACAATTTAAGTTTAAGTACTTTTGCTACTAACGATATTGCTTCTTTGCAGGATACAGGTATAAATCCACAATTGGCAATAGAGCTACAAAAGATCAAGGATATGGTGTCTAGTGTACCAGGGATAATACAGCCCTTCCCTGAAGTATCCTCAGCATGTCACATGGTGTCTCGTTTTGCACCTCCAATTTGTGATGTAGAGATATCAAAGAGATTGCAGACTCTAAGCATGAAGCTTTATGATATATCAACTGATCCTGAAGAGCATGTAGCACAATACAGGGAGAGGATGGAGATAAACCCCATTCCAGCAAACCTCAAGGAAGCATGCTTATGCAAAGGATTTGGTTCTACCCTCATTGGTCTAGCCTTAAAATGTCTGCTAAGTGTTCCTACCTATTCAATTACTTCTTTTGCTCATTTAATTAACATGTTTAACAATCAATTTTCTTGTAGTCAAACATTTGAACGTTTAACAAGTGATTTGTACAGGGTGACACAACCACAGGGAGAATCATTAAGGGAGTTTATCACAAGGTTTGGGAAGAAAGCACTTGACATCCCAAACCTAGATGTCACAACAGCAGTACAAGCCTTAAAGATGGGACTACAAAAGGATTCACCTTTCTATCAAGAATTGGTGATGAACCCTTGTAGGAATCTTGATGAAGATCGAAATAGAGCTTTAAGATTCATCCGTCTTGAGGATGACAAGAAGATACAAGAGAGGATAAAAGCATCCTCAAGATACAACAATTCTAATCGAAAATCTACTCCCACATATGAACCTTACAAGCATAAACAATATGCTAGACCTGATAACAAAAAGGTCAATGTGGTTGAGGATGGCGATGAAGAGGATTGTCCTAAACTTTCATATTAGTGTTTTTCTGTGGATGTAATAGGATTAATGTATGCTATGAAAGATCTTGGAGATAAAGCAAGATAGCCAAAGAAAGATAACAAGTCAGGATGGAAAGACAAATCCAAATGGTGTGCTTCCCATGAAGATTTTGGCCGCATTACTGAGGATTGCATTGCCTTGAGAAAGGAAATATCATATCTTCTAAGTTAGGGCCATCTTAAGGATCTTCTAGACAAAAAAGAAGCCAAAGATTAACTGGCAGGATAGCAGCTTTGAACAAATTTATTTCAAAGTCCTTAGAAAAATGCAAGGAATTCTATGACATCCTAGAGAAGAACAATAAATTTGAATGGGGACAAAAGCATGAGGATGCATTACAGAAGTTAAAAGAATATCTTGCAGCAGCTCCACTCCTGATGAAACCTGAGGATGGAGAGCCTCTCAAGTTATATCTTGCAGTTTCTGGAAATGCAATAAGTGCCGTCTTGGTGAAAGACTTTGAAGGACAATAGCATCCTGTTTATTATGTAAGTAAAACTTTATTGGATGTTGAAACCAGGTATTCACATCTTGAAAAAATTATTTTAGCTTTGATAATGGCATCTACCAAGTTAAGACATTATTTTGAAACACATAAGATACATCTTCAAACTAATTACCCTATTAAAAATGTGCTTAGAAAACCAGAAATGTCAGGAAGAATGGCAAAATGGTCAGTGAAACTAAGTGCTTTTGACTTGCTATATGAGCTTAGAAATGCAATAAAATCACAGGCTCTAGCTGATTTTGTGGCTGATTTCAGTAGTGACATCCTAAGTGAAGTTGAAAAAGAAGTACAACAACTAAATGAAAATTTAGAAAAATGGATTTTATACACTGATGGTGCTTCAAATATGAGAGGTACAGGGTTATGATTACTACTAAAATCTCCACAGGGTGACATAATACCCCATGCAGTTAGATGTGCATTTCAAACAACCAATAATGAAGCTGAATATGAAGCTCTCATTGCTGGTTTACAACTTGCTAAGGATATGCATGTTTCAAATTTAGAAGTATTTATTGATTCCTTGTTGATTACTAACCATTTTAATGGATCTTATGCAGTCAAAGGTAAAAAAATTAGCTGAATATCTTGAAATAGTCAAGAAATTATTATCTTGTTTTGCAGAATTTACATTAACACAGGTACCTAAGGAAGAAAATGCTAAAGCTGATGCCTTGGCAAATTTAGGATCCTCCATGAATTTACCAGAAGGATCCAAGATTCCCATCATTCACATCCTGAAACCAACAACTGTAGAAGTGCATCCTGAGGATAACACTGTGCATCCTGAAGATAGCACTGTACATCCTAAGGATAACACTGTCCTTGTTACTCAGGATCAAGATGATACATCTTGGATGACTCCTATCATAAGATATCTCAAGGATGGTAACATCCCTGATGGGGAAAATGCTAGAGCTTTCAGAATGAAGGTATCCAAATTTATTATCATAAACAATATATTGTAAAGAAAGTCTCTTGCAGGTCCATATCTAAGATGTCTCGACAAGGAAGAAGCAAAAGAAGTTCCCAAGGATATCCACGAAGGAGATTGTGGAAATCATACAGGATGAAGAGCTTTATATTCAAAGACTCTAAGGACAGGATACTACTGGCCAACCATGAAGAAGGATGCCATGCTACATTCTCAGAAATGTGATTCATGTCAAAGACATAGCAACATCCTCCACCAACCTGCTGAACCTTTACATCCTATTATCTCACTATGGCCTTTCATGAAATGGGGGATCGATATAGTAGGAAAACTACCTAAAGCTCCTAGTGGAAAGGTGTTCATGTTGGTCATAACTGATTATTTCTCAAAGTGGATTGAAGCCGAAGCATTTGTACAAGTCAGAGAAAAGGAAGTAGTATCCTTCATCAAAAGAAACATCCTAACAAGATTTGGTGTACCAGCTGAGATTATATGTGACAATGGACCCCAGTTCATCATTAAAAGGACTACCAGTTTTTGTGAAAGCTTGTGACACCCGGCATATTTGGCTTAAACATTTTAGTAACATCTAAGTCTACCTTAGCGGGAAACATTTATAAACGGACTTAACTAGGTTAGTTGAGTCGGGTCAAGTTAGGATTGTCCGGGGTTCAATGATCTGGAGGATCATTGGGAGTTGTGGTGGTAATACACTAGTACCGGGTCCCGTTGTTGGTGAAATTACATAAACTAATTAAGTGTATGTGTAGATTAATTGTCGTGTGGTAGATTATATGCATAGATGTGTTTAAAAGATGTGTAGATAATTATCCATGCTTAAATATGTTAAACATAGACTAAGGTTGCATGCTCACATGTTAAGGTGCGTTAAACACGACAAATTGGAAAACTAGAAAAACATAAGTTCTGGTTCGACCACATCGAGTGGGCGAACCTGGAAAATAATCTTGGTTCGACCCTTAGCAAAGGGGCGAACCTGGAATGTGGAAATGAAGAAGTTTAATTCGACCAGAACATGCACATTCGACCCTGTGAAAGGGGCGAATGTGGGTACATTCTCCCAGGTAGAAGGGGCGAATGTGGACTAGTATAAATACCAAACTTTGTCATTTTTCACCATTTCACAAACCCTAACCGTCTCAAAACACTCTCAAACGATTTTAATCACTAAGGAAGGAGTTTTTGTTCTTCTTTTTCATAATCTAACCTATCAACAAAATCTAAATCAAGAATCCAAGGTGTGTTCTTAATTCTAAACCTTTTTCAAGTATTTTAATTCGTTTTTATCTAACCCTAAATGTCCAGATCTGTTCTAAGGATGTTTTTATCAATAAAAACCTTTTAAACATCTTTCTAAACCTAAACCCTATCATCAAACATAGGTTTTCATATCAATAAACATATGTTAATTATGTGTTATGTGATGTTATGTGTTATTTAATGATTTGTTGATGTGCTCATGCTAGAAATATGATCTAGGGCTGCTATTAATGATAGTTTAGGATTATTGAAGGTTATATTTAGATAGATGATGATATCAAGTCTAAATTGGGGATTTTATTGAATCTAGGGCTTGTGCATGTTAGTATTATCAATAAAACGATTGGGGGTTTTTGATTATATGATAAACTAAGCATTTTTAGATGATTATGGATTGATATTGAAAAGTTTCCAAATTGGGTAAAGATTACATGCATGATGTGACATTTCCATAATCTTTGCCATTTTGGGAAAGGGCTAAAACGGATAGGTTTTGGGGCAAAATTGGTGGGGTTTTGTAGGGATAAGTTATACGTGCTTGACTGCAGTGTTTGATGATGTTTCGGGATGTTTTCGGATGTTTTTGAAGCGTTTTGGGAAAAATAATCTGTCAGGGTCGAACCTGGGCACATTCGACCGGTCGAGTGGTCGAATGTGGAATCCCAGGGTCGAACCTGGACAGTTTGGTCGAACCTGTTAAGAACGGTCGAAGGTGGCTTTTAAAGGGTCGAAGGTGGGTTAAAAACGGGCGAAGGAGAAGTTATTTTTCTGGGTCGACCCTTCTGATTCAAAAATGAGATTTTTGATACAAACTAAGTGTTTTATGCTTGAACCTTGTGTGTAATCTATGTGTACTTGATTAGTTAAGGTAATGAGTCACCAACAGGATGTCGGGTCGGTCTAGTGTGTCAGTTAAACACTTAAACACGTTTTAAAACATACTTGGTTACGATATGGACAATCGGGGACTAGATAACCTTATGGTTATTAGTCGGAATACTTATGTGAACATTTTGATAGATCTCCGGAGAGGGATTATCAAGGGCTTAGAATTTTACTATTTACCGAGGAACGCAATCTAAGGTGAGTTCACGGCCCCACTCTTACAGCTTTAACTTTTGGGGGAGAAAACATGCGCTAAACTATTTTGGTAACATATGTCATCCTATGGTCTTAACTTTGCATTGCTATACAATCTTTTAAAGTCCCGGGGGAAAACCATGAATGTGCGGGGATGCACAACGGGGGAAGTGTGTATAGATCTATTGGGCGTGACCTGCCCCACTCGTCGGCTTGGAGGGCCGGGCGGGTGCATATTGTCTCGAACTGGTAACATTTGTATCATGTTGAACATTCGGGCTGAACATTGCTAAACATTGCTAATCGTGTCTAGTAATGGTTTTCCAATCGTAGTAGTAATGAAACATACGCCTAGCTAGCGTACTTGGTAACATTGGTATAGTATGGACATGGTAACGCTTTGGTAACTATTTTGGTAACATATTGAACAAACCTGTGAACTCACCAGCATCATATATGTTGACGTCTTTTTGGCATGTTTTTCTCAGGTCGCTAAGGTAGCATCGGTTGGACTAGGCGCACGGGTCTGCATTGGCGTCTAGACTTAGTGGCATATTTTAAATAAGTGTCTTGAACATTTTGGAACATAGTTTGTAACCTTTAAATGCTTCCGCTATATTTTAATGGTTTGATAACCAAGTTTTGAGTTTACGTATTTCATATAGTGTTGTTTATTGTGACCGTTGACTTGGATCCTGGTTTGTCATGCGCCTCGCGGTAAAACTCTGCAAGTGGAAATATGAGGGTGTGACAGATTGGTATCAGAGCCAATGGTTATAGTGAACTAGGAGTGCTTGTAGAGTCTGGTCTATAGCCAAGTCGCATACACTAGACGGTCACATACTTTGAGTCTATTAGTGGGATACGTATTAACTTTGTCGGGGTGTCCTTGCATCATCATCATACTTCTTTGTTACATCATCCGCTTTTATTTGGGTTCTTACCTACCCTTGTCTCCTTCTTCGGGATTGAAGAGGAAGAGGCTGATTTGTTGACTCTAGCACACACATGCTTTCTTACACTTGCACCTATCGTAACACGTTACTAGGCGACGATATTCGGTGACCGGAGTCTGGACTAGGAGTACATTTAGAGGACCATGTAGAGCAGTTTATCATTTCGGGTGCACACGAAATAATAAACTGAAATGCATGAAAATCCCGGTGGACTTTGAGTTTAGATGTACAGTCCTGAATTTGTCCCTAAGTTAACTCTTGTAAATTTCTAGTGGTTGACACTAGAGGTGAATCTGAATCCCTCGACTTCTTGATTTGTTAGATCATGTCTAGTGCTCGTGGTGGTGGACGTCGTGGTGGCGGCGGTGGCTGTGCTGGAGGCGGTGGTCGTGGTAACATCAACATGACCCAAGCTGAACTGAATAACTTGTTACAGCAGCAAGTGAACATGGCTATGGCTAATTTCTAGGCTGGGATTAATGCCATGGGTGGTGAGTTGATTTCTGTCAGCTTTGCCTGATTCTTGGGTATCATGTTCTTTCGTCTGTATTTTATTCGTGTATCGTGTTTCAGGTATCGCTGTCAATCCACCTCCACCTCAGTGCTCTTATAAGAAGTTTCGAGACTGTCAGCCCCTTAACTTCGCGGGGACTGAGGGAGCGGTGGGACTTCTCCGATGGCTGGAGAAGGTAGAATCTGTGTTCGTCATGTGTAACTGTCCCGCTGGGGACCGGGTTAAGTATGCTACTGCGACATTCGAGGGGCCTGCATTGTCGTGGTGGAATGCTACTACCTAGAACATGGGATTGGGGGAGGCTATTGCTATGCCTTGGGCAGATTTTGTGCATCTATTGAGGAGCGAGTACTGTCCGATGGAGGAGGTACAGAAGTTGGAACATGAAGTCTGGAGTTACAAGATGGTCGGGTCCGAGATTGAGGAGTACACTGTGAGGAGGAACGAGCTGGCGGTGTTGTGCCCTGATTTGCACACACCCGAGTATAGGAGGATTGAGCACTACGTATCTAGGTTAGTGCCGGAGATTGCTGGGTTGGTGGCTGCTGGGAATCTTCCCACTCTTGCTGAAGTTGTTCGATCGGCTCATCGGATGACTAACCTGAAGGTGGCAGAAGGTGTTTTGTCTCCTAAAGGTACTACTGTTAAGGTCTCAGAAGGGAACAAGAGGAAGTGGGATAGTGTGGGGAAGAGTGTTGTGCCAGCGCCATCACAGCCGGCGAAGAAGTTTGATTCGTCTGGGTCTTCTTCAGGGCAGAAGTCGGGAGGGTATGTTGGGAAGCATCCCAAGTGTAACAAGTGTGATTATCACTATTCTGGGAATTGTGATCGGGCTCGTTGTCATCGGTGCCATCAGTTGGGGCATCATGCTAAGGATTGCAGGGTGACACTTACCCCAACTCAGACTCCTGCTGCTACTGCTACTCCTACTGCTCAGTGGACCCCAGGGAAGCAGAGGTGTTATAACTGTGGTGACACGGGACACTTCAAGCGTGAATGTCCTAAGCTGAACCAGGGTGATAATGGAAGGGGCGGGAACGGTAGCGGGAACAACGGGGGCGGAGGCAGGACTGCACGTGCTTTCGTCATTGGATCTGCAGAGGCTAGGCAGGATCCAGACACAGTTACCGGTACGTTCCTTCTTAATGATCGCTATGTTTCTGTCTTGTTTGATTCTGGTGCCGATAAGAGTTTCATATCTATGGACATTAGTCGATTTCTAGATATAGTACCCACACATTTAGAGGCTAAGTACTTAATAGAATTGGCTGATGGTAAGAAAATCCAAGCGACGCACACCCTTAGGGAATGTCGCTTGGAACTATCGGGTTTGTCTTTCCCCATTGACCTTATGTCGGTACCCCTGGGTAGTTTTGATGTCGTTGTCGGCATGGATTGGTTATCGTTGTATCGTGCGGAGATCGTTTGTTTCGATAAGATTATTCGGATCCCTCTCCCTGATGGAGAAACTCTTTCGGTTCATGGCGAGAGAAGCGGTACTCCGCTGAGTATCATTTCTAGCATGAAAGCCCGTAAGTATCTTCGGAAGGGTTGTTCGGCCATTCTGGCACTTGTTAACGTTTATACTGACGATGAGAAGAAAATCGAGGATATTCCGGTGGTTCGTGATTTTCCCGATGTGTTTCCTGATGATTTACCTGGTCTTCCTCCCCATCGTCAGGTTGAGTTTGGTATTGATCTTACTCCGGGTGCAGCTCCTATTGCCCGGGCTCTGTATCGTCTTGCACCTCCCGAGATGCAAGAGTTGTCCAGCTAGTTGCAGGAACTCTTGGAAAAGGGTTTCATCCGACCGAGTTCTTCCCCGTGGGGAGCTCCTATTTTGTTTGTGAAGAAGAAGGACGGAAGTCTTCGCATGTGTATTGATTATCGTGAGCTGAACAAAGTGACCATCAAGAATCGTTATCCTCTCCCTCGCATTGATGATCTCTTTGACCAGCTCCAGGGCTCTAGTTACTACTCGAAGATTGATTTGCGGTCCGGTTATCACCAGTTACGCGTCCAGGAAGCTGACATTCAGAAGACTGCTTTTCGCACTCGTTATGGCCATTTTGAGTTCTTGGTCATGCCTTTTGGTCTCACTAACGCACCGGCGGTGTTCATGGACTTGATGAACCGCGTTTGCAAGCCTTACCTTGATAAGTTCGTCATCGTGTTTATTGACGATATTCTGGTTTATTCTAAGAACAAGACGGATCATGAGGAACACTTACGGTTGGTCTTGGAACTTTTTAGACAGGAGCAGTTGTATGCTAAGTTCTCAAAGTGTGATTTTTGGTTACGTGAAGTTCAATTCCTAGGGCATGTGGTTAATGAACTGGAAATTCATGTCGATCCGGCTAAGATCGAAGCTATTAAAGACTGGGAAGCACCAAAGACGCCATCTGAGGTGCGACAATTCCTAGGTCTTGCGGGTTACTATCGTCGTTTCATTGAGCGATTTTCGAAGATCGCTCAACCCCTCACCACTCTTACCCAGAAAGACCGAAAGTTTTACTGGGGTGAACCACAGGAATCAGCATTTCAGATGCTGAAGCTTAAACTCTGTTCTGCACCTATCTTGTCTTTACCTGAGGGTACGGACGACTTCGTTGTATACTGTGACGCTTCTATTCGTGGTCCCGGTTGTGTGTTAATGCAACGCGGGAAGGTTATTGCCTATGCTTCTCGTCAACTCAAGGTTCATGAGAAGAACTACACTACTCATGACTTGGAATTGGGTGCGGTGATTTTTGCGTTGAAAATCTGGGGACATTACTTGTACGGTACCAAGTGTGAAGTATACACCGATCACAAGAGTCTTCAGCATATTTTCGACCAGAAGGTGTTAAACATGCGGCAGCGTCGCTGGGTTGAACTCCTGAACGATTATGACTGTGCTATCAAATACCATCCTGGCAAGGCGAACGTTGTGGCAGACGCCTTGAGCAGGAAGGAGTCTGTGAATCCTCGTCGTGTTCGAGCCTTGCAACTCACCATTCATTCCTCATTGCCTGACCAAATCCGTTTTGCACAGTTGGAAGCTTTGAAGGAGGAGAACCTTAAAGCCGAAACTATGCACAGTACTGACAAGCATCTTGAACTCAGGACCGATGGCTTACACTATTTTTGCGGGATGTGTTTGGGTTCCCATGTTCGGGGGATTACGCGAGCTTGTCTTGGATGAAGCTCACAAATCCCGGTATTCTATTCACCCTGGCTCCGATAAGATGTATCAGGATTTGAAGATACTTTATTGGTGGCCAAACATGATGGCTGATATAGCTACTTATGTCAGCAAATGCTTGACTTGTGCTAAAGTCAAAGTGGAGTATCAGAGGTCGTCTGGTCTCCTGCAACAACCAGAGGTTCCAGAATGGAAGTGGGAGCGAATCACGATGGATTTTGTCACCAAGCTACCAAGGTCACCAAGTGGTTATGATATGATTTGGGTGATTGTTGACAGGTTGACAAAATTGGCACGTTTCATACCTATTAAGGAAACCGATAGACTCGAGCGGTTGGCTCGACTTTACCTTAAGGAGGTGGTTGCTCGGCACGGGGTGCCTGTTTCTATTATTTCTGATCGTGATTCTCGTTTTGCTACACATTTCTGGAAGGCTCTGCACAAGGCTTTGGGTATTCAGTTGGATATGAGTACGACATATCATCCGCAAACTGATGGACAGAGCGAGCGAACGATTCAAACCTTGGAAGACATGCTTCGGGCATGTGTTATCGATTTTGGCAAGAGTTGGGAGATTCACCTACCGTTGGTGGAGTTCTCCTACAAGAACAGCTATCACTCTAGTATCAAGGCAGCTCCGTTCAAGGCTCTCTACGGACGGAAATGTCGATCACCTCTTTGTTGGGCCGAGGTGGGCGAGAGCCAGCTCACTGGTCCGGAACTTGTGTACGAAACTTCAGAGAAAATCGTACATATTCGTAACCGTTTGGCTGTGGCATGGGATCGTCAGAAGAGCTATGCCGATCGCCGTCGCAAACCTTTAGAGTTCCAGGTTGGGGACAAGGTACTTCTGAAAGTTTCACCATGGAAGGGCGTCATACGCTTTGGAAAGCGTGGCAAGCTTAACCCTCGTTATGTCGGACCGTTCGCAATCCTGGAACGGATTGGACCGGTGGCATACAGGCTTGACTTACCGGTGGAGCTCGGTAGTGTTCACAACGTCTTCCATGTGTCTAACTTGAAGAAGTGTTTGGCTGATGAATCTCTTATTGTACCACTGGAAGAGATCAAGGTCGATGATCGTCTTCGCATTGTGGAGGAATCTGCCGAGATTCTCGACTACAAGATTCGTAGCCTTCGTCGGAGTAAAATCCGCATCGTCAAAGTTCGTTGGAACTCGAATCGTGGACCGGAGTTCACGTGGGAACAGGAGGATCAGATGAAAGCTAAACATCCTGATCTTTTTCCAAAACGCGCATTCGAGTCGAGGCATGTTACTGCTGAAGCTGAATGAATCTCGGGTCGAGATTCCTTTCAACGTGGGGATGATGTGACATTTGGTAAATACATCCGATAAATTTTCTTTTCGTTTCATTCTTTCCGTCTCTTTCATTTTGGGCTTTGCACAATTTTCGGGACGAAAATTCTTTCAACGTGGGGATGATGAGACACCCGACATATTTGGCTTAAACATTTTAGTAACATCTAAGTCTACCTTAGCGGGAAACATTTATAAACGGACTTAACTAGGTTAGTTGAGTCGGGTCAAGTTAGGATTGTCTGGGGTTCAATGATTTGGAGAATCATTGTGAGTCGTGGTGGGAATACACTAGTACCGGGTCCCGTTGTTGGTGAAATTACATAAACTAATTAAGTGTATGTGTAGATTAATTGTCGTGTGTTAGATTATATGCATAGATGTGTTTAAACGATGTGTAGATAATTATCCATGCTTAAATATGTTAAACATAGACTAAGGTTGCATGCTCACATGTTAAGGTGCGTTAAACATGACAAATTGGAAAACTAGAAAAACATAAGTTCTGGTTCGACCACATTGAGTGGGCGAACCTGGAAAATAATCTTGGTTCGACCCTTAGCAAAGGGGCGAACCTGGAATGTGGAAATGAAGAAGTTTCATTCGACCAGAACATGCATATTTGACCCTGTGAAAGGGGCGAATGTGGGTACATTCGCCCAGGTAGAAGGGGCGAATGTGGACTAGTATAAATACCAAACTTTGTCATTTTTCACCATTTCACAAACCCTAACCGTCTCAAAACACTCTCAAACGATTTTAATCACTAAGGAAGGAGTTTTTGCTCTTCTTTTTCATAATCTAACCTATCAACAACATCTAAATCAAGAATCCAAGGTGTGTTCTTAATTCTAAACCTTTTTCAAGTATTTTAATTCGTTTTTATCTAACCCTAAATGTCCAGATCTGTTCTAAGGATGTTTTTATCAATAAAAACCTTTTAAACATCTTTCTAAACATAAACCCTATCATCAAACATAGGTTTTCATATCAATAAACATATGTTAATTATGTGTTATATGATGTTTTGTGTTATTTAATGATTTGCTGCTGTGCTCATGCTAGAAACATGATCTAGGGCTGCTATTAATGATAGTTTAGGATTATTGAAGGTTATATTTAGATAGATGATGATATCAAGTCTAAATTGGGGATTTTATTGAATCTAGGGCTTGTGCATGTTAGTATTATCAATAAAACGATTGGGTGTTTTTCATTACATGATAAACTGAGCATTTTTAGATGATTATGGATTGATATTGAAAAGTTTCCAAATTGGGTAAAGATTACATGCAT
This sequence comes from Ambrosia trifida, assembly GCA_028751855.1. Taxonomy (NCBI): domain Eukaryota; kingdom Viridiplantae; phylum Streptophyta; class Magnoliopsida; order Asterales; family Asteraceae; genus Ambrosia; species Ambrosia trifida. Next base: position 59,818,193 of record CM054124.1, on the reverse strand, counting down.
GATGTGACATTTCCATAATCTTTGCCATTTTGGGAAAGGGCTAAAACGGATAGGTTTTGGGGCAAAATTGGTGGGGTTTTGTAGGGATAAGTTATACGTGCTTGACTGCAGTGTTTGATGATGTTTCGGGATGTTTTCAGATGTTTTTGAAGCGTTTTGGGAAAAATAATCTGTCAGGGTCGAACCTGGGCACATTCGACCGGTCGAGTGGTCGAATGTGGAATCCCAGGGTCGAACCTGGATAGTTTGGTCGAACCTGTTAAGAACGGTCGAAGGTGGCTTTTAAAGGGTCGAAGGTGGGTTAAAAACGGGCGAAGGAGAAGTTATTTTTCTGGGTCGACCCTTCTGATTCAAAAATGAGATTTTTGATACAAACTAAGTGTTTTATGCTTGAACCTTGTGTGTAATCTATGTGTAGTTGATTAGTTAGGGTAATGAGTCACCAACGGGATGTCGGGTCGGTCTAATGTGTCGGTTAAACACTTAAACACGTTTTAAAACATACTTGGTTACGATCTGGACAATCGGGGACTAGATAACCTTATGGTTATTAGTCGGAACACTTATGTGAACATTTTGATAGATCTCCGGTAGAGGGATTATCAAGGGCTTAGCATTTTACTATTTACCGAGGAACGCAATCTAAGGTGAGTTCACGACCCCACTCTTACAGCTTTAACTTTTGGGGGAGAAAACATGCGCTGAACTATTTGGGTAACATATGTCATACTATAGTTTTAACTTTGCATTGCTATACGATCTTTTAAAGTCCCGGGGGAAAACCATGAATGTGCGGGGATGCACAACGGGGGAAATGTGGATAGATCTATTGGGCGTGACCTGCCCCACTCGTCGGCTTGGAGGGTCGGCGGGTGCATATTGTCTCGAACTGGTAACATTGGTATCATGCTGAACATTCGGGCTGAACATTGCTAAACATTGCTAAACGTGTATAGTAATGGTTTTCCAATCGTAGTAGTAATAAAACATACGCCTAACTAGCGTACTTGGTAACATTGGTATAGTATGGACATGGTAACGCTTTGGTAACTATTTTGGTAACATATTGAACAAACCTGTGAACTCACCAGCATTATATATGTTGACGTCTTTTTGGCATGTTTTTCTCAGGTCGCTAAGGTAGCATCGGTTGGACTTGGCGCACGGGTCTGCATTGGCGTCTAGACTTAGTGGCATATTTTAAATAAGTGTCTTGAACATTTTGGAACACAGTTTGTAACCTTTAAATGCTTCCGCTATATTTTAATGGTTTGATAACCAAGTTTTGAGTTTACGTATTTCATATAGTGTTGTTTATTGTGACCGTTGACTTGGATCCTGGTTTGTCATGCACCTCGCGGTAAAACTCCGCAAGTGGAAATTTGAGGGTGTGACAAAGCTGGGGAATCAATATGATAACATCAACACCTGTCCATCCTCAAGCTAATGGACAAGCAGAATCTTCCAATAAGATCATCGTCAACAACTTGAAGAAGGAGAAGCTTGGAGAAAAGAAAGGAAAATGGGCAGAAGAGCTTCCATTTGTACTTTGGGCAGATAGGACTACTTCCAAGAATGCAACTGGCCAAACACCTTTCTCTTTGGTCTTTGGAACTGAAAAATGCTCCCAACAGAGATGATGATGCCTACAGCAAGAAGACATCTTCAGGATGCAACTACCAACTCAGAGCATTGTTGCAAGATCTGGAAACAGTGGATGAGCTTAGGGATGCTGCAAAACTGAGGATGGCATCCTATCAACAGAGGATTGCCAAAGCATACAACAAGAATATTAGGATAAGAAGATTCCAAGTGGTAGATTTAGTTCTAAGAAAAGCCTTCCAAAACACTACCAAGCCAAGTGATGGTAATTTGGCTCCTAAATGGGAAGGACCATACTTGATCTATTATGAGGCTGGCAAAGGAGCATATTGGCTCTCAACTTTGGAAGGAGAAATTCTACCAAGGTCTTGGAATGCAATCCATCTTAACTACTATCACATTTGAGGTATGAAAACTTTCTATCCTTATTTACATTTCATTTTCTTAAACGATATCAAAACTAAATATGGTCTAGTATATAGTCCATCCTCAGAATTTTTCAGGTCTATCCTGAAGATGCAACTTTGAAGACTAGAGGGTTGGCCACCCTCTCCTACGTTAAGGTGTCTGAAACCTTCCTAAGGTTTAAAGGTTTTCACCTTTCACATTGGGTTAGCAACCCCGCCTGGAGCGCACATTATTCGTGTATATCTTCAGGATGGTGGGACCAGTTCATGTAAAAGTGGCTGACAATCTCATCATTTTTGGAGTATACATTGAATCCCCAAGGTTTAGACATTTTTCAATGTCTCTTTCTCGTACTTGGCCTAGTCGCAAGTGGTCTTGTCGCCAGTTATCTTAGACCTTGTCGCCAGTTATCCTCAAGATGTTACATTTGGCCTTGTCGCCAGTTATCCCTAAGATTATACATCGGTATGGGCTTGACCCTAGTTTATGTAAGGCCTTGTCGCCAGTATGATAACTATGTTTACCTTTCTACAGGTTATTATCAAAAGTCATTAAAAGGAAAAAAAATCCTTAAGTCTATCTTGAAGATCCTACAAATGAAACACTGAGGACATCCTAAAGATGTCGAAGTTTATCTTAAGGATGAAGCAAGAAGATCTTGGGAGATATCCTAAGAATAAGAACTTAGAAGATATTTTAAAGATGATGAAACATCCTAAGGATATAACAGGAACTGGGGACATCCTCAGGATGTTACTATTGTTGAGACTGTACTCAGTATACTTATTGTTGGTGGTGAAATCTTCAGGATAGAACTAACCTATATTTTCTATGTGACATCCTCAGGATACTGCAGGCAGAACAGGATTCAGGATGACACTGAATATTATCTTATGCACATTCTGAGGATGGACTAACGAACTAACTTATTGTTGTATGAATGCAGGGTGATTTTACCTCATATTCTCTAAGTAACATCCTCGGGATACTAAAGGACTAAGCAGCGTTTAGGATGTAACTGTGTTTTACCTTACGCGCATCCTGAGGATAGACTAACGAATTATCTTATTATGATGATATTGCAGGTACACTTAATCAATATTAAGGCTTGTAACTGATCCCTAATGGCTATATTGTCTCATTCAAGTCAAAGGAGCTGATCATTGAAGAGCAATACATGTGGAGCAAGTCCAAAACTAAAGAATAGGTCAAAGGTGTAACCGACGAGCATTAATGAGAGGCAAGAAATAAGGAAACGGTTAACTAACGTCTATATTGGTTAACCACTCTTCAAAGACATCTGGAAACAGTTAGGAGACTCATTAATATAGGCGGATATCATGGGATTTTCATTATTCACTTGTAACTATATAAAGAGGGTGATTAAACGAGTATAAGACACTTAGAACACACTTGATACCAGCTTACCAGATATAGAACACCTGATACTCTCTCCACACACACAACACTCATATTGTAATCTTAGCAACTCGTTCATCACCCATCCAAAGTTGTACTCTTCATACTTATTAATATTAACAAACAAGGCAGAGGCTTAGACTCCTCCTGAGGTTTTGGGCCGGCGATCTACATTGATCAAGGGGTTTCCTCGTACATCGAGTGTTGTTCCTTTATTGTATTACAATTAGTTTCTCCTATCCTTGCCAAATTCATTATTTTGTCAGACAGTTGCATCCTCAGGATATAACTGTCCATCCTGACCACTTTTCTTTGCCATTCTGAGCATAGTTATCATTTATTGTTTCTTTGACATTCCAACGTGCCATTTTCAGAATATAATTAAGCTTTTAACATATTTAACACATATAGCACTCTACCTCACATTTTCTGATTTGGAAAACAAAATTATTTTTACTAAGTAATTTTTTACCAAAACAATTTGGCGCCCACCGTGGGGCAAGTGGTGCTATTTTTAACAAAAAAAACTTTGTTAAAACTCTTTCTTAATCAATTTATCTCAAAAATGTTGACAACTATGGCCTCAAACCTAATATCTGTGTCTTCTTCCACACCATCCACAAACTCTGCCAAAAACATGACTCTACCACATCCTCCTACCTTTCCTAAGAGTTCTGGACATGTTACCAGAAGTATTACTCCCAATACTGCTAGATCTAGAGTAACAGCATCTGGATCTGCTCCTCCTATTTTCGTATCAAATGATGAGTTCCTCTCCATGTTCACAATGGTGAAGGATCAAATAAAGAAACAATAGAAAACTAACCAGATGCTAATGAGAGAAAATCAATCTCTCAAAACATCCTCAAAGAGATTGGCTGAAGACATGGGGACACCATTGCATCCTAGGATGTTAGATTTTAAATCTGGCATCTCTGTAGGCATTCATCAAGGAGATTTCATCCCCATGAACACTGGATTCTTTGCACCAGAAACTACTACAGCACCCAGGATGGCAACAACTAGGGATGCAGGATATGCTGTAGAGCCATCTCGAGGATCTGCCACCGAACCATCCCGAGGATACAACAATGGTAACAATTTAAGTTCTAGTACATTTGCTACTAACAATGTTGCTTCTCTGCAGGATAAAGGTATAAGTCCGCAATTGGCGAGAGAGCTTCAAAAAATCAAGGATATGGTGTCTATTGTACCAGGGATAATACAGCCCATCCCTGAGGTATCCTCAGCATGTCACATGGTGTCTCCTTTTGCACCTCCAATTTGTGATGCTGAGATTCCAAAGAGATTCCAGACTCCAAGCATGAAGCTTTATGATGGATCTACTGATCCTGAAGAGCATGTAGCACCATATAGGGAAATGATGGAAATAAATCCCATTCCAGCAAACTTTAAAGAAGCATGCTTATGCAAAGGATTTGGTTCTACCCTCACTGGTCCAACCTTAAAATAACTACTAAGTGTTCCTCCCTATTCTATTAACATGTTTAACAATCAGTTTTCTTGTAGTCGAACATTTGAACGTTTGACAAGTGATTTGTATAGGGTGACACAACCATAGGAAGAATCGTTAAGGGAGTATATCATAAGGTTTGGGAAGGAAGCACTTGACATCCCAAACCTAGATGTCACAACGGCGGTACAAGCCTTCAAGATGGGACTACAGAAGGATTCGCCTTTCTATAAAGAATTGGTGATGAACCCTTGTAGGAATCTCGATGAAGTTCGGAATAGAGCTTTAAGATTCACCCGTCGTGAAGATGACAAGAAGATACATGAGAGGATAGAGACATCCTCAAGATACAACAATCCCAATCGGAAATCCACTTCCACATACGAACCTTACAAACATGAACCATATGCTAGACCTGATAATAAAAAGGTCAATGTGGTTGAAGATGACGATGAAAAGGATTGTCCTAAACTGTCGGACTATTGTTTTCTGTGGATGTAACGGGTTTAATGTACGCTATGAAGGATCTTGGAGACAAAGCAAATGGCCAAGGAAAGATAACAAGTCAGGATGGAAGGACAAGTCCAAATGGTGTGCCTTCCACGAAGATTTTGGACATGCTACTGAAGATTGCATTGCTTTGAGAAAAGAGATAGCATATCTCCTAAGCAAGGGCCATCTTAAGGATCTTCTGGGCAGAAAGAAGTCAAAGGTTCAGGATAGCACTAGCATCCTAGAAAGGGCAGCATCTCCACCCAAGGATGCTGGCATCATTAATTTTATTTCAGGAGGATCAGATATTTGTGGGACATCCTACTCAACAGCCAAAAGGTATGTAAGAGAAATCAAATCAGAAAAGGGGGAAAGACCCACAAAGACTACCATCCTGACGAATGCAAAAGTGATTAGCTTTGAAGAAGAGGATCGAGAAAACGTTCTAGAGCCTCACCATGATGGTTTGGTCATTACTTTATATATTGCTAACCATTTTGTTCGCATGACATTAATAGATGGAGGGAGTTCAGTTAACATAATACAGCTGGAAGCCCTCAAAAGGATGAACATCCCTGAGACCGAGACAGTGGCTAGATTATATGTCTTGGTTGGCTTCAGTGGGGAGACCAAGAGCACAGTTGGTGATATTAAACTGCATGTGTATGTCGAGAGAATGAACTCTATCCAAAGATTATGTGTGATAGATTCGTTATCCAGTTACAACGTCATCCTAGGGAGACCTTGGATACATGACATGAAAGCAGTTCCATCAACATATCACCAATGTGTAAAGCTACCAACTCCATGGGGAGTCATCAAAGTCAATAGTGACCGGCAAGAAGCAAAGGATTGCTACACAACATCAATGAAGGCTTCATCCCAGTCGAGACAAGCATAGCAATTAAAGCAAGATGCATAGTTCCATCCTCAGGATGTCAAAGCACATTCTGACCAAGATGTCAAATCGGTCTGCCTCGATGAAAAAAACAAGGATATCACTGTGCAGATCGGTAAGAACATCCCTAATGATATTGAACAGTCTTTAATCTCGTTTTTAAAATGCAGGTGCAACATATCAAAGGCTGGTAAACATGATGTTCAAAGCAAAGATTGGGGATACAATGGAAGTCTACATCGATGATATGGCAGTAAAGTCCAAAAAAATTGAAGACCATCCTCGGGATCTTAAAGAAGCCTTTGACATCCTAGATGCTTATAACATGAAGTTGAATATGGCCAAGTGCAATTTTGGAGTTGGTGCTGGCAAATTTCTTGGATACTTAGGAACCAAGAGAGGCATCGAAGCCAGTCCAGAACAAATCAAAGCCATCCTTCATTTAAAATCTCCAACCAACATCAAGGATGTACAAAGATTGACTGACAGGATAGCAACACTAAACAGGTTCATTTCGAAGTCCTCAGAAAAAGGCAAGGAGTTATATGACATCCTGAAAAAGAACAACAAATTTGATTGGGGACAAAAGCATGAGGAAGCATTGCAGAAGTTGAAGGGACATCTTGCAGCAGCTCCACTCCTGTTGAAACCTGAAGATGGTGAACCTCTCAAGTTATATCTTGCAGTTTCTGGAAATGCAATAAGTGCATTCTTGGTAAAAAAAAAACTTTGAAGGACAACAACATCCTATCTATTATGTAAGTAAAACTCTACTGGATGCTGAAACCAGGTACTCACATCTTGAAAAACTTATTTTAGCTTTGATTATGGCATCTACCAAGTTAAGTCATTATTTTGGAATATATAGGATACATGTTCAAACTAATTACCCTATTAAAAATGTGCTTAGAAAACCATAAATGTCGGGAAGAATGGCAGAATGGTCAGAGAAATTAAGTGCTTTTGACTTGGTATATGAGCCTGGAAATGCAATCAAATCATAGGCTCTAGTTGATTTTGTGGCTGATTTCAGTAGTGACATCCTAAGTGAAATTGAAAAAGAAGTATAACAAGTGAATGAAAACTTGGGAAAATGGATTTTATATACTGATGTTTCTCCAAATATGAGAGGCACAAGGTTAGGATTACTACTAAAATCGCCACAAGGGGACAAAATACCCCATGCGATTAGATGTGCATTTCAAACAACCAATAATGAAGCTGAATACGAAGTTCTCATTCCTGGTTTACAACTTTCTAAGGATATGCATGTTTCAAATTTAGAAGTGTTTGTTGATTCCTTATTAATTGCTAAGCATTTTAACGGATCTTATGCAGTCAAAGGTACAAAATTAGTTGAATATCTTCAAATAGTCAAGAAATTAGCATCTTGTTTTTGCAGAATTTACATTAACACAGGTACCTAGTGAAGAAAATGCTGAAGCTGATGCCTTAGCAAAATTTAGGATCCTCCTTGAATTTACCTGAAGGATCCAAGATTCCCATCATTCACATCCTGAAGATAGCACTATACATCCTAAGGATAACACTGTTCTAACTACTCGGAATCAAAATGATAACATCAACACCTGTCCATCCTCAAGCTAATGGACAAGCAGAATCCTCCAATAAGATCATCAACAACAACTTGAAGAATAGGCTTGGAGAAAAGAAAGGAAAATGGGTAGAAGAAAACCACCACCTTTCTCCTTAGTCTTTGGAATAGAAGCCATGCTCCTAACCGAGATGGTAATACCTACAGCAAGAAGATATCTTCAGGATGCAACTAGCAATTCAGAAGTATTGCTTCAAGATCTTGAAATAGTGGATGAACTTAAGGATACAGCTAGATTGAGGATGGCAACTTATCAACAAAGGATAGCCAAAGCCTACAACAAGAATATAAGGATAAGAAGATTCCAAGTGTGAGATCTGGTCTTAAAAAAAAAAGCCTTCCAAAATACCACCAAGCCAAGTGATGGAAAGTCAGCTCCTAAATGGAAAGGACCCTATTTGATCGATTCTGAGGGTGGAAAAGGAACATATTGGCTCTCGACTATGGAGGGTGAAATACTACCAAGATCTTGGAATGCAATTCACTTAAAGTACTATCATATGTGAAGACTCATGTGACCGATCTCTCTGGAAGAGAAACCATGGTTCGGATTACTGGTAAATCATCGCCATATGCAGGTACCTCTATCCATTTTATTTCGATTATTTCGTCGATATTACAAATAAACATGGTCTAGAAATAGTCCATCCTGAGAATTTTTCAGGTTTATCCTGAAGATGGAACATTGAAGACTGGAGGGTTGGCCACCCTCTCCTATGTTAAGGTGTCTGACAGACTGACACCTTCCTAAGGTTTAAAGGTTTTCACCTTTCACATTGGGTTAGCAACCCCGCCTGGAGCGCACATATTCATGTATATCTTCATGATGGTGCGACCAGTTCATGTAAAAGTGGCTGACAATTTCATCATTTTTGGAATATACATTGAATCCCTAAGGTTTAGACATTTTTCAATGTCTCTTTCTCGTATTTGGCCTAGTCGCCAGTGGCCTTGTCACCAGTTATCTTAGGCCTTGTCGCTAGCTATCCTCAAGATATTACGTTTGGCCTTGTCGCCAGTCATCCTTAAGATTATACATCCGTATGGGTTTGATCCCAGTTTATATGAGGCTTTGTCGCCAGTATGATAACTATGCTGGCATTTCTACAGGTTATTATCAAAAGTTATTAATCTTTTCTTGAAAAGGAAAAACTCTATCTTGAAGGTGCAACATTGGGGACATCATCAGATGATGAAGACTATCCTCACCCTAGCCTAAAAAACAGAAACCGTGGCAGATGTCACGAGCCCTTGCCTATACTCTTCCATCTCCTTCCCATGCCTCTGCACAGTCTTGGACTGCGCAGATTTCACCAGTTTGAGCTCATTCTTCACCTTGCCCAGCTCTTTCCTAAGATGCTTGCTCTTTTCTTGAGCAATCTTCTTCATATCTTCCAGGCTGGTCTTGGTTTCATTCATCTCCTTAGCTACTTCATCCAGGGACTTCAGCAGATATTCATGTCCCTACAAGAGAAAAAGAATGGGTAAGTATTTTATCTTTAATATTTGTATAAATATGTTATGCCATCTTCAGGATAACATCATACTTGGAGAGTAAAGTGGGATATTTTGCCTAAGACTTCATCAAAGCTGAGACCCTCAAAAGGAGCAGTCTCTTAGGCAGAAGCAGAGGTAGTGTCAGTCTTCCTCTTCTTGGAGGATGCAGGTTCCCTTGACTTAGAAGGAGCAGGAGGAGGGCTGGTCATTCTGGAACTAGACAGTGAGGTGATCTTAGTTGCCTTGACATCCTGACTGTCGATCTCGTCCAAGTCAAAGAAAGAGGACTTTTTTGCTGTAAAAATCAAAACACCGGTTTAGATAATGATACATAACAAAAACATCCTCAGGATATAACAGGTAATACTTACCAGATATCTCCGTGGCTTGACTAATAATGTAGCTCTCTTCTACTTCAAAGGTTCTAGCTGAGACAGGTAAGTCTAAAACAGCTTTGTGCCTGATAATGGAATCAGTCAGAGGAGGAGCAAGTTTGGCAAGTGAAGCACTTGTCACACAAAATTTTCATTAAACATCCTAAATAATCTTTACCGCTTTTTAGCCAAGACACAGGGATATCATCCCTAAAAGGAATGAAATCCCTCTTCACAAAAAAAAAGAACACTAATTCCGAAAACCTGTCAGACTTAATGACATTATGCGGGAAATGAGGATCTTTATAAGCTGAAGAACATAACGGTTGGAACTATGAGTTTTCAACTTATACAGGTAAGACAGGTCACCAGTCTGAAGATTGATACCATGATTCTTGATGATCTTATTACAGAGCATCAGGATCCTCCAGACCTCAGGCATAGCCTAGGCATAGGCCATCCCAGTTATATCAAAGAACTCTTTGATGAATGGGAGAATGGATATGTTAAACCCAATTGGAAAGGCAGGTACAGGAAGCAGACCCATACAGAGGATGCAAAATCAGACTTCGCATTCTGGTCATATGGCCGAAACACAGCTGATTCAGGAAAAGCCCCTGAGTTATTCATAGAAAGGATATCTTTGTCTGTGAACTACAGACTTTGTTTGCAGGATCTTGTAACAGATTTTGTTGTATAAAGTCCTTATGGACTCCTATACATCATGCAGCCCTTGTTGATTTTTACCCATCCTGAGAATTCTTTGTATAAAAAGTTTGAAGATTGGTAAAATCAGAGAAAAATAGAGAAGAAAGAAGAAATAACTTTTCTGATAATCTTGTTATGATTATAAAGGAAGGATTGAAGTCTAGATATAGACGGTGAAAGGTGATAAGGTGTAACGGTCATCCCTAAATCATCGACCAAAATATAGCCGTTGATATCCTGACAGATGTCTAATCATCCTCATAAGATAAGTATCGGAATTAAAAATATTATAACCGTTAAGATATTAACGGTACATATTTTTGGGGACAATTGTTGGTGGTGAAATCTTCAGGATAGAACTAACCTATATTTTCTATGTGACATCCTCAGGATACTGCAGGCAGAACAGGATTCAGGATGACACTGAATATTATCTTATGCACATTCTGAGGATGGACTAACGAACTAACTTATTGTTGTATGAATGCAGGATGATTTTACCTCATATTCTCTAAGTAACATCCTCAGGATACTAAAGGACTAAGCAGGGTTCATGATGTAACTGTGTTTTACCTTACGCACATCCTGAGGATAGACTAACGAATTATCTTATTATGATGATATTGTAAGTACAATTAATCAATATTAAGGCTTGTAACTGATCCCCAACGGCTATATTGTCCTATTCAAGTCAAATGAGCTGATCATTGAAGAGCAATACATGTGGAGCAAGTCCAAAACTAAAGAATAGGTTAAAGGTGTAACCGACGAGAATTAATGAGAGGCGAGAAATAAGGAAATGGTTAACCACTCCTCAAAGACAGCTGGAAGCGGTCAAGAGACTCATTAATATAGGCGGATATCATGGGATTTTCATTATTCACTTGTAACTATATAAAGGGGGTGATTAAACGAGCATAGGACACTTAGAACACATTTAATACCAGCTTACCAGATATAGAACACACTTGATACCAGCTTACCAGATATAGAACACCTGATACTCTCTCCAAACACACAACACTTATATTGTAATCTTAGCAACTCGTTCTTCACCCATCCAAAGTTGTACTCTTTTCATAGTTATTAATATTAACAAACAAGGCAGGGGCTTAGAGTCCTCCCGAGGTTTTGTGCCGGCGATCTATATTGATCAAGGGCTTTCCTCGTACATCGAGTGTTGTTCCTTTATTGCATTACAATTATATTCTCCTATACATGCCAAATTCATTATTTTGTCAGACAGTTGCATCCTCAGGATATAACTGTCCATCCTGACCACTTTTCTTTGCCATCCTGAGCATAGTTGTCATTTATTGTTTCTTTGACATTCCAACATGCCATTTGCAGAATATAATTAAGCTTTTAACATATTTAACACATTTAGCACTCTACCTCACATTTTCTGATTTGGAAAACAAAATTATTTTTACTAAGTAATTTTTGACCAAAACACTTATCACAATATTTTGAAAACCAATTATTGAATTGGGATGAAGGTATAAGTTCATAACTTATCTCATTCTTTTTATATACTTGTTATTTGATATTATTTGCAGGATATCAAAATAATGAAGAAAAGAACACAAGGATCTAGCGTCAAAACAGATTACCTGCTTATTTATTTATCAAAGTTTAAATTGATGTCAACCCCTGGCTTCATCCAAAACCCGGACCCATCCACTAGGGGTCAACACCTTTGGTCCAGGTCAGATAAAGATTTGAGGCTTCGTCATGGAAACCAAGATCCCTCCACCCCAAACCTTTCATTGTCTTAAACTATTACATACCAAAATAAGATTGTTTGAAATTGTTTAACCACAGACTACTACCAAAAACATCACCATAAAAAATTTTTTAAAAAGTGGGCTACATCCTAGTCATTATATCCTTCATCGCCCACTTGTAACTCCTTTACCAGCTCAGCCACCTTAGCTTCAGCCTTCTTCACCTCAGCATCCTTAGACCCCTCATGTGCATCCTCAGGATTTGCAGGAACAGCAAGTTCATGAACCACTTCCTTCCCATTCAGGCTCTTGATTTTCTCCTGCCAGCCTTTGACATCCCACTCCTCATGATTGAAGTTGGGGTCTTCAGCTTGCAGGGCTATCTTTACCCTTGCCTGGAGGACAGAGATAGTGGCAGACTTCATCAAACCCTGCCTATACTCTTCCATATCCTTGTCATGATCCAGCACCATCTGGGCCTGTTTAGATTTTTCCTGTTTCAGCTCAGCCTCTACCTCATCTAACTTCTTCTCATGATATTTGCTCTTATCATGAGCAATCTTTTTCACATCCTCAAGTTTAGATTGGGTGTCACTGAGCTCTTTTGCGACTCCTTCCAGGGACTTCAGGAGATATTCATGTCCCTATCAAAGAAAGAAAACAGGTAAACATCTCGACCTTGACATTTACTTTTATAAATATTCTTGTTACTATCCTCAGGATAGCAATGTACCTGGAGAGTGAATTGAGAAATCTTGCCCAAGATATCCTCAAAATTAAGTCCCTCAAAAGGAGTAGTTTCTTGGGCTGAGGCAGAAGCAGTAGCGGTCTTCCTCTTCTTAGAGGACGTAGGAGACCTTGACTTGGGAGGAGCAAGAGGAGGACTAGTAATCTTGGAACTGGACGATGAGATGATTTTGGTAACCTTGACATCATGGCTGTCAATTTCATCCAGATCAACGGAAGCAGACTTCTTTGCTGTCAAAAAACAAAACACGGGGTTAGGCAATGATAAATGGTGAAAACATCCTCAGGATGTGATAGATAACACTCACCAGACATCTCGGTGGCTTGGTTAAGAGTATAACTCTCTTCTGCTTCAAAGTTTCTAGCGGAAGCAGGTAAGTCAAGTACTGCCTTGTACCTTAAGTAAGTGTCGTTCAAAGGAGAAGCAAGTTCTGCAAATGAAGCACCTGTAAACATGAAAGTTTTCAAAATATTAGTGATATCCTCAGGATACAACTATAAAAAAATTTTATAAACTTTGACATCCTAAAAAACCTTTACCACTCTTTAACCAAGAAATAGGGATCTCATCCCCAAAAGGAATGGAATCCCTCTTCACAAAGTAAAACTTTGACTTCCAGGATCTTTCAGATTTAATAACATTAAACAGAAAAGGAGGTTCTTTATTAAGGAGCTGAAGAACATAAGGGTTTGAGCCGTGTGTTTTCAACTTATATATATGAGACAAGTCTCCTATCTGGAGATGGATGCCATGGTTCTCAATGATCTTGTTACAGACCATCAGGATCCTCCAGATCTCAGGCATGGCTTGGGAATAAGCCATTCCAGTTATGTCAAAGAACTCTTTGATAAACTGGATGAATTGATATTATAAACCTAGGTGGAAAGGCAGGTACAAGAAGCAAACCCATACTGAGGATGCAAAATCAGATTTTGCACCCTGGTCATAAGGACGAAACTCTGAAGAACCAGGGAAGGCCCCTGAGTCCTTTAGGGCTTGTATATCCCTATCAGTGAAGGAACAGATTTCCTGTTCTGGGTTGCTCAACAAGTTCTGGGAGGTGAAATCTTTTGGAACCCCAACACTCCCAGATAATCGTGTTGTTTTCTTGCCCATCTTTAGAATTTTTGTAAAAAGTTTTGAAGGATTAAAGAAAGCAGAAATGAAGAAGAAAGAAGTTACCTTTTTCATATAATCTCGTGTGATTATAAAGGAGGAAATACAGGTCTAGATATAGGTGGAAGAAAGTGATAAGGGGTTACGGTCATCATGAAGATTATGCCTAAAATATAGCCGTTGTCAATCATGACAGACGTCTAATCAGCTTTAGAGATGAGATCAAGCATTAAAAATATTATAACTGTTAGAGATATTAACGGTAACATATTTTTGGGACAATTGTTGGTGGTGAAATCCTCAGGATGGATTTACCTCAATTATTCTGTGTGACATCCTCAGGATACCGAAGGAATACGCAGACTTCAGAATGTAACAACATTCTGACCTATGTGCATCCTAAGGATACACTAACGAATTATCTTGTTCTAATATTATTGCAGACACAATCAATCAATGAAGAATACATGTAACTCTTCTCCAACGGCTATATTGTTTTACTAAGTCAAAGGGGCTAAGGATGCAAGAGTTGTACGTGTAAGGCAAGTGTAAGCTCAAAGAAAGAGTCAAACATGTAACCGACGAGCATTAATAATAGGAGAGAAACAAGGAAACTGTTATTCTAACGTCCATATCAGTTGAAACAGCTTCAACGGTCACCTGAAACAGTCTAGATGCTCATTGAAGACGGCAGATATCATGGGATCTCTTATTTACTTTTCATGTAATTATAAATAGGAGTATGCTGAACGAAATAGGACACTTACACATTATCAAGCACTTGATACTAGCTAGCTAACACCTGATACTCTCTCTACTCACACACAACACTACACAATCATTGTAAACTTAGTTCGTTCATCATACTTCCAAAGTTGTAACACTTTTTACTATTTTTAATATTAACAAACAAGGCAGGGGCTTAGACTCCTCCCGAGGTTTTGTGCCGGCGATCATCAAGTGATCAAGGGTTTTCCTCGTACATCGAGTGTTGTTCTTTGTTTACATTACATTCACATTCATTTATCTTTGCATATTTCACCATTCTGTCAGACAGTTACATCCTCAGGATATAACTGTGCATCCTGAATTATATCCTTGCCATCCTAAGCATAGTTGTCATATTATTGTTGCTTTATTACTATAAACCGCCATCTTGAAAATAACACTAAGTATTTAACATTTTTCACACATTTAGCACTCTACCTCACTTTTACTAATTTGGAACACAAAATTATTTCTACTAAGTAATTTTTTACCAAAACAGTTATATAACCAAAACACCATATAATGATGAGTGTAATCGTTTGTATTCCAAAAAGTATGTTAGAAATGCTTAGTTATTGAAACCAAATATTTTTTTTTTAATATTTGGTACACGTATAGTTTCTAATGAGCAAGTTAGAAACAATTCATCATGAAAACCATATACACGATTTATAATCGTTTATTTTCTAACGAGCGGGTTAGATCGGGTTAACTATGATAAATTAAATAAGGTGATATGTAATCATTTTGTTGTCTAACGAGCGAGTTAGATGTGCTTCTAAATAAATAAACTATTTTCAAGTTTATGGTCTTGATTTGTAATCAAAGCATAAATATATATAGTTTAATTTTAAAACACTTTCAAAATCGAGAAATGTTTTGAATGAATAAAACATTTCTTTTTTAATTGGTTCGATACTCGTATGAAAAGTATCATGTCTTGAACCATATAATAGTCTTGAGAGACTATTTAGAGGAAAACAACTCGATGTTGTTTTGGACATATTTACCTGTTCAACTACTTGTGAGTAGTTAATTATAAACAACTTTGTTGTTTTGAACAATGTATTGAGGGAGTACCTTGAAACATACCACAAGACGATATAATTGCGATTATTTTGTCGAATGATAAAGTGTTGAAGAGAATAACACTGTGAGATTTAATGTTTATATATCCTTATATGAATCCGTCTAAAATATATTTGTAATTATATATTATATTTATTTTTTGGATTATCTTTATATTTTTTTTTAATAATCAAGTGATTGAAAATATAATAAACGATAAATATAAAAAGGAAATGTAAGATGACGATATTTTATTCTTGTACAATTTACATTCGACGAATTTAATAAGGATATATATTTTAACGGGTTATGCAAAGAGTGTCTTGCAAGAACACAATGACTGGGTTGTGATCATGACTTATGCAATAAGTCACATACCAAACATCAAACGTACAACAATACTATGAGATATGTCATCTAATGTTGAGAGCATCAACATGAAAATACACACTTGTAAATTTTTGATGAGTATAACATATGAAAGAAATATATGTTAATATTGTAAATTCTTTAATATATTTTGCTAAATTTATTGTAAGACACTTACAATAGTGATGGATGTGTAGATGTTTCTACAACCATCAATGTTGTTTGACCTATGTGAAGGATTTGTCCTTTACTTTGGAATAGTCTCCTAATAAATGGTTTCAACAAAAATGTATTTATAGTGATTTTATAGGTTCATCTTGTTGATGATGAACATGTTCATCAAATTAACTTATATTAAGACTTATGTTTAAGTTTTTAATAGTCAATGGTGAACCCTTCACTACAAGAAATTTGGGTATTTACCCACACATAGTATGTGTAGGAAAAACCATATAATGTGTTAGTAGCTATGTTTACCTACACATAAATTAAGTGTTATGATGTGTAGACTCAGCACCGTAGATATTGATCATTACCTACACATTTATTATGTGTAGATATATAGTAAGTTATAACTACACATATATGTGTGGCTAAAACTAATATATATGTGTTGGTAAAAGAATAGCAACTTATTTGATTGAGGTATGACGTGGCAGCTAATGTGGCATCAAACATGGCAGCTAATCATGTGTAGGTAAATGTAAAGGATGTGTAGATATTGATCTTAACATGTGTAGACATTGATCTTAACATGTGTAGAAATAATATATATTCATGTGTTGGTAAAATATTCAAATGTGTGGATAATAACCACGATTTATTTAAATAATAATTTTTAAATGTATACAAACAAATACAAAAATAGTTATAGAAACATAAGCGACCAAATTAATGAATTACATACAAGAAAAATACACCTAAAAATCAAGATAGAAAATTAAACTAGCATCTTGATGTTAAAAGTGCTTGAGTCGCTTCATCAATTATCACAATATCAAATGAACTGCCATCTATTTTTTTTGACAATGAACCAGTAAGAGTTGTTAAAACGACATCTGCGTTTTTAATAACATCTGTCACAGCCAGTTGCTGTCTCTAGCGTTCATCTTTAGAAAGCATCTTAAGCTCCTTCCTTATGTCCCTTTTTGTGTTTCTGTCTTTAACCTTCAACAGTTTACTATTCAGTGCCTGTAAAGTCACCAGATTCATCAAAAACATAAAAAAAAAATACATCATACTATTTTTGGTCTTAATACTCGTTTTCTGGCCGACTCACCTCAAGGCGCGCGACTCGGCCGTTTGTTTTAAACTATGGTTCTTACTACGAGAAGATGGGAATTAGAGAAAATAGTGAAAATCAGTTATGAAAATTCTACTTAAACCTTCTTCTGGTATATCATCAAAAGCAATGGTGATTGATGAATCCTATAAAAATATAATGCAAGCATCTTAATATTCAGGAAAAAAATTAAAGATGTAACTGATTTTAGAGGAAATTTATCTACCATCAATTGATAAACAACGCCTTGTCCAAGTGCAGGGGAGCCTAAATCATCCTTGTTCGGTTTTAGAACAATAACATCATGAGTCCCAAACTGCAACAAAAATAAGAGACCATCAAGTTTATGATACTGAATAACAAAATATATTAATGCACATCTCCAAATAAAGAAAAAATGCCACGCAATGAGTGTCAGTGTGTGGAAACCGTTTTACCTTGTGAGCAAGAAGAACATCTCCTTTGTTTGATTGAAGTTCAAGAAGAGTTTTGTCCATCAATCCAGTCTACAATAAGAGAAAATTGTAAGCATAAAAAGATACAATTGTCAATAGTTTTCACCGAAACATGAAATTTGCTAGGGAAGCTAAGGTAAATAAGTAAGGATCTCCTCCCGGTCTCACCTATACCCAAAACCTAAGAACTAGACAACCCGACACTCTATCTCCTCCCGGTCTCAAAACTGGCAAAACACTAATTTCAAAGGCTTACAAGGTTTCTAATAGGGTTATCTAAGACAAGAAACCTCTAGATTAAACCACTAACACGAAGTCTATGGAAAATCATGCAAAACTCTAGATCTTGAAACTACTAAAGTAACAAACTAGAGAAAAACGCAAAGCAATAATCAAGCAAACCGATTACTAAAAGCATTCATACGCATTTTTATCAACAACAAAAAAATATTTTACCAAAACATTAAGCCAAAAATAATATTATCCAAACCCGAACGTCACAAGTCACGAAATAATCATCAATACGACCTAGGTAGCGTAAATGTTTAGCCAATAATATTAATGACAAAACAAGAAAACATACTCTTGGAATCAAAATAACATATAGTTAATAAGTTCAAAACACAAAGTGTCAAACGAAAATAATCAATGTTATGAAAACCTCGATCTCTAGCCTCCTCTCTTATACTCCAATTGTGATGCGCTGCTGCTACAATTCCTTTCTTGCGGCTCCTCTTTCTTGTGGCTGTTGATATTTTCAATAATAATGTCACCCTAGCGGCTGTGTATTGTTCCTCCAATATATTATTGTCCGCTCCAATTATATTGTAGGGTTTTTTTTTTTTTTTTTTTTGGGGGGGGGGGGGGGGAGGGGGGGAGGGGGCTATCACATCTTTCTACGAGACTTTTGTCTCAAATTTTTTTTTAACTAGTTTCTTTTTTTTTCCTTGTCTTATTATTATTATTATTATTATTTAGTAATATACTCCAAGGTCGCTTCGGGTGTTCTTGGCTCGGCCAAAATTCCTCGTCTATGCTCTAACGTCCATAAACATTTGCTCTCAACTGTTGGTGTCTAGTTAACTGCAGAGACTTTTTTATTTTTTATTTTTTTTATTTCAAATTTTAAAACAAAACACGAAAGTTACATCATAATAGAAGGTAGACGTGCAACAAGCTGCGCCGCCACCCCTTTCTGAATTGCGAAACCTAGCCTACCAAAGACAAATCCTTGCCCCCTGGAGATGAACTATTGTTGTGGATGACCCGTTGGACCCTGGTCAAGAAACGAATAGCTTCTGGCGCTAGGGAGCCAAAGGTATCAAAGGCCAAAGGGACAAATACATGTTGGTTCTCTGCACAACCTTTAGCATGTTTATCTACTTTCTTCGATTCCGCTTTTCTCGATGCTTGCGCAGCTACAAACCCTATTTCCCTTAACCCAACTAAAGGAGAAACCCCTGTAAGGTCCACGCAAGCATGTTTCCCCCTCTCCCAGCCAAAGACAAGCAGATCTGCTGGTCGCAGGGTGGATCTCCCTTCCGCAGGGTCTGTGAGAAAATTTACAGGGGCCTCCTTTTTGGCAGAAATCCCAGCTCTTCTCAGGATGTCCCACAAAACATCCCTCACCCAGTCATGCCGGTATTTGAACCCAGGGAGCTCTTTGCAATGAATTGCGTGCTCCCCGTATTTATCCATGCAAGCTTTACGGCAGATGGGGCATGTTTCATCTTCCGGATACATAGGGATCATCAACCGGTACTTGAGTATAGCCTTGTACTCCACTGCAGACATACATTGACCTAAACCCTCAATCGGGATAACGGTCAAAAAATCCTGAGCATGAGGGCCCTTAAGGCATTCAATCACCGCCTTCTGGCGGGAGGACAATTCAAAAACTTCTCCCAGACTCTGAGCAGTTTTGTTAAAAAAAGCATTCGCCAAAGTTTTTTGTGGCTTTGAGGGGGCGGTGTCCTTATTAGAAAAAACCGCCAATATCAAAGTCCGGGAGATAGACATTTAAGCGTTCGAGCGCATGTTGATAGTCCGGGACTAGCCCGATAACCCCACTGTTTCGAAGGATATGATCTTGAAGTTCCCAAGACTGAGCTCTAGACGCCACAAAGGCATAAACCCCAACATCTCGAGCTGAAAGGAGGCCCAAACCACCTAAACGCATAGGCAGGGATGCCAAGCGCCACTGGAGGTCCCCGAAGTAGGGGCCCCCACACACAACTATATCTTCAATAGCCTCCCGGAGGCCATCATCGAAAAGGGATACTGCATCCACCATCAAGTGGGGTTGACATGTTCGCAACCCAAAAAGTAACTTAGCGACCCCCATGCATGACCTGAGCAGCAGGAGCTCACTTTGGGGATCCCTAAGGCGGGGCAGGAGTTTCATAAGGGCAACCGCACCTGTAGCCCGCCGCACTGCCAACTCCCCACTAAAGATAGGATCTCGGCTAACAGCCCCACCAAGGAGCTTAACCCCCTTCTTTGGTCTACCAATCCCTCTCGGGAAAAGCCCATCCTGAACTTTCAACCCGTCACACGTCGGCCAAAAGACCTCTGTTTTCTTAATATTGAGATGAAGCCCCAGAGATGGCCCATGCATGTTGATGATGTCTAAAGCCTCAGCAACCCAGTTGTGTTGCCTATAATCGTCCCATCATCCAAATACCAAGCATGAAACGGGAGGTTACAGTGTTCCTGAACCCGCAAGATAAGGGGGTGTAAGGCAAGAGCAAAGAGAAGGGGCCCCAAAGGATCTCCTTGTTGCACTCCAGTGGTAGCCCCAATACAATCATTACCCACATACAGCCTAGCAGGCTGAGCGTAAAGGAACTGGACCCACGGATAAATAGACGGGCACCGCTGGTGAACCTCTTGGAGAAAGGTTGTGCGGTCGACCATGTTGAAGGCATTGGAGAAGTCTACCATAAGCAGAGCCAATGACCCATCCGCATGAAAAGAGTTGAGGAACCTGTTGGCACTGTGAAGCACTGCCTCTGCCCCATTTGGTACCCCTAAGTCCCCCAGGTACTGGGCAATGTCTTTCCCAACCTTCTTCATTGCCACCTTAGAAACCAACCTGCGCCAGATGCCCCCCACAGCAATAGGCCGAATTCCATTATCAGGCTTCAATAAGGGGGTGAGGGGGGCTGAGGCGACAAACTCGGCAAGCGTCTTAGGGCAAGCCCCCCCCCCCAAGCCATAAGTTGACAACTTCAGTAATGGCCGCTAGCAAACCCGAGGAAGTCACCGAGCCTTCACCACCCATAGCATCGAACAGGTGTTGGGCCCGTATCCCATCCCTGCCGCAAGACGTCCCTTTAGGGAAAGATCGGATACATCGGAGCACGCAATCCCCTTCTACGGATAGAGCGGGTTGGGTAATAGGGTGAGAAGGAAAGGATGGAGGCGGCACCACTGGATGTTTATCAATGAGGGCTTTCATGGTCGATTCACATAGAGGGGCAACTCCACTGGAGCATAGAACCTTAACTCCTGCCGTGAAATGCCCATCCCTAACTTTAAGAAGACATTTCTTTATGTTAGGTTCCCTTTCGTTGTCCTCTTCCCTTCTGACTTCTCACGTAGATACCACAACCTCCCCCACGCTTTCCAAGAGGGAAGAGACCAAGACCGCAAACCCAGACCCCTCTTTCCATTCTGCAAGCGCTTGCATGATGCTATAAAATAATAAAATAAATAAATGCATAATAAAAACGACACGAAACAAATACAAACCTGACCAAAACTATACAAAATACATTGGAAAAGAGATGTGTTTTGCAACACATCAGTCATATTCAAACAATAAAATAAAAATTGATTACTTACTTATGTATTGAATATATAAAAATATTGTATATTTTTTATATGTGTAGCTATTTTTTTGCCACGTCATTTCCTGAAAACTAAAATAAAAAACTATTTACTTACTCATGTATCCAATATCCACATGTATTGTATAATTTTTTAATATGTGTATCTATTTATTTTGTCACGTCATTTTTTTAAAAATAAAATAAAAAATTTATTTACTTAGCGTAGCTACATATTTATTTACATGTATTATGTGTTGGTAAAATAATCAATTACTCACACATATATCAGTTCTTTACACATATGTAGATAATTTACCTACACATAACGAAAATTTTCCACATGTGTAGGTAATGTATCATTTAACTGATTGCAAGTTTTTGTAGGAAATTTTCCCACCAACACCAAATGTGGGTAAAAGCCATTACCAACATATATTAAGTGTTAGTCATTATGAAAAAAACATCATCAACCATTACCCACACATATAATAACATGTGTAGGTATTTACCCACACATTTACATGTGTAGGTAAATTATGTGTGGGTAAACATCCCAATTTCTTGTAGTGCTTGGAGATTAAAGGCAAACGAGTTTTGATCCTAATAGATGAAATCAACTATGGTTTTGAAACATTTCAAAAAACAGAGGTTTTTGAATGGTAAAACAAAATCTCATTATTATGTCTAAACTAAGACGTGGATGTTAGGAAGAGATAGTGCGATATATCTTAAGGTTGTGAAGAATCAGAATGATGCATCTTCTGTTCACATGCTAGAGTATTAGAGTCTAAATCATGCTAGACTAATACTTGTTAATTTAGATGCTCGATGGAGATTAAATTAACTTTGAACATTCAAACATATTTGACGACATGAGAATGAATTTTGTAAAACAAATCTATAAATATAATTTCATTAATAAGGATAACTCGAAAGGACCAGCTATAGAGATCATTGGTTGTGATTCTATTCGGTATCATATGAAGAATACTCATATTGCTCAGAAGCTCCCGTGAGCTATTGAAATCTGAGTAGAGCAATACACATAAATGACTTACCTAACACAGAGATATAGATATTTTCTATCTTATCATGGGTGTGTTAGAGTCATAACGAGTGGTATTACTTAAACTTCCTCAAAGTGCAAGCAATGTGGGGGGGGGGGAGAGCCATTCAAGAAACACTCATAGGGGATGTAGAAAATGGTATTTGAGAAGTTTTCTCAACTTCATATGAAAGGGAGAACCTTTCATCACCCAGTTTGATGTTATCCAATAACACTTAAATGTGGGGGTAGCTTGCATTTGAAAATGGAAGGTTTGGCAATAAGGATTTTGGTAATTCAAAAATTATTGCAAACACATGACCATGAGAAGTAGAATGTGGTTTAGGAGTCAATCGAGTTGATTGGACTCAAATGCCAATTGGTAAGATTCGAAGTCTACTTTGACTTTGTAATACATCACCAAAGGCATGGAAACGTGTTTAGCCATGAATTGAGTTTCATGTCATTCTAAAGACAAAAAGGAAGGTTCAAATGGTGACACCTACCTATCCTGTGACTATAACTCGATCTAAGTTGTGATCACATGTTATAAGTCGTATGAATTGATAAATGGTACATGAGGTACATGAGGGAAACCTAACTTAGTTAACTGGAGATCCCAAGATCTAGGTTCAATAGGCAAACTTAATCATGAACTGAAGGGTGGTCACTGTGGGGGCATAGCTAAGATATATGTTTATATATAAGCTAGTATATATGGTTATATACATATCCCCTAAACTATTAAAGGGAGTTTAAATATGTCGTAGTCCATTCCTATAACATTCAGTGACATTGTTGTGAGGATACACAAAATATATGGTTAAATGATTTATGTAAATCATAGTAAACCATAATGCTTTTAATGATTTAAAGGAAAATCACCTATGTTGGAGAGAAGTGTGGTCGCTTTGAATGAAAATGTGGGCACAATTTCTAGAGCTCCCACAGAACTAGGAGAGTGTTCCATGACCATTATTGGACATGATAATGAGGGGATGGCCCGGCTAAGGAAAGTATTGTGTGAAGTGTATTGTCGTTTACACAAATGGGAGTATGTTCAAAGACATCAAGTTCTACATACCGCTAGTAGGCTAAGTATGCTTCACAAAGGAAGGTTCAAAGGCTACACCTACCTATCCTGCAATACTCGATTGCTGAGGTTCCATCGGGGAATTTGTGTGTTTTAATCGATCTCCATTCATGTTGGGGACTGTTGGAAAAATGATAGTGAAATGATTTTTCGCTAATTTTGGACAATAAATAATTATATTTATATATGAGTTATGTAGATAATTATTTATGAGTTTGTGTTCTATGGTGTGAGAGTTTCACAATAGAACCAAACCATGTTCAAATTGGAGCTAAGATAAATGAGATATCGAAGCTCGAATTTAAGTGGTTGAAATGAATGTTTCTATACTTTGGTGACCGTAGTAAAATTTTATCTTTGTCATAAAAGGTGTTGCTTTGACTCTTTCAAGAATCATTATGGAATCTTTAAATATTTCTCATGACTTTTATTTATTTGACATTAATATGTCATGAATCAAATGAATGTTTTATTTGACTCATAAAAAGATGTTAATTGCATTTAAATAATAGAAATTAAATATGGAGTTTTGTTTTTTTGTGTATAAAAGAAACTTATGATTCATTTTAAATGTATGTGTAGTGGTGGGGGGTTATGGGGGGTTATAGGTATTAAAATATTAAAAAGTAATAGAAGGGGAGTTATGGAGGGTTATGAAAAAAGAGGGTGTAGTGGGAAGGGGGGTTATAAATGATTGGGTAATTATTGTTTTTTATTTATTATTATTATTATTATTATTATTATTATTATTATTATTATTATTATTATTATTATTATATAACCCACCCACCCACACAAAGTCATCTTCACAAACTTCATCATCATCATCAACACCATTCATCTTCACAAACTCAAACTCCATCTTCATCATCATCATCAACACTTCCACCACCATTCAACCATGACAGCCACCACCGTCACAACCTCCGGCGCTGCTCCCCCTTCTCCGGCGCTGCTCCCTCTTCTCCGGCGACATAGTGTGTGTGTGTATATATATAAATAAAGTTTGAATAATAATAATAATAATAATAATAATAATAATAATAAAAAGAAGGTCAGTGCATAACGATCGTTATATCGATAGCGCTCAAGCCCAAAACGCCCCCATAGCGCCCGGGGGGCGGTGTTCCCCGGCACTATGGGGCTAAAACGCCTCTGAAAACGCTCGACTACACATGCCCTAAGAGAAGACATTGATAAGAGAAAAATGAGATACTAGATAAAATTCTTTTGTCAAAAAGTTTTATAGAATTTAAAGAGGTGTAGTCTCTAATTTTTCCACCATCACTAACTTCATCGTTTATTTTTCCTATATTTCTAAAATACCAAATCACCCGTTGCTATCTCTGGTAGTACATCATTGTTTCGATTGTTGTACTCTGGGAGACAGACCGTCTAAGAGGAGGCGCGGAATCTGTTTTAAGAGCCATGTATCTAAAACGATCCTCAACAAAAAAAACCCGTCAATGAATACTTTAATCTTGCATAGACGATTAGTAGAAGATGGTGCAGTTGAAGTTGCTTGAATCAAGATTCGGTACATTTTTTATTTGTACTTATTTTATTTAGTTTTGTAATCCGTATTGTACTATTATATTTCTTACGTAATGAGAGTATCGTTATTATATTTATTTTTATTATTATTTTAATAAAAATAGCCCTATTTCCTAAAAAAGGTTGATCGATCCGACCTGTCATAATATTTGAAAATGAGATATCAATTGTAAATTCGACGCACAAGTCTTTGATTTAATGTAATAAAAAGCAATACATGTACTAGAGTTATGAAAACTAATCTTTGGTGATTTAAACATGATAATTTTTCATTTTCAAATATTCCATTGAAAGCAATTTTATTTACTTTTGTGTCAACCAGAAGATGATGGCTCTTGAAAATGAATACTCTTCGTGACATTTGAAGTTGAAATAATAGCCGAAATAATGATAGACGAATCTTTATTATGATCTATTTGCACGAACTGAAACCTAGTGATTGGTTAATACTAAAAGGATAAACTATGAAAGAGACTTAATACAGGTTAATGATTACGATTTTATACTTGAAAATGAGACTTATGATAAAATGTCCATGAGTTCGTGCAAGGCAATAGCCGATACGTTATAACAGATTGGGCATGTTAGTATGTTCATAACTTTCACATGTTAACCACGAGCTTATAGCTTAGTGGTTGGGGGATATTATGGAAGACTTCTAGCCACTTGGTCAGGAGTTCGATTCCTGATCCAACCGGTTTTACCGGCTCTTTACCGTCGTGCTCTCGGGTGGGTGAAGGATCGGGTTTTCTCCGGAATAGGTGGCTTGGTGTGTGTTAGCTACCCAGCGCATTCTAGGGCGGGCACCTAAGACGTGTCTTCACCTAGGAGCGTATGGGTGCTTTCACGATTGTTGGGTGCCCGGGTAGCTGGCACGTCAGTTTGTTGGGGGTTAAAAAAAAATAACTTTCATATGTTAGCGTGTGTCACACCCTCTAATTCCACGTGCGGGGTTTTACCGCGAGGCGCGTGAACGGTCACAATAAACGACAACTATATGATTCG
Organism: Ambrosia trifida; assembly: GCA_028751855.1. Lineage (NCBI taxonomy): Eukaryota > Viridiplantae > Streptophyta > Magnoliopsida > Asterales > Asteraceae > Ambrosia > Ambrosia trifida. Next base: position 59,791,643 of record CM054124.1, on the reverse strand, counting down.
AAAACAACGTAAACTACCCATTAAGTTTTCAAAACCGTTCTAGCACAGCGGAAGCAAAATGTATTATTACAACTCAAAAGTAAAACTCAAGTCTGAAATACTCAAAATGAAATGCAAGTGAATCCTAGTCGCCGTGAGACCCCGTGCGCCTATCGACTGCTGCTACCTCAACGACCTGAGACAAACATGCTAAAAAACGTCAGCAAATAATGCTGGTGAGTTCACAGGTTTTTAATGAATACCGACTCCAATGAATACTGACTCCCAAATGAATACCCATGGTCAATCCAGACCACATGCATGCAAAACATATGAATACCTGTTACTACTGCGATTGGAAAACCATTACTGGACTCGAATACTGTAAATACTGAATACGTGCCCGAATGAATACTGAATACTGCATACTGAATACCTAAGAGACAACATGCACCCGTCCGACCTCCAGTCGACGAGTGGGGCCGGTCAAGCCCAAATAGATCTATCCACATTTCCCCCGTTGTGCATCCCCGCACATTCATTCATTGTAACTTTATTTTATGATCCAAATCATGTTATTTATTTTTACAGAAAGTTTGTTGACATTCTCACTAATACAGTCATGGTACTTGCCACTAAACTCCAACGGTAATTTGTCGATGATATTCCCCTCAGTGATCTCTCGATAAATTTTGTTGGTAACTGGTCGGTAAATATATTACCATGCCATGTTTTCCCATCATCCCATGGTATACAGCTGATACACGCCTTCACCGATAAATTTATCTGTATTCAAGCTTTGATCCATTGAATCCTAAAGTTCCCTTGCATTTCTTGCTTCTTTTTTCTTCTTCAATTCTGCCCACCTGCCCACTTTGCTGTTCTCGTAACACCTCTCCATGTCTTCCCCAACCGTATTATCCACAATCCCTCTCCACTCCCTTAGCCATCTTATTAACATCAAACTCAATTCAATCGATCACCTTCCTTAGGAAAAGCAAATCACTCCCGTTCTATCGTACCTAAACCTACTCGGCCATGTTGATGGTTTGAAAATCTGTCCATCCCAAACCATCATCTCAAATAACCAAATCGTCCTAAATCCTGCCTTCACCGAATGGAAAGCGGCCGATCAAAAAGTGCTCCTCCTCATAAACTCTACTCTAACCGAGGAGGCCATGGCTGAAACCATAGGTCATACCACCGCCTTATCGTTTTGGAAAGCCTTTTACAAATGCTTATAGCCATTGCTCAATTGAGCATATTCACAATCGTAAGGATTCCCTTCGAAATCTCCAAAAAGGAAACGGATCGGTTGCCGAATATGGTTGAAAATTCAAACTCATATCCGACCAACTTGCCTTAATTGGTCACCAAATCTGTGATGAAGATAAGTGCCATTGGTTTCTTTGTGGATTAGGCGCTTCTTTTGAAAATTTCTCCACTTCCCAACGCACCATACATCCCGTGCCTCCCTTTCGTGATCTCCTCGCGAATGCGGAAAATCAAGAACTCTTTGTCCAAAAACTTCATGGGACAACACCCACTGAAGCCGCCTTTTACTCCAAACAAAATCGGCCCTCTTCGTCTTCCCGTGGACGAGGTTGTTCGAACTCCTCAAGGGGTCATAGTAATTCCTACAACAAACGTCCTCCCACTTGTCAACTTTGTCGCAAAGAAGGCCACTACGCTAGTACGTGTCCCACTCTAGCCTCTTATGCGCAAAAAGCACCCACTCTAGATGCAAATCTAGCTCAAGCTTTTAATGTGCATTGCAATCTTGATTATGAAAATCCGGATTGGACGGCCGATTCAGGTGCAACAACACATACGCTAAATAATATCCTTGACCTAAAGGTTTCTAAACCTCACAAGGGTAACATGCGTGTTACCTTTGGTAATGGGCAATCATTACCCGTCACTCACATTGGGAACACGCCTTTAAATAATTCTATACCTTTACAAAATGTTCTTGTTGTTCCCAACCTTACAAAAAATCTTCTATCCATTAGTAGACTCACAAATGATTCTCCCGTTGATGTTTTATTTTCTAACAATTTTTTTCATATTCAAGACCGAAAAACGGGAGAAGTTCTTGCTAGAGGCATTTGCGAAAATGGCTTCTATGTCCTCACCCAAAGTCACAAGTCTCTTGTTGCCGCACTTTCCAGTTCTCAACTTCGTGCTTCGTTTAATAAATGGTATAGTCGCTTAGGACATGTTTCCTTTGAAACTATATCTAATTTGAATAAACTTGGTCATGTTTTTGTTACCTCTTTATTACCCAAATCAGGTTTATGCAATTCTTGTAAACATCTACCATTTATTGAAAACAACAAACTTGCTCAACAAGTTTTAGACTTAATTCATTGTGACCTTTGGGGACCCGCACCAATTGCCTCAACGGATGGATATTTATATTATGTGATATTTGTAGATGACTATTCTCGATTCACATGGTTTTATCCTCTAAAGGCAAAATCCGATTTCTACAATGTTCTCACCATTTTTCTAAACTTTGTACAAAATCAGTTTTCAACAAGTGTCAAAGTTTTTCAAAGTGATGGTGGAACCGAGTTTACAAATAATCGAGATCAAACTTGTTTTCAAAAACATGGCATACATCATCGCTTATCTTGTCCTTATACACCGGAACAAAATGGTCGGGCCGAACGTAAACATCGCCACATCACAAAAACCGGTTTAGCAATGATGTTTAATGCACATGCACTACCAAAATTATGGCTTGATGCTTTCACTTCCGCGACTTACATCATAAATCGCCTTCCAACAAAGCTTCTTAAAAACAAGACACCATTTGAACTTATTTTTAAACAACCTCCATCATACTCCAACCTTCGCATTTTTGGGTGTCTCGTATATCCATATCTTCGTGACTATACCAAAAACAAATTATTACCACGAAATGCTCCTTGTATTTTTATTGGTTATAGTCCAAGATATAAAGGTTTTAGATGTCTTGATCCTTCAACGGGTCGAATCTATACGACCCGACATGCCAAATTTGACGAAGATGTGTTTCCCTTTCTTACCTCCTCCACAAATCTTCCTTTCACAAATTTTGAAGATTTTTTACCTACCCCAACATCCCATAACCATCCTAACCCTACTACATCTCCCACCGAACCACCACCAACACCCACATGCTCTCAATGTCCTTTTACCCAACCCCATCACACTGACTCCTCATCTCACAGTCCCTCACCCGAACCCTCATTCCCAACCTCACCAAACACATCAACCGACCACTCACCTCCAAGCCCACCATCGGCCCAATCCTCTACAAATGAAACGCCTTCACTCCCTACTGACCAAACACCCCCTTCGGCCCAACAGTCCACCTCGGACCCAACCTCAATCTCGAACCACTCCACAGACTCGACCCAACCTTCCAGTCTAGCCCAATCCTCTTCTTCAACTCAAACTCAAAGCCCACCAAACTCACCGATTCCAAATACCAACAATCATCCCATGACCACTCACTCCAAAAACGGTATTTTCAAACCAAAACACTTTGCTAACTTATCTCAATTTTCCACTCACCCTCTTCATCATTCCCTTTTATCATCCCACGTACCCAAAGGCATAAAAACTGCTTTGAAAGATGCCAAATGGGTTCGTGCAATGAATGAGGAACTCCAAGCCTTACATTCCAACAACACATGGAACCTTGTTGCTCGTCCCGCTTCCACTAATATCATCAGCTCTAAATGGATATATCGGATAAAATACAAGTCCGATGGTTCTATTGATCACTACAAAGCTCGACTTGTGGCGCAAGGTTTCAATCAAATTTCGGGTCTAGATTGTTCTCATACTTTTAGCCCAGTTGTCAAGTCTTCAACAATTCGAGTTGTCCTAAGTCTTGCCACAATTCATCATTGGAACTTACGACAACTCGACGTTAACAATGCTTTTCTAAATGGCAAACTTATAGAAACGGTGTTCATGGAACAACCACCAGGCTTCCAAGATCAAAACCATCCAACTCATGTTTGTAAACTAAAGTGTGCCATTTATGACCTTAAACAAGCTCCACGAGCTTGGTTTCAACGATTAAGTTCATTTTTAATCACTCTTGGTTTCACATGTAGTCGAGTTGATCCATCATTATTCATTTTCAACAATAATGGTACTTTAATTTACATCCTTGTCTATGTAGATGACATAATCATCACGGGTAACAATGAAAACTTTATAAACAACTTTACTCGTTAACTACACAAGGAATTCAAAATTAGAGATCTTGGTTCCCTAAGTTTCTTTCTTGGTTTAGAAGTCACCCACACAAAAACCGGCCTCTTTCTCAATCAATCTAAGTATGCCTATGACATACTTTCTCGAGCCGGCCTTCTTGACTCCAAACCAGTTACCACACTGCTCACACCCAAAGACATCTTCAACTCTACCGGTGAACCTTTTCATGATCCAACCCTTTATCGCTCTCTTGTTGGTGCCCTCCAATACTTAACTATAACCCGTCCAGATCTTTCCTTCGCTGTCAATCAAGCTAGTCAATATCTTCATAATCCTACCACTACTCATTTTCAACTTGTCAAACGCATTCTTCGTTATGTCAAGGGAACTTTTATCTCATGGATTAACGTTTGTTAGGCCACCTAACACTGTTTTATTAGGTTTTTCTGATGTACATTGGGCTCGTTGCATTGACACACGCAGATCAACATACGGTTATTGCATTTATTTGGGAGGGAATTTGGTATCTTGGAGCGCAAAGAAGCAACCCACCGTAGCTCGTTCAAGTTATGAATCGGAATATAGGGCCATGGCGAATACCGCTGCAAAACTTATTTGGATAACTCATCTACTACGTGAACTACATGCCTTGCCACCAGGACCGCCAACTATATTGTGTGACAACAAAAGTGCTCTTTTTCTAAGTCAAAATCCAATATCACACAAGAGAGCAAAACACATTGATCTTGACTATCACTTCATTCGAGAGTTAGTTGCTGCAGGTCGGCTCCACACAAAGTTCATATCGACAGATCAACAAGTAGCCGACATCTTCACGAAAAGTCTCCCCAAGCCATTATTGGAAAAATTCCAGACAATGCTTCGTCTTCAACCACCTCCGACTCGCATTGACGGGGGGTATTAGGCATCCCAAGACATATGCCTCCAATCCCTCATTCTAGTCAACACGTTCAAGGCATCCGAAGACATATGCCTCCAAGCTCTCATTCTAGTCAACACATTCAATGACCTTTACGTATAGAATTTTCATTTATGTCATAGGAGGATTTCTCTCCTAATTACTTGTAACATTTCTTGTATATAAACCTTGTAATATCTCAATAAAAATCATCAAGGTTGTTTTTTTTTTTTTTTTTTGAAAGGCGAATTTCATTAAAAAACAAACACCAAAGGGCTCCCAAGAAAGGAGCCCCGGCAACAACAATTACATTATATCAAAATAAAAAGACTTCCAACCCTTCCAATCCACCCCACCCTTTTTATCCCTACTATGAAACCAAAGAAAGCTCATACACTTTACATCAGCCACTATCTCCGCTACATTCCTGTTCTTGTCACCAAACAACCTATCATTACTACCTTTCCACATGCGCCAACAAGTCACCATAAAAATACCATAAAGGATCTCTTTTTTTCTCGTCGACCACCCCGAGTTACTCACCACTTCAAAAATATCATTAACAGAGAATAAATAAATAGGCGGAAGATGAACCCAATTGGCAATACCTTGCCACACATCGACCGCTAGACCACAGTTAGTGAAAACATGCTCCGCAGTTTCTTCGACATCACTACATAGATCACAACTACATTCACCATAAATAATGTTTCGTCTTCAAGGTTGTTACACTCTCAGTTTTAATGTATATACACAACTTGTGCAGCATACGTGTGATAATTTTCATATACCTCATTTTTAAATACAAAATCGTACTTTTTTTTGGGTCCTTTTTTCCATAAAAACCAAATTTTGTCATCATTTTCCCTTAAACCCTTATTTAGCTTTTTCATTAGGTTATTAACTTTAAGGTATGTTTGCTTATTTGGGGGGGTATAATCAATGTCGACAAGTGGACAACGGCTTCCACAAATAGTGAATGGAAAGATATGAAAAAGGTTGATAGCCTTTGGAGTGCCTTCCAAATATTCCTTTCAACTTCTTTCCTCTTACCACCTTCATGTAAAAATTAATGTGTATTTCATTTTTTACCATACTTAATTAATATTATAAAATAAAATTATAAAAGATCGAAAAACTCTGAATGAGTTCGAACTATGATTATATATGCACTTTAAAACCAACCTTATGATGAAATAAACTCAATGTTTGCTACTTCGTACACACCCACATAGTACATGACAACGTTTGCTACTTCGTGTATTGGTTAAATTGTTTTCAAAAGAATTAGTTGTGTTGGGAATAAAAATATGCTCGCTAACAACATGCGAACGCACACAAGCAAATATGTGACATTTCGCCTTAGTAACAAGCCCCTTTTAAGTGTATATTCTCAAAGATGGGATGATCCGGTCATAATGCGTATATGATTTGAGTGTTTTGAATTAAGGGCTACAATGAGAGAGGTTTGGGATGTAGGGCCGGCTGAAGCCCAAGTAAAATGAGGCTAGGGCTTTGGGCCCCCAAATCTATAGGGCCACCATTTTTTATTTTGAAACACTGAATTGGGCTGTGTAATTCCAGGAAGTAGAGGGACAGATCATAAGAAAGTGACAATTACAAATACCCTCCATTTAATAATGATTTGATTTGGCTCGTTAGACACAAGTATCGCAACACGGACTATACAAGAACTAAAAAATACTATATGCTTTTGGAAAAAGGGCCCCAAATTGATAATTCGCTTTAGGCCCCCTAAAAGGGTTGAGCCGGCCCTGTTGGGATGGGTATTAGTAAACCAAGACTGATACCATATAGCAACATCATGTTCGATACCTAACCAATACCTGCCAGATACTGATTACGAATTAACTGTTGGCTACAGATTAAATACTAATTTGTTGAGTATGGGGTATACCATATATTATGTTCGTTTCTAGAATTACCAATTAGAATTCCCAAGTACTTTTCTTGTCATTCTAGTTTTAGTATACTTTATGTATTTAAGAGCTATAACATATTCAACATGTAATTAATCACATAGTCCATAACCCAAGTACAAGGAAAAAACAAGAAAAAAAAATGTGGTATGAGTCTCATAAATGAGTATGTATGTTTCACATAACCCAGTCGGGTATAACCTAATAGGCTAATTCCATACCCATACGGCTGTACCACACTTGAACCCAAACCCGTGAATTTTTTTGTATGTCAATTTTGTAGCGGTCTTATACCCGAATCAGCGAATTCATGTCTATATGTTTATAGTTTCGATTTTTCTTGTTGAATTTAGGTTTCTTTGCCACCCTTACTTTGAAATGATTTGTAGCAGTACGTAAGAATTGACCGTATAAACCTTTAGTATAAATCGGTACTTCCGTCGTTAAAAAAAAAAAGAAGAGTGATGTTATTTGTACATCCCCCGATACGACCCATATTGGCCTATACGAGTTGTATAGGGTTTAAATGCACCCTTCTACGACCCGTAGTGGCCTATACGATCCGTATTCACCTACCAAACATCTCTACTTTCAGACCGAACTCTCTGCAAATGCAAGGAGTTCAGTCTGAAAAGCAGAGTCGTATTAGCCTATACGACTCGTAGAGAAGTTTGATAGCTGAAGGAGAAGTTTAATTGCTAATTATTAAAACATCTCTACACGACTTGTATTGCCCTATACGGGTCATATATATAGGGGATATTCAAATAGAAAAGGATGCCGAAATAACCAAAGCCAAAAACCATGGTTACTAAAACAAAACTTTGTCGGCACTAGAATTACTAAGGTTTTACCAAACCTGATTTATGAAGTTTCAAAGATGGCGATATAAGAAAGAAAGGAGTTGATGATATTAATCTAGTTGTTGCGTTGCATTCAACAGTAAAAGCTTCTGAAGAAAGTCAAGAAATAATCTATGCACATTTAGCTCATGGACGTTTGCTAATCTTTCAATTAATTTACATATATAAATTCCAAACAATATCATTAGAAAACAATAGCTTAAAGTTGAAGGGTCATGCTTCCTTGATCTCAAATCTTTCTATTCTCACCTTGTCCCTCTCTCTCTCTCTATTTTTTTTTTTAATTTGCATGATATTCAACAATATTATTCAATAAATTTTCTAAAATATACATCAAATATTTTCCTTCTAAAAAGTAGTAAGAATGCCCTTTTAATATATAAGAAAACAAACTGCTACATCTATGGCTACAATCCAACTATCCACTCATTTTTGTTCATATATGTAGAATGAGTTAAGAGCAGCCATAACAAGTTAAACAACCTAATTAAATTAGCGGTCTTAAATCTCGTCAAACTTTAATTTATTAAGTTATTATTATTATTATTATTGTACGTTTCGTAATTTATGTAACTCATGGTATTTTGTTAAAGTTCTAACACTACAACTCCATTTTTTCCATGACTATACCTCTTATAGTCATGATAACGGCTTGGGTTATTTGGAACGCAAGGAACGAGAATATCTTCCAAAATAAAGACAGCAAAGTTACGGATGTCGTGGCGGAGGTGAAGTCCAAGGCGTTTTTATGGCTACAGTATAGGTCGAAATATAAAAACATTGTTTGGAAGGATTGGGCCACTTATCCTTTGTATATGTGTGTATAATTTGGCGGTTCTTGGATTTGAGAGCTAGCCGTTTTTAATGAAAGTTATCGTTAAAAAAAAGAGAGAGACGCATATGTTGTATCTCATTTGTCACACATGTATCATATGTATTAATTTTGTAAATAACTCTTAAAACCCGATTCAATTCAAAATGACAACCTCATCACCCTTGTTAATAAAACACCAACGTTATTTCACTAAATACATCTAATAGCTTGATCTAGATACATATACATGAGATGTCGGCATTGTTAACTAAAAAAGTCGTTCGGATTTTTAATAACCCTACTATAAAAAGTTGGAATTGATTTTCAACCGAAGCATGATTTTTCTAATTTAGAATATAATTATTGTAATTGATTCTCAAAAACCTCATTTCATGTCAAATAATGAAAGCAATGATATTTACGAGACACGAAATATATATAAGTTGGTAACTTTTTAATGAATGTAATATTATCATGGACGGAAATGGCATATTCGGTCAAAAAGTGATTGGCCCCTGCCCGGCCAGCCGGCGGTTGGTGGGGGAGAATTGTTGGTTGGTTAAAGAGAGGGGTACAATATTGGCCCCATTAGTAAATTTTAATAGCTCTAGGGTAAATTATTCATCATGTGTAGTTTATGCTTTTAGAATAAACTTATTTTTCTATACTCATGTTCCTTTAAATGGTGAAAAACGTTTCACATTTTTAATAGGATATGATTGTCTAGTCAAATATGTTCTAAAGAAATCTAGTGATAATTAAGGTCTTCCTTTGAACAATGCATTATGATGCAAAGCGCGATCAGCCATGTATTACAAGATAATATTAAGTATAGTCGTAGAGATTAAGGTCGAATCAAGATTGATCAAGGTCGAATAGGTTCTTTCAACACGTTCAAAGTTTGAATATCATTATCCCGACAGAGGAAAAAGAAACATGGTACAATATTGCAGTAAGCAAATGACACATGCTTCTGAAAGTTCTATTTGTAAGGATAAGTCTAGCTACGATACTTGTATTCTTATTCTTTGTTTGTAATGTTTTTCTTAACACAACAAAGATTATTTTTCCCAAGAATTGGCCCAACCAAACTTCCTATCGAACACACTTATACGATACAAAGTCACAATTTGCCCAACCGAACTTCCCATCGAACACGCCAATGCGATATACAAGCGTGATATTTCAAACTTCCAATCAGGCTCGGATTGTTTTGGCATCCCCTAATAATGTTAGGATCTATAAAAACAGAAAGTTGCCATTAAAGCTCTAATGTTATCATTCAAAGTAAATTGAGAAAAAAATTGAAATTTATTTTTAAAATTTCAAGTGAAATCAACAAAACTTCAAATTTATACTCAAATAATGACATAAGAATGTATGACTGTGATAATATAAGTTGTCAAAGGTGCGCGTCATGGGCGCGGTGCTCAAGGTCAGCTCAACGCATCATATGAGTAGTTAACTGAAAGACACGGTTTCTAGCTATTATGAGTGTGCTTATGCGCCTTGACAAAATAGATTACAATATAAATCTTTCATGCACATCATTATCAAATGTCAATAAGCTGGGATTTGCTTCCCTCTCCTTATTGTAAACCATGCGGGTAAAACAAAAATGACAATTGGAAGCGAATATCACTTATAACCGTAGAAGAAAATATGTGATCTTTAGAGAATATAACATAAACTAAAATATGTATGTACATGGAAATGGGTTGATGAGCTATGATGTCTCCAAAACAAAATAGATTTGATCCTAAAAAATAAACAATTCAATTGAATGATAAACATAAAACCACAATTTACAGAAATTGAAATAAAAAGAATGTAAAAGAAAACACGGACAAAATAATGAAAAAAACATATATAAGAACTAACAAAAAGCTTAAAAACTAAATATCTAAATAAATAAATAAATATACATAAAGAATATACAAGATTATAAGTGTTGGCTTACCAACATAATAATCGATAATGTAAGACTACAAGTGTTGAACAATATCATTCGATGACTGCTTTCAAGAGAAATAAAGAAAATGGTGTGATAAGGCAATGGTATGAAGGGTTTTAGAGATTAAATTGAGGGATGTTGATTTTAGTTCATCATTGAATATGAGAAAAGGAAAAGGTAAGGTACTGAATCTCAAATTGAATTCATTAAAGATAAGAAAATCAAAAGGTGAAGCAAATAATAATAGAGATGACTTGCATTAGTCATTTATATAATTGTAATCAATTGTTGCACATAGGGGCATAAAGGGAAGAATTAGGCAAAAAATAATTGTTTACCTAGTAACCTTTTGTATGTCATTTTAAAATTGACAAGAAGTGACTATTTTAGTTATCTCTCCTCCTTTATAATGTAGTATAGCCATTCACTTTAAAAGAAATTAAGGACGCGGTATGGGATTGTGATGGGGATAAGGCGCCGGGGCCTGACGGTTTTAACTTTAAGTTCATCCGTAGATGTTGGGGCGGATTAGAAACGGAATTTATGTCATTATTTCAACAGTTTTATGCGCACCAGGAGCTGGGTCCGAGCTCTGTCTCGTCGTTCATTGCACTTATTCCTAAGTTAGAGGATCCTATGAGTTTTAAGGATTTCAGACCGATTAGTTTGGTAGGGTGTATAAATAAAGTAATTTCGAAGGTACTAGTTAATCGATTAAAGGGAGTAATATTGAAGCTAGTATCACAGGAGCAGTCGGCGTTCCTTACCGGCCGGAACATTACGGAAGGACCACTTATGCTTAATGAATTAATTGGATGGATGAAAAGGAAAAAGAGGCGCGGGTTGATTTTTAAAGTCGATATCGACAAAGCCTACGATTCGGTAAATTGGGGGTTTCTTGAGTCGGTCTTAGGACAAATGAACTCGTATGGGTGCGTTGGGTCATGGCCATTGTTACAGGTGCTCGTGCGTCGGTCCTTGTCAACGGATCACCCACACACGAGTTCGGTTGTGAGCGGGGTCTTAGACAAGGGGACCCTCTATCCCCCTTCTTGTTCGTGATTGTGATGGAGGCTTTGACCAGCATGATGAAGCAGGCGTGCTCGGTGGGTTTATTCCAGGAGCTGGAATGTGGTGATGGGGGATTGTCTTTATCGCATTTACTCTATGCGGACGATGTTATTTTTCTAGGGGAATGGTCCGATACAAACGCGCTTAACTTAAAACGAATCCTTAGATGTTTCTATTTAGTATCCGGCTTAAAGGTGAATTTGGGGAAGTGTAGTGTTTACGGGGTTGGGGTGGACGAGGTTGAAGGTCAAGCTATGGCAAACATGTTGAAGTGTAAACTTGGTAAATTGCCATTCATTTATTTGGGGTTAATGGTCGGGGCAAATATGAATCTCACGAAACATTGGAAACCGGTGTTGGATGCTTTTCGGAAAAGGTTGTCCATTTGGAAGGCAAGGCAATTGTCGTATGGTGGAAGGGTGGTTCTACTCAAATCAGTCCTTAATTCGCTTCCAACTTACTATTTCTCTCTTTATAAGGCGCCTATAAAGATCTTAGAAGATTTGGACCGGATGCGGAGGGTATTTTTTTGGGGTGGATCCGACGAAAAGGCGCGTATGAATTGGATAGCTTGGGATAATGTGATTGCGCCTATTGAAGGAGGGGGCTGGGTTTCGGCTCGTTAAGAGATGCGAATTTGGCGCTTTTGGCAAAATGGTGGTGGCGGTTTAAAGCGGAGCCTAGCGGTCTTTGGAGGAAAGTAATTTGGGCGATCCACCATTCGTCGAGAGAGTGGAATCCAATCCCGGTCAGATTGTCCGCTCCTGGACCTTGGAAGAACATCGCTGTAGCTGTACAGCTCATGAAGGAATCGGGTGTTGACGTAAAAAGCTCTATCAGAGGGGTGGTTGGGAATGGGTTGGCTGTAGCATTCTGGCTGGATAACTGGGCGTCGGAGACACCTCTTGCATCCCGTTTTCCTCTCATGTTCGCTGCAGAAAATTCAAAACAGGTTACAGTTGCTGAACGGGTTTCACAGTCGGGACTGGGTTGGGTTTGGGACTGGGTCGACTCGGGGTTGGGGCCTGCAGCCTCGGCTGAACTGGCTACGTTTCTGCAGACTGTTGTCTGTCCGTTAATGTCTGCTGAAGCTGATAAATGGGTTTGGGGTTGGGTTGGGTCTGCTGAATTTGAGGTGAAGAGACTGAAATCGGAACTATAGGCGGCAAGACATTATGTGGGGAATTTTATCGTGCAGCAAAACTCGTGGGTTCCAAAGAGAGTTTGGTTATTGGCTTGGCGTGCGGCGTTTGGAAGATTACCTACAAAGGAGGCGTTAATCAGACGGAATGTGCAAGTGGGTTCAGATTTATGTCCGTTATGTGGCGAGGGTTCAGAAACAGTTGAGCATCTATTTTTGTCGTGCAGTCTGGCGCAAACTGTTTGGCAACTAGTATCGCAATGGTGCAGAGTCAGAGATGTGTTCGCGTTCGAGTTTAGAGATATCTTGAAACTACACTTATACGTTGGGGGTCCAAGGGCAATAAAGAAGGTGTTCAATGCAATATGTCTCACGGTCATTTGGTGCATTTGGAAGAGCCGCAACGAGGTCGTTTTTGGAAATAAGCAACTTTCTATACAGAAGATCTTGGGTGAAATCAAAGCGCGGAGTTTACTTTGGGTGAAAGCTAGAGCGAAACAAGGTGATTTGGATTGGGATAAATGGCTAAGGTTCGACTTGTCTAGTTTTAAATGAAATTGTAATTGTAATAGGTGGAAATTTAAACGTATCCGTTGTAAATGGGTGTTTTGCCAGTTCCCCGCTAGCATTTGGTGATGATATAAAAGTTTTTGTTGACCGTTCAAAAAAAAGTATAGATATAAATATGGATTTCAACCATGTTCATTTCCAAGAAAAAAATAACAATAAAAAAACTCAAACAATCACATGATACCTAGACTTGCATCATTTCAAGTATTAACTTAAAGCGTAGATTTTATATCCAAATCACATTGTCTTGGCTCTAACCCAAAATTTGTTTTTTCTTCTAGGTTAGAACCACCCAAAATGAATTCTTCAAAGCACTAGTCCCCAAATTAGTGCATTCCCTAGGTATCATCATTTACAATCTTAGAAAGAGAGGCTATTTTCCTTTAAAAAAAACTTCAACATAAGAATGTTGTGTAGTTATTACATATTAGTTATTACCATACTTTGTGTGTATTTTTTTTTGTTTTGCTCGGAAATTTGTTTTTGGTTAAATTATATACAAGAATTCACAAACTTTAGCTATTGTTTTTTAATGAAAGTTTTATTTACCTCCATCACGTTAATAAGTAAAACATTTATTCCTCAACTTCAACAAAGTTATATATTACTTTTTACTCAAACTTTAAAAGAGTTGTTTTCTTCTTCTTTTTCCATAACAAAGTTACATTATAACCCTTGAACTTTAACAAAATATCATTTAAGTTTGAATTTTCTGTTCAGTGGATGTTTTTTAACGGATTAGTTTTTATACCAATACTTCACGCGAGTTATTTTAATTACGTTTCGACATGAATTTTTGTAACATTGTTTTTAAACCTACAGATTGTTTCAAACGTTTACCGGTTGTTTTAAACTTTTTTATTTTAAACTGCACGACGCTCATATCTAAATATATCATTGCCACATGCTTATGTTTATATTCGTTTTGGTTTAAAATTTGTTCGAATAACTTGTAAGTCGTATACAACATAAATTTTCCGCCTACCGTCATGACGAATTTTTTTATCGTCACTAGAATATCTTGTCACGATTTTCTTATCTTTATGCACGTTTCAAAACCACCTTAGAGTATGAATGAAGATCCACTAGGTTTTATTAAATCAAAAACCTAAAAACATTAAATTTTGTTGATGAATAGAATATAATCCTTAATTAAATGGTATGAGATAATTCGAAGATCTTAATTTGACGAGTAACATTCCATAAAACTATACCTTTTCAATTTGAACGTTTATATATTTCGAGTCAAATCAATTTTGTGATAGTTATTCAAAAATTAATTTACACACACGCATATATATATATATATATATATATATATATATATATATATATATATGGGTAGGGATCTTAAGAGAACCAACCCCTATTTGAAAACTGAGAGAACCATTCTGGGCCACACATTTCATATAAAGGCAAAAAAATTTTTTTTTTTTTTTTTTTTTTTTGCTTTAATCGCACATTTTTATGCAAGGAAATTTTTTTTTTATTTTTTTTGAATTTACACATATGTGTATATGGCAATTATACATATGTGTATATAGCAATTATACATATGTGTATATAGCATTTTTCAGCTATACATATGTATATATTGCATTATACATATGTGTATAATGCAATTATACACATGTGTATACTGAAAAAAATACAAAAAAATTCCTTGCATATAAAGCAGCGATTTTTGCAAAAAAAAAAAAAAAAAAAAAAAAAAAAAAAAAAAAAAAAAATTGCCTTAGAGAAATGTGTGGCCTAGAATGATTCTCACAGTTCTCAATTTGGGAAAAGGTTCTCATTTGAACCAAATCCTATATATATATATATAAAGGGGAGGGTTATCTTGAGAACGCTAAATATTGTGAGAACCGTGAGAACAAGTAAAAAAATCAATCAAAATCAAATTTTTTTAATACAAACCCCATTATAATCAAAATACAACATTAATAAATGAATTTTCTTTCCAAATAATTCATCTTTTCTTGTCAAAACACTTTTAAATTAACTTTTTACACATGTGTAAATGAAACAGTTTACACATGTATAAACAGCAAATTTACACATGTGTAAAAACAAATTATTTCCGTATACGTTTGAATTTTTACGCGTAAATTGTGTTTTTGGGATTGTATTTTAGTAATAAAGACAAGTGTAAAAAGAAATTTTGAATTCGAATGGTATTAGATGCCGTTCGCACGAAATATAGGTGTTCTCAAATTAACTTTCCCATATATATATAGGTAGAGGATCCGGTAGGAAAATTGTTTTGTGTAAGAAGTGTAGGAAGTGTTTTCAACCGTTGGATCAAATCTGGTTAAATCTTTAGATGAAGGGCATTATAGACTTTTTATCCATTTTATTAATTATCATTGACCCACTAATATAGCATTGAAAATCTGGATATTTATGAAATTTAATCATCCTAAAATAACTAATTCTTTCTTATTTTCATAACAATCATAAGATATTCACATCAAATAATTCGATCAAATACCCAAAAACTTGTTCGATTCTTAAGACTACCTGTCAACGGTGTTTTATAACACGTATTTTCAACAAGCGAAAACAGTAGTGTTTTATGACTATATGGACAGTGTTTTATAACAAATTATATATATAGACAATGTTTTAAGACTACCTGTCAACGCTGTTTTATAACACGTATTTTCAACAAACGAAAACAGTAGTATTTTAAAACAGACAAGCATAAAATATATGAAAATAAGAAAGAGAAAACTGTAGTGTCATACATTTTACATATCTACTAGCGGGTTTTTTTTCCTTGTGTAGTGTTTTTAACAGCTCGGATCTGTAAAACAAGACAAGAATAATGAGGTTTATAGGAGGAAGCCACCGATTAGTAAGAAGAAAGAAGCACCGATTAAAGGCCTGGTTGTATATTGATGAAGATGGTAGGCAAAGCATGCTATTTTAAGAATGTAGAAAGATGAAGAAGGTGAGTTATTATGAGTGAGAAACAAACGTTAATTAAGGAAGTGTTTAAAGATCAAATACAAGAAATTGACTTTCATGCCCTCTTTTAAAACATTTTTGGACCATCCTACCCTTGATTATTAAACTATAATTATTATAATCTTAAGTAACCAAAACTTTTAATCTAAACCATCGATTTCGAGATCAAACGGTTGAAAACACTTCCTACACAAAACTATTTTCCTACAGGAACCTTACCCTATATATATATATATATATATATATATATATATATTCCAAATTCAAAATTTCTTTTTACACTTATCTTTACTAATAAAATACAATCTCAAAAACACAATTTACGCGTAAAAATTCAAACGTATACGGAAATAAATTGTTTTTACACATGTGTAAATTTACTGTTTATACATGTGTAAACTTTTTCATTTACACATGTGTAAAAAGTTAATTTGAAAGTGTTTTTGCAAAAAAAGATGAATTATTTGGAAAGAAAATTCATTTATTAATGTTGTATTTTGATTATAATGAGATTTGTATTAAAAAGTTTTTATTTTGATTGATTTTTTTACTTGTTCTCACGGTTCTCACGATATTTAGTGTTCTCAAGATAATCCTCCCACATATATATATATATATATATATAGGATTCGGATATTTTGAGAACTCCTATGAGTTGTGAGAACCATAGAAACTCACTTTATAACCACATACATTTTTTAATCAAAAATGAATATGTGGTCCATAATTAATCAACAATAAAATAATGAATAAAATATTAATATACTTATACGTGGATAAAAATCCTTTGCACTGGTGTAATTTGACGTAAATTAATGTATTTTTTTTAATTTTTTTTACAGCGGGGTTTACGTGTTTTTACATGAGTGTGCAAAAAAAAATCGCATTATACGTCGAGTTCTCACGAGTTCTCACAACTCATCGAGTTCTTAAAGTATCCTAACCCTATATATATATAGATATATATATATATATATATATACACACACTACATTATAAAAGAGGAGACATGAGCAAATATGTCAAATTATCCAAAGTTAAGATGACATACCAAGGGTTTCTTTACAATTTCTTAAACTTTACCACTTTTCTTCCCTAAATGCCCTTAGAAGATAATCAACTTTTATATGAAAATGGAACTCACTGAAACTAAATAAACACACGGGATAACAATATTTTTGAACAAATTTCATATAATGGCGATGAAAGATAATAATTTATGTTACCACAATGAATAATCTTATCTCAGCTAAACTTGTGTGTTTTAAAACTTTGCCATAATAATACTTATATTATAAACCCTTTTCATATATATGCGTCTACCCTGCGGCAAAGTGAACGGGATGGTTCGGCTCACTAGCTACATTGGGCAATTTTTTAGCTGTTGGGTCAGGTTGGGCAAATCTATTACAAACTTACAAATCACAACTTTTAATTTATAAATGGACAGTGACATTCATATAATAGTGTGTACAATATCATATTATTACTACATACTTTTGCCATGTAAATGAACTTTATCATTTAGCAAAGTGTCTTCAATAGCACGGTTATGTAGATATGTAATGACCAGACAACTTAGACAAGAGTGATATTTATGTTCATATTGGTCTGTTACAGTAACATACCTTTAGTTTAGTAAGATTTGTAGAAACCCTTGTTATATGGTAAACTCTGGAAACTCTGACTTCCCAATTTTTTTTTTATTTTTGAAAAAAATAGAGCACGTAATATACATGATTTTAAGCATTTTAAGCAAAAAAAATCAAAAAAACGCCAAGTAGTTTTTTTTTTTTAAATAAAGTTTTGACTAACACATGTTAAGCGAAACTAACACGTGTTAATCATTTGTTACCCGAAGACGAGAGATAATCTCCCATAAATAATGGAAATGTAATTAAATGGATCTTAATTTCCAAAAATAATCAAATTGATAAATTATAATTAATGTTTAAATGAACTAATCTACCCTTGTTGCAAAATAATTAGTATTGCCACATGTCAAGTTTCTATGGCTTCTTACCCTTCTTACAAAAAACACAATTTGTATAGGAACCTTACCCTATATATATATATGGGGAGGATCAAATGAGAAGAAACTTCACGTGAGAACAAAACGAAGAAGTTACATAATTGTTAAACATTAAATAGTTTAACTCTTCTTACATTAATTATCATCAATCTATTTAATTTTTTTTGAAAGGTTAATTTCTTTTAAATCCTATAGTCCGTGGGACTTGAACCCAAGACCTTCCACAACCTAGGTGTTTTAAAGGCTTTGCCTTTGCCAATGGACCACCACCCCATTGGTATCAATCTATTTAATTAGTCATTAACACTTTATGTCACACCCCAACCTGGAACAGGCTGACGTGTTACTATTACAGATATCAAAACCAAACACAATCCCTTTAAAAGGAAAATAGAATTCACAAGACAACCGATAGTCTCCAACAAAAATCCTAAATCTTAATTTATTTAAAACGGAAATAAACGAAGATGAGAGTTTATTTATTCATGAACTTCATTACTCTCTCACTCATCCCTGATTCCCTGATTACCTGCGAACACATAAGACAAACAAAACAAAGAAAATACGGCTGAGCCAAAGGTTGCTCAATAACGGAGAGATCAACAGTACAAGTAAAGCCGGACATACAATAATACGAAAGGTACCGAAACTGAACCGAAATAAAAGTTGAAACTGAAAACAGATACTGACACGAATCAAATATTAAAACTTATATCAGATACATACAAAACAAATCAGATATATATCAACTCAAAACATATCATATACTAAAATACGTGACTATACATGTCAATAAATAAGTCACGTAATTGTAGAAAGCACCCACGAGCCTAAACAGAGGGGTACACAGATAGCTAGTCCATGCACCTATGAGATGGTGCGTGTGGCGTACACACATTCATCTCCAGAAAACAGAAACATATATCAGAAGTCAGAATCAGATCTAGGATATATCCATACGCCTCTAAGGGACCATGTAAGAGACGCCGTGATTTTGATTACGCACTGTCACGGAAAGTGTTCATGTCGCTGACGCCCCAACGACAAGTCATAAACAGAGTGCTCGGGTGACAGAGTACAAAAGCCATATCATATTTTAAAAAATAGTAGCATAAGTCTAAAGGAAACATGCAACAATGATTACAAAATTAAGGTATATTGCATGCTATCAAAAAATCAAAAGGAACATATGAACTCAACAAAATCCGTACTACAAAGTAACGGATCGAGATTTATAAAAATACTATAAAAAGAGGAAAACGGAATCCGTACCTTATTAGCAAGCAAACCAAAACAAATCGTCTTAAATGAAGACGCGATCCTTAGTTGTCGTATGGTTAACCGGAGACCATCGACTTAAGTTGTCGAACGGTTAATCGGAACTCACGAACAAGAACGAAAAGAATGGATCAAGCGTCGAAGCCGGTTCAGAAATTCGATCTTCAGGTCACGACTAGTCAAGAACGATCACGATGGCTGGTCCGCGGCGGGTGACGGAACAGATGGTACAGATAGGAAGCTATTTTGAGTTCAAGGTTTGAATGATTTATATAAGATGTTAGCGATCGAATTGTTTCAAAAAAATTGAGATTCAAAATTTGAGTTTGAATCGGAAGTTCGGAGCAGACGACATTTACGGCAACTTTGAAAGACAAGATTAGTTATCACCATAATATTTATCCATTTCTTTTCTTTGTATATTAATTATCATAGATTTATATATATTGCATTTTAAAATCAATGTAATCTATTATAATATAAACGAACTTCGGTAATTATTTTGAACAAACTTGCTTTTGGTTTAACAAATTGAAAAAAACAAATAATAATTTTATTTTTATTATAATCTACGTATGAGATTTTCGAATATTACACTTTATCCTACACATTATCAAAATTTATCCTACACATATAAAAATTCATCCTACATATATCAAAATTATCATATGTTTATCCTACACATATCGAGATTATCATATGCTTATCCTACACATATAAAAATTCATCAGGCATATATCTTACACATATCGAAATTAACCTTCACTTTGATTTGGATGAATATATTTTAAAAATTAATTATGAGCTTCATTTATTTAAATAGTTTAGAGTGAGTTACAAAAAATTAATAATCAATTTAACATTCAATATATTTATTAAATGAAAACTTCATATTGGTTAGGATTTGTTCTTTTTTGTTCTTACAAAATATTTTCTTCTCATTTGAACTTTCCACTATATATATATACATATATACATACATACATACATACATACATATACATATAAGGGATAAAATGAAAACCCTATTGAGTTGATAAAACCTTGGAAACCCATCTAAAAAAAACCCAATATTTTTTTTTTGAAAAAATAGCCAATGTAAAATACATGCTTTTAAGCATTTTGCTCAAAAAATTAAAAAAAGCGCCAATGAGATTTTAAAAAAAAAATAAACAAAGTTGCGTTGTTTACATATGTTTTCAGCTATTTAGCTGTTTGTAACATGGCTGTTACATACATTTTTAGAAACTTTGTTTATGTTCTTTAAAGAAATCCCGTTAAGGCTTTTTTATATATATTTTGGCCCAAAACGCTTAAAAACATGTATGTTACATCATGTATTTTTTTTCATAACAAATTTTTTAGATGGTATTTACATGAGTTTTTGAGGGTTTTTCAACTTAAGTGAGTTTTTATTTTATACTTGACCTCTATATATATATATATATATATATATATATATATATTGCAATACAACCACATTAGTGTACTTAAGGTTATTTTTTTAAGAAAAAAAATAAGATGGCAAATTTAGTGATCCGTTTGTGAATACGATCGAAACACCTAAAACCTGATGATCTCATCGGTTAAGTTTACTCTTTGGTACATATTTTTTATGCCAAAAAATTCATTCATATGCAGTTGAAACATTCATAAGAAAAGAAGTCTTAACACCTATTTGGGTACGTGATTTGTAATCAAAACATAACTATTTGATAACATAACGAAAACTTGAATTTCAATTCACATGATGGATTACCTTCAATTCAATGCTCATGATGTCCCTAAGAGCTCTCAAGTTGAACCATACTTTAACCTGATTTGCATACTAAAAGTCAACTACTGAGTGTGTTCTAATTTCATAAGCATCTATAAACCTTAACATGCATTATGTCATAACATACATGATAAAATAACATGAAATGACATAACACCATTCCTTTCCGTTAGCTGAAGATATTGTGTTCCATTGTGAGTTATCAGAAACACTATATTTTGTTACATAGTCGTACAACCATTGACAAGCCACAAAGACATCATCCCATAATATGCTTAAAGTGCTAACTTTAGATGCTTAAATACTATAGTGTTAGAAATCTTCAAAGACCGATTTTTTTCTCTCGGAATGATGGGCCGGAAGCAAAATATTCCGGCTAATATTCTTAGTAGAATCACGAAGGTTTTTATCACCAACTTTTCAGAAAAGTGTAGTGGCAACGATTTATCTGAGTTCATCCGTCCTTATGGGATTATTTATGATTTGTATATCGCTCGTACGAGGGATAAAGCCAGAAATAGATTTGGTTTTGTTTCGTTTCTTGATGTAAAAGAATCCAGGGAGTTGATTAGAAGAATCTGCAATACTCGTATTGGTGATTGTTGGCTTAAGGCTAACATCGCTAGATTCACATTGGAAGAAGAAGAAATTCTCCCTGAATGTGAGAAAGCCAAGCAGCAATGAAACAGTTCTACAGAAAATCGAAAAGATCAAAGGAAGGCTCCAACAACAGATTCGTTTTACAATGGGTCTCGGTCCTTTTCGGATACACTCACAGGAAGACAAGGGTGTAAGACGGTGGTTATTGAGAATCACTTGAGTACATTCAGCGATTTGCATGGGAAGGCACTAGTGGCTAGAATGATTGACTTGGATGCCCTAAAGAGTATTTACTTAATCATGCACGACATTTGTCCAGGGGTGTTCAAGGTGCAGTATCTTGGAGGATTGTCGGTTCTTTTATCGTTTGAGGATAATACAACAGCAACTTCTGTTATTGAAGCGGCTAGAGAGGTGGTAGGCAGGTTTTCTTCTTTGGACGTATGGGAAGGCCAGACTTTCATCTACGAGCGATTGGCATGGATTAAATTGGTAGGCATCCCACTACATCTTCTCTCAAGTGAGGTTATTGATGCCGTTGGTAGTTCGTATGGGAAGATTATTCATAGGTCTGTCAGATCAGATTATGACGATGATCTCTCGCATGATTACATTGGAGTCCTTGTTGGAGATGGGAAACGGATTAATGAAGAAGTTAAGTTATCTTGGAGGGATCGAAAACTTTCAATTTGGATATCGGAAGAATCCGAGGTGTGGGTTCCAGAATTCTATAAGGTTGCATCTCCGATGCCCGAAGATGAGAATGAAGACGGTTCATGTTCTTTGGAAGGAGATAGGTCAGATGACCAGGGTGTTCCCGGAAAAACTGATGAATCCGGAAAGGGTGCTTCGGCGGTGGACATGGAGCCTGATTTTTTAGAAACTCCTAATGGCATTAATGGTGGCAATAACTCTGACGTTAATGATGAGATCGGTTTGGTAAGTAACGATTTAAATGGAGATTTTATTCCAGGAAATCTTTTTGATTTTGAAAAAGGATTTGTAACCGAAAACGAAATTACTGGGGCTGATAAAAATGTCATTAATAAAAGAAAGAAAAAGTCGTTATTGGGCTCTGTTAATCGGCCAACCCAGCTTATTCTAGTAGTTTAGAGAAAACTAAGGTGGGTAAGAAACCCAAGGGTAATACAGATTTGTTTGGGCTTGATCAACTATTGGGTCTGGATAATGTTGTTGGACCGAGTTTGGATAATGAGGTAGAGGAGGAAGTGGGTCGTCATATTAATAATGTTATTGATCTTAACTCTCAACCGATTCCTAATGGGGAAGTAGACCCGAGTTCCTCAGATGGGTCTACCAACTATGAGGATGAGGTTTTGGTCAATATGAGAGCCAATGAAGTTGAAGCCACAATTGCCTTGGGTGAAAAAGCTTGGTGCTGATTTAAGTAAGGCCCATGACTTGGTTTACGAGTCGATTTCTTTTGAAGGGGTACAAAGGGGTGACAAATGAATTGCCTCTCGGTTAATATCCGTGGGGTAGGGGTTTGTGGTAAACCGGGTTGGATAAAAAAGTTGAAGAATGATTTCGGGATTTCTTTCCTTGGCATGCAAGAAACGATGGTGATTGATTTTAAACTGGCTACGGCGGCCAATTACTGGGGTGGTGTTGGTTTTGATTTCGAGTTCGTTAATGCGGTTGGCTCTTCAGGTGGGTTAGTAAGTATATGGGATCCCAAAGTGTTTGATAAAGACATGGTGAACAGAGATAGGAATTTCTTTCACGTCGCAGGTACGGTTTTGGCGGGCTCTATTAGGCTAAATTTGATTAACGTGTATGCTTCGCAAACAAACGTTGAGAAAAGAAGCCTTTGGAGGAGAATTAATAACCTTGTTTGTTCAAATGGTGGGTGGTGGATAGTCTTTGGAGACTTTAATGCGGTTAGGGGTCGTGATGAAAGAAAGAACTCCAAATTTGATCCGGTTTGCACTCACGATTTCAACGACTTTATTGATGAAATTGGTTTACGCGAATACAATCTGAAAGGTATGAAATATACCTTTATGTCGAATAGAAAGGGCTTGTGTACATGGAGTAGAATAGATATATTTTTGGTGTGTGATGTTGTATTCAATAGATGGCCGAATGCATGTGTACGTGCTCTTAACAGGGAGCATTCTGACCATTCGACGGTGGTATTTTCAGTCATGGATAACAATTTCGGCCCTAAGCCATTTAGGATGTTCGACTCTTGGTTGGAACGTCCTGGATGCATCGAAGTTATTAATTCGGTTTTGGACGGTTGGGTGAATGAGGGTGCTTCGAATTGTAACCTGTTAAACAAGTTGAAAAAACTTAGGAACTCTTTAAAAGATTGGTTTCACAAATAAAGTGCAAGCGAATTGGAAGACGAGGCACGATTGCGAAAAGAAAAAGAGGACCTCGAGATTCAAATGGAACTCACAGACTTGGACGAAGCGGATCTTTGGATTTGGATGGAATGTAAGAAAGCTATCGATGATATTGAGCATCATAAGGCGCGAGACTTGAGACAAAAATCTCGCGTCAAATGGGCCGCCTTGGGTGACGAAAACTCTAGCTTCTTCCATAATGTCATCAATGGTAGAAAGGCTCGTAAGTCTATCCCGGGTATTGTAATCAATGGCGAGTGGGTTACAAAACCGACTTTGATTAAGAGAGAGGTGCTAAGGTTTTTTTGAAGCCACTTTAAAGAGAACTCTCCTTCTAGGCCGCCTCTTACTTGTACGGGTTTGAAGACCATTTCGGACCAAGATCATATTGCTCTAGTTGATTCTTTTTCTAAACAGGAAATCAAAAATGCGGTGTTCGAGTGTGGTTCTACTAAAACCCCTGGCCCAGACGGATTTAATTTTCGCTTTGTAAAGCGTTTTTGGGACCTTTTCGAGGAGGATTTTTATAATATCATGACGGAGTTTCACGCTACTGGGGTTATTAATCACCATTGGGGCTTAGAGATTATAGACCTATTACCCTTGTTGGGATGGTTAGCAAAGTTATTTCTAAAATTCTTGCTAACCGGCTCAAAAAGGTGATAGGTCATGTTATTTCAGAGGATCAGTCGGCTTTCTTAGCGGATCGCTTCATTCTTGATGGTCCGTTAATGGTAAACGAAGTCTTGGATTGGTAAAAGAAAAGAAGAAGAAAGGCGTTTATGTTAAAATTAGATTTTGAAAAGGCCTATGACAATGTCAATTGGAACTTTTTGATCTCTATTATGTCTCAAATGAGTTTTCATCCGCAGTGGTTTGAATGGGTTAAAGGCATTTGTTACTCCTCTAGAGCCGCAGTTTTGGTTAATGGCTCTCCGACTTTTGATTTTCGGTGTGAAAAGGGTCTTCGACAAGGCGACCCTTTGTCTCCCTTTTTATTCCTGATTGTTAAGGAAGCCCTATCGTGGTTATTGAAGAAAGCTAAAGATATTGGAGCTTTTAAGGGCGTGAGTTTTTCGGATGGTGAAGCCGATTTAACCCACCTTTTTTATGCAGATGATGCCCTCATTCTAGGGGAATGGTCCAGGGAGAATATTACTAGTGTTGCTAGAATTCTTCGTATCTTTTATCTGTGCTCGGGGCTTCGTATAAATTTGCACAAATCTAATATTTTTGGTGTAGGTACGGAGGAGTTGGAGGTGGACAATATGATGGACCTTTTGGGGTGCAAGAGAGGTGGTTTCCCTTTTAGCTACCTAGGCATCCAAGTGGGAGCCAAGATGACTAGGGTTAGAAGTTGGGATCCGGTGGTTGAAGTCGTAAGAAATCGCCTAGTTTCTTGGAAAGCTAGGACTCTCTCGATTGGTGGGCGGTTAGTGCTCATTAAATCGGTTCTAGAGAGTTTATCCATTTGTTATTTGTCGCTTTACAAAGTTCCCAAGGCCGTGATTGACTCTATGGAGTCTATCATGAGACGTTTTTTTATGGGCAGGTGCGAGCGAGGAGAAAAAGATTTCATGGGTCGCATGGGATATTGTTACTACCCCAAAAAATAAGTATGGGTTAGGCGTGTTCAAATTACAAGAGGTGAACGATGCGCTACTTTTAAAATGAACTTGGAGATTTAAAAAAGGGGGCACTAGCTTGTGGAAACAAATTATCATGGGATGTCATGGGTCGAGTAGGCCTTGGGCTTTACTCCCGTGCTCGGCTTCGGCAAACGGGTGCTGGAAAAATATTGTTTAAGTGGGGGAGAAAAAAACTCCTAATGGGTCGAAGCTAAATTCGTTTTTTGTTGGAGTATTAGGCGATGGGCATTCTATCAACTTTTGGAATGATACTTGGCTCACAGATGCGCCCCTTCGAGTTCTTTTTCCGAACCTTTTTCGACTAGAAAGAAACAAATGGGTCTCGGTTTCTCAGCGAATACATTGGATGAACAATAATAAAGTTATGCAGTGGGATTGGTGAGCTATTCCTTCTTCCCATGAAGAGGTTTCAGAATTGTTTCAACTCCTCAGCTACATCCACGACTTAATATGGAAGGGAGGTTGTAACTCGTGGAAGTGGAAGCCCGATAAGGATGGGAGGTTCTCAGTATCATTGGCTAAAAAGATTATGTCCACCAGTGTTTCGGGAGATAATGGTTCGGTTATTAAATGGAAGACTTGGGTACCCCTCAAATGTAAAATCATGGTTTGGAGGGCGGTTCGTAACCGTCTTCCTACTATTGCAGAGCTTATTAAACGTGGGGTGATAATTCAAAACTCGATTTGTGGTTTTTGTGAGGGGGACAGGAGACCACACTTCATCTTTTCACCGCGTGTATGTTCGCGCAGGAGGTTTGGTTCAGAATAGAAGCCTGGTACCGTTTGAATCACAGTTTCGCGTTCGATGTTACTGACCTCCTTCAACGTCCGGATAATCAATCAATGCTTAGAGATAAGAGGTATATTTTTAGAGGAATTGTATACACTACTTTGTGGGTTTTGTGGAATGAGCGAAATGATCGGGTTTTCAACAACAAACGAAGGAGACCGGTAGAGATTGTGGAGAACGTGAAATCGACGACATATTTTTGGTTTCGTATCAGGTCTAGTTGTAAAGATGTTGATTGGAAAAAATGGTGTATTTGCCCTTTGGATTGACGTTGTTTCGTTTTTGTGTTTCTCGTAGGTCCTTGATTTGAGGACTCTTCGAGTTTGTTTAATGAAATTCTCCTTTCAAAAATAAAAAATAAAAAATACTATAGTGTTAACATTAGACAGTTTAAGACTTTAGCGTTAACTTTTAGACACGTTAACACTTTAGGCTCTAATTAAAATTTCTTTGTTAAACACTCGTTAGAACCCACAATGGATTTGTAAACACTAATCAAAGATATATGCAAGTACGTAAAGGGTTCAGGGAAGGAATGAGGATACCGACTTCTATACGTTCGATAGATGTTAACTAATGCCTTTGTGTCTCTGTGACACTCACATCTTTCACTTCACATTAGTACACAATTTTAGCCACTCTCCTATTTTAAAATTTTCCCTTTCAACTGTGATAATCAGGATATAATTTTTTTTAGATCTGAAATAATATTAGTTATGATAAATTATAATAGTTATAATTATAATTTTAATAATAGAGAGTTTGATAATATACAAAAAGTTATGAACTTATTTCAAAGAAAGTCTAAGAGCATTCACACTAGAGCCTCCATATTAGTGTGAGGGGACCTTCATATTATATAGAGTGGGTATAAGTGGATGTGAGTAGAGGAGAGAGAAAATATATAGAGGAGACACTGTTTATCAGTAAATTTCGAGGAGACACTGTTCATCCTCCATAATTTTTTAATATTTTTGAAAGTGGTTGTGAGTAGAGGAGAGAGAAAAGATAATGATAAAAGTATAGAATAAGTATTATTAAGGATTAATTACATATATCCCCCTATTTTCAACTATAATTACATATATACCCAACCCAAAATTTAAATTACATATATCCCCTTAAAAAACTTCATAAATTACATATATACCCATTCTATTAAAAATTCATAGGAAAATAACTATTTTACCCAAATTCTATTACTAAACTATATTCATGACAAGTCATACAACACATTCTTTGCATCCTACAACTTATATCCATACGATCTTTCCAACTTAATAAGTTATGAACACCAAGAACATGTAACATGCAAAATGTTTTCATGCATCCTACAACTTGATTTCACCTAAACGAGTGTTTTAAAACTCTTACATAATCATTACTAAGCCCTCATATCATTACATTCATCATAACATGTAATGATCTGAGGTGCTTAATACTAGAATGAGTATATTTGATATTTTTAGTTTTTGTGAATGAGAAATATGTAAATACAATTTTTGACTTGGGTATACATGTAATTTATGAAGTTTTGGAAGGGGAAATATGTAAATAAAATTTTGACTTGGGTATATATGTAATTTATGACGTTTGGAAGGGGATATATGTAATTGTCCCTTATTAAATAGAAAGAAGTGAAAAAAGTAGTGTTTTTAGAGTAATTATAGAGAAAATATGGAGAGTTTACTGTGAATGCTCTAAGAGGATTTAATGTTCCTAAAGCAATAATAAATAAAATTTTAAAATGAAATTAAAAATTTTGATTAAATTAGTTGTAGAGTAGAAATGTACTTTGAAAAGTCAAGTCATTTAATATTTCGGTTTCTAGATAGCTTTTGCAATACCCCCACCATCATGGTGGTCATTAAATTGCAATTTAATATATTTGTTATAATTGTCATGATTTGATGTATTTTAGAAATCTAATTCAGAAAACTTTTTAGTTAAAAACAAAGAGACCTCCTCTCAAATTATAGTGCTTTTTGTTTTTTGCTCAGAAGCACTTCTGACCTCTTTTGTATGCGCCACGTAGACGCACGCGGACATTTGGGGTCTGCAGATTGTTTGTTTATTGAAAGACCTTTCACTCAAAAAGGTCTTCCTGACCTCTTCTTGGTACAGACTTGTTTCAAAGTCTTCTAAGGTCTTCTCCACTTCTTTTCTCCTCACCCACCACCACCACCACTACCACCACCACCGTCCACCACCAACCACCAACGACGGTCCACCGTCCACCACCACCACGGTCCACCACCACACAGTTCACCGTCCACCACCACCCACCACCGTCCACCACCACCGTCCACCACCACCACCATCCACCACCACCACCACCCACCACCACCGTCCACCACCACGGTCCACCACCACCACCGTCTACCACCACCATGGTCCACCACCCACCACCGTCTACCACCACCATGGTCCACCACCCACCACCACCACTGTTTACCACCACCACGGTCCACCACCACCAACCACGATCAACCACCACCTACCACCGTCCACCACCACCACCACGGTCCACCACCACCATGGTCCACCACCACCACCCATCACCACCACTGTCCACCACCATCCACCACCACCCACCACCACCACCGTCTACCACCAGACTGCTGTAAAAAATCAATTTATTTAAATTTCAGTTTCTTTCAACAGCCTGCAGACATTAATAAACAAATAGTCTTCTTCTTGCAGACTGCAGACCTTTGGTCCACCTCTTCTCCTGCATATGTCTGCAGATGTGGTCCGCAGACTGCAGACCTTTTCCTGCAGAAAAAACAAACATCATATATTTTATATAACACGATCCTACATATATTCTTGCTATGGTCACTACTGCGAGTATAAACTAACACCACTCGATCAAAGAGTAACATTATCATATACCTTTTCGAAGCTTAGGATTAATTTCACGTTCGTCACTTAAGGTATGGATAACCTATATGTTATTTTTTTATCGTTGATGTTATATTATTATACGAAACACCTATTATGTTTTTTTATATGAATGAGGTCATTGTTTTGATATGAACCGTCTAATTGTAAAGTTTATATATTTTTAATATGAAATTCGTGTCAAAATGCTATTATGATTTGATGCATTTTAATTATTCATTCTTTTATCATGTTCACTATTCTAATTATATAGAAATATTTATTTCCGCGATATATAAGTTTTTGATATTTTCATTCTCATACCATTGGTTGGTGTTTTATAATATAGACATATTTTACATACACATAAACTATACATCACATTTTATTTTGTTACATTCTAATTCAACATTGAAATCGATACGATTTGATTTATTATTATAATATCAGTAATTTGATTCTATTTCTATCAAATCTATAATCTATATGTTTATATATATTTATTCCATGATAAAAATCATGTAAATATATTAAATTCTATTTGATCGGGTCATCGTTCGTAGAACTATATTTACTCTTATTATTTTATGAATTGGTATTTGTATATTTTTGTTACATTATACTATCTAGACATTTTAGAGTCCTAATCTAAATCCCTAACTGCACATGCGCTTAGAAATATCGAAGTCGTTATAATTCATTTTATTCTATTATTTATAATATACTATTCATTCTATTAGGGTAATTTTTGGAGTTATCCAAACCGCTACGACTTATGCTAGTTGTACTTGCTATTCTTCGCAGCATGTGAGTATATCTTTCCCTCTTTTCATTTTACGGTTTGGGGCTACGCATGTACCTTATGTCAAATTACTATTTCTTTTCACTAAGTGCAATTCTCATGTGTGTTTGCTTTGTGTTACTTTGTGTATCTATGACTTGTCAAAATCATTAACCGTTGCGGCCTAGCATTTCAATGAATAGTACTATGGTATATACCTCTTGTGACCCTGTTGAGAGACCTTGGTCATTGCTATGTGTTTCATTACTACTGTCAATAGCGCATAATATATATAAATTTCATTCCACTTTCATAGGGTTGATTTTGACCCGGATACTACTTAAATACATAATTGCAAACGGTATACAACACATGAATTGCGAAACATTTTTATACTATATGTATCAAATGGATGTACTCACCAATGCATTATATGTGTTGACAAAATATTTTCTACATGTTTCAGGTGAAGTTTGATCTTGCTTGCTTTTCACGTTTAGACTATGGACCTAGTGCCTTAATAAAATTCGAACATTTACTTACTATGTTTTGCATTTCTTTTGAGACTTTGTATTTCTTTTTGAATAATGGAAGTTGTTTACTATTATTATTTACATTTTAGTCCATGTACTATTGAACAATCGTCACTACGTGACACCTCGATGATTCCGCCATCGGTTAGGGTGTTACAGTCTCTCCCCAATCCTTCGATTGATGTTTCTCCGCTAGTCGTCTCTCTTAATCCTGTAGAGCTACTAGTTACAAAATTGTCTCACTAAGAAAAGTAGTGATCAACTTGTACAAGTTGTCTCACTCTTTACAATAAAGTGATCACTTTCTTTGTCTCACTAACTATAAGTTGCAGTGATCACCACTCTTACAAATCACTAAACAAGCTTAATGATGCCCTTACAAGTACCTCACAACTACAACAAACAAGCTCACAATATACAAGAACAAATAATAGTTTACTTGTAGAACAATTTTTTTCTCTTGATCTTGAATCTCTCTTTGGTTTAATGTGTATATATCAAAGACACTAGAGAGAAATATCATTGAATACTATTTAGAATGTATAGAGCAAGATGGGTGAATGAAAAAGGTTAGGCATGTATTTATATTCGGTATGTTTATAAAATCTCTATTTTATAAATATGTATTTTACACAAATATTAATATCACATTTATTAATACATATTTAGATGAAAGCATGATAACAAAACATATATATTTTATCAAACCAAATCGACATCCCATTCAAGTGATCCATTTACAAAACAAATAATATAAACACAACCATAGGGCATTTAAGATTTTTTGACCACACATTGTTTCACAAGCAGCCGTACTAACACCTCACATTTTATATATATGCAAAATTCTTGCATTATGTACTTACTCGTCTATGTTGATGATCTCATTCTTACTATAAATAACGAATTTTTATCTCCGCCTTTATCTCTCAACTCAATCAAGAATTTTCCGTTAATGATCTTGGAGATCTTAATTATTTTTTAGACTTGAGGTTGTGTACACTTATGATGGCTTATCACTAAATCAATCCAAGTATGCTCGCAACATCCATTATCAGACTCCAACCAGCTACTACACCTCTTGCTCCTATGAGTCTTCTGATAGTACTTTATTTTCAGATCCAATTATCTATCAATCACTTGTGGGGGTCTCGAACATTTGAAGATTACCAGACTAAACTTATCGTATTCTGTTAACCAGGTAAGTCAATTTTTTTTATGCACCGACAATAAATCATTTTAGTCCGTCAAAAGGATATTGCGATATGTCAAGGGCAACGTCTCATTTGGTCTTACTTTTACTTATCCACGTCTAAATTTTCTCTTGGGATATTCTGATGCTGATTGGGCACATTGTTTAGAGGCTCGTCTTTCTACTTACGAGTACTCTATTTTTCTAGGAGGAAATATTGTGTCTTGGAGTGCAAAGAAACAATATATAATATACCGTCTCTCGCTCTATTTGTGAATTAGAATATCATTCCATGGCATATATGATTGATGAAATTGTCTGGGTTACTCATCTTTTACGTGAATTACATGCGTTACCACTCGGCTGACCAATAGGGATGGCAATCAAATCCGAACCCGATGGGTAAACCCGAAACCTGATACATTTGGGACGAGTTTGATGTCGGGTAATTGGGTATGTGTGTGGGTATGGGATTAACTTTTATTTTTTTCACGGGTTTGGGACGGTTTTGGGATTTGATGATATACCCGTTTACCCAATATAATTTCTAGTATATCTTTTTAAATATGTATGCATAATATATCAAATTGTTTATCTAGACTGTCATCTTGTGCTAAAAATTACCAAAGATTAGTGTAAACTATTTGTTATCTATGTCTTTGAGTGTTTTTATAAAATTTTAAGTATTTTATATTTATACATTGTCATCATTTACATACATACATATATATATATATATATATATTTAATAATGGTAAATGTAATTAGTTAATAGTTACCTAATAGATATCCGTCGGGTCTTTGGTCGGATATACTCAATAGGTAAGTTTTAAAATTTAATGGGTTTACCCGATACCCGATGGGTAATTACCCGACACAAACCCGACGGGTTTTGGGCCGGGTTTGGGACAAACATACCTAATCGGGTATGGGTTTGGGATTACCTAAACCCGTCCCAAACCCGACCCATTGCCATGCCACCCCTACTGACCAACACTTTTATGACTCAAAATCCAGTTTCTCATAAACGAGTAAAACACATCGAACTTGAATATAATTTTACTCGGGAACTTGTCACTTCAGGAAAATTATACGCAAAATTTGTTCCTACCAATCTTCAGATTGCTAACATTTTCACTAAGAGTTTTCCAGGAACACAATTTGAGACATATCCTTCTATGCTCCGTCTTAGTCCACGAGGGGCATTAGATAAATATTATATGCAAAGTTTGTTCCTCGGATGATTGTATGATTGAGTTCAAAAGATTACAATTCACATTATACATATATAAAACTTTAACAAACATTTAGAGGGTGTTTGGGATTGAGTTTGGAAATGCAAAAGTGCTTTTAGTCAAAAGTACTTATTGGCTTATTAATTTTTGAAAAAGTGTTTTAAAAAAAAGTGTTTGGATTAGCTTTTGAGATGAGAAACGTCAAAAAGTCAATAGATTGTTTTTTAAGTGTTTCGCTTAACTTATTGTGAACACTGGTTGTACGGGAGGTAAATTTGTAATATTTTTTCCAAAAGCCAACATCCAGGATTTCTAACTTCTCAAAAACAATTTTTCCATTCTTAAAAGCTAAAAGCCAAAACAGAAAGTATTTTTGAGTTACACAAACAACTTATTGACTTATTGGCTTTTTGAAAAAGACAATAAGTCAATAAGTTTTTTTGAAACTCAATCCCAAACACCCTCTTAATATGTAAGTTATACGTACATTATTTAATGATAATATTAATTTTGCTAATGTGCGGTAAGTCATTTGGTAGAGGTCGGTTTACGCTCCTTTTTTTTGGAAGGTGAATGTCTCAGCGGTGGAACCAAATGATGACACACCAAGCGACGCGAGTTCGAGCCCCCGGATCCCCATAGCGTGTGGGTGTACCCGTAGGATTTACCGTGATTAACGACGATTCGAACCGGTAACCCCGGGCGGGAACCCCACGGAATGTGGGTAAACCCTCCCCCCTCAGAATCGAACCCGCGACCTTAGGCCACGTTTCCGAAACCTCATTGAGGTGGCCAACTGAGCTAGCCCAGCTGGTTCGGTTTATGCTTCTTAGACAAAATATCATATATTCAAATCTAGACAATTATATATTTGTTGTAAATTATGGTGTGTCGTTCAAATTCTGACGTAAACCGTTGATGGTACATGTCGAGGATTTTTTTTCTTCCGTAAACCTTTATAAAAGTTCTTTATGATGATTTTATTTCATATTACCTTTGTCTTGGTTCCCATGGGTGATGATAACATGTGTTCCCCACATTATGGAGTCTTTTCTACTTTTTTCCTATCTTTTGCAATAGATGGCTTAAAAGTTTGAACCCAATTTCCGATGATTTTCGTTTTTCTTTTTTTTTTCCACGTGTATAGATACCTTAAATGAATATATGATATATATAAATAAATAACTACTTGTCTTCAACTACACGTGTATTATATATATTTTAACTAGATTATACCCCGGGAGCGTCCCGGGTTGAGAAATTTAATATGATACATCTATTTTACATATAAATAGACTGATGTATAACTCTAATGTTAATATCTAACCTAAAACAAATTAACAATGTACAACTCCAATACTAACACCTAACCTAAAAGAATGTAGAACTTTAATGTAACTCTAATATTAACACCTATTCTAAAGACTAAACAAATGTACAACTCTAACATACTAATATTGATACTTAACTTAAAACAACGTATAACTCTATTAATCTATTCGGCTCTGGTTGAAAAAAAAATTCATATTTACTGATTTGAATATAATTAGTGACTTGCCTATACATGATTAATGATTTACCTGAACACTTTGTGTTTTTTTCCTATATGAACAAAACCCCATAAAAAATTTTTTCCGTTTTTATATAGCACTATGGTACTCGTTGGAAAGATAATAAAACGCTCGTTAATTTGGTGTAATTTTTTTCTTTAAAAAATCTTGTATATTAAAGATATTAACGTTTAGAAATTATGGGAGGAAACATGAGGGTCAAAAATCCAATTTTGTTTTTAAATTATTTTTTTCCTAAAATATCTCAATGCCACATGGGATGACACATGGCACATTCAAGGAAGAGAATGCCTCTTTGAGTGCCATGTCATTAAAATAGCTTTGGTTTATTATATGTATAGATAAATATATTCATATGGTTATATGTAAAGGGATGTTATGTGTAGTGGAAGCAAATATCTTACCTTCCTAACAAAACAAACAATGCAAAAAAAAGGATTCTCGTATTTTCCATAACCTTCTTTGAACTAAAGATACTTTAAATGAGTCATCCATTTTATTGCTTACTGTACGTTCTCTCATAAGTCTAAATTAACACACCTACGTAAACCTGTTAGTATATAAAAATATTTGTGTGTTTGAAACGTACAAAATAAATCCATGATGCGACATATATATTTTTTTAGCGGTGTTTGTGTTTTTTCTAAACTATATGCACCATTTTAAAGTCTGTTAATATATCACAATTAGTGTTTTAAATTTCATTACTATAATACATTGCATTATTTTTAAATTGTTACGTTTGGTGTTTTTAGCCAAAACACCATATGCCTACTACATCTGTAACATGACGTATAAATGCCAATTCAAATGTGTGGAAAACATAAACATTGTATTTATATAGTTTTTTATTTAAAATTGAATAACGAAAACATAAACATTGCGGTCTTGGTCTCTTCCCTCTTGGATAGCGTGGGGGAGGTTGGGGTACCTAGGGCAGAAGTCAGAAGGGAAGAAGACGATGAAAGAGAACCTAATATAAAGCAATGTCTTCGAAAAGTCAGGGATGGGCATTTCACGGCGGCGGTTAAGGTTTTGTGCTCCAGTGGGGTTGCCCCTCTATGTGAATCGACCATGAAAGCCCTCATTGATAAACACCCTGTGATGCCGCCTCCATCCTTCTCTTCTAGCCCTATCGCCTCGCCCGCTTTATCTGTAGATGGGGATTGTGTGCTCAAATGTATCCGATCTTTCCCTAAAGTGACGTCTTGCGGCAGGGACGGGATACGGGCCCAACACCTGTTGGATGCTATTGGTGGCGAAGGCTCGGTGACTTCCTCGGGTTTGCTCGGGGCCATTACTGAAGTCGTCAACTTATGGCTTGGGGGAGCCTGCCCTAAGACACTTGCTGAGTTTGTTGCGGCCCCCCTCACCCCCTTATTGAAGCCCGGTAATGGAATTCGGCCTATTGTTGTGGGGGGCATTTGGCGAAGGTTGGTTTCTAAGGTGGCAATGAAGAAGGTTGGGAAAGACATTGCCCAGTACCTGGGGGACTTTCAATTTGGAGTAGGGGTACCAAATGGGGCGGAGGCGGTGCTTCACAGTGCCAACAGGTTCCTCCACTCTTTTCATGCGGATGGTTCAATTCCTTGGCTTTGCTTACAGTAGACTTCTCCAATGCCTTCAACATGGTCGACCGCACAGCCTTTCTCCAAGAGGTTCACCAGCGATGCCCGTCTATCTATCCGTGGGTCCAGTTCCTGTACGTCCAGCCTGCTAGGCTGTATGTGGGTAATGATTGTATTGGGGCTACTACCGGAGTGCAGCAAGGAGATCCTTTGGGGCCCCTTCTCTTTGCTCTTGCCTTACACCCCCTTATCATGCGGGTTCAGGAAAACTGTAACCTCCCGTTTCATGCTTGGTATTTGGATGATGAGACGATTATAGGCAAATTGCAGCTGAGGTTGCTAAGGTTTTAGACATTATCAACGTGCATGGGCCATCTCTAGGGCTTCATCTCAATATTAAGAAAACAGAGGTCTTTTGGCCGACGTGTGACGGACTGAAAGTTCAGCACGGGCTTTTC
The DNA here is from genome assembly GCA_028751855.1 of Ambrosia trifida. Taxonomy (NCBI): domain Eukaryota; kingdom Viridiplantae; phylum Streptophyta; class Magnoliopsida; order Asterales; family Asteraceae; genus Ambrosia; species Ambrosia trifida. The sequence continues at coordinate 59,754,485 of CM054124.1, read as the reverse complement.
CCGAGAGGGATTGGTAGACCAGAGAGGGGGGTTAAGCTCCTTGGCGGGGCTGTTAGCCGAGATCCTATCTTTATTGGGGAGTTGGCAGGGCGTCGGGCTACGACTGCGGTTGACCTTATGAAACTCCTGCCCCGCCTTAGGGATTCCCAAAGTGAACTCCTGCTGCTCAGGTCATGCATGGGGGTCGCTAAGTTACTTTTTGGGTTACGAACTTTTCAACCCCACTGGATGGTGGATGCGGTATCCCTTTTCGATGATGGCCTTCGGGAGGCTATTGAAGATATAGTTGTGTGTGGTGGCCCCTTCTTCGGGGACCTCCAGTGGCGCTTGGCATCCTTGCCGATGCGTTTAGGTGGTTTGGGCCTCCTTTCAGCTCTAGATGTTGGGGTTTATGCCTTTGTGGCGTCTAGATCTCAGTCTTGGAAACTTCAGGATCATATCCTTCGAAATAATGGGGTCATCGGGCTAGACCCCGACTATCAACAGGCGCTTGAACGCTTAAATGTCTATCTCCCGGACTTTGATATTGGCGGTTTTTCTAGTAAGGACACCGCCCCCTCAAAGCCACAAAAAACTTTGGCGAATGCTCTGTTTAGCAAAACTGCTCAAAGCCTGGGAGAAGTTTTTGAGTTGTCCTCCCGCCGGAAGGCGGTGATTGAATGCCTAAAGGGTCCTCATGCGCAGGATTTTTTGACTGTTATCCCGATTGAGGGTTTGGGTCAATGCATGCCCGCAGTAGAGTACAGGGCTATACTCAAGTACCGGTTGATGATCCCTATGATTCCGGAAGATGAGACATGCCCCATCTGCCGTAAAGCTTGCATGGATAAATATGGGGAGCACGCGATCTATTGCAAAGAGCTCCCTGGGTTCAAATACCGGCATGACAGGGTGAGAGACGTTTTATGGGACATCCTGAGAAGAGCTGGGATTTTCGCAGAAAAGGAGGCCCTTGTAAATTTTCTCACAGACCCTGCGGAAGGGAGATCTACCCTGCGACCAGCAGATCTGCTTGTCTTTGGTTGGGAGAGGGGGAAACATGCTTGTGTGGACCTCACAGGAGTATCTCCTTTGGTTGGGTTAAGGGAAACAGGGTTTGTAGCTGGGCTAGCATCGAGAAAAGCGGAATCGAAGAAAGTAGACAAGCATGCTAAAGCTTGTGCAGAGAACCAACATGTCTTTATCCCTTTGGCCTTTGATACCTTTGGCTCCCTAGCACTAGAAGCTATTCGTTTCTTGACTAGGGTCCAACAGGTCGTCAACAACAACAGTTCATCTCCAGTGGGGCAAGGATTTGTCTTTGGTAGACTAGGTTTCGCTATCCAAAAAGGGGTGGCGGCGCAGCATGTTGCCCGTCTACCTTCTATTGTAATGTAACTTTCGTATTTTGTTTTAATAATAAAAAAATAAAATAATAACAAATGGTTTAACTTATTAATTAGTGAATTTTTATATTATTCTTTATTTTGTGCGTGTCTATGAAGAGGGCCTTGTGTGACAAAAGAGCACAAGTTGATGTGTTAGTTGTCGACGAAAAAAGAGTTCATAGGATGTTTTGGTTTTTTAAACATTTTTAAATTAATTAATTATGTTGTTGATTAATACTGAAGGGATGATGGAAAAGTGAAAACACAACGTATGGAGTCAAAAGACAAGACACCAGCCTCTCTTTCTCCGAACCGTTTCTCCATATTCGTTATACTATCCAACGACCACCACCTATTCCCTATCATCCTCTCTCTCTCTCTCTCTCTCTATATATATATATATATATATATATGTATAGGTGTATATATATATATATATGTGTGTTTACTTGTATATATGTGTATCGAAGAAGTTATATATTGAGAGACTGTGAAATGTTGCTACTTGAAAATTAGTACGATAATTGGGATACATGGAATATTCTTGTTCATAGTGAAAATATATTTTTAGATTAGATTTGGGCAGTGACCCAAGCTTGAGTTTTAAGATGGTAGTGGCCGAAAGTCACGGGACCCAAATTTACCTACTATCAAATCATATCGTTGGGGCAGACTTAATATAAATATACAAAATTTTCGGACAAAAACAAAGAAAATTACTCTACTAAGCTAAAAACGGTAGGAGCCGGGGTACCCCAGACCCTTGTTAAGCTTCCCCCTGGATTTGGGTAACAGAACCAATGGTTGTTTTATCTCATGCACATACATACGCATAAATTTAATTCAACTACATTTACAATTCTTGATGGCTTGCAAATGAACTAATATCTCCGAATTTAAAACATGTATAACAAGTTATTTAAGAAAAATGTTTTATTTGTTAGCATTAATTTGTTCAAAGGGTGGTTTGGTAATAGAAAATTCAAGAACTAAATCACACATTACTAATCATGTGAATAATGATTTCATTGACGGGTAGGCTATCAAGAACGGATAGCGTAAAAATTAGAGTGCTCTCGAAATTATATGTATCTAAATTTTTTTGAAGGATGGTTTGATGCAAACCAATATTTTCAACAACTTTTGCATACGTTAATCTGAGTGAATTATTTTCAAACTTTGTGACGAATTACTGATGGATTATGCATTGCAAATTTGCTCATACCAGAATAAAACCGAAATTACATATAGGAAATCTTATATCTCAGTTGGGAATTAATGGATGATTATCTAAGGATCGAAGTAGTGACGAACACTAATAACTGTTTTTTTAAAATTTTTGTTTGATTAATTGAAGAGAACAAAAGAAAATTTTTAGATGTCCATCAAAGATATTGACAGTAATTTATTTTTATCCATCAAAGATCTAACAATAATTTATCTTAGGGTAAGATGAGTGTTTTAACGTTAGTCCATTAGTGATAATGATTAATGGACGATTTTTATAAGCTAGTTGTTTTTTGGTTTTATTCGATCCTTGATCGAGATGAACGCTTATTCTAATCTTCTCTTTATATTTTTTTGTCGGTAAACCCTGTTTTTAGTAGTTTCAATTTTTTATAGTCAATTGCGTCCCCAATATATGATTTCAATTATTCTTGGCGGTCAGCTAATTAAAATATACACTAAAAAGTAAACATTAATTTCCATTAGCTCATAATAATACTTAGATATAAAAGTAGACTATTCTTTTTCAGTGAGGCTACATGGTATGAAGACGTAAAAAGCGGTGTAAAGTCCTTTCATACCCGTCTATCATCATGTGTTCAGCGTGAACCATAACATGAGGCATATTAGGAGGAGATATTCGCCGGCATAGGCAACAATCAAAGGTGACATAGACAGTTTTGAAAAAAAAAAAAAAAAAACTATATAGTTCTTTTTCAAATTAACTTCAAACTCATTAATTTTACCTCCTATATATAACGTCTTTCAATTCTATCACCCCACACCACAATAACCAAAACGTTTACCCTTTAAAGTGTGAAACTAAAAATGTCGATATCGTGAACTAAAGAATAAGAACCAGCCCTAACATTGGGCCGGTTAAACGTGCATGCGAACATTAGAGTCTATAGCACACTTCGTTCAATCCTGTTTTGGGGTAAAGTGTTGGCCGAAGTCCAGGTTCTTGTTGGCGAGGAAACAAACCGCAATAGTGCACTTCTCATCATTCTCATTGACAAATACGATTGACCTCTATTCCATGATTAGGACTTCAAGTTCCAACGCTGCTTCCCCTGCCGTACACAACTACGCTTCGCTGAGTTTCTTTGTGTTCGTGATTATTTTCATTTCCGTTAATGGACGAAAACAAATATAAAGCTCGTTCCATTATTTTCTTAACAAACGAACATGAATAAGACCTTGGTCGTGTTCGTTCAGCTAGTTTACAGCTCTAGTGGCGTGAAGTTGGTGTACGAAGAGGGAAGGGGTGGGCTTGGGGTTGGGGTTGGGTATAAATATTAAATTTTTATTTAATCATTTTTGTTTTTAAGAATTTATGGTAGTTTGCTGGTTTACATGCTTTTGATGGAGAAAATAAACGCTCGTTAATGATAGGGACCATCACAAATCTAAATTGCAAACCACTAAGTAAATCTATGTAATTTTAAAGTTTTGAAAACCAAACTTACGCAAACACAAGAAACATTCGTGTAATTATCTCTTCAAATTGTAAGTAATGAAAGTTAAGATTTATCCCGAAAAATTCAAAAGAAAATCGAAATAGGTTGTCAATATTTTATTGGCTTAATTATTATACCATGTATGTCACTGATTCACATCCATTCATGCAATATATTCCACCAAAATTGAAGTTTAAGCATTTCTTTTTGTTTTTTGTTTTTTTCCCATAAACCCTACTCTCTCTCTCAATTTCTGTTTATGACCCCATTTCTAAGCAAACCCCATTGCCGTCATCATTATAATCATCACCGATCCCATTCAACATCATATCTTCATCTCTCTCTCTCTCTCTCTCTCTCTCTCTCTCTCTCTCTCTCTCTCTCTCTCTCTCTCTCTCTCTCTCTCTCTCTCTCTCTCTCTCTCTCTCTCTCTCTCTCATAAACAAACAAACACAGGAACAATTGGCAGTTTATAAAGTAATCTACTCCTCAAAATCAGAACTACTTTCCAAGCTTATAAGATTTCACATATAAACAACCAACCTATAGCTAGAGTTCTATCCGATCAAAACCCTAACCCTTCTTTCATCTCTCTCTCTAAAATAGCAACACATACATACGCACATTGTGTGCGTGTGTATACAGATACACACATACTCAACATGAGGAAACCAATAGGAGGCACAAACGAGCCCCACAATTCGATATTGAGCACGAAAGGCACCACGATGGAGACGATGAAGATGCGAAAAGGGTTGTGGTCACCAGAAGAAGATGAGAAGCTAATGAACTACATGATCACCAATGGCCAAGGCTGTTGGAGTGACATTGCTCGCAATGCCGGTCTACAACGATGCGGCAAAAGCTGTCGGCTACGGTGGATCAATTATCTACGGCCTGACCTTAAACGTGGTGCTTTTTCTCCTCAAGAAGAAGAAGTCATTATTCATCTTCATTCCCTTCTTGGCAATAGGTATGATATATCATTGCAAGTATCATAAAAAAATTAAAACGTTAGAGTAAACTGTCATTTTTATCTCGGTTTAGATTTTTTTTTTCTCTGGACTCTCTGGTTTGAAAATCTTGTTGTTTTCATAAACTTAGAGAAAAAAAAACATGCAATACTAGTCTTGATTAATGTTTATAACTTTCATTTTGGTTTAATATATATTTGGTTAAATATGATACAAACAAATTTCTCAAATGCTAAACCAATAAAATTTATCTTGCAAATTAAATTACAATTACTTCATTAAAGTAAATATTTTACACTATTTCATGTTATATATACACTACACATATATATCACATAAGTAGGTGCGTGGACAATAATATCCCTGGTTAATCATATAATCTAGCAAGTAAAATGTCAAAGTCATGGTCGCATGATTATATATGCAACTTACAAGTTTAATCTTTGTGCTTTTGACTTCAATCGGTTAATAAATTATTAATGGAGGATGGGAGATGATAATAATTCTATCTATTCCATTATTGGACAGAAGAAAGAGTAACTTGACATAATTATCACATATAACATGCATCATAGTACCACTTGTGTAATTTAACACCACACTAAAAACCTCTATTTTATTTATGATTATTTATTGGAAAGCGAACATAAACACTTAAGAATACACTAAAAGAAAGTTAAAACAACTTGATTTTTTCTTTAAACTGTTTTGCAATTGGTAATTGTGGTTTTTTATATATTTTGCAAATTTAATTAATGGTATATTCAATATATTTGTTGATGCACTAAATACTTGTGCCAATCAAGTTTGAATTCACAATGCATTAGTGCATTGATAGAAAGCTCAAAGTGAAAGGGATAATTCAAAAAAAAAAAAAAAAAAGGGATAATTCAGGGTGAGGTGTGTGCCCACATATAACCTTTGAGTTGAAGATACTCCACTGTCTATTTCATTAGTTTGTTTACAAATGAAGCCAACCACCATGCATTGCATGCATTCATACCGTATTTTACGTGTATTATAATCATATTTGTTTTAAATTAACATGTTTGTATTTCCTTAACTCGTAGGTGGTCCCAAATTGCAGCAAGATTACCTGGGCGTACAGATAATGAGATAAAGAACTTCTGGAACTCCACGGTAAAAAAGAGACTAAAGAAGAATACTACATCAAACTCACCGTCACCCAACACAAGTCATGATTCATCATCTTCTGAACATAAAGACATTATGGGCGGCTTGATGCCCCTGCACGATTCTAGCAACATCATGGCCATGTACATGGATGCAACACGAGGATCTTTATCATCGTCGTCCTTGCAAGCCATGAACATAAACCAAATGATAGAACAATTACCCCTAACTAGCGATCATCATGGCTCAAACATGCCCATCTTGCATGGATCATGCTATGGTACCAATCAAGTTGGCATGGATGGTAATGGGATTAATTACCATGGATGTTATGAGATCTTTGGGGGAAATTTAGGGCTAGAAGATGAGATGTTTAATATCCCATCATTAGATAACCTGACTAATAATAATAATAATAATAATCAAGATATAAAATGCGAAAATCTGGAAGATACCATCATCATGACTAACAACATGAACATCATTATGAACCAATGCTACAACAATAACAAGCACAAGGTACAAGCAATAACAGAAGGGTTCGAAAATTGTTGGCAGGGAGGAGATGAACCCAAAGTTGAAGAATGGGACCTTGAAGAACTCATGAGAGAATCTTCCATATTCCCTTCGCTTGATTAAATCTTGCAAAAAGTAGAGTTTTATTAATTTCCATCAAATTTCTTTTGCCATTTTCGGAGAGTAGTAAAATGTGATTGTAGAATAAAAGGACACCAAACATGGGTGTACTGGGGGTCATCGTGCATATTCTACTGTATAGATATATCAAAATGTACATGGACCTCATCATGTAAGAATAGCTTTGCGAGCTCCAATTGATCGTCATATATGCATGGCCGGCTGGCTAATAAAATTCAAAAAAATATACATTTTAAAGGAATCCAAAAGGCTATATTGTTAGGATCGTAGAACACACACGCACACGAACACAAGATTTTACGTGGTTCGGTCTAAACTGACCTACGTCCACGGGGGCAAATGGGGTATTCTTTTATTGAGTGATACAAATATTACAAGTACAAGAGGGTATTTATAGGCCTAAATTAGGGTTAAAACCCTATGCTAATCTTGCTCAACAAGTTAATCATACTGGGCTTCAAAACGACTGGGCCTATAGGTGGGCTGAAGGCAACATCTCCAACAATCTCCCACTTGGTGTCTTCGGACCACGAACTGCACCATCTCTTCTGTACTTCTGTAGATAAGATCTCCCCTGATCTTCAATGCACCTCCAGTTACCCCGATCTCCTCAACATTATTCCTGGAGACCAGCTGAAGCTCCACACAGCTTCAGCTTGTCCAACGTTACACATTTAGTGAACATGTCTGCTGGATTCTTAGCACCTGAGATATTCTTCAAGTTGATTGTGCCATCAGCAACCAATCCTCTCACGAAGTGATACCTTATCCCGATGTGCTTCGTCTTCTTGTGATACACAGGATTCTTAGCAAGTTTTACTGCACTTTAATTATCACAATGTAGCAAATACTCAGTCTGCTTCTTCCCTAATTCTTTCAGAAAAGCTTTCAACCATACTAGCTCCTTACTGGCCTCAGCTATAGCCATGTATTCTGCCTCTGTTGTGGACAAAGCCACGCTTTTCTGAAGTCTGGACATCCAACTGACTGCAGTTCCTCCCACTGTGAAAACGAAACCTGTGGTGCTTTTAAATGTATCTTTGCAACCGCCCAGGTCAGCATCTGTATAACCTCTGAGAACTGAATCCTTCCCTTTGAAACATAACCCCATCTTTGACGTTCCCTTCAAATAACGAAGCACCCATTTAACTGCTTCCCAATGTTCTCTTCCCGGATTTGACATAAACCGACTGACAACTCCGACTGCGTGTGCTATGTCAGGTCTTGTACACACCATAGCGTACATCAGACTACCTACTGCAGATGCATACGGAACTCTAGCCATATCAACTTTTTCTTCTTCAGTTCTGGGACACTGATCTTTGGTAAGCTTGAGGTGACTCCCCAAGGGCGTGTTTCTAGGCTTGGTCTTCTCACTGTTAATATTGAATTTCTCTAACACTTTCCCGATGTACTTCTCCTGGGACAGTGTTAAAGATCCATCTTTCTTGCTCCTAGTGATACTCATCCCGAGTATCTGTTTGGCTGCACCCAAATCCTTCATCTCGAATTCTTTGGACATTTGCTTCTTCAACTTGCTAATCTCATTCATATCTGATCCTGCAATCAACATATCATCTACATACAGAAGTAGAATGATATACGAACTCTTGAACTTCTTCAGATAACAACAGTGATCGGCTTCACATCTCTTGTAACCGGTCTTCATCATGAAATTATCAAACTTCAAGTACCACTGTCTTGGCGCTTGTTTCAGACCATACAAACTCTTCTTCAACTTGCACACCCAATTCTCTTTTCCAATAACCTGGAATCCCTCAGGCTGTGCCATGTAAATGTCTTCATCAAGGTCACCATGTAGAAATGCTGTTTTCACATCTAGCTGCTCTAGATGAAAATTCTCTGCTGCTACAATACTCAGAACTAACCTGATGGTGGTCATCTTCACCACTGGAGAGAAGATCTCATCATAATCAACTCCCTTCTTCTGCTGAAATCCCTTGACCACTAAACGGGCTTTATACCGTTTAGAACCATCATGCTCATCTTTGACCCTGAAAACCCATTTATTCTGAAGAGCTTTCATGTCTTGCGGAAGCTTTACAAGAACCCAAGTCTTGTTCTTGTCTAGTGAACTCATTTCTTCTTTCATTGCTCGCTCCCACTGGAACGAGTCCTTCATCTTGACTGCTTCAGAGTAGCTCTCTGGTTCACCATTTTCTGTCAAGAGAATATAATTAACTGAGGGGCCGGTACGACTGGGACTGTACCTGTCCGGCGCTTTAGAAACTCTGGTGGATCTCCTGACCGAAGTATCAGACTGGTCAGGCTGCTGTGGAGACTGTTCGTCTTCAGACTCTGAACTCCCACTGTCAGACACTCCCACTGACTCTTCATTCTCACCATCTTCAGTCTCAGGTTCTGTGTCATCTTCAGATTCTGTTACGGGCCCTGTGACAGATTCTTTCTTCTGATTCTTAACACTAAACTCAACTGTTTCTTTCTGAACCTTTGACTTATCCAAGTTTCTGTCTTTGTACAATTCTTCTTCATTGAACTCAACATGCTTGCTTCTGACTACTTTTCTGCTTTCAAAATCCCAAAGCCTGTAGCCCATTTGATCTCCCCCATATCCAATGAAGATATATTTCTTTGCTTTAGCATCCAACTTGTCACCTTCAGGGTTAATATCATAAGCACTACACCCGAAGATTCTCAGGTGATCATACTCAACTGCTTTGCCTTTCCATTCTTCTTGGGGAAGCTTGAATCCTAACGGTACTGAGGGTCCACGGTTGATAAGATGCGCTGCTGTGTTAACTGCATCAGCCCAGAACATCTTTGGGAGCCCTGCATTCAATCTCATGCTCCTGGCTCTTTCACATAATGTTCTGTTCATCCTCTCTGCAACTCCATTCTGTTGCGGAGTTCCTGGAACTGTATTTATCATCTTGATCCCTCTATCAGCACAATAATCTATAAACTCCTTGCTGATGTATTCACCACCGTTTTCCGACTTCAAGCATTTCACCTTCAAATCAGTTTCAAGTTCAACAGCAGATTTCCATTTCTTAAAAGTATCGAAAACTTCAGATTTATGTTTAAGAAAGTAAACCCATACCTTGCGTGTTGAATCATCTATGAAGGTCACAAAGTAGCGAGAACCTCCAAGTGAAGCTACTGATGTCGGTCCGTATACATCTGAGTGAATAAGCTCCAATTTCTGAGCTTTCGGTGCTCTCCCAGTCTTCACAAAAGTGACCTTCTTTTTCTTACCTAGGATGCACGGTTCACAAAATCCTGACTCGACCTTCTTCAACTCTGGAAGTTTTCCCCTGGCAACAAGCATCTTCATCCCCTTTTCACTCATGTGCCCGAGTCTTTGATGCCATAACTTTGTCTGACTCTGGTCACTTGATACTGCGTTCACTGCATCAACTGATGCTTCAACCATGTACAAACTACCTCTCTTCTTGCCTCTAGCAACTACCATACTGCCCTTAACAACTCTCCATTGTCCACTACCAAAGTGAACATCATATCCCTGATCATCAAGCTGACCGATGGATATAAGCATCCTCTTCAAACCAGGAATGACCCGAACATTCTTCAAGGTCCAAATGGTTCCCAATGGAGTTTTAAGGCCTATGTCGCCAATTCCTGTAATGTCAAGACTCTGATTATTAGCCAAACGAACTTTACCAAAGTTACCTGTTCGCAGATTCTTCATCTTCTTCGTGCTAAAAGTAGCATGGAAAGACGCTCCTGAATCCATAATCCAGTCTTCAACAGAACTCTCGATACAACAAATAAGAGCATCCTCTGAATATGAGGATGTAGTAGCATTCACCTCCCTTTTCTCTCTCGCAGGTTCAGAACACTGACTTCTGAAATGCCCAAACTCCTTACAGTTCCAACACTGTACGTCTTTCCTTGGCTTTCCAGGTCTTGACTTGCTCCTACGTTTTGACTTTGACCTACCCTTATTTCCTCCTCTGTTACTACTTCTCCCTCTTCCTTCGGTACTGAGCAACGAGCTTGATTCTCCATTGTTCCTTCTTCTGGAGTCCTCATTCAGTAACAAATCACGAACTCTTCCAAAACTGAGAGTCTCAACTGACCCTGTGACTGCTGTGATTGTGCCTGACCAGCTGTTAGGTAATGAGGATAACAATAGACAAGCCTGCAATTCATCATCTATCTTAAAATTCACAGAAGACAAACGTGTCAAATGTGATTTAAATAAATTAATATGCTCAGTAACAGAACTTCCCTCTTTCATACGAATATTGACTAACTCCCGAATCAGAAACACTTTGTTAGCAGGAGACGGCTTCTCGTACATGTCTGACAAAGCTTCCATAATCCCACGCGCTGTGGTTTGTTCCAGAATGTTGTAAGCTACATTCATGGATAGAGCAAGCCTAATCGTTGACTGTGCTTTCTTGTCAAGATTCGTCCATTCTTTCGTTATGGTCGCAGGGGGAGGGTCTAGTGCAGCATCTAACTCCTTCTGTATAAGCAAATCCTTGATTTGCATCTTCCACCAACCAAAGTTCTTCCTATCAAATTTTTCTACTTTGATCTTTCCTTCTTCAGACATAATCTTGTACTGTATAAAGAAAACTGACCAAAAGAAAAATTACACTACAACTATTATAATGCCTTTGTCTTTCAAAAAGAAACAATGTCCTTTTCCTTGTGATGTCCATGTAACATCGCAAAATTTTTCCCAAAATTTTAATACATAAAAAGCCCTTATATATATATATATATTTTTTTTATTACACCTTTATCATTAATATTATACAAATGTGCCTAAGTCTTTATTTATCCTAACTCACAACTTATATACATACATAAATGTATATAAATAATAATAATAATAATATGATTCTAAATTCTTTTTTTTTCACATACAAGATTTTTTTTTTTTAAATAAAGCCTTGAGTCAAATAGTCAAAGTCCTAGTCAAAGTCTTAGTCAAACAGTCAAAGTCTTAGTCAAATAGTCAATTCATCATAAAACCTTACTTTATGGTGTTGACCAATTTTAATGGCTAATTGAATCCAAAACTAGTATAAAAACCCACCTATGACCCATTATACTTTGCACCTCTAAATCGATTGTTTCAATCCGATTAAACTTTCCCTCATACCTTTCTTCTATAACTTCTACACTTGAATCTTTGATTATAAGCTCCTGTAATTGGCAACTTTGGGGCTACACGTATTCTATTTCTCGAGACTTAATACTTTGCTAAGGTGAGTTTTACATAGCCCATTTTCTATTTATCACCATTTTTGGGGTGAAACATGTTACAACAATATTTATGCAATTCAATCATCAATGTGTCTATGTGTATTTCTATGTTGCATTATGTCTTGAACATGACTAGGGTAAGCACAATTCTAGCATAAACATTCATCAGCCAAACGGTATACATTGATAGATCTATTGGACTGACAATCCCACCCGGATACGTGCCTCCTACAAAGGTTGCGTGGGTGTTTGTTACTGCAATATAAACGAGTGAACCATGAGCGTATGGGATGTACCACAATACAACAGTCACAATGGTTGATTATGCACTCGATTTACTTCTAGTATGTTTTCACATATGGACTAGATTGCCATGACACATGAATTGCACAACAATTTCATTCGATTATCAAAACCTATGTAATTCTCACCAACTTTTGTTGACCCAAAATATTTTCAACTTAACATGTTTCAGGTTCTACTTGCTTGAAGATTTGAATTGATGCTTGAAGATGTTTGCATAGTTTTATTTAATTTGATGTACAAATTCTTAAAACAATTGTATGTAACTTATTTAAATTATTTAATGAAATTTATTATTCACCATGAGCTACTGAACAATCATCAATACGTGACATCCCGATGTTTCCGCCATCGGTTGGGGTGTTACAGTCCACGTAGAGATCACAACCACAAAAGTCAAAAACAATTAATTCCTTTTGTCCCCTTTCTTTATCTTTATACCACAAACAGGTACACCCAATCGTGACTCTTTCTTCGAGCAACAAACAACCACCTTTTTTTCAAACAAACTTCCGGCCTCGATCGTGCAACACAGCAACAGCAGTGACAACCCTAAACTGGGTTTGTGATAGCGGCCAAAGGGTTAAACGAAAACCTAGTCGGTTGAAGGTGGTAGATGGCTGAAAAAGCTAACGGCGGTACAGATGGGGAGGTTCAAGCAGAACCCTGGTCGGACAAGAAAAAAATGACGGCTGGGAAAGGTTAGGGTTACTGGTTGGAGGGGTGCGCGACCGGAACCCTAGACCTGGGTTGCGGCGGCGCAAAAAAGGAGGAAAGGCGGCGGCGGGTGGCGGCAGAGGTGGTGGTTGGCTGAGGTGGTGCAGGTATGTGTTCCTCTCTGATCTAGAGCCTGTTCTCTGATACCAGTTGTTAGGATCGTAGAACACACACGCACACGAACACAAGATTTTACGTGGTTCGGTCTAAACTGACCTACGTCCACGGGGGCAAGTGGGGTATTCTTTTATTGAGTGATACAAATATTACAAGTACAAGAGGGTATTTATAGGCCTAAATTAGGGTTAAAACCCTATGCTAATCTTGCTCAACAAGTTAATCATACTGGGCTTCAAAACGACTGGGCCTATAGGTGGGCTGAAGGCAACATCTCCAACATATATGTGATATGGAATATATACATTTTTAATAATTCAATATAGAACATCTATATGGAATTTAAGCTTGCGTGGTACCATGAACTAGAGATGTTAAAAACTGGATATTCGAAATTTTGGATATCCGGTTGGATAGTGAATCGGATATCTGAACATCCATTTTATATGATATATTTTATTTATATTTTTATATATTTGAAAATATAAATTTTCGGATATTCATCGTATATTTAGGATTCTTTTGGATATAAATAAATTGTTGCAGCCATTATGTATGTCATCATATCTCAATGTAGGATACAATGACTCTATATATATGTCTCTACATTAACACTAGAGTAATGAAGGATAAGAGTTAAGCATGCGAATGATCACTTAATAATGTAATTTAACACTTATTTGAATAATCATATTACTAAAATATGGAAATCAAGATCACCACTTTATCGAAATTAACATGATCGTCTGGAATCGTGTACTTGTTATCTTATTAATTAAGCTAAAAGTCATGCAAACTTTAGGTTGAGAATTGTATAACCATTTAGATGATGCATCAATTTAAAACACTAAATGATATGATGGATATATCCTTTTATCATTTCCAGAATATTTTAGTGATTTACACCCAACTTAGTTGGTGAATACTTAACTTCCCATTGAGAATAAACATTATATGTATAACTATCATGAAGAATCGTTACGTTCTTCTATACATTTTACATTATCATTGATTCGATATGGTCTAACCGGTCATGTCAATCATTAAATAGTAATGATCCACAAATTTTGGGTTTATGATCATATATGCTTTTAGCTGCACTTGTGTTTGTTTAATACATGATAGGAAATACAAAAGATTATAATTAGTATTTCAAACATTCATGTTATTACATGTTACCCATATTTTATTCTCGTATAGTCACTCCATTAGTGTGTCACTTCTTATGGTTGATTCCAATATCTATATGGTTGATCTCAATATCAATATCAATATGAGGATCACTAAAATTTCATTATTCACCATGATCATGTCCTTTATACCAATCATTTTATTATGATCACATTAGTAACTTATTTGATCTCATTAATATGAGCATCATAACAAGTTTCACAATTACCATTATCACGATCATTATGCATCGCATTCACCTGATGGAATGAATTATAAACACATAACTTTCATGGTGGAATCATTATAAGTTCCTTAGTTATGTACATGATCATGATCTTTCACTGATCATTATACTATCACATTCTCTTCAAAGAATGGATTATGGCCACAGAACTTTCATGGTGACTATTTTATACCTTAATTATTCTTTATTAATCTTCCTACTTCAAGGGCATATTTGAGGTTTGACAATGGAAATTATTTTATCAACCTGTATAAATAATCTTCTCATCACATAACATCAATCAAGAAGAAAGTATATGAGTGAATTATTAAGATTTTATCGATCCAAAATCTTAAAAACTTTAGGGAGTTTAACACACTGGGTGTCATATTATACATGAATCTTTATTAGAATTCAATCATGTTTATAGCTTCTGATCATATAACACAACTTTGGTCATTTCATGTTTGTTACTCAATAACTTCTATATTAATACTATATAAACACTTCATCTATATAAATACTTCAAAGATATATAGTTGCAATCAGTGTTTTTAAAACCGGACCAGGTTCTGTTACTTTAGCCGGTCCGAGCTGGGGGATTGGATCGGAAAACCTTTGTACCGGTGTTGGACCATTAAACCGGCCGATCGGACTGGAAAACTGGCTGATTGGAACGGAAAAGTAGGGGTCGAACCATTAATTTATAGAATTTTCTGGTTTTTTGTTGGCTCGTTGACCGGGTCGGGCTGGTCAGACCGGTGATTCAATCGAGCGTTCGGTTAGACGTCCGGTCCAGTTTTGAAAACACTGATTGCAATAGTGAAATATTATAATAAAACCCATAAGATATTATTCTCTATTTTCTCAACATCAGCTAAGTAACCCATTAGAAATTATTATAAGATATAATTTTTTTTCCAGTGATGAGACATTGAAATGATTTAAGAACAATGTGGGACTGAAAACGTGAATCACTAACTTAACACAAAACCAAATGCGAAATCCAATGTTTAAGCTTGGTTTCAAGTTTAAACTTTGAAGAACAAGATGAACAATCAAAAAACAAGTAAGAACAACACAAATATTCGGTTATAATGTTTGTAATTAATGATAAAACAGAGCTCGAGTGTTGGACAATAAGAACAAACATAAAACCTAACCAAAACCACTTTCACACACTAGTGGTGGCTGATAAATGACAAGAACTTTTTAGGTTTCAAGTCACATAATCTATACATAGTATCAACCCTTCGTCCAGGCCCTTGGGGCGAAGGGGTCCAGGCAAAGGAATGAGCCCTTCGCCTGAAAAACCACACGAAAGGGTGAGCCCTTCGTGTCTACTGCAACCTCTTCGCCTAAACTATTACAAACACCATAATTGACATACAAACGAGCTAGAAACATAAAATAAATGACTAATTGTTATTCATACTAGGCTAGGGACGTATTACAAACATGCACTAACAGACTCCCCCTTGGACCTAGCTAGTATGCCATTGGAATCTTAAAAAGTCTTCAAAAACGGCACAACAGTCTTCAAATCTTCACAGCAACACTTGATCTTCAATCAATGCTGAGCAACCCCAATTCTGCTTATCTTCGACCAATCACATCCAGCGTTTATCCTGAATGCAGAGCAGATTCGAATCACCTGTTGAAACTTTAGCGCCTGATAAGCATCTTGATCTAAGTAGTGGATTGGATGATGGTACAGTGTCACCACGTCTTCTTCAGAACAGTTCACAAGCCACATTGGATCAAAAACTCGAAGCTTCCTGCAAATCTTTGGCTCATTTTCAAGAACAATCACTGCCTCAGTCGTCATATAATCAGTATACCAGAACAAGAATTTTGAATAAAAGTTCTGTTCCATTGGAGCTATAGGAATATTTGGCATGCTCTCCGGTAGATTGATCTTGTGCGTCCAAATCAGCTTGCCTGTAATTGGATGAAGTTCTTTGCTTTTGCAAGACTTTGGATATTGTGGTGTCAAGGTCTTCCATCCATCCTGACTTTCCCTTCTGAGGATGCTTAAGTACAAGTCGAATCCCATACACTGTTGGTAATAAAGAGGTTGATGACGAACGAGATCTCTAACGTACCAAAAACGAAGACTCTTCAATCCAACGTAATGATCAAACTAGAGTAGTCCGTCTTCCCATTTGATGGCGAGAACCTTGGCATGAGGAATATAAGACCAACTGATAATGTTTCCACAAATCTTTGTCAGCTTCTTCTTAAACACAAATTCTTATGGGATGGGCTTATTTACGAGGCGCTCTTATTATGTTGGAAACCAATTAGCACATAGAGTCCGAACACGCTCAGATCTAGACATTGCTTCTTTAGGTGTAAAGACAGCTTTAGCTTGTAACTTTTCCTCAACTTTCTTGAACAAGTTGTTATCTAGATCTGGTATCCTGGTACTATTGTCGTTGAAGCAATACTCAGGATACTCCTTGCTAGTTATGTCCTCGATTTCAACTTCATTGTTCCGAGGATCCATCTTTGGAGGTAGATCTGTTTGATTTGCGCTTGATGAAGAAAGCAAGGTGATTCCATATAACTTTGGAATGTTGTCTCTTGAAAGTTCAGGTGGGATCTCACCTTTCTCCAGATTTTGATATTGTGGCACTGTTATAGGATTTCCATCATCATCATATAAATATATATTCCTTATCAGCTCCGTGACATCTAGTGGAACTGACTCGCTAATGAAGAAATCCTTTAACCTTTAGGCTGCCGACTTCCCAGGCTCCCCCTGAGTGGAAGCACCACTTGCAGGATCATCGCCTTTACCAGAATTTCCTTTCTTGGTCCGAGGATCCTTTCTTCCTGAATGTTTGGAAGACTGAGCTTGTGAAGAGGATCCTCTACCGCCTTCGGTATCTTTATTCCCATTATCCTGAGGACCAGGATCAGTACCATCGTCGTCGTCATTGTTATCATCATCATCGTCCTCGTCTTCCTTGTCACCCTCTTCTTCATCATACTCATTTCAGATTCATGACCGCCTTCAATTATTGGTTGGTCTTTGACTAACTTATCAATTCTTTCTTTTAGTTGTTGATTCTCAGACTTGTATTCTATCAGCTTCATTTCAGTCTTTTTATTCTTTGACTCAACATTTGTCAATCGCAAGATAGTTTCTTGGTTTGATTGCACAAGACGTTGATTCGAAAATTGAAGCTCTCTGTTTGAAGCCTGTAATTCTCTGTTTGTCTGAATAATCTGGCCAATCATCTCTATCATTTGCTTTTCATTCTCTTCCATCGTGGCCATTTTCCCTCTCAGATCCATATTCTCTTGCGTTTGATTATTCATAAATGTAACAACTTCATTCCATTGCCTCTGAAACTAGCCGCTTGGCATATTAGTACTAGTAGTGGAACTTGGTTGAGTCGATGTAGTTGGTCTGTCCATTTCATTTCGAAGGTTCTTAATCATCTCGCTGACAGTATTAGAAGAGAGCACCTGAGATGCTATAGTAACGGTCGCTACTCCAATAGCTGAGACTGGCTCAGTGAAGACTACTGAAGTAGGCATTGGCCTAGTAGTATAGCAGTCATTGCTGCTTGAGTTGTTGCTGTTGTAGTTGTTGTTTCAAAAGAAAGTGCATCAAAGAACGACCAATCTTTTGTATCTTCTTTGGCCTTTTACTTTCCCTCTTTGACTTAGTTTTCATTCTTTTGCCTTTAGCAGTCTTCTTGGATGGAAGGGAGGCCAAATCAACATCAATGTCCTCAATCACAGTATCACCAGAAGTAGTGAAATTAGGATCGTCTTTAAGAGCCTTTTCTTGAGCTTTCTTTACATTCTTCGCAGCTCGTTTTCTTTCTTTGGTGTTTTGAGAGTCACCTTCAGTGTCGGTGCTCTCATCATCATCATCACCTTCATTTCCCTTCTCAGTTTCATCTTTAACTAACACATCACCTAAATCTGTTGGGATAACTTTCGCTTTCCCTTTACCAGCATGAGGCAACCCAAGCTGTGATATGGTATCAGGACCAGTTTATTCATCAAGATTCTCTGTATCAAACATGTCATCATATGATTCTTCTTCTTAATCAGGATCACGACCTATGATATCACCTTTTTTGAACGTTTTTCTTTGCACGTTCAAATCATTTTCAGAATCGTTTGTTTCGTTTCGCCATTTGTTACTAGGAGGAGTATGATAATCAGGATTAACAAGGTGCCCAAATAATCTTCTACCTTTGGGACATTCATCAAGTGATTATCCCTTGTTAAATCGTGTTGGACCGATTACAAATGATAACTCATGATTATAACTGAGATGTAGAACATAAACATCATGCATGTAATAACCGAATCTTTCTTTATTGATTGATAAAACGAATCGACACAGATTCTTCATACATACACACATACATACGTTGTTGAATGGTTTGCCGGCCTGAGGTGAGCTCAACCCCAAGCCAACCTGGACTAGACCATACACAATAGTGTTCTCCTAAGAACGGCTGCAGCTATCTCTACAGAAACCCTAAGTCTAACATGCATATATATAGGTTTATGATGGAATATTCTCCATGGGCTAGGTCTCAG
The DNA here is from genome assembly GCA_028751855.1 of Ambrosia trifida. Classification (NCBI taxonomy): domain Eukaryota; kingdom Viridiplantae; phylum Streptophyta; class Magnoliopsida; order Asterales; family Asteraceae; genus Ambrosia; species Ambrosia trifida. The sequence continues at coordinate 59,735,338 of CM054124.1, read as the reverse complement.
GAGAAGATACACAACTTCGTTTGGGTCACCACAACTTTGCCCCAGTCTATATTCGTTTTACACAACTTCGCCTGGGTCACCACAACCATGCTTTCTATCTCACATGTGCTAACCACATCAGCTGGTCCATCTCTCCAATCACAGATCAATAACCTTGTGAGTATGTTGCACATGCAGGTAGCTCAGAATTTGGAGAACTAGTGTAGGTTAGCTAAGTCGGAGCAAAGAGATCGCCAGTTCTAGCCCATTAGCTACGAAACAAGGTCAGAGAACAGAAGATTATCTACTACATTAGATGCGGCGATGCTCAAGCTAGCCAACAATGAGCAAGAGATTCGGTAGTTAATAGAATCTCATTATGATACACGGAATCGTCTTGCCATTGTAGAGTCTAAGAATCAAAAGTTGAAGAAAAGAGTTGATCGATACTTCAAGAAACATAAGAGACTCACGCCTGGTGATGGCGATGATGGTGAAGAAGAAGAAGACGAAGATGAGGATGATCATGAGTCTGGGAAAGATAGAACTAGGGATGATGATGAAGATTAGGGTAGTTATGGTGGTGCTAAGGCTAGAAAGACAAAAACATTCGATGCACAGTTCAAGGAGAGATGAACTAAGAGATATCCGGATGAAGGTAGTGAAACTAGTGCAGGAGAATCTTCCTCGCAACTAGGTCCAACTGAAGAATACTTGAGGGTATTTAGGGGGGTTGTAGCTTCAAATTCGGTCCCACTGGAATGGACCGAATAGTTCTACAACATGTTCTTTATAGATGGTGACGGGAATCCAAGGAGCAAATCGTATATGGATATGGAGGAAGGTGAAATACTTCCAGAACCATCAAGAGAAGAGGTTGCTCAGATCTTCGGTCTTCCATACGAGCAGGTCGTACCAACTGATAGTATAGAAATCATGTCTAGTAACATTATTAGTTGGATGTGTGTGGCTCAAGAAAACGCTATTGGGATCAAGTTCGAGAGCGGTATTCTTTATTTTGAAAGTGTTTACAAGATCAAGTTCATGCCATACTGGTATGTTCGTGATCTTGCTAGATTGAAGCCGGTAAAGTCGAACAACACGATGGATATGTTCAGAAGCGTAATTGAGAAAGAGAGCAACACCAAGTGTGTATACGTTACTCCGCAATATCCGAAAAGCTATCAGTCGACAAAGATTCATTATATCACCGGGAAGCCAATTTGGAAAAACAAGATCACCTCACCTGAGATTATGACTATCTGACGACTGAAGATGTGATTGTGCTGAAGAATGATCCAAAGATCTGCCTCAAGCTCAGGGTCTTCGATCCGATGTGGCTAATGAATCTGTCTGAAGTTAACATGAAGACGTTGAACAAGAATCAGATTCATTTCTAAGATCAAGATGCAGATCAAGTTGTTCGCTTCCAGAAGATGGTCAGGTACTGTGTAGTAAAGAATATTCACTCGGGATGTGACTGGTCCAAGTTGCAGATTATCGAAGCTTAAAGTTTTGTTGTTTGGAAGCTTGCTGATTGGGGTTGTTGTTGGAAGTTTTGAAGATATCTAGCTAGGTCCAAGAGGGAGTCTGTTAGTGCACCCTACGGCTATGTCCCTAGCTTAGATATAGTTTTTGGATCATAAATGTATGTTTTAGTGGTGTTCGGGTAGCATTTATAGTGTTTGAGGGTATTTTGGGAATTATTGTAGAGTCATAGGCCTGGCATTGAACATGTATGAAGGTCATACGCCTGATACATCACAGCCGTATGACCCATAGGCTATAAATACCCCCATGTGTTCATCATTTTGTAACTTCTACAAAGCTTAACAAGGTGTTGCCCAATTTAGTGTGTGTGCTCTCTATCATTTCCATATTGTTCTAACTCATTATCAAACACCTAAAACAACTAACCAGATCATTGATTCCGCCTTTGATCCGTTACGCGCGTGATATTCAATTCTTGTTCGATCCTCCATGGTTTTATCCTAGTAAGTTTTTCTAGACGAGGCAACATCACCAAGCATATTAAAGAATAGTTTTTCATCATGTGGATAGTCAAGGGAGAGTGTTATGAATGCATTCATTGGTGACTCTCCACATCTGTAACCCTTATCTCTTTAGTTACTTACTTTTGTACTAAAGAGTCTATATATAGTGACATTTGTATATGATGTTGAAATCAATTAATACAATTTCTACATCCTCTCTTTCTCTCTATAATTTATAATCTTTATTCTTGGTTACACTTTGTTAGTTGCTAATTGGCCGTTGTTATATAACATGTCTCTCGTTAATAATAATAATAATAACCGAGAAATAATAAACACCGAAATAAACAAACTAACTAATCTAAAATCCTGAATTACATAACGGTTGAAACATACGCTTTTAAAAGGCCCAAGAACATTATTTATATATGAATTGATCAATCTTAGTAGCTCCTCTTTACAAAAAATAACATATATTCTAATGTCACTACTTTTTTAATGCATAATTGGTTAGTATTTTATCATCTGGATTTCTTGATAATATTTATGATCGTCTTTAAGGCCTTAGGGTGTACCTTAGCATCTGGAACGTTAAAGGTGATATGACATGTTAACCAGCGTTGCACAACATTCCCTCCTTGTGTTAAGGGGCATTAAAGGAGTTATTGTTAATATGTTAACATAATATTAAGAGATTGAATTATTTTCCCCCCTTTTTAAACCAAAATCCACTAAAAAAAGGTTTAGGAGGAGTTAACAAGTCAACACCTATGTGGATTTGAGGATGATTTGTCACACCCTCAAATACCACTTGCGGGGTTTTGCCGCGAGGCGCGTAACACACCAGGATCCAAGTCAACTGTCACAATAAACGACAACTATATGAGTAAAATAACGTTCACACAACCACACAGTTTTAAGGAAAAGAGAACTAGCGTACAGCGAAAGCAAATTAAGTTTTACAATCCCAACATAGTAATGAAAATAACTAGAATAATTTGAAACATTTATTGAAAATCATGCAAGACAGAATGAGACATTGTGTGACTCAAGTGCGCCTATTCTTCGCTGTTACCTTAGCGACCTGAGAAAACATGCTAAGTTTGTCAACATATAATGCTGGTGAATTCACAAAGTTTATATTGCCAATGTAAGTAAATGTTTGAAAACCAGACCCACATAATCCTTACATCTATACCTGATGCTAGCTATATATTGTTACATGTTACTAAAGTGTTATGAACCATTGTTGAACATTAGTAAGTTGCCTTGTTTCCCCACCACCGGTCATCACTCGGTGTCGTAAGTTAGATATGACAAATATGCACCCGCTCGACCTCCAGTCGACACGAGTGGGGCTTGTTGGGCCTAATAGATCTATTCACACTTTTCCTGCTATGTTTCCACATATTCATGGTTCAAAAGTTAAAAGGACTTTAGAAGAATGCTGCTTAGTACACATATGATATAATGTAACATATGTGATCTAAAACGTTAGTTTTCGTACAACATGTTTCTCCCCCAACAGGAAAACAGTAAAAGGGGTTATGAAACTCATCTTAGGTTTCATCTTCTATGATTACCAAACCAAAAGTATGTGTGATAGACTTTACTACGGAAAACCTATCATAAGACGCCTATAAGTGTTTGACCGATGATATGTTGGTCTAATAACCCTTGGGTGTAACATTACGCATTTATACTTGTACGTTACGTATCATCATTAATAAAAACGTCAAGTTCCAGTATTATTGTTTGCATTTAATTATTTTTGTGGCATTTTGAACCCTAATACTATGATAATTATTCATTATATATATATATATATTAAAAATATGTTAAAAAAATGTCAAAATAATAAAAGCTTGGGCCGGGACTCGAACCCGCGTCCCAAGCCGGTTCATTATACACACACACACAAACCAACTGCTCTAGCCTTGACTCTTGTTTTAATCCGGGCACTTTATAATTATATCACGATTCAAAAACATCTCAGTTGACTTAGAAAGTCAACTGAGATCAATGACTTACCATAATCACAACCATTACTCGTAATTGATCTGGAAATTGGCATTACAACGCGATTACCGGCCTACACTGAGTCATACACACGGCAATTGTCAATCAATTGTTACCATTTTTGATCTTAGACGCGTAACCCGTTCAATTCGTGGTCAACGTTGCCAATTCGAACACCTAGACCACCTCACTATAAATTGAACCCTTCTGGACCTTCACAACTCGCCAATCTTCTTTTCTCTATCCCCAATTTCTCTTAAAAATTCTCTGTTCATGGGTTTTCTGTTCGAGTTTGACTTCGAAGTTTGACCATTCATTCGTATACGATTAAGCTTTGTAAGTCTAATTTTTATTGTGGGTTTTATTGATCGGCATCCACACAACATAAACCCTAAGGTTAATTGGGTTAATGTTGTGTGAATTACTCGATTGCAAATCTAGGGCTCGTATGCTTATTTTTGGGGAAGAACACGATATCGCTGATGTATTTATTTTAAATAAACTTAACCCAAAAACAACCACTGGTCTGGACCAAGTGGTTGTGTCTGGTGCCTTCTAACTGAGCCACGCGGGTTCGATCCCCGGCCATGGCAAACCTTTTCTTTTGTTTTGTTTTTAATCAAAACAAACAAGTTTAATTATATATATATTACTTATATTTTATAAATTCGTTTTAAAATATTAAAACTCTTTTAAAAATTCTACAAAAATTATTTTGTATTAATCTGATGAAAAAGTTTAACATACAATTTTTAGTTTTCAAAAATTTATTTATTTAACATATATAATAAATAAATCAAATTTATTCCATTTTATTTATAAAATTCTATAAAAATATCAAAACAATCTTATAAATTTCCACAAAAATTATTCTAAGTTTTTAAAACAATAAACTTTTCTGAAATGATTTTTATTTCTGAAAAATCATTTATTTAATATTTTAATCAATTTTTGTTAGTTTTAATCATAATTAAATCATAATAAATTCAATTTTTAATATTGTTTCACCAAAATTTTATATAAATTATTTCTGATTATTTGGAACAGAAATATAATTTTTAAACTAATAATTCTTTAAATTTAGTATTTTTAAATATTAAAGTTAAATTTTGACAATTTGTAATAAATAGATTTAATATTCTATTTTAAAGAAAAAAACTTTTATAAAAATTATTTTTATACTTTAAACTCATTATTGTGACCATCTTAAATTCAAATTTTATAAAAAGATTTTTGTTTATTTATTTACTAAATTTCTCTCAATCATCAAACATTTTAATTAAAATCAAACGAGCATTTGTCCCCAAATCGAAGCCCTAGAATATATACATTTGTAGACTAGATAGACTTAGACCTATTTATTACCTTATTATAGGGTGATACTTGACATATTTAGGCAACACTACTATTCAATTTTTCAACAGATATAACATTTTGCTAAGGTGAGTTTTACATAGCCCCTTTTCTATTTATCACCATTTTTGGGGTGAAACATGTTACAACATTCTATATGCAATTCAATCATCAAAGTGTCTATGTGTTTTTCTATGTTGCATTATGTCTTAAACATGACTAGGGTAAGCACAATATTCTAGCATAATCATTAACATTGATCAGCCGACGGTATACATTGATAGATCTATTGGACTGACAATCTCACCCGGATACGTGCCTCCTACAAAGGTAGCGTGGGTGTTTGTTATCGCAACATAAACGAGTGAACCATGAGCGTATGGGATGTACCACAACACAACAGTCACAAGGGTTGATTATGCACTCGATTTAATTCTAGTATGTTTTCACATATGGACTAGACTTGCCATGACACATAAATTGCACAACAATTTTATTCGATTATCAAAACCTATGTAATTCTCACCAACTTTTGTTGACCCAAAATATTTTCAACTTAACATGTTTCAGGTTCTACTTGCTTGAAGATTTGAATTAATGCTTGAAGATGTGTGCATAGTTTTATTCAATTTGATGTACGAATTTTTGTAGAACAATTGTATGTAATTTATTTAAATCATATAATAAAATTTATTATTTACCATGAGCTACTGAACAATCATCAATACGTGACATCCCGATGTTTCCGCCATCGGTTGGGGTGTTACATTGGGTGTACAAACCGTGACTTTGTATGTTTGCGTAAATGTTTAACTTTGACATGACCACACGAGACTCGACATCCCGTTGGTGACCCACAATTTCAGTTTAGCAGTTATATATAAATTCTCAGGAAACCGGACACATAAAACACGTAAATTTGCATGTCACGGGTTATATCAGCATGTTTTACATGAAGGGGTTTCATTTCACAAGAAGGGGTTCAATTCTAGGCGAAGGGGTCATAATAATAGGTGAAGGGGGTCAAATCAGCCGAAGGGGTCATGTTCTGGGCGAAGGGGTCTCTCCGGGGTGAAGGGGTGAGCCATTTGCCCCCTTCAGCTGCTGCCGCACTTTTGTCGCGCGAAACCCCTCGAATCGACCCCTAAGCTTGCCAAAACGTAGCCGAGCATTACCAAACCAATACCTAGCCTACTCTCATCATGTTACATCACTTAGCACATTGTCAGGTCACGTTTCAAGCACAATTAGCAAGTTTTCCCAAAATGGTAAAGATTATGAAAGTGTCAAATCATGCATGCATTCTTTACCATAAACAGCAAAAACTCTGATTAAACCACAAAATCACGTTTATAATCATTTCAAACTCATACCTCAGCTTCCTAACGTGATTCTACACATAACCTAATGATATTATCATTCATAACAATCATCACTATCATCAAAATCCCCAAAATAACCCTAAACTCATAAAGCATTATAATCCAAACAAACACAGTCTAAACATGCTTCTAAAACATGGATATTCATCATAACATCATCACATAATCATTTTCATAACATCTAACACAAAAGCCCAAATTATCTAACCCTTATCATCTTTGAAAGCCTTGGTTTTTGGAAGAAAACACATTATAAAGGTTAGATATAGTTTAGAAAAGGTTTTGGATAGGTTTTGTTGATGAAAACTTTACAAACTCAGATCTAGACATCAAGGGTTTATGAAAACAATGTTAAAAATGAAAGGAAAAGATGTTGGTTATGTTACACGCCTTATAAGCTTGTTTATGGATTTGTGAGTGTTTATGAGTTGTAAATGGGTGATTTGGAGGCAAAAAAACGTGTTATCCGAGATTGAGGGCTGAGAGGGAGCACTTGGGGGCGAGTTAGGGTTTGCAAATGATGAAAAGATGTCAAAACGGAGTATTTACACCTGTTGGACTGCAGGTAGAGCGAAGGGGTCCCTCATTCGCCCACTAAACCAGGCGAAGAAATCACTTCTTTTCCCCTACCCCATCCCTTCGCCCCTTTCCCCCAAAATGCATCCGAAACATGTTTTATCATATAATTTAACATATACACTTATTCCTAAGTTACCAATGATCATATATGACGTAATTATCAACAATTTACCCATATTGCATTATTGTTTCACCAAGGTACGGGATACGAGACTCGTGCGCGTGTGTTTCCCGGTGATCCTCTGAATCACCAAATTGTCACACCCTCAAATTACCACTTGCGGGGTTTTACCGCGAGGCGCATGACAAACCAGGATCCAAGTCAACGATCACAATAAACAACTCTATATGAAAAACGTAGAGAGACAGAACCCACAAATTTTATAAGCGGAAGCATTAAAGTAGCATTTAATCAACTATGCTAATATCTCAAAAGTTATTCAAAATATTCTTTATTACAAAACGTGCAACTACGCCTAGACGCCAAATGCAGACCCGTGCGCCTAGTTCCATTCATTGCTACCTTAGCGACCTGAGAAAAACATGCCAAAAAGACGTCAACATATAATGCTGGTGAGTTCACAGGTTTGTTCAATATGTTACCAAAATGTTACCATGTCCATACTATATCAATGTTACCGAGTACGCTAGCTAGGCGTATGTTTTATTACTACTACGATTGGAAACCATTACTAGACACGTTTAGCAATGTTTAGCATGTTTAAGCAGCCCGTATGTTCAACATGATGATGTTCCTGTTCGAGACAATATGCACCCGCCCGGCCCTCCAAGCCGACGAGTGGGGCAGGTCACGCCCAATAGATCTATCCACATTTCCCCCGTTGTGCATCCCCGCACATTCATGGTTTCCCCCGAGACTTTCCAAAGATCGTATAGCAATATAAAGTTAAAAACCATAGTATGACATATGTTACCAAAACAGTTTAGCGCATGTTTTCTCCCCCAAAAGTTAAAGCAGTAAAAGTGGGGCCGTGAACTCACCTTAAGTAGCGTTCTTCAATTACAAGTAAAGATGTTTAGCCCTTGATAATCCCTCTACCGGAGATCTATCAAAATGTTCACATAAGTGCCCTGACTAATAACCATAAGGTAATCTAGTCCCCGATTGTCCAGATCGTAACCAAGTATGTTTTAAAATGTGTTTAAATGTTTAACCGACACACTAGACCGTCCCGACATCCCGTTGGTGACCCATTACCCTAACTAATCAAGTACACATAGATTACACACAAGGTTCAAGCATAAAACACTTAGTTTGTATCAAAAATCTCATTTCTGCATCAGAACGGTCGAACCAGTCAGTTTTAAGTCTCCTTCGCACCTTTTCAGTCTCCTTCGCTCGTTTTACATCTCGTTCGACCGTTTGATGCCTCCTTCGCCCGTTTTACCACATTCGCCCAACAAAACCCAGGTTCGACCCTGGTTTTCCTCCTTCGCACCTTCGATCGGTCGAAGGAGGCCAGGTTCGCCCCTGTTGTGCAATTTTTCCTAAAAACGCTTCAAACACATTCAAAACGACTCGAAACATCATCAAACACAGCAGTCAAGCATGGATAACTTATTCCTACAAAACCCCACCAATTTCCCCCGATAATACGTCCGTTTCAGCCCTTTCCCAAAATGGTAAAGATTATGGAAACATCACTTTCATGCATGAATATTTTACCCAATTTGGAAACTTTTGAAATCGATTCATATTCAACTTGAAATGCTCAGTTTGTCGAGTGTTCGATCTTTTCTTATCAATTCTATTGATCATAAATATCATGCATCAAGTTTAGATTCAATAAAACCCCCAAATACCCATAATATCATCATCATATCCAATCCCAACCCTAAACAACAATATTCTAACATCAATAACAATCCTATATCATGTTTCTATCATAGATATAGCAGCAAATCATTGAACAACACATAATACCACATAATACCCAATTTACATATGTTATTCATCATGAAAACCTATGTTAAATGATAATGTTTTGATTTAGAAAGATGTTTAAAAGGTTTTTAATCATAAAAACACCCTTAGAACAGATCCGGACAATTAGGGTTAGATGAAAACGAATTAAAATGCTTTTAAAAAGGTTTAGGATTATGAACACACCTTGGATTCTTGTTTAGATGTTGTAGATAGGTTAGGTTATGAAAAAGAAGAGCAAAAACTCCTTCCTTAGTGTTTTAGATCGTTTGAGAGCGTTTTGGGACGGTTAGGGTTTGTGAAATGATAAAAAATGACAAAGGTTGGTATTTATACTAATCCTCCTTCGCACCATTTCAATGGTCGAAGGTGGTCTCCTTCGACCCTTTCACAGGGTCGAATGAGCCCTGTCCTGGTCGAAGGGAATTCCTTCAATCCCACTTCCCTGGTTCGCCCATCTACAAAGGGTCGAACCAGACAAATTCTCTCCTTCGACCACTCGAAGTGGTCGAACCAGGATTCCTTTTTAACTAGTTTTCCAGTTTGTCGTGTTTAACGCATTCTAACACATCTTAACACATAGGCATGCATCCTTAGTCTATATTTAACATATTTAAGCACAGGTAATCATTTATACGTCATTTAAACACATCTATGTATATAATCCACCACACGACTCGTAATCTACACATATACTTAATTAGTTCATGTAATGTCACCAACAACGGAACTCGATACTAGTGTATTACTAAAACGACTCCCAATGATCCTCCAGATCATTGTACCCTAGACAATCCTAACTTGACCCGACTCAACTAACCCAGTTAAGTCTGTTTATAAACGTTTCTCGCTAAGGTAGACTTAGATGTTACTAATATGTTTAAGCCAAACATGCCGGGTGTCACATCATCCCCACGTTGAAAGAATTTTCGTCCCGAAAATTGCGCAAAGCCCCAAAAGAAAGAAACAAAAAGAACGGAACGAAAAGAAAATTACCAGATGTCACACAAATCATGGACATTGTGTGTGTAAACCGACTCCCGATGATTCCCCGAATCATTGAACCGTCTTTGCTACCCTAGTTAAGTACGTTTTATAAATGATTTTCTAAGGTACACTTATGTGTTTGTTAGAAGTATTAACCTAAGTTTGCCGGGTGTCACATGATTAAAGTATATCACAAGGGATAATGTGATGTTTATTCAGTCCTTAAAGTTATAAATGCTTATTAATTGGTAATTTTTTCGAAATGTTGACGGTAAAAGGTATCTATGCCAACGACAAATGTTGTCAGGAAATGTTTGACGTATCAGACAACTTTTGTTGTAGTGTATTGTAATTATCTTCAATGCACTACATACAAAAGGTGATTATTTGCTTCTTCTTATCGTTCTCTACTTAAATTTGGTTATTAACTGTTGAATGTGCGCCAACATAATAAATGAACATATAATATCTTATTTCTCCCACTAGTATCTTATTAATTTGGTGATATTGTATACGATTGATGGATGCATTTCATAGCTGCAATGTGATTGTGGTTTTACGGAAATGTGACGTAGTTAGTTAGTTAGTGATACGAGGATTATTTATTAAGAGACAAAACATTGTTGTTAATTTGGTAAAAATCTTTTTATTAGTGGAAAGTAAGATCGAGGTGGTCGTGTTCTTGCGCATTACCTAGAGTGTATTGAGTTTGGTTAATTAGTTGTTGTGTCATTTGTCTAAAGTAATTGGACACTATTGACGTTACCTTCTAATCATGAAGTTCAAGTACCAAGGATAACACTTCACTAGTTCATCATTAAGTTCTTTCAAACTTTGACTTCCATTTCACTCTTAAAACCTTTTTACTATTTTATTTCTTTGTAAAACTATATATTTAAATCAATATATATAATATTAAATTTGTGTTCCCGGTGCCATCAAGCCTATGGTCTGTTAGTCAGGAGGTTTTGCCGTAAGACTTTCCTTCTGGTGTAGCCAGGGGTTCGATTTTTGGGAGGAGGTAGTTTGCCATCCCTCCTCCAAAACAAGAGAGTTTATGGTTCAAAAATAAAAAAAATGTGTTCCCAGTAAAAACAAAAAGATACTAAATTTGTGTAGCCAATACATGTTTAATTAACCAAGTATGATTAATTAAGATCGAAAAGGTTAGCAAAATATTATAAAGTTAGTTGATAAGATAATAATAGAAGACAACAAACAAGAAAGAGAGAACAGAATTATTGTGCATCTCATCAAAAAGTTTTATTTGTATTCACGAAATTAGAATATTCATAATTTAAAAAAGATTCCATCCTTTTAGCGTAAGTAAAATAGACTCGCTAAGACGCTACTTAAACAAACTTGAACACAAGCACAAGCTTAAAACTTAAAAGTAAGCTTGTTTAGTAAATAAATTCAAGCCCGAATTTCACTTATCAAGTTATAGTTAGCTCACAATCCTAAACAAACTTGTTATTTATATACTTTTTAGTGATATATTAAATATTTATTTATATAATAATGTTATATAAAATTAAGATAAAGAGAATAAAATGTATACTAATGCAGCATTATTAATTATTAATTTATATATAATAAACAAGTCAAGTCTGAGTAAAACTTATGCTTGAAAAATAATCATGGATCATGCTTAAGCTTTAAAAATAAAGTGTGAAACTAGACAAGCTCAATATCTCATAAATTAAACGAGCCAAACAGGAGTTTAGGTTTAACTCAGTTCATCTAACCCCAGTGGCGGATCTAGGCCACAAAATCAGTAGTAACGTTTTTCATTTTTTTTTATTTTAGTAGCAACGTTTTCCAAATTTCGTAAAAAAAAAAAACAAATTTTCCACTAATTTTCCACTACGCGCGCGAAGTTGAGATGCAACGTCCGTAACCCCTCCCTTTATATGGTATATCCGCCCCTGTCTAACCCTTACTCTACTCTAAATAAGTGAGTATAATTTCAACCTATACTCTTCATTTTTTTTATTTTCAACATAACACTGTGTATACCTTACTAACAAATTTGGGTAAAATGATACCATTGTCGTCCTAAGCATGTTGAATTGCTTAAAACTAATCGCCCGTCTGATCTACGCTATAATATTAATCCTGGCGGTTCTAAAACTCAATAGTAAAATTAAATTTTTTTAATCTTAGGTCTTTGCGAAACAAGTTGTTTTATATTATTTTTGTTATAATAATACATTAGTTCACTATTTACTTTTAAAACATTACTGAATAGTTACGTAAATAAGCAGTCACCATATCGCTATCTAAACTTGAGTTAGTTATCGAGGCTTCTAAATTCTTACGCCCAAATGATTCAACTCCACACCCTCCACTTAATTTCCTATCTAATTCAACTAAAGGTGATTGATGCCATTTTTCCATAACTAATCAACTTTTTCAATTAATAAAGTAAAAACTAAATGTAATAATCTACTTTATATATAAGATATAACATACAAATTTAAACTACGTAACTACTAATATTGCACCTACCAAATAAGAGTCAGAATCAAGTCGAGAAGTATATAAGTTCTGTAGAAAGTTAAATTGTCAAACATAATTTTTTTTTAACAGCTAAATTTTATCACCCATGAAATTTGAACCCTCATCACTTGGAAAACAAATGTTTATCCAATACCTTAATACCATTAGGTCAAATTTCCTTTGATGTTATATGAACGATTATACGTTTGCTCTAGTTAACGAAGAAGTGGGAATCAATATCGTTTATGCGATGATAAAAAAATTAACTTTATAATAAACTTTATAAATTTGATGTGTATTAAAAAAATGTTTAGATTAAAATCATTATCTTTAAATCTATCAAGCTCAAAATTTTAGTTGTGTATATGACATGAAACAGGAAAATTATTTACGTGACACGCTTCACTTGAATATACTTTTTTGTCATCTATTTGTAATCTAAATTTGTCATGTATATGTTATTAAAATTATGATAATATATAAAAATCGTTATGTTTAAATATATAAGCTCAAAATGTAACTTACGTTGTTTAACGGCCTAGGACATCACCCTAATAGACTCATCCCTCCGGAGCTTGAATTCGAGCACTCACAGGTACTGCAATCCTCTCAGCCCGAAAGCCTTAATCGCAAATTTTGTAAGTGACGAGGATCGAACCGAGGACCTCCTAGGTTGAAACTTGAAACCAACGCAAACGTGTTAAACCCTCTTACCTCCGACCACTCGACCAGTTCAGATGGTCATCATTGGCAAAATACTTATATGTAACGTGTGACATGAAACACCGAAATTATTTACGTGACACAAGTCACTTGAATCTGAATTTGTCATGTATATCATTATATCTGTGTATTCCGATTTTTAAAATATAAACATAAGATTAAAATTATGGATTTTACTAATAACAGTGATAATAGATTTTTTTTTTTTTTTAATCTAATCCATTTGATCATTTCATAATTTTCACGGAAAAAAGTTAGAAAACTAAAACAAAAAATTTTGTATGCATGTTATATTTATGGATTTCACCTGATTAAGGCATGACTAGGGAGATCAGACAAAAACCACATCAATCTGGCTAACGAATTCTACAGTATCTCCACAACAAAATACTATCTGGAACATAATTATTATTTTTGTTATTGCAATAACTTTAATAATTATAATGCTAAAAAAATGTCAATCATATACTTTTACGTATTTAGAAATCATACACCTTCTAATTAGGATTGATACAACCTGACCCACATCACACACCAATAATAAAGTGTCACATACCTAGAATGTGATGTCACTAACTCCAGAATATGAATGTCATGAGGTGTATGAATCCTAGAACTCATACTTGTAATACTATTATTGTTCAGTATGAATCCAAGAACCCATACTTGTAATACTATTATTGTGGTATATCAAGAATCAACACTACAAGAATTCCGGGCTTTAGGGGTGACCCCTTTAGGGGCGACCCATTTTTCGGTCGCCCCTAAAGGTCAATCCAACCCCCAGCCGTTGAATTAACAAGAAGATCAACGACCCACGTTTCATCGTTCTTTTAGGCTTTAGGGGCGACGGTCGCCCCTAAAAGTCTTAAAAAAATTAATAAACCCGCCTGATCTTCTTTTTTCCCTCCCTCCATCTCTCAATCACTCTCTCACCTCACAATCTCTCAAACTTTCCTCTCTCTCTCTCTCTCTCTCTCTCAATCACTCTTCTTCTTCTTTCCTCCACAACCGCCCCACCCCCACCACCACCGCTCCCCCACCCCGCCACCGGCCCTGGCCCCCCACCACCTGCTGCTTCTTCTTTCTTTCTTTCTTCTTTACTCCCATAAGTTTTCTTTTTTTTTCGTTTTTTTTTGTTTTTTATTAAAGTATGTTTAATTTTTTGTATTAAAGTTGTAGGAAGCTCCGATCTACCAAACCTGATGAAGATTTGCCCCTAATACCGGTTAGTAGTCGCCCCTAATTATTATTTTTTATTATTTATGCCTTAAATTTTATATATAGGTTTATATGTGTGTAAATAGGTATCTATGTGTGTATTTAGGTATGTTTTATGTTTATTTTATTTTTTTCTGTTTTTCTGTTTTTATATTTTTTTGTTTTTTTTTTATTTTTTCTGGTTTTTTTTTTTCGGTTTTTCTTTTTTTTTTGTTTTTTTTTATTTTTCCTGTTTTTATTTTTTTTTGTTTTTTTATTTTTATGTATGTATGTATGTATGTATGTATGTATGTATGTATGTATGTATGTATGTATGTATGTATGTATGTATGTATGTATGTATGTATGTATGCATGTATGAGTGTATGTATGTATAAGTGTATGCATGTATGTATGATTGTATGTATGTATGAGTGTATGTGTGTATGTATGTATGTATGTATGTATGTATGTATGTATGAGTGTATGTGTGTAAGGATGTATGTGTGTATGTATGTATGCGTGTATGTATGTATGTATGTATGTATGTATGTATGTATGTATGTATGTATGTATGTATGTATGTATGTATGTATGTATGTATGAGTGTATGTATGTATAAGTGTATGTGTGTATGTGTGTATGTATGTATATATGAGTGTATGTGTGTGTGTGTAAGGATGTATGCGTGTATGTATGTATGTATGTATGTATGTATGTATGTATGTATGTATGTATGTATGAGTGTATGTGTGTCACTACAACAAAAAGGGCTTTTAAGGACCTTTTGTGTGGGACGCTTGGAAAATGGGGTCCTAAAAAACTATTTAATATGACGAATGAACTTTTGGGGTCCTTTTATAATATACGCTATTAAACCAGTGTCCTAAAAAGTTATTTAATAGGATGGATGATTCTTTGGGGTCCTATTATCATATAACTTAATAAGACCCTTAAAATGTAGATCCTAATAAAGTAATTTATAATACATTTAGTTGTGGGTGTCCTATTATGTGGTAATGTAATAGGACACTTGATCACTGGGGTCCTATTATAACATAACTTAATACGACACTTTGTAGTTAAGTCATAAATGTTTGATGTTATAGGACCGTTTCTAGTAGAAGTCATATAAGAACATAACTTAATAGGACACTTGACACATCAGTCTTATAACTTTAACCTTTATAGGACGCTTAATCATTGTGATGTTATTAATACACCATAATAGGACACATGATATTTGAGTCATAAAACATCAGTTTTATAGGACGCTTTTTCACTAGAGTTTTATTATAACATAACTTAATAGTATACTTAACATTTGAGTCTTATAACTTTAACCTTACATTACGAGATCAACAACTAGTTCCATACAATATTCAAAATTAAACTAATATCGATACAAATAATTAACGAAATACGAACTATATAGTACAATATGCTATAATGTCTTTTGCAACTTTGTCTCATAAAAAAACCAAAAGAATCCACTGGTAACAAGCTAAAAAAGAGCATATTACTAATTAACTAAATGAAATTATGAAGCAGCTTCAAATAGATCTTCACCTTCATCGAAAACAAAGATATTCTTGTCAACAACAGTCCCATTTAAACCTCGTCTAACCAATTCAATATTCATATTTTCATCAAGTTGAGGATCCATAGATGTGTCACTCTGCAAATGTGTTTCCACATCATCAAGACATGTTTGTTCATTCATGTCATAAGAATCTCTAGGCGTTGTCTTGATTACAACTTTCCATCCTTTGTCAACACGATCTGCAACATAAAATACTTGTGCTTGACAAGCTAGTATAAAAGGCTCGTTATGAGGCTTTAAACCTTCAAAATTGAGTAGGGTAAACCCATTCTCATCTTTTTTTTTCCTTGAACCATTCGAGATCCAATCACAATGGAACAAAACTACTTTCTTGTCAACAGCATACTCCAACTCAATGATATCATTCAAAACCCCCTAGTATGTTACATCTCCCACGATAGGATTGTTATCTCTAGCACTCGAGAAACTATTAGTCATGGCCTCAAGCATAACTCCACTATTTTGTGTTTTCTTATCCTCTTCTAGATCTTTTGTGTGAAATCGGAAACCATTTATGATAAATCCCTTATATTTTTTCACAAACTCAGCTGGGCCACTTGCCAAATCTCTTAGATCTTCTGTGATTCTATGATCCCCTCTAGTATGAAGCTCCTCAACCTGAATTAAGGCAAGATGTGTTAAAATATAAATTATACATCCAACTATATTAGAAGCTTGAAAATGTTATATCATTAAATTTGGATTTCAAAAGTAATACACATATATTTGTTTTCTAATGTGACATGTTCCATTTTTAGACAAAATTTGATATTCCAGAAGATGCTGAAGGTTGGATATTGCAATCATTTGGGAAGAAGGTCAAGAACTGGAGGGCAAGAGTTAAGGAAAGCTACTATGATCCGTCTTTGTCACTTCAGGAACAAATAAATTTTAGGCCAAAACAAGTTCAAAAAAAACAATGGAGGAGACTTATGAAGTATTGGAATAAAACAAAGTCTAAGGTATGAAATAGCCTTACACTTCAAATATAAATCCTCAAAATTTGGGATGTTACAATTAGTTTATTTCTCATTATGATATTTTATTTTTCTATTGAAGATGGTAAGTGAAAAAAACAAGGCGAATCGGTCAAAAAAGAAGATGGTGCAAGTTACGGGTAAAAAAAGTTATGCTCGAGTCCGTGAAGAGCTAAAGGTGATTGTATGAAATAGTGCAATTCTTAATGTAGCATGTCGATATCCATTGTTACTACTTATTTTCTTTTTATTCAAACAGGCATCTTTGGGACAAGATCCAAGTCGATTGGAAATGTTTCGTGCATGTTTCTCCAAACATGGAACTACAAAAAATGTGGAAGCTGCAAATGCAATTGTAAGTAATATCTTATATATTCATATACATATACATATCTTTTCTTTATGTTCTTGATGTTGTTAAAAATACATATCTTATTTTTGTTACTATATCTAATACAGGCACAGATGCAACAACTTAGTTCTAATCTTCCTGATGGTTCGATCGATAAGCCTGGACCAGATGATGTTTTTTCTAAAGTAATGGGGAAAGATCGAAATGGTGATGCAGTCATGTATGGTCTGGGTGTTCGTGCTTCTGATGTTTGGGGTGTAACACCAAGTCGTTCAACATGTCGTAGAGAAAACATCCAATTGAAGTCTAAATGTGAAGAACTTACTAGTACTGTGGTCCGAATACAAGCCCAGGTATCGGAGATTAAAGGGTGTAGGGATGGTCCTAGTGTTCCACCTCTTACATCCCCACATTTCCCTATTGCAACCAATGGACCTCCAAGTTTACGGGTATTTTTCTATATAAATCTTTATTATTATTTTTTTGTGAAATGTTACTTGTACTATTGTGACTAGAGTTTGATATATGTTTGTTGAAAACTAAAATCTAGGTGGGAGATGAAGTTGTTCTCAAAAGCATTCTAAACTCTACCGAGATTGTAGCAAGAGGATGGGTGAAGAGCTTGAACCCAAATGAGCTAGTTGGTGGTACAGAGATTGGACCAGAATGGTGTGAGGTAAACGTTCAAGTAGCAATAAAAATAGATGAAAAGTTGGTGAGACCATATGGGTTATTTTCCACAAATCAAGATTGTATTGGTGCCTCCATTGCATGGCCTTGTCCTTTCATCTCGGTATGTATTTTATTAATCTTGTGATACGAATAATTTTAATAATCTGGAACTTAATGCTTATACATGAATGGTTTATTTGTAGGTAGTCCGTGAGGATTGAGGACGCATGATGACTCATGATTCTTGTTTCTTTCATTTCTTTTAATTTCTTTGTTAAATGTTACAAGAGTTTATGTTGGATAAATTTATGTTTAGTGTTTTTGTTATGAATATGCTTATTTGAAATATAATAAAGTTTTTTTCCTTTCATTAGTTGATGTTATATACAGTATATCATAAAATTGTGTGTGTGAATGTTTAAAAACATGTTGTATCATATGACTTGTTAGGACTTTGAAATTTTGTCCTATTTAACTTGTTAGAGCATTGTAAAAGTGTTCGAATATGCTTTTTTTAGGACGCTATATTGTTTGTTCATTGATATATTATGCGATCATAAAATTGGTTTCATAATCTTATTTGAGATATTAGGACCCCTTTTTTGGTACTAATGCTCCTATAATGTTACATCATAAGGGTCCTATAAATTAATTTTTTAGGACTCTTGTATGTGTATTAAAAGATTAAAACTAGGTAAGCACATGTTAAAACCTTGTAAAAGTGTCCTAATATGTTTTATTAGGAGTTTTTTTTTGGACATATTATGCGACCATAAACTTGGTTTCATAATCTTATTTGAGATATTAGGACGCTTTTTTAAGTTTCGTGACTTATTACGACCCCCTTACATGAAACGCTTTTACCGTTGGTCCTATTAAATAAAAGGTCCTATAAAATAACATTTTAGGACGCTTTTGTGCGTACTAAAAACCCATTTTTGTTGTAGTGTGTGTATGAGTGTATGTGTATGTATATGAGTGTATGTATGTGTATGTATATGAGTGTATGTATGTATTGTATGTTTATTTATATTTATATGTTAATACATATTGAGACTAGTAAGACATGCTCGAAAATGAATCCCCATTTAAAACATAGTGAGCTTAGAAATACCCGCCCGAAATTGATTTAGTAATTAATTTCGGGTAGTCCCCGTTTTGGGACTGCTTTTTGAATACTTTATCTCATTTAGGATGTGAATGTGTACTACATGATTGTTTGTTTTTGAAAGATTCGGTTGGCGTTTCCTCTTTGCTCCTCGGGTATATATTTATATTATATACTTGGGGGCAAAGGGGAAATGCTGCCAAATTTTTCTTAAACAAACAGTCATGTAATACACATTCATATATGAGATAAGGTATTCAAAGTGGGTTTAGCAGCTGTCCTATTTCGGTGCAAGTGGTACGATACTCGAGTGGGTGTTACACATGAAAATAATATCACCAGTATCAGCACAGAACACGAATGGGACAAAGAAGATCAGCTCATATTTGCCCGACAAGCCAAACAAGTGTTCTACATCCAAGAACCATCTCGAGGAAACCAAAATAATAAACATAGGTGGGTCGTTGAAAATGTTAATCACCGGCGAATTTGGGATCGACCACCACAACTCGAGAATGTTCAAAACGTAGACACTGAGTTAGGCGAGGATGTTGACGTCGTTCACAATAACTCTTCATCTAATATCGGCCTAATTATTGTCTTCCGCCAATACTTTCAAAACATATCTTCTCATGCTACTGAGGGTGAGAGTGTAATGGAAGTTGATGCCCCGAGCAATGACGACAGTGAAGTTGTTGATGCTGGGACATATTATGACGAGGACGATCCCGATTATGACGACATGGAGTCTGATTAAAAAACAGCAATTGTTGATGATTTCATTTATTTATTATAATAAATCAATGTTTACTATTTATACTTCATTTATTATATATAATGTGACTAATCATTTTTATTTCTAATTGCAGGACTTTCATATAATAATGTGACTAATAATTTTTATTTTTAATTGCAGGACATTATGACTTCTATTTGGTTTTTGGTTGTTTACTTGATGGCCGCTGTTATGGGCCACGGTGGAGACGGTGCAAGGGCGTCGCCACCGCCACCAGGTGGTGATGATTGGTGGCACAACCACCAGTAAGATGGTGGTAAGTTTTACAGTTCTTTATTGTTTACTATTTTTACTTCATTTTCAATTCTAATAATGTGACTAATTATTTTAACTCTAACTGCAGCCCCCCACAGGAGAACACGAGGCAAGGCAAAAAACCTTGGCTTAAAAAAAATAATTGATAGAAAAGGTCGGTCAGATGTAACATTTGATGAGGCCGTCACCTGCATGCCTATAGGCCAGCTTGGTGGCTTTTTCACCCGGGAGGCGTCTATGTATATATGGCGTGAGATCCCATTGGATGTGCAAGGCTGGGATAATGTTTCTGAGGTTAATCAAAACAAGTTATTTGAGTTCTTGCGGGTCAGTGACTTGTAAATATATATTCTATATGTTATTTGTTGATTTTTTTCTTTTATCTGACTAGCTTGTTTTATTTAATTATTAGAGCAAGTTCAAGATGGATTGGGATCCTATTGACGATTACCTCGTTGCCAAAAAACAAGGAGGCATTATGGCGGCTATCAAAAAGCGGTACAAGAACCGCAAAGCCAACGCAAAGGAACATTTTAATAAAGTGTCGAGCGATGGTGTGGATGTGGAGATAGCAAGGCAACATCCCCCCGAGGGTATGAAACCTGAAAACTGGCTTCGATCTTGTGATCACTTCTTCAGTCCTGAACATAAGAGGAAGTCTGAAATTAACAAAGCCGTCCGCTAAAAACAAGCGAAAACATACCGTGGTGGAACAAGCTCTTTTTCCAGTCACTGTCACAAAAAGGTATACACACACACACACACATATACACAGACGATAATGTTTATTTGACTTATAATTTAACTTTTAATGTTAAACAGGACATAGAATGGTATGAAGCATACCGTATTGGACATACAGGAAGGCAGGGGACGTTTGATACCCCTCAGAATGAAGATAATTATGTAAGCATTTATTTATAATCTACTATATATATATATATATATATAGGTTTAGGATCTTGTACAAAGTACATTTTTCGTGAGAAGTGTGAGAAGGACTAAGAATTGACATGTAGACATCATGTTTTGGATTTAGGAATGATTTTTTAGGTTGTTTTAACTTGAAAAACACCAAACACAACAATCTAAAACACAATACAATGTATTATAGTCATTAAATTTAAAAAACAGCTAAAACACACTACTTAATGCTTAAAACACACTGCTAATGTTCTTAGCATGGTGTTTTAAGTTTTAAGCCTAAAATACATTGCTTTCGGTTTTTAATTGTTATGTTTGGTTTTTTTATAGGCAAAACAATCCAAAACATCACGACTAAGTTCAAAAAATAATGCCTAAGTATCAATTTTTAATACTTCTCACAAAAAAAACACTTTGTACACGATCTTGACCCTATATATATATATATATATATATATATATATAGGAAAAAGATCAAATAGGAACCAATACCCTAGTTAGGAACTTAGAAACCAATCTGAGCCATCCATTTATAATTTTGATCTAGGGGGTATTTGTATAATTAGACAATTAAATATTATCTTTTTAATTGATTAAGACTTTTTTATATATGGCAGCTTTTTTAATTAGAGATTGGGTTTCCTTAAATCTCTCAACCATTATCATCTCTAATTCCTTAATCATAAAAATCACGTTCATAGCAATCATAAGATTTAATTCAATTTGATTGAAAAAACTTGCGATTAAAAAGAAACTAAAATCATCCTACGATTCTGTCACACCCTCAAAATCCACTTGCGGAGTTTTACCGCGAGGCGCATGACAAACCAGGATCCAAACCAACGATCACAATAAACAAGTCTAAAATGATCATAATGCAATTTCAAAACAATATTTAAAATTCCCGTTTACAGCGGAAGCTTATTCAAAACGATATTCAATAGTAAACCAATGTTCAACGTTTGTAAAACCATGCAACCCTAACTAGACGCCGTGCAGACGCGTGCGCCCTAGTCCCATTCGTGCTACCTTAGCGACCTGAGAAAACATGTAAAAGTTTATGTCAGCACAAAAATGCTGGTGACTTTACAGGTTTTGTAATCCAAGTACCAAGTCAACCTGTCCATACTATAACAAATCGAAAACCAGTGTACGCTAGCTAGGCGTATGTTTTGTTACTACCACGATTGGAAAACCATTACTAACTCGTAAACCAAATGTGTGCCCGATGTAGTAACCCTGTTGTTCCTGTTGTTCCTGTTTGAGACAATATGCACCCGCCGACCCTCCAAGTCGACGAGCGGGGTTGGTCACTCCCAATAGCGCTATTCACATTTCCCCGTTGTGCAAACCCGCATATTCATGGTTCCCCCCGGGACTTCCAAAGATCGTGTAGTACACAATAGAAACCCATAGTATGACAGTAGTTACCAAATAATCGTTTTAACACATGTTTTCTCCCCCGAAAATGTGAAACCAGTTTAAAAGAGGGGCCGTAAACTCACCTTAAGTTGCGTTACTTCGTAATACGAATAACTCAGCAGCTATGCTAGTCCCGTAAAGCGGCGACCTAACATATGACAGTTACAAGTACTTAGACTAATAACCCGCAGGTTAGTTAGTCCCTAGATGTCCAGACCATAACCAAATTCGTTTGAAAACACTGTGACTGTTTAACTGACCCAAAGTACAAGACTCGACATCCCATTGGTGACCCGAGACTCCCCGTGTTATGTTTACGCTCTCAAACATGCAATCATGCAATCACACTTAACATACGTTAACGCACAACAAGTTATAGCACATAGCTCACGTATCACCGAATTACATCCAAACATATGTTACCAAGTTATTAGATATGTTACGGGGTTCCTAGCATGTTCCTACATGTCAAATCGGGTCTCGGAATGCTAATTTATACTTACAGCAGCAGTACACGCGATTAGGAAAAGTCAACTAGCATTTAGGTTGGTCAACTGGCATTTAGGAAGGCTAATCGCATGTAATATAGGCATTTAGGGTCATAAGACATGTAAACCTTGACTTTATAGGCGATTAGGGCTATACCACATGTAACTACTAGCATTTAGGGCTATACCACATGTAACTACTAGCATTTAGGGCTATACCACATGTAACTACTAGCATTTAGCCCCTAATCGCATGAAACATAGGCAATTGGCCTCCTAATCGCCTCTAACATAGGCGATTAGGGTTGCTAATCGCCTGTAACCTTGCTGTTCCGGTTTTTCGCGCGTTTAACGCTCCAAATCAGATCCAGAACGTGTGTAACCATCCAATATCATCCCAACAACTATTCTAAACATGTTTAAACTAAAATCCTTCGTTTTGCCTCGTATTATCAGCCCTGCATTGCAACCACGTAATCCAAACACAATACACATAGCATGAACACCACATTAACATGCATAACTATAACCCTAATAATCAATTACTCAGATTTCATTAATCATGACATCAATATTATTCTGAACTAACCTAACAACATGTTAATCACTCATCTTTAACCATAAAAACCCTAGATATTAATCATAAACACACATAACACATGTATGATTGTTAGAATCCGATTAACAACACTTATTAACGATTTTCAGAAAGCTTTTTCGTTTTAGAACAGGTCTGGACCATTAGGGATTGAATAAAAACGTTTATAAAGATTGCATGGATGGAAACCAAACCTTAGATTTGTGAAAGAATGATGGATTAAGCTTGAAACCTTGTGTTTTGATCAAAAATCGCGTTCCAGAGGTTGTGTGTTTGTTGAGGCGGGTTATGGGACGACTAGGGTTTGTATTATGAAGTTTAGGAGGTCAAGTATGGTATTTATAGTCGTTTTTAGTCGTCCAGCACGTAACACGCGATTATGCAGACTTACACGCGATTAGGGGTCCTAATCGCATGTAACTACATGCATTTGGGGCCTAATCGCATGAAACCTCATGCATTTGGCCCCTACTCGCCTATAAGACTGCCCACTCGCCCCTCCTATAGGCGATTGGGCTTTCCTAATCGCCTATAGGGGCTGGTTCCGTGTGTTTTGCGCGTTAAACCCCGTTTTAACATATGTTAACACATATTCACATACCGACAAGTCACATAATGATTGTAAACACATAACACTTGTAAATACACATATTCACACTCGTTCACCAATTCTCGGGACTCGAGACTTGTATGTTCCGTATGCCCTGACGATCCTACAAATCGTCACCGTTTGTACACTTGGTTAAGGACTGACATCTAATGAACCTCTAGACCAACATCCAATGATCTTCTAGACTAAACCGATAGTTCCCGAACCATAACCCGACTTAACTAACCCAGTTAAGTGCAATATACGCGTGACTCGCTAAGGTAGACTTTCATCTAGACAACGTTGTTAACCAGAATTTGCCGGGTGTCACATCATCCCCACGTTAAAAGAATTTTCGTCCCGAAAATTGCGCAAGTAACAAAAGAACAAAAGAAATAACGAAGGGAACAAACAAAAGATAGAAACCAAAAGAGAGATTTACCCGAGTTGTCATATCATCCCCACGTTAAAAGGAATCTCGCCCCGAGATTCATTCAGCTACAGAAGAGACATATCTCGACTCGAACGCTTCCTTAGGAAAGAGATGAGGATACTTAGACTTCATCTGATCCTCCCGCTCCCAAGTGTACTCTGGTCCCCGGTTCGGGTTCCACCGAACCTTAACGATGCGAATCTTGCTGTGACGTAGGCTACGAATCTTGTAATCCAGAATCTCCACAGGTTCTTCCACAATCCGAAGACGATCATCAACCTTGATCTCTTCCAGTGAAACAATGAGAGACTCATCAGCCAGACACTTCTTCAAGTTGGACACATGGAAGACGTTATGTACGTTACCGAGCTCCGTCGGTAAATCAAGACGATATGCCACCGGTCAAATCCGTTCCAGGATCGTAAATGGACCGACATACCGAGGGTTGAGTTTGCCACGCTTCCCAAAGCGTATGACACCCTTCCACGGTGAAACTTTCAGAAGTACTTTGTCATCAACTTGGAATTCCAATGGTTTGCGACGCTGATCGGCATAACTCTTTTGCCGGTCCCGTGCCGCTGCTAACCAGTTACGAATCTGTACGATCTTTTCCGAAGTTTCGTACACTAGTTCAGGTCCAGTGAGTTGACTCTCACCCACTTCAGCCCAACAAAGAGGAGAACGGCATTTCCGTCCGTACAGTGCCTCGAACGGAGCCGCCTTGATGCTCGTGTGATAACTGTTGTTGTACGAGAATTCTACTAACGGTAAATGAGCTTCCCAACCTTTGCCGAAATCGATCACACATGCCCGCAGCATGTCTTCTAAAGTTTGGATCGTGCGCTCACTCTGACCGTCAGTCTGTGGATGGTAAGCTGTACTCATGTCTAGTTGGGTACCCAAAGCCTTGTGCAATGACTTCCAGAAGTGAGAAGTAAAATGGGAGTCACGATCCGAGATAATAGAAACTGGCACCCCGTGCTTAGAAACAACCTCCTTCAAATAAAGGCGAGCCAAACGATCCATGGTGTCGGTCTCCTTAATAGCAAGAAAATGGGCTGATTTCGTCAACCGATCGACAATCACCCATATCTTGTCATTCCCGCTTGGTGATTTAGGAAGTTGCGTGACAAAATCCATTGTAATCCGTTCCCATTTCCATTCCGGAATTTCAGGTTGTTGCAAGAGACCCGACGGTTTCTGGTATTCCACTTTGACCTTAGCACAGGTCAAGCATTTGCTCACGTATGAGGCTATATCTGACCTCATGTTTGGCCACCAGTACAGCACTTTCAGATCTTGGTACATCTTATCCGAACCAGGATGAATAGAATACCGGGACTTATGAGCCTCATTTAGGACAAGCTCCCGTAGTCCCCCGAATAAAGGAACCCATATGCGTTCTGCGAAATAGTGCAGGCCATCAGGCCTTCGCTCGAGGTGCTTGTCGGCACCGTGCATAGTCTCAGCTTTAAGGTTTTCCTCCTTCAAAGCATCTAACTGGGCAGAACGGAGTTGATCAGGTAGGGATGAATGAATGGTGAGTTGCAACGCCCGAACGCGACGAGGTTTAGTTGATTCCTTCCTGCTCAAGGCGTCTGCTACAACATTCGCCTTGCCAGGATGGTACTTAATGGCACAATCATAGTCGTTCAGGAGTTCAATCCAACGACGCTGTCGTATGTTCAAATGTTGTTGGTCGAAAATATGTTGAAGACTCTTGTGATCGGTGTAGATGGTGCATTTGGTACCGTACAAGTAATGTCTCCAAATTTTCAACGCGAAAACCACTGCACCCAACTCCAAATCATGGGTGGTGTAGTTCTTCTCGTGCACCTTGAGTTGACGAGAAGCATACGCGATCACTTTCTCGCGTTGCATCAACACGCAACCGAGACCAGGAATAGAAGCATCACAGTAAACAACGAAATCATCAGGGCCTTCAGGTAAAGACAAAATAGGAGCAGAACACAGTTTGGACTTCAGTTCTTCAAACGCTGACTCTTGTGGTTCACCCCAGTCGAATTTCCTATCCTTCTGCGTGAGAGTGGTCAGGGGTTGAGCGATCTTCGAGAACCCCTGAATGAAACGACGATAGTAGCCCGCAAGGCCTAGGAATTGTCGCACCTCAGTTGGCGTCTTAGGTGCTCCCCAGTCCTTGATCGCTTCGATCTTAGCTGGATCGACATGAATCCCTAGTTCATTAACCACATGTCCTAGGAACTGAACTTCGCGTAACCAAAAGTCACACTTTGAGAACTTAGCGTAAAGTTGTTCCCGTCGCAAGAGTTCCAAAACCAAACGCAGGTGTTCCTCGTGTTCGGTCTTGTTCTTGGAGTAGATCAGAATGTCATCAATAAACACAATGACGAACTTGTCCAGATATGGTTTGCAAACGCGGTTCATCAAGTCCATGAAAACCGCCGGTGCGTTCGTGAGACCGAAAGGCATAACCAAGAATTCGAAATGGCCATAACGTGTACGAAAGGCAGTCTTTGCAACGTCAGCTTCCCGTACGCGCAACTGGTGATAACCGGACCTCAAGTCAATCTTGGAATAGTAACTAGAACCCTGAAGTTGGTCGAATAGATCATCAATACGTGGAAGAGGATAACGGTTC
This sequence comes from Ambrosia trifida, assembly GCA_028751855.1. NCBI lineage: Eukaryota > Viridiplantae > Streptophyta > Magnoliopsida > Asterales > Asteraceae > Ambrosia > Ambrosia trifida. The sequence goes on along the minus strand of CM054124.1, from coordinate 59,707,838 downwards.
TTGACGGTCAATTTGTTCAGTTCTCTGTAGTCCACACACAATCGGAAACTTCCATCCTTCTTCTTGACGAATAGAATCGGGGCTCCCCAAGGGGAAGAACTTGGTCTGATGAAACCCTTGTCCAAAAGTTCATGTAACTGACTAGACAATTCCTGCATCTCGGGAGGTGCAAGACGGTAGGGGGCCCGAGCAATAGGAGCAGCCCCTGGTACAAGATCAATACCGAACTCGACTTGACGATGGGGAGGAAGACCAGATAAATCATCGGGAAAAACATCAGGAAACTCGCGTACAACTGGAATATCGTCGATCTTCTTCTCATCACCAGAGGAAACAGATAAAAGTGCCAAAACGGCCGGATAACCTTTTCGAAGACACTTAAGGGCTTTCATGCTAGAGATGATATTCAGCGGAACACCACCCTTGATACCGTACACAGAAAGGAATTCTCCATCAGGGAGAGGAATCCGAATAATCTTGTCGTAACAGACAATCTCCGCGCGATACAAAGACAACCAATCCATGCCTACCACCACATCAAAACTACCCAAAGGTACCGGCATAAGGTCGATGGGGAACGACAAACCCGACAACTCTAATTGACACTCCCGAAGGATACTAGTAGCTTCAATCTTTTTACCGTCAGCCAACTCAATAATATACTTAGTCTCTAATGGTACGGGTACTACATCTAGCAGTCGACTAACTTCCATGGATACAAAACTCTTGTCGGCACCAGAATCAAATAACACACTAACAGAACGATTATTGAGAAGGAACGTACCGGTAACTGTGTCAGGATCCTGTCTAGCCTCAGCGGCTCCAATGACGAAGGCGCGTGCATTCCTGCCACCGCCCCCGTTGTTCCCATTACCGTTGTTTCCACCCTGCTTCATTTTTGGGCAATCCTTCTTGTAATGCCCAGTCTCACCACAGTTGTAACATCCTTGTCTTCCTATAGTCCCTTGAGTAGTAGGAGCTGAGTTAGTAGTCGGGGCCTAGGTCGATGGAAGTGTAGCCCGACAATCCTTAGCAAAATGCCCAGTTCGCTGGCAGCGATGACAACGGTTACTGTCGCAGTTCCCTTGATGATGGCGTCCACACTTGTTGCATTTAGGCAGTTTCCCCGCATAACCACCCTGTTTGTTACCCGAAGAAGAAGAACCCCCATTATCAAACCTCTTACCCTGCTGTGCTGGCCCAGATCCTTTCCCTTCATTATCCCACTTGCGCTTGTTGTTCTCTAGGGCCTTGACAGTCGAACCCTTCGCAGGCAAAATACCCTCATTCACCTTTAAGTTCGTCATCCTATGAGCCGATCGGACCACCTCTGAGTATGTAGGATGATTTCCTACAGCCACTAACCCTGCGATCTCTGGTACTAGCCCCGAGATATAATGCTCAATCCTCCTGTATTCTGGCACATGCAGATCGGGACACAGCACTGCCAACTCATTACGCCTCACAGTATACTTCTCAATTTCAGACCCAGTCATCTTGAGGTTCCACACCTCGTGCTCTAACTTCTGCACCTCTTCCCTCGGACAGTACTCTCTCTTCAACAGTTGCACAAAATTCTCCCAAGGCATAGCATACGCCTCCCCAATACCCATATTCTGGGTGATATTATTCCACCAAGTCAAAGCAACATCCTGGAATAACGCAGCAGCATACTTAACACGATCTTCTGGGAGACAGTTACACATCGGAAACACTGACTCCACTTTCTCCAGCCACCTAAGCAAGCTCACCGCACCCTCAGTGCCAGAGAATTCCTGGGGCTTACAGTCCCGAAACATCTTGTAGGTACACATGGGTGGGGGTGGGTTAACAGGACCACCTGAAATGAAATGCGTGAGGAATCTCGACGAATGTAAACAAGGTTCACTAATGAGGCAAAGAAAATGGATAAATCAACTTACCACCACCATTGTGCCCTAACTGGAAGGCAGCTTGGAGCAAGTTGTTCAGATCAGCCTGCGATAGGTTAATACCTCCACGACCACCAGCACCACCGCGACCACCACCACGTCCACCATTGCGACCACCTCCACGTCCTCCTCGTACTCCAGACATGATTCTGGCAGAAAGAACGAGAAGATTTAGTTTCGCAGCTAAAGATAACCACTAATGTTTACAAGATCAAAGCTAGATCCAATCCAGGACTATCCCTTCAAACCCAGAGCTCACTAGGGCTTCCATGCATTTCGGTTTATAATTTTGTGTGCACCCAAAATGATAAACCGCTCTACATGGTCCTCCAAGTGTTCTCCTAGTTCAAAGTTCAAATCACCGAACATAGACTCTTAGCTATACACCGTAATACTACGGTAGTTTATGGCAAGTGTTTCTATTGGAGTATGAAAGGGAGAAGTCCGAGCCTTGGACAAATCTCAAGAGTACACGATTCACTTCAATATACTACACTGCCTAGAAAGTAAGTAACCCGACCTAAGATAGAACGGATGATGTAACGTAGAAAGACCGAATGATTTAGAGACACCCCGACAAGACCATACATAAACCACCATAATGTTTAGTACCATGTGATCGTCTAGTGTGTGCGACTCGGCTATAGACTAGACTCTACATGCAGTCCTAGTTCACTATAACCATTGGCTCTGATACCAATCTGTCACACCCTCAAAATCCACTTGCAGAGTTTTACCGCGAGGCGCATGACAAACCAGGATCCAAACCAACGATCACAATAAACAAGTCTAAAATGATCATAATGCAATTTCAAAACAATATTTAAAATTCCCGTTTACAGCGGAAGCTTATTCAAAACGATATTCAATAGTAAACCAATGTTCAACGTTTGTATAACCATGCAACCCTAACTAGACGCCGTGCAGACGCGTGCGCCCTAGTCCCATTCGTGCTACCTTAGCGACCTGAGAAAACATGTAAAAGTTTACGTCAGCACAAAAATGCTGGTGACTTTACAGGTTTTGTAATCCAAGTACCAAGTCAACCTGTCCATACTATAACAAATCGAAAACCAGTGTACGCTAGCTAGGCGTATGTTTTGTTACTACCACGATTGGAAAACCATTACTAACTCGTAAACCAAATGTGTGCCCGATGTAGTAACCCTGTTGTTCCTGTTGTTCCTGTTTGAGACAATATGCACCCGCCGACCCTCCAAGTCGACGAGCGGGGTTGGTCACTCCCAATAGCGCTATTCACATTTCCCCGTTGTGCAAACCCGCACATTCATGGTTCCCCCCCGGGACTTCCAAAGATCGTGTAGTACACAATAGAAACCCATAGTATGACAGTAGTTACCAAATAATCGTTTTAACACATGTTTTCTCCCCCGAAAATGTGAAACCAGTTTAAAAGAGGGGCCGTAAACTCACCTTAAGTTGCGTTACTTCGTAATACGAATAACTCAGCAGCTATGCTAGTCCCGTAAAGCGGCGACCTAACATATGACAGTTACAAGTACTTAGACTAATAACCCGCAGGTTAGTTAGTCCCTAGATGTCCAGACCATAACCAAATTCGTTTGAAAACACCGTGACTGTTTAACTGACCCAAAGTACAAGACTCGACATCCCATTGGTGACCCGAGACTCCCCGTGTTATGTTTACGCTCTCAAACATGCAATCATGCAATCACACTTAACATACGTTAACGCACAACAAGTTATAGCACATAGCTCACGTATCACGGAATTACATCCAAACATATGTTACCAAGTTATTATATATGTTACGGGGTTCCTAGCATGTTCCTACATGTCAAATCGGGTCTCGCAATGCTAATTTATACTTACAGCAGCAGTACACGCGATTAGGAAAAGTCAACTAGCATTTAGGTTGGTCAACTGGCATTTAGGAAGGCTAATCGCATGTAATATAGGCATTTAGGGTCATAAGACATGTAAACCTTGACTTTATAGGCGATTAGGGCTATACCACATGTAACTACTAGCATTTAGGGCTATACCACATGTAACTACTAGCATTTAGGGCTATACCACATGTAACTACTAGCATTTAGCCCCTAATCGCATGAAACATAGACGATTGGCCTCCTAATCGCCTCTAACATAGGCGATTAGGGTTGCTAATCGCCTGTAACCTTGCTGTTCCGGTTTTTCGCGCGTTTAACGCTCCAAATCAGATCCAGGATGTGTGTAACCATCCAATATCATCCCAACAACTATTCTAAACATGTTTAAACTAAAATCCTTCGTTTTGCCTCGTATTATCAGCCCTGCATTGCAACCACGTAATCCAAACACAATACACATAGCATGAACACCACATTAACATGCATAACTATAACCCTAATAATCAATTACTCAGATTTCATTAATCATGACATCAATATTATTCTGAACTAACCTAACAACATGTTAATCACTCATCTTTAACCATAAAAACCCTAGATATTAATCATAAACACACATAACACATGTATGATTGTTAGAATCCGATTAACAACACTTATTAACGATTTTCAGAAAGCTTTTTCGTTTTAGAACAGGTCTGGACCATTAGGGATTGAATAAAAACGTTTATAAAGATTGCATGGATGGAAACCAAACCTTAGATTTGTGAAAGAATGATGGATTAAGCTTGAAACCTTGTGTTTTGATCAAAAATCGTGTTCCAGAGGTTGTGTGTTTGTTGAGGCGGGTTATGGGACGACTAGGGTTTGTATTATGAAGTTTAGGAGGTCAAGTATGGTATTTATAGTCGTTTTTAGTTGTCCAGCACATAACACGCGATTATGCAGACTTACACGCGATTAGGGGTCCTAATCGCATGTAACTACATGCATTTGGGGCCTAATCGCATGAAACCTCATGCATTTGGCCCCTACTCGCCTATAAGACTGCCCACTCGCCCCTCCTATAGGCGATTGGGCTTTCCTAATCGCCTATAGGGGCTGGTTCAGTGTGTTTTGCGCGTTAAACCCCGTTTTAACATATGTTAACACATATTCACATACCGACAAGTCACATAATGATTGTAAACACATAACACTTGTAAATACACATATTCACACTCGTTCACCAATTCCCGGGACTCGAGACTTGTATGTTCCGTATGCCCTGACGATCCTACAAATCGTCACCGTTTGTACACTTGGTTAAGGACTGACATCTAATGAACCTCTAGACCAACATCCAATGATCTTCTAGACTAAACCGATAGTTCCCGAACCATAACCCGACTTAACTAACCCAGTTAAGTGCAATATACGCGTGACTCGCTAAGGTAGACTTTCATCTAGACAACGTTGTTAACCAGAATTTGCCGGGTGTCACATCATCCCCACGTTAAAAGAATTTTCGTCCCGAAAATTGCGCAAGTAACAAAAGAACAAAAGAAATAACGAAGGGAACAAATAAAAGATAGAAACCAAAAGAGAGATTTACCCGAGTTGTCACAGATTCATAATTCCAAGTTATGGATAATAATTCTATACATGAAAACATTGAATCACAATCTCATGTGATAGAAGATCATGAAACACCATCTCAAAAGAAGCTAAATAGTGTTGAAAATCAAGGTATTTATGTATTGTTTTTTTTAACTGTATTTCGTTTTCTCATACGTTTTTTGTGATTTGTATCGGATGAGCCGTATAGTTTCGTTTTATTTTTGACTTTCGAAAAAGTTTGTTTTGTATTTTGGAATTCATACTTACGTACAGTATTGGAATGACGATATAGTTATACACTGGTGTATTATATGTAGTTATTGTTTTCGTACAGCGATGAAAAGATTTGTTGTTAGTTTTTTAGTTGTTATACACCAGTGTATAACAACATATCTATTAATTATTATACACAAGTGTAGTATAGTAGGTAAATGACGTTCTAAATGTTACGTTAAATATACACAGGTGCATATTCATTAGGAAAAATGAAATGTGCAGTATGATACAGCCTGTGTGTTACTCAATATACACTGGTGTACCACATATGAGTTGTAGCATGTCTAACTGTATTTTTTTAATATTGTAAAATTTATTTTTAATTTACATTTCTATATTGTAGGTTCCTCATCGAGCAACGTATATGAATCTCCCGGTGGGACGAGATATTGGACGCTAGTTGTATAATATATGTATTTTATACTATCATTTTTACCAGTGTATAATCATACATCAATGTATATTGATACATTTGATTATCACTACTATTTATACACCAGTGCATAATTATACATCAGTGTATAATATATGTATTTAATTCTATCATTCTTACCAGTGTATAATTATACATCAGTGTATATTGATACATTTGATTATCACTACTATTTACACAGTCTCCTATATACAACGTATATTATACACTAGTGTATAAGCAGTTGATAATAATAAATCGTCTCATCATTTTTTGACCTCATTATCTTATTTAAGGTTTGATCGATTACCTTTTCCATATAATATACACCAACGTATGTTATCCAAAACTATATAACATCATGTACTGCACATTCGATTTTTGACGTACTTTGATACCATTCAAACAATCAATACGCATATTGATGAAGAACGATTACCATGGGGAAAAATAACTGCTTTGCTAAAATAATGGGATTATATTGAAAATAAAAGGAAACTAATTAAACATGTGTTGTTAATAGTCAATATACAATTACCACATTGCCTTTTGATTTAATTAAAGATTCAATTAATGTTTTACTTATTTACAATCATGCCATTAGAGATCAATGGCTAAGATTGGTTCCTATAGTTCCTACTTAAAGTATGGTTCCTATTTGAACCCTACCCTATATATATATATATATATATATATATATATATATATATATATATATATGTAATTCTATTAAATCACTTTTGTGAAATACAGCAAAGGTTAAGGTCACGTTTTGAGTCTGAATGTCAACGGATCGCCGAAGAAGAAGGAGGGGGAGGAGGAAGTAGCTCCCAACGGTTGGATGAGGTTGGTATATATTTGTGTATGTGCGTGTTTAGTTGTCATGTTTTTTCGATTGTTTGTTAGGTTTAAAGTAGGTTAAAACTAATATTATTTGGGGTGTTTGAAGGTTGGTATTTTTGAAGAAGTTATAGGCAAACGCCGTGGACATGTTCACGGGATTGGGACTATGCCCTGTCCTAGAGAAAGCCTTCCGCATCATACGCCAACACAACCGCAATTCTCACAGGTATGTCTTTATAGTTTAAATGTTAAGTAAATAGGATCTTTGACCCATTTGGTATATATTTGTTGGTCGTTGACCCATTTGGTATAAATATGTTTAGTAAATAGTATATTTGACCTATTTGGTAGATATTTGTAGTTATTTGTTGATAGTTGACCCATTTGGTATAAATATGTTTAGTAAATAGGACATTTGACCCATTTGATGTATGTATGTTTGCTAAATGTTAATGTTTGACCAGTTTGGTATAAATATGTGTAGTAAATAGGATATTTGACCCATTTGGTGTATATTTGTAGTTAATTGTTGATAGTTGACCCATTTAGTATAAATATGTTTAGTAAATATGACATTTGACCCATTTGATGTATGTATGTTTGCTAAATGTTAATATTTGACCCGTGTGGTATAAATATGTGTAGTAAATAGGATATTTGACCCATTTGGTTTATATTTGTAGTGATTTGTTGATAGTTAACCCATTTGGTATAAATATGTTTAGTAAATAGGACATTTGTCCCATTTAGTGTATGTATGTTTGCTAAATGTTAATAGTTGACCCGTTTGGTATAAATATGTGTAGTAAATAGGATATTTAGCCCATTTGGTGTATATTTGTAGTTATTTGTTGATAGTTGACCCATTTGGTATAAATATATTTGTCGGAGCAATTTAATACAATGATGACGCTTCCTGATTTCCAAGAACAAATGGTCCAATTTTTTAATCAATATTACCAATCCCAATTCTAATCTCAAAAGTTTGGAAATCAAGGCGGAAGCAGTAATAGTGGCGATCACGCCGATGAAGACGAAGGCGAAGACGAAGACGTTTAGGCGTTTTTGGTATGTTTATTTAGTTTTGTTGGTATACTTGACTATAAATATTTGTATGTTTGTTTAGGCGAATGTTGGTATGTTTAGACGAATGTTGGTATGTTTATATATATATATGTAATGTTGGTATGTTTGGTTAATTTGTTTTGTTATTATTTCGTTTGATTGAACGTGTGTGGACCAAAAAAAAAACTTTTAGGGGCGACCCGTCGCCCCTAAAGATCCAGCCCAGATTGCACAGAATTTTGTAGTGCAAGTTGAGCGAAACACCCACAAATAAAGTAAATGGCAACTTCTGTAGATAACATGGTTGATCAAACGTAATGGCTAACTAGCTAGAGCCATCATTGAAGATTTGAAGGTTTGATAACGGATTTGTCGTAGATATTTATAACTCATCATTTTTCCAACTACTCACCTATGGGTAGTTTTTTATGGTTAATTTAATGTTTCGTCCATGGTGGATGGATTTTTTTTTTATTTTTTGTAATTGGGCTAACGTTGTTAATTTGATTAAAGAATACTTTCTTATACTTTTTAGAACAAAGTTTCTTTATAATTTTTTTTTATTTTACACTTGTAGACTCATATCAACAAATATTTTTCATCTTATCTATGATTTTTATTTCATAGAATGTATTCTTTCTAGAAAGTCACTCACTCTTGTACTGTTCTCACCCAAAAGCGTTTTAAGTGTTTAGTTCTATTATAGTCTACAACTAATGCATAAAAAACACATGTTTTTAAAGGCAAACTTTATAAACCAGCAAAAGATTAGCCCAGAGAAAAAAATAAGAACTTACATGAGCAGAAATAGACTCTTCAGCCATGCAGTTCAACCAATTTTAGGTTTACAATAACGCCGAGAGCATCATAAAAGCGACATAGAAATAACATAATCTAACTCCTCTTTATACCCACTACGACGACCATAAGTACTTTCGTTGCAAACTCTCTAGATGTTCACAGACGGTATAAATAGTTGTTTCAATGTAAACCTTCTTAGTTTTAATCTTAGAACTCGACTACAGCCAGGAAATAAACGTATAAGGACCTGTGTAATCCGGAAACGAAATATCGACCCACCTCCCTATAATACTCGAAACTTGAGAAGCAAGTACACCCCTCTCTTACCAGTGGGGGATCCAAAATTTTTTTTTCAGGGGTTCACTTTTTTAGATGCTCCAATTCATTTGACGGAACATAAAAAAATTTGGGTCGGTGTGTCGGTTCGGGTCAGGTAAAATTCATACATAATAAAAATACTATACAATAGTGAAAGAAATATGACACACTCATTAAAACAAGACCACTAAAAATTGATGCCACTAGTTAGGAGTGTACATAAAACCTAATTAACCGACCCATAACTGAATTAATCAATAAAACTGAACAGATATAACCACACCGTACCAAAAACCATTGGGTCGGCTTAATTATTTTCTGAAAACCGACAATAGTTGGTTGGTATCTATTTGCTGCAACCATAATCTAACACCTGATTTTTCGTGTTTTCCTTCCGTGATCTTTTGGAGCTGTCTAATCATGTGGGCTTGAAGGGTAAGGCCAAAGAGGTTTTTCACGGTTTAGTCATCCTTGGCTGTTGGGCGATATGGAGAGCGAGAAACAAGCTTAAATTCGAGGGCAAATCGGCTAGATTGGAAGAGGTTATTAGCGAAGTCAAATCCCTTGGTTTTCTTTGGGCTAGGGCTAGAGCTAAGCTGTACGGTTTGAAATGGATAGATTGGTGTAAATTGATATAGTGTAGTTTGTTTTCGTTTTGCCTGCCCGGTTTTCGGGTGTGGTGGTGGTTTTTTAATGAAAGGTACCCTTCAAAAAAAAAATCTAACGCCTGATATGCATCAATCATTATTCTCACCCAATGGGGGTGAGGGGTGGAAGTGTAGGTCACGACTCACGAGGGGAGTAATGAGGAGTGAGGAAGGAGAAGGGGTTGTGATTTTGTTGTCTAGAAAGTAGAAACCCCAACTTTGTTTTAAAAAACATAACTAAAAGAATGAAGTTGTGAGGTGTGCCTAGTTTCGAACATGTGATCTATAGGCTAGAAATGGAGGGAACTACCAGTGGAGCACTTAATTTATTTGTTATAGGTTCCTTTGTAATATATTTAAGGGTTCCTACACTAGTTTCTACATATAATAACACTAAAAATTATAAATCGAACAGGATCCTGAGAACCCGAACTTGAAGCGTAGATCCGCCCCTATTTCTTACTCGTATTATATCTAGTGGGAACACGATCTATGTAACACCTCAACCGATGGTAGAAATATCGGGGTGCCATGTAGTAACGATTGTTCAAAAGCTAATACAACTAAATATAAAGTTTAAATGGTTCTTTAACTGAACCTAAAAACAAACTAATTCAAATACATCACATTGTTCAACGAAAACAAATAAACAAAATTCAGCTTATTAAGTCTAAAGGCTTCAGGCTAAGTGATCCAAAAGTTGCTAACCTTCAAACATCCTTATTATCTAAAACATGATAAGTTTTGAAAAAATGGAGGGGATCAACTATAAAGTTGATGAGAATACATAAGTTTTAATTAAAGCATAGTATAGTATCAAAAGTATAAAGTGTACAGTTCAGTGTCAATATGTAACATCTAGGGCATGCATGTGAAAACAAAACTATAGCAAACTAAGGCATAATCAAAACTATGTTGACAAAGTTTGTAGGTCCATCCCATAGAAGTGGTTCACCTAAGTTTAAGTTTCAGTTTCAATCACCTGCGCTCCCTATAGACGTGGCCAACCAATCTAGGTGGGGTTGTCAATCCAATAGATCTATCATTGTTGCTGTTGGCTTATACATATTTAATGATTATGCAAATTTTAGTCTAGTTTACGTAGCAAGTTTAAGACACGTAGCACAAAGATTCACATAAGACACGTTGTTTAAATTGTATAAGTTTTTAAAGAATAAAGTCTAACATGTTTCACCCAGAAAAGTATTGAAAAACTGTAAAACTTGGGGATATTTAAACTCACCTCAAGCAAGTTAATAAGTATCCAGTAAGCAACACACAACTAGCAAGTATGATTCATGTGGAATCAGCCTAGATAATATAAACAAAGTCTAAGAATGTGCATGCCTTAAAAGTCTTAAGGTTTCTAGATTATGAGTGTAGGGGTTTTCCTAATTTTGGGGATTTAATTAAGTATTTAATTTATGAAATATTTTTTCTCAATAATCAAGTTTAGGAGTTTAAAAATAAGGAGTTAAAAATATACGATGGAATTCATTTAGAAAATTACTAAAACATAATTTTACAAATAATTGAGTTTAAATTATCTTTAATTTAAAACATAAAGTCTTGGAATTTAAAATATATGTCAAATAAGATTATTTAAGGTAAAAAATAGCGGGTTTAATAAGGTATATTTTTTTGTTATAAATTTATATGTTGATGGTTTGAATGATGAGCGTGAAGAACCTTTTAAACAGGTTTATTACAAAAAACTGAAAAGAAAAAGTAAAGACGAATTAATGATTGAAATTGAAGAGCTGAGAGAGTTATTTAGTATTCAAAACCTTGGGGATACAAAGTCAAGAAAGTTTAAGTCGAGGTTTAGGAATAATGGGGATTGATGAAAGTTAATCTTAAAATTCATATGAGTTAAAAGTTGAAGGACCAGAGTTAAAGATTAAATTAATTAGTTTGAATGTTTAGAATTATCTTATTTGATTACATTAGTAGAGATTATTATGTGAGTTAGTATTAGATATCTTATTTGATTAATTAGTTTGAATGTTTAGAATTATTTTATTTTGAAATAAATAGGAGTCTTGGGTAATGTTTTTATTTGTACTTCATTTGTAAGTTCATTAGTTCGTTTGAATAAGAAACAGTTGTGCGTTTGTCTCCCTAAATATCAGGTGTTTGTGTTTGATAATTGATATGATTATCGGGCCAACAAGCTTAGCGATTAAAAAAAAGATATATCGACTTTAATTAATTATTTAATGGGATTGCACAGAAAATAAGATTCATGGTGTAATTAAAATATAGATACGGTGTATTAATTATCATCAGTAAAGAATAAGTTCATTAGTTCGTTTGAATATGTAAGCCTTACAAAGTTACATTTTCTTACCCATCAGTGGGCTTTTGTTTGTATGGTGGGCTACACTTAGTTTTAAAGCTAATTGGGCTCTACCCAATTGGTGCCAAGAACATTAAAAGGGCAACATCCAGATGGCCATATCGAGCAGTTGAGCTCACTAACATGGTCCACGTCAATAATTTCAGTTATTTCATTCTTTGATTATTTTATTGTTTGACTTTAGTATTTCATGAATACTAGTTTCTTACCCTGCGCTACGCGCCGGGACGTATCCAACACCACCGTTCCCAACCAAAAAAACTCAACCCCGACCAAAAAACCGCTCTGTCACGCCTTGATAAGCCTATAACCACTACACACCATCATCATCAACCAGGTTAGAAGTCGTTTTCACCAATTTACTGTCAATCTACAACCACGATTGACAACCACTACAAATAATAGAGAGTAATACGTAATTAATGAGAATAATTTGTAATTATGGTAAATAGATTGTATTTCCTTATCATTGTATGATTGGTGTATTATAAATTAATGAGAATGAGAAGAGGAGCCGGAAGGATCCAATTATACCAAATCTTTCATGGTATCATTGTGTTAACCTAATTCCTTCCTGCCGCCACCCTTGCTCCGCTGCTGGCTGCCTAACCCCTTCTGCCGCCGTCGCTGACTTCCTGTCACCGGCTCTCTTCCACTCCTCCAACCCTATTTCTCTGCCTCTTCTCACCTTAGCCAAACCATGGCCGATCAACCTAACCCTAACGCCGTCACAGCCCTAAACCAAACCGCCATACAACCCTCCACCGACAAAATTCACCCAGCCATCACAGTTTCCAACATCAAAAACTACATTCCCGTCATCTTGGAAAGCGATTCCGGCCCCTACGGCCTGTGGTGCGAACTATTTCGTATTCACTGTCGCGCGTACCAAGTTCTTGACCACCTATCTCCACCTAACCCAAACACTCTCAACCCTACCACCGATCTTTGGGATAGACTTGACGCCATTGTTTTACAATGGATTTATGGTACTATATCCAAAGATCTTCTCAAAACCATCTACACCCCTGGCGGCACTGCACATGACGCTTGGACTGCACTTGAGGGCCAATTCCATGACAATAAAAACGCCCGTGCTATCCAACTCATGCAAAAGTTCGCCACAACCCGCCTTGAAAACTTCTCCAACATGTCTGACTATTGTCAAGCCATGAAAACCCTAGCCGATCAACTTGCCAATGTTTATGCTCCCATCGACAACAAGCGGCTAGTCCTCCACGTCCTCGCAGGGCTCACTGACGCCTACGAGGGCATCTCTACCATTCTCCAACAAAAAGACCCTACCCCTTCTTTCAACGAAGTTCGCTCTCAACTTTGTCGAGTTGAAAGCGAAAAAGCCGATCGTGCCCTTCATGCATCCAAAACTGCCTCCCATGCACTAAATGCCACAACCGCAAACCAACCAACCAACCCACCCGTCAACTCCACACCAACCCATTCTGCCAACCCTACACCCGCCGCTGACCAATCCTTCACCTATCGCGGACGTACAAGGTCTCGAGGACGTGGCCGAGGCCGCCCCTCTTGGCCACGCGGACGTGGATCTCAACCTTTTGGCCAGTGGACATCCCCCACAACCTACACCTGGACACTGCCTAACCCATCCTGGACACCCTCACCTTCTCAACCTCCCCAAAACCCATGGCAGCAATGGTCAGCACCACCGCCACCATGCCCCTACCCTTCTTACAACCCCACGGCAGCCACCAACTCTTCCCAAGGGATCCTCGGTGCAAGACCAAATCAAGCCAACCATGTCACCTATTCACCAACTGACATCCAACAGGCACTCTATACTATGTCCCTCAACCCGCCAGATTACTCACAAGGGGTGATGGATACTGGCGCCACTATTAGCATGGACCCTAACTCAGGTAACTTCCGGTCTATTTTTAATACTAGCATGAATGAAAATATTATTGTTGGTGATGGTACGCGTATTCCGGTGTTAGGACATGGCCCCCAAACTTTTAAACCACCCTATCCACCCTTTACCCTTGACCGTGTACTTTATGCACCCCAACTCATTAGAAAACTAATATCTGTACGTCAATTCACCAGAAATAATTGTGTTTCTGTCGAATTTGACCCTTTCGGTTTTCTTGTGAAGGATTACAGGACCCGGGCTCCCATAATCCGGTGCGACAGCAGCGGTGATCTCTACACCTTCAACAAAGACATCCACTGTTTTTCCACTTCTGTCACTGCTGCTCAGTCTTCCACGCTCTGGCATCAAAGACTTGGTCACCCCGGCCCAGCCTTACTACAAGCCTTAAAGCGCACTAGTTCTATCTATTTTAATTCTTTGAATAAACAATTGTGTGAACCATGTGTTTTTGGCAAAGCTGTTAGACTTCCTTTTCATTTATCTAATAATGCTACCTTGCAACCTTTTGACATTGTACACAGCGATTTGTGGACCTCCCCGGTTCTAAGCTCGGGAGGTCACCGGTATTATGTATTATTTCTTGATGACTTTACCAACTTCTTATGGACCTTCCCCATCTCTAACAAATCACAAGTTTTCACCATCTTTGAACAATTTTTCACACTTGTTAAAACCCAGTTCCAATTAAAAATTAAAACCTTTCAATGTGATAACGGCAAGGAGTACGTAAATGCCACGTTTAAGAATTTTTTTGATAAAAATGGCATCCTGTTCCGTTTATCTTGTCCCTACACCTCATCCCAAAACGGCAAAGCCGAGCGTAAAATTCGCTCACTCAATAACATAACCCGTACCCTACTCTCCCAATCACTCCTTCCTCTCCAACTTTGGCCTCATGCCCTTGAGACCGCCACATACCTACATAACATAATCCCCTCCAAAACCCACAATTACCACACACCCACTCAACTACTATACCACCAAATGCCCACCTATAATCACCTTCGAGTTTTTGGGTGCCTATGCTACCCATTAATTCCCTTCACCACCATCCACAAACTTCAACACCGTTCCTACCCCTGTGTATTCCTCGGTTACCCCACTTCCCACCGTGGATACAAATGCCTTGACATCAAAAACAACAAAATAACCATCTCTCGTCATGTCCTCTTTGACGAAAGTTCCTTCCCCTTTCAACAACTGCATCACATTTCCCCTACCTCTGACTATAATTTCCTCACTAACCCTTACCCACCTCACCTCTGGTCCCATTCTCAATCCACTACCTCACCATCTATACCACCCACTGTCACTCCTACTACCCCTTCCCCGTACAACCAACAGACTCAACATCCTCATAGCCCATCGGCCCACAACACCACACCTTCGGCCCACAACACTACCCCATTGGCCCACAACACTACCCCACCGGCCCAGTCCCCTAATCCTCACCCGGCCCGTTTCGTCTCACCACCAGCCCAATCGGCCACCCCTCAGCCCAACGACAACCAACACCACAACCCGCCCCCTGCCACCGTACACTACGACCACCCGAACCCGCCATCCGTTCAACCGTCCCACCCCATGCGCACACGCGCAATGGATGGAATTTTCAAACCTAAACAACTCTTCAATCTCACCACCACCACTCTCATTCCAATCCCGAAAAACCCAACCACGGCCCTGTCCACATCGGAATGGCGCGACGCCATGACCAATGAGTTTCATGCTCTTATTAAGAATAACACTTGGGAGTTAGTCCCGAGACAACCTGGCATGAACATTATACGATGCATGTGGCTCTTCAAACATAAGTTTAAATCGGATGGCACACTTGAACGATACAAGGCACGCCTTGTTTGTGACGGCCGCTCCCAACAGGTTGGAATTGACTGTGGTGAAACTTTCAGTCCGGTGGTCAAACCAGCCACAATTCGGACTGTTCTTTCTATTGCTTTATCTAATTCTTGGCAGGTACACCAGCTAGACGTCACAAATGCCTTCCTTCATGGCAACCTAAGTGAGACAGTATATATGCACCAGCCCATGGGATTCCGAGACATAAAATTCCCTGATCATGTTTGCCGACTTAAGCGCTCATTATACGGCCTAAAGCAGGCCCCACGCGCTTGGTATCAAAGATTCACAGATTATGTTCTCTCTTTGGGATTTCGACACAGTGGTTGTGATGCTTCGCTGTTTATTTTCAATCACCAAGGCAACACCGCGTTTCTTCTTCTCTACGTGGATGATATAATCTTGGTCACTTCCTCTCCGGCCCTTCGTGACGAACTCATGTCTCACCTCTCCAAAGAATTTGCCATGAAAGACCTCGGCCCTTTAAGTTTCTTTCTTGGCATCTCCGTCACTAGGGATCGGGACAGCATGTTTTTATCTCAGCAAACATATGCCACAGATATCATTGAGCGTGCAGGCATGTCCTCCTGCAAGCCTGTCGCCACGCCTGTTGACACTGCTTCTAAACTGTCATCTCAGTCAGGCGACCTTTTCGATAATCCCACTTTATACAGGAGCTTGGCTGGTGCTCTTCAGTACCTCACTTTCACTCGACCTGACATCAGTTATGCTGTACAGCAGGTCTGCATGTATATGCATGCACCTCGGACAGGGCATTGGGATGCTCTTAAACGCATCATCCGTTACATCCAAGGTACCTCTTCGTTTGGTCTCACGCTATGCTCTCATAAGAATCCTCAACTGATTGCTTATTCTGATGCGGACTGGGCTGGCTGCCCAGATACGAGACGGTCTACTAGTGGATATTGTGTTTACTTTGGGGACAACTTGATATCTTGGTCGTCAAAACGCCAACCTACCGTGTCTCGTTCAAGTGCCGAAGCTGAATACCGCGGCGTTGCTAATGTGGTCGCCGAAATCTGCTGGCTTCGCAATCTACTACTTGAGCTCCACAGACCTCATTCTAAAGCAACTCTGGTGTACTGTGATAATGTTAGTGCCATTTACTTATCAGGGAATCCCATTCAGCATCAGCGCACTAAACATATTGAGCTAGATATCCATTTTGTGCGGGAACAAGTTCAGCGTGGTCAGGTTCGCATTCTCCACATTCCCACTCGATATCAGGTTGCAGACATATTTACGAAGGGTCTTCCACGGGTTCTATTCGAAGATTTCAGATCCAGTCTAAGCATACGGTCCCCTCCCGCTTCGACTGCGGGGGAGTAATAGAGAGTAATACGTAATTAATGAGAATAATTTGTAATTATGGTAAATAGATTGTATTTCCTTATCATTGTATGATTGGTGTATTATAAATTAATGAGAATAAGAAGAGGAGCCGGAATGATCCAATTATACCAAATCTTTCACGAAACACAACAACCCACTAAACCCTCCACATCAATTCTACACCTTTCTACAAAAATATTCAGACTTTAATATTAAATTCACTGGATATAAATATTTTAATTGGTTGCCTTACATATCAATTTATTTGTTTGTAAAAATGTATGGTAAATTTAAAAAAAAACACATGAAGTGTACATATCACATGTGTCATCGATCTACTTTTGATGAAAAACCATTTGTATAAACTCACAAAGATGCAGAGAACACCTATGACTCAATGGAGAAGAAAACCGGTTGATTTCCACCCACCGGCAACGCTAAGCTTCCGATTAGCCATGGCGGTTTCAACCATGCAATCAACAAAGACGCAATCTTTACTTTGTTTCTTGTAAAAGCTAGTTCTTTCTACCTACCACATATCACTACCACCAACCAGCAACCACCACCGACAAAGATTATGCACATCTGCCCCACCACACGACCGTCTCTGACCAAGATCTGAGCTGCCCGCCGCCACCGTCAACCGCGAAAGATACGGTTGCAATCCTCCGTATATACAGAGAGAGAGGGATCTACAACCGCCGTTCAGTCTCCGGCGATAGCGATACTCGTTTTCATTATGAGACTTCAGAAGCCGTTTAGACTATAAGGAGTGGTGTGGGGGGGGGGGGGGGGAAGAGGGGGATGAAGCGCCATGTGGCACTTGTGGGGCCCTTGTGGGGGGGAAATAATTGTGGGGAGTGGAAGGGGGGGAAGAGGTGGGGGGAAGTGACACTTGGCATTTCTTTTTTCTTTTTTTTTGTTTTTAACTTTCTTTTTTAATAAATATAAAACAAAATTTTAAAAAAACATAATATTAATTCATAATAAACTACAAAGTTAAATAAAAAAAACACTAACAAACCAAAATTACATGAAATTTTAAAAAAAAACCTAAAAAAAATACACGTTAGTTATCGCTATCGTCTTCATCAGATGGGTAATCTCTTGGTATACTCCAAATATGATCAACCAGATCCGCTCGAAGGTTGTGATGTGTTTGGCTATTCTTGATTTCAAAGTTGTTGGCGTTTCTTTCTTCATCCGTAATGTTTTCTTGACTTTGCTGTGTTTCCTCACCAAAGTACTCGCATATTGCACGTCCTTCATCCTCCAAAATCATGTTATGTAAAATTAGGCATGCGTACATCACATTCCGTACATGCGTTTTTTTCCCACAGTCGGCAGGGTTGGGCCAAAATGTGCCATCTTTTTTTCAACACACCAAAAGCACGCTCAACATCTTTTCGTGCAGCCATTTGAGCTTTGTTAAACTTTTTTCTCTTAGGGTCTAACGTAGTCCTCCGTGTAAACGATTTTACGGACACAGCCCAATCAGGGTAAATTCCATCTGCTAGAAGATACCCGTACTTGTATTCTGCCTCGTTTAAGAAAAAAGTTCCTTTTGGTGCAACATCGTTTATAAGATCGTTGAAGATTGGGGATTGATTAAGAACAGTCCTATCGTTCAACGAACCGGGCACACCAAAAAACGCATGTCAAATCCAAAGATCTTGTGACACAACCGCTTCAAGCATCATGCACGACGATTTATGAAAACCGCTAGCGTGTTGGCCTTGCCACTCAGTTGGACAAAGTTGCCACTCCCATTTCATACAATCTATACTCCCGAGCATACCGGGAAAACCATGTTTTTCTTCGTGAAACTCTAAAAGTTGTTGGACGTCACTAAATGTTGGTTTTCTCAAATATCTTTTTAAATATAAATCAATGACGCCCGCACAAAAAAACTGAGTACTTTCTCTAGCCGTTCGCTCGGCCATCCTTAGATACTCATCCATTACGTCGGAACTGGTTCCGTAAGCCAATGATCTAAGCGCGGCTGTGACCTTTTGCATCGCGGTAAATCCCATCTGACCACGTGCATCGGGCCTTTGTTTGAAATATTCAAAATTATTTTCTAAATCATTTGTTATTCTTAAAAATAAGTTACGACTCATACGAAAACGCCGCCTAAAACTTCTTTCATCGTATGTTGATTCGGGTGAGAAGTAATCACGTACCAATGACTCATTTCCGGTTTGGCGTTCGCGAACTATATACTTTCTACGCTTGGGTGGTTCGGAGGTCCCTTCGTCGTCCGCTATAGCTTTAACGACGTTCTGAACGGTTGCCATTAACAACTCTGCGGCACCTTCGCCCAAGTCATCCAAAGCGAGCTGATCAAACAAATCGTCTGAACTCGAAGAGTCGTCCGACATCTTGCAATTTTTTTTGAAAAAAATATGATAGTTTGGAGAGGATTTTATGAAAAAAAGGAGTGTGTGTTTGTGTAGAAGATGGTATTATTTATATATATATATATATATATATATATATATATAATAAATTATTTTTTTTTTAAAAGTAGCCGTTGTATATAACGGTTATATATTTTTTTTTTAACGGTAACAAAATGGGCCAATAGATCGCTGCCACGTGTACTCCCCCTCTCTCCCACGCCAGTGAACCCCCTCCCGCCCCCCGCCCCCCGCCCCACGCCGGCTTCCACGCCCTACTGGCGGCAGTGTTCCCCCCCCCCCCCCCCCCCTTCCCGCCCCTCTCCCGCCCCCACTCCTGATAGTCTTATGAGGTGTAAAGTCGTTTGCATCGTGGCATGCAGGAGGGGCAATTCGAAGATGACACAGACTATGTCGACGGACTTTAAACGGGGGACGCCAAGTTTAACGGAACAACTATTGCAAACATTTGCAAAATGTATATATATACAATTTATCGAATTGTGACAACTGGGTTCATATTTTTTTATGTGATGTTTGTTTGTGTTAATTGTTAGGCAACTGTTTAATTTCTTGATGGTCAAGATGTGTAGTAGATGTCCGGTTAATGTGTTTAATGTGTTTCATGTCTAAAGTTAGTCAATCAATGTCGGTTATGCTTATGTAACCATTCGAATACTTGTATCGAACACCTCATTAAGAAGTTACAATTCTACTTGAATAACAATTACGCATAAGGAATTATTCATATGTATTTGTTTAGTGTGATTGGTTTTGCATTGATATTACAGACGCCTTATAACATGACACCTGACCGTGACTAGCACACACTAGGAGGTCAGTGGACGAATCAATATAATCTATATCTATGTGGTCAATTAAACATTGTTATTACGGATTTAGTCACTCTTTTATGTATACTAGTAGAAAGCCCGCGCGTTGCCGCGGGAGCGATATTATAAAATGTGATATTCTATATTTAGTTTTATCAATTCGCTCGTGTATCGTGTCCATGAGGATTTATGTACCTTAACTGAGCCTTAAAAATATGCTAAAACTATGTGGAATGCATATACATGTGTTGGTAACTATAAATACTCTAAATCATTATGTCCACCATTCAAATTATAAGTTTTTTAATCAATTCAGAATCGAATTCCATGTTTAAATAAGTTTGAAATTAGGAGTGGAGGTTAGTGGTCGATTGAGGGTGCCCCGCCCCACTCTCATTTTCATTGCTCAATAGTGTAAGTTTACGTGTCATCGGCCTAAATTTTTATACACAATATTGTGTCCAACCCCTTCCATTTTAAGGATCGTCCCTGACTGTCGTTGCGACGAGAATCCGGTGTGTGTGCAAAACACTTAGAACCATGTAGCAAACTAACCATGCTTCTAATCAAATTCTCACTTCTAAATGAGAATGAATTTCCCTATGTTTCAATACTTATTTTAAAAAAACATAACATAGATGAATAACCCATTAAAAGCTCAATTTAAGATTCATGTTATTAATCAATACATGAAATGAGTTCGAAAATCGTTAATCCAAGTTGTAGACTCTAATTATACAGCACACCTAAATGATTGTAACCTTTGATATAGTTATTTTAAAAAGCATAACATGCATGAATAACCAATTAAAAGCTCAATTTCTAGTCTAAGTTAAGACTAAAAGATTGATGTTACCAATCAAAACAAAACAGGAAATATGTTAATAAATCATTAATCAAATTTGTTAGTTGTAGTTATACAACACAACTAAATGGGCGAACCAATCCTCATGATTGAAGATTTAAACATTTTTACAGTCTTAACCAGACATAGCATAGATCAATAACCAACAAAAAAAATAATTAACAGCAAAAAAAAAAACATATCAATTCATGTGTTTGCTACAAATTTAGAATTTTTTTTCTACAACAACAACAAAGCTTGCTTCCAACTGGAACTCCTCTTACTCGGTCCAGGCGAATTCTTTAGACCACTCACCTAAAACATAGCACTGAATTTGTATTATAAAAGCAAAGAAACACAACAAGAAAAATCAAGAACATATAACTATAAAAGCAATAAAATAGAAATCCAACCTTAGCAGCATCAACAGATTGTCAATCGAAGAGAAGAACCAACAAGATGCGAACATCTGGGTGTGATGGGTATGGAAGAACTTATAGTGTTGAGAGGATGGAGTTATGGAACTCGAAGAGACAATAGCAACATGATAAATATTGATCTCAATTCTATAGATAAAACACATTAACATTTATAAAAGATATTAGCAATTAAGGAAAAACAATTCCGATTGGATTTCCTACAAAGCTGTTGAAGGTCGATAAGGACGATGTGTGTGGTTCTGCCTCTTTGGCCATACAAGAAGTGGTGAAATTGAATAGGCACACCAATTCTTTAGCAATCTCATCCTGTACACCATAAATATTTGATGAATATAAGTAAGTGTATGTTTCCAACAACTAAAGGTATATTATTAACAATGTAAAAGGACAAAAATTACAAATCGACAGTAAAACAAATCGAGCAATGAAAAATACCTCGAATTGGTTAAATGTCGTTTCTTTCTGTATGCGAAATCTATGAACTTTGTCATGGTTTGCATCATGAGTAACCTAGACATGTCAAGTAATGATATTAGTAAGATGAGTTTCTTGAAAAGTAAAACAAGTGTAGAAGACAAGAAAGCAATGACTATAAATGAGTATTCAAGAGTAAGGAAATGGGTTTTATTGGGTGTTATGAATGTAGGTTACATCTTGAGAGACATATAAAGTGTGTATTACACACATATACAATGTGCATAATATGTTATACATGAGGGGCAAAAAGGGTAAGAAATGACAAAAATATAGAGATTTGTAAAGAGGCTTTTCATATGCCATCTTAAAATTGAGAGAAAATTACTTTCATGGACACGCTTCCTCCTTAATAAGGTAATCTAGATCTTGCTTTTTAATTTCATTCCAATTTAGTTTCAAGTATAGTTCAACAAACCTCAATCAAATCTTTTATTTTTAATTTCACAATCAAATCAAATATATATTATACTAATCACATGCTCCTAGTAAATACTATGAAATGTAATGTTGTAATATTATTCAGTAAAACAACATTTAATGTGAATGATTTCCAAGAGACTATATAAGAATACAAGACATAAGCTAAGGGAGAGAATCATGGAATAATTACAAAGACTATTGACTGTTGACTATTGACTGCAATGAATGTGATTTATGTGTGGTTAATACGCCCCGCAAGATGGAGGATCAGTTGGAGACGCCAATCTTGGAGCGGAAGGAAAGAAATGATGACTTCGGTAGCAGTTTAGTGAGAACATCAGCAAGTTGGTCCTTAGAGCTGACGTGTAAAACCTTTATGTAACACCCCAACCGATGGCGGAAACATCGAGGTGTCACGTAGTGACGATTGTTCAATAGCACATGGACTAAATTGTAAATATTAGTAGAAAATAACTTCCATTATCCAAAAGGGAATACAAAAGTCTCAATAAAAATCTCAAACATAGTTAAATAAATATTAAATCTTTTATTTAAGCACTAGGTCCAGCCTAAGCGTGAAAGCATGTAAGATCACACGTCACCTGAAACATGTACAGAACAATTTTGTCAACACATATAATGTATTGGTGAGTACACCCGTTTGATATATATAGTATAAAAATGTTTCGCAATTCATGTGTTGTATACCGTTTGCAAATATGTAATAAGTAGTATAAGTCAAAACCAAACCTAAGAATAATGACTAACACATGACTAACAATCTGAATAATGAATTAACAAGACAATGACCAAGATCCTCTCAACAGAGTCTCAAGGGGGTATACCATAGTACTATTCATTGAAATGCTAGGCCGCTCAGCGGTTAATGATTAAGCATAATACACACCAAATCACATAAGGCAAACACACATGAGAATTGCATTAAGTATAAGAAATAAAACTTGATTAATAGGTACATGAATCATCGCAAAATAGTAAAACAGTAAGAAAAGGGAAAGATATACTCACAGTTTTTGTAACACCCCAACCGATGGCGGAAACATCGGGATGTCACGTATTGATGATTGTTCAGTAGCTCATGGTGAATAATAAATTTCATTAATTGATTTAAATAAATTACATACAATTGTTCTACAAAATTTCGTACATCAAAATGAATAATACTATGTACACATCTCCAAGCAATAACTCAATTCTTCAAGCAAGTAGAACCTGAAACATGTTAAGTTGAAAATATTTTTGGGTCAACAAAAGTTGGTGAGAATACATAGGTTTTTGAATATAATTGATAACAATAGTTTGTACAACAATCACAGTTGTATGATGATAGAGTATGATCCCGACATGTAACAATGCGTCTTTGTACAACTAAACCTTGTGTCGACTGAGGCCTAACTCGCAAGTTAGTCTAATGTTGTTACTGTTTTCGATCATCCCTGAATTTATGCGGGGGGATGGGTTTGTCAGACCTATAGCGCTATAATCTAAACAGGCGGCTTGATCAATGTTAATGATTGTACTGTGTCTTTTTGTTACAGTCAAATGATAGAATGAGTAAATGATAGTGTAATTGAATCACAAGTAAGAATGAGTAAATGATAGTATAAAATGTTTAAACATGTTTCACCCCAAAAATGTGAAAGAGAAAAAGGGGCTATGTAAACTCACCTTAGCAAAATGTTATACTTCTTGAAAATTTGAATAGTGTGTTGCCCAAACAATGCCAAATATCACCCTATAATAAGGTAATAAATATGTCTAAGTCTATCTAGTCTACAAATGTATATGTTCTAGGGCTTCGAATTGGGGATAAATGCTCGTTTGATTAATAATAAAAAAATGTTTGATAATTGAGAGAAATTTAGTAAATAAATAGACAAAAATCTTTTTATAAAATTTAAATTTAAGATGGTCACAATAATGAGTTTAAAGTATAGAAATAATTTTTATAAAATTATTTTCTTTAAAATAGAATATTAATTCTATTTATAACAATTTGACAAAATTTAACTTTAAGATTTAAAAATACTAAAATTAAAGTTTAAAATTTATATTTTGTTCTAAATAATCAGAAATAATTTGTATAAAATTTTGGTGCAAAAATACTAAAAATTGGATTTATTATGATTTAATTATGATTAAAACTAACAAAAATTGATTAAAAATATTAAATAAATGATTTTTCAGAATTAAAAATCATTTCAGAAAATTTTATTGTTATATAAACTCAGAATAATTTTTGTGGAAATTTATAAAATTGTTTTGATATTTTAATAGAATTTTATAAATATAATAGAATAAACTTGATTTAATTATTAAATACATTAAATAAATAAATTTTTGAAAACTAAAAATTGTAAGTTAAACTTTTTCATTAGATTAACTTAAAATAATTTTTTTAGAATTATTAAAAGTGTTTTAATATTTTAAAATGAATTTATAAAATATAAGTAATATATATATAATTAAACTTTGTTTGTTTTGATTAAAAACAAAACTAAAGAAAAAGTTTGCCACAACCGGGTATCGAACCCGCGTGGTTCGGATGGATGGCACCAGACACAACCACCTGGTCCAGACCAGTGGTTGTGTTTGGTTTCTGTTTATTTAAAATAAATAATATCAGGGAAAACGTGTTCTTCCCCAATTAAAAGCCTACGAGCCCTAATTTAGCAATCGAGCGATTTACACAACATCAACCCAATTAACCATAGGGTAAATGTTGTGTGTAGGCCGATTAAAGAAACCCATAACAAAAATTAAACTTACAAAGCTTAATCGTATACGAATTGATTAGTCAAGCTTCGAAGTCAACTCGAACAATAATCCAAGAACAGAGGTTTTTTTGTGAGAAATTAGAGGTTGAGAAAGAGTGAATGGCGAGTTGTGAAGGTCTAGCAAGGTTCAATTTATAGTGCTTAGGTCTAGATTGTATAATTGGAATGTTTGACCCACCATTGAAGGTATACGCGTGTATTGATGATAATTGACTCGAATTGATGATGTTTGACGTGTAATGGACGCGGATAAACTATCAAAATGCTAATTACGTTTAACTTACCATGTTTGTGTGAAATCAAAAATTCAAACAAAGATTTTTTTTTTTAAATCTGCTGCGTTCAGCAGCGTGCAGGAGCAGAGGGACAACAGCATAAATACTTAGAAGGCTTTATATAATATACGGGTTGAGATTAAACCAAGAATGAGCCATAGCTCAACTGGTTTGGTGGGTGTGTTGGGTTCCGCTCGGCTCCGGTTCGAACCCCGGCAGAAACACTTTTTTTTTAAAAACAGGAAAGGGAAAGGGAGGAGGGAATAGGGCCATGTCTGATGGGCCTTGCCAGTGTTGGGCTGCGTCTGGGCTGGGGGATTGAGCTGTGTGTGTGTTGGCTGTTGGGTTGGGTTTGATTGTTTGTGGGTTTGGTTTAGTCAAGAAAAACAAATCTGATTATTATTATTATTATTATTATTATTATTATTATTATTATTATTATTATTATTATTACTAGGTTAGAGTCCCGTGGGGACCCACAGTTCACCTGAAAGTAAAATGAAAAAAAAAGTAGGGAAATAAGAATTCTATTATGCAATTTGATTTGGTTACTAAATGTTTGATGATGCAATATGTATTAATTTTGATGTTAAATGCAAAATGTCATCTAACAGTTTAATGTAACGAAATGATGGATATATCGAGTAAGTAAAGTTTAATTTGACAACTGCAAACTACATAGAATACTATCACAATATCACACATTACATCATTTGGGTAATATCTATATTCTAATCATAACTAAGCTTAAGCATAGAACACTTATCATTTAGTTGGGGCTTAACGAACTTCAACCAATATTACACATTACATCATTTGGGTAATATCTATATTCTAATCATAACTAAGCTTAAGCATAGAACACTTATCAATTAGTTGGGCTTAACGAACTTCAACCAATGGTCCATTTTCATTACTTCAATCAAAATCTTCCAAGTCTTGCTTATCGATAGCTGATTTTTCACCTTCGAAGTTGTTATCATTGTCATCACGATCCTCGTAGTGCAGCTCATTTCCAATAATTTATGAAAACCTCCACCATTGTATTACATATTTGTGTTCTACATAAAATATAGTTGTTGTAAAGATATGGATACGGTGATAAGTAAATTAAGAAACAATCCTTAACCCACTTACTTGAATGGGTAGCTTAAATTTTACATGTTATCTCTCCAATGGTTCAAACCGATTACATATCTAAAAAACAACTAATAAGAAAATGGGTCCAATGTCACATGCTGTAATATAAATTTCCTATATTTTATTAAAAAAATAGACACCAAAAGGATCAACCCCAAACCCATTTCAACATGTAGCCAAAAAGACCCATTGTACATACACTTTAGGCAACTTTTGACATGTTACAAAATGCCGCCAAAAAACGTCATTATTTAAACTGTGTAAATATAGTATTTAATAATTAAAAATCTTAATAAATAACATCAAAATCATAATCAATCATTCAAATCAATGACATTAAAATAATCCGCGTCTGAAATTGCCTTACCCATTATATACAAATTATTATTGACATATTAAAATTAGCACACTTAAAATTAGCACACTTATTGAAATCAAGATGATGATTATCGTTTAGTGACAATTGATTAAAGGAAAGTCGTAATATCAAAATGAAAGTCGGTCAACAATGTTAAAATGAAATTCGTAATATTAGTAACATCAATAAATACGATTAAAAATCTTAATAAATAACATCAAAATCATAATCAATCATTCAAATAAATGACATTAAAATCATCCGCGTCTCAAATTGCCTTACCCATTATATACAAATTATTATTGACATCTTTAGTAATCATTATTAGTTGTGATTGAAGTAATATAATTCTTTAACAGAAAATAACATTTTGAAAATTTATATTATCATTTAATTTCGTTGTTAAAATTGGTATGACGATTAAATGATTTTTTTATTTGTTAAGGTTTATATAGTAATGTTGTGTCTCGAACAATTCTGCAAAATCGGAAATACTGTGCCTCGATTGACGTGATCAAGTAGGAATATTTATTTATATATTTGAATTATAAAAAAAATGGAAGGATTCGTAATTGACGTGAATTGGTCAACAACGCTTAAAATTAGCACAATCAAACTCAAAGACATAAAGTCAAAGAATTGACCTCCATCAAATTAATAAAAACGTAAAAAGTTTTATTTAGATTGGGTCAACAATATTAAAATTAAGGTCGTAATATTAGTAATAGCATTGAAAATTATCTTGAATACATTATATATTTTAGGAAACTGTTAAATAGATTTAAATTATATTTATTATTAAAAGAATAATAAAGGTGTAGGAAAATAAATGTACACTCCTATCTTCGGATTATATTTAAATTATAAACTGTTAAATAAATTTAAATAAATGTTTAAAGCAAAATCGTATATGTTTAAAAGAATATCGTTTTATGACAATTGATTAAAGGAAAGTCTTTGAATTATAAAAAATGGAAGGATTGATAATTGACGTGAATTGGTCAACAACGCTTGAAATTAGCACAATCAAACTCAAACACATATAGACAAAGAATTGACTTCCATCAATTTAACAAAAACATAAAAAAAATTACTCAAATTCGGTCAACAACATTAAAATTAAGGTCGTAATATTAGTAATAGCATTGAACATTATTTTGAATACATTATATATTTTAGGAAACTGTTAAATATATTTAAATTATATTTATTATTAAAAGAATAATAAAAGTGTAGGAAAATAAATGTACATTGTTATCTTTATATTATATTTAAATTATAAACTGTTAAATAGATTTAACATTGTTAAATAGATTTAAATAAATTTTGAAAGAAAATCGTATATGTTTAAAAGAATATCGTTTCATGACAATTGATTAAGGGAAAGTTGTAATATCAAAATTAAAGTCGGTCAACAATATTAAAATGAATTTCGAAATATTAGTAATATCAATAAATAAGATTAAAAATCTTAAGAAATAACAACCAAATCATAATCAATCATTCAAATCAATGACATTAAAATCATCATAAATAACATTAAAACAATTCATAAATAACATCAAAATCATAATTTAAATTTCAAAATCAATGACATCTTGTGGTGCAGCCTTAGTAACAAACATTTTGTGTTGGATTGAACATCATTTGAAGACACAATATTCGCCAATAGAAGTATCTTCTGATTGAAGCAAATCAGGCCATCCAATCACAGTAAACCATTACAAAAGCATTATGTATAGAAAATTAAGAATGTGTAACTAAATATAAAATAAGAATATTGTAAACATAAATGTTGAATATGCAACTAACAAACCTAACGACTTGAGAAACAATTTCTGCACGTAATATTAGTATTACTATTAGTTAGTATTAGTAATTATTAGTAATTAGTAATATATTCATAAAAATAGTAATAGAAAATTTTAATTCGGTCAATAAGATATATATGAGATTAAAATTAAAAATCGTAATATTAGTTTTAGTATTAGTAATATATTCGTAATTTAATTCGATCAATTCGGTCAATAATAAATAAATGAGCTTAAAAATCATAATATATAACATTAAATTCGTTCAATTATTATTAATGTCATTAAAACTCATAATAAATAACATTAAAAATGAATAAATCCTATTAATTGCAGGCAAGACCAATAATAATTCTTAAAGATAAATTAAACATATTTTCGTATTAATATTAATATAAATAAATGAGATTAAACAATCGTAATAAATAACATTCAATTCAATCAATTATTATTAATGTCAATTAGTATTAGTAATATATTCAGTCAACAATACGAATTTTTACGAATAGTAAAACTAAAATCGTAATATTAGTATTAATATTAGTTAGTATTATTAATTATTAGTAATTAGTAATATATTCATAAAAATAGTAATACAAAAATTTAATTCGGTCAATAAGATATAAATGGGATTAAAATTAAAAATCGTAATATTAGTTTTAGTATTAGTAATATATTCATAATTTAATTCGGTCAATAAGAAATAAATGAGATTAAAATTTAAAATCGTAATATTAGTATTAGTATTAGTAATATATTTGTAAATTAATTCGGTCAATAATAAATAAAAGAGCTTAAAAATCGTAATATATAACATTAAATTCGGTTAATTATTATTAATGTCATTAAAACTCATAATAAAATATCATTAAAAAATGAATAAATCCTATTAATTGCAGACAAGACCAATAATAATTTGAACGAATAGTAATATAAATAATATTAAATATACTTTCATAAAGATAGATTGAACATAATTTCGTAGTAATATTAATATAAATAAATGAGATTAAAAAATCATAATAAATACATTCAATTCGGTCAATTATTATTAATGTCAATAAATAACATTAATTCTAATATATTAAAAATACATTAAAAATGATTAAATCTTATTAAACATAAATTCGAAAAAAGTAATAATAAATAAATGATCTTAAAAATCGTAATATATAACATTAAATTCGGTCAATTATTATTAATGTCATTAAAACTCATAATAAATAACATTAAAAATGAATAAATTCTATTAATTGCAGGCAAGACTAATAATAATTCTTAAAGATAGATTAAACATAATTTTGTAGTAATATTAATATAAATAAATAAGATTAAAAAATAATAATAAATAACATTCAATTCGGTCAATTATTATTAATGTCAATTAGCATTAGTAATATATTCGTAAAAATAGTAATAGAAAATTTTAATTCGGTCAATAAGATATAAAAGGGATTAAAACTAAAAATCGTAATATTAGTTTTAGTATTAGTAATATATTCATAATTTAATTTAGTCAATAATAAATAAATGATCTTAAAAATCGTAATATATAACATTAAATTCGGTCAATTATTATTAATTTCATTAAAACTCATAATAAATAACATTAAAAATTAATAAATCCTATTAATTGCAGGCAAGACCAATAATAATTAATAAAGACATATTAAACAAAATTCCGTAGTAATATTATTATAAATAAATGAGATTAAAAAATCGTAATAAATAACATTCAATTTGGTCAATTATTGTTAATGTCAATTAGTATTAGTAATATATTCGTAAAAAGAGTAATAGAAAATTTTAATTCGGTCAATAAGATATAAATGGCATTAAATTTAAAAATCGTAATATTAGTTTTACTATTAGTAATATATTCATAATTTAATTCGGTCAATAAGAAATAAATAAGATTAAAATTAAAAATCATAATATTAGTATTACTATTAGTAATATATTCTTAAATTAATTTGGTCAATAATAAATAAATGAGCTTAAAAATCGTAATATGTAACATTAAATTCGGTCAATTATTATTAATGTCATTAAAACTCATAATAAAATATCATTAAAAATGAATAAATCCTATTAATTGTAGGCAAGACCAATAATAATTCGAACAAATAGTAAGATAAATAATATTAAACATAATTTCATAAAGATAGATTAAACGTAATTTCATAGTAATATTAATATAAATAAATTGGATTAAAAAATCATAATAAATACATTCAATTCGGTCAATCATTATTAATGTCAATAAATAACATTAATTCTAACATATTAAAAATACATTAAAAATGATTAAATCTTATTAAATATAAATTCAAAAAAAGTAATATAAATTAATGAGATTAAAATTTTTAATAAATAACATTTAATTCAGATAACAGAAATTTGTTCATGGCCTTCGGCACAGTCTGGAAAGATACGTATAAAAAAATAAAAAAAAACATTTTATAAAATGAAATAGGCATTTTTACAAAAAAAATAATAATAATAATAACAATCATACCAACACGGTTGACGAAGGGTCATGCAAAACTTTGAAGAATTGAGAACCTTTGTGGTAAGACATAATAACGTTGGTGTGTTCGGATGAGATCCTGATTTTTAAAATAAGTAAAACATAGAATGATTAAATCAGTTTAAAGGTAAATCCGATTCACTGTATATCTATCAATACCGATTTAAAAAGTTGGTATTTCTAAAGAATAATCACAAATGAATACATCAAATTTATAAATTTCTTGAAACGATTAAATGTTAATTATCCATGTTCATTCTAAATCATCTAGATCGTATTTTATAAAAAAAACCGATTAAAACTTCATTCTAAATGTATTAGTGTTTAATCATTGAGAATAATATTATTGAAGAATTTGATTAAATAGTCAAAGATTAAAAAACCGATTAAATCTTCATATGGATCGTATTTTATAAGAAAACCGATTAAATAGTCAAACTAATTTTTGTAAACAAAAATTAAAAAACCGATTAAATCTTCATTGCAGAATTTGATTAAATAGTCAAAGATTAAAAAAACCGATTAAGTCAAACCATTTGATTAAACAAATGATAAAAGTAATTTATTCATAAGATTAACAGTAAAGCATCAAGTTTGTTAACAAAAATATCAACTGAAAAATCGTATACATAGGTTTCATCAAGATGATTAAGTAAAGCATCGAGTTTGTTAACAAAAATAAGTAAAACGCAATAATATTAAGCAATGTTAGAAGAATAGGGATCGATGATTACCTTGAATCAGTTGTGAAGAATCAAGAAAGTATGAAAGATGAAGGAGGAGGATAGAAAGGTTTGTTATGGAGAAATGAAGAATGATTTGTGGAGAATGAAAAAAAATTCTGAAAATGGTTTATATGGACATCAATTCGGAGCTCCATATTGTGGTTGGATCCATGAGGACCCCCTCTAAGGCCTCCATTCGACCCGAGTGTATTCAATTATTACATAGATAGATTATTATTATTATTATTATTATTATTATTATTATTTATTATAAACCTTTATATATATATATATAAGTTGTGTGGTAGTAAAATAAGGACTTAGGCACATTATGAATGGTAAAAAAAATATAATGTACGTATTAGAATTTGGGGAAAATTTTGCGATGTTACAGTCTCCCCTACTTTTAGAAACTTCGTCCCGAAGTTTATTAAAAACACAGTGTTGAAAATAAAAATAGTTGTGATTTGGGTTATAGCATGACATGAATAGAATAAACTGTCTCGTGTTTAGTGTGGGTTGATGAACTACCAGACAACTAGAGTTTATAACCTTGATAGAATTTCACATTACCTTAATGTACCTGTAAATTCATGATTACGTTCCGGACCGCAATCACCAATTTACCTTACATTAAAGTTTTGCGTCCTTCTATGTCTCCACCGATTGTTGAGCAGGTCCGATAGCCTCCACCAGTCGTGGAGTAGGTTTTAGGGCCTCTCCCGACTGTTGAAAAGGTATAATGACCTCTACCAATCGTTGAGTAGGTTTGATAGCCTCCACCAATCGTGGAGCAGGTTGTAGGGCCTCTCCCGACTGTTGAAAAGGCATAATGACATTTATTATACACATAGATTGCAAATTGATAACATGTTTATGCAAGCAAGTTTATAAGTATAACAAGCACAGTATGAGTTTAGATAATTAGTTCATATTCAAACAAACATGCATTTAAGTGGTGTTATGATTACACCATGTAAACAACTCTTAGAAAAAAAAATTCAATACTAGAATTTATTACTCAAATAGAGTCAATACATAGAATAAAAGCAACCAATAGTCAAATGGTGAGACTTGCTGTTAGGTAGCTGGAGGGTCTTGATCTCTGTTCAGTTTAGGGCATCGGTTACGGAAGTGATTTGGGTCTCCACATTCATAGCATTGACCATAGTTGTATCGATTAGGATTAGTAGCCTGAGCAGGGTTGGTGGGTTGGTTGGCATTAGGATTTGGGGTCTCACGACACGTGTTGACCAGATGGCCATACTTTCCACAATTGGTACACAAGCGACACGCTGAAGCAGTGGGATGATGTCGGTTGCATGTGTTACACAATGGATAGTTTCCTATATAGGGTTTCTTGTTAGAAGCTTGGGTGGTGAGGTTGACATCAGGATCCCTGGCCTTACGCTTCTGGTTTTCAGTAGTTACCGCGGCTACAATACTTGCTTTATTGCCTTTCCGAACTAAGGTCCCATTCTTTACGTGA
Source organism: Ambrosia trifida (assembly GCA_028751855.1). Classification (NCBI taxonomy): domain Eukaryota; kingdom Viridiplantae; phylum Streptophyta; class Magnoliopsida; order Asterales; family Asteraceae; genus Ambrosia; species Ambrosia trifida. Next base: position 59,674,055 of record CM054124.1, on the reverse strand, counting down.
TTATCAGTTAAGGTAGCTGCTAGACGCTTGGCCTCTTCAAGGGTAGCAGGGTTCCTTCCCCATACCGTGTCCTGAATTTGCATGGGCAACCCACCAATATACTTCTCGATGGCTACAGGTAGCGGAGTGACCTTATGAGGCAATAACAGACTGAGCTCATGGAAGCGGGTATTATAAGCAAGGTTTTCCCCACTATCCTGAGCAAGGGTGTGGAACTCGTCCTCTAATTTCTTGACCTCATTACGTGGGCAAAATTCATCTTTCATTATCTCCTTGACTTGATCCCACGTCATAGTAAGTGCAACTTCAGCTCCACGGGTGCACTTTTCTTCATTCCACCAAGTGAGTGCTCGTTTGTGGAGAACACTCATGGCGTAACGAACTTTAAAGTTGTCGGGGCATTCACTGTTGATGAAGGTATTCTCAATACCCTCAAACCATTGTAGAAGTCCTGTAGCTCCTTCATCACCACTAAACTTTGGGGGATTACAGGAATTAAAGTGCTTAAGGGTACAGGCTGGGAGACCATTCCCGTTTCTGTTGTGGTTTCCATTTCCATTCCCGTTGCCGTTACCGTTCTCGTTGCCGTTCATCTGGATGACTTGAGCTAGTAAATTGGGAACCAGAGTCGCGATTTGCTGCGCCATTTGTTGAGAAATGATCGCAGCCAATTGGGCACATTATGAATGGTAAAAAAAATATAATGTACGTATTAGAATTTGGGGAAAATTTTGCGATGTTACAGTTTCGCTAAGTATAGATTCCGAGAAAGTTCGTCGTAAAGGCTTAAGAATTCCGAGGAACTCAACCTATATATAAAACACTAAATGAGAAAAATGTCTTAAAAGTCTAAGACAACTAGGGTCTAAGGCATTAGGGTTTGCTAAGTCGATTTGGGGAATTAGAGTTTTTATGATTAGTCGAATTAAGGTAAAAGTTGTATATTAAAAATAATATACCAAAGTTTGTAAATATGATTTAGGTAATATAATTATTACCAATTAAATATTTAGATCAAAATATATTTGAATAATTATGACAAAATAATTTAGTTAATTACTTTAACTAATTGTTATAAATAAATGCAATAATTATAAATGTATAAATAAATAATTGTGTGTTTCACAATGATCTACAAATGGTAATTAAGATTTTCAAACATAAAACATTTCTATTTTATAAGAAAAATATTCATAAAATAGATATTTAATAGTACAATTAAATAAATTATTAATTATGTCTAATTAATCATAAATAAGACTAATAATTCAAGACATGATCCAAAAATGCTATTTTTTATAGAAAATGGATGATTTCTGATGTAAATTAAGGAAAATAATTTTCCCATAATTTTTATAAACTTATTTATATTTAAAACTGATTTAATGATATTAAATCATGTTTAAATGATTAAAAATAGGGAAATTAATAAAAATAAATGTTTTCTGAACCAAATATTTTTATTTTAGTTCAAAATCATTAGAAATAATTTATCAAAAAAATTTTGAGATTAAAATCATTAAAAATGATTTTTTTATCAATTAAATATGATTAGAACAATTTAATTCAATAAAGAATATAAAAATAAAACATTTTCCAAAAACTAAAAGTGGGATAATTTTCTATGAGGTGTCAAGAAGCTACTCCTAAATTTTCATAATTTTTGGATAAATAATGGATTTTTTATGAATATTATAAAAAAATGATGTATTTATATATTTATATATATAAATATTATCTAATATAATTTCCACAAAAAAAACATAAACCCGTGGGTGAGAGGGGTCTCGAACCCAGGTTTTCAGGTTTCCAACCAACAGAACCAACCACTAGACCAAAAGCTTTTGTTGATTAAATTTAGAAAACAAAAATACTTAACATTACATTCAAAGTCACCTTCTTCTTACCCAAATCCTATGAACCCTAACCCTAACCCTAACCCCAAAATCAATTACCCGATTTAGGCAACATTAATACACTGTGATAAGGGGCAATTGATCGGAAAAGACTCTAGAATAAAACGGCACAGAGAAATGTGACTTACAAAGCTCGATTAAGGCGCAGAAAGGGCGACGGCTTGCAAAGCTTTATCACACAAATTAGAGGATCTTGAACAGGTATGGGATCGATTAGAGTGAGGGCTAATGTTGGTTATGGTTCAGACACAGAATGGAAATGAGTAATTTATACAAATAACGACGTTTCAGGTATGCTAAGACTTGATGTCGACGGTTACATATAGGTCGAATCATAACCCACTTTAAAACGCGTTTAAGACACCTAACCATGGCCGAAACTGATACATAATGATGGAGAAACGCATTGCAATAATTATTAGAAATATATGTGCATTAAAAAGGGGTGTTTGGGTCTCGCCAGAAGGCTTCGCCGGAGCAGTTTGCCGGCCGGAAAAACGGATCAGCAGCATGGGGGAGAGGGAAACATTTTAAAACTTTTGGAAATTGGCAGAATTGGCCCCTCTTATTTAACTTAAGTTAGTTTCAAGGTTTTCTTGTTAGTTTTCCCTTTATAATAGCTAACTAAGTTATCTATTTAACTTAAAACTTTTATAACTTGAAATTTTTATGATATTTTTTTTTCCGAATAACGTTGCAACATACGCGTTAAATTAAATCGAGATCGAGAACCATAATACATGCAAATAATATAACTTGAGCTCGCACATTTATTGAATTTGAAAACGACAAAGATTACATGAAATATTTGAAGGACTAATATCGTCAATTAAATGAAAGTCGCGGGTGACGGATGTCACAGTCTCCCCTACTTTAGAAAATTTCGTCTCGAAATTTATTTCAAGTGGAGGCTTCTGTAAAGAGATGAGGGTACTTCGTTTTCATTTGGTCTTCACGTTCCCAAGTAAATTCCGGGCCACGTTTAGACTCCCAACGAACCTTGACAATGGGAATACGACTACGTTTAAGAGTCTTGACTTCACGATCCATAATTTCCATGGGTTTCTCCGTGAAACGCATTGATTCGTCAACTTGAATATCCTCCAGTGGAACATGTAAATTCTCATCCGCCAGACACCTTTTCAAGTTCGATACATGGAAGGTAGGGTGAACGTTGCTGAGTTCATCGGGAAGGTCTAGCTTGTAAGCCACTTTTCCAACTCTTTCCAAAATCTTAAATGGGCCTACATATCTTGGAGCAAGCTTTCCCTTTTTCCCGAATCGAAATACACCTTTCCAAGGTGAAACCTTAAGAAGGACCATATCACCAACTTGAAATTCCAAGGGTTTACGTCTCTGATCAGCGTAACTCTTCTGTCTACACTGAGCTGCTAGTAAGGATCCACGAATAACCACAATTTTGTCTGTTGTTTCCTGGACAAGTTCAGGACCGGTAATGAGAGTATCACCGACCTCACTCCAGCACACAGGAGAATGACATTTTCGACCATAAAGAGCTTCAAAAGGTGCCATACGGATACTGGCATGATAGCTATTGTTATACGAAAACTCAACCAAAGGCAAGTGTGAATCCCAATTACCACCAAAATCTATGACACAAGCCCGAAGCATATCTTCTAATGTTTGAATAGTACGCTCCGTTTGACCATCTGTCTGAGGATGGTATGCTGTGCTAAGATTTAGTTTAGTTCCCAACGCGTCATGAAGAGTTTGCCAAAAACGAGAGGTGAACTTGCTATCATGATCAGAAATGATGCTCAAAGGGGTTCCATGACTTCTAATGATCTCGGCGATATAAAGGTTAGCTAGTTTCTCAGCCGAATAAGTCTCACAAATGGGTAAAAAGTGTGCAGATATGGTTAAACGATCCACAATGACCCATATACTATCATGACCTCGTGCAGTGCGGGGTAATTTAGTAATGAAGTCCATAGTAATGTTTGTAACACCCCAACCGATGGCGGAAACATCGAGGTGCCACGTATTGATGATTGTTCAGTAGCTCATGGCGAATAATAAATTTCATTAAATGATTTAAATAAATTACATACAATTGTTTTACAAGAATTCGTACATCAAATTGAATAAAACTATGCACACATCTTCAAGCATTAATTCAAATCTTCAAGCAAGTAGAACCTGAAACATGTTAAGTTTGAAAATATTTTGGGTCAACAAAAGTTGGTGAGAATTACATAGGTTTTGATAATTGAATAAAACTTGTACAATTCAAGTGTCATGGCAAGTCTAGTCCATATGTGAAAACATACTAGAAGTAAATCGAGTGCATAATCAACCCTTGTGACTGTTATAATGTGGTACATCCCATACGCTCATGGTTCACTCGAATATGTTATGCGATAACAAACACCCACGCTACCTTTGTAGGAGGCACGTATCCGGGTGGGATTGTCAGTCCAATAGATCTATCATTGTATACCGTCGGCTGATCAATGTTAATGATTATGCTAGAATTGTGCTTACCCTAGTCATGTTCAAGACATAATGCAACATAGAAAAACACATAGACACTTTGATGATTGAATTGCATATAGAATGTTGTAACATGTTTCACCCCAAAAACGGTGATAAATAGAAAAGGGGCTATGTAAAACTCACCTTAGCAAAATGTTATGTCTCGTAAAAAAAATAGAATAATGTGTTGTGAATGTATGCGAGGCGAATCCCAAAGACTCAACAACGTAGCTAGTCCAAATTGAAGAAAACGAAAAAGAAAGAATATCAAGCTTCCAATTCGCCAATTACAAGAGCTTATAATCAAAGCTTCAATTGTAGAAGTAATAGACTATAGAAGAAAGGTATGAGGGAAAGTTTAATCGGATTGAAACAATCGATTTAGAGGTGCAAAGTATAATGGGTCATAGGTGGGTTTTTATACTAGTTTTGGAGTCAATTAGCCATTAAAATTGGTCAACACCATAATGTAAGGTTTTATGATGAATTGACTATTTGACTAAGACTTTGACTAGGACTTTGACCAGGACTTTGACTATTTGACTCAAGGCTTTATTTATGAAATAAAAAAAATATCATTAGTTTGAATTAGAAAATAAAAAAAACACCGTCTTATAAAATGACGATTTTATAAATAGAATTAGGATAGGACATATGTCATGATTGAAGATTTTTTTTTTTAAGTACAATGATAAAAGGAACTTAGAAAAATAGAGTGCACGGATAAAGATAAGAATACTTAGAAATAAATTAAACTTTATATCATGGATCGGGAAATACTTTAATGCAAAATAAATGGGAAAATTCGTGAGGTTACAGTCTCCCCTACTTTTGGAAACTTCATCCCGAAGTTATTTAAAAACACAGGTTTGAGGATGGTTGGATAGAAATTAAGGCAGCCGTGGTTTTGAAAAATTTTGGGTTAAGGCACGACATGAATTTATAGAATAATCTGCTTTCGAATAATTTGGATAAGAGGTTTGTTATCTGTGAGTTTTAAGGGTAGGATTAGGTGTGTCTTGGAATCGCAAGGTGAATAAGAATCTTAAGTTTTAGAAATCCTAAAAAAAATGCATGGGTTGATGGACTATAGAAAGGCTAAATGAACTACCAGGTAACTAGAGTTTATAATTAGTTTCTCTATCGATAACCTTGATAGAATTTCACACCACCTTAACGTACCTGTAAATTCATGATTACGTTCCGGACCGCAATCACCAATTTACCTTACATTAGGGTTTTGTGTCCTTCTATGACTCTAAACACACATGTAAGTAATGCAAAATAACCTTGTGATTGAATTGTATACAATGTATCCAAAAATAAGTCCAACTGTTGAGCAGGAAAAAGACTTCTACCAGTCAGTGAGTAAGAACCTCTACCGATTGTTGAGCAGGTACGATAGCCTCTACCAGTCGTTGAGCAGGTTGTAGGGCCTCTACCGACTGTTGAGCAGACATGATGACCTCTACCAATCGTTGAGTAGGTTATTTGGTACTCTACTAACTGTTGAGCAAGTACTTCATCCTCTATCAGTTGTTTGATTAAGTGTACCAATTTACACACACACATAAATTGCAAATTGATAATATGTACATGTAAGCAATCAAGTATCAAGTATAGCATGTGAGTTGTAATAGAGTTGCCCTAGACAAGGTTACTGACTCTAGGTGTGTCTATAGTAAATAGTTTATATTTCATGAATTCTAGTTTCAAATGTTCGAATATGGTAGATAGTCGAATCCTCATGTAACTAAGGATTATGTTTGATGCAACATACAATCAAGTTTCAATAGTTTGGTTATCATGGGTAACTAGCTCATGTGTGAGAAGGTGAAGGATATGAATTTAGTTCTTGAGACGATGATGAAAAATCTTGAAGCAGAATCAAGGTTGTGAGAGATAGTGAATGTGAAGATAGTTTATAAAGAGTTTATTTTATAGTAAGGAGATTATGTAGCAGTGTAAATTTTGGGGTTTGGATCAAAGGTTATAATCAAGTGTATAAGAAAACATGATTGTGGTATATGCCAAATATTGTAAAAATTTGAACAAGTTGAAAATGAGTGAGTGTTGATGGAGAATTTAGAGACTAGATATTATTCCTATGGATAAAAAAAAAACTTATTTTCAAAATTGGTTTTATACATAAAGCAAAAGTTGTTAAATAGTACAAGCTAAGTGGGCTTTGATTAAAATATTCCCGTTAGTTGGAGATTTCAAACATGACATTAGGTTTTGAAGATCAAGGTTCTATTAAGTGATTTTTAATAGTTTAAAGCATTATATAGAAAATTGTTTGTTACGTCAATAAATAAACAATTGAATTTAAGTTCGAGGACATCTTTTGACAAAAATATGTACTTTGTAAAGTTACTAGGTAATGAAAATACAACAAGATTTAGAAATATTTAGTTTGTGCTAAGGTATGAGGTTATAGTTTTAAAAAATAAGTAACATGTGGAGAAATGAAATAATATGATTTGGGTAGGGTGTTGAATATTTAAAAAGTGGCTAAGATGGTAAGGTGAAGTGTGATTGTGAAATCCATAGATGGTTATGAAATGAGATTGATTTAAGCTGTAAAATTTTGAGATTTTAGAGCTTAGTTTAAGGAAAGTGAGTGTAATCATTTATTCATTAATTAAAACGAATAAACGAAAACGTTGACTTATCAAAACTTCTAGATTCTAATAACATAGTGAAGACATGCTTTAGCCTATAAGTGAACACTCATCCCGAGAATTTCCAGGTAGGCATCCGGGTCCCTCGTCTAATTGGGATTTATGCGCAATGCCAGTCCTAGACAGAAAACTCAGAATACAGGCGTTCACCCTTCCAGATTGCACGTGTTCGTTATTAAAATCTAGAACTTCGACGAGATCTTCAAGGTGGTTCAGGCTAAACCTGAGGATTTGTCCTATTAGTCTAAGAGTAGATCTTGTGATGGAGAACAATCTTCTTGTAGAGACTAAAGTAGGGATAAGAAGTAGGAGGGAGATAGAGAATAGAAACAAGTAGGGTTACAAGTAAAAGGAGCAAGTACTGATTATAATCCTATGGTTATAGACTAGATTATTTTTCTAATAACCTAATTCCCTATAACCATGGCTCTGATACCAATCTGTAACACCCCAACCGATGGCGGAAACATCGAGGTGCCACGTATTGATGATTGTTCAGTAGCTCATGGCGAATAATAAATTTCATTAAATGATTTAAATAAATTACATACAATTGTTTTACAAGAATTCGTACATCAAATTGAATAAAACTATGCACACATCTTCAAGCATTAATTCAAATCTTCAAGCAAGTAGAACCTGAAACATGTTAAGTTTGAAAATATTTTGGGTCAACAAAAGTTGGTGAGAATTACATAGGTTTTGATAATTGAATAAAACTTGTACAATTCAAGTGTCATGGCAAGTCTAGTCCATATGTGAAAACATACTAGAAGTAAATCGAGTGCATAATCAACCCTTGTGACTGTTATAATGTGGTACATCCCATACGCTCATGGTTCACTCGAATATGTTATGCGATAACAAACACCCACGCTACCTTTGTAGGAGGCACGTATCCGGGTGGGATTGTCAGTCCAATAGATCTATCATTGTATACCGTCGGCTGATCAATGTTAATGATTATGCTAGAATTGTGCTTACCCTAGTCATGTTCAAGACATAATGCAACATAGAAAAACACATAGACACTTTGATGATTGAATTGCATATAGAATGTTGTAACATGTTTCACCCCAAAAACGGTGATAAATAGAAAAGGGGCTATGTAAAACTCACCTTAGCAAAATGTTATGTCTCGTAAAAAAAATAGAATAATGTGTTGTGAATGTATGCGAGGCGAATCCCAAAGACTCAACAACGTAGCTAGTCCAAATTGAAGAAAACGAAAAAGAAAGAATATCAAGCTTCCAATTCGCCAATTACAAGAGCTTATAATCAAAGCTTCAATTGTAGAAGTAATAGACTATAGAAGAAAGGTATGAGGGAAAGTTTAATCGGATTGAAACAATCGATTTAGAGGTGCAAAGTATAATGGGTCATAGGTGGGTTTTTATACTAGTTTTGGAGTCAATTAGCCATTAAAATTGGTCAACACCATAATGTAAGGTTTTATGATGAATTGACTATTTGACTAAGACTTTGACTAGGACTTTGACCAGGACTTTGACTATTTGACTCAAGGCTTTATTTATGAAATAAAAAAAATATCATTAGTTTGAATTAGAAAATAAAAAAAACACCGTCTTATAAAATGACGATTTTATAAATAGAATTAGGATAGGACATATGTCATGATTGAAGATTTTTTTTTTTAAGTACAATGATAAAAGGAACTTAGAAAAATAGAGTGCACGGATAAAGATAAGAATACTTAGAAATAAATTAAACTTTATATCATGGATCGGGAAATACTTTAATGCAAAATAAATGGGAAAATTCGTGAGGTTACAATGTTCTCCCATTTCCACACAGGAATCTCTGGTTGTATAAGCAAACCAGATGGACGTTGATGTTCCGCTTTAACCTTGGCACAAGTAAGGCATTTAGCCACGTAGTGAGCTATATCCTTTTTCATACCTGGCCACCAATACATGGGACGCAGATCCTGATACATCTTATCAGCACCAGGATGAATGGAGTAACGAGTCTTATGAGCCTCGTCCATGATAAAGGTTCTAAGATTATCACGATCAGGAATCCATAGACGATTAGAAAGATAGAGCAATCCATGTTTCGTCTCCAGAAGATTTTCAGCTCCACATGACATTTCATTGTACATGTTGCCTTCAGTAACCGAAACATGTTGGGCTTCATAGATTCGAAGTTTGAGGTCATGGGTCTGAATGCAGTTAAGTTGAGTATACGCCTTACGACTAAGAGCGTCAGCCACAACATTCGCTTTTCCAGGATGATAGCGAATCTCACAATCATAATCATTTAGAAATTCAACCCATCGTCGTTGGCGCATATTTAGATCTTTTTGGTTGAAAATATGTTGAAGACTTTTGTGATCAGTAAAGACCACACATTTAGTACCATACAGATAGTGTCTCCAAATTTTCAATGCGAACACAACGGCTCCAAGTTCAAGATCATGGGTAGTGTAATTTTTCTCAGATGTTTTCAATTGTCGCGATGCATAAGAGATGACCTTGCCTCGTTGCATGAGAACACAACCAAGGCCTAGGTTAGATGCATCACAGTACACCACAAAATCGTCAACACCATCAGGAAGAGAGAGAACAGGAGCGTCGCAAAGCTTTTGTTTCAAAGTTTGAAAAGCTTCTTCCTGACTGGATCCCCATATGAAAGGTTTATCTTTGTGAGTCAAAGAGGTAAGTGGAACCGCGATCTTTGAAAAGTTGGCAATGAAACGACGGTAGTAACCAGCAAGACCATGAAACGAACGAACCTCAGTGGGAGTTTTGGGTACAATCCAGCTTTTTATGGCTTCAATCTTAGCAGGGTCTACGTGTATTCCTTTGTCGTTTATTACGTGACCAAGGAATTGAACTTCCTTAAGCCAAAATTCACATTTGGAGAACTTGGCATACAGTTGCTCATCACGAAGAAGACTTAAAACTTGGCGAAGATGTTGTTCATGAGTAGTCCTGGATTTGGAGTAAATGAGGATATCGTCGATGAATACAATTACGAATTTGTCCAAGAAAGATTTGCAAACTCGATTCATAAGATCCATGAAAACCGCAGGTGCATTGGTTAATCCGAAAGGCATAACCATGAACTCATAGTGTCCGTAACGAGTTCGAAAGGCGGTTTTGGGAATGTCATCCTCATGAACGCGAAGTTGATGATATCCCGAACGAAGGTCGATCTTCAAAAAACAAACTGCACCCTGAAGTTGATCAAAAAGATCATCGATGCGAGGTAGAGGGTATCGATTCTTTATCGTAAGCTTATTAAGTTCACGATAGTCGATGCACATACGAAAAGTCCCATCTTTCTTCTTAACGAACAACACTGGGGCTCCCCAAGGCGAGGAACTCGGACGAATGAAACCTTTGTCAGTCAATTCCTGAAGTTGGCTAGCAAGTTCTTGCATTTCCGAAGGTGCAAGACGATACGAAGCTTTAGCAACTGGAGTAGCACCAGGAACAAGATCAATACGAAAATCGACAGACCGAACAGGAGGTAACCCAGCTAAATCCTCAGGAAAAACCTCTGGGAAATCACACACAACTGGAACATCTTGGATACTCTTACCCGTATCCTTCTTTTCCACAACATGAGCCAAGAAAGATATATACTTCTTTCGAAGATATTTTTGAGCTTGAGTGCAAGACATGAGTTTTAAACCCTTCGATGTCGTTTCCCCATAAACAGATAAAGATTCACCAGATGAAAGTGGAATTCGAATATACTTTTCAAAGCAAACAACCTCAGCATGGTGTTTAGAAAGCCAATCCATGCCTACTATGACATCGAAACTACCCAATTTCATGGGTACCAGGTCAATAGAGAAATCATAGTCATTTAGATTCAACGTGCAATTGCGGATCACAGATTTTATAACAATAGGATTTCCATCAGCAACCTCCACGGTAAAAGGATGTGTAAGACGAGAACGATCACGAGCAAGTAAAGGTTCAAATTCTAACGAGACAAAACTCTTATCCGCACCGGTATCAAACAAAATTGAAGCATATAAATTGTTAATAAGAAATGTACCGTTGACCACATCATTGGCAGCTTGAGCTTGATTAGCATTGATGTTGAAAGCACGGCCACGAGCTGGAGCTGCTTGGATTGCTGGAACTGCTGGGGCTGCTGGAGTGTGCTGGCGAGACTGGATAAAAGCAGTCAGATGAGGACACCTATCTTGCATGTGGTTAGGATCACCACAAGCATAACAAGTTCTGGGTTGACCAGTCCTCTGGTTTTGAGCATTCCCAGGTTTAGTTTCTCGGCAGTGAGAGGCAGTATGGCCTATTTTGCCGCAATTGTCACACTTCCAGCAAGGTCGGTCAGTAGGGTGGTGCCAGTTGCATTTACTACACTTGGGGAAAATGCCAGTATAAGGTTTTGGGCCTGATTGGGCTTGAGGTGCGGCAGGTGGGTTAGTGGCAGGAATTTGATTAATAGGTGCAACAACAGCATAATTTTGACTCCTACCTTTACGTTTCTTGTTGGATCCAGAAGTAGAGGTAGAGGCAGAGGTAGTTTTGAGAGGTTCAGTAGTAACAGGGGTTGAAGAGGTTTCAGTTGGTCGCTTAGTACCTTTGCGAGTCAGGGTACCATCCTTGACATGCTTGTCGGTAAGAGATGCTGCAAGACGAATGGCATCCTCTACAGTAGCAGGTTTACTCCCCATAACTGTATCATGGATCTGAGGTGGTAGTCCCTCAATATACTTCTCAATGGCTAAGGGCAGTGGTGTCACCATACGAGGAATCAGTAAGCTCAACTCGTGATAACGGTTGTTGTAGGGAACGTTGTTTCCACTATCCTGTTTGAGGTGATAGAACTCATCTTCCAATTTCTTCATCTCACTACGAGGACAGAACTCAGTAGTCATGGAATTTTTGAAATCATCCCAAGACATAGCTAAAGCAGCTTCCGTCCCTCGAGCATGTTTTTCACCATTCCACCAAGTGAGCGCTGTTTTTTGAAGAACACCCGTGGCATGACGAACACGTAAGTTGGCTGGACAGTCGCTATTAATGAACGTATTCTCCATACTTTCGAACCATTCAAGTAACCCAGTGGCTCCCTCAGTGCCATTAAACTTGTTGGGATGGCAAGAGTTGAAGTGCTTAAAAGTGCACTTATTCTCACTAGCTCCACCATTTCCACCCGCATTCCCGTTAGAGTTCCCATTCGAGCTACCGTTCGGGTTAAGGTTTGGAATAATAGCATTAATGATGTTAGGAACAAGGGTTTCCAACTTGTCATTGAGCATGGTCGCGATACGCTGATCAGATTTCAACTTAGCTTGACGCTTAGAGGCTCTTTTGCGAGATTCGCGGTCAGACATCTACAAAAATAAAGCAACACTTATGAGATCCAATTTCAAGATTTTGAATGACACATAGCATACGAGAGATTTTGCATAATTAAAGAGTAACTTAGAAATCACTATAGGAAAATTTTCAATAGATTAATGATGAAAATCAAATCATGATAAAAGCAAATGAAATATCAAGAATAAAATGAGATATTTGGGATTGTTTCTCAGGGAAACTGGTGACTAGCCAAAGAAATTGAAATATTGTTAGTGACTCGTGGGGGCGTACTTTAGCCTATAAGTGAATGCTCATCCCGAGAATTCCCAGGTAGGTAAACGGGTCCCTCGTCTGATTGGGATTTATGCGAATTACCAACCTAGACAGAAAACTCAGAATACAGGCGCTCACCCTTCCAGATTGCATGTGCCCCGTCACAAATAATTTCCAAAACTTTAGCAGATCTTGAGATGTGGAAATATATATCATTGAGATGTGGATTTCACTCCTAACTCAAAGATATACTTCCAAAAATTAAAAATACGATGGAGTGAAACTGGTCACTAAGATAAGGATATCACTCCTAGCTTAGTGATTTAAGTTTCTTTTGGAGGGATAGATTCCTTGAGATTTGGACGTCTCCTATCTCGAAAGGAAAATATTCCAAGATAAATAAATAAAACATGTAAGGAGTGAAACTATTCACCAAGATATGGATATCACTCCTAACTTGGTGTTTTCGTTTCGTTTGTGGAATATGACCTTCTTGAATATAATGAAAAGTAAAAGGAGAAAAATATGTCTAAAGAAATATGAGAATAAAAGAAAGCATATAATGGGTAGCTTAGTTATAGTCTAGGTCAAAAGCATTTACTAATAACCTAATTCCCTATAACCATGGCTTTGATACCAATCTGTAACACCCCAACCGATGGCGGAAACATCGAGGTGTCACGTAGTGACGATTGTTCAATAGCACATGGACTAAATTGTAAATATTAATAGCAAATAACTTCCATTATCCAAAAGGGAATACAAAAGTCTCAATAAAAATCTCAAACATAGTTAAATAAATATTAAATCTTTTATTTAAGCACTAGGTCCAGCCTAAGCGTGAAAGCATGTAAGATCACACGTCACCTGAAACATGTACAAAACAATTTTGTCAACACATATAATGTATTGGTGAGTACACCCGTTTGATATATATAGTATAAAAATGTTTCGCAATTCATGTGTTGTATACCGTTTGCAAATATGTAATAAGTAGTATCAGTCAAAACCAAACCTAAGAATAATGACTAACACATGACTAACAATCTGAATAATGAATTAACAAGACAATGACCAAGATCCTCTCAACAGAGTCTCAAGGGGGTATACCATAGTACTATTCATTGAAATGCTAGGCCGCCCAGCGGTTAATGATTAAGCATAATACACACCAAATCACATAAGGCAAACACACATGAAAATTGCATTAAGTATAAGAAATAAAACTTGATTAATAGGTACATGAATCATCCCAAAATAGTAAAACAGTAAGAAAAGGGAAAGATATACTCACAGTTTCGCTAAGTATAAATTCCGAGAAAGTTCGTCTTAAAGGCTTAAGAATTCCGAGGAACTCAACCTATATATAAAACACTAAATGAGAAAAATGTCTTAAAAGTCTAAGACAACTAGGGTCTAAGGCATTAGGGTTTGCTAAGTCGATTTGGGGAATTAGAGTTTTTATGATTAGTCGAATTAAGGCAAAAGTTGTATATTAAAAATAATATACCAAAGTTTGTAAATATGATTTAGGTATTATAATTATTACCAATTAAATATTTAGATCAAAATATATTTGAATAATTATGACAAAATAATTTAGTTAATTACTTTAACTAATTATTATAAATAAATGCAATAATTATAAATGTATAAATAAATAATTGTGTGTTTCACAATGATCTACAAATGGTAATTAAGATTTTCAAACATAAAACATTTCTATTTTATAAGAAAAATATTCATAAAATAGATATTTAATAGTACAATTAAATAAATTATTAATTATGTCTAATTAATAATAAATAATACTAATAATTCAAGACATGATCCAAAAATGCTATTTTTTTATAGAAAATGGATGATTTCTGATGTAAATTAAGGAAAATAATTTTCCCATAATTTTTATAAACTTATTTATATTTAAAACTGATTTAATGATATTAAATCATGTTTAAATGATTAAAAATAGGAAAATTAATAAAAATAAATGTTTTCTGAACCAAATATTTTTATTTCAGTTCAAAATCATTAGAAATAATTTATCAAAAAAATTTTGAGATTAAAATCATTAAAAATGAATTTTTTATCAATTAAATATGATTAGAACAATTTAATTCAATAAAGAATATAAAAATAAAATATTTTCCAAAAACTAAAAGTGGGATAATTTTCTATGAGGTGTCAAGAAGCTACTCCTAAATTTTCATAATTTTTGGATAAATAATGGATTTATTATGAATATTATAAAAAAATGATGTATTTATATATTTATATATATAAATATTATCTAATATAATATCCACAAAAAAAACATAAACCCGTGGGTGAAAGGGGTCTCGAACCCGGGTTTTCAGGTTTCCAACCAACAGAACCAACCACTAGACCAAAAGCTTTTGTTGATTAAATTTAGAAAACAAAAATACTTAACATTACATTCAAAGTCACCTTCTTCTTCTTCCCCAAATCCTATGAACCCTAACCCTAACCCCAAAATCAATTACCCGATTTAGGCAACATTAATACACTGTGATAAGGGGCAATTGATCGGAAAAGACTCTAGAATAAAACGGCACAGAGAAATGTGACTTACAAAGCTCGATTAAGGCGCAGAAAGGGCGACGGCTTGCAAAGCTTTATCACACAAATTAGAGGATCTTGAACAGGTATGGGATCGATTAGAGTGAGGGCTAATGTTGGTTACGGTTCAGACACAGAATGGAAATGAGTAATTTATACAAATAACGACGTTTCAGGTATGCTAAGACTTGATGTCGACGGTTACATATAGGTCGAATCATAACCCACTTTAAAACTCGTTTAAGACACCTAACCATGGCCGAAACTGATACATAATGATGGAGAAACGCATTGCAATAATTATTAGAAATATATGTGCATTAAAAAGGGGTGTTTGGGTCTCGCCGGAAGGCTTCGCCGGAGCAGTTTGCCGACCGGAAAAACGGATCAGCAACATGGGGGAGAGGGAAACATTTTAAAACTTTTGGAAATTGGCAGAATTGGCCCCTCTTATTTAACTTAAGTTAGTTTCGAGGTTTTCTTGTTAGTTTTCCCTTTATAATAGTTAACTAAGTTAACTATTTAACTTAAAACTTTTATAACTTGAAATTTTTATGATATTTTTTTTTCCGAATAACGTTGCAACATACGCGTTAGATTAAATCGAGATCGAGAACCATAATACATGCAAATAATATAACTTGAGCTCGCACATTTATTGAATTTGAAAACGACAAAGATTACATGAAATATTTGAAGGACTAATATCTTCAATTAAATGAAAGTCACGGGTGACGGATGTCACACTTTAGGTGTCCGGCATTGACTTGTTCGCGAACAAAGTGGCAATCCAACGCTAGATGTTTTATGCGTGAGTGATATACCGGGTTTGCACATAGGTAGGTGGCACCGGTATTATTACAAAACAAGGTGGGAGTCACCGTGTGCTTGATTCCAAGTTCGGTAAGTAGGTTTTTGACCCACGAAACTTCTACAGCAGCATTTGCAATGGCTTTGTACTTAGCTTCAGTCGATGAGCGGGACACAGTTTTTTGTTTTGATGATCGCCATGAGATGAGGTTAAATATTTTATAGATTAATTATTATATAGGGTTGGGTTAAAATGAGAACTCCATTGAGTTGTGAGAACTAGAGAACTCTTATGGACCATTGATCTTGATGATCCAATGGTTGAGATTAAATCTTGAGGTTTTTTGTCTTTACATGTTAATTAATATATTTTAATACAATAAAAGTACATTAAGGGGTACTTAGGTAAAACCACCATGAAAGAGAAATAATTAATATAATATTATTTTAATTTTTTATTCAATTATTCCAAAAAATCATTTTTGAAAGAAAAATCTGATAAGGATGATCTACCATGATTTACACTGGTGTAATTATTTACACCAGTGTAAATCTGCCATACACAAATTTCTAAAAAATACGTTAGTGTAAAAAACCAAACAAACATATGATGAGGATGACTTATACTGGTGTAATTATTTGCACTAGTGTAAATCTACCATGATTTACACTGGTGTAATTATTTACACCAGTGTAAATCTGCCATACACAAAACTTCTAGAAAAAACACTGGGGTAAAAAACCAAAACTATAAAGATGATAGTGTGTTTTCTTACATCAAACTATCTATACATTTATACTTACACTAGTGTAACTAGTGTTTTACACCATTGTTTTCATACATCATACTACACCATCATTCTTCATCTTCATATCATCATCATCATCTTCTTAACCCAAAAACACATCATCTTCACAGCAGTGACTATTTCAAATAGAAAATAAACTGTTTAGTGTACCATAAAAGTCAAAGGTTGACTCGATGTTAACATAAAACATTCATGAACATAAAACATAAATCAGATCAAGAACATATTGATATAAAACATTCATAATAATAATAATAACATAAATAGAAATAATAATAATAATAATAATAATAATAATAAACATACCGTCTTCATCATCATCATCAACCATTCAACCCCCATCCAAAACCATTGTCGTCATCGTCATCGTCGTCATCAGCCATCAACCCCCATCCAAACCTGAAAACCCACACTCGAAAACCCCCCATTCACCATCCCACTTTCAGATCCACCTCCACCACTCGCCATCCCCACGTTCAGGCCCCCTCCTCCGTGCTCCGCCCTGAAACCACCTTCCAAACCACCCCTTAAACCCACCCAAACGTCGAGCCACCGCTGAAAACCACCACACATCGAACCCCCACCATCGATCTGTTCATCGACGCCCACAGCTCCACCGTCTCCGCCATGAAACCACCCTCCACACCCACCACAGATTATTTCTTCTTTGTTTTTTAGAGAGAGAGAGAGAGAGAGAGAGAGAGAGTGAGTTGATGTGTGTGTTTTTTAGAGAGATAGAGAGAGAGGGGTGAGATATTTGTGTGATTATTATTATTATTATTATTATTATTATTATTATTATTATTATTATTTAAAGTGTTAGTTGGGGTGGGGGTGGGGTGGGGTGTTATTATTACTAAAATGCCCACAAGTGGGTGTACACAAAAGACTTTATTGCCCCTAATTAATAAAATACAAAAAATTATAAAAGTGTTGATGTGGCAGTTGGTGATTGGTCTAGAGGAGTTCTCTAGTTCTCACAACTCAATGGAGTTTTCATTCGAACTCAATCCTTATTATATATATTACTTATTTTATATATATATATATATATATATATATATATATATATATATAGGGAAAGAATAATGTGAAAACCCTTGTTATATGGTAAACTCTGAAAACTCTGACTTCCCTTTTTTTTTCTTTTTTTTTTTTTGAAAAAAATATGGCATGTAATATATATGATTTTAAGCATTTTGAGCCAAAAAATCAAAAAAGCGCCAAGTAGTTTTTTTTTAAATAAAGTTTTGACTAACACATGTTAAGCGAAACTAACACATGTTAACCATTTGTTACCCGAAGACGGTTTTTTATTTTAAAAAAAAAATGGCTCAGCGCTTTTTTCATTTTTTTGGCCCAAAATGCTTAAAATCATGTATATTACATACCCTAAAATTTTTATATAAAAAAAAGTCGAAAAGTTAGAGTTTTCAGAGTTTACCATATAACAAGGGTTTCCAATATAACCTTATATATATATATAGGGAAATTATAAACTGAAAACCCCCTTGAGTTAAGAAAACTAAGAAAACCCTTGTAAAAACCATCTAAAATTTTGTAATTTTTTTTGAAAAAAATACACAAGGTAACATACATGTATTAAAGCGTTTTGGGCAAAAAAAAATAAAAAAAGCGCCGATAGGATATTTTTAAAAAAAATAAACAAAGTTTGTGCTGTTACATATGTAACAGCTCTATTACATATGTAACATCAGTTGTTACATATGTAACAGCGCAAATTTTGTTTATTTTTTTAAAAAATATCCAATCGGCGCTTTTTTTATTTTTTTTTGGCCCAAAACGCTTTAATACATGTATGTTACCTTGTGTATTTTTTTCAAAAAAAATTACAAAATTTTAGATGGTTTTTACAAGGGTTTTCTTAGTTTTCTTAACTCGAGTGGGTTTTCAATTTATCCCCCCCTATATATATATATATATATGTCTAAAAAAATAATAATAATAGATGGTGATGTTGACGTTGGCACAAGGCCAAGTCAACGAAAGACTCAAAATTATTAAGTTTACAAATAGATTGTGAATTTGTGATGCTTTGCAAGAAACGACAGGTCAAACAACAGCAGCATGTGGGGACAGGTCAAACAACAGCATGTGGGCTGCTCGTGTGGACTGGGGCAGCGCGGCCCAGATCAGATTTCAGGCCCAGTTCGTGGGAACCGACCTAAACACTTATAAATTGATTTTTAACCCCCCTTTTCATAATCATACAACCCTAATCTGCCTCTAAACACCCCATTACGAAAATATAACCCTCTAACACCTGCTAAGGCTCAAGAACACTATTCGGAAGGCTTAAGCTTGTTCGGTTCGTGATTGTGAAGTGCTTTTGGTATTATACTTATTCCTTTGTGTTTTAATCTTCTTTATTATGTTCTAAAACACCACAAACAAGTTTGTCCAGGTCTGATGTGAATTTATAAAGATTAAAACATGCGTTTTGTAAAGGTTTAACATCATTAAACAATTTGTATTTGTGTTATTATGTGATATATGTTATGTGTTGCATGAAACTAGCATGTTAATGAATATTGATTGATCTAGGGTTGTAGATGATAATATTATTTGTGATAAAAACTTGCATGTGGGTACTGTTATGTTGTATGATCATGATGTGTTACATGTTTATGGTAATATTTAGGCGATAATATGGTCATACGATGCGTTAGGGATGAGTTCTTAACATAGCTGAAAACGGACAGATTGCATGCTCTGACTTGTAGGCTGTGTAACATGGCTCTATGCTATCTGTTTTAATTGTTTCTTCATTTTAGCATGTCGTGCATGGTCTTAGCTTTCTGGAATGAGTAAGATCATGCGATTTGGTGTTCGTTTGATATGTTTTTGGAATTTTAATTGAATATTGGTCAATGCTGATTTTCGGATTAAAGACTTAGGTTAACTTTAATCAACTGTAACTCGAGTTATATGTAGAGTTAGGTTATGAAATTTGGACAGCAGGTCAATATTGGAAAAACTAGGCTTTTCCAAGTGGATTCATCCCGTTTGGATGAATACAAGAGTTTTGGGAATTTTTATCGTAAACTGACCTGTTGTGAAAGTTTTCAGAACCTAGCTATAGTAATTGAATTTTCATAATTTTTCAACAAGGTTTTGTTACTAAATAAAAACAGTTGAATGACAAATGGACTCATAGGAATATTCTGTAAAATTTTGGTTGTCTAATTCTTTGTGAAAGTATTTTTAGAAAAATCGTTTTGGCAGTGTACAATCTGTCCTAAAAACACAGATTGTAACGTAGATGCATATGTGCTTATTTGAGGTCTTATATGCTTTAATTTGGACTTGAACTTGCGTGTACACTTGTATAAGATGTTTTTGAAGTGTATAACTGATATTAATCATGACGTTCACCAACGGGTTTGTAGGGTTTACTTGTGCATGTAGTTACACTTTCTGTCACTTAAATGGTTTCACAACATTAAACGTTTTGGACAAATGGGTTATGTGGTGTATTGTATGTACACACATACTCACATGATATCACATGTAATAGGGAGTTGGTAGCACGTCCTTATTTGCGAACTTTGGATTTTTAGCTTGCAACCTAAGGTGAGTTTCACTACTTTTTCTCAAAAGCATGCGTCTCGGGTTTGAGACAACTTTGGTAAACGTTTTCTAGTCCGGTTTGGGACTACACTTACATCTCAGGTTTTGACTCCTTGTGTGGGTCGGGTTTGAGACAACTTTGCGAATGTTGTCCAGTGCGAGCTTATAATCATCATCCATCCCAACCACCCCGTTGTTTCTTAGTATGTGTTCCTGTAGCTTCCAAGACTGCGCCCTAGAAGCCACATACACATATGCAGACACATCTTCCGCCGAGCACAGGCCCAAGCCCCCCGAGCTGATCGGTAAGGACGCCAATCGCCATTGAAGATCCCCAAAAAAAGGCTCCCCCACAAACAACGATATCCTCAACAGCACCTCGGAGACCTTTGTCAAAAATGGATACCGCCTCCCCAACAAAGGTCGGTTGGCACGTTCGAAGCCCAAACAACAGTTTAGCCACACCCATACATGAGCGAAGAAATAAGAGCTCACTTTGGGGGTCCCGTAACTTCTGCAAAACGCTCATCAGTCCAACCGCGCGCTGAGCCCTCTTGACTGCCATTGAGCTAATGTAATCCCCATCACGACTAACAGCCCCCCCTAGAAGCTTTACCCTTGTCTGTGGTCTTCCGATCTCCTTAGAAAAAATACCAGTCACAAAATTAGCAACAGTGATCAAAATGGTCACTAACTCCACTAAATAAACTAAATTGATGATAAAATCAATGACGACTTTCAATCGATTTATCTTTTTGTCGCAAACTATTTACAATCAATTTTTTAGTCCTAAAATTTCATCATTAATGCTTGATTCCACAGTATTGCATCTGAACAATGTATACTCACATGTGAAAATTTGGGATGTTAACGATTACTCCATCCGTCTCATTTTAAATGTCAATTTTTGTATTTTTTGTTGTCACAAATTAAATGTCCATTTATAAGCAATTTTCAGTTTTGTTCATAAAAGACAAAACATAATCAAAGATTTGAAATAATAACTTGAGGATATTATTGTCATTTTACAACATACAATCAAAGACTTCTTAATCTGTGTGTTTGTGAACCCATGATATCTAAAATGGGACGGAGGGAATAACTTTTTTCTGAATTTTGTACACTTTTTTTTTTGAACGGCAAAAAACTTTTATTAAAACCACGAGGCCACTAGCAAAAAACTAGCGAGTAGCGACACCATACACCCAATCGCCCAAAAGCGTTACACCATAAACCCAAAAACATAAGATAGACCGCCTTACACCACTGAACAACACCTAAAATTTTGACACCTAACTTATTTTACAAAGAGCACCACTGTCACCCACTGATGGATCATATTCTCCTGTCCTCAGCTGTAAATCCAAAGGAATTTAGGTAGTTTATACTTAAACCAGTTCGAACAAAACTCCACAATTTCGATAGTTTATACCTAAACCAGTTCGAACTAAACTCGACAATCGTTAACGAAATTATGCAACCGATAATATGACAAAAGCAAATAAAACAATATAATCATATTCATATTAGAAATGGTTACCTTCCCAAAAAAGCAAAATCAAAGGAAAAGAAAGTAGTTGAACTAGAGAGAACTTAGGTAGCCTTCCCCACAAGTAACATGCTTCTAATTGCAATCTTAAAAGCTAAAACAAACCAAAACAAAACACAACACAACACATGCTTGCTACACAAGGGACCCTACACTTGTCCACATTACAAACTGACCATACACGTTATTAACAAGACACAATATTCTCACTTTTGATTTGAAGATTCAACCATTCCAAAGTCCAAACATAAACTCTAATTGGTTGGACAATTTAGGACCTCATATTTTTTTCTGGTCATAGCTTATACTGCCCACAAATTCTCTTCAAAAACTATTTGTTTTCCTTCACATTTTGTCAAATCCTTATTTCTTTGTACCCACCCATTTCTTCACCCAAATCATCAAATCTTGGTTTTTTAGTCAATAATATCCAATTTTAATACACACCCACAAAAAAAAATTAAAACTTTTCATCTGGGTGTGTCTTGAATCATCATAAAGATTCTGTTTTGTGGAAAAAGTTCAAATTTTTAATATCAAAAAGCTTGTTTTGTGGCTGATTTGAGTGAAGGATGGTGGGAGGTATATCTGTGGTTGGTTCATCAGTCATGGATTCACATGCTTCACCATGTTTGTGTGTGGATTCATTGACTCATATGATTTATACACATAATGGCCATAAGCCTGTTGGTAAAAAGCATTTGGTTGGTCCTGGTTCATTGGAGTTAAAAAGCTCTTTTGTTCATTCAAATTATTATGCAAGAGTACCTTCTTTTAAAGTTCAAAGGAAGTCTAGAGGTCTTTTGGTTGTTAATGAACTTGGTGGACAGTATGATGACACTTTTCGCGATGTTCAAGCAGTAAGAATTTGCTAAATCTTTATGTTATGATCTCTAAAATTGCGCTCTAGTTAGTAGTTGACTAATTGTTATTGTTTAAGTATTGTTGACTTTGTTCAAGTTTGGAGTTTTTACTAATGATCCAAGTTTCTAAATCAAGAAAATCTTTAGAGCTCGGCGGTTTATTTATGTTTTGGAACTTAATTGTCGAATGGATTAGAAAGTCCTGAAAAGGCGAAGACCATGCCTGTCGAGTCAAGCTTGAAACTACATTAGTTCTTTAATTGAGATTTTGTAGAAGTTATTTACAAATTCCAAGCCAAGATGCATTAACCCTTCGTAAAAGTTTGTATAGTTTACGATTTGTGTTTAGCGTTTTGAAACTGATTATTATGACTTGCCGTGATTGGTTTTTAATGTTAGATAAGTAGAATATGCCTTTGATTAGATAAATAATATTTATCTGTAATTTATTGATAATACAAAACAAGTTACATTTAGATGGTGGGTAAGCGGGCAACAAGTTGCGCTGCTATCTACTATTCTATTAGCTCCCACAGTTAGAATTTGCCTCTTAGTTCTCCAGCATTTGAGTATGTGATTATTACAACTTCAAATACGAAAAGCGCATTCAAAGGCCAAACACTATGTTCTGCAGCCTGTTCTAATAACATTTCCTATTTTATTCTGAGTATTCAGTATGACAGAATCGCTTTTATAGCATGTCTCCCCCCCCCCCCCCCCCCCCACACACACACACACACTCAAGCCCATAGGAGTCTTTGTTTGATATTTACGAATGCTAGGCGTCATATATGTTTTACCCCTACTCAATTTGATGACATCTATAAGATATATGACCAAAAGCATACTGTGTTCGCAGCAACTCTTTAATCTATTCACATACAAAGCCGTGAGGACCGTTATGAACCAACTTTATGAGATGAACCCAACGGAATACCGTTGGCTTTATGAGTAAGTCTACTTCTGTCTTTCTTCCATATCTCAAGTTGTTTGTGGCTTTGGAAAACTGAATGTCTGCTCTCTATAACAGTTTTGTGGTGACAAACAAACCTAACGATGGAAAGCGCTTTCTTCGTGTCCTCCAAAAGGTATATGGTCAAATCTTATTAGATACACGAGGTTCAAGCGTTTGAGCGCTTTTATACTATCATTCTGTTTTGACCCGTTATTGACCCCTTTAATATTAATTGGTTAATTTGCCACCTCAAAGAAAACCATCTTGTTTATTGATGTAAATTGTATCGCAGGAGAAACATGAGCTTGCAGAAAGAGTAATGGTGACCCGCCTTCACCTCTACGGAAAGTGGATTAAGGTATCAAAACATCAATGATTAATGTTGTCATTCAGTTTCTTTTTATCCTCTAAAGATTGTTACTGTGGGTGTTTTTGTACATTAGAAAGTGGATCATGCTGCAATGTATAAAGATCTATCAGACCAGAATTTGGCGCTGATGCGTGAGCGGCTCATGGAGACAGTGATATGGCCTTCTGATGATGCCAATTGGGATAATTATGATTGAGGAGTTAAAGCTTTATTATTGTTGTTTCCATCTTGTCTAGGTAGAAGGAAGAATCATAGGGAAATCTCTTTATATGTATATGGCATTGTGCATATATATAATTGTTTTTAGATTGGTTTAATGCGTCGAACGTTATTAATTTCTCGTCTGAAAGTTTTATATTTACCTGTCAACTTATGTACCGAAAAAAAAATGATAATAATGTGCTCACTCGCCTTGTTAATTTACGCCTAATGGTCAAGAGTTTTCGGATGTGCATATTCAAAGTGGTTATTGCAACTAGGGGCGGTTCAATATAATCCTCAGGACGAATTCAACAAGTTGAATACTCTAGTATACAGATAATAACTAGCAAGTGTACACCTTATATATATAAACATATGTATACATAATTATAAACAAAAGAATTTAAGTAGCATAAAATCTCACCAGTAGTCGTTACAAGAGCATGATCCGTCGACAAAATGATGGAAACGACTAGCATCCCTGAGAATTATGGTCCTTTTGGTAAGCTTTGAAACATATTTACTGAACTCATGACAATCACCACAAATTCTTAAGTTCTTGGTAATCAAGATCGGCGAGCCACCATTAACGCTAATTAATCCAAAAGCTATAGCTAGTTTCTCACTGTGGCTCGAAAGTCTTGCCAGTTTTCGCTCATCGTCTTCATCGTGAAGAACCCACCTCAAATCAGGAACATACCCCATTTCTTTAATGGAAGTCAACAAGAAAGTCAACCTTTTGTAAATCGTTTCGGATTGCGGGTGTGTTTTGTCTCCTGCTGCAAACAAATGAAGTTTACTTCTGATAACAATCCAACTTCTACCAGCCGGTTTCTTTAAACCCTTGTTTTTGACAATTAACCTCAAGTTTTTCACCTCGGACCAAAGACCATTAGCCGCATAAATATTTGATAACAACACATAATTCGCAGCATTTGTTGGTTCTAATTCGATAAGATTTTCAAAAGCACTTTTAGCCATGTGGGTATCTGAATAGATTCGACAAGCACCAATCAAAGCTCGCCAAATGGACGCATCTGGCGCCATTGGCATAGTGTCGATAACACTTTTGGCTTCATTCAATAATCCACCGCGAGCAAGAATATCAACCAAACAAGCGTAATGTATAAGTTCAGGGGTTATGCCGAAATCTTGAACCATTGAATGAAAAAGGGTTAAACCTTTATGTATCATACCCGAATGGCTACAAGCAGATAAAGCAGAGACAAACGTCACTCGAGTTGGTCTAATCCCTTCTTTAACCATTTTTGAGAAAGTCAACATAGCATCATCTCCGCATCCATGCATTCCGTAACCAGCAATCATAGCATTCCACGAAACAATATCTTTTTCCGGTAAACTATTAAAGATTTTTTCCGCATATTCCAAACTTCCACATCTTGCATACATAGTTATAAAGGCATTTGCAAGAGAGAGTTCAAGATCTAACGATGAAAACCGTCTTAATGTGTAAGCATGTAAGCATCGACCTTGAGGGAGATTAGAAAGATGCGTATACAACGAGAGAACATTTATTATAGTGACAAGTGTTGGTTTCACCCTTGAGATCATGCAACGGAAAAGAATCAACGCGTTGTGTTCTTGATTGTTTTTTATATACGTAGACAACAATGAGTTCCAAGAAATCGAATCTTTATCAGGATAATTCTCAAACAAACTCCTACCAGTTTCTTCATCGTCGCAATTTATATACATTTCTGTCAACGCAGTGTTCAAAAATGAATCAATCTGTACCCCGCATTTCATCACATAACCGTGGATTGATTTTCCGAGACTCAAAAACTCAGGACTATCAATAGCCGCAAGAGTTGAAGTTATCGTCTGAGAATTTGGTTTAACGCCCATCTCTAGCATTTGAATAAAAATTTCACAAGCTTCAACCTTTAGCTCGTTATGGACCAAACCAGAGATGAAAACATTGTAAGAAATTACATCCAAGACCTTCATCTTTGTGAAAATCTTTGCGGCATCTTCAACACAGTTAAGCAACGCGTACATATTTACCAAACTATTTCCAACGTGGTTATTCTTTTCCTTGCCGATCTTTAAAGCATAAGCATGTAAGCTTTTACCATTTAGCAAACCATTAAAAAGGTGAGCACATAAAGGCAGTAAGATGACCAAAGTTCTTTCATTCATCTGAATTTCATCTAACTGCATCTCGGTTAATATATTTATTGATTCATCGATGAGCCCGCTTTCTATTGAACAAGACAATAGTGAATTCCATAAAGCAACATCTTTTGTTGTGATCGAGTTAAATAGCTCATATGAAGATCTTAAATCTGCAAATTTGTTGTACATATTCATCAACGCAGTAATTATACGGATATTGCTATAACCGAATTTGATAACTAGTTGATGAACTTGCATTCCCAATTCAAGATTTCCATACTCAACACACGCCTGTAACACAACTAACATTGTGACAGAATCGCATTTGAATCCTTCCGTAAACATTGAAACAAAAAGCTGTAGCGATTTCAAGTAATCTCCGTGGTTAACATATCCGCTTATCATAGTGTTCCAACTTACTGTGTTTCTTGAATCCAGCTTTTCGAAAACAAGAGTTGCAATCGATGGATCAAATTTTAAATAAAACCCCATCAAAGAACTATCCACATGAGGATTGGAATTACACAAACCATGCCTCAAACAATACCCGTGTATCTCCTTCCCAAGCCTCAACTCCAAAAGCTCCCCACACGCCCTAAGCAGCTCAACAACCGTAACTGAATTTGCTTTCAAGTTCCCATTTTGCATCTCCAAAACCAAACCCAGAGCTTCCCGGTACTCAAAGCAACCAACACACCCAGAAATCATAGCGTTCCACGAAACCACATCTCTCTCAGACATTTCATCAAACACCTTACGTGCATTCAACAACATCCCACATTTCGAGTAAAAATCCACAAGGGCTGTCTGAACCCGGATATCCGAAGCCAAACCCGTGTTCAGCACAGCATTGTGTAGATTCTTGCCTCTCTCAACGGCTTGTAACCGGCTAAATGCCTTGAGCACTAGCGGTAAAGTGGCGGTATCGGGCAAAATACCCAAAGATTCCATCTGGGTATATGTATTGAGTATAGCATGATCATCTTTTAGCTTAGTGTGGTGCTTGATTAGTGAGTTAAGGTGTTTAGATTCATGGGTTTGTGTTGGTATAATAAAAGGAGGCTTTTGGAGGCTATGGGATAGAGATACAGGGACCTCCATCTTTTGAAAGGTAGTTAGACATATGGCGGGTGAATAAATTAATAAAAAAACATTCAAGATCCATGGCTCGTCGCCAAGCAGTAGGGCACTAGGGCCCCTAAAAACTATTGTAGGGGTGCTTAACGGGTCGGGTTCGCGGGTTGATTGGTCTAACCCGACCCGAACCCGAAAATTGCACATGAACCCGAACCTGAAAATTATGAGATACATATGAACCCGAACCCGACCTGAATATTCTTGAGTTGACCCGAACCTGACCCGTTCAACTTGATTTTTTTTTTAATTTTTCGTAAACTAATGTATTAAAATTAAAATTTTACTACAAAAAATACAAACATATATAAAACATTTATGTTTTATTTATAAAATCTCATAGCAATTTCTATTTTAAGTTATAAGATTAGCATAAAATACTTAACCAATTTAATTTATAACATAAAACATATTGTAAAAAAACAATATATAGTATAAATAGGTTAAACGGGTCAACCCGCCAACCTGCCTGGGTTGACACGAACCCGAGCCGTTTAGCTAAACGGGTTCGTGGGTTCAACCCGTACCTGACCCAAACCCATTTAGACTAAACCCAAACTCGCTAATTTCGTGTTAGGTTCGGTTCGTGTTTTCGGGTCGTGTCAGAAATTCACACCCTTACCAAGCAGGATCACGCATGGCTTGAGTGTATGGTGGAGGGTTCCAAGGTAGGAGGAATGGGATGGTGAGTGGTAGAGTTTATGAAGTTTTGTTGAAATATTTTGGATTGGGTTTGGATTGGCGACGATTGGGTGGAGGATGAGTGGAGTCGGTAGTTGAAGGGATGTAGAATCGGAAGTTGTTAGCGTATGGGCAGTGGGTGGGGTGGTTTGGTTTTTAGAGGGGATGGTCAGGGGTGAGGTGCCTTCAGCGACTTTGTTATTAGAGGGGATGGGAGAGGTGGTTTGGTTTTCGTTAGTGGGTGGGTTTTCGGTTGTGGAAGAGTGCTCGGTTATATCGAGCCGAACTGAACCGATACCAAACTAAAAACACAGATATCGATTTTCGTCAAAACTTGGTAGCGAATTTGTATCTAAATGAACCGGTATTAGTATTTTTTGTATTTAATACCGAAATGCTCATCTCTAACTCATAGTTCAAGAGTCAACTATACAACCAAATATTTTAAAGCGAACATTTTAGATTAAGTATGTATTAGTAATGATAGGGAAATTATTTAATGAAACAAACTTTTTAAAGTTACACTTGTCTACTATTAAACTTCAACCCTTAGTTTCATAAAAAGGAACACATATTAGGGATGAGCATACGGTCTCGAAAACCGATCCCGAACCGAAAAATATCGATCCCGTACCGAACCGATACCGAACCGAGGGTGTTCGGTATCGGTATCGGTACCCACATTTAGAGGTTTTCGGTTTCGGTATTATCGGTATCGGTACGGGATCGGTATGGTATCGGTATTTTAAGGTAAAATACCGATACCACACCGGTACCGTACCGATACCGAACCAATACCGATACCGTACCGGCATAATCGGTATCGGTATTGGTTTTTTAGGCTTTTCGGTATCGGTATTGTCGGGATCGGTATCGGTTCGGTACCGATACCGTCCCGAGCTCATCCCTAACACATATCCATCGCACTATCATACCGCTATAAGTTTTTAAATAGAGTTACTTTTTTTTCAACGGCTAATTTCCAATCTAACTCACACTTTACTCATAATTTAATCCCGAGCTAGTCATTCCTCAAAAAGGCGCTACAACCAAATGACATTTAAGTAGAGTTATGGATACAAGTAATATATATTTATCAATCTTGCTCAAGATTTGTATTCAGAATCCAAGGTTTCACACAAAACGATGTTGGGGAGGTAAAAATTGAATCCAAGAAGAAACACCAAACAAATCCCCAAATATTCAACTTACATGTGCACGTGTGTAGTACTAAAAATATGTTCTTAAAGGATCGGGGTATCCTAGGCCTTTATCGTGTCCTATACGGCTATACCCATATATTACTTCAGCCTCCTAAAATCAGAGGTTATATTATTAAGAGTATAAAACGTGAGGTTTTACATATATTATTTTGGGAAATTAGATTTTAACACCCTGAAGTATTGACAATTGGTCGCTGACGCACTGAACTACAAAATTGAACAACACCGCACTGTACTTTCAACTTATTGGCATGTATCACCCTCAGACTAACCATGGTTAGTTTTTGCTGACGTGGCATGGACACATCACCTGCCACGTCAGCAAAAATGGACACGTCACCATGCCACGTCAGCAAAAATTAACCATGGTTAGTCTGATGGTGATACAGGCCAATAAGTTGAAAGTACAGTACGGTGTTGGTTAATTTTGTAGTTCAGTGCGTTAGCGACCAATTGTCAATAGTTCAGGGTGTTAAAATCCAATTTCCCTATTATTTTCTATTATTACCTCGTAAAAATGGGTAGGTAGTATAAAAGTTTTTAAGATTAACACCTGCTAATTTTGGAGATTTAATATCGAAATCTTAAGAGGTTTTTTTGAAAGGCCAACAAACTTTATTTATTCAAAAAGTTAGCAATGAGTTAGCAGGAAAAGTCCGGAGTACATATATAAAAAACAAACCGGAAAAACAAGTACAAGCATCATCGCGAGCACAGACGTATGTATCTATTGAATATGACAAAAAGCCAATAGCCGTGTAAAGAAAATATATTAAATAGTTAGTAATGAGAATTTAAAAATTATAAAAGGATATTTTAAGATAAGATATGATTGAAGTGATAGAAATAAGAAAAGTGAGAAAAAGAATTATTGGGATTACACAACTGGAATACGTGACGCAACCCTATATTTATAAAGTTCTTATCATATTATTAAAGTGCATTCGTGATTAACTCGCTTAAATCTCAAATTCGAGTCGAGAACAAAAACACTCATTAATTAAACGAGCTCAAATCCAAGCTTTACTTATATCAAGCTCGACTAGGCATGCAAACCTAAGCGTGCCTATTAATTTATATAACTTTTATTTTGTATTTAAATATTTTATTACATATAAATTAGTGTATATTACCTATAGCAATCAACTTATTAGTTTTTTTGAATGGCTAGATCACCTGGTTAGGCCTTTGGCCTTTGATCACCTAAGTTCCGAATAGTAATCATGTGATTGGCATATTAATGCAAGGTTGAACTAGTGGTTGTGATCTACTCTAATAATAGCATGACCTACTATATTAATCGGGGACAAAAAATTCAGGATACATGTTAAAGAAAATATAAGTCTATTGGATGCTTCATGGTACAAAATGTGTTCATCTTCTCCATCTTTGCTCAACCTTCAAAGTTGCCTCTGCCACTAGAGCCCCAAGTCTCTCACCTGGATGCCGAAAGATGGTTACTTATGATAAATGCAAGAAGCGCGCACCCTGCATCTATCGAGCCAATGTTCATGACTCATGAGATCTAGCAATGCACAAAAACTTCATTACGTGTTGCTATAAATGTTAAAAAAATAGATAATACAAGCTAGTTATTTTTAAATATATTATAAACAACATATTGCTAGCTATAATCTTAATAAACTAACAACTTAGATTACTAGTCACATTTGTTATATTATAAAATAATCACAAATGTAAGTTGATTTTTTTAATGTCATTTTATTGAAACAACTACAAACGTCATTGAATATAATGCATTATTAAACAATTGTCGTTAGTCCGTTGTCACATATAATCATTATTGTAAGTATTTTTGTGTCCAATCTTACAAATTTAAAATGTATGACAAAGTTTCAAACTTATCCTCATTTTTAATTTAGAAATATGATTTTATTTATTAGTTTTGGGTGAGGCTAGCGTAAAAAGAAGTTTAGCGTAAAATGTATAAGAAGGATTATTGGCCATAGATTAAACTAGATAATCAGAGGTGCGATGGTAAAATCTTTGCCTCATTAAAGTTTTACCCCCATTTTTAAAATGATCATAACTTTTTCATACGACGTTATTATTTTAAAAAAACTATACCATAAAAACAATCTTTTCATCCTCTTTCATTTGCATACCACATTGCCATACTTTAAAGTAAAAAAAAAAAATTGCTGGGTTGATAACTTGCATTTTAGAAACGCAAGGTATACCTGATAAGACGGCATGATAAAACGACCTGTTGAAATGCAAGTTATAAATGATAAAACGCAAGTTATACATTCTAAAACGCAAGTTATATGTGATAAAAAGATGCAAGTTATATTTGATTAAACACAAGTTATATCTGATAAAATGCAAGTTATACCTGATAAAAAGATGTTAGTTATCTGACAAAAAAATGCAAGTCGTGTCATGATAAAATGCAAGTTATCAACCCAACAATTTTTTTTTTTTTTTTAAAAAAAGTATAACAATAGGGTATGCAAATGAAAGGGATAAAAAACTTGTTTTTATGGTATATTTTTTAGAAAAATAATGTCGTATGAAAAAGTTATGGACTTTTGAAAAATGAGGGTGAAACTCAACAATTGTTGGTTATACCTATTTTGTCATTCTCCTTCTATTTTAAAAACTCAACGTATACTTTTCCCATTTTAATCTTATCCATTGATTTATTTTGATTAAAAGCCAAAAATGTTTCTTATACTTTTTACGCTAAACTTCTTCTTGCAGTAAACTTTCTCATATATTATTACAAGTCATCAGTTTGTGTGCCTTAAACAAGGGCAGTGGCCATCCAATAATTTCAAATTTGTCTATCCATGTGATCTTAAAATCAAGATATATATATACCAGACTCAATTAATTTAGAGCACACATGATAATAGATTTTTGGGTGTTTTTGAGGGAGGGAGGGAGATTTTGTTTGTGTAAAAATGAGAAAAAATGGGTTGGGCACTACCCTAATTTTTTTTTTTTTAATTATTGGAGTAAAAGAATAAAGAATAATAAAATTGTGTGAAAGTTTGTGTCACATTCGTAAACCAGAACGGTAACTGGAATCCGAATTTGGTTCACGGGACCATTACCAGCATGGGTGGCGGCGGTGTTACCGTGCTGGTAGTGAGGTACCTGTGATCAATTCTAGTAGCGCCCCATAGGGATGAGCTCGGGACGGTATCGGTACCGAACCGATACCGATCCCGACAATACCGATACCGAAAAGTCCAAAAAACCAATACCGATACCGATTATACCGGTACGGTATCGGTAGCGGTTCGGTATCGGTACGGTACCGGTGTGGTATCGGTATTTTACCTTAAAATACCGATACCATACCGATCCCGTACCGATACCGATAATACCGAAACCGAAAACCTCTAAATGTGGGTACCGATACTGATACCGAAAACCCTCGGTTCGGTATCGGTTCGGTACGAGATCAGTATTTTTTCGGTTCAGGATCGGTTTTCGGGACCGTATGCTCATCCCTAGCGCCCCATCCCCCCTAAAACTAACCAAATTAATTTTTTCCAACCAAAATAAATTTCCCAACGATAATATTAACGTTTTCTAACGGATATAAATTGAATAAAGTCATTGCTCACTTTAATCTACAACAAGATCAAGTGACTTAGATCAAGTGACTTAAGGAGAAGCTTTATACACTCTCACGTCAATGAATATTTAACACGGTATGAAAAGCTAAATTTTACTACTCACCTTAAACCACCAAGTAATCTAATTCTAAATTTCATATGAAAAGTAGCAACTAAAAAAGAAAATTGAAGCGAGAGAAAGAGAGCCCGACAATTCCGGGCAGCGGGCAGGCCGCACAACCCAAGTCTCTATCAATATATACCCACTACCGCACAACAAACCCCCCTCTATCTCTCTATAGTTTGAAATTACACATAGCTCTCCATCCTCGTATCTTCTTGTTTTGTTACATATTTAGAAGTAAATCTTTCTTCTTTTTCCTTCAATATTATTCTTTAACAAGTTTAATTCAAACAAGACATAGAAACACAAGTACTTGTTCTAGTCTTTACAAACCACTTTTTCAGTCAAAGAATTATTTAGGGTTTTCTATAAATCTTACATCTTTTTTTTTTTAATGCTGATTTTACTACCTCTTTTTACCTAATTTTAGAAAAGATATTCAGCTTCTCTCTCCTATCTCTCTCTCTAAAACATTTGTGATATATCTTGTCTCATAACTCAATATCCTTCCTTCCATCCTTTCAATGGCCCCATCAAGAAAAAATGCAAGAAAAAAACTAAAGAAAAGGAAGAAGGTTCAAGAGACTGATGCTTCTTTATGTTCTGATCATGATTCAGTGTTGAACATGAATAAGATGGATGAGATTAATAGTAAGGGATGTACAACTCCTAAAGCACAAAAGTATCAAATACCGAAGGTTTTAACATGCCCACCGGCTCCTAAGAAACCGAGGCTTGTTTCGAGTTGTACATTGAGAAGATCACCGATTTCTTTCTTTGATACTCCTGATATAGAGCTCTTCTTTGCTTCTCATTTGGCGTCTATTTATAATCATGTTCATACACATGTAAGATGATTATTATATATATGTCCTCTAGTAAGTTATTTAATTTAATATTTTGTGGTTTTTAGATAGTTAGTAGTTTGCTTTTCTTTCTTTCTTTATGTTATTTTGAATATCTTTGATGATGAAGAAGAAAGAGAGTTTAGAAAAATATAGAGGTATTAGTGTTTTTTGTTTTTGTTTTTTTTTTTTTTTTTTTTAGCATTCAACTTTTTTAAGTATGTGTGGTAGGGTATTATCATGATGAAGTTATGGTAGCTAATTGTATTGCTAACTTTTTAAAGTTTGAGCACGAATACTATGTATTGTTTGATTGGCCGGTTGGTCTATATTTAACAATATTGAACTTTGAATGAATATGCTTGTTTTTTTTTTCTTTTTTAATTTTGAATATTGTTCATCTTGATACATATATTCGTCGGTTACTCAAAACAATAATCATGCCTTTAATTGATACAAAAATCATAAGAGATATCCCACACGATGAATCTATTTCTAAGGATATGTTTACACCGGAAGCGATCAGGTTTCTGACGAGAGTCCAGCGGGTGGTCCACAGCAACTTCTAGACTCCCCAGGGGTAGGGATTTGTTTTCTCAAGATTAGGGTTCTCTATCCGCTTGTTGCCCGCCTGCCTGCTATTTTTATGTAATTTGCCCCTTTTGTTGAAATGAAAATATATTTAAATTTTGAAAAAAAAAATAAAAAAATAAATCATCATTACCTTTGAGATATTTCATTTAACCCTTGTAGACAGACTTATTTTGATGTGTGTTGATGTATGTTTTCTTAATCGTTACGAACCGGTCTTGATGGACACTGAAAAGATATTGTAAGCTTTTTTTGTTAAGTGTTCTCAAATCAATACAAAAACTTTTTTAATGTAATCTTGTGTTCCTTTTAGGTAAATTCAAATTACTACAAAGATCATAAATCATAATAGCTCGATCTGTTTTTTTAGAGATTATGTGACACATGGATTACTTAAAAGAAGATAATATATGTGACATAATTAGGGAACCTTAATATATGCTGCATCCTTTTATAAAATGTTAGATATCTCGTGAGATAATATGGATTAAATACGTACTGTTCAACCTATACACTTTATTTTTGGCAATATATATCCTCACACAAACATGGCAATGTCCAATGAATAAGCTAATTGCCTATGTAAGGAAACCTTTTGATGTAAAACATTATTTATATTTATAGTGATATCATAAACCGATATATGCATATCAATTAAACAATCTTGATGCATGTGTATGCTTATGTATGCATGTAATATACATGTACTTGCTTTATATAAGGACCACGATGCACACAAGAGTGATATAAGCAATGGCCCCTTCACAGAACTTTTGAGGCTTTAATCAATGCAATGCAAAAGACTTGTGCAAAAGTGGTTTTCATATTTTCCACTTCTGAAATACATAGTGGGAAAGACATTAAAAGCTTCTCTCTATCACTTGTGAACCACTCCCCCAACTAAAAAAAAAAAACCCACACTCACTCCACAAAGCTTCTCCCTCTTTGTTAATTATTGTTTTCTTTAATGCTGAAATGGGGCTAGTAAATGAGAGAGAGAGGAGGGTAAAAGTGTCAATTTATAAAGACTAAACAATGGGTGGGGACAATGGACCTAATTTGGAATGTTGTAGTTTTCAATATGGGTTAAGTTGAGGTGAGATCATGGTGTCAGATTGATGCTATCTGTTTGTCTGTCTTGAGGCCAACATGAACAATGGAATCCAAAGAAGGGGTTTCGTGTTCCCACCTATGTTAAGAGAGTTTAACATATTGTTTTTCATGACCGGACCGAACATTAAGTTGGATCCCTCATAGTTCACTAGTCTGACCGGCTAGATGAACCGACAAAAATTCGGAAAGAAACCAATAAAATTAGAAAATTCCCAGTTCAACCCATTTTTAACCCGGTCTGACTGGCAGGGCTGGCTTAAGGGATAGTAAAATAAAGCAAGGGCTTTAGGCCCCTACTTACTTAAGGCCCCAAATTCTAAAAATAAACATATTATATGTTGATGATTTTAGCTTTAATCTTGTTGACATTGATATTTATGATCTATAATTATGCATACATAAAGATATTATATGTATCATAGGATCTAAAACAAATTTTTTTTTTTTTTACGAAAAGGGCCTCATGTTTATTATCCACTTTGGATCTCGGATTTTTTTAGCCGGCCCTGCTGACCGGCCGGTTTCCTGGTCCACCAACCTGTCTGTCACACCACGCCAATGGCGAAAACATGTGGTGCGACACTCGAAAACATATCAAAGTCAAGATTAACACAAACTATATTTAATTAGAAAAGATCATTTTATTAACATGTCGAGAAGAGTACCTTGTTATAAACATTACATAAAACAACATACATGAAGTTCAACATGAGGTTTTTCCGTCTATGTTCCAACCCATTGGTAGTTATAGATGAAACCCCCGACAAGTGTCCGACAACCCCCGACAAGTGTCCGACATCCCATATTCCACCGTACTGGCCTCGTATCTATTCAACACTTAGTTACTTGAAAGATATGTTTAAAAATATGTCAATATATAAAATATTGGTGAGTTCACAGGTTTTAATTCAATAATCACAACATTTAACAACAACATTTTAACAACAAAAACATGTGCGGAACGAATACAAGTAGTGACCTTTGTAAAAGTAGCTAACTCCTACAAACTATAACGAACAATCCCTTGAGCCCATAACCAAACCAAGACTAATATTGCCCCGCGAGCAGTAGTTGTTTCTCGAAAAATAACAACTTAGTTCAGAATATGTGCACCCCTGGCATACACAGTTGCATAATCGACGCTATCAATTAGGGGTGGGCCTTATCAGGCACTAATAGCGCTATCCAAATATTCCTTCGGTTCTCGATTTCAACACACACATAACACACGAGTAAATGGTTACAGTAACGAGGACTCACCCCGATTGGTGTAAAACAACAAACCCAAGTACTCATCATGCCACTTATCACGTTTTAACATTTGATAACATTTTGGCATTTAAAACATTTGACATGTAAAAAATTTGACAAAACATATATTTCCCCCAAAATAAAAACAGTAAAAATGAGCCGTGAAACTCGCCTTGATTTCCTTGCTTAGCTAGAAAACAAAGCCCGAAGCTTTGACGACTTCCTCGTGCCCTAATTACCAATAAAGGACACCTTAAAAGTTTATCACATATAAACCTAGCTTATTTTCCGGTCAAAAGATAGTTTATTCAACTATCTAGACTCGTGTGTATTAACCCGAGTCTTAAGTGTTTTAACTCGACGAACCGATCGTGACATCTCATAATTCAGGTGTTAACATATGACATAGTACCCAAGTTGCGCACCTATTACTATTCGTATGTAACCACGTTAGACTAATACCACAAAACATATAACGCATCCCGAGCTGAAGCGTGTCTTGATCATGAAATTTTGCATAAGACACACCTCTATTTAGTTTATAATTTTACTTTATCATATTTACATCAATGGCATCAACCATTTATCCATAATTTTTTTTTATCTTTTTGTGTATTCAACCCTTCAATTTTAGTATTTTCCATTGTAGCCCTTTAACTTTCTAAAATTTTTGTAAAATGTCATTTTAGACCCCTCAGATTTTACGTGTTTATTTTTATGTACGTGAGTCAAATGTTGATACATTTCCGTGTTTATCTTTTATGTACAGTTTTTGTTGGTTTATGACTTTATATTCTGACATAAATTTTGTCTGGAAACGAGTTGGGTAAAATATAATATGTTTTCACTATGCGGTATAAATTCGAGTTACTTTATATATCGACTCCGCTACAACGTGGCTTACCATTCTTACGTGCATATGTTTAAGTATTTTTCATTATAAATCCAAGTTGGTTTACGTTTTCACAGGGCCGGTCCTGAAAATTCAGGTGCCTAGGCCGAACTGCAAAAATTGTGCCCCTTAGCTTTAGGCTATAACGAAAGAAATAATGTAAACTATTTTTTTAAGCTACGATTAAAGTAATATCAAATTGATGGATCAAATTTTATTTTCCACTTAGGTTGTAGTCTAACGATAGAGGGAACAAACCCTCTTGGGGGAGGTTCGGAGTTCGAATCCCACAAATGGTGAAAATATAAATGTGCAAAAGTTTGGCAATTAAATTTTTTTTATTCATAACAAAAATAAAAGTTAAAAAGGAAGTCAAAACCAACCGGTAAAAAGCAAAAACAACTAAGTGTGACTCATCCTCATTTCATCTTCTTCATTCTCTCTAGTCCTACACTCATAAATAAACTTGCAATTTTTTTCTCAACCCATTTCATTTTCTTCTTTAATTCTTAACCTCTCTCAACATTTCTTTACTTTCTTTTTTATATAAACTACCATTCACTTTGATTAATACTTGATTAACAATTTTGGGGCTCAAACATACAAAAATCCATCGAATTAAGACATCACTGTTAAGAAAACTTGGATTGCCGGAGGGTCAATGTGCCCTCGAGAAATTGGGCCCGGGCCGGGAGTCCTCCCCGCACCCCTTAAGGACTGGCCCTGCGTTTTCACATAATTTTTTCTTAGTTATGAATCAAGTCAAATATAAATACGTTTTTGTGACTATTTTCATTCGTTTTTTCATTTGTTCTACGTTTTGGCATAAATTTTGTTCGAAAACGAGTCGTGCCAAATATTAAACATTATAAATTTAAGTTACTCCCAATTTGAACCCTACTTTATCTCTCTGTCTAGCACCCAACACCACCTACCAAGATAGAGCTCAACACAAGGGCACCATCACACAAACGCCGTCGGTCCGATAGTTGCAAATATGAACAACCTCACTCCAACCGCGCCGGTGAGAAGTTTTCAACCGCCATGGCTAGGACATAGATGGCCGGGGTTGATGGCGGCAAGGGTTTAGACGTGAATGAGACGTTTCTGTGCTGTTTTGAGCGATTTGGCAAAGTTTTCTAGGCGGTTTCCTGACGTTTCTGGGCGGTTTATCTCCTCAAGTAAATGTTACAAAAGAGCACCAACGTTTGTGGGTGGTTTCTTTCCTCACAAGAAGACAAGCATATAAGACAAATAAGAGCACATATGGAGGAGTCATGTTATAAAAATGAAAACTTGTATGGTTAATTGTAAAAACCACAAAGATTTCTATTGCGTAGCATGTTTTGATTTAGTATATAGTATAACAAACCCAAGTACTCATCATGCCACTTATCACGTTTTAACATTTGATAACATTTTGGCATTTAAAACATTTGACATGTAAAAACATTTGACAAAACATATATTTCCCCCAAAATAAAAACAGTAAAAATGAGCCGTGAAACTCGCCTTGATTTCCTTGCTTAGCTAGAAAACAAAGCCCGAAGCTTTGACGACTTCCTCGTGCCCTAATTACCAATAAAGGACACCTTAAAAGTTTATCACATATAAATCTAGCTTATTTTCCGGTCAAAAGATAGTTTATTCAACTATCTAGACTCGTGTGTATTAACCCGAGTCTTAAGTGTTTTAACTCGACGAACCGATCGTGACATCTCATAATTCAGGTGTTAACATATGACATAATACCCAAGTTGCGCACCTATTACTATTCGTATGTAACCACGTTGGACTAATACCACAAAACATATAACGCATCCCGAGCTGAAGCGCGTCTTGATCATGAAATTTTGCATAAGACACGCCTCTATTTAGTTTATAATTTTACTTTATCATATTTACATCAATGGCATCAACCATTTATCCATAATTTTTTTTATCTTTTTGTGTATTCAACCCTTCAATTTTAGTATTTTCCATTGTAGCCCTTTAACTTTCTAAAATTTTTGTAAAATGTCATTTTAGACCCCTCAGATTTTACGTGTTTATTTTTATGTACGTGAGTCAAATGTTGATACATTTCCGTGTTTATCTTTTATGTACAGTTTTTGTTGGTTTATGACTTTATATTCTGACATAAATTTTGTCTGGAAACGAGTTGGGTAAAATATAATATGTTTTCACTATGCGGTATAAATTCGAGTTACTTTATATATCGACTCCGCTACAACGTGGCTTACCATTCTTACGTGCATATGTTTAAGTATTTTTCATTATAAATCCAAGTTGGTTTACGTTTTCACAGGGCCGGTCCTGAAAATTCAGGTGCCTAGGCCGAACTGCAAAAATTGTGCCCCTTAGCTTTAGGCTATAACGAAATAAATAATGTAAACTATTTTTTTAAGCTACGATTAAAGTAATATCAAATTGATGGATCAAATTTTATTTTCCACTAAGGTTGTAGTCTAACGATAGAGGGAACAAACCCTCTTGGGGGAGGTTCGGAGTTCGAATCCCACAAATGGTGAAAATATAAATGTGTAAAAGTTTGGCAATTAAATTTTTTTTATTCATAACAAAAATAAAAGTTAAAAAGGAAGTCAAAACCAACCGGTAAAAAGCAAAAACAACTAAGTGTGACTCATCCTCATTTCATCTTCTTCATTCTCTCTAGTCCTACACTCATAAATAAACTTGCAATTTTTTTCTCAACCCATTTCATTTTCTTCTTTAATTCTTAACCTCTCTTAACATTTCTTTACTTTCTTTTTTATATAAACTACCATTCACTTTGATTAATACTTGATTAACAATTTTGGGGCTCAAACATACAAAAATCCATCGAATTAAGACATCACTGTTAAGAAAACTTGGATTGCCGGAGGGTCAATGTGCCCTCGAGAAATTGGGCCCGGGCCGGGAGTCCTCCCCGCACCCCTTAAGGACTGGCCCTGCGTTTCACATAATTTTTTCTTAGTTATGAATCAAGTCAAATATAAATACGTTTTTGTGACTATTTTCATTCGTTTTTTCATTTGTTCTACGTTTTGGCATAAATTTTGTTCGAAAACGAGTTGTGCCAAATATTAAACAGTATAAATTTAAGTTACTCCCAATTTGAACCCTACTTTATCTCTCTGTCTAGCACCCAACACCACCTACCAAGATAGAGCTCAACACAAGGGCACCATCACACAAACGCCGTCGGTCCGATAGTTGCAAATATGAACAACCTCACTCCAACCGCGCCGGTGAGAAGTTTTCAACCGCCATGGCTAGGACATAGATGGCCGGGGTTGATGGCGGCAAGGGTTTAGACGTGAATGAGACGTTTCTGTGCTGTTTTGAGCGATTTGGCAAAGTTTTTTAGGCGGTTTCCTGACGTTTCTGGGCGGTTTATCTCCTCAAGTAAATGTTACAAAAGAGCACCAACGTTTGTGGGTGGTTTCTTTCCTCACAAGAAGACAAGCATATAAGACAAATAAGAGCACATATGAAGGAGTCATGTTATAAAAATGAAAACTTGTATGGTTAATTATAAAAACCACAAAGATTTCTATTGCGTAGCATGTTTTGATTTAGTATATAGTATAATATCATGTGATGGGAATTACAAAAGTCAATGATAATAAATTTCTTCCATTATAAAGTAGGAAAAATGTTACTAGGTCAAGTAAATGGATTTTATATGTGGTAAACCGGTACTACATGAAATTCACATGAAATATAATACAGTTTTATGGTTTGATGTAAATGCAGTTTCGATTCATTAAAAGGTCGACACATCTGAACCCATTAATAAATGGATTCTAATCGTATACGTTTTCAACCCATCAACATCTCCAAAATTACCATATTTTATTTATTAAAGGAGTAATGGATTTAAATAATCATAACTATTGATTATTGACTAATAACAGTCCCAACTTTTAGACATTTTGCTCTCAAGGGATCCCCGTTAACTCACACTAACGCCGTTAGCTGAAACTCACAATGCTAGGCAATTATTCACAGGGTTTGAAAGAGGGAATCGAGACGATATATTGGTATGTATATGAAATATATAGTTTTATGGTTTGATAATAAACATAATTTATTTAATACATTTATCATATGTTTATCCTACACATATAGAAATTTATCATACACATATCTAAATTATTCATCACCGTAAAATAGGTTTGACTTAAAGAATATATATTAAAAATGAATTATGAATTTTATTTATTTAACTAACTTAAGAATTACAATAAATTAATCAGTTATTTAACATTAAATACAACTATTAAACGGAGCATTCTTATTATTTTAAACTTAATTTTTTTCTTCTTACAATACATTGTTTTCCTCATTTGAATTCTCCAATATATATCGTGTGGTTACATATAGATTTTTTTTAATTAATTAATTAAAATTATAAAACAAAATACGAAAGTTACATCACAATAGAAGGTAGACGGGCAACAAGCTGCGCCGCCACCCCTTTCTGAATTGCGAACCCTAGCCTACCAAAGACAAATCCTTGCCCCCTGGAGATGAACTATTGTTGTGGACGACCCGTTGGACCTTGGTCAAGAAACGAATAGCTTCTGGTGCTAGGGAGCCAAATGTATCAAAGGCCAAAGGATAAATACATGTTGGTTCTCTGCACAAGCTTTAACATGTTTATCTACTTTCTTCGATTCCGCTTTTCTCGATACTTGCGCAGCTACAAACCCTGTTTCGCTAATAATTTTGTTTTTTAAATCTTTTTAGTATTATTATAATTGAAAATTAAGTAGGTGTTAGAATTGATTAAAGCAACCAATTTTATTTGACACACATAAATGTCACCCATCTAACTTGGTCTGAACCCACTACTCACCCGGTCGTATTACCAACCATAGATTCTATACCTAACTTTCCATTGAGTATATGAATGGTAGTTTATAATTAAAACAAAATCTGCTTATATTTGATAAAGATCGAAATCAGAAAATAAGGGTGATTCTATTGTCATTTTTAGTAGTTGTGACTCATGCTATAAGACTTGGTCCATTAACACCCTTCATTTATGTTCCTCACAACTCTGATAAAAAGACCTCACTCACACCTTTTACTACATGGGAGGTGGGCCATTTTCATCAAGTAAATCACACTTAACTCTTAAGAATGAAAGTAAAATGGCTACATCATGACTCACTTATTCTACATCTAGTATATATATTGCACATGATTCATAGAGCATATATTATGAAAATAGAGTGGTTTAATTCATAAGAAACCCCACCTTACTTTGGTTGTCTCCTATCTATGCTTCTCGTGGACCCGGTAATCTTCTATCTCAATGTTCAAACAAAAAAAAAAAAAAAAAAACCAAACTAGGTTTCAAAAAAAAAATTAGGTATATAATATAATTAAAAAAAGGGTACAAATATTCGGTTATTAGAAAATGTTATGATCATACATGATGCATGATGAAACATATTAACAATCAGAAAGAAAAAAAAAAAAAAAAAACTTATCTATATAATAAAAGAGTAGACTTGGGTTGAAAGGAGTCTTTTTAAAATGTCCACCTTGACTCCAATTAAATATGGAGCTCCATCTTACATTCAATAAGTATCATATAAAAACAAATTTCTCTTTTTTCCCCAAAACCGCCTCCCTATAGTCATCTTCCTCTTCCTGCTTTCTGATAACAAATACTCTTCTCCGCCTGAT
Organism: Ambrosia trifida; assembly: GCA_028751855.1. Taxonomy (NCBI): domain Eukaryota; kingdom Viridiplantae; phylum Streptophyta; class Magnoliopsida; order Asterales; family Asteraceae; genus Ambrosia; species Ambrosia trifida. The sequence goes on along the minus strand of CM054124.1, from coordinate 59,630,366 downwards.
TCCAATCTTAATTAGGAATGTGTCTCCTCCGTATGCATGAAGATTGTGTGTCGTCTTCATTGTTCTTCAATCAGGTAACCCAAATCGTATTCTATTGTTCGTTTTTTAATATATATATATATATATATGTTTAATCATTCTTAATAACCATATTCAAAATCTTCCATCTTAAAAAGGAGCGCGCATCCTCCTTCTGATTCAACCTTCTGCATCGTCCTCATTGTTCTTCAATCGGGTAACCAAAACCTAATTCTATTTTTTTCGTTTTTTAATCTACAAATAATATATAGATATATTTGTTAATCATTATTTAATACTATATATCCTTTAGAATATGAAATCCAGTTTCATAGGCATTTTTGTTTTATCTATTGTTTGACCAGACCCTTGAATCAGATCCGTTTTTATTGTGTTTTTAATAAAAAAAAATTTGTTTGTCGGGTACTTGGTATTAGATATGTGAAATCTAGGGTTTATAAACATGATGTATATGACTGCTAATTTTTTGTGATGATTCAAAATTATAGTTTGTGTATGCTGAATATTATGTTTCTAGGTATTTTGATACTTGCATTTTTCTTTGTTTCTTATGTTAACAAAAACAGGATTTGAACATTTGAATACATATAGATTTTAACACAATACAAGAAATCAAAACTTAAAAGCAACAAACCTAACTTTATGAAAACAAAACATGTTATCGAAACTTAAAATCAAACATTCAGAATGTATCCTCGAAGGTGTGGCGGTTCATCATATCTGTGAATTCTCACTCCTCTCTCTCTGTGAACAATATTTCAACAAATATTTCATCAAATCTGAGGATATGGTCGGAAAAACGTGAGTGGGCAGATCGATCTGAGGTCGCTAAATGGTGTTGTGTTGCGAAACGAAACCAGAGTTGTGTTCGAAAGAGGTTTTGCATTGGTTTGTGGAAGTTTATGGTGAATCCATCTGAACCGACAGTGGTTTGCAGGTGGCGAAGGTGATTACTATCGACTCCATTTAGACTACTAGTGATGAGAAGTGGCAGAGGTTGAAGAAAAATTAAGAGGGTAGGTTCTTGGACTTCTTGGTTGGGTGCCTGGTTGGGGTGAAGTGTTATAAATGAGTCAAAAAAAATGAAAAACAAATAAATGTGTAAAAAGACATAAATGCCCATCATTTAAAGTTAAAAATTGGATGGAGTTAAGGAGTTGGATTAAAATGGCAAAATTTTAAAACCATAAGGACTCAAATACGAAAAAAAATACTTTTTGGACGAAGGCAGCAAAAGTGGCCAAACCACAGGGACGAAAACGAGAGTTTACTCTTTTTTTTATGTAAATTACAAATATGGTCCCTCTAATTAAACTTGTATTAGTTACAAAAATAGTCCCCATAATTAGTTAAGGATATTTTGGTCATATTATCTGAATTTAACAGAAAAAGTTAACTTTTGTTAGCCTTCATACTTTAAAGTGTTACAAATTGAAACCATAGAATCTTAACATGATACAAAAAAAAAACTTTAGTACTCAAATGTGTTACTTTTGATATACCACAAGGACTATCTATGTATTTAACTCTTTAATAAACCTTAAACTTTTCCTTAAAATATTATTTGGTTCGGGATGATATAGGGATTCCGATGTGAATGCTATTATACCCTTACGATGTACTTGTGGTTCTCTCTCTCACAAGATGCATACACCAACACCCTACACACCCCTTATCTGGAACACGATATATACCAATATGCTCACGAGCCAAGCGATCATAAACCTCTAATGCCTGACTTTACAAATAGTAAAAATGCCTATCATCGATTCATCTCCATGTTATAACAGTAAAGTTTTTTTTTTATCTTAGTTTAATATAGCGGCACACACGAAACCTATGTAGTTCAATCAAGACATGAGCGATGTGCTCACGCATGGTTACACACAGGAAGGCAAATGTGTAAACGAATCCTTGGAATGAGGAACCTGAATGAATCAAACTTTAGTTTTTCAAAAGAAGACTCTGCATATGGATTGATGTTTTCTTTTACAAATAGTCACTGTCACAATACTTCCAATATGATATTTTCCTTAGGAGACATGAAGTATGATCATATTCCACATAACCTTTTGCTTTGATTCCCTACTTTAACTTTTGATTGGTAAAAGAAATTTATGGATATAATAAGACCAATAGGTGTGGAGGAGGCCCAACTTCCATGCCTTGCCTCTACCTCAGCTGCCACGTCAGCGTGGGGTAGGAGCATCCATGAGATGATGCTCCTAGGGGTGTGGAGGAGGCCCAACACCATTTAATGCTATTTCCTTTTTTTTTTGTATTAAATAATATTAGCATATTAATATAAAAAGTAAAGATGTATTTAAATAAAAAAACAAACACTTAAATAAAAAACAAACGTACAAAAAAAAAACATACACTTAAATTAAAAAAAAGTACAATTTTTAATTAAAGAAAACACAAACTACGGATTATATTTTTTTGCGATGCTCTCCTTCATCTTGAGCAATACGGGACGGTCTTCTTCGGGGTAGTCGTTGATGTTTGCCGTCATTATTCGCCATTCTTCTATTTGCCTATCCTCGTTCTTTTGGCGAATGTTTTCCTCCACCCTCTTTTGCTTTAAGCGAAGCTTTTCTTCGACTTCGCGTTCCTTCAATTTCTTCTTCTCTGCTTGACTTTCACAAAAGGTATTTTTGAAGGATGCCAATTCAGCGACCAAACTGTCCAACATTGACCCGCTCCCACTCCCTGACGCGGCTTGTTTTTTTGCTCTGTCCCCCCCGATGGGTCGTGGCTCCTCTTGAACGGGAGTATCCTCGAACTCTGGTTGTGGGTCATCGTTTATATTTATTTGACAATGACCGGTCGACCCGCCTCCCACGCTATAATCGCCCGACTCCGAAGTTTTGGTTCGTTTGGCGTATGCAACTCGTTTGGAACCGGTGCCCATTTGCGAGATGTCTTCAACACCATCCATGCTCGAACATGAGGAAAAACTTGGCCATACTTGTCTTCATATTTTCGCATCGCCTCCTTGAAAATCATTTCCTCGTTAAACCCACTTGGAGGGTTCACATACAACGGATTATAAAAGGCGATGAACTTCCCGATTGTAGTAGTCATTTTCCTCCATTTAGAACTTAAAGCCTCCTGCTTGCGATAAACTCCTTGCTCCATCAATTGGTGAAATTTATCTCGTACTTCGGCGTATAAACTATCTCCCGTTTGATTAGTCCCTACATTTATAAATAAAACATATATTAGAGAATAAAAAAAATTATTTTTTTTATTGTATACTACTAAAAAATTAAATTTTTTTTACCAACTATGGGATCTTTCGAACTAGCCAAATACGCCTTCGCTAACGCTTCTTCTTCCAATTTCGTCCATGGGGTTTTTTTGATCGACTCTTCTTCTTTATCTTCACCTTGCTTTTTTTCCCCTTCCCCTTCGCCTTCGCCTTCGCCTTCCCCTTCGAACGTTGGACTTGTGTTTCGGGGACAACCTCCACCTCATCATCTTCTTCATCTTCGAGTTCAAAATTGGGTTGTCGTTGTGGTTGTAGAGATTGACGGAATGGCGGAGTTTGCAAAAGTTGGGTAAAGGATTGAGGGTTATGATGCATTTGCATATTATGGAATTGGTTAAAGGTAGTAGGGCTTTGGTGCATTTGGAGATATTGGGTGAAAGGGTTGGGAGTTTGTTGGAAACCCGCAAAAGTAGCCCAAGATGGATCCATTGGCATCGTGAACGGGTTTGGATTCGGGTTGTTTTGATTATATTGTGGTGGTTGATTCGGGTTTGGGTTGTTTTGGTAGGGATCCATTGCAAAATATATAAAGTATTTTTATATAAAAGGTGGTGTTTGATATAAAAAAGTGGCGTTTGAATTGTGGTGAAAAAAGGTAAATTGGTTTGGTTTAAATAGGTTTTTTAAAAAAATGGTTGATTTTTTTTTTTTACAACGGTCAAAGAAAAACGTTCACATGCCCCAACGGTCAATTGCACGCTTCCCAAGCCAATCAAGAGGCCCGGCTTCAACGGCAGGATTATGCCGATCTTGCCCATGCCGCGCCTAGGGGGCGGTGTAGCGAGGCCCGGCATCCGCATGATGCTCCTATGCCGCCCCCCACACCCACTGGTCTAATACCAACAAAACACAACAAAACATTGATACCTTTTCAGGAATCCTAGGTTGCTCCTGTTTTTTCCACAAAGAAAAAGGGCTTCAAAAACACCAAATATGGTGTTATGATTTCTTTAACTTTTGAGTCAAACCATTTATATATTTAATGTACACCCACACCCACTAAACATGACCCCTTAGCTTATCACTCGTGTTCTTTTCTTTGAATCGATTGCTTCTCAACCTAGTTCAAAGTTTTCTCTTGAGCATAATAATTTTAAAACAAAACAAGTTTTAATATTACATTTGGCTCTCATCAAACAGTGGCTGTCAATAAAAAATCGGGCTCTTTTACTTTCAAAGAATAATATTTTATAAAATGGAACAGACCCGGTTTTTTTACTTAACAGTTAATTAGAATGCATTACATTTAAAAAAAACATATTTAAAAAAAAACATATTTTTTAAAATTTTCAATAAACTATTTTAAAAGAAATATTATTAATAACCGGTTTCTAACTAACTAATTGGGTTTTATTTATTACCCTAAAGTAACAGCCGGTAGAATTTTTAAAAGGTTTTAATGCATGGTTTTTGTTAAAACGAAAATCGGTTAATTTCTCTTATCCTAAAGTATCTTATCCTAAAGTAGTGGGTTATATATTTTAAATCTTATACAATGTGTAGTGGAGACCATATAGTGCTTGCATATTGTGTCAGACACGATCTGTTAAGACACGAACATGAAACACGTAAATACGAACACGAAACGGTTTAAAACATGTTAACACAGTAAGACACGATAAGACACTAACTTGTTTAAAAACATTAACCATGAAATCATATCCAGAAACCTATGAATGACAAATTGAGCGGCGCGCTAGCGTTGAGAAGGAGGACAGGTGATGGTGGACAGGTGATAGGGACGAGTGACGGTGGACGAGAATGGCGGAGTTGAGGAGGAGGAATGACTGCGTGGTGTATATGATTGTTCTTTGTAATTTGAAAATTGAAAATTAGGGTTCCTTCATCTTTAATCCGCATATGTATAAGGTATGCCCTCACCCCGTATATAATTTTTTTAAATAAAAATTATTGACATATCTTAACGGGTGCTTAACATGTTAACAAGTCTTTAACCTGTTTAGAAACCAAACCTGTTAAGGTCTTATCGTATCTACATGTTTAAGACACGAAACATGTTAAGGTCATATATGATCGTTTCATATTATCCAATTTGTGTCTGAAATTGTCAGCCCTAAAATCATGCTTAGTGGTTACTACGTAAAATTGATGTTTTCTGTAATTTAGCGTTCACAAACATTAAGAGGGTGTTTGGGATTGAGTTTCAAAACAACTTATTGACTTATTGGCTTTTAAGTGTGGAAAAACACTTTCTGTTTTGATTTTTGGCTTTTAAGTGTGGAAAAACTGTTTTTGAAAAGTTAGAAATCTTGGGTTTTGGCTTTTGACTTTTGAAAAAAAATTACAAATCTACCACCCATACAACCAATATTCACAATAAGTTAAGTGAAACACTTAAAAAACAATCTATTGACTTTTTGACGTTTCTCATCTCAAAAGCTAATCTAAACACTTTTTTAGAACTCATTTTTAAAAAGTCATAAGCCAATAAAAATTTCTGACCAAAAGCACTTTTACATTTCCAATCTCAATTCTAAACACCCTCTAAATAGAGAATTCGTATGGTGGTTCAACCCATTACCAATGCATCTAAATTATTAGGGAATGATTAATTATTTCTTTTTTTAAATAATGTAACACTAATTAATAAAACCATAGATAAATTCATTAAAGTTAAGAAAAAAATTGCAAAATTATTCAACAACGCTAAAAAAAAAAAAGAACAATACCATAATTCAAAAAAAAAAAAAAAAAAAAAAAAAAAAAAAAAAAAAAACTATTCATTTTCTTCATCATCTTCGTCATCTTCGTTGATTTTGCGTCTCATCCAAGCATGTTGGACCAAATTCTCCACTAGGTGGTTGTGTATAGCGAAGTAACGTATAAACGCTACCGTTTTTTATTCATTGTTCCATAGTTGTGTGCGGTTGTTCTTTTACTATCGATGTGTTATATAATAATCCTAATAAATGGCTTTGCTCTCGTTCTCTAGAATCGTATTATGTTAAGCATACATAACATTTCTTATTATATTTTTGCCCATAGTCGACATGGGAACCATACAAAATGCCAACGCTGTTGGAGAACACCAAAAACCCATCCAATGTCTTTTCTTAACGATTTTTGAACTTTTGCAAAATGAGTTCTTCTATCGTCAACCGGGTGTCTAAAAGTTTTACCACGTGGTATACTGTGGATAAATACCATCCGTCAAAAAATAACACTGCAAGGTACTCATTTCCATTAGCAAAAAAAAAAAAAAAAAAAAAGAGCTTGGTACATTACCGGCTATGCAATCCTCAATGATAGGCGATTGATCGAAAACATTGAGGTCATTGTTTGACTCGTAAACACAGAAAATGCATGCCAAATCCACAGATCGTACGACGCAACAGCTTGGAGAATGAATGATGGACCTTGCTGGTCCCCGCGAGTGTGTACACATCTCCAAGCAGTCATTTTCACCAAATCTCTTTTCGAAATACCATAGCATCCCACCATCGTCGCCATAGTGTCCACCTACGTCCCATCTTATTGATTTTGCTTCTCCGTCATGCCGCCTCGTCACTATGGCTTATTGAGCTACGGTTCCCCGCAGGCCGCCTGCAGGATTACGATACGATGCTGCCTTGCCGCATTGGATGCCTCATATTGGATTACTGGATCATTAAAGTCGTGTGTTTTCATTGAAGATTACGGATTGCAAGATTATGATATTATGGCAGAAGTTTTGACCAACATTGAAGACCGTTTAATTATTATTGTTTTTTTATGTTTTTATTTTCCCAGTCTGAGCTTCTGGTTTCCTTCTACTCTGACTGTGGGGGAGTATTAGATAGTATTATTATATTAGCATCTGTTAGTCTGAGCTCACGGGTTTACTTAGGTTTTTAAAGTTATCTATAAACTTATATATAGTATAACCTAACTATTGATCAAGAAGGGTGAATTATATTAATGAGAAAGTGTAGGGTACAAAGTCCCTTAACCTACAAAGTGTAGGAAGCCACCAAATTATGCCACGTGGAAGTTGTCTGTTATAACATTATAACTGATGAGAGGGGTATTATAGTCAATTACATCTATCAATTAATCACGTTATTATTATCATAATTGTCAATCCCAGTTTTATTGTGGAATCACAATTCAAATTCATATAACTGATTTCTCGCTTCGATCATTATATCTTTCCTTATTCAAAAACTCTAATCACAGTTCAATTGTCGATCAATTTTTTTACGAAATTCAAATTCAATTGAAGAGTTGAACGTCATGTTCGGTATGTTACTCTGTTTTTTTTATTTCAACTAATCGTAATCTTATTGTGATGTTTAATTGTGTATCAGATCTAAACAACGAACCTGAACACATAATCGAAGAAGAGGATGATGTGGTGAATGTTCATAATCTGAATTTTGGAGGTTAATTTTATTGTTTTCATGTTTATTAACAGATAATACAGTTTAGAGATGAACAGGGGATGATAAATTAGTGTTTTTATTTTTTTATGTAGATATTATACAGGAAGATGTTCACAAACACTGATGAACAAGGTGATGAGAGGTTTGATTTCATGGTTGAACACAGAAGGATGCAAGGTAATTGTTGTTTTCTGTATATGATAATAATCAAATGCGTTTTATGATGTTTTAACATGCGTTTTTGAGGTAATTAGTGTTTTTTGTAAATGATAGTGATCAAATGCGTTTTATGATTTTTAACATGCGTTTTGAGTTTTTAAATAAATTTGTTTTTATGTGTATGTGCAATGTTTACTATTAGGTGCGTTTTATAGTATGGCCATGTCAATTTGTCAATAAAATTATATTTTGTAGTTTTATGTTATGTGTTTTATGACAGAGCTATTTAACAAAGATGTTCCCATTGATGAACAAACTCAAACATACAAACCTGCAGTTGCATCTTCAATTAAACCAGGAATTGGGATGGTTTTTCCTAGTATGAATCATGCTTTTGAGTTTTATCAGCGGTATGCCAAGGCTTCTGGATTTACGGCTAGGAAGAGTACCCAATATATTAATATGAATGTTCTTCGCATCAAATATTTTGTATGTTACAAAGAGGGTGAGAAGCCATATAAAGTTAGTTCACAGAATGACAATAAAAAAGTTAAACAAAAGAAAAGACCTTCAATTCGTACAGGATGTAATTTAGTGTTTGTCCCAACCATTGATTATTTTGATATTGACACATGCGTTTTACCTTATTACAAGATGCGTTTTACTGATTTTTTTTCACAAATAATACAACTAGTGGAATAGTAACACATGTGATTCTATTTTGTTATGTGGTATATTATTTTTCCTATATTATCATCAATATGTACATTCTGATTTTACACCACAAACATAATTTACACTAACAATGTCTTCTTCATCATCATCCTCTGCAAGATCTCTTTTTATTAAGAGGGTTGAGGAACAAATCAATAAACTATCATTATTCGGATAGTGTTTTGATGAATGATTTGAACAATATCCACGAAGGCACATCTAGAAAAGATGAAGTTTGTAACATTCTCAAGACGATGCCAAATTATAGTCTTCATGAATCGGCATTGATGTTCATGATTGATTCAAAACAAAAAGATATGAATCTTGTTGAAGAGCTTACTAAATCCATAGCTCTTTTAAGGTGCTCAATGGAAATGAAGATCAAGTTTCTCAAATCACTTTAAATCTTCTAGCCTTCTTAATGTCTTTGTATCTATGTTCTTTTTCTGCTACTTTATTATCATTTGTTTTAAGTAGTGTTTGTGTTGTTTGTTTTCATGATGTAAAATGTGGCATTAATAATAATGTACGTGCGTTTTAAGAGATATTAAATGCGTTTTATGTTTTGGTTTTATATCACCTGTTAAATAGATTTCCATATATCAAATGCGTTTTAGTATTTATTGAATGCGTTTTAACATGCTTTCATGTAAAACATCAAATGAAACATGCATTTTGAATACCAAAAGAGAAATTCATGTCTAACACTGTAACATTCAACATGTAAAGATGCAAAATTAACAAACTTATCAATCTTAAAACTTTTACACCGTACACTCCTGGCTCTATTGTTTGTAACATAGCAATTACTGTATCATTTATATCTTCATCTTGAAATACTTCTGCAACAACATTATCCTTTGCAACATTCTCAGCAACCAACCTTGATTTATCCCCTGCAACATTCTCGTCAACCCTATTTGATGTATTGTCTCCAACAATTTCATCAATAACATGTCCCCTGCAACATTCTCATCAAGCATGTTTGATGTAGCATCTTCAACATTGACACCCTGTCAAAAAATCAATACATGCGTTTTAAGTATTAAGAAATGCGTTTTATGGATAAACAAATGCGTTTTAAGTATAACAAATGCGTTTTATCGAAATGTAGTACGTACATGTTTTTTAGTCAAGTTTTCATTTTGTCTACTTGTATCAACACCCACCTTCTTTGGATCATGGCCGTATCGTTTGTTCATCAGTAACATCTTATTCATCAGTAACATTAGTAAAACGAATTCATAATTAACTAAAACGCCTATTTAATCATGTCCATCAATAACATTCGTCCAACTTTCAAACACAAAAATCATCTAATGCATCAATAAATTCATAAAACGCCTCTACTAAAACTTCAAAACGCATCTACCACTATTTGATCACCAAAACATCATATTCATCAGTAAAACTAGTAAAACGCATTCATAATTACTTAAAACGCCTTTACGATCACATTCGCCCAAATTTTCAAACAATGAATAACCTAAAACATCATATCCATTTGTAATATACCTAAAACGCCTTCATTAACTTATAAAAACCCTTTATAATAACATTTGTCCTACTTTAAAACATATAAATCATCAAATCATCTCATGCATCAATAATCAGATAAAACGCCTTTATCATAACATATAAAACGCCTTTTATAATTCCATAAAAAACATTATCAGATCCAAATGTTCATCTTTCAAATCATCAAAAAAAACGTCTTCAATAATTTCATACACATGATCTAAAACCTGTAATGGTCCCCTTCGATGGCCTGTCATTATTCATTTTGCTTCTTCTTTCCCTTCCTTCGTCTTTTACGTTTTTTGTAGGTTTTTTATCAGTTGATTGTTTTGTTATACGGGCAAAATAAAAATCATAATATGAACATTTACTTACTTGATTTGCGTTTTGGAGCCATAATCCTTGTTTGATCGACTGTTATTTGCTTCGTTCTCTTTGATACTCTGTTTTTTGTTTTACATAGGTTTTGATTTTGTGTGTGTTTCTAATTTTGTGAATTCCTTTTGATTATGATTAAGTAACCGTCCATAAATGAGAGATGAATTGGGCGCTATTATTATAAAAAAAAAATTCAAATTATTATAGTGGCAATTTGTCTAATTTACCCTCCTGTTGTTAACTGCCTCCTTAAAACACTCGTGGGAAATTAAATGCAGATGATCTTGATTAAAACGCAATGGAGGGTCAGGATGTCTTCTTACACTTTGTATTTTAAGGAGGCTTTGTACAATAGCCTCTCTCTATATTAATAAGATACTTAACATGCAGGCAGTTACACTTACCATCATAGAAAATAAAGTAAGAATTGATAGAAATATTTATTTAAGATCCACAAATCTAAAAAAAAAATTAATGAATTAACTATTTTTCAATTAAAAATTTGGTCTAAAAGAATAAACTACATTTTTCTAACATTTGACGATGAATAATTTAGTCTATTATTTAAATCATGCCCGAATAAATAAACCATTAGACTACAGGGTAAGGTGATCGTCCTAGGCCCAGCGAAGGAAGCTTGGGACGTGAACACCGCCCCCTAGGAGCTCGGCCCGTCGTGAGCGGCATCAGGAGGACGGAGAGGACGAGGCTTGTGATTGGTTTTTTGAACATGGGAACCATCTATAGCCAATGATGAGGCTCATCCTATTGATGATGATCCTCCCTCACTGACACTTTTGCCTACGCAGAGGCTCATCCTCCCCCGACCACCCAATAGCCTTACACAAGTGAAAAACTGTAAGGTGTGTTGTAGTTTTCTATCGCCCATACTAAAAATTTTGAGATAATTTATTACTTTCTATTTTATGAAATAAAACCATTGTCCATTACAGACTGTAATACAGAGACAAAGATGTGACCTTAATCGTGAACCAAAAAAAAAACATGTAGCGAACATATAAAATTCTGAAATAAAAAACTTTAATTGTGACCTTAGTTATGAACAGAAAAACGAAATGGTAAACAAATAAACTTCAGAAGAAAATAAAATTATTATGTGACCGTATGAAGAATAATCAACAATGTTGTCATCTTCCTTCTGGAAGACTCCAATTCGAGGTGGTTGTAGTTGAAGTCACCATGGTTGTATTTTCAGAAGAAATAGGTTCTTCATCATCAAAAGTGTTGGTAATATCATTAAAATCCCAATCTGTCAAGTAACTTGGTTTTGTTGTGACCGGAATTATTGCAACGTCGCCTGAAAGCATGGCAATCACACGCGACATTGCTGGTCTTAACGCTGGCGATGCTTGAACGCATACAAGGGCTACACCTAACATACGAGTGGCTTCTTGTTCGTCAAAAGATGACAAAGATGGATCTATGAGCTCCAAGTGTCGGTTGCCTTCGTATAGACTCCATGCCTGAAAAATACCATAATTTTTTTTATTATTATATTAGAAATCAAGGAAATTATATTTTTCAAGTTGGTACAACTAGCATGATCTAACAGGTTCTCATTGTCAAACAAGCATGTTACAAGACATAAGATTACAAGGGTTAATTGTGTAATAATGAGATAGTTATAAAGATTGTTAGTTAGTTGTATAAGTCCAGAAGTATAAGGACTATATGTGTAATTGTGTATGTCTATAAAGCAATGGTAATAAACTGCCAATAACAGTTTTTGGCCCTCAATCTCTCTCTTTGTTATTTCTCTCTTAACATTGGTATCAGAGCTCAGCCGGTTCTCGGCAGCTCGTACCGTTCTACCCAATAACCGTCACAACCACCCACCAACAACCACCATTAACCATCAAAATCACAGTCATCTTCTTCATACTATCACCATTTCTGATCGAATTAGCTTCTTCTGCTCTGTTTTTCTTTTGATTTCTCTGTTCTCTTTCGTTTCATTACCTGAATTGATTAATTGTTGATCAATTCACTCCTTGGATCGATCAATTCTGATTTGTCCAATCCTTCACCACATTATTTTGTTTCTCTTTCGTTTCTTGATTAATCATGACAACCCATAATCGATCAGAAGCCGATAATGAAAATACAATCAAGAAAACTCTTGATGAACATTCGATGCATATACTCAGGGTTGATGCTCATCTTCAAAAGAATGATCAAACCTTAGAAACCCTCACTTCTGCTCTTAATAAACTTACTCAAGAGATTTCTAAGTTGAATGCAGGATCTGCTGCAATTAACAAAGAACACACTATTATTCCACAAGATTCACACAGGAATGATAAATTCACCAGAATTGGAAAGATTGATTTTCCAAAATTTGATGGAACAGATGTAGATGACTGGATTTATCGTTGTGAACATTATTTTTCAGTGGATGATACACCTGAAAATTTCAAGGTCAAGATTGCAGCAATTCATCTTGAAGGAAGTGTTGTTAAATGGCATCAATCTTTCATGAAGTTACAAAGAGTACCCATTTCTGAGATTGTTTGGAATGTGTATAAGGAGGCTATTGTATCAAGATTCTCATCTATTATGTTTGAAGATGCCATGGGTGTGCTGGCTTCAATAACTCAGACAGGTGAATTAGATGATTTTTGCCAGTTGTACTTTCATGAAGTTACAAAGAGTACCCATTTCTGAGATTGTTTGGAATGTGTATAAGGAGGCTATTGTATCAAGATTCTCATCTATTATGTTTGAAGATGCCATGGGTGTGCTGGCTTCAATAACTCAGACAGGTGAATTAGATGATTTTTGCCAGTTGTTTGATTCTTATCTGTTAAAAGTATCCATTCCAGAGGAGTATGCTGTGAGCATTTTCTTGAAAGCAGTAAAGCCTGAAATTGGAGGTCCAGTTAAGATGTTTTCTCCAAAAACCATGAAACAAGCTTACCATTTAGCCAAGATTCAGAACTCAACCAACAAATCCCTGGGATTATCTTCTTCTAATTCCCAAAGGTATTCCTTTTTTAACCAATCCAAACCTAATTCAACAACTGTTAAACCACCTTTCAATACAAACCATTTACCCTTACTACCAAACCCTACCAATACTAATCTTACCAACACCAACAAATTTAACCCTGGGAACTTTACAACTTTGTCAAGAAAAGAGATGGCTGATAAACGGGCTAGGGGTGAATGTTTTGGGTGTAATGAAAAGTACACCTCAACTCATAAATGTAAGAACAAACAGATTTTTATTTTAGAATTGGATGATGAGGAAGAGGAAGGAATAGAATTCATGAATGTGAATGTGGGAGGTGATAATGAGGTTATTGAGAAACAGTGGACAGAACCTCAAATTTCTATTCATGCCATTACTGGCATTCCTTCTTACTCTACCATGAGAGTAATTGGTACTATTGGCACAAGACAGATTTATATTCTCATTGACTCTAGGTCAACTCATGATTTTATTAATGAAGAATTAGCTAAAAAGCTGAACATTCCTCTTAAAGTACTTAAAGGTATGAAGGTAGCAGTTGCCAATGGTGAATCTTTGGATTGTGTTAAAATCTGTCCAAATTTCCAATGGGCAATGCAGGGATTATGGTATAAAACAGATGTCTTAGTTCTGCCCCTGCAGAATTATGACATGGTTTTAGGTGTGCAATGGTTACTCACACTTGGTGATATTACTTGGAATTTCAAGGATCTATTGATGAAATTCAAGATTAATGATACCACAGTGGAACTTAAAGGCTTTGAAAACAAGCAGGTAACTCTGTGTTCTACTGAGAAGATGGAGGGTATTTTGGGAAGAAATGGCATTGTTAGTGCACAATTATTGAGCCTGCAAGTTACAGCAGATAAAGAACAGTTCCAGCATGCTGCACAAGTCAGAGAAGAACAAAAACACCAAGAGATTGAAGAGGTCCTCCAAGAATTTGATGATGTATTTCAAACTCCTAAAGGCCTTCCACCAAAGAGATCTTATGATCATAAGATTACACTGCTCAATGATGACTTTGTGATCAATGAGAAACCTTACAGGTATCATTCTGTCCAGAAGGATATTATTGAAAAATCTGTTAAAGAGTTGATGGACTCAGGAGTAATTAGGACCAGTCATAGTCCTTTTGCTTCTCCTGTAGTATTAGTGAAGAAGAAGGATGGAACATGGAGGCTTTGCATTGATTACAGGAAGCTAAACAATGTACAGTCAAGAACAGGTTTCCAATTCCATTAGTTGAGGAACTTTTTGATGAATTACAAGGGGCTGCAATATTCTCTAAACTGGATCTTAGATCTGGATACCATCAAATTAGGATGCATGATCAAGATATCCATAAGACAGCTTTTAGAACCCATGAGGGATTGTATGAGTTCTTACTGATGCCCTTTGGCCTCACTAATGCCCCTGCCACCTTTCAATCATTGATGAATTCAACCTTTCAGCACTTATTAAGACAGTTTGTACTTGTCTTTTTTGATGATATACTGATATACAGTCAGTCACTATCTGATCATGTTCCACATTTAAGAGAAGTGCAATCTCTATTCAGAACACATGAATTGTTTGTCAAGAAGAGTAAATGCAGTTTTGGAGGCACAACAGTTGAATATTTGGGCCACTTGATTTCTAAAGAAGGGGTAGCAACAGATCCTAAGAAGATTGAGGCAATTCAGCAATGGCCTCTACCAACCAATGTAAAACAACTAAGAGGTTTCCTTGGGTTAGCAGGGTATTACAGGCGTTTTATCAAGTCTTTTGGCATTTTAGCTAAACCTTTAACTGAATTACTCAAGAAGGATGCCTTCACATGGTCCTTAACTGCCACAGAAGCCTTCCAAAACTTGAAAACAACTCTGAGCTCACCTCTAGTACTAGCCTTACCTAATTTTTCTCTACCCTTTACACTAGAGACTGATGCCTCTTCTAAAGGAATTGGGGCAGTATTGATGCAAGCTGGTCATCCAATAGCCTTTATTAGCAAAGCTTTATCTCCCAGGCAACAAGCAATGTCAGTCTATGAGAAGGAACTCTTGGCCATCATTTTTGCAGTTACTCATTGGAAGCATTATTTGGCTAATGGAAAGTTCATAATTAAGACAGATCAGAAGAGCCTTAAGTATTTGTTGGATCAAAAGGTAACAACTCCTCTTCAACACACTTGGCTTTCTAAGATGATGGGCTTTGAATTTGAGATAGTATACAAGAAGGGCAGTGAAAATATTGTTGTTGATGCTCTGTCAAGAGTACAAGGTCCAGCCTTGTTTTCAATTTCACTGTCCACCTTTGATCCTTCTTTGCTTGAAAAGATCAAAGACTCTTGGAATTCCACTATCCAAAAGATACTTAATCAGTTGAAAAGTGGTGAAACAGTAAAAAATTACAAGTGGAATGGAAATCTGTTAACCAGAAAAGGAAAAATTTGGGTGGGCAAGAATAATGATTTAAGACAAGAAATCATTGGACTGTGTCATAAGTCTGCTGAGGCAGGGCATTATGGGGTTCATGTGACCCTTAAAAGATTGAAGCAGTTTTTTAATTGGAAAAGGGTCACTAAACATGTTAAGCAATTCATCAGAGAATGTGAAGCCTGTCAGAGATCAAAGAGTGAAACTGTGGCTTCACCTGGGTTGTCACAACCTTTATCTACCCCTAATCATATATTCTCTGACATATCAATGGACTTTATAGGAGGGTTACCTAAATCAGGAGGTAAAGATACCATTTTTGTGGTTGTGGACAGACTGACTAAGTTTGCTCATTTTATTGCACTGTCCCATCCATATTCAGCAGCAACAGTAGCCCAAGCATTCTTAGATAATGTGTTCAAGCTTTATGGTTGGCCTGAAACCATAGTTTCTAATCGAGATCCCATATTTCTAAGCCATTTTTGGAAAGACTTTACTAGGTTACATGGTGTGGAATTGGCTATGTCTACAGCCTACCACCCACAAACTGATGGGCAGACTGAAAGGGTCAATAGATGCTTGGAATCTTACTTAAGGTGCATGACTATGGGCAGAACAAAAGAATGGCATAAGTGGCTCTCTTTAGCTGAATGGTGGTACAACACTAGCCATCATTCCAGCATTGATATGAGTCCTTTTGAGGCTCTATATGGGTATGCTCCTCCATTGTTCATACCCTATATCCCAAAAGATGCAAGGGTAGCAGCTGTTGATGATATTTGTAGAGATAGAGAAGAAATGATTAAAGTACTCAAACAGTCTCTGGATAAGGCTAAGAACAGGATGAAACAGATGGCTGACAGCCATAGATCAGAAAGAAGTTTTGAAGTTGGAACATGGGTGTATGTCAAGATTCATCCCTACTGTCAGGCCACTTTGAGTTACACCAAACACTCCAAATTGTCCCCAAAATACTATGGTCCTTTCTTGATCACTGAGAAGGTTGGTCCAGTAGCTTATAAGCTGGATTTACCTAGTGATGTTTTAATTCACCCTACCTTTCATGTTTCCTTATTGAAAAGAGCTTATGGACCTACAGCAAATGTTATTCCTTTACCAAAAGAGCCCAGATTCCATTTGAAGCTGTGACAACTCGGGTAAATCTCTCTCTTTTGGTTTCTATCTTTTGTTTGTTCCTTCGTTATTTCTTTTGTTCTTTTGGTACTTGAGCAATTTTCGGGACGAAAATTCTTTTAACGTGGGGATGATGTGACACCCGGCAAATTCTGGTTAACAACGTTGTCTAGATGAAAGTCTACCTTAGCGAGTCACGCGTATATTGTACTTAACTGGGTTAGTTAAGTCGGGTTATAGTTCGAGAACTATTGGTTTAGTCTAGAGGATCATTGGATGTTGGTCTAGAGGTTCATTAGATGTCGGTCCTTAACCAAGTGTACAAACGGTGACGATCGGTAGGATCGTCAGGGCATACGGAACGTACGAGTCTCGAGTCCCGGGAATTGGTGAACGAGTGTAAATATGTGTATTTACTTGTGTTATGTGTTTACAATCATTATATGACTTGTCGGTACGTGAATAGGTATTAACATATGTTAAAACGGGGTTTAACGCGCAAAACGCACGAAACCAACCCCTATAGGCGAGTAGGAGGTCTACTCCCCTATAGGGGAGGCGAGTAGGGAACCCTAAGGGCGAGTAGGCCCCTACTCGTGTGTATCTAAGGGCGAGTAGGCCCCAATCACATGAACATTCAGGCGATTACAAGCCCTAATCGCCTGAAACTGCTGCATACTCGCCTATAACGTGCTGGACGACTAGAAACGCCTATAAATACAATGCTTAACCTCCTAAACTTCCTAATATCAACCCTAGTCGTCCCATAACCGCCCCAAACACATAAACAACCTCTGGAAGGCGATTTTGATCAAAAACACAAGGTTTCAAGGTCTAACCATCATTCTTTCATAATCCTAAGGTTTGATTCTCATCCATAACACTTTGTAAACGTTTTTAATCAATCCCTAATGGTCCAGACCTGTTCATAAACGAAAAAGCTTTCTGAAAATCGTCAATAAGGGTTGTTAATCGGATTATAACTAATATACGTGCGTTATGGGTGTGTATGATTAGAAAGATAGGATTTTTATGATTCTTGATGATGATTTGATGGGTTATCATGCTAGGTCAGGATTGATATTGATAGTATGATGATAGAAATCTCAGTAATTGGATAATAGTGTTATGATTACATGTGTTAGTATGATGTTGCATGCTATGTGAATGGTGTTTGGATTACTTTGGTTGCATGCAGGACTGATTATACGAGGTTGAACGAAGGGTTTTGGGTTAAACATGTTTAGGATAGTGTTTGGGATGATATTGGGTAGTTACACACGTTCTGGATCTGATTTGGAGCGTTAAACGCGCGAAAAACCGGAACAGCAAGGTTACAGGCGAGTAGCATTCCTAATCGCCTATGTTATAGGCGAGTAGGGTGCTAATCGCCCATATTATAGGCGAGTAGAGGTCTATTCTTGTGTAAGATCAGGTGATTAGCCCTAATCACTAGTAAGTTCAGGTGATTAGCCCTAATCACTAGTAAGTTCAGGTGATTAGCCCTAATCACTAGTAAGTTCAGGGGAGTAGCCCCTAATCGCCTATAATAGAGGGGAGTAGCCCCTAATCGCCTATACTAGGGGCGAATAGGACTCCTAATTGCTAGTTGACCAACCTAAATGCTAGTTGACTTTTCCTAATCGCGTGTACTGCTGCTGTAAGTGTAAATTAGCATTCCGAGACCCGATTTAACATGTAGTAACATGCTAGGAACCCCGTAACATGTCTAATAACTTGGTAACATATATTTGGATGTATTTCGGTGATACGTGAACTATGTGCTATAACTTGTTGTGCGTTAACGTATGTTAAGTGTACTTGCGTTATTGTACGTTTTGGAGCGTAAACATAACACGGGGAGTCTCGGGTCACCAATGGGATGTCGAGTCTTGTACTTTGGGTCGGTTAAACAGTCACGGTGTTTTCAAACGAACTTGGTTATGGTCTGGACATCTAGGGACTAATTAACCTGCGGGTTATTAGTCTAAGTACTTGTAACTGTCGTATGTTAGGTCGCCGCTTACGGGACTAGCATAGCAGCTGGGTTTACTCGGGTTAAGGAGTAACGCAACTTAAGGTGAGTTTACGGCCCCTCTTTTATACTGGTTTCATATTTCGGGGGAGAAAACATGTGTTAAAACGATTATTTGGTAACTACTGTCATACTATGGGTTTCTATTGTGTACTACACGATCTTTGGAAGTCCCGGGGGGAACCATGAATGTGCGGGTTTGCACAACGGGGAAATGTGAATAGCGCTATTGGGAGTGACCAACCCCGCTCGTCGACTTGGAGGGTCGGCGGGTGCATATTGTCTCAAACAGGAACAACGGGAACAACAGGAACTACATCGGGCATACTTTTGGTATTCGCGTTAGTAATGGTTTTCCAATCGTGGTAGTAACAAAACGTACGCCTAGCTAGCGTATACTGGTTTTCGATTTATTATAGTATGGACAGGTGGACTTGGTTCTTGGATACAAAACCTGTAAACTCACCAGCATTTTTGTGCTGACGTAAACTTTTACATGTTTTCTCAGGTCGCTAAGGTAGCACGACTGGACTAGGGCGCACGCGTCTGCACGGCGTCTAATTAGGGTTGCATGGTCTTTTGAACATTGAACTATTATTTCATTGTTGAGTACTGTTTTGAATAAGCTTCCGCTGTAAACGGGATTTTAAACTATGTTTTGAAATTGCATTTATATTCATTTAGACTTGTTTATTGTGATCGTTGGTTTGGATCCTGGTTTGTCATGCGCCTCGCGGTAAAACTCCGCAAGTGGATTTTGAGGGTGTGACAGAAGCCTGCTGCAATACTAGATAAAAGATGGGTCAAAAAAGGGTATAAGGGAGCTGTTCAACTGTTGGTACATTGGCAAGGACTAGATCCAACTGAAGCCACTTGGGAGGATTACAATGATTTCCGGTTAAGATTTCCTGAGTTTTCACTAGAGTCTTGAGGACAAGACTTATTCAAAGGGAGGGAAGTAATGTTACAAGACAGAAGATTAAGACAGAAGATTACAAGGGTTAATTGTGTAATAATGAGATAGTTATAAAGATTGTTAGTTAGTTGTATAAGTCCAGAAGTATAAGGACTATATGTGTAATTGTGTATGTCTATAAAGCAACGGTAATAAACTGCCAATAACAGTTTTTGGCGCTCAATCTCTCTCTTTGTTATTTCTCTCTTAACAAAGCATGATTTAGTCCATAGAGGTGGCAACTCGATCCATTTATGTTGTATTGTATCTCAAAAGTTAAGGTAAGAGGGGAACGGGTCAAACGGCTTGAGAGTCACCTAAATTCCTTTTCTGATACATACAACCTCTAGAATGATTTTATTAAGAGATTTAGATTGTTATTGTAAATTGTAATAACATTGTTTTCTAGTCATAATTCATGAGTAATGATTTCTAGAAAATAAAAAACGGACAAATCTTGCGTCATGCGTGCACGTTTCGAACCAAACCCACCCTGCATGTTTCGACCCGTACTAAAAAAAGACTTATTCCAACCCAAATCCGTTCTGACCCATTACCCAACCAGCGGGCCTACCTAAACAAGACAATTTGGTTCCAAAAAAACTTTCAATAACTTTGGACTAAATTGGCTCAGCAACTAGATGTGCCTAAATGTTAGACATGGCTAATATAGCTTTGTAAATTTGTTTAAAAGTTCTCTTCTAATTTTATATGAACCCATATGAACCAAGCATATATACGCCTGTATATGACTCAAGCCAAAACTTAAGCTTATATGAACCCATAGGAGCTGAACGAATTCGAACAAAGCCAAAACTCAAGCGTTAGGCATTCCAGTATTCGAATTCCAGACCCAATCATCAGCTTTTAAAGCCATAGGCCAATCCCAATTATATATATATTTTTCATGCACAAAGGCTTGGCTTAGCGAAGTTACGCTAGGCTCAAATAGATCCTAGGGCCAAATCATCTTACCCACTGTAGCAGATACTTCTGTTCAGGATCCAGTTTCTCGACATAGTTGGGCCTCCCACTAAGAATCTCCAGACAAACAACTCCAAATCCAAAAACATCAGCCTTCGATGTTAAATGACCGCGCATTGCATACTCTGGTGCAAGATAGCCACTATATAGGATCCAGGTTAAAAGTAGCTAGTTAGTTAGTTGTTAAATAAAATCAACATATATCTTTACCAAGGCTAGAAGAACTCACATAGTTCCTGCAACTCGAGTGCTCATGTGGGTTTTCTTATCATCGTATAATTTTGCTAATCCAAAATCTGATATTTTGGGGCATAATTCTCCATCAAGCAATATATTACTTGCTTTCACATCGCGATGCACAATTCTAGGCCTTGATTCCTCATGAAGGTAAGCCAGTCCCTTTGCTGTTCCCATGCATATATTGAAGCGTGTTGACCAGTCAAGGCGCACATTGGTTTCTCCTATAAGATATTAAGATTTTGATATTATGACAAAAGATCAATTTGAATTTCCCTTTTCATAATTTACATATAGAACTTTTTTACAAGATAATTAGTGTGTCAAATATGATAAAAAGATCACGTTACTTCAGTAATGATATAAACTGTTTAACACAATTATCTAAAAGGTTTTATGTATCAAAGTTAAACTTTTCCTGTTTCCTCTAAAACTAATATTTTCTACTTCAGATTTGACCCATTAAAGATTGAACATATCAGAAATCAACCACTTATGAAGCAAATGGGTCAGGATTTCCAGTATAATAAGAACAATGAAAAAAACATGAAGATTGATCATATACGTTACTTCATCCGTCCCAAAAACAATTGTCCAGGAACAAAAAAAAATATGCAATTTAAGATACGTCCCGTTAATGCAGCTTTCATAAGCAGAATGTCTGTTTTAACCTTTATGCATTAATGCTACTAAAATATGAGCAGGGTGTATAAAGAGTTGGCATACCAAAGAGTGCTTGATCAAGACTTTTATTTTCAAGATACTCATAAACCAAAAGTCTTTTGGATCCTTCAATACAAGAACCATGCAACTTCACAAGGTTCCGATGTTGAACAGCTGAAATGGTTGAAATTTCGGTTATAAACTGATTCCTTCCATGGTGTGATGCTACTGACAGTTGCTTCACGGCTATCACGCTTCCATCATTCAGTATACCCTGGGACATATTATAACTCAATAAACAGAACTAAATGACAACTATGCACATTTATTGTATATGGTAAATTTTGGAACTGCTCTTCACACATCACAAAGATTTATCATATAGTATTGACTGCGGAAACAACCCTCAAATTGACTAAATCCAACCAAATCAATTAATATTAAACCTTGTAAACAGGTCCAAAACCACCCTCTCCTAGCAAATTTGAACTACTGAAATCTGCGGTTGCAGTTCTCAGTTCTGCATAAGTATAAGTTTTTACTTTAGGCCCCATTCCAAGAATCTCTGCTAAAAATGAAAAACAAAATGGTAAGGAGTCCCTCCAAAGAAACAAATTTGAAAAGAATATCATATGCTATTAAAATCATTACCATCTTCTTCCCCATATTTTGACCTTTTCCTTTTCATGTAAAAACCAACAACTAAGAGCAGAAGGATGGCAGACATTACGGCCGCTACAATACCGATGATCATTCCAGTTTTGTTTGAAGTTGAACTGCTCTTAACTTTGAAATCTGTAATTAACAACATTAGGCAATCACTAGAATCAGAACAAAATAAGATAACAAGTGTGTATTCCAAATTCGGTACCAGGAGAAACTCTTATGGCAGAAATTAAAGGTCCGTAATTTCCCTGTTCAGGTATGCAGCAGGTCCCCTTCCCAGCCCAAAACAGATGAATTTCAAGATGATTTTCTGTCACTGTTACATCAAAATCCTTCACAAGAGCTTTTCCAATACCGCCTGCCTCCTTTGATATATCAAAATCCTTCTGTCTACGATTTCCCTAGAGAACATGAGAACGTATCAAGATCTTATTGAAGAAATAAAGAAGAAAACAATATTTAAATTAGATTTAAAACATGTAGTCAAACTTCTTTTATTTCTTGACAGTTTCGGTTTCCTTATGTCTCTAAGATGGAGGTCATCATCATCATCATCATACTCGGTTAATCTCCCCTATAGCAAAATTAAGGTAGGGTCTGAGGAGGGTAAGATGTAGACAACCTTACCTCTACCTCTAAGAATAGAGAGGCTGCTTCCGGCTCGATGTGGTTTGGTATCAAGCCTTGGACATAAGGCACAGAACACTTAGCAATTGGGACAAACCCGATCGGCGCATGTACCCCTTTGTCTTTAGGCTATCCACGCCACCACATGATGCATGACTAACCGTCCGTCGTTTTTAACGTTATTTTCACGAAATTAGTAAAATAACATTAAAACTAGTGTAACTTTACTTTTGCCCCCCAAGGGCCACATATATACATTATATGCGCACACCGTAAGTGGGGCGTGGTCTCTAAGATGGAGGTAACGAGTCAAAAGTTTAAAACACGTTTGGGGTACAACAGATCATGTTTTTAGTGCGGGACAAGTTGGGTCGACATTCAAACACTGATTTTTCTCCCTTTTTTTATTTTTTATATATAATTCATGTGTACATATGATTACAAAAACAAAAATTATGATCACTGAATAATAAGGTAGACTTTGGGTGATGTCCATCTGTTCGGTTCATTCACCTTTTAGCTATATCTTTTTTTTACCCGTACGAGATAAACCCAACCCAACCGATGCATCCATTAGTAAACGGGTTGAAATTGCTACAGAAAATAAGATGTCTGAATGAAGAAGTGACTGTAAATTTGTAAATTTCCAAAGGAAGTAAAGATGTAACCTGGATGTAAATATCAAAGAGACGCCTCCCATTATTCTGCCAGGTGTTAGGGGTTCGGTTAAAAACGGTCTCTGCAAAGAAAAGGCTAATGGTATAAGGCCCGTTTTGCAGCCCTAAACCATAGTATCTAAGAGAGCCTGGAGACGTCCTAGAAGTTCTGAAAAGTTCTGGATATCTTGTGTTATCGACTTGTATTGAGGTGGAAACTATAAACGACGGGTCAGGACGGTCAATGGCAATGCCTCCATTGCTAACTGCCCATTTTTCTTGATATAAATCAAAAGAAGCTGGCCCAAGTGTCGTATCGTTCTCAGTCTCGAATAATATGTTGTTAAGGGATCTCATTTCTGGGCCACCACACTTGATAGCAAAGCTGGTATCTTTAGCAAGCAACAAAGATCATCATCAATCGCCAGGTCATCATTTCTTACTGAATTTGATGAATAAATAATTCTTTGAGGATAAATGACAATTTCTCAGGAAATAATGAAGCAAAGAATGTGATAAGACCCGTCTCGAATAATTTACTAAACCAATAACTAAAAAGTTATTTAATAATGCATTTGATAGACGTGTAAAGAAACAATGAACTTACAAGGTGTTGTGTTCCTGTTGCAAGGAAAGCCTCGTTGAAGACAATTTAATCCTGGGAAAGTACTGCATATGGAGATGCATTTATTAAAAAAATAATATAGAACCTTGGTTTTAAAAAGCGTGAAGCGCACAAAAGCGACGAGGTCTAAAACCGAGGCGCAAAGCGCAAATCGCAAAAGCGGTGGGCTTTTCGTACGCGAGGCGCAAGACGATTATATAATTTTTTTTATATATGCTATAGGTTTTTAACATTATTTACTCAAAATATAGATACAAATAAGGTATATATATGATTTAACTTGAATGTACAACCTTTTTAGCTACATGTATAACAATTTTAAGCACAAAAATAGCATGTGTACAAAAAGCGCGCTTTTAGTGCGCTTTTTTCGTGCGCTTTTTGCGCTTTTAGGGCGCTTTTTGCGCTTTTCTTGCGCTTTTTTCACACTGCTCGCCTAGGGTTACATAAGGCGCACGGGGTTGCGCCTAGGTGCGCTTTGCGCTTAAGCGCGCCTCGAGCGCGCTTTTTAAAACCAAGTATAGAACACCTCAAATCTAATATATCAGGTACAGACTTCGCCTACTGTAAATAAGTGGTATCTTAGGTGGTGTTTGGTTTGTAAATGTGATAAGAAAACGGATATATGTTTGAAAGAAAAGGGTGAGAAAGAAACTATATAAGATCTTTCCAGAATAACAGTAAAGTATTTCTCTGGTTCTTACAAAGTGAATGGATGCAGTAATACTCAAAACAATGACCAAACCTAACCTTATGTTTGTGCTGTCAAAGTTGAAGTTATTAGCCACCAAATTCCTGAAGAAATAGGCAAACATTTAAAAATTAAAGTAATAAGCCACTAAATTCCTCAAAGCTAATGAAGAGACAAAACTTACACTTGCAGATTAGCCGCTGACCATGTCCGAAGCACCCATCGAGGAAAAGATCCTGACAGTTGATTGTAAGACAAATCTCTGAAAAAAAAAATCATAAATCATGAGAATTAAAATCTTAAAAGCTTGTTTAAAAACAAGACTGATGCAAAAAAAAAAACACAACTTATTCTTGTGTAACTGATAAATCTTAAGAAATATTAATGACTGATAAATGTTCATATAGCTAATCAACTTACATGTTCAGAAGATTCGCGCTTTTGTCAGGAAGCAGAGAACCAGACAAGCTATTGTTTCCAAGGAACCTGACCACATTAAGAACAATAAACAACTTTGTATTAGAACAAATGAAAAAAAAAATACAATAAATATACAACTTCCTATAAAAGAAACAGTTGCATTTATCAGATATTGCAAGGGAAGGTTTAGTAATAACTTACAAAGAAACTAGGGAACTCATGTTCATTAATGTTTGCGGAAGTGAACCGTTTAAATTGTTGAAGCTTAAATCCCTGCAAAACAGAATAAATAGTGCATGAATTACACTAGTAGAAATGTGATACAATGACAGTTACCACCTTCTAGAGAATTCTGATAAGTTTATAACTTCTGCACAAAAACTTACAATGTATGTAGTTTTTGCAGTTGAACAATCTCTGTCGGAATTGGACCAGAAACTAATGCGTTTCTTATAACTCTAGTCAAAACATTAAAAATGGTTAGTAACTTGGTATATATTGGAAAACCCCGTAAGAAGATAGACATACATTAAAGGTGGCTATTTTGACCCATTAGTGTTATCACTAACTCTAGTCTTATCGCTAACATCAAAAGGATACAACAAAAAATAGTTTTCATGGTTTTTTTTTTATTTGATTCTCTCTCAGGATACATTTCTCATTAATAGAAACAAGTTACATTGGGATAGTCGGTAAGCATGCAACAAGCTGCGCCGCTTTCCCCTTTTGAATCGCAAAGCCTATTCTACTAAATAGTTAAAAAGGAAACGGGTAAACTCAAATGTCTCTAAAGCTGCCAAAAGTTTAGTTTTAGTGCATACAACCTCCTAAATCACATCACACAAAGCAAAAAAGTTGTTTGAGGTGAACCCAACTTGAACCATTTCAACACATACAAAAAACTACTCGATTTAACCCGTACCAGTTTTGACCGGTTACCCAATCCACTTGCTCTGCGCATTTTGCCACATTTAATATATATATTTATGCATGTCAAGGAGATTCGTATGCCTTACAAGTCAGTTAGATTCTTCAAACTGAAGATAAAATCAATAGATGAACTCACATTCTGCAGATCACTTATTCGCCTACAAAAGTTCATGTATAAAAGTATATCATGTAATTGAATAACCAAAGGAGGAGATATCTAGAGACAGAGAGAAATAGCATGTAACTCACAAAGACTCCAATGAGGTTAAATTTGAAAAACTAGCTGGTATGGGACCTTCAAAATTATTCCCTTGAAGTCTCCTATAAAATCAAATATATGCAAAATGTGTAATTTACATCTTTGTAACTTAAAAGTTGTGCACTATAACCATTCTTACTCACAGACTCAGCAATTTTGTCCAGTTGCCTATAAAAGAAGGTATCTTTCCAGAAAATGGGCTGTCTGAAGCCCACCTGAAAGCAAAATAAGTGAATATAATGTATATGGTTCACTTATTCCAAAATGATAAAAGAATATTCGTGGGGCAAAAAAATAAGTACATCACACGCATATTTATGAGATTGGCAAATGTTGAGGGAATCTCGCCACCAACACCAGAACTGTCGAGGTAACTGCAAATTTAGATAAAATTCTATGAATTAGCTTCCATTCAGATACTAGGCTATATATGCATGAGTGTATGTGTATGTGTATGCATACAGCATTCATATATTCAAACAAACGTACATTAGTTGCATCTTGACAAGGCTTCCAAGTTCTGGGGGAAGACTGCCTGAAAAATTATTGGAGCTTACAGCCCTGAAACAAACAGACAACTTTAACCATACTAAAATATGTAAATAACTAACTTTAATGTATAAACAAAAGAAGCTAATGGAAGGCAAGAAATAAAAGAACTATTAGTACAAAATGACATTAAGAGTTACTCACAGCATTGATAGTTCTTTAAGATTTCCAAGCTCCTTGGGTATTGTACCATGGAATCGATTGTGGGCAACTGACCTGTTATTATAAATCAAATAAAAGTTGACCAAGATGGAAGTATTAAGAGAGAGTGTCAGCGGTTTTGAAAATGTATCCTTCACACAGGTAGGTAGAGCACAAAAGATCTATTACTTGAATATAATTATTCATATTTCATAGGAGAATACAAGAACCATAAATTGTGATTATAAATTATAATCATATGCCAATTCAAATAAATAATTTAATAAACATCCTACACTTACAAGATCATCATAGCAGAGAAATTTCCAAGGAACCGAGGCAAGGTACCAGTGAATGCATTCTGATCAATTTTCCTGCAAAGGTGAAGGATAAAGGTGATTGCATGTTGAAACAATACCGTCACCATGATGGAAAAACAATCATCTCTCGTACAGTTTAAGGATAAAGATTGAACTTGACTTTCAAATTACAAAGTAACAAGAAAAAGAACGTGCGTACAATACAGCTAGATAAGTTAGAGCAGCAAGTTCTTCAGGAATTACCCCTTGCCTGTTTAGTTGAGTAACTTTCCTGGATGCATAAGATGACAAGTTTTAGGACACCGGTTTAATAACAGAAAGCATTAAGATAATTATTTAAAGGACTCATAACATCAAATAACATATCCAATATGCCATCCAGCATTAGGATTTAGAGTGCTTGCCTATAAGTCAGATCCAACTGTGATTCAAATTTTCAAGAATCTTAATTTTACAATAATGCCTCGGCAAACATCATAAACCTGGTTTTCTTGAAGAAAACGCCACCATCATCGCTTTAACAGCCAACAACCCTTCTTTTAAGTAGGTCACTTATTCAATTTAGAAAAAAAATCATGAGAATACGCATTTTGACCAAACATATTAGCAACATTACATATGCATTTATTTTTACATTTATTCAAATAGGCAATTCAAAACAACCAAACAAAATAGGCCAAAAAAGCAGAGACAACACCTCCATAGCCCATACTCCGATAATCCAACACCTTCATAGCCCACGCTCAGATAAGCCAGCACCTCCATTGCCCACACTCCGATAAGCCGACACTTCTACAGCCGACGGCTCCTCCATAGCCCATACTCCAATATTCAGGCACGTTCATAGCCCACACTCAGATAAGCCGCCAAACCATAGCCCACACTCCAATATTCCGGCACCTTCATAGCCTACACGCCGATAAGTTGACACCTCTATAGCCGACAACTTCTCCATAGCCAACACTCCAATATTCCAACACCTTCATAGCCCACACTCAATAAGCTGGCACCTCCATAGCCCATGCTCCGATAAGTCGGCACCTCTATAGCCGACGGCTCCTCCATAGCCCACACTACAACATTCCGACACATTGGTAGCCCACACTCAAGAGTTGTTGGGCACCTCCATATAGCCCTCACTCCGATATTTCACACTTTCAAGATTTACACTTCTATTTATCAAAGCACTCAGTTTTATATAATTATATGTAAAGTCGCAACAATGTTGAAGAAAAATGAAAAGACTGACAATGATTGAAGAAAACAAAGAAAAGCCTTACAGTTTAGTAATATGGCAAGTGGAGTTGTTGTCAAAGGTACAGTTACATTCGATGGACGGATTGTTGTAAGCCTCATCAAAATCTGGTCCAAGTGCTGTTCCGGTGCATGGTTCTCCACTTATGTTCCACCGGTTCCTTGGTATTTGAACGTCCCATTTTTGAAATATTGTATTTAACGCCCTCACTGTTATCAAAATCAAAATATTTATCTAAAACATGCATACATGTTTATCACTAACAAGAACACTACTGGTAAATAATTTTTTTTTACTATTTTACTAGTTTTTGTATATATAAGTTTCTTAGGTAATAAAACTATATAAAAACTAAAAAGAGTAAGAAATGTATTTTGGAAATAGTTATAAAACTCTAAAAATAGTAAGAAATGTATTTTGGAAGTCTCAACAACTGATTTATAAAAAAACTAAAGGGCATTGGGCGATATGGGACACAACGTTACATACAAGACTAAAATTACCAATACATGTTAACTCTTATCGCCATCCTTACGTTACGGGTTCAATTTTCGAGGGTTTTATAGGTGCCCGTTGACCGACACTAAAAATTAGTTATTTCATAGTGGTTTTAATTTCAACAAAGAAATTGCTTTTTAACTAAGCTACAAGAATTGCCACTTAGGCTATAGCCTAGTGGTAAAAGGGATTCCTTCTTTGAGGAGCACAAGGGTTCGAGTCCACAAAAGGTGGAAAAAGGGGTGTAGAAAAGGTGAAATATGGGTGAAGTAATTAGCCGTTCAAAAAAAAAAAAAAAAAACTAATCTACAATAATGTTAATTTTAATACTCATGATTAGTTAAATTAACTATTTTTTAAATATTACAAAACACATTTTTAAATAATATCTATTTAAGTTTTGTGACATACCTTGATTGATCTGATTCAACATTGTGACTAGTGGTGTCATTGGTCACAAAACGTTCCAATTTTCAAAAGGTGTTAATAAGGGTACACCCCTAATCAAGTTTTGACACCTATATGTAAGATTATTATGGCCCTTATAGAATCGCATGCAAATGTGATTCTATATGGGCATTATAATATTATATGGCTATATAACCATATTTGGGTCGTATAAGTCTAGGGGTGTCAAAATAAATGTAGGTAAAGGTGCAAAAAAAAAACTGCTTTTAGGAACCGAACCACCCAAATCGGTCTGGGTTCCAGATCCAAACCGCCTGTCCCCTACCTATTCCCCTCTTTTCCCCTTCAACCTGAACTGAACCAGATTTCTTTAAACCGATCCCATAATTCAAAATGGTATATTTTATTAAAAATTTACAATTTTATATAAAAAATATTATATATAACAAAATTATTAAAAAGTGTTTCTACACATACAAATAAAATTTACAATTTTATATAAAAAAATATTATATATAAAAATTGCAAGAATCAATAAAAATTGAACTTTACGTTTAAAAAAAAAAAAAAAAAAAAAAAAAAAAAAAAAAAAAAAAAAAAACTTTTTGTCTTGCTTTTTTTTAGTAAATGTGTGCTCAAGAATTGGTTCACGAACAAAAAGTGAAACCGAACGGAAACCATCCTTTCAAACCTACGAAACCGGTGCAAAACTAAACCAATTCTCGATCCAAACCGGTTCGGGTTCTTAAAAAATACCGAAATGTGCACTACTAAATGTAGGGGTGTTTGAATAGTAGGGCCTTTTTAAAACATTTATTCAAAAAGAAGAAAACAAATGAATTGATAGTATTTTATAACTTTGAACCGCTACCTCTAGCATTAAATATGAATTGACAATAAATGAATCTCAGAAGTCAATACATGCATCTTACGAAATACAAAGGTGTGACATAGACATATGCTAAATTTATTTTATATATCGACAAAGAATTTTCTCCTAAAGGTATTATTAGCCCAATAAAAATAACAATAATAGAGTTTTAACTAATTTTACAAGTCTATAAAATGTCAACCAACTTTTGATATGGTAGTACTATGTTAATTAGCAAGAATATCATGTCAAGTTATAAATCTATGACCATGATACGATATACAATTTACCCTATTTATTTTACGTTTAGCTATTATTACAAATATCTGACAACATAAAAACATAGTTGATTAATTGATTTGAAAAAAATTAGATACCCAACACAAATTTCAGGTATACATATTTTAAAACATGCCAATGATATTGTAGCCCAATGGTTGGATGTGGGAATGTTTTCTCCTATGAGGTTCCTGCCCGAAAGGTACACGTCGTGGGAAGGTTGTTACTCACCGGCTATGTAGTTTTACTAGTTTTTTATGTTTTTTTTTTGTTTATTAATGACGTGTAATGTTTTTTTTATTAATTAATATTTTATATCTTATTAGTTAATTTGTCTTTTAATTATAAGTTAAATCACATTTTAAATAATAAAAATGTAAAAAAATGAATAAAGCCACTGTTCAACTTAAACTACAATAGGGTCAAATGAATGAGCTGCAACTTTATGACAGTGTCACGTCAACGCCAGTTGTTCCAGTATTATAGGCTAAAGTGTATCCTCAAGGTGAGCCAACACTTATCCTTAGTGTTTAACTATCTTTAGTTAATGTTTAGTCGACGATTAACTTAACTATTTTGATAAACTTTTTGGTGGTCAAATAAGAAAAGATAAATCGGTCCCCTTATTTTGGTAAAAAAAAAAAAAAAAAAAAAATTGGTCAAATAAGTTTTAGTAATCTGTAATTTCCACTTACGCCGCCAATTTTGACCATTAGTTGCCTAAACATATTTTGACTTTATAATGGATAGTGAACGTTGTCGGCAAATTGAAAGTAGGCAACCTTCATCTAATCATCCATATGAATAATAATCAACAGTATGAACAACAAACAATAATTTCAGATACTAACTAACTAATTCATCTTAATCAACACTTCCGATTCAATTTCAGTCTTCAAATCAAACAAATCGATTAATGCAATCAGAGCGTATTCAAATTCTGTACGGACAAAACCGACCTAATCACAATACAGTATTATTATTATTAAATAATTCAATATCATGACCTAAAAACTAAAACTAAGATCCAAAAAGTTATTATTATCACAAAAAAAAAACAACATAAAACAATTACCGTAGTAAGCTGTGCTGTAACTTAATCTTGTATTAGGTCTAATGAGTTAAAGGAAGTGAAGAAACAGAGAGAGTAAGGTACCTTCAGAAGGATCTGTGCGAGGAGCAGTTGTTTGAGCATTGGATTGCCGAAACGTGATGATGATGATGCAGAGAATAATGGAGAATAAGTTGATGAAATTCGATATGGATATGAAACGGAAAACCATGGCTTCTGTATGTGTATGTTCTCTGATGACAGAGATGAATTAAATAACAAAGGTGAAGGTGGTGTGTGTGTCTATATGTAGTGTTTATACAGAAGGCTTTTTTTTTTTTTTTTTTTTTTTTTTCAAATGATTGAATCATTGAAGGGGCGTTGGGGTTTGCTACGCGCGGGTATAAAATATAAATTATTAAATGTGCGGGTTGGTTACGCAAGAAACGGGTCAAATTTAACTGTATTCACCGGTGCAACTTCTTTAGGGCCCGAGGGGTCCAGGCCCCCACCGATTTTTGACGTAGTAATGGAATTTTGAAATTTTTGTAGGTAAATTAAGTTCGGGTTGAGTCCGACCCCCACCGATTTGATCTTCTAGCCACTACCGATCGAAAAAATTTGAGTCCGGCCACCACATATTCGAAAACTTAGCTTCACCACTGACTATAGTTAGGGTACAACGGGCACCACTCGCTTATCAATTACGGGTAATATCTTGCGGGTAATATGGGTATAGAGGATACATCGTTGAAGTGGTCTCGGGTCGGGGTTTAGGGTAGATGTTACCGAGCCGGGTTGTGATGATTTTTTTGGTGGTTGAGTAGTTAAGGTACTTACGACTTAGGGTAGTGTCACAAATAATTAGGGTAGCTTTGGTAAAAAAAAAATGAGGTGGATGTGTGTGACCGGTTAGGGCAATGTGGTACATTGGGCAATGAGAGTAGTGCCCCTAATTTTCTTAAAGTTTTATTCTTTAGGTGTATGGATGAGTAATAGTACCCTGTACCGAAACCGTATCGGTACTACACGCCAAGTGTACCAATTCGGTAAGCACTTTTTGTGTTTCTAAGGTCAGCACTTTTAGTTCAGTATGAGTACGGTATAGTATTTTGGGTTTATTTACCTTTGAAAACTGGTACATGTATCGTACCGAGCACTTTTGGTACCAATGTCCAAATCCCTATGACCAACGTAAATTGCAATGTCTCGCAAAATACTAAACCCCACTCACATGTGACAAAAGTTTCAACATCAAGCATAGGTGCAAGTAGCTAAGGGGCTGTTTGGTAGCCTCTTAATCAGCCTCTTAACCATTCAGGTCTGAATCATTCAGCATTCAGACTGTATGTTTCAGCATCTGAATGGAATTATTAAGTGCTCAACCATTAAGCTAATAAGGGATGCTGAATGATTCAGCTTTTAATCATTCAGACTATCTTAATGATTCAACACTTAATCAACCAAATAGCCCCTAAATATACTTTTGGAGTAAAGTACACAAGTAGTCCTAGTGGTTTAGCATGAATCACATAGTTGGATTTTAACTTTTTTTTAGTAACAATTCTAGGGCTTGTGATTTCGGTTTGTAACGAGTTTAGATATATACACTAATTTTTGTTAACCATTCTGTTAAATTAAATTACTTTAAAATGATGAAAAGATTAAATCTCAACCCAGGCTGCCCCTCACATATGCCCGACAAACAACCACCGTTGTCGCTGGAATATGTATAAAAAAAATCTGATAATATATGTCAACATTGGAATATGTATAATTTTTTGACTAATATATGTGAAAATTGGAATATGTATAAAAAAAAAAAAGAAGAAGAAAAGAAAACAGATAACATACTACAAGAAAGCAGGATATTTCGTAGTTTGCAATAAAAAAATGAAGTAATACAAAGTAGAAGTTAGATACCGATAAAACCATAACTAGGGTTTATACATGGTAATAAAACATGGTTGCTAAAAAAACCTTACTCTATATAAGTTTTAGAAAACATTAATATAGTGGTCTAGTTGTATGGTATTTGTCTCTCATAGATGGTATTTAGGTGTAAAAATTGCCGTTCAAACAAATATAGGTTTCAGATTATAACATTCAGCCTCTTATATCACCAATATTGTTCTTGTTGCCCTTTATGGAGTGCCCACCCGCCCATCCTGATATTACCTCCCACCTGACTATGCTTAATTGTAGAGTTTTCATATGCTCCACAGCCAACTAAGTACGAAACGCATTGGCGATTTTAAAGACGGGAATTCTCTTATGAACTAAGAATCTATCCTGGTTGTGGCCGATATGGGATTTGCCAGGGTGTTACAATAAAGTTAATAAAGTTACCGATTTACACTACAACCACCAAACTTTAATAAAGTTATCGTAACTAGAAAATTCGTTTAAAATTTAAAGTTACCGATTTACACTATAACCACCAAACTTTAATAAAGTTACTGCTTTAAATTTTAAATGGATTTTCTAGTTACGACGTCATGATTTTTATACATGTTTCAAATTTTTATATATAGTCCAAATAATATTAACAGTTCACTTTAGTTATTTTTGTTTTCCAAAATAGGTTGGTTCTCCATCGCAACACACTGATAGGAACAACCTAGAAATTAGGCGTGCACGCGTTGCGATGTAGGAACATTGCAAACATCGAATGGAGTGGTCTAAGCATTATATGATGCGTGTACCATATGAAATTTTCAATGTCGTGGAGGTGTAAAAATGTAGTAATAGTACAAGGAGTAAAAACACAAAGTTTAAAAAGTTGAGGGATGATTATGGTAAAAATGAAGTAACAGAGCAATGGGTAAAAACAAAAAATTTAAAACTTGAAGGGGTAAAAGAAACAACACACAAAGCATAAAGGCTAAGACTGTAAATTCCAAAAAGAGAGGGTAAAAAAAGAAAAAAAAACTGCAAATGTCGAGGTGGTGGTGGTGGAAATGTCATCGACACACCTAATTAAGATATACTAGTAATTGGACTCGCGCACGTTGCGACGCGTGTACATTACAAACACTGAATTGATTAGTCTAGGCGTTATATGATACGTTAACCATATGAAAATGTGTGTTTTGTTGTATTAGATTTAACTCAATAGTATTGCGGTTGGATGAAAACCTAAAGTAATCAAAATTATATTAATAGTCATAACGTATCTATGTATCTGTGACCCGACTAATACATAGGAAACGTACAAAAACAAAATAATAAAACGTATATAAATGGAAAACTGACACGTATAATCAAGACACAGTCACATCAAGGGTTGAAATGTTACCTATAGCGCATTGCGGTAGAGTTGAAACGTAGAGTAACTCTAATTTATACCGTCGAATGAAAACGTATCATATTTGACCCAATTCGACATGTAAACTGTTGCACCCCACATCAGTTATGTAAGAGATAATAGAACTTCTTATAAGGGAATGACCACCCCCACTATCGGACGCGTTTTAAACCCTTGAGGCTAGCCACCCTTCCAATGCGTTAGGGGTAGACTAAAGAAGACAATATCCGGTACAGGCTATTCTGGACTGTGACAGATGGTATCAGAACTAGGGCCCGGATCGATGTGCTAGTTGCTCGCGAGGACGTTGGGCTCCCTAAAGGGGTGGAATGTTGCATCCCAGATCGGTTGTGTATGGGAGAACAAGATTCCTTATAAGGGAGTGGCCACTCTCACTATCGGGCGCGTTTTAAACCCTTAAGGCTAGCCACCCTTCCAATGCGTTGGGGGTAGACTAAAGAGAACAATATCCAGTACGGGCTATTATGGACTGTTACATAAACTAACTCAAATCTATACCAGCACGTACATATAATCACTAACGTTAAAAAATAGTTTTATTGATGAAAACGTTAACTTTAAAAGTTCAGGGGAGATGACAAAATGAAAAGTTTGAAATTTGAAAGTGAATTAATACATGGACCAAAAGTGTAAATTATAAAAGTAGAGTTAGCGGCAATGTTTTAAAAACCAGTTTTTAAATCATACCGGATTTGGCTTAAAAATGGTTTAACCGGTTGAACCGGATTGTATCGGGTGGTTCAACTGGATTGACTTGTTAACTCTACGAATCCATAAATTACAACATGAACTCAAAATATAATCTAAAAGTGAATGAATACATATTAAAAGATAATCCAAAAGTTATTCCATATAAAAAAAAATTCAACCAGAAGTATTCAATTTTTTAACAATCTATATCTATATACCTAATAAACAAAAGTCCATGAGTACACTCGGCACTCCCACATTCATCCTCAATTGTGGAGCCAATCATATTGTGCCAAGTGTCTCATTGTGGGAATTTATAAAATTTTCATTTAAAAAAATTCAAAAATACAGAAAATATATATATGGAAACAGAAAATATTAATTTTCTCATTAATAAGTTGGTCAAAATCGGTCATTAATGTTAATTTTCCCCTTAATAAGTTTCCTATTTGTTAATTAAAACCAATCTTTACTAAATATAAAGACAACCACACACATAACATTAGAGAGAGAGATGGCTGAGAGAAAGGAAACTGGCACGAATAGCCAGTGGCTCAGGGCGGAGCTCCGGCCACCATTCCGGTGACACACACGACACCAACCACCCCTCCTCTCTCATATTATCTCCACCCGCACCCACCCTATTATCTCCCGAGAAACCTCACATACCCGGTTCATATATAGAAAGAGAGGAACAGATTTGAGAGTAGGAGAAGAAAGAGAGAGAGAGAGAGAGAGAGAGAGAGAGAGAGAGAGAGACGCAAGAAGGAAAGTAAGCAACGAAGAGGATACGAAGAGTGTCCGGTCACTGGTCACGGCGGTGATGAACAGGGTTTCTGATCGGGTTGGAGATGATGGTGGTTGCTGATTCAATAGCGGTGGTGACAGGTGGACTTCCGATGGTGATCTCCGGCTACGATAGGTAATCATCCAACACCCTCCTTATTTAGGTTCACAGATTAATATAGATGGATTACTGTACAGGTTAGGTTCGATTATCAAGGGATGGATTATATAAGGTGTTGATGGTGGTATTAGGTGATTATTATGGTGGGTTAGTAATGGTTATGATAGTTGTTGTGATGATAATAATATTGGCAATGGAGATGATGAGGATGGTGCTTGGCTTAGCATATACATAGGAAAGGTCTGGTGGATTAATGAAGATGGTCAAGGTGTATGTTAAGTTGGGCAGAAATGTTGAATAGAGATACTGTTTTACAACCATGTTTGGGGCTAATAGAGTCACGTCAAAGGTTGGTCAACAGAGTCTTAGAATTTTGTTTTACTTTGCAGTAAAAAAGATAAAAACAGTATATTTATTTTCTCATGAAGTACAATATATATTCAAATAGGTATTGTAGCAACTACTACACGGAATCATCTGAACCGCCTGAGTCATGTGATTGGTGCCAAACGGAGGCGAACCGGACCACCAAACCGGGTACTTCTTCAAAGAAATCAAGCTCAAAAGCCGATGGTAACCGGTCGGAATATTCGGGTTACAAGATCAAGCATGATCGTGATCAAGAGGGTTCTGAAAAAGGCAAGTCCACTGGAGCTCCATCACCAAAAACCACTACTCGAAGGTACAAGCTACTAAAAGATGTCATGTGTTGATAAAGATTGGAGTTTGGTCCCAAAGGTGAGATCTTTATGGAATCTAATGTTCTCAGTGTGTTATTCTCCTGGTTTGAGTACTTGAGGGTAAAATGGTAACAAGATAATATTATTATATGTACATAGAATGAAGGGTGAGGTGGTGAAAAACAGTACTACTCTTACCACTTTTTTTTTTTTTTTTTTTGTGATATAAGTTTGGACCTCCATCACCTAATGTTTAATAGTAATAAAATAATGATAAGAACTAATAAGTTTATATATCTATATTGCATGTGTCATGAAGTTACTTTTTTATTAATTATATCATGTATCACAATTTTTAAATAACTAATAATAATTACATTATACAAACAGAGCAATTTTGTGACCTTTTGCTCTACTATATCTTGGAAGTGGTCTTTTAGATTTTAAAAAGCTCAAATGGGTTAACCTAACGACTCATATCATCCAATGGTTCGTGTAATTATGTTGAAGGCTTTGTTTTGATCGACAGTACATGGCTGCGTAAATTGGAGATCAAATCGATCAAGTAAGCTCTTATATAATATAATAAAATGGTTCGTGTAATTATGTTTCGGGTCCGGGTCCTGTTTGTTGATTCGGGTCTCATTTATTAGCATTTGATTTGTTTCCTAAGTTGATGGCTTAAAGTTTGAAAGGATAATTATAAGCATTAATTGTTATAAATGGTGGGGTGAAAAGTCTTGGATGTTAAAAGGAAGGGTCGAGTTTTTTGGTAAGAGATTGATTGATTGTATTATAGGAAAGTTAATAGCACAATTAGTTGTACACTTTCCATATAGTCATAGTCAAAAGTATTAACAGCATAGTCAAATGTATTAACTATAATTGCTATAATTATGAATCTTGGTTTGGAAAGTTGTTGAATGGAATTGATGGTGGAATTGGTTTGTAAAGTTATTGCACTAATTTTAATACATTTTTAAAATTCTGATTTGTTTTTTTAATACTTTTTTATGGCGGTTGCAGGTGTATAACGATTGTGTTGCACCAGTGAGCAACGGTGGAGGTTGTTTGCTCAGGGTAATAGTACTCTCGCAGATTCTTGCATAGACCAATTGGAGTTTATTGTTGCACGGGCACAAAGGATTGGAGATCCAAAATATCAACAGAAGGTACATGATTTTGCTCTTTAGTGTTAACAATTCTTGCATTTTGATATTTATCATGATTTATACAATATTGGAAACATCTAATGTTAATAATTATAATTACCATATCATTAATAACCTTTAAACACAAAATTATTAATCAAATATAAATACATTTATAAATTTACTTTTAAACATTCAAAATCAAAATTTAAAAAAAAAAATTGGTTTTTAAAATTAAAAACATTTAAACACAAAATAAATGCTTAATTCTTTGATTTGTCACATTACTATTTTTAGCGTATAATTAGCATTTATCATGATTTACACAATATTGGAAATATCTAATGTTAATAATTATGATTACCATTTCATTAATAACATTTAAACACAAAATTATTAATTATATATAAATATAAATACATTTATAAACAAAGTTAAATTTGAATTTTTTTCATCACACTTAATACGTCTATTTTCAATTGAATTACTTTATTTTCAAACATTCAAAATCAAAATTTTAAAAAAATTACGGTTTTTAAAATTAAAGTCATTTAAACACAAAATAAATGCTTAATTCTTTGATTTGTCACGTTACTATTTTTAGCGTATAATTGACATTTATCATAAGTTACACAATATTGGAAACATCTAATGTTAATAATTATGATTATCATTTCATTAATAACTTTTAAACACAAAATTATTAATCATATATAAATACATTTATAAATTTATTTTTACACATTTAATATCAAAATAAAAAAAACGGTTTTTAAAATTAAAGACATTTAAACACCAAATAAATGCTTAATTATTTGATTTGTCACATTACTATTTTTAGCATATAAATAGCATTTATCATGATTCACACCATATTGGAAACATCTAATGTTAATAATTATGATTACCATTTCATTAATAACATTTAAACACAAAATTATTAATCATATATAAATATAAATACATTTATAAACAAAGTTAAATTTGAATTTTTTTCATCACAATTAATACGTCTATTTTCAATTGAATTACTTTATTCTCAAACATTCAAAATCAAAATTTAAAAATGAATACGGTTTTTAAATTTAAAGACATTTAAACACTAAATAAATCCTTAATTCGTTGATTTGTCACATTACTATTTTTAGCGTATAATTAGCATTTATCGTGAGTTACACAATATTGGAAACATCTAATGTTAATAATTATGATTACCATTTAATTAATAACCTTTAAACATAAAATTATTAATCATATATAAATACATTTATAAATTTATTTTTAAACATTCAAAATCAAAATTTAAAAAAAAATCCAGTTTTTAAAATTAAAGACATTTTAACACAAAATAAATGCTGAATTATTTGATTTGTCACATTACTATTTTTAGCGTATAAATAGCATCTATAAGGTAATAGTCGGTTAAAATTATTGAGTAATGCTCCTTTTACTTATACATGGGTCACTTTAGATAATGTTCCTTCCTATAAACGGGTCAAATAAGGTAATAGTCGGTTAAAATGTTGTTTTAGTGGTGTAGGTTCATGTTTGTTTACTTATAAATTGGTCGATTTGGGTAATGTTCAACTTTTCCAATGGGTCAAATAGGGTAAAAGTCACCAACAGTGTGTTTATGGTGTTTTGATTAGATTGATGTTCCTTTTACTTATACATAGGCCATAGGTGAATTGGAGCAATCTTCCCTTTTCTTAACGGGTCGATTTGGGTAATGTTTGCCTTTTCAAATGTGTCAAATAGAATAAAATGTGCTCGAAGCTTTTTTTAGCGGGTCGATATGGGTAATGCTCATCTTCTCAGACGTGTCAAATTAAATTGTGAAATTTAGGTGGTAGTTAGTTTCTTATTTTTATTTTTATTACTTTCTTATTGTTGAATATGCCATAAGTCTATTTTTAACACATACCATTTAAGTCGCCTTATTCAGGTTGGATTGTATTTAAGAAACCCTGTATTCTCACATGGCCAGCTTTATGTCGCATTGTCAAGAGTTAAAAGCAGGGCAGGCGTGAAGTTACTTATACTTGATGCTGGTGGGAAAGTGATGACTAAAACAAAAAATGTGGGTTATAAGGAAATTTTCAGCGATATTTGAATAAATGTGTATTCGTTGGTTTTAAATTTTAATAAACTGTTTCTACTTTATTTTTCTTATACGTTATACTACTCAAAATAATCGTACGTTGTTGAACTGCGTGTCAACGCGGGCAAATATCTAGTGTTCTTTTAAATGAAAGTGTAGGCGATGTCTAAGCTATTGCAGTATTGAATACATCAAGTTCACAATTGATTAAAAGATGAAATTCACTACCATCATCTTCCTCAAAATCTAAAGCATAACTATTTTCATATCCTTTATTATTACATAAGAAGTTTTAGTAGAAATAACAATCATAATATACTTAAATTACCAAAGATAAGTAATATATATAACAAGTAACAGTGAGTTTGAGGAGGCGGTTCATGCTCTTCACATCCTATATCATTGGAATTTTACTCTTCTAAAGATGCATAGGTATACTTCATCAAGAGAAGCTAGGAGAAAAAATCGCGCAACACTGCAACACATGGTGTCACCTTATAGCAAGGTTATTTTTTTATTTATTTAATTACAAAAGTAATAATTATTACTATTAGTATTAGTGTTATTAGAATTGTTATATTTTTCAACCCGGGATGCTCCCGGGTGAAATGGATCTTTTGGTATTTTCTTTGTAAAAATGTATCTAATGCCATTTTTATAGTTTAGATACTTCTAATTTTATTCACCTTACTTAGATTGGTCAACCCGGGACACTCCCGGGGTATAAACTAGTATCATATATTTAATTCTCTCTCTACAAACCAAAATGATTGAAGCACAATTATTAAATTTTGAAGACGTGAATAGGGATCTCTCTACATAAAGAGTTACTGTAGCAAAATATATATTTTAGAGATGCGGACGAGGAAGAAAAAATCTTTGAGATTTAGAGATGGAGAAGAAGATGGAACTCCAATGTGTGAACTTTTAACTTTAGGTACATACATGTTTTTTAAGCGAGATACAGGAGGATCATTTAACATGGAAACTTTTCAAGAGAAGTGTTTGCATTTTTAGCGTATCTAATATTAATTTTATTTAAATAGTGGGATTTTCCGGGTGATGTGGCTGGAATTCGGCATAGGTACAAAACATTAATAATATTTACATATTAGTCAACATAATAAAAGCAAACATAAAGTTGTGAGTTGCAAAGTTACGTTCTGTTTAGGTACCACTTCTATACAGGTAGTGAAAAAATATCGAAGCTGACTCGTAATGAAAACAACATAAAAATGAATGCTGGTATCAATGCTGATCTAAAGTAAATTTGTGAAGTTGTCTCATGTGATCTAAAGTAAATTTGTGAAGTGCCAAAAAGGATCATGACACATGTTTTAAAATGGTCTAAAATCATAAAAACAGATACTCATACCAGTTCCAATGAGATCAATACATATACTACATTGTTTAAAACTCATACAAACCGTAGTCAATTCTCACAACCCTATGCATCTTTGAAACCACCTTGATATTACCCCATAATTAATGTAACTGTCATCATCATTGTCATCATACTCAGTTAATGAACTGTATGAACAATAATCAATAATGGTGTGTCACCTTCCTTCTCTAAGACTCTCATTGTTCATAATCTCTGACAAC
The DNA here is from genome assembly GCA_028751855.1 of Ambrosia trifida. Taxonomy (NCBI): domain Eukaryota; kingdom Viridiplantae; phylum Streptophyta; class Magnoliopsida; order Asterales; family Asteraceae; genus Ambrosia; species Ambrosia trifida. The sequence goes on along the minus strand of CM054124.1, from coordinate 59,587,777 downwards.
ATTATTGGTGTTGACGTGGACTCTACGCCAGTTGAAGTGGTTGTATTTGTAGTTGTCGATGCAATCATCATGGTTGTGTTATCATAAGTAATAGATTCTTCATAACCAAAAGTGTTGGTAATATCATTAAAATCCCAATCTGTCAAATAACTTGGTTTGGTTGTGACTGCAGTTATTTCGACGTCACCTAAAAGCATGGCAATCGCCCGCGACATTGCTGGTCTTAACGTTGGCGATGCTTGAACGCATAAAAGCGCTACCCCTATCATACGGGTAGCTTCTTGTTCATTAAAAGATGACAAAGATGGATCTATGAGCTCCAAGTGTCGGTTGCTTTCGTATAGACTCCATCCCTGAAAATACCATCAATTTATTATTATATATGAAATGGAAAAAAAGTGTGGCATGTTGGTACAACTAGCATGATCTTGATCCCATTACTTAGCAGGGTACTGATTGGGCCGTAGTTTTCAGGTTCCCACGATTACCATATAAAAATCGTTTCACGGTGGCAACTCAGCCCATTTGTGTTGTGTCCTATCTCAAAAGTTAGCTAGGCGGAACGTGTCAAACATTTCGAAAGCCATCTAAAGTCTATTTTTGATGCATACAAACTCCTAAACTGATTGTATTTTATGATTTAGGTTATAATTACTATAACAATTTTGTTTTTGTAAACAAAATTCATGAGTAATTATTTATAGCAAATAAAAATAAACAAAAAGTGTCATGTGTTCCGGTCAAACCAAACCCACCCGACCCATACTAAAAAATGATTAGTTTCAACCCAAATCTATTTTGACCGGTTACACAAACTAGTCGGCCCACCCATCTTGCCACGTCCTAGAGACAAGCTTAGGAGCATAGACAAGAGTTACAACTCACAAGACAATATGGCTTAAAAAAAGCTTTCCAAGCTTTGGACTAAAATGGCTCAAGCTCGAGAACTAGATATGCCTAAGTGCAAATATATATGTAATACATGTTTTAGCCCAAGCTAGTCTTTGCTGGTATGACTTTTGTAATATGTTTAAAAGTTCACTTCTGATTTTATATGAGCCAAGCCAAAACTCAAGCTTTAGTTTAGGCGATCTAGTTCCACGCATCAGCTTTGCAAGCCGAGAGCCAAGCCTAATACTACCAAATTTTCATTAACAGAAGGATTGACTCGGTTTTCCTAGACTAACACATCCCCAAGGCCCAATAATCTTACCCACTGTAGCAGATACTTCCGTTCAGGGTCCAGTTTCTCGTCATAGTTCGGCCTCCCACTAAGAATCTCTAGACAAACAATTCCAAATCCAAAAACATCAGCCTTTGATGTTAAATGACCGCGCATTGCATACTCTGGTGCAAGATAGCCGCTATATAGGATCCAGGTTATCAATAGTTAGTTAGTTAGTAAATGAAAGTAACATATTTGTGTAACAAGTCTAGGAGAACTCACATAGTTCCAGCAACCCGGGTGCTCATATGTGTTCTCTTATCATCATATAATTTTGCCAATCCAAAGTCCGATATTTTTGGGCATAATTCTCCATCAAGCAATATATTACTTGATTTCACATCGCGATGAACAATTCTAGGCCTTGATTCCTCATGAAGATAAGCCAGTCCCCTTGCTGTTCCCAAGCATATATTAAAGCGAGTTGTCCAGTCAAGGCGCAACTTGTTTTTTCCTAAAATACATCAAGATAGAAAGATATTAAGATAACAATATTATGGCTATGATCACCAGATCAGGTGGAACTCCCATCTCAAAATAGGTAGTTTTGTGTACATGTTGAAACAGTTAGGGCCGATCCAAGCCACAGTTTGACCAGGAACATTTTTGTCCCATTTTTGTCCCATAATGTTTAGTTTTTTCTTAGATAATTAGTGTCAAATACGATTAGAGAAATCATGTTAGTTCAGTAATATATTGTTTGATAAATAATTTAGGAGGTTTATTCATGAATGATGAACATTACACTTTTCGCACTTCCTTTTAAACTAAGGTTGTCTATATACATGTTTGACCTGTTAAAAATAAAACATAGCACGAATCGACCCATTAATAAGAAAACTGGTCAACATGAATAAAAAACATAAAGATTGATCATAATTATTACTTCCTCAGTCCCAAATGATTGCCCATGAACAAAAATACATGACTTAAGATATGTACAACTAATGCAGCTTTCAGTTAGCAGAATATGTCTATGTTACCCTTAATACATATATGATGATATGTTACTAATATATGATCAGGGTGCATAAGTATTTCACATACCGAAAAGCGCTTGATCAAGACTTTTATTTTCAAGATACTCGTAAACCAAAAGTCTTCTAGATCCTTCAACGCAAGAACCATGCAACTTTACAAGGTTCCAGTGTTGAACAGTTGAAATGGTTGAAATTTCGGTTATAAACTGACTCCTTCCATGGTGTGACGCTACTGAAAGTTGCTTCACGGCTACCACGCTTCCATCATTCAGTATCCCCTGGGACATTTTGTAACTCATTATAGCTTATTATATAACAGAATTAAATAACTATGCACATTAAATTTAAACGGTGAGTATTAAAAGGGAAAATCACTTAAATAAACACTGAATACATCTTATTACCAAAATAAACATTGTTATAGGCTAAAAGTTAGCCACTTCAAGCTTTAACAGACTAATATGTAGCCTTTTAGTTTATAGTGTATTCGCTGTAAAATGGTTTTCAATATAAAGCCCCTAAACTTTAGCCATTTTAAGCTAAGTTTAGCCGTCTTCAGTTTCACCCCTAAAGATCCCTAAAGTTAGTCGTTCAATATAAATCTAACCCCTAAAATTTAGCCGTTTTCAATTAGCTTATTTTGAACATCATGGCTACACCTTAGCCCCTTTTCAACGGATGATAACCCTAGAATTTAGCCCATAAACATGTTTATTTTGGTTATTAGACATAGTCAATGTTTATTTTCGTTATATTCCCGTTTTAAAACTACTCTTTACAAATCAGTTAATATCAAACCTTGTAAACAGGTCCAAAACCACCCTCTCCTAACAAATTTGAAGTACTGAAATCCGCAGTTGCACTTTTCAATGCCGCATAAGTATAAGTATTTACTTTAGGCCCCATTCCAACAAAATCTGCTAGAAATGAAAAGAACAAAAAAACAAACGGTAAGGACTCCCTCCCAAGATACAAAAATGAAAAGAAAATATTAAGATATTAAAATCGTTACCATCTTCTTCGCCATGTTTTGACCTTTTCCTTTTCATATACAAACCAAAAACTAAGAGCAGAAGGCTGGCAGACGTCACGCCAGCTACAATACTGATGATCATTCCAGTTTTGTTTGAATTGGTCTTAACTTTGAAATCTATTATTTAAAAGAATAGCAATCATTAGAATTAGAAAAAAATAATAATAACATGTGTGCATTTCATGTCTAGTACCAGCAGAAACTCTTATGGCAGATATTAAAGGTCCATAATCTCCCTGTTCAGGTATGCAGCAGGTCCCCTTCCCAGCCCAAAACAGATGAATTTCAAGATAACTTTGTGTCACTATAACATCAAAATTCTTTTCAAGAGCTCTTCCTATACCGCCTGCCTCCTTGGATATATCAAAATCCTTCTGTCTACGATTTCCCTAGAGAACATGAGAACGTATTTAAGTCGCCTTCAAAGAAATGAAAGAAAACATATGATGATATGAAAATCAAGATTGTAAATTTCCAAGAAAATTAAAGAGCTAACCTGGATGTAAATATCAAAGACACGCCTCCCATGACCTTGCCAAGTGTGTGGCGTTCGGTTAAAAACAGTCTCTGCAAAGAAAAGGGTTATAGTATAAGGCCCGTTTTGCAGCCCTAAACCATAGTATCTAAGAGAGCCTGGAGACTTTCTAGAAGTCCTGAAAAGTTCTGGATATATTGTGTTATTGACTTGGATTGAGGTGGTAGCTACAAATGATGGGTCGTTTTCGATTCGGTCAATGACAATGCCTCCATTGCTAACTGCCCATTTTTCTTCATGTACATAATAGGAAGCTGGTCCAAGGGTTGTAGCATTCTCAGTCTCGAATAATATGTTGTTCTTGGACCTCATTTCGGGGCCACCACACTTGATTGCAAAGCTGGTATCTTTTAGCAAACAACAAATATCATCATCGCTTCTAACTAAATTTGCTGAATTAAAAATTTTTGGAGGAAAAGAAACGATGAACTTACAAGGCGTCGCGTTCTTGTGGCAAGGAAAGCCTCGCTGAAGACAGTTTAATCCTGGGAAAATGCTGCAAATGGTGATGCAAATATTCAAAGTGATATAAAACACCTCAAATCAGAATTGAATATGTCAGTTTAAATGATTACCTTATGTTTGTGCTGTCAAATTTGAAGTTATTAGCCACCAAATTCCTGAAAATAACAAGCAAACATTTCAAATTCATTTTATGAGCCAGCAAAGTTTTTAGCCACAAAATTCCTGAAAAATAAAGCAGAAAAGTAAACATACACTTGCAGATTAGTCGCTGACCATGTCGGAATCACCCATCGAGGAAAAGATCCTGACAGTTGATTGTAAGACAAATCTCTGAAACATAAAATTTCAAAAAGTTATGAGATTGAAAATCATAAAAGCTTGTTTAAATCACAAAACTCATGCAAAAGCACATCTTGTTGTTGTATAACAAACAAATCTAAAGAAAAAAAATGACCGTTAAATGTTCATGTATCTGTATAATCAACTTACATGTTTAGAAGATTTGCACTTTTGGAAGGAAGAAGAGAACCAGACAAGCTGTTGTTTCCAAGGAACCTGGTCACATGAAGAACAGTTGAATAAGCATTATATAAATAAAAAAATACAATAAATGAACAACTAGTTAATATTTAGTAAGGTTTAGTAATAACTTACAATGAAACTAGGGAACTCAAATTCATTAATGTTTGTGGAAGTGAACCGTTTAAATTGTTGAAGCTTAAATCTCTGCCAAAGAGAATAAATTGTGCATGAAATACAGCAGTAGAAATTTGATGTGATAACAGTTTACTGCCTTCTAGAGAATTTTGAAAAGTTTATTAACTTAACTTTTGCATAATAACTTACAGTGTAACTAGTTTTTGCAATTGAATGATGCCTGTCGGAATAGGACCAGAAACTAATGCGTTTCTTATGATTCTAGTCAAAACATAAGAATAGTGATTAGTAACTTGGTATATATCAGAAAACTCCATATAAAGATAGTAATACATACAGGTGGCAATTTCGACCCATTTACAAGTAGGTCTTACCTCTAATGGGTCAAACCGATTAGAAAAACTTATAACGGAAACGGATTGAATGGATCGAGAGTCACCAAAAGTGTAGTTTTAATCACATCACACAAAAATTGGATTGATATTGAAATTATTGTAATAACACATAACACTAGTTAATCCAAAAGGTAGATAAAAAGTGAACTCAACGCACACCGTTTCAACACGTCCAAAATATGACCCAATTTAACTTGTACCCATTTTGACCCGTTACCCAATCCACTCAATCTCTCATTTTGCCACCTCATATGTGTGTGTGTCTCATTGCATGTCTCAGAGATTTGTGTGCCTTACAAGTCAGTTAGATTCCTTAAACTGGTGATAAAATCAAGGGATGAACTCACATTCTGCAAATCACTTATTCGCCTACAAAATTTCACGTAATTGAATAAAAAGAAGAGATATCTAGAAAGAGGGAGTGTAGAAAGAGAGAAAACATGTAGCTTACAAAGAGGTCAATAAGGTTAAATTTGAAAAACTAGCTGGTATAGGACCTTCAAAAGTATTCCCTTGTAGTCTCCTATAAAATCAAACATCTACAAAATGAGTAATTTACATTTTTGTACCTATAGAAATAGTGCACTATAACCATTCTTACTCACAGCTTCTCTAAGTTTGTCCAGTTGCCTATAAAAAAAGGTATCTTTCCAGAAAATGCACTGTCTGAAGCCCACCTGAAAGCAAAAGTATGTGATCATAAAATATCTGGTTTACGCTTATTTCAAAACAATAAACGAATGTTCAAGCGACAAAGAAAATTACATCTCACGCATTTCTGTGAGGTTGGCGAATGTTGAGGGAATCTCGCCACCAGCACCACAACTATCGAGGTAACTGCAAATTTAGTTAAGATTGTATGAATTAGCTTCTCATTAGATACCGCATATGTGTGTACATATATCCTTTATAAATTCAAAGACACATACAGTAATCGCATATTGACGAGGTTTCCAAGTTCTGGAGGAAGACTGCCTGAAAAATTATTAGAACTAATGGCCCTGAAACAAACATACAACTTTAACCATGTTAAAATATGTAAATATCCAACCTTAAATTAAGTAGAAGATGACATTAACAGATACTCACAACATTATTAGTTCTTTAAGATTTCCAAGCTCCCTGGGTATCGTACCGGAGAACTGATTGTGGGCTAATGACCTATCAGCAATTTTGAAAAATATCGTCACACCCGTAGGTATAATAACAAAAGATATATAGTACTGCTAGAGTATCATAATGAAAATGTTATACAAGAGCCACGGCGAAGTAATACAAAAATGTGATTATAATTATACGTCAAGTAAAATAAATAATTTAATAAACATCCTACACTTACAAGTACAACATGGAAGAAAAATTTCCAAGGAACGCGGGCAAGGTACCGGTGAATGCGTTCTGATCAATTTTCCTGCAGAGTTGAAGATATAATTGATTGATATAGAAATGAATCCATCATTGTGATGGAAAAACATCATCTCTAAAACATTTTAAAACTAAATTGTGAATTTGATTAAAAAGAAAAATGCATACAATACGGTGAGATAAGTTAGAGCCGCAAGTTCTTCAGGAATAACCCCTTGCCTGTTAAGTTTACTGACTTTCCTGGATGCATAGTTAAATGACAAGTTTTAGGATACAACGTTAATAACAGATAGAATTAAGATAAATTATTCAAAGGACACTTAACACTTAATAATATCGTTATCCGATATCCAAACCAGGACTAGGAGTACTTAAAAGTTAGATCCTATTGTGATTCAACTTTTTCAAGAACTTTGTTTACAATAATGCCTCAATAAACAACATCATCTCTTTAACAGTCAATAATCATTCTTTCAAGTTGGTCATTTATGCAATTTTCGCACTTTAAGATTTTGTGATCAGCTACTCCCTTCCGGAAATTGGAATAAAGTTTAATGTTTTAGTTCAAATATTGAAGATGTGCAACACATGTTAAGTCACCATAAATCAATGGCACCCCACCACCCGCTAGAACTTAAGCTGCTTATGAGTTATAGAACAAAATCGATACCATCGTTCTGCAATGACTATATATGGCACCTTGTTCGATGACTTGTTGGTGTGTGTTCTTGATACAGACGCTACTTCTATAGATGCCACTACAAGAAATTTGGGCAATAGCGGTGACAAGCACGCGAGTCGCCGCTATTGCTCAAATCCGCGTGAAGACTTTGCCATTCATGATCTGGTCGTTGAACGGCCATATGATTAAACGGTGGGGGCTAATTCGTACAAAGAGCAACAGGACCTAATTCATGCTAAGGGGATGTTTGTTTACCCTCTTAATCGGACAGAGGTTGTATTGTTTGGTTGGTAAAATACCAGCCTCTTAATGATTCATTCAGTGATGTATCATACAACACTATCAAGATGCTGAATAAAAATAATGACTCCTGATACAAAGAGACAAAGTGATTACTTGTTTTGCCATCCATAATTTTATAAGGAAATGCAATATTTATGATCAATTATTTATGGAGTATGATGAGAACACGATGTTTCATGAAATGCAAAGTGGAGAAAATGATGGCCTGTTAGTTCAAGACATAGAGTGGGGTTCACAAGGTATTGACTATATGAATTCTTTACGTGGCCAGATTGCTAATCAGTTGCTTTCAAATGATTCAAGTTAAAATTGTATGCAGAGTTGTGTTATTTGTATTTGGATTTCGTATGTTGTGTTATTTTGTATATGGATTTTCGTATGTTTCCATGGATGTTATAGGATTTATGTGTAATTTGGATTTTCTATGACGTTTTGTATTTTCATTTTACAATTTTTCATCAATCTGTACACTATTCAGAACTCTGGCCAAACAGATACATTCATTCAGCACATAGTCATTCTGCACAGTCATACAGAGATATAGCCAAACAGCTCTTAATGGTTCAACACTTATTGGTTCAGAGACTCTTACCCATTCAGGCCTCTTACTGATTCAGCACTTACTGATTTAGCACTTGCCAAACAGCCCCTAAGAGCAATAGTGGTGACAAGGGTCGCCGCTAAAAGCCTCCTTCCTTGTAATGTCCATGGATCAAGATTAATGCAATCTTCCTTAACAACAAAGGGTCTCAAACCACCGCGCTTGAACATTAATTCACCAATTTTAACCCATATTTTGTGTCCATCTATGGATGAATAGCATCAAAAGCTCAAGGATCTTGCTGAACAACTCCCAAATGTTAACAAGTAAGTGAATCACGTTTTATTATTCCGTCCCCCCCCCCCCCCAATCCACATATGATACGGTGGGTTCTTTCGTCAATCGAAGCTCACCTACATGGGACACTGCAGTATCTTCAACTTGACCAACACCAAACAATCAGCCCACCAATATCAACATAAATCATTACTTGTCGCCCATTATAACACTAGTCGTTCTCCTAAACCTCACCCCAAAACGGCATATCCAAGCGCATGATTTGACGCTTTAATTGTTGGACATAATTCCCACCCTCGAGCCTATGAGGCGGCTGGGCCGATCTCGAGTAATGGGGCGGTTCAGGTTGGGCCGACTAATTCGAATTATAGATTAGCATGGTTATTTGGTTAAGTTAATTAGATATAAACTAAATGAGTTGTATTTAATTTAAAATAGATAGTTTAGATAAACATGTGGTTTATTCAATTAGTATCTAGTTAAGAAGTTGTGTCACCCTCTAATTGTAACCAAGTCATGTCTTATATAACCTGATCAAAGCTGTGATTAAGGGTAAGAGAAGGGTAATCACCTTTGAGTTATTCTATGATTAATAAGAACGAGAATTATTCAATGTAAATTCTTTTCCTCAACTTTTCTTCTACTTTTCAAGTTGGTTTGATTGTCGATAGGGACTTGATAAACAATATCATCGTCGAACTCCTAACCCACACCCACCTTCCTCCCATTTTTTGGTTGAGGCTCTCCATAAGACTCCTATCTCAACGATGAACCGGTTCCACCATTCACTATTGACTCGCAAGTTTTTTTTTGAACGGCCAACGAAACTAATGCCCGACTACCCAGGAACGCCCGCCCCTTGGGTGAAAGCTCCTCATACGCTCGGGTTTACAAATAGCGTTGGGTAGCCTAAGCCCGCAAGTCCATAAACCGGGAAAGACCCACCCGCCAGAAGGCCCGCTGCGGTAAAACCAGGGTGGGATCAGATTTGAACTTAAGACCTTTCAGCCCCAAGCCCTAACCCCATTGACTCGCAAGTTTAAGAGCCCAAATTCAAGTTATTTTGGAATAATTTTGCATTATAAGTGTTGCTTTGTCTTTTCGTCTTCCTTTATTATTGTAATAATGAGAGCATTCACATTAGCGTCTTTACCTCTATAAGTACACTAAAAATCACTATATTTTCTCTCATATGCAATTTAATAATATTTTTTATACTTTTATCATTACCTTTTCTCTCTACTCTACTCACAACCACTTTAAAAAATATTAAAAAAAAATATAGAGGGTAGAAAATGTCTCTTCCAGATTTAGTGATGAAGAGTAATATTTTGTCTTTCGTCCATTCAAAACCACTCATAACTACTCTATATGATACAGAGAACCCACTCACGTAGTATTGAAACTGCGAATGCTCTTCCCAAAATCAATTAACATAATCATTCAATCAAATTTTCTGCATTCTCTATATTATATACCTTTATATATAAATTCACACCAATGTTGAACTATGTGGTGTTTAGCATTTCTATTTATGCAAATGAAGGTAATTCCATGTGAAAACACTCAAGAAAATAGAAAAGACATGCTGCAGTGAGCAACTGAATGAAGAAAAGAAAGAAAAGACTTACAGTTTAATAATGTGGCAAGTGGAGCTGTTGTCAAAGGTACAGTCACATTCGATGGATGGATTGTTGTAATCCTCATCGAAATCTTGTCCAAGTGCTGTTCCAGTGCATGGTTCTCCACTTATGTTCCATAGGTTCTTCGGTATTTGAACGTCCCATTTTTGAAATATTGAGTTTAATGCCCTCACTGTTGTATCATTGTCATAATCAACATATCAACTCCACTAATACTTTTTAATTATTACATCATTAGAACTTGTAAATAGTGGCGAATAGGGGCCGTAAACAAACCAAACGAACACGGACATCTCCTTATTCATGTTTGTTTGTTAAGGAAATAACGTGTTCGCAAAATGGTTATGAACATTTACCGAACGAGATCGTTAGTTCGTGTTTATTTGTTAAGGAAACAAAGTATTCACGAACTGTTCATGAACAATTACCAAACAAGGTTTTTGTTCGTGTTTGTTTGTCTTTATTTGTTAAATTTAGTTATCGGACAAAAAAACACAAAAAAAAAAAAAAAACACCAATGAACGTAAATGAACACAAATAGGCAATTAATGAACAAATCGAGCACAAACTAACACATATTAAATTCCGAAAATTTCATCACGAATATTGTCCACCCAAAATATACTAATACAATTACCCAAATATCCTGGACATAATCTTGATCACATAATGTTTCATCAAAAGACAAAATTATCATATTAAACTTGAAATCCTCATTTAATCCACGTAAATTAAAATAATTAAAGTAATATTAATATTAATATGTGATACACTAATATATATTAAATTAAATAATCTACCACTGAGAAATTTGAAGTACTTAAATTAAAAATAAAAAGTTAAAAACACTAATGAACTATCGAACACAAACAAACATAAGCGAACACGTTACCGAACGTTCACAAACATAAATGCACGAATGTGACCTCTATTCATGTTTGTTTGTTTAACTAAACGAACATAATTTATTGTTTGTTTTTGTTCATTTATTAAACGAACGAACACAAAGGAACATTGTGACACCACCGATTACCATGTCAAGATCCATACACTTTCTAGTCAACGTTTAATTTGACACACATATTAGACATCATTTTATATGCATATGTCCCTTGGAAAAGTCTAGCAAGACCCAAATGAGTGCAATTCCACCCGTATCAATGAGCATTGGTGACACGTGTTTAAACAATCATAATTTTTTTACTAAAAACATGTGCGTACGTTTACTTATCTAAACACAAGTGGATATATGTGTGAATATATGTATGGGAACTTGAATACATTTTCTTTTCAAGCTAGAATACAAAAATAATAAAAATTCATATATATATATATATATATAGAGAGAGAGAGAGGGGAGTGCATGCATGTGTGAAATAACAATAACATGATAAAACACATTTAAATTATGTCTTATACATGCATTTTGTCTCCACTTTAATGAAACATCAAGCCATGTTATACACTTATCCAAGTTTAGTTTGATCTTATAATCAACACTAATCACTAGGGAAGATTCTTACCCAAAATAACCATTACAAAACCCCACACATGAGCCACCACTCCATTCTTTTTCCCTTTTTTTCGGCTAATGTGCACTCCCACATGGTCATTCTTGTCTTAATAATCACCTACAAATCTTGACCTCAAGACTTGAACCCCATAATCCTTAAACCATGATTTAACCACACATTTCCCTTCCTTTTTCCTTTGAAAAAATGCCCAAGCAAGAAGAACAAATGAGACATCTTATCACTTCCAAAAGCATGATTATACCATTTATGGTTAGCCTCCCTAATCAACCACAAACCTAAGATGTTTATGTTACCAAAGATTGCACAAATCTTGTCTTCCTTTGGCCTACAAACCGTCGAAAACCCCCTCCCCGTATAATATTCTTTTTGTTTTTCCAAACATCAAATCTAAGATCACATGTGTAGTCATTCAAATGGATTATTATCAAACACAACACCTATGTTTGGTCTAATCAAGGGATTAGTCAACTATCGCCTAGAATCTTACCAACATAATCATGATTTCTCACTTAAATGGTATGATTTCTTTTATTAACAAAACCCATAGAAGATAACCTTCCCAAAATGCACTATCCCTCCTTCTTTATTGCTTAGTAGCCACCCCCCCCCCCCAATGCACCATACATATTTTTTTTTTACACATTAGTGGTCACATTATGGAAAGAAGATGAAACATAATCTTCTAATTAGTCACATTATGGAGATTTGGAGCCAATATAATCTAGAGTTTAGTCACTTCCATTTGACTAAGATTAGATCACTAAATCTCTTGATTTGAAGTGCATCAATTGAAAGGCTTAACATTAATATGGTAATATTCCTTAATCACACTAAATCATACTAGTTGACCTACCATAATTAGAAGTCTCCTACCTTCCTCCATCCCTCTTACCCATTTCGTCCCTCTATCCCTCTCTAACTCTCCCTCTTTTTTTTGTTCACTCTATAAATAGGAGTCCATGGATGAACATCCTCATTTGATTGGTTCACCACACTTGATCACTCCTAAACACACACTCACTACTCTCCATCTTACTATCTTCCTCACTTGTAGCAAGATCCAAGTCCACATCCAAGCACTAGTGGTATAGATTTCTAACTTACCTTGTTATTTTCATATGTCTAAACTAGATGGTTCACCCATGTTTAAAAAAATCAACTTTTCTTTTGAAAACAAGATATTAAATGGCACACTTTGGGATAATCTTAGGAAAATAACCATAAGTATGCATATGCATGTATGTATGTTGTGCGTATATATATGTAGAATGTATGTATGTATGTCGCGTGTGTATATAAGTATGCATGTATGTGTGTAAAACAAATGTTTATGTGTATGAGTGTAATGACACCATGAACATGAGTGTTTATGTGAATGGATTGGAACATGTACATATATGGGTGTGTATGTGTGAAGGTTCTATGAACATAAATAGTTATGGGTGTGGGTGTCAAATACATGAATGTACGTAGATGTATGTGTGTGATTGTGTATTATAGTAAAACACATACATATGTACATACATGTGTGTATGTGAAAGCTATAATATAATACATAACATCAATGTGTGTGTCAAGTGTTTATTCATATACAAAAGGGTACTTAGTTTAACAAGATTTATAAGAATAACAGGTATTTTTAAAGGAATAACATGTGTTTATTTGCTAGACATATATGATGATGAGTTATGGTTTTTTAAAGGTACTTTTTGGTATAGTAAGCCTTGATTTTTGACAATATTTTAGAAAGTGTAAATGTCACCAATGATACCAACATAAGTATATACTACGAGATGGGTGAACAATGTGTATGAGGAAAACATCGAACATAGATCTAAGATGTTCATTCTATATAGGACGTGTAGATCTATTTTCCTAGCACGTCGAGTTATATTCTTGCTAGCACTCCGCACGGACTTGAGGTGAGTTTCACGGCCCCTTTTTACTGTTTTATATTTTGGGGAAAGACATGCATTGTTTACTAGTTTCAGAATGAATTCCTAGCAGACCTGTATACATGAGACAATATATTTAGAGTACTCATAAAGCCCTCGTGCAATTAGTTTACCCGTAACCATTAGCTAAGGATTTAACCATGAAACACTTGAATAGATCTATTGGGTTGACACCCCCACTCTTGGTTAGTCGCTCTAACCCGGATACATATGAGAAAAGAGTGTTTGTATTTCACAAACAATGATACATTGTCTTTATTGTACAATGTACGAGGCATAACACGTAAAGGTTTTGTTATGGACTCATGATCGTTCATTATCATCATTGTCTTAGCTAGACATTAATGGGTCATTCATGGATTTCATTAACTTTATGCTTTCAACTATTAGATACAGATCAATACGAGTTATAGATAATTATGGTGAATAATCAAAACATGCATGTGGGTCTTTACGGGTTTAATGGAGGTATAAATGGCTAGATGTATGGGGCACGTGATTCCTTGATGATGTATATGGTTTTCAACTTAGGTGTTTGATTGTTAGAAACAAAGTGTTTTTTTAGAGTTCGAACAGTAGGTATTGCCCGAGTAAAGTATTTTGATCACCATCGAGTGTTTGGTTAAATAGGGGGCGTGATCACAGGCGTCAACCAGGTTATGTTCATAATCATCAAGCAGGTAACGAAACAGTGGAGTAGCGGGTTTTTCGTTCAGTAAGCGGGAAGTTCAACCTATAAAAACCAACGGGCATGTCGCGGATAAACGAAAGAGAGAGGATTTACGAAATTCGTTTAGCGATTGAAAAGACGGAATAGCGGGGTGTTATTGTCTTTGTTGGTGGTTGATATTTGTGGTGGCGTACAGTGGTTTAGGTCAGCCGGTACAACGGAGAGTAACGTTTGGGATGACAGGCGATTAGTTCAGATCGGTTCTGTAGTGATGAACTTCACGCATTAGCAACTTTCAATCCAGGTAAGATCAAGACCCGATCCTTCCCGCCAAGGATAAGAATGGAAAAACCGGTGTAGGTTGTTCTTCTTGGCAGATGTATCTGATCGGAATTTGTGGATAGACAGGCGGAAGAAGATCCGTCAAAGCGGGGCACTTTGAATCTTGTTGTGTCTAGCAAGGAAAGAAAAAACGGAAGAAGCGGGGAGCTTGTTTTTTTCTTTGATCGGTGGTCAAGAATGGTGTAGTTCTGGTGACGTAGGAAGATGGAGATGTTAAACTTGGCCAAGGAATTGAAGTTGTCGATAACAGGAGATGTGAAGAATCGGGCCAATTCAAGATTAAGGGGGAGAATGAAGACGTTAATCTTGAATTAGGAGATAAAGATCAATACGAGTTATAGATAATTATGGTGAATTATTTATTATGTCTTTTATATATTTATTAGAGATAATTATCGGTTTAATTAGATATGTTTATCTAGTTGGTTTATTTTATTATTTAAATAGAGTTTGAGTTTGGTTAGGATTAATATCAGACTAGTATAAATAGATGGTTAAATCTATTGTGTTTGGTGTGCTTTGGTTGTTAATAAAAAGATTCGAACGAGTTCGTTCAATCTCTCAAAGGGCCTAATTTTCCAACATATGTTGACAAAGTTTTTATACATGTTTTCCAGGTAACTAAATCAATGAATAGAATTTGGGGCATATTTGGGCATTCATTCACGACTATCACCTTTTTATGTTTTCAAACTTAAGAACATGGGGTTCGTTTTAAAACAATACTTTTGTGATGGATGTTGTCTTTGAACAAATTTGGTATTTTAATATTATGCTATTATGAATGTTTCCTCGAATCTTGTGCTTGGAAAACCTTTCGTGTCGCATCTCGTGTTTCCGCCTTGACGGGGTGTGACAAACATCCAACCGAACACTTCACAAACTGTTCACTTAACGTTTGGTTTGTTTACAGCCCAGTGCCAAAACTTTGATGGGTCGGGAGTGCGTCGATTTTTGTAAGTTTAAAAAAAGACATTAAATTTTCCCTAATTCAAAATTTGAATTTTCTAGTTTTAAATACAAACCGATAATAAATGGATTATAAAGGTCTAACTGATCATGCAATTTAACAAAGAAACGAATAAAAATCTATTTGTTGTAGCGATCTCGGTTTTGCACATCACGAAAATGTTACATTGTAAGTTGGGTTACCCATGACCTATCCAAATTAATTTTTTTGGAAGGTGATTTTTCTATGTTGTGACAGATATTATCACAACCCTAAAAAGAGGATCCCCTAGCCACTCTATAACAGTCAAACTATGTTGTCTTAACCGGGTTCATGCTGATGTGAGCGAGAGTGACCGGCCCACAAGCGAGTCAAGGCTGCGCATAAGAGACACTAAGGCTTCCACCCGAAAAAAATTCCCTCAGCTGCCACTTGATAGATGTTGCATCCTCCACAAGAGACAAGCCTCTCTGGAGTAAGCTCAACCAACACTTGGTAAAAAATCCAAACCATAAATGTTGAGAATGGGAATTAAACCCTTGATTAAAGTGAACAAAGACCACTCCACCACTATAGCTGGATATCTATCTAAATTACTTGACCTATCTAAATTACTAGATAATAGGAGAAAAAAGCTAATATGAAATAAAAACAATAAGTTAAATAGCAAACTAATTTTGGTTAGATAATAAAAGGGAAAAAAGGCATTTGTTAATTAGTAAACAAACAAAATAAAATAAAAAATCAAAATCCACATAACCGGTAATGGGGTGTCTTCAACCCACGTCATCTGTGGAAAAGAAGAAAGATGACGAGTTGACCACTAGACCAAACGCCTTCTTTGTTGTTTGTTCTCTCTCTCTCCCTCCCTCTCCCTATCTCTTTCCCTCTCTCTCTCTCTCTCTCTCTCTCTCACACATATATACTACAAGGGTCCCGTGTTATACGACGGGAAACATAATTATTAGGGTGTGCATGCTCCGTTAGGTTCGATTATTATTCTACAGAAACCGAAATCAAAGTCACTGGTTAGTCTATTTTATTAACAATCGGTTTTTGGTTTATTCAGCTAGATTCACTAGTTTTAGTATGGTTCGCTTAATTTGGTTAATAGCTACAACCAAACTTTACCTAAAAATTTTCCTTATAAATACATGAAATTGAGGTATAAATGCATGAATTGGTTGACGCAAAAATTTTATAAAATATGAAATATATGAACTAGATATACAAAAGCTAGAAATATATGAAACTATGAATGGTTCGGTTTGGTTAAACGAGGGTACAAAAAAACTGATAACTGGTTTTGGTTATCGGTTTTCAGTTTTTTGTTGATTTCGGTTCACTTTCATCTGTGTCCGGGTAGGTTCCGGTTAATCATTAAGTTATTACTCACCCCTACACACTGTTAATCACTTAACATAGCTTTTTTTTTTTTTTTGAAAAAAGTAAAGCAATATTGTACTCAAATTAAAGAGAACAAAATACTCGTTATTTATGGTGTAATTTTACAAAAAAAATATTAATGTCCGAAATAGTTATAGACATTTATAAACCATGGGGTAGTTAGTTTTATAAGGGAGATATGTGCACCTCCAAATTGATTAACCAGATTTGGTTAAAGATGATAGATTAAAGTGTATTTAAAATGCGGCGATTAAAGTGAAATTAGTGTTTGATAGATCAATTTACCCTTATTTTAGAGTTACACCTTATGCATTAAATTCTAAAAAAATTTTGACTTCTAGGAATTTTAAAATGCATCATTTAAATGTTTTATAATATGGTATAGACAAAAACTAAATCATGAAAATAAATAAAAGTAGTCAACCAAGCAGTGACATGTAATAGTCGGCACCGTTTATACCGACCATCGTCTTTAATCATATGTATAATCCTTTGCTACTAGAGGTGCACAAAACGGGTTTTTTTAGAAACCGGAACCGGGTAGGAACCAGGTCCGAGGTTGGTCAATAACCAGGTAGGGTAATGGTTCTGGGGCCATTTGGGTTTTAAACAGGTTTGGCCTGGGTTTTTTCGGGTTTTGGTCGGTCCGAGTTTTGACCGGGTAGAGGTGAAACCAGTCCCAGGTCAGATCCAGTTCGATTCCTTTTGCTGAACCCGGGTCTGAAACTGATCTACACCTGTGAACCAGGTATGGTAAAAACCGGTTCTAGGTTAGATACACCGGCTCAGGTCCGGAACCAGGTTTTTTTTTCTCTACTTGCTACAAATAATAGCGGACACATTTCAAAGAGGATTGCATTATTGCAACGTTAATGTCAAGTGGGCCTTCAAACAACTAGGAATGGTTGCCCGGGGCCTAGGGTACTAGGAGTAGGACCTAGACTATCCATTCAGTAAAACCTTTCAAGTGATGGAAGCAATCCTTTGTTGTTTTTCTTTAAATTACGACAGCATATTTTATGTTTTGTAGTTTTAATTTTAATTTATTATTATATTATATTATATCTTATTAATATTTTTTATTAAAATTTTTAGCACTCCTTTGTTGTTTTTCCTTTATAATTTTTAGCATACAATTTTTTTTTTTATAAAATTCCGATTACGACGTTCCAAAATGATTATTTTATCTACGTTTGGTTATAAAATTTACTCAAAACCAAATTATGAAGAGTAATGTACAAGTAATTGAAATAAAAACGTACATGTCATCAAATTTATCTCATAATTGATTTTTTTTTATAAAGTGTTGTCGTTTTACCCATTTAAAAATGACCTAATCAATCATTTATACATCTAGAATCCTTCATTAGGTTAAGTGCATGTCTTTCACATATCACATGTGAAAACTACCACATAAAAAAATATTTTATACATGCAAATGATATTGTTATGTTTTAAGAATTTGTAATTAAAAAATAAAATATAAATATAACTTGAATAAACGATGAGCTAGCTAGGTGTGATTTTCTTTGTGGCTTTATTAACAAAAATGATAGAAAATCGTTTTTATTGCACTCACAAGTCGCTCGATTTTTATTTTTATCTAATAATGCAAACATAACATATAAGAATAAAATATTTAGTCTTCACCATCGTTGGGTAGTCGATGTGCGTATATATTCTTCACCAAAGACACTGATACAATTAAGTACATGTCGAAGCCGCCTACGTCTGAAAATTTTACTTTATATTGAATCCAAGTTGATTATTAACTAAATTTATATTGGAATTTTTTACCACTTGACTACAAGTACAAACCAAGTGGTCAATAATTAATAATTAATTAGTTGCTACAAACAAATTAGTCAATTTTTACCATTTATATTATTGCCTTCACACTTCATCTATATTCTATACTAGCTGATTACCCTGAGAGGGTCCCGGAGTTGAAAAATCTAATTTTACGTATGCAAATGGCTCAAGTTAACTAACCACAAAATCTCTCAATCATTGCATGTTCATAGTATTCTAATCAGTAATAACTCATATTCCCCACAAAATCTAATTTTACGTGATAACATGAACACTTTGTGTGTTTTTTTCCTGTATGAACGAAACCCCACAAAAAATAGTCGATTTTTTCTCCGTTTTTTATATAGTACTATGGTACTCGTTGGAAAGATAATAAAACGCTCGTTAATTTGGTGTAATTTTTTTCTTTAAAAAATCCTGTATATAAAACATATAAACGTTTAAAAATTATGGGAGGAAATATGAGAGAAAATTTTAAATTTATTTTTAATTTTTTTTTCTTAAAATAACTCAATTTAATTAAAAAAGGAAAAAATTCAAAAACACCAAAAACTCTCCATTATGATGCCACGTGACACTCTCAAGGGAAGGTTGAGGTCTTCATTGCACGCCATGTCAGCATATACGTTTTCTTTTATATATATAGATAGATGAATTATAAACAATATGAGCAATGTAGTGAAGAACAATAGCTATAATGATTTCCAAACAACTGAAAACTAAACTCGAATAGTCGAATAGCATACTTTAATCAGCTTAATATATTATATTGTATTCAATCTAATAATATGTGACAATTGAGAAAGCAATAGAGATCGAGAGTACCTTCAGAAGGATCAGTTTGAGCATTGGAATATTGCTGAAACATGATGATGCAAAGAATGAAAATGATGACGAAATTCGATATCGCGGGTACCGAAAACATGAACCGGAAAAGCATTGCATCCGTATCTAGCTTGTAGATGATTGAGAGGAAGATGGAGAAGAATGGAATAAAACAATGGTCAACTTGGTATCTATATCTATCTTATGGTCGTTAATAAAAGGTTTATCAAGTGATTGGAAGGGACGTTGGGTCCCCACGTGCGGGGTACAAATGTATGGGTTGGCCAGTTATATGTTGTATATTTTAGTGTAATTGGATTGACTGTTTGACCAATATGTTCATAATAATACATCATATAGCCATATAGGTATGGTGGTGCGGAGTGCACGCCTATTTGAATTTTTTTATGAACTTAGGGGCGAAGCCACTAAGGAACGGGGGTCAATCTCTCTAGTTCTCAAAATCTCAATTACAACATACAGAAAAGTCTCAATCTCTGATTGTATCCGATTGAATATTCGATAGAACCGGCGAATTGATTCAATCTGAAAGCGATTACGTGCCTTCAGAGATTTTTGTTATCCGTTTTGTTCGTTTGTTACGGTTATTCCCCAACATTATATATAAGGGTCCAGATTTAACAGGCCAACTCGTATTTAGAATAAGCGTTACAAGGCAGGACTCTTAAATAAAATAAAAATGTACATGTAAAAACGTTGAATCATGTACGTGTGTTGAGACGTAATAACTCATACAATAAACCGAATTGTACAACAAAGAAAGGAATAACTAAGTTGACTTAGGACTCGAACATTGTGGCGGGGCCGTTAAATCTCAAGAATATATATACACACGTAAAAATGTTGAATCACACATGCATGCATGTTGCAATGTGTTAACTCGTCAAATTTAGACTAAAACGAAAAACATTATCATCAAGAAAGAATAACTAAGTCAGAATGATAAAAAAGGGAATAAAAATACCCTAGAGTTCTCAAACAATGGCAGCAACAACGTATATGGCTTATTAAAATTCAAACTAAACTACAAGAATTATATTGCATTGTTACTAATACGATAAGGGGGTAAAGGTAAAAGTTATTAATACTCTAAGACTACACGGTGTAAGCGTGGGGTGAAGGAGACATGGAGCGATATGTGGTAGCCACGTCAAATCCCCTCCAACCCTTAAAAAATTATGGGGTGGTGATAGCGTGAATGTTTTTTTAATCAACCAACCAATCAAAATCATCCATAAGAACTTATCACAACCATCCACCTCGCCCTCACATTTTGCCCCACGCCCGTGTAAATCTCCACATAACATGCCCCACGCCACATACAGCGTAGTGTTGGTGGTGCGAAATGGTTTTACATCCCCTTTTACTCCCCACACCGTGCAGCCTAAGAAGGAAAAAAAACTGTGAGATATACAACCATTAAGAATACAGGGAGTACAACCAAAAATAACATATAAATCAAATAGTTAAAATGAGAGTAGAACCAAATAATATATGGTTAATCATACTCTCTAGTTGTGCTCATGGTTATTCAATCATTTTCACAAGATGAAACACCTAATTACGGTTTTAGAAAATAATAAATATTTCATTTTCATAAGATGAAACACCTAATTACGGTTTTAGAAAATAATAAACCAAATATGTCAAGTAGTGACTGAATCAGAATTTTACAACTGGAGGCTCGTAATAGAATTATTTTATATTTGTAAGTAGCTGATTACCCTGGAAGGGTCCCGGGGTTGAAAAATCTAATTTTACGTGATAACCTATTGCAAATAGCTCAAGTTAATTAACCACAAAATCTATCAATCATTGCATGTTCATAGTATTCTAATCAGTAATAACTCATATTCCCTAATCTAAAACCTAATCAACTATTAAAAAACTCATCACATCTCTCTAATTTCTCACATTCTAATGGCTCTTATAATTCCTAACCTAATCAACTAAACAAACACTTAAGTTGGAAGTTGTAATCATTGCATCTCATTATGCCACGTGGCATAATCAAGAGATGGTTGAGGCCACCATTGAACGCCACGTCAGCAACTATCAATTCTTTCCGAGAGCGTCCCGGGGTTGAAAAATATAATCATTCTAATAATACTAATACTAATAGTAATAATTATTACTCTTGTAATTAAATAAATAAAAAAATAACATTGCTATAAGGTGACACCATGCGTTGCAGTGTTGCGCGATTCTTTCTCCTAACTTCTCTTGATGAAGTATACCTAGTAAAATTCCAATGATAACATGGCGATTGGGCTGATTTTCAATATCGTAGATAAGAACCTGGTTTAAAAGAAAAAACATGATTAATGAATAACATGAACACTTTGTGTGTTTTTTTCCTGTATGAACGAAACCCCACAAAAAATAGTCGATTTTTCTCCGTTTTTTATATAGGACTATGGTACTCGTTGGAAAGATAATAAAACGCTCGTTAATTTGGTGTAATTTTTTTCTTTAAAAAAATCTCGTATATAAAAGATATAAACGTTTAAAAATTATGGGAGGAAACATGAGAGAGAAAATTTTAAATTTATTTTTAAATTCTTTTTTTCCTAAAATAACTCAGTTTAATTTAGAGTTTTATGTTTATGTTTTTTTTTTAATTAAAAAGGAAATAGTTCAAAAACACTAAAATCTTTCAATTATGATCATTGTTTTTAAACCCGGACCGGACCGGCCGGCCGGACCGGTCGGACCGGCAACCGCAAGCCAGGACGGTCCGGTTCAAGGTGTCGGATCGGATCTGCATAGAGCCGGACGGTCGGATCGGAGATCGACGGCCGGACCGGAGATTCGGTATATCTAGTGGTCGGACCGGCTTCGTTGAATAGAAAAGTAAACTAGTCGGAGATGAGTTGGCTATTAGGTGGCTGAACGACGACGCGTGGAGGTGGCCGGAAGGGGAGTAGAAGGTGGCGGTGGAGGAGAAGGAGGTGATAGTGGCCAGTGGGGTCGATTATGTAATGCTTTCCATAATCACCATTGTTGCAAATGGTAGTACATATGTGCAGCAAACTCTCATTGTGGAAGCCAATGGCTATCGATCTGTGTAACTGAACAATAAAAGGTTGGATATGTTGTGGAAAGGAGGATGCGGCAGGAAGGAAGAAGTATTATTGTGTAACTTTTTAAACCTAATTTCTATATAATGGGCCTTATAACGTAATAATTCATTATCCAACCTATAATTTGGGCTGTATAAAAATTAACAAAAATATAGGTTACATAAATATTTATTTGTGATATCATCCGGTTCCTAAATCCGGTCTGACCGGTCTGACCGGTCCGACCAGTGAACCACTAAAACATCCGGTTCATTACCCGGTCCGGTTTTAAAAACATTGATTATGATGCCACGTGACACTCTCAAGAAGAGGTTGAGGCATCCATTACACGCCACGTCAGCATATACGTTTTGTTTTATATATATATACATAGATTCACTATTACCTCTTTTTTAACAACAATTAGTAAGTATAACCTTTAAGGTCCCGTAGCTTGAAAGCCTTGTAAAACTCCTTATTTTCAACACATTGAAAAACATATTTCTTGATGTAACACATCAATGAATAAGATATTACCCTATTTTTTCACATTATTATTCTGTTTCAATTCATATTTTATTAAGATTTTTTACCATAAACGCTAAATAGACCATCTCAATGTCAACGCAGCATAAATTGAAAAGTGTCACAGATACTAAATCCCACTCACATGTGATGTGGCAAAAAAGGTCACCACGGTACTCCATTACCAACACAGTAACATCGCCGCCACCCATATTGGTAGTGGTTCCGTGAACCATTTGCTGGTTCTTTTTACCGTGCTGGTAAGGTGGTTTTTTTATTTTGATTCTTTGTTTAATATTTTTCTTTACTTCAATAACCAATATCACTTTCAATGTTTTTGCTTTATTTTTTTGAACATCCTTTGGTAGAGATGAAGACGAAGAAACTTAAAACTTACCTGGAGCAAAAAATGGAGAAGATGAAGGAGAAAGTGGCTAACGGCTATTATGCTCTTCTCTATTTTAACCTAAAGCTCCTTTTCTAACTTACACATCTCATCATTGTTGTTTTTGTTTATGTTAAATTAAACCTAAAACTTATTTATTAAGTTACATATTTCATCCTAATGTTTTTGTTTTATTTAAATTTTAATCTAAAACTTTTTTTTTCTTATTTCATTAAGGCACGTGCTTCTTAATTTGTACATATAGCATTTTGTTGATAAGTAGAGGTTATTTATACATTACATAATAAGCATCTTTTATTAATAAAAATTTTTAATTAATTTTATTTAAAAAAATAGAAGAAAAAAAAACATTTCAGTGAAGGGAATCAGTAGAGTGTTGCTTTAAAACAAAGTGTTTTAGTGAATGAAACCAGTGAAGTGATGTGACAATACAGAATTAATAGAAATTAATAAAGTGAAAACTTCTTTAGTGGAGCGCCCCTTCCCCTCATCAAGACTAGTGCGAATGGCTAATATGCTTTTGCTAAAATCCATGGCACAAGATGAATTAACAAGCAAAAATAAACCATCAATCCAACACTGTCTAAGGGGGGAGGGGCACTCCTAAATTTATTTTTCACTTCACTGATTTACATCAATCATCCACTGCCACATTATTTCACTGAAACAGTTATTTAGAGGCAGCACTCCACTGGTTTTTTACCCAATAATTAATTATTTTTACACATATAGTAATAATAATATTAATAATACCTTTATCACTCTATCTCTCCTCTAGAACCAGCACGGTAAGAAAAACTCGTATTTTGTTCACGAGACCCCTACCAGCACTGGTGGCGGCAGTGTTACCATGTGGTAATGGGGTACCCGTAACCTTTTCTAGTGGCGGCCTGTCCCCTAATACATTAACTTTTACTAATATATATGTCATAATGGGGAATTTTCTTTTTTATAAAAATAGATAGCCTACTATTTTGTGAAAAATTACAAGAAAAACCATAACTAGGTTTTAGACTCAGCAAGAAATCTTGATTGTAAATAAAAGTACTTATTAAGTGTTAAATAAAAGTACTTGTTAATGATAAAATTAACGATTGGTTTTCTTTGTTTTTTTTTTTTTTAATTTAGTAGTTTAAATTTATCTTACATGTATTATTAGAGCTATGTTATTTTTAAATGATGTAGTTTTATTAAATAAAAAAATTAAAATTAAAAAATCAGAAATTAAAAAAAATTATTTCTTTATTTTACAATAAAATAAATTAAATAAATGTTCAATTAAAAAGAAAGGTTAAAAAATGGGAGATTAAAAAAAAAGTTAAAAAAATGGGAGGAGGATTAGGACTGTTCAAATCGCTCGTCGCTCGTGGCTCGCTCGGAAAATGTTCGAAAAATGCTCGCTCGATCTTACGCTTGGTTGTAAATGAGCCAATCGGTTTGATTCGGTTTATAAATGAGCCAAGCACGAGCAAAGGTATGCTTGGCTCGGTTAAGCTCGAATAAATTTTTATTTATTTATTATATATTTAATTATAAATATACACACAATTTACAGATAAATTTATGGCTTTATATATAACATTCTATTGGATTTGACTCATTATATTGAAACAAAATATTACTAGCCCACTTAAATCAATAAAAAAATTTACACTAGATTTAATAGTAAAACCATAAGTAATAAGATGACTGACTTGACTTCTTTATGTTATTAGTTGCCCATCGCTAATTGTCGTTTGATATCACCCTACGCCACAATGCAACAACTATTCTCTGCCATATGCTCATTGTCTCACCAGCCTCAATCTAAGCCTCATCCTCGGATAATGGGATCTCAATATTAGTGTTATCATCGGACAGTTCACCCTTAGTTGTCACCCGACAATGAAAACATCAATGGAAACATCCCAATTTTATGATCGTCCAAATTACTCTCCGCTCGATTCTCGCTTGACGCTCACTCGGAAAACTTGAAGAATGCTCATTCGGTTTTCGGTTCGATTGTAAACGAGCCACTCCGCTCGGTTTGGTTTGTAAATAAGCCAAGCAAAAGCAAAGCTCCGCTCAGATCGGCTCGGCTTGTGAACAGCCCTAAGGAGGATAGTGACCATACTATAGTGGGTAGTGATTGAGGAAGTTGTAATACCCCAAGCGATGGCGGAATCATCGGGGTGCACGATAGTGGCGATTGTTCAATAGCTCATGGTACTAAAGTGTAAATATGATTACATTAAATTGAATAATTTATTACATTGAAATGAGATACAAATGTCTAAAGAAAACTTATCAAATCTAAACAAATGTATAAAAAAAAATCCAATTCTAATCTCTAAGTCCAAAAGGCTAAGAAGGTGTCTCAAAATCAACCTGAAATATGTACGAAAATAGTATTTGTCAATACAACGAATTGTATCGGTGAGCATACCCTGTTTGTATACGTATATAATAGATTTAAAAGTGCTTGCAATTAATGTGCTATACAATTTGCTATTATGTAACTAAGTTGTACAAATGTTCAAAATCAAACCTATAAGAATCAAGAATCAAGAATAAAAAATTTAAGTGTCAAGAATCACATAACAATGACCAAGGGCTTCCCCTCGCAAGGGTAAATCAATAAAAGGATATAAATCATAGTACTATTTATTGTTATGTTCGTCTCAACATGAGTTAATGATTTTGACAAGGCATAAGTACACACTAACAAACATAAGGCAAACACGTAAGGCACATATATGAATTGCATTTGTAAATATTGCGTTTAAACGTGATTAAGTGAATAAGTAAATAAGTGTACATGAGTCACCCCAAAAGTGTGAAAAACAAAAAGGGGAAAGATATGCTCACAGTTAGTAGTAGTAGTACAACGTATTGCTTGAAGGGAGTGAAACTGAACAGATCGAATCTACTCGAGTCCTACAATATGAAGGACCCTAATAAGGTTTGTGAACTCACCCTAGAGTAAATGTAGGTATCATGTAACTTGTCACCCAACTAGTTTGTGTATGAAATCCTCATTCGATGTTTATATGTTTAGTAGTAATGTGGTGAATGGTTTGCGATAACTTTTGTAATGTGTGAAATATATATTTCTACATAAATATTTATAGAAAGTCAGGATGATCGAGTTAGAGTTGAAAACTAACAAAGATATTAAAATCTATAAAAATCAATTATAGTATATAGTATATCTCGTAAGAGTTTAATAAAGTTGACCTGTTAGGTTGAAAGTCTTATAAGTATATATATGTGCATATGCTTATATAAATAGGACATAACCTGATAAATATTTCTTTTAGGTTTTTTTCCGACACATATATTTATGAAAACATTCAAGGTATCGCATTTTGAAGCCTTCAAGTTATAATAGCAAGTTAGTATATATGAATATAACTTTACCCAAAATTAACATGAACAATCTTGTAGTGTTTGTACTAAAACCAAGTGTATACTTGTACCTTTTTAATCATACTTTTACAAAGTTTTGAATTCTAAACAGATGCTTTCTATAGATATATGTTTGACAATAATGTTTATGGATATTGAAGCACAGTATTCGGTTAGTAAAAAGAAGGAGGAAAAGAAATAAATAAGTATTTTAGTAGTGTTATTTTCTTTCTAAATGGTCAATAGTACATATACATATTTCTAAACGCAATTCTCTCTAGGTGGTAATCTAAATCAACTTAAATGAATATATAGATATACACACATTAAGGAAAACACATAAAAGTTTATTTATCTTGACTAAATAAGAAATCAAACGTGTAGGATAATGTTATATAGTTTGATTCTAGAAATGATAAGTGCCATTGTATTTTCGCAGGAGTGTACTTTTACTAACAAGTTTCGATCTTGGATTAAGAAACTAAATTAGTTTTGTAGGCATTGGGTGACGATGATTTGTATCTAAAAATCAAGTATCCAATTTAGCATAAAAATACAATGGGTTTAGGAGGTTCATACCAAAGTCATTAGAATGGAAGATCAAGTGTGGATATATATGTACTTGAACTTGAAGTCTTGAGTTTGAAAATGTTGGTGGGTTGCGTTCGGCGCACAAGAGAACCAAGAGGGAGGGTTGAGAGAAAGAGACGCGGTGTTTCCGCTGGTTTTGTTTGGACAAAATGGTCTGCACAAATTATAGAGTTAAGGTGTTTCGAAACAAGAGGGTTTTTGGTTTTTCTTTTGTTTACAATGGACGACTTGTTTTCTTTTATAGCAAAATTTTTTTAATATGGCTGGCAGCTAATTCGTGTCTCATGGCACATATATGGTAAAAAGGCGATAAATAAGAGTCACTAATTCAAGATCAATAAGTATTTTGTTTTCTAAGAAACCCTAATACCTCCGAAGACATAGTACTAATTGTTTATTTCCAAGAAACCCTAATACCTCCGAAGATATAGTACTAATTGTTTATTTCCAAGAAACCCTAATACCTCCGAAGATGTTGGAGGACTCTCGACGGTGATCGGATGAAGAGTGGCAGGATGTCATCACAAGGAAAGGCAGGAAGGAGAAGCATCTAGACGACAATGGTAACAAGTTAATCTCGAAGGTTTTTGTATCGAATATCCCTCCAAAGTGTTCTTCTTTGGATCTTAAAGAGGTTTTCCATGGTTTTGGTTTGTATGAGGGTTCGTATATCGCCAGGAAACTGGATAGATGGGGGAAACGTTTTGATTTTGTATCGTTTAGGGATGTTAAAGATGTGCATAGACTGGTGGCCGACATGGGTGATGTGTGGATTGGATCGTATAAACTTTTTGTAGAGGTTTATAGGTTCGTAGATGGGAATGTGATTGGAAGATCCGTAGACGATACAAAGGGTAAGAATAAGATGTACAATCATGTAAATCATGCAAAACCTAATGTAGGGGGAGCAAACGTGGGGTCGAGTTCTAAGGATGATAGAGGAGCTAGTAGCGTTGATGTGAGAGGAGGGCGATCTTTTTTGGATTCGGTGCTTAATCGGAATAAGGTAGATGTCATAAACGTCGATGATAATGTAGAAGGTTTTGTTCATTGGCATGGGTTGACATTAGTGGGTTAAGTGGTGGATTTCATTACTCTCACTTCTTTGAAGATGATGATTAAGAGTCGAGGATGGGCCTCAGTGAGTATTAGATACTTGGGAGGTTTTTTGGTGGTGTTAATGTTCTCCAGTAGAGACGATGCTGACAGGTTTCTTGCTGAGAAGATCATGTGGTCGACTTGGTTCGAAGACTTGTATTGGTGGGATGGTTCTATGAGAGGTGCGGAGGAGCGTTTAACATGGCTTCAAGTGCACGGTGTTCCTATCCAACTTGCACTCGATCAGGTGTTTGAGTCCATTGGAGGTAGGTATGGTAAAGTGGTGCAACCGGCGAGTATGTCAATTGAGGATAAAATTTTTTCATATGCGTACATTGGTGTTTTATGCAAATAACGTAGTAGAATTACGGACCGTGTTGATATTAGCCGGAGGGGAATGACTTTTAAGGTGTGGATTGACGAAGATGTGGGGGAATGGGTACCCGAATGTGTGGAAGACTTTGATGAACTTTCTGAAAATAGCAAACAGGAAGACATTGGGGTGTTGGATTCTCAAGCGATGGAGTCTCAGGACAATAATATTGAGGAGAGGTCAAATGGTAATTTGCACAATTTAGAGCCAGGTGAAATTAGAGATGACGGGTTGGAGTCGAATGGGGTGAATTCCGATAATAATCAGGACTGAGATAATCAGGTGCATATCGGTGATGGTTTGAATAACAGTGGCTCGGATGTGAGGATCGTTAACTCGGAGGCTCGGAAGAAGTTTCGAAGGAAATCATTGTTTAAAAATAGGGGCGAATCTAGTGGCTCTCGTGAACGGCCTAAGAAACGTCTAAGGGATAAAAACGACATGTTCGGCTTGGATAAGATCATTGGAATAATGTCGTTGAATTCGGATCATTGTAATGTTGAGGTCTCGGAGTTAAGCGGGTCCTTTGTGACTACGGATTTAAATAAAAAGATGGATATGGTTATGGATAATGATGGGGTTATGATGGAGCAGAATGATAATGTTAAAAACATCAAGATCTCCGAAAATGTGAATGTTTCCTTGGTTAATATTTCGAATGCAAATGAAACTGTTGAAACGGTGGCTTTAAGTCGTGTTCTAGAAGTGGAGGATTTAAACAATTTTGTTCCCAATGTTCAGGAGGCTTTGCCATAAGAGGGTTATCAAGAAGGTCAGATATGAATGTTTTATCATGGAATATTCGTGGGTTAGGGAGTTCTAGTAAAGCGGATTTGATTTGTGGTTTTCGCGCAAAACATGAGGTGGGTTTTCATTTGATCCAGGAGACGTAATTTGTCTCGTTGGATTCAGTGGACTCAGGGCGTTTCTGGGGTACTATAGATTTTGCTTTTGATTGGGTTCCTTTCGGGGGGAGATCGGGAGGTTTGCTTTCTATATGGGATCCGAAAATTTTCAACATGGAAGCGGTTGTCAAGTCGTCTAATTGTTTACTTGTTTCGGGTAAGGTAAAAGGTAGTGGTGTTGTGAGTTATGTGCTTAATGTGTATGCTCCACATAATTTGGTAGATAAAAGGGTGGTGTGGGCGGAGATTGGCGGTCTAGTTGGGGAGGGAGAGGGGATGTGGACGGTGGCGGGGAATTATAATTCTGTTAGGTGTGAAAGTGATAGGCGGAATTCTATTTATGTGGCGGCAGACGCGAATGAGTTTAATGGGTTCATTGATGATACGAATTTGCATGAGTATTCCTTGAAAGGAAGGCGATTTACATTTGTAGCAGGTAATAAAATGAGTAGAATTGATAAAATTTTTGTCAATTGGAATTTTTTTTCATGGAATGGTCGAGCGTGGAGTATTTAGCGTTGGAAAGGAAGATTTCATATCATAGTCCATTACTCTTGAAGACGGTGTCAAGGAATTTTGGTCCTAAACCTTTTAGATTTTATCATTCTTGGCTTAAACGTGATGATTTCGGGGATATGGTGAAATATGCGATTGATTCAGGAGACTTTGTGGGTGAACCGGATACAAAATTATCTATGAAATTTAAACGACTTCGTTGTCATATTGTGTCTTGTGCAGCCGAGTGTAAGTCGAAGGAAATGAAGGAAAAAAGAGTCTTAGGGCAGGAGCTTTGGGATCTTGATAAAGCTATGGAAGTTCGTCAACTATCGGAGGATGAGGTATAATCTTTGGAACAAATTAAGAGGCGATTACGGGAAGTTGTGGCTTTCTACCAAAGTGACTTGAAACAGAAAGCGAGAAGCAATTGGGCGTCGTATGGGGATGATAACTCGAGGTACTTTCATGGTTGTATAAACAAACGGAAGGCGACTAATTATTTTCCGGGTCTAGTGGTAAATGGGGTTTGGGAATCGAAGCAACATGTTATTAAACGGGAAGCTCTAAGTTTTTTTCAAGACAAGTTTAAGGAGACTATGCGGTGTAGACCAAAGCTTGTGTGTTTCGGGTTGAAGAAGTTAGAGGCGCAGGAAGCAGATAATCTCATTATAAATTTCTCTGCTCAAGAGGTTAAGCGTGCGGTTTTTTATTGTAGAGTAGATAAAGCGCCAGGCCCAGATGGTTTTAATTTCCGGTTTATTCGGACATTTTGGGAGTTATTTGAGAAAGAATTTTTGGATGTCATGCATTATTTTCATGGTAGCGGTCGGTTTAGCTCAGGAGTGGCATCTTCTTTCATTACGTTGATTCCGAAGGTTAGTGATCTGTTTGTTCTTGGGGATTTTCGTCCGATCAATCTTATTGGGTGCATTAGTAAAGTGGTTTCAAAAGTGTTGGTGAATCGGTTAAAGTTGGTCATGAGTAAAGTTGTCTCGGAGCACCAGTCGGCTTTTTTATCGGGAAGGTATATTCTAGATGATCCAATGATGATTAACGAGGTGCTTGCCTGGGCAAAAAAAACGAGAAAAGAAGATGTTTTTATTCAAAATTGACTTTGACATGGCTTACAATAACGTGAATTGGGAGTTCTTAGTATCGGTCATCAACAAATGGATTTTCCTCCTTTATGGTTCGAATGGATCAATGGCATTTTAGTGTCGGCTAGATCTGCGGTTTTGGTGAACGGGCCGCCTACTTTTGAGTTTGGGTGTCAAAAAGGTATTCGGCAGGGAGATCTGATATCGCCTTTCTTATTCATTATTTTGATGGAGGCTTTTTCGGGTTTGATGAAAAAGGCGTGTCATGTAGGAGTGTTTGATGGTTTGCGGTTATGTAATGATGGTCTGGTTCTATCACATCTATTGTATGCAGATGATGCGATTTTGATGGGGGAATGGTCTACTTTTAATTTTTTGAACATGAAGAGGATTCTTAGAATTTTTTTATCTATGTTCCGGTTTAAAAATCAACCTTCATAAGTCGGTTTGTATGGCGTGGGGGTTGATAATGAAGATGTTATGATCGAGGCCAAATCTTTAGGATGTAAACCAGGAGCCATACCATTCATGTATTTGGGTATCAAGGTTGGGGCAAATATGAATAGGATATCGAATTGGGATCCGGTGGTGACTACTTTCAGGAAGCGGCTATCTAAATGGAGAGCAAATACTTTGTCTATAGCCGGCCGGTTGACGTTAATAAAATCCGTTCTTGACAGTCTACCAACGTATTACTTCTCTTTTTAAGGCGCCTAAGAAGGTGATACAAAAGGCTTAATGAGGCGGTTTTTGTGGGGTGGGTCAGACGAAGTGAAAAAATTAAGTTGGGTTTCATGGGATACTGTCACAAAAAGTATACGACATGGAGGGTTGGGAATTGCAAAATTGGAATTGAACAACAATGCCTTGATTGCTAAATGGTTATGGAGGTTTCTCAATGATGAACATGCTATGTGGCATAAAGTGATTCTTTCGATTCATGGGTCAAGCCGTGGCTGGGGGATAGCTTCGGTTAATTCATCTATATCGGGGGTTTGGAAGAATTGCGTGACTTTTTGGAATAAATACTCGGTTGAAGGCGTTGGTATTAATAGAATGATTAAGGGGAAAATTGGCAATGGGAGACTAATAAGATCTTGGTTAAATACTTGGTTGGGGTCGGAGACGTTTCCAACATCGTTTGCGCTCGAAAAAAATAAACGGGTTGTTGTTTCCAGTCGATTGATTATAGAAGGAGATACTCAGTTTTTGGGTTGGGATTGGTTGCGTGCGCCTGCTTCATATGGTGAGCTGGAATCGAAGCAGTCCTTGGAAGCACTGTTGATGCAGGTTACGATGGAGGATACTCAGGATGGGTGGTATTGGTCGGATGATCGAGCCGATGGTTTTTCGGTTGCTTCTGTGAAGAATTGGATGCGCGGACAACAGAGTTCGAGTGAGAACTTCGCTTTTTCATGGAGTAAATGGGTTCCAAACAAGTGCAACATATTCATGTGGCGTGCCTTTATTGATCGTCTTCCCACGAAGATGGCTCTTCTTCGAAGAAACATTCCGGTGGATAATCAAGTTTGTGTTTGGTGTGAGAGTAACGATGAAACAGTCGAGCATATTCTGACATGTTGTTGCATCTCTACGGGTGTGTGGAATGCGATTACTAGTTGGTGCAGGATAGCGGGGAGCTTCATATTTCACGTCAAAGACTTGGTGAATTTGCATGATTATAGTGGTGCGCCTGGGAGTAGAAAGGAGGTTATACATGGGATTATCATAATTGTTTGTTGGAGGATGTGGGAAGCTAGGAATGAAAAAAAATATTCTCGCATAAAGAACCTAATGTCGTGGAGATGGTGGCGGATGTCAAGTCCTTGAGTTTTTTTATGGTATAAACATAGGTTTAAACAAGGGGTACTGGATCGGGATAGATGGTGTAAGTTTGATTTGATGTAAGTTTTTGTGACATTGTGGTTTTCGGTTTGCTATTCCCGCCTTGGTAATAGCTTGGCCTTTGGTCTTGTGGTTTAATAAAAGTTAATTTTAAAAAAAAAAAGTAATTTGTTTTCTTATTTAAAGAAAAGAATAGATATATTTAGTAAAAAAATAAACGTAAATCTTTAGTCCACAAATTCCATTTTCAAATCAACTAGTGGGTTACCGAGTTGCGCGTTGCGCAACTTTTGAACATGTTTGTGAGCGAAGAGAGATAGCGATAAATAACTTGTCCAAAGAAAACAGTAAGCATTTGTAACCACAATCATAACATTTAAATAAAAATCATAGCGTTTAACATGGTTGTAAAATCGCTCCTAGTCTCCAATTAATCACTTATTAATCGCTATTCGGAGGTTAACATAATAACTTTCATCTAATCTGCCAACAATCTGAGGTCGTCCAACCGGCTATGATTCGAACGGTTATTAACCGGTTCCGGTTAACAAACCGGTTTTTTAATCACCTTTAATATCAACCAACCAAAGCCTTACATCTTCTTATTTCTCCACACACCTCTCTCTATCCGTCTGTCACACACACAGATACACATAACTCATCAACTCATCAGTAGTCAGCAACACCATCTGAGAACGACTACCATTACTGACCGCACATCAATGTCGGAACTACCACCATTACGCTATATAACACATATAATAACAACATATTCAAACATACTTTAACAAATATTATTGAATACTCATTTTAACCTAAACCCTTTACACAATAACCATATTTTTTAACCGTTTCACATTTATAGGGGGGCCCATGTCTACATACATACAGGTCACCAAAAAATTGCCTGATAAACTAACACATCAACAGCTAAACAATTAAATTAAAAAAAGGTGAAGATAAAAAAAAAACTTTCAGGCAAACCTGAACGAATCGTACCAACAAAGAACCTGAAATGTTAACACAAAAACCATTAGCATAGAGCCAAGATGACGAAAACAAACACGAATATGCAACCTATAAGCCAAAATGTGAATAAGCATTCTTAAGGCAGGAGAAGAAAATGACATAAAGAAAACCGAATGGAATACCGGGCTAACTATCATACTAAAGATATAAGATTTTATTTCACAACAGTTTGTGCAGGTAATGTTATTTCCAGTATATAACTTGCACGTGAAGTTGAGCATTCAAACAACCTGTAAGCCAACTAATACAAATTAGCATTCCCAAGGCGATAGAAACCGGGCTAACAATAAACACATTGTAACACAAAAACTCTAAACATATGACACCTAAAAAGGATATGAATAACTTGTCTCAAACGAAATAACATCACACTCAATGTTGTAAACGCCATAGAACTTTGAGGAGGCTCATAGTATCAAATTCAAATTCAAACTTATAGTGATTATACTTTTCAATCCTTTCTAACTGTATTGTTGTTATTTAACTATATTTAACTGTGATGCTACTCTGAATATAGATGTTGCAGCTAATTTGTTGGAAAATGGTGGTGTCGGCATGTTGGTGATTCTTACAGGTACCATTTAATTAATTAAATAACCAATTTGTGACATTCTTATTTCTGTTTTTTGTTTAAAAACCAACAAAAAAACAAAAGTTTAAGACCAATTTTTAAACACTCTATATACAAGCCTTATATAGGCATGTTGGTGATTCTTACAGGTACCATTTAATTAATTAAATAACCAATTTGTGACATTCTTATTTCTGTTTTTTGTTTAAAAACCAACAAAAAAACAAAAGTTTAAGACCAATTTTTAAACACTCTATATACAAGCCTTATATACACATACAAACAGCAGACATATAAAAACTTAGACCTATTGAATAACCACCTTATTCCAATATCAACAGCCAAAAAAACCTTTAAGCTATCCTAACATATATACAACAAAGGCAAAAGATAAGAAACACACAAAAAAAAAAAAAAAAAAAAAACATTTACCTGCATCCAGCGACCAGCAAAAAATCCACAGTGACACCATCTGCTAACAAAGCTGAAAAACCAACCTGATTAAATAAAAAACAACCACCTTTAATCGCTTGAAACATGCAGCCACAATTCTCAATAAGAAACGAACAATTAAAAGCTTCAACAAACAACACACTACAAAATGACAACTAAACATATAAAAAACCTGAATAAATCTACACATTTCGCCTACCAACTAACATTTCGCCCACCAACCAACAGGTAACAAAAAAAAAACAGTCAAGCATTTCATCGAACAACTGCGAAGCTCCCAAAATAAACCCTTTAAGACACCTAATTATAAATAACATCCCAACAAAAAAAAATGTTGTAACAACAATATAATGTCGAATTAGATTAACCATAACAATCATCACAACCGTAGTCCTAAAACGAAAACGCATTAATAAACCAATTAGATGTTTTGAAATTTGTTTAAATTACTCTCTCCCCTTCACGTTGGTGCCACATCACTCACGGACAATTCAAAACGACACCATTGGGGATACGTCTAATATGAGTGTTTAAAGTAATGCTTAAGCGCTTGAAGATGGTTAATTCCACATCCAAATTATTTCACAACTAAACTTGTCTATATATTATATAATGCAACATTTTTGCTCACAAAACTTTCTGACATTGATTGTTTTGCATTCATGCTACCATTTTCCTATAAATCTACAACCCGGGGTATTCAAGCAATCAAAGAAAGAACAGTAAGGAAACAATTCTCACTCTAAATCATTGCACCACTTACTGTAATCTCATCTTCAATCATTACTGTTCTGTTTCAGAAACTGGAGATCTTTCATTTGAAGCTGCACAACTTCTTTAGACAACGCTTTAGGTTCCCGGAACCTTTCTTCTTCGCCTCCTCCTGCAACTCTTTTAGACCTGGCTTTCACCATATCAGCGATCTCAGACCGTCCAACAGAGGGGAAAACGACTTTGACCATGATACATAACAGCTGTTCATCTTCCTCATCAATATGATCTCTCCCGAAACAACAAATGTGTACAGCATCAAGAGATTTCTCAACTCTTGCCTCCATTGGAATGGCGGGTGCAGGTACGCTTAGCTTTGATCGTTTCTGCAGGTAAGAATAATGTTAGATTTTTTAAGCATTTAGGTTTTGATTTTGACTTAAAAAGGCGCAAAGTTTTCAGATCCTAAAAGCCAATGGGCAACGCGCACACATATCAAGTGAGGCGTTAGTTATTAGAATGTACTAAAAAACTACACATATATAACCAAGTTTCCGAAGCGTCTCATTAAAGTCACTCAAAAAAAAATTCCCCCTAAAGTCACTCGACCATTATTTAAGATTGATCAATTATAAAATTTGGTTTTCATGATGGTCGTGTACGTAAATAATGGTTGTGTACGTAAATAACAATGTTACCATACATAGAAAATTTATGTGGGCAGTTCGGCCACAAGAGTTTGGTAATCTCATCTCGGCCGCTAAAATCAATGAGATAATACATAGATCAATTGAAAAAGAAAATGTTCAGCAAGGATGATCAATGTATACTGAATGATGTCCATGTGCAGAATTCTAATAGTATGCAAAGAACTTCAAAAAATCAGCGTATAAAACCATAAAGAAATAATACATCGACATAGAAAACGGAACAACACCATCACAATCTGAAACATATTTATATATATATATATATATTATACGATGTAAGGAAAGATGGTGATTCGTAATTGATCTGTACCAAATTTAACAATAACATGTACCATGGGTTTGAACAATAAAGCATGTAGCCTTTTTTTTCTTACTTATGTAGCAAATAAATGCTTAGCGGAAATAGCTGAGCATATGTAATTAGCCTGCACAATAACACAAAGGAATAATGAAGAAACCATATTAAAATCCTTCAAACGAAGCTGGCACACTGGAAGTAAATATCATGAACTTTTTTTTTTTTTTGATAAAATAGCTTGCCATTACCCCTATTATTTTGTAATCAAAAGTGGATAGAGACAAAATTACCCATAGTGCCGGAGTGGCCATCATTTCCTCCTCTGCTTTCAATCCATAACAGCCAGAAACAAAAAGTAATAATAACAATAATAAGACCTTTTCATAAGAAAGGGTGGATTAGTTGATTGAGAAAGAAACATGCAGTTAACTTTATTGAAATGCAGGAAACAATATACTCACCAAATTATATTTTGATTCTAGCATCATGACGATGACGGAATACAAAGGTAATATGGTGGTTGTAAACAATCCCCAATTTGCAAGGGTGTGTCGGTGTATGACAACCCCAAATCACCGTCAACGGTAAACCGAACCACCGTCAGATTCGCAATAAAGACCTAAGCTAAACGGACAGCCCGGAATCACTGTTGTTGTCGGCTTCTCAGCGGAACCCTAGCGTCAGATAAGCGACTCCGGTAAGATGATGAGAAAGGCCAACGACGAAAGTGGGAAAAGGGAATCGGTGGAGCTATGGAGGAGACATGTGCCAAAGGGAAAGGTTCCTAAAGTGGGGCGGTGGAGCTGTAGGAGAAGAAATAGTGGGGGCGGTGGAAGACACGTGGGTTGAAGAGATGATAGACAGGCAGGGTTAATGTGGGCAAAACTGGTTGGTTGCATAGAAAGGTTGGAAAGCACAAAATAACTCTGTTGTACAACAGCTGAATAAAAAAAGTTATAGCAGACCGAGGGAGTCGAACCCGGGTAAGACAATTAACAATTAAACAAACCAACCAATCGCGCCACAAACAAACTTATTAAAATGATCAGAAAAGGTAAATTAAATACATTTACAAAGGGGGCAGCATGCACTATTCATGAAAGTTTGAAAATAAACATATAGGATAATTAGAAACTGGTCAATAAATTGTAATAAAGAGCATTATTGACTTTGAAACTTCCTAGTCAAATTTTATAATTTGATTTCTATTAACCTTAAATGTTAACATAGTGTGTAACACTTCGTTCAAAATTTTGTAATTTCTAGAATGAAAAATATAAACCCAGTTTTAACAATATTTTGACACAATTTAATTTAAAAGAAGTTTACGTTTATGGTAAAAAAAAAAAAAAAAAAAAAAAAAAAAAACTTAGATAGTTTCAATATATTAATTTTATAACCTATCACAAAATTTGTCACAATTATATTGTTATATAATTTATCATTTCATTAAATATTTTTAAAATGCGGGTTATCACAATTCTACTTCAATTGTTACGTTAAATTACGGTTTATGCGATTTTTATTTTTGGATTACTGTAACTTTAAGGCCTTAAAATCGTAATTAAATTATGAAAAAAATAAATCGCGGATGTTATAATAGTGGCCATACCATAATGGGTAGTGATGCGACGATAAGATGTGAAGGATAGTAATGTTGACTAGGACACTAACCATAGTATGATCACTATCCTCCTCCCATTTCTTTAACTATTTTTAATTTCCCATTTTTTAACTTTTTTTTTAATTTAACATGTATTTAATTTATTTATTGTAAAATAACAAAATAATTGTTTTTAATTTCCAAATTTTTAATCTAATTTTTTTTATTTAATAAAACTACATAATCTAAAAATAACATAGCTCTAATAATACGCAACTTAAAAACTAGAAAATGTTTAGAACCTCTTAAATTCCTTTACTAAAACAAAATAGTTTCAACTTTCAAGAGCTAAAATTCAAAATGAGAAAACTCGTTTGTTTTCTCGTTAATTTACTGAAAGCGGGCCCCTGATAAAAAGTACCCTCGTGGAAGAGAAAATTGTCTCCGGTCCATGCTAAAAGTCGAAAACTAATAAAATAAGGGAGGATAGGCTACCCTTATGGTCACGGGTAGTGGTTGCAGGTTCGGACCCGATACAAGTAACCCCCCCCCCCCCCCCCCCGTAGTGTTAGCAGGTAGGGTTCACTCGTAGAGGAACCCGCAACGCTTCTTCACTTTTTGACCGTTAACCAGCCTCCCTCTTCAACCAACTCATCTTCTTCTGTAAAATAAAAAATAAAAAACTCTAGAAATCACCCAATGTTCATGTCCAAAATTCAAGTTCTGTAGTTGCACTAATCGATTAGGACCATGGGGCTTTTATTCGAGATGAAAAGACGAGTAAATTGATACGACCATTACCAACAATTATGGTTGATGTGGTGGTTCGATAGCAGTAGTCGATGGTATGATGATGGCAACATGAGAGAGGCATGGATAGAGATAGATAAATTGAAAAGGTAGAGGATTTTACCTTTGAAATGAGGTTATATCAATTCGTGTATACCTTACCTGCTAAGACATGAATGGAACATGTAGACATGAACACGACATATACCTTATCGTGTCATTTTTTTCAAACCCAAACACGAACCTGTTTATACCAGGTTAACACGATAATACTTGTTTATACCAGATTAACATGATAAGACACGAACATGTTTTCTAAACCCGACACGATAAAGGGCACCATCTAGCATTAAAAAGTTAGAATTCCACCTAGTAACAACGTAAAACTTAGTACTCCACCCTCACGTCCTATTTTTTTTTTTTAAACAGGAAAATCATTAACATGTATTAACGGGTACTAAACATGTATTTAACCTGTTTAGTACACAAAACGTGTAAAAGGCCAAACACGAAACCTGATAAGGTTATGTGGTTCGTTTCGTGTAATCGTGTTCGTATCAGAAATTGCCAACTCTATATTTGAGGGGTGTATATTTTTTAATATGTAGCAAGAAAGGCGCTAAACCTTTTCATCAACGTAAGTTTATAAGAAGTTAATCACGCTATTTATTGTGCCTTGATTACTTGTCTAATACTTTTTTTTAATATATTTATCAAGTTATCATCGCATTTTCATGGGAAGCCATTGTCTATGGGGCTTGCGGATGTGCCCTACTAGACTACTCTCCTTCAAACACTAGCTCACTATCCACCTTACCTACTCTTCCCCCCCCCCCCCCCCCCCCCCCCCCCCGCGGTCTCTCTCTTCTCCCTCCCTTTCCCTATCCCCCTCCTCTCCTCCTTCCTCCTTCCCCTTTTCTCTCTCTCACTACAAAAA
This sequence comes from Ambrosia trifida, assembly GCA_028751855.1. Taxonomy (NCBI): domain Eukaryota; kingdom Viridiplantae; phylum Streptophyta; class Magnoliopsida; order Asterales; family Asteraceae; genus Ambrosia; species Ambrosia trifida. The sequence continues at coordinate 59,547,252 of CM054124.1, read as the reverse complement.
AAGTTGCCATTTATTGACATACAAAGAGTGTCACAAAAAGCAAACAAAGTGTCACTAAAGACGCTTATAAGAATGGGTGGCACACAAGAAAAAGTGCCACAAAAAGCGGCGTTACTAAAGCCTTTTAGTAACACTTTTTATATCTGCCGCTACAACATTTGAGTTTTTAGTGGCGCTTTTTTTGTGCCACAATATGAGGTTTTGTGGCACAATTTTTGGGTCGGTAAAAACTATTTCTTGCAATATATCCATACTACTTTTAGTGACATTTTTGTTTTTGCCACTATATGAAAAAGACTTTTGCGGCACACATTGTCGGTAAAAACTATTTCTAGTTAAATATACATCAAATTTAATACCACTACAAATGTTTTATTAAACTGATTACTTAAAGTCATTTATATATAATAAAAATAAAATTAAAATTAAAGAATGTAGAAACCATAATACAATAACATCAGTTATAAGTTGAATCTGAAATTTATTCCAAATATTATAAAACAAATGTGTAATAAGTGTCAAGCAGACCATGAATTTACTTCCTCCCATACTTCACATGGTGTCTACTCTGCTGTCATCAAACATATAATAAGCATCAATAATGCAAAATCGTGCAATTTTAAGAAAATGATTGTTATACAATTACAATCTCTAAAGTTATATAGAAGAGTACTTACTTTTTTTTCAATTGAAATGCCGCAACTACATTTTTTTTGTTCAAAGTCAACAGAAGCTAACATGCTGCATGAAATTGTTTAGGTTCAATACATAATTTATCCCAAATTATGGAGAAGCGAAAACTAAGATGAAATGACAAAAAACATTACGGGTATATTTGACAATGAGCTTTTAAGAGCTTTTAGGAGCTTCAAGCTTTTAAGAAAAAACTCCTACTCAATAAAAAGTCTTGTTTGGTTGAAGGAGCTGGAAGCTTTTAGGTTAGAGAAAAAGCTCGATAGTGTGAAACAAAAAGTACGAAAGAATGCTGCAAACAAAAAGTGTTTTGGCATTTTTCGGGTATCTAATATTAATTTATTCTTTTAAACGTAAATCAGTAAATTAAAATTGTATTCCCTCCCTTCACCTAAGCTTTTCAATTGCATGGGGTAATGGAATGGACAAGGGAAAGAAATGGACGAGGTAATGGAATGGATTATTACCATTCCATGTCTTGTTTGGTTGTCATGTAGGAATAAAACAAAACATTACATTTTGTTGTTGGATAGACAAGAAAAGATAAGGGAATAAAATTGGTGGTGAATGGCTGTGAAGGTCAGTGGCGGTGATGGTGGGTGGTAATATGTGGCGGTAGCGGTGTTGGTGGGTGGTGGCGGCGGTGGACGGTGGATGGTCGTGATGGTGGGTGGGCGACGATAGTGAGTAGTGGCGGTGGTGGGTGGCGGTGAGTGGTTGGTAGCGGTGATGGTAGGTGGTGGTGTGTGGTGATAGCATGGTGATGGACGGCGAAGGCGATGGTGGGTGGTGGCGACGGCGGTGGTGGGTGGTGGCAACGATGGCGATGGGTGGAGGTGGATGGTGGTGATGGTGGGTGGGTGGAGACGGCGGCGGTGGTGGGTAGCTGGTGGCGGGTGGCGGCGGTAGTGGTGGGTAAAGGAAATTGTGGTGAGTGATATTGGCAGGTGGTGATGGCGGCGGCAGTGGGTGGTGACGATGGTAGTGGGTGGTGGTGGTGGTGGTGGCTGGTGGGTTATGGTGTTGTTAGTAACTGGTGAATATGGGATGGAATGAAAAAAAAATATGAGGGTGGATGAAATGGTTTTGAGGGAATGAAATGTCTTGTGAAATGAGTGATTTCATTTTTTTAACCGACCATACACACTATTTTTCATTACGTTGTAATGGTCTATTCCATTTCCTCTTTCATTCATTCATACCAAACACTACCTAATTGACACACCTAATCACGAACCTATTGTTTTCTTTAATTTCATCTCAAATTAGTTGTGACTTATTACTAATTAACTCGTAAACTCTAATTGTAGTTACAAGCTCGTTTACAAATTCACAGCAAAATCCAAAGTGAGTCACGAATTCCTACACTTCACTAAAACATATTCGATTTCAAGTAAAAATAAGGATTGTTGACCGTTGCTCTTTGTTTACTCAGGTAGCATCTGTTCAGTAAAAAAAAAATATGTGCATCAAAGTAATAAGTAAAAAAGATATTTACAGTGGTTTGATTAAACAAAAGTTGTTTCATGTAACAAAAAAAATAAAAATAAAGTCGTGGCATGCCAAAAAGGATAGCGACACGTGTTTTACGGCGGTTGAAACCATAAAAACTAATTACGATATTGGTGCTGATGTTCTTTAAAACTCATATAAACCATAGTCGAATCTCACGACCCTATGTAGCTCTGGAAACACCATGATACGACCCCATACGAACAATGTTGTCACCTTCCTTCTTTAAGACTCCCATTGTTTATAACCTCTGACAACATCATGGGCGATGGCATAGACTGCACACCAGTTGAGGTTGTTGTAGCTGTAGTTGAAGTCACCATGGATGTATTTTCAGAAGAAGTAGGTTCTTCGTCGTCGAAATTGTTGGTAATATCATTAAAATCCCAATCTGTCAAGTAACTTGGTTTTGTTGTGACTGGAGTTATTTCAGCGTCGCCTGAAAGCATGGCAATCACACGTGACATTGCTGGCCTTAACGTTGGTGATGCTTGAACGCATATAAGGGCTACACCTAGCATACGAGTGGCTTCTTGTTCGTCAAAGGACGACAAAGATGGATCTATGAGCTCCAACTGTCGGTTGCTTTCGTATAGACTCCATGCCTGAAAAAAACCATTAATTCTTTTGATTATTTTTCAAGTTGGTACAACTAGCATGTACCTGATTCAACTAAACACTGGTTAGCACTTAGCAGGGTATTAGTGAGGCCCACGAGTTTTCAGCTAACGGTTCTCATGGTTACCAAAAACAAAGCTAGCATGATAATTATACGCCATTAGTGGTGGAAACTCACTACATTTGTGTTGTGTTTTATCGCCAAAGTAAAGTTAAAAGGGGAACGGGTCAAACAGTTTGAATGTCATCTAAATTCCTTTTCTAATACATACAACCTCTAAAGTGATTTTGTTTAAAAATTTAGTTACTATGGTAATAATATTGATTTGTAACTATAATTCACGAGTATTTATTTCTAGAAAATTAAAAAAAATGGACAAATGTTGTGTCATGTGTGCAGGTCAAACCAAACTCGCCCAGCCTGTTTCGGCCCGTACTAAAAAACTGACTTCTTTCAACCTAAATTTGTTTTGACCCATTACCCAACCATCTTGCCACCGCTATTAGTCATTCTTAAGAGAATATACAAGAATATGGCTCCAAGAAAGCTTATTAAAACTTTGGACTAAAATGGCCCAGGCTTGATAACTAGATGTGCCTAAATATATTATATATTTAAGACCATGCTAGTCTTGGCTAATATAGCGTTGTTAAAATGTTTAAAAGTTCACTTGTAATTTGATATGAGCCCATATGATGCTGCAAACGAACTGAACTTTCAGCGAACAGTTTACGAACCATTCGGCGGGAAGTTCGTTTGTGTTCGTTCGTTTAATAAACGAACGAACACGAACAAAATATTTCGTTCATTTAGTTAAACGAACGAACATGAACAGATGTCACGTTCGTTCGTTTATGTTCGTGAACGTTCGGTAACTTGTTCGTTTATGTTCGATAGTTTAATAAGGTTTTTAATTTTTATAATTTGTCTTAATATTATTTTATTTTTATTTATTTAACCCGAATAAATAAATAAACATATATGTATGTGAATTTGATTTTATTATAAACTTCTTTGTGAACACTTGTTTGTGTTCATGTGCGTTCATAAACAAAATTAACAAACGAACACGAACATTATTGTTTTCTTAACAAACGAACACGAACAGAAAATCTCGTTCGGTAAGTGTTCGTGAACCGTTCGTGAACACATATTTTCCTTAACAAACGAACACGAACAAGGCCTTGTTCGTGTTCGTTCGGTTCGTTTGTAGCCCTACATATGAACCAAGCACATATGAGCCTATATAAGAGCCGAGCAATTATCTTACCCACTGTAGCAGATACTTCTGTTCCGGATCCAGTTTCTCAACATAGTTGGGCCGCCCACTAAGAATCTCCAAACAAACAACTCCAAATCCAAAAACATCAGCCTTCGATGTTAAATGCCCGCGCATTGCATACTCTGGTGCAAGATAGCCACTATATGGGATCCAAGTTATAAATAGCTAGTTAGTAGTAAATAAAAATAACATATATCTTTAACAAGGCTAGAAGAACTCACATAGTTCCTGCAACCCGGGTGCTCATGTGGGTTCTCTTATCATCATATAATTTTGCTAATCCAAAGTCTGATATTTTGGGGCATAATTCTCCATCAAGCAATATATTACTTGCTTTCACATCGCGATGCACTATTCTAGGCCTTGATTCCTCATGAAGGTAAGCCAGTCCCTTTGCTGTTCCCATGCATATACTGAAGCGTGTTGACCAGTCAATGTGCAGATTGGTGTTCCCTAAAAGATATCAAGATATTTTATTATGACTAAGATCACAAGATAGGTTTGCTGTATAGGATTACATATTCTCATATCGTTGTCCATTCCTATTGGTAACATAATTTAATTATGTGTTGATAAGTGATAAGTTTCTGCTAAAGAAATGACATTAGAACTAGAGGTGGCAAAACAGGCGGGTTGGGTAACGGGTCAAAATAGGTATTTTGCTTACATGCTGAAAAAGGTAGGTCTGATCAAAGCCTGAGTTGACCTGGAACATTTTTGTCCCATAAATTGTACTGTAGTTTTTCTTAGATAATTAGTATGACAGAAAAGATTTAAAGGTACTTATTGATTAGGAAAACATGTACAAAAGAAGAAATTTTTTTTTTTTGAAAAAATCTCACTGTTTCCCGCTATTTGTCGCGACCAAGTACATAGCGACATATGAGCGCTTCGCTACGCTATTCGCTATAGCGAGCGCTATGCTTGCTGTTAACAACTGTCTTGTACATAGAAATTAATGATCATCTCATTTAACAAGATCGATAAACATCAACCATCAGGAAAATAAATTCATTTTTTCGTTCTTTTGATCTAAACATATGAAATATGTTACTAAAATATGATCAGGGTGTATAAAGATTTCACATACCAAAAAGCGCTTGATCAAGACTTTTATTTTCAAGATACTCATAAACCAAAAGTTTTCTAGATCCTTCAATACAGCAACCATGCAACTTCACCAGGTTCCAATGTTGGACAGCTGATATGGTTGAAATTTCAGTTATAAACTGACTCCTTCCATGGTGTGATGCTACCGACAGTCGCTTCACGGCTACTATACTTCCATCATTCAGTATTCCCTGGGATATATAATAACTTTTTATTAAACAAAACTAAATAACTGTGCATCAATTTCGGACCTACTCTTCACGCATCACAAAGATTTATTATGTATTATTGGCAGCAGAAACAACCCCTAAAAACAAGTATAGCAGTAATTCAACCAGTGGGGGATCCAAAAAATATTTTCTTTTGCAAGCACCTATGTGCATGGAAATATAATTTAATAATAAAAAAACTGAAAATAATACAATGACATTAAAAATGAGAAGATTTTACATCCTGCAATTGTTCATGAATTTAAAAATGTTAAATTTTCCCAAAGAGAACAAGGATGCATGATTTATCCTAAAATTAATAATCATTTAGAATAAAAAAGTTTTGCAAAAATTTAAAATGACAAAAATAGTTTAGAAAAAGAAAGAATACGAGAGATTCAACGGTTTTAATAAAAGAACGTATAAGAATTAAAAAAATGTAGAATGCAATCATGAGTATGAAAAGTAATTTTGATATGCAAACGTATAAAATCTTCAACATGTTTATGAGTCAATAGTTGGATATGATATATAGAAATTTAAAAGTATTATGACATGAGACATCAATATTTACACCAAAGGACTTCTAGCCCAGCGGTATCAAGGTGTGAAGGAAAGATGTCCCTCCCCATAAGGTTGAGGGTTCAACTCCCATGGTGGACGAAGGTGTAGATTTAAGAGTAGGATTAGACAGTAAAAAAAATAAAGACTGAATCCAACCAAATCAGTTAATATCAAACCTTGTAAACAGGTCCAAAACCACCCTCTCCTAGAAAATTTGAACTACTGAAATCTGCAGTTGCAGATTTCAGTTCCGCATAGGTGTAAGTTTTTACTTTAGGCTCGATTCCAACAATATCTGGTAAAAATGATAAAAAAGGGGGTAAGGACACCCTTCAAGAAACAAAAATCATAAGAGAACATTATGGAACTAAAACCATTTACCATCTTCTTCCCCATGTTTTGAGCTTTTCCTTTTCATGTAAAAAGCTAAAACTAAGAGCAGAAGGCTGACAGACGTGACGCCAGCTACGATACCAACGATCATTCCAGTTTTGTTTGAATTACTCTTAACTTTGAAACCTATAATTAAAAAAAAAAATAGTCAATCACAAGAATCAGAACAAAATAAAATAACAGGTATGTATTCCATATTTGGTACCAGGAGAAACACTTATGGCAGAAATTAAAGGTCCATAATCGCCCTGTTCAGGTATGCAGCAGGTCCCCTTCCCAGCCCAAAATAGATGAATTTCAATATAACTTTGTGTCACAGTAACATCAAAATTCTTTTCAAGAGCTATTCCATTACCACCTGCCTCCTTTGATATATCAAAATCCTTCTGTCTACGATTTCCCTAGAGAAAATAAGAACGCATTTAAGTCGCCTTTACAGAAATGGAAATAAAAACAATAAAACATAAGATTATACGTGGGCAGGTAGTCAAACTTCTGTTAATTTTAGACAGTTCTGGTTTCCTAATTTCCCCTTTTTGTGCAGTTGACTTTTTCGGTTGGCTTTCTAAATTATCATTATTTCTTGATTACAAAACTTCTAACAGGTAGATTGAACAAAACAGGTTTGGGGTAAAACAGATCATTTTTAGTGCGGGCAGGTTGGGTTGAGCTGAGCTTCGGTTTTTTTTTTTTTTTTTCAATTATTATTTTTATATATAGTTATGTGTAATTATGATTACAAAAACAATATTATTATAGTAGTAATCCGAATCACTGAATAATAGTTATTTAGGGGGTTCTACGCATTAAAAGTAGACTTCGGGTGACGTCCAACCTATTCGGCCATTCGCACACACTCGCCTTTTAGCTGATTTTTTTATTTGACCCATATGAGTAAAACTAACCCAACCAATACATTGATTAATGAATGGGTTTAAAATCTTCACCTCTAATCAAGATGTGAACCAATCATTGATAAACTGAAAATCAAGATTGTGAATTCCCAAGAAAAAAAACTGACCTGGATGTATATATCAAAGACACGCCTCCCATGACCCTGCCAGATGTTTGAGGTACGGTTATAAACGGTCTCTGCAAAGTAAAGGGTTATAGTATAAGGCCCGTTTTGCAGCCCTAAACCATAGTATCTAAGAGAGCCTGGAGACTTTCTAGAAGTTCTGAAAAGTTCTGGATATCTTGTGTTATTGACTTGGATTGAGGTGGTAGCTACAAATGTTGGGTCGTTTTGGATTCGGTCAATGACAATGCCTCCATTGCTAACTGCCCATTTTTCTTCATGTACATAATAGGAAGCTGGTCCAAGGGTTGTAGAATTCTCAGTCTCGAATAATATGTTCTTGGACTTCATTTCTGGGCCACCACACTTGATTGCAAAGCTGGTATCTTTAGTAAACAACAAATATCATCATCAATCACAATGTCATCATTTCTAACTAAATTTGATGAATTTAAAATTCTTGGAGGATAAGAAGCAATGAACTTACAACGTGTCGTGTTCCTGTTGCAAGGAAAGCCTCTCTGAAGACAATTTATTCCTGGGTAAGTGCTGCAAATGGTTGTGCAAGCATTAAAATAATATAAAACACCCTCTAGTCAAACTCAACATATCAGCTATAGACTTTCCCTTACAATCCACATGAAATTATCATATTACATAAGCCATATTGTAATCAGTGTCAAACTTAAGTTAAGGATGACCTACTGAAAATATAATGGTATAGGTGCCATTTTTTTTTAAATAAACCCACAACACATTTACAAGTGGACGGCTGGTAAGCGGCAAGCTGCGCTGCCACCCCCCTTTTGGAAATGAGATACGGAATGGGTATCTGTGGTGTAAAAGACTCCTACTCATCATGGGTTAAGCCTTTTCAATTGCTTGCCACCGGATATCCTTTCCACAATTATAGGATGTTTAGTTGTAAATACCGGTGTATATATGGACTCCTCTGATTAATGAAATATTCGTTTAACTTTTTACCAATTTACAATGGTAACTGACATCTCAAAACAATGACCATACCATATATCTAAATGCAAAGTTTAAAAGAACGGAAATGAGCCTCAAGGCGTTTTCCCTTCGCCTCATGAGGCGTAAGCCTCGAGGCGAACTGAGGCGTAAGCTCGAGGCGCCATCAAAAAATAAATATAAAAATTATGTGTCTACAAAAAATAAAATACTTGACCTAGAAAAGCCTAAAACATCAAAAACACATAAAAAATAAAATAATTGACCCAAAAAAGTCTAAAGCACATAAAAAAACACCCTAAACCACCCAAGGCACACCTAAGGCGCACATTTTCTTAGCGCCTCAGCCCCTAGAGGCGTATGTGCAATCTAAACCCCATGAGGCGCGCCTCAGACTCGTTTTCTTAGAGTTTCGCTTCGAGGCGCACCTCGAGGCGTACGCCTCACCCGTTTTTTTAAACCATGTCTAAATGCTTACCTTATATTTGTGCTGTCAAAATTAAAGTTATTAGCCACCAAATTCCTGAAATAACAAGCAAACATTTCAAATTTAAAGTTATGAAACAAAAGTTTTTAGCCACCAACTTCTTGAAAAATAAAGCGGAGAGGTAAACATACACTTGCAGATTAGCTGCTGACCATGTTGGAATCACCCATCGAGGAAAAGATCCTGACAGTTGATTGTAAGACAAATCTCTGAAACATAAAATTTCACAAAGTTAAGAGAATATAAATTATAAAAAATTGCTTAAGGGACAAAACTCATGCAAAAACACAACTTATTCTTGTATAACTGGCAAATTTCAAAATGAACTTTAAATGTTCATTTTAAAGTGTAATTGGCGCAACTTGTGGCCCGTTTACCTACGTATCACTTGTAATTGGCTGTCTTTGGTTTAATACAAATCTAAGAGTAAATGTTCAAATATATGTATAATCAACTTACATGTTTAGAAGATTCGCACTTTTGTCAGGAAGAAGAGAACCAGACAAGCTGTTGTTTCCAAGGAACCTGATCACATTAAGTACAATTGTATAAGAATGAAATAAATAAAAATATACAATAAATGAACAGCTTCCTATAAATAAAGATATAGTAAGGAAGGTTTAGTAATAACTTACAATGAAACTAGGGAACTCAAATTCATTAATGTTTGTGGAAGTGAACCATTAATATTGTTAAAGCTTAAATCTCTGCCGAAGAGAAAAAGAGTGCATGAAATACAACAGTAGAAATGTTATACGATAATAGTTTACTGCCTTCTAGAGAATTCTGAAAAGTTTATTTACGTAAGTTTTGCATAATAACTTACAGTGTTTCTAGTTTTTGCAACTGAATAATGCCTGTCGGAATAGGACCAGAAACTAATGCGTTTCTTATAATTCTAGTCAAAACATAAGAAAACTGGTTAGCAACTAGGGGTACATCTGAAAACTCCATAAGAAGATAGAAATACGATAAAGGTGGCAATTTTGACCCATTTACAAGAATTTCTTACCTCTAATGGGTCAAACGGGTAAAAAAAAACAAAACTTATAAGGGAAACGTAACAAATGGATCGAGAGTCACCAAAAGAGTAATTTTAATGACGCCACACAAAAATTGGATTAATATTGTAATTATTGTGATAACACTTGACACTAGTTAATCCCAACAGTAGACAAAAAGTGAACTCAATGCTCCCAGTTTCCACACATACAAAATATTACCCAAAGTTAACTCGAACTCGTTTTGACTCGTTACCCAATCCACTCGATCTCCCATTCTGCCACCTCGTGTGTGTGTGTGTATCATTGCATGTCTAAGAGATTTTTGTGCCTTACAAGTCAGTTAGATTCCTTAAATTGGTGATAAAACCAAGGGATGAACTCACATTCTGCAAATCACTTATTCGCCTACAAAATGTTACGTAATTGAATAAAAAAGAGGAGAAATCTAGGGAGAGAAAATGTAGAAAGAGAGTAAACATTTAGCTTACAAAGAATTCAATGAGACTAAATTTGAAAAACTAGCTGGTATAGGACCTTCAAAATTATTCCCTTGAAATCTCCTAAATAATCAAACATCTGCAAAATGAGTAATTTATATTTTCGTAACTTAGAAATTGTACATTATAACCGTTCTTACTCACAGTCTCTCTAATTTTGTCAAGTTGCCTATAAAAGAAGGTATCTTTCCGGAAAATGCGCTATCTGAAGCCCAGCTGAAAGGAAAAATAAGTGAGTATAATATATATATATATATATATATATATATATATATATGGCTTTCACTTATTCCAAAAAAAGGTCAAATAATATTCATGGGACAAAAAAAATACAAGTCACGCAATTTTGTGAGGCGGGCAAATGTTGAGGGAATCTCGCCGTGAGCACCACAACTGTCGAGGTAACTGCAAATTTTAGTTAACATTGTATGAATTAGCGTATAATCAGATACTATATGTGTGTGTACATATACCATTCATATATTAAACGTACAGTAGTTCCATATTGAGTAGGTTTCCAAGTTCTGGGGGAAGAGTGCCTGAAAAATTATTGGAACTAATAGCCCTGAAACAAGTAATAATAAACAAAGCAATAAGCTAATGGAATGCATTAGCAAGGACATAAAAGAACAATAAGTATTAAGAGGTACTCACAACATTATGAGGTTTTTTAGATTTCCAAGCTCCTTGGGTATCGTACCAGAGAATTGATTGTGATCTAAACCCCTGTTGAGATCAATCAAATAAAAGTTGACCATGATGAAAGTATTAAGAGAAAGTATCCTTCACACAGGACGGTATAAAAGTTGTCCATGGAAGTATTAAGAGAAATTACTGGAGTATAATAACACAAGCAATATGTTGCTTAAGTATCATATTGAAAAGATACTACCAGGACCACCATGAAGTAATCCAAGATTGTGAATTATTTGTCAACTGAAATAAATAATTTAACAAGCATCCTACACTTACAAGTATGTCATGTCAGAAAAATTTCCAAGAAACGCGGGCAATGGACCACTGAATGAGTTTTTATCAATTTTACTGCAGAGATGAAGATATAATTAATTGCATATAGAAATGATACCATCACTGTGATAGAAAAACGATCATCTGTAAAACATTTTTAAACTAATGTTGACATTTGGATCACAAAATTTAAAGAAAATAAAAGGAAAAAATCCATACAACTGGCTGAGATAAGTAAAGGCAGTAAGTTCTTCAGGAATAACCCCTTGCTTGTTAAGTATACGGACTTTCCTGGATGCATAAGATGAGAAGTGTTAGGATACCACTTAAATAACAGATAGAATTGAGATAATTATTCATAGAACTCATCTCTTTAACCGCCAATGATTGTTCTTTCAAGTTGGTCATTTATTCAATTTTCACAGTTCTAAAATTTGGTGATTAGTTACTCCCTCCCATAAATTGTAATAAAGTTTTAATTTTTTAGTTCAAAATAAAAGTGTTTATGGTATTGATTTCTGAATGAATTGAGTACAAAGAATAAGGCCATATATATAGCCATGCAACCCTAACCGACTATACAATAATAAGGAAAGGATACCATAAATACTTTATCTATAATAAACAATATATACTAAATAATCGGCTAATAGCCCCCCGCAGTTTGAGCGGGCGGAACACAAACGGTCAAACTGGAACGAAACGTCTGAAACAGTTCTCTAGAGAGGCCCTTGGTAAAAATGTCTGCATACTGAGCGGCCGAAGGAACATGTAAGACGCGGATATCACCGACCCGAACCTTTTCCCTGACGAAGTGAATATCAATCTCGATGTGCTTGGTACGCTGATGCTGCACAGGATTATCGGAAAGATACATGGCTGAGACGTTGTCACAATAGACAATGGATGCTTGTCGTAACGGAACACCCAATTCAAATAATAAGTTGCGAATCCAAGTAGCTTCTGCGACGGCGTTTGCAACGCCTCTGTATTCTGCTTCGGCACTGGAGCGAGACACCGTTGGTTGCCGTTTGGAGGACCATGAAAGAAGGTTATCGCCTAGGAACACACAATAACCACTAGTTGACCGGCGAGAGTCGGGGCAACCACCCCAGTCCGCATCAGAATATGCGACAAGAGAATGAACTGTGGACTTTACCAATCGAATCCCAAAATCAGTGGTGCCCTGTAGATAACGTATGATCCGCTTAAGAAACGCAAAGTGTGATTCCCGCGGTTCATGCATAAATAAGCAAACCTGCTGAACAGCATATGAAATATCCGGTCTCGTAAACGTGAGATACTGCAAGGCACCTGCCAAACTTCTATAGAGTGTCGGATCATGAAATAAGGGGCCGTCAGTGGCACTAAGTTTGGCAGATAAATCAACGGGTGTAGTACAGGGCTTGCAGTTTGTCATAGAGGCCCGATTAATAATTTCCTTTGCGTACTGAGATTGGGATAGAAAAAGTCCTTGAGCGTATCTGGTAACTTTGACGCCCAGAAAATGATGTAAGTGACCCAGATCGGTCATGGCAAACTCTCGTGAGAGTAAACCAATGAGTTCCCGAAGAAAACCATCTGTATTAGCTGTAAGAATAATGTCATCAACGTATAAAAGTAAGTACGCAACCTGTGATCCTTTATTAAAAATGAACAGAGAGTTGTCACACGCACTGCTACGAAAACCGTGGGACACTAAGTAGGAGGCGAAGCGAGTGTACCATGCTCGAGGAGCCTGTTTCAAACCATATAAAGAACGTTTCAACCTGCAAACAAAATCTGGGTGACGTTTATCAACGAACCCTGGTGGTTGATGCATAAAGACCGTCTCTTGTAAGTTACCATGTAAGAAAGCATTTTTGACATCCAGTTGATGTATAGGCCAGGACTTGGACACAGCTAATGATAAAACGGTACGTATGGTGGCCGGTTTGACAACCGGGCTAAATGTGTCCTCGCAATCGATGCCAACCGTCTGAGATTTTCCATTAACAACCAGACGTGCTTTATATCGTTCAAGGGAACCATCAGATCTAAATTTGTGACGAAATAGCCACATACAACGGATCACAGGGTGATCTGTGGGCCTTGGAACGAGTTCCCATGTATCATTTTCCTGCAACGCATTAAACTCTGTTTGCATGGCATTCAACCAATTTGAATCAGTAAAGGCTTTTGCATATGTGGATGGTACGGGGGAAAGGACGGTGGTGTGGAGGGTGGGGTAGACTGGTGGTTTAAGGGAGCCCGTTTTGGAACGGGTGGACATGGAATGGGTGTTTGTCGGGGGAGGTGGTGGGTGCTGGACAGTCGGAAGGTTGGCAGCAGGATGGTTGGCAGCAGAAGGAGGCTGCTGTATGTGCTGCGAAGGTGCAGCAGAATGCTGCTGAGGGCCGGGCTGTGGTGTGGCAGCAGAAGGAGGCTGCTGTATGTGCTGCGAAGGTGCAGCAGAATGCTGCTGCGTGCCGGGCTGTGGTGTGGCAGCAGAAAAATGCTGCTGTCCGGGCTGAGGAGTAGCAGCTGGGTGCTGCTGTGCGGAATGGTGGTGGGTTGGGCGTTGTCTGCGGGAGTAGGTGATGGGGTAAGGGGTTGTGGCCGGGTGTTGTTGAGGTGTAGGTATAGGGTCCGGAGGCCGGTGAAAAGTGAAAGGTTGAGGTATGGGGTCGTCAAGAAAGGTGTAGGATGTGGGTGCATTAGGAATAGTGTACGGAAATATGTGTTCGGCAAAGGTAACATGACGGGATATGTGAACTTTGCCGGTGGTGGGGTCAAGGCACCGATAGCCCCGGAAATCCGGTGGGTAGCCTAGAAAAATGCACCGAATGGCACGAGCATGTAGTTTGTGTGGTTGGGTGGCTGAAGTGTTAGGATAGCACGCGCATCCAAACACCCGAAGGTGATCGTATGAGGGATGGCGGAGGTAAAGGGCAAAGGTAGGGGTGAAAAAGTTAAGGCGTTTTGTGGGTAAGATATTATGAAGGTAGGCCGCGGTGTGGAGAGCCTCCACCCAAAATATAGGTGGAAGATTGGCATGTATAAGTAGGGAGCGAATGATGTCATTTAAGCGACGAATCATTCGCTCAGCTCGGCCATTTTGAGAAGATGTTTGTGGGCATGAGAAACGGAATAAGAAACCGTTTTGTTGAGCAAAGTTTTTGAAGGCATGGTTATCAAACTCGCCGCCTAAGTCACATTGAAACGTTTTAATAAAACGATTAAATTGTGTGGCGATTAGGCGGTGGAATTTGACAAAGGTTGTGAAAGTTTCGGATTTGTATTTTAGAGGGTACACCCATATAAAGTGGGAGAAATTATCTATGAGAACCATGTAATATTTGTACCCGGTTTTACTGGTTATAGGTGAAGTCCACAAATCACAATGAATGATGTCAAACGGGGAAAAAGTAAAAGAATTAGAAGCATAAAAAGGTAATCTTTTACTATTAGATAATTGGCATGAGTTACAAAAATTAGACGAAACGTCTTTATTACATTGTAAATTAAAATGACGAGAAAGAACATCTAAAACTTGAACACCGGGATGTCCAAGACGATCATGCCAAGGTTGAGGTGATGAAGTAGTTGTGAGAAAGCAAGCTGGAAGTGGTAGTTCAGGTGGTGTGAGTGGATAGAGATCCCCGGTGCTATTGTGGCGTGAAAGGTGGCGGCCAGTGATGAGATCCTTCAAAGAAAAACCGAAAGGGTCAAATTCAACGGAAACATTGTTGTCGCGTGTGAAGCGACGAACAGAAATAAGATTTTTAATGATTTGTGGACTATATAAAAGGTTTGGTAAAATGTATGTGCGGTTTGGTAATATGCAAAAACCTGTTCCTGAGGCTTTAATTGGGATAGAATTACCATCGCCAACAAGAATTTTAGTGCGTACAGTAGATGATGAGGGAATAGAAATTGTACCTTGGTCCTGAGTAACATGAGTTTCGGCTCCAGTGTCCATGAATTTAGTGGGATCCTGCTGGTTTATTTGCATAGCCGAGAGCGCGGCACTCAAATCAGATGGGCACAAGGCATTGTAGCCGTGGGCTTGTTGAGATGGGCTGAATGATTGTTGGGCTGGATTGTGGTATGGTTGAGGTGGGGCCGAGGGATTTGCAATGTATTGGACTGTGGGCTGATGAGGCCCGCTGTTTTGGGCCGAAAATTGCTGTGTGTTGTAGTTGGGAGGCTGCCATGAATTGGTAGTGGGATAAGGGCAAGGAGGAGTGTTCCACCAAGCCCAGTTGGGGTAGCCTGGGGTGTTGGTCCAGCCCGAAAAGCCCGAAACACCTTGTCTGCCTCGGCTTCTGCCTCTGCCGCTTCTGCCCCTTCCACGCCCCCTTCCGCGTGACTGATTAAACTGTTGGGAGTACTGCTGCGGGTATTGATTTGGCTGAGAGGAGGGCGGGTATGGTGAGTAAGATGAGGAGTTGGTAGCCGAAGCATTGGTTTGTTGCTGGTGTGGGGTGGCAGCAGTGTGAAGGACCGAGGAACTGGGGGGTCGGCGAGCTTCCTGGCGAATGACTTCATCTTGGAGCATGGATCTGGCAGAATCCCAATCAGCACGCTGCTGATGTATGAGAGCAGCCGTAGTATCAAATTCAGCGGGAAGGCCTCGGACCAGTTGAAGCACTAATCTTGATTCAGTAACCGGCTGATCCACATCGCCGAGTTGATTGGCGAGTTCCTTGAGTCGTTGAAGATAATCGTCCAGATTTTTGCAACCTGCAAGAGTTAGATTTACAAACTGAGTTTCAAGAGCAGCCGCGCGTGCCTGTTTGTTACTTAAGAAGACCTTCTCGAGTTGGACCCACGCAGCCCGGGCGGTTCCATCGACTGCGTCGAAACAGCGGTCGAGGTAATCGTCCGAGACTGTGCTGTAGATCCACTGGAGAACCAAAGCATCAATTTCAAGCCAGAGTGGATACTCGGCTGAAGTGGGATCCGGTGCAGGAGTACCATCAATGTGATCCGAAACTTTATATGCGACTGCATGGAGTTTAAACAATTTTAACCAGGCTGTGTATGTGGTTTTCTTGCCATCCAACGTCCGTATCTTGGACTGGATGTTGGACACAGAATAGGCGGGATGTAGGTTCATAGGTTTGGGAGGGTTTGAGGGTTCTGCAGAATCATCTTTAGACATGATTGAAGGAAACAGATATCTGCTGATGTGAGAAGGGGGCTGCAGAAAGAAGAAGACTGCTGCTGATCAGAAAGTCTGGTCGAAACCAGTGCAGCCGAATAGAAAAAAAAGAATATTAGGGTTAGGGTTAGAGCCTGTGCTCTGATACCATAAAAGTGTTTATGGTATTGATTTCTGAATGAATTGAGTACAAAGAATAAGGCCATATATATAGCCATGCAACCCTAACCGACTATACAATAATAAGGAAAGGATACCATAAATACTTTATCTATAATAAACAATATATACTAAATAATCGGCTAATACAAAATTCAAATATAATCTATTTATCAAATAACAAACCTTTATTAGCAGAGAGAGACATTTACACAATTATAGATATATTTAAAAGATTGTAATCTTGTATTCTGGATTTAGGGGTGTATGCTTTCCCAAGATATAAAGGGTTTATCTTCAATAGGAATTCAATGAAATTATATACCATAAAACACTTTTACTTTTATGGTATCAGAATTATAAACCTTAAAATCCCCTTGTCGCCGCCCGTCAAGCACCCTACCGTCGCCAGGGGTCACAAGGTGACGCTTGCCTTGTTGCTGAAATTGCCAGCTTCTGCGATGGGAGAAGACTTGCTAGTAATCATGTCAACCACCGACACTTTAATTGTCATCGCAAAACCAGCAAATCTTCATCCCGTCGACACAGTTATGAACACTCAAAACCATTTTTATCCTAGACGACACCAAAGTTACGTGCTCATCCTGGGTCAAACTTTTCAAGCCCCATGCACGTGGTTACAAAGTCCTTGACCATAGCGATGGCACCCCACCACTTGTTGGAACTGAAGCGACCTACGTTCATGGAACGAAATTGACACAATCGTTCTACAATGAATATATGGTACCTTGTTCACTGATATGTCCGTGCAATCTTCCTCAACAACAAAGGGTCTCAAGCAGCCACACTTGGACATGAATTCACAAGTTTTAACCCTTACTATGTGTTCATCCAGGGATGAATATTGTCAAAAGCTCAAGGATCTTGTCGAACAACTCTAAAATGTCGACAACCCCGTCAATGAATCTTGTCTTATTCAGCTTATTTGCTGCCTCCCCACTGAGTAGAATACGGTGGCTTCTTTCATCAATCAAGGCTCCTCTACTTAAGACACGGCACAAAGTATGCTTCAACTTGACCAACACCGATAATTGGCCCAAATCAACATCAATCAATACTCGTCACCCTACATAACACCGATCATTCTCCTAAACCTCGCCCCAAAACTTCATAGCCAAGTGCACAATTAGACGTTTATATCATCCGCACATTCCTAACCACGCCCGCATTTTTCCCACTTTTAAGTGGAGGCTCTCCACACGGCCCTGTATCTCCGTAACAATTAACCACCAAAAGACTAAACTTTTCAACTCCAACATTTCCACTTTACCTACCAAACCTAGCACTATTGAGTTTTCCGATCCACCTGTTGCATCTTTCATGGCTACCCCGCTAACTTTGAAGTTATGGGTGTTTTGATCAATTTACTAGCAAAGTCCTTCTCTCCTTACACGTCTTGACGATAACTCTTTCCCTTGCATCTTTCACGGCTACCCTGCTAACTTCGAAGTTATGGGTGTTTTGATCAATTTACTAGCAAAGTCCTTCTCTCCTTACACGTCTTGACGATAACTCTTTCCCTTTCACTGACCCCCAACCACCTGTGTCCTATCAATTCCTCGATGACAAGCTCACGCCCTCCTTTTACGATCTGTCACTCTTATCCCACCTGTTGCACACACTACTAACCCCCCCCCCCCTACACCACCAAACCCCAATTAACACCATGGTGACCGCCACAACCAAGCGTTCCACCCACAAATCAGCATCTCCAAACCCCAACAACGGCCAACCTTCACACTACCCCTCCCATTCACCCGTTCCAACCTCCCTTATTTAGACCAACACGAATCCTAATGGGTTAATGCCATGAAAATGAATTTAATGCTTTACAAGAAAATGATACTTGGGAGTTTGTCCCGCGTCCACCTGATCGATCTATCATCAAATGCATGTGGCTACTTCGCCACAAATTTTAGGCAGACATAACTATCCAACGATACAATGCCCGATTGGTAGAAAATGGTAACCCAAACCGTTGACATTGACTCTTTTGATACCTGAAGCCCGTTTGTAAAACCAACCACCATTCATACAGCTCTCAGCCTTGTTATGTCCCGTCCATGGCCAATTCATTAACTCGATATAAAGAATGTCTTTTTACATGGTGACCTTTAGAAAACCGTTTACATCCACTAACCACTAGGATTCATCGATCAAAAATGCCCCAGATCATAATGTCACTTGCGCCTATCTTTATACAGTCCCAAACAAGCTCCAAGGGCGTGGTATAATCAGTTCTCATCCTCTGTTGTCAAAAGCCCACAAAACGGGTGGCTAGGCCCTAGGCGCAACCCAGCGCAACCTTGTCGCCTTGCCTCAAAAGCCCTATTTTCATGCGCTCAAGCGCATTTTCAGACCAAGTTTTGGTTATATTTCTGCCAAAAATTGTCGATCAAGTGTAAAACAATTACACATTTACACTAGCCCTAAACAAGCCAAGAATCAACCTAAAACAGCCTAAACTAGCACAAGACAAGCCTAGAACATGTCTAAAACCACTAAATATGGTATTTCTATACTACAGGCGCCAAGGCTTACCCTTTGCGCCTAGAGTGTGCCTTGTTCCTTTGAAAACTATGATCCAGTCTTATATTACCACTCATAGGTTTCATAGTAGTGTGTGTGACAACTCGTTATTCGTTTAGCACCAAGGGCTCAAACGCCAGATCTACTACTTTATCATGATGATCTTATTTCTCACCATCTCCAAATCGGGTAATTGGAAACATTATCACCACCTCCATTTTTTGGATCTTCAGCTACACGTGACAAAACCAATTTATTTTTTGCCTCAGTCTCATTATGCACATGACACTCTTCATCGTGCTTCCATGACCTCTTGCAATCCATGCACTATACCCGCAGACGCGGCTCGCCATATCCAATGCGGTTCAACAAGTTTGCCTCTTCATGCATGCTCCCCCTAAACCACATTTTCAGCTCCTAAAGAGCACACTTTGGTACATTAAATTCAAGACTTCTTCGTGTCACAATCTCACAACATACTCTGATGATGCTGACTAGGGTGAGTGACCAGACTCCTATCGCTCCACCTCAGGTTATTGCGTTTATCTTGGGGGTAACTTAAAATCTTGGTCTTCTAAACGTCAGCACACGATCTCGGTCTCCCACTCTTGTCCCAAAGCCGTATACTCCATTAGTAAAGAGATATATTCTCAAAACTATAGATGTATTTTAAATAATTGTAACTATCTTGTGTTTTAGGTATATTAATATTACTCTAGTCATATTTACAAAGATTTGGAATTGTATGTTTAAAAGGGTTTACATGCAATAATAATTAGAGGAAATTACATACCATAAACACTTGTAACCTTTATTGGTAAATTCACAACAATGCTGAACATTATAAGAAAAATGAAAAGACTAATTGAAGAAAACAAATAAAAGACTTACAGTTTAGTAAGATGGCAAGTGGAGTTGTTGTTGAAGGTACAGTTACATTCAATGGATGGATTGTTGTAATCTACGTCCCAGTCTGGTCCCAGTGCTGTTCCGGTGCATGGTTCTCCGCTTATGTTCCATAGGTTCCTTGGTATTTGAACGTCCCATTTTTGAAATATTGTATTTAACGCCCTCGCTGTTGTACCATTATCAAAATCAAAACATTTATGATGTATATAACCGACTAGTAAGATACGCTAAGGCTTTTGGTCGGTATCATTCTGATTTGATTTGGTTCGGTTCCTTACAAATATTAGCACTCGACAGAGGCGTCCTTGAGGACTTAAGTGTTCTATCCAAACTATTAAAAACTATGTCACTTAGGCTTTAACGAATTAAATAATTTAAACTTAATTTTATATACAATCAATGGTATAGCAATAAACATAACAATTAGCAAAATCATAGTATTAGAATGTGTGAAATTACATACCGTAATAGGCTAATATCTAACCGACGATTCGTGAAGCAGCGATGTTTATTCTTTTTTTTAGTAGGTTAAATGGGTATTAGGCTTATAAATGTTATGGGCTCTTATGGGTTAATATTTTTTTAAGTTTTAAAATGATTATTAATGGGGACAACTATTAAAGGGGTGTTTGGGAAAGTAGGGGTAGAACTGCTTATAGATTATTCAAAACAAATTATGCGTTTTGGAAAAGTAGGGATAGAACTGCTTATAGATTATTGCATTTTGATAGCCTAAAAAACTGATTATCTGCGTTTTTAAAACGCAATCCCAAACACTAAAAACTGATTATCTGCATTTTCAAAACGCAATAATCTAAAAATCAGATTCAAAATGCAATCCCAAACACCCTCCAAGTGTTAAATGAGTTTACTATATAAAAAAAATACACACACATCGTGCCTTGATAAAATAGGCCCAAGCAGGAAGGCGAGAAGCACACAAAAGTAACAAAGTCTAAAACCGAGTGTCAACCGCGTCACTTTTTGTACCCTATACACAAATAATATTATATATAATTTTTATATATTTCCTCTAAGTTTAAGGCATTGTTTAACCAAAGTTTAAGGCAATACATCCCCCTATTTGTTTTTCATTTCATTCTCTATTTCACCCTCCATTAACACCACCACAACTCACTACCCTCTCACGCCAAGCTATTACAATGGCGGAGGCTTCAACGACGTTCCCAACGGATGTGGTGGGAGCGCTATTAAATTTTATTCTTTTAAATTTAATAAAGATATTTATATATAGGGGAAAGATCCTGTACAAAGTGTTTTTTTGGTAAGAACTGTGAGAATCAAAGGAGGGTATTTTTTTTTATTTTTTTTTCCAAATTTTTTTTCCCATATTGTTAAACATGTATTATAGTATTGAAATCTAAAAAAAACAAAAAATAAATAAATTTTGATGTAAAGTAATTACGTGTAGAGTAATTACATAATTACTATAGTGTAAACTAATGTATTTACTTTAATGACGTAATTACACTAAAAAAATTAAATTTTTTTTTTGTATTATTCATCTAGAAAGTATGTTTAAGAACATGAGGAAAAAAATTCTAAAAAAAAAATAAATAAAATTTCCCCCCTTTAATTCTCACAGTTCTCACAAAAAAAACACATTGTATTTTATCTTTTAACTCTATTTTAAATATTGTTTTTATCTTGATTATGATATGATGGCTTGGGCTTTTAGATTGAGGTTTGATTGCATTGCTATTTGGAAACAAGAGGAAAAAAAAAAGTCAAAACATGTCGTGGTAGTAGGTGAATCACAAAGGTCAATTCGTGCATCATATCTGAAATGGTACACACAATACGTAAGCCTTACAACAACTAATTCAATAAAATACAATAGAGTTGTTAATTTATGCTACAAGTTGTCTTTCAAAAAAAAAAAAAAAATGCTACGTCGACCATCTATCTGATACGGTCATAAATTAGTAAGAATATCACATCAAACTATAGTCAGGATAGATAATATAGTTTCTTAGGGTATGTGTAGTGGTGGATAGTTATGTTGGGGTTATAGGATTAAAATATTAAAAAGTAATAGAAAAGGTGTTATGTTGGGGTTATGGAAAAAGAGGGTGTAGTGGGAAGGAATGTTATGTTGGGGTTATAAATGATTGGTAATGATTGGTTAATTATTGTTTTTTATTTAAATAAGAATATTAAATACTTAATAATATTTCATTAAATATAAAAATAATAATACAAAAAAAATATTGTTTCTAGCAATTGAATCAGATATTAACTCTCTTTAGTTCTCTATCTCTCTCTGTACACCTACCTTTTCTCAAAAAGATCTACACATTTTATAATAATAATAAAAATAATCCTTCCTCATCTTCCTTTCACTCTTCCATTTCTCCAGGAACCAACCCCTCTAACTATCTAACAATTCTTCTTCTCTCAATTAAACCAAACGCAAACACACACTCAAGAACACACAGAAACCCTTATCTCTAATCCCTTATCTCTTTCTCACTCTTTCAACTTCACATTTGCACACTCAAGCAGAGAATGATAAGGGTATTGTAAATAATAATAATAATAATAATAATAATAATAATAATAATAATAATAATAATAATAATAATAATAATAATAATAAAAGTCTCTCTCTCCTTCCACAACGCTCGTTGTCTGCAAAACCATTCTCCACCATAACGCCACCATAGCGCCTGGGGGGGCGGTGTTCCCGGCGCTATGGTGGCCCAAAACGCCTCATAACGAGGCCACTACAGGTGCTCTTATAAAACATCTTTGTATATACAAAAGTGGCATACTAAAAAGAATAAAGTAGAAACACAACAATAAAAAATAAAAATAAAATATCATATTGATATACTACAAGCTACTTTAATAATACACCATTATAAAATAAATACTTAAATATTTTTACTTTAAAACTAAAGAAAATTAAAATAATTATTTTATGATTTTCTTTATCCTCCTTGTAGTCAATAATTGCATAATATAAAGTCTCCAGTTGTGACCAATTATTGCATTCAAAAGGTGTATAAACAAGTATATAACTCAACCCATACCCATATATTAACAGAGGTCAATACATGCATCTCAACAAATACAGAGAAGATGTGACATGTGTTAATAATACTATATTATATATCGACAAAGAGTTTTCTCTCAAAGATATCAATTGGTTCAATATTTAATAATAGAGTTGTTATTTATGTTACAAGTTGTTAAAACAATGTTAATTTATGTTACAAGTTGTTAAAACGTCAACCGTCTAAGTTAGTAAGAATGTCATATCATATATGTAACTATCATATATAACATATGTACGGTATCATAACGTACTCAATTTGTCTGATGGGTGCCCAAGAGTGCTCGGGTTTGATTTGTTAGCTGTTCAAAAATAATAATACAGAAATTTAATATACTACACTCATTCACATGTGTACGTGATATAATATCCCGTATATATTTCATGTTTAGCTATTCTTATACATGTCTTTGAATAAATGTGGTCTAACCTAAAGAAAGATAAATAAACATAATTTTCACATGTAAAAGAACAATAAAGGTATCATCATTATTCATTACTTCACTCACTCAAAAATCAGTACACAGAAAAGTGATTTAACTTTTTAGTTATTTTAAATTTTAAATTTTACTTTTACCCCCTTAAACTTTATATAGTATGCACATTTAAATCATTTAACTTTAGTACTTTCATTATTTTTATGACTTTCGTTCTTAACTTAAAAAAAACTAAATACGTAATTGTATTTATATTTTATTTTACTTTTTTTATTTTTAATGTTGAAAACAGAGATGTATTGAAAAACGAACAAAGAATGTTGTTTCTTAAAAACTTTTTCATAATTTGTATTTTAACTGAAAGTAATGATATAGTTTGACAGTTGTATTTTATTTTTTTTATATTTAATACTGTTGTTTTTTAATACGGATGCAAATAAAAAGAAAAAAAAATTGTTCTAAACTTTTTGTATAATTATATTGGGCTAGACGGGTATAAAACTAGTTTTTTTTTTTTTTTTATTACAAGTGATAACATAACAAATCAAACACTGACCGAATAACATTAATATCAGTATTTCCTTCCGGTTTTGTCTATCTATGCTAAAAATGGCTTTATCTTCGCGCCTACTACAAAACACTTTAAATACCTTTTACTATATAAATCTTCGTGATAGGTATACTTAACCTTAAAATAAAGTCGCCAATATTGACCATTATTAATATTCCCTCCAAACTATTTTGACTTTTTATGATATTGACATGTGTAAACGTTGACAACTCGTAAAATAGTAGCAGTAAGCTTCATCTATATCATATTATCAATAATAATGCCTTTCAAAAAAAATATTACCAATAATAATAACTATGAACAGTACGAACAATAAATCCAGATACTAACAAACTAATTCATGTAATCATGTTAATCAACTAAAACACATAACACTTTCAATTTTCAAATCAATTCAGGCAACGAAAGCAAAAACGGATTAATTCACAGTACGGTATGAGTATGATGAGCTAAACATTGTAAGTGATTAAGATCCAAAACAGTTGATTATATATATTAAACTCAAATATGATAATATTAATAATTAGGTTAACTTTTATTAGGTGTAATTATGAATTAGAAATGATAAAGAAATATAGAGAAAGAGAGCGAGTACCTTCAGAAGGATCTAATCGAGGAGCTGTTTGTGCAGTGGTTATCTG
The DNA here is from genome assembly GCA_028751855.1 of Ambrosia trifida. NCBI lineage: Eukaryota > Viridiplantae > Streptophyta > Magnoliopsida > Asterales > Asteraceae > Ambrosia > Ambrosia trifida. Next base: position 59,522,431 of record CM054124.1, on the reverse strand, counting down.
AAACGTGAAGATGCAGAGAACGACGGAGAAGAAGATGATAGTGAAATTCGGTAACGGAAGCTTTAACCGGAAAATCATGGCTTCCGGTGAATGGAGAGGATGTGTCACAGAGACGAGGCGAGTTGTGTTTATTATTATTTTTGTAGTCTGTTGTATAATTTATACACACGATTGGGTTTTTTCAACACACGCGTTGGGCCCCGCTCCACCACAACAAACGTGTCAAACTTAACCATGGTTAGATAGTGTCTCTATGGTTAGAGAATGTGTCACTCTTTCACAAATTTACTAGGCCTACTTTGAAGGTCGCAAACTCGATGAGTATAAGAATAGGCCTTTCTTTTGGTGGTTTTGTTCAACTGCGTTACGCCTACGCCAGAGAGTCATTATTTTGTGGTGGCACAACTGATATCAAATAGTATCAGTGGCGAAGCTTGAAAAATTGGTCTGGAGGGTCGGAAATAACCAGTCACGAGACGAGACCTAAATTTTTTTTTCTATTATATGTTCGGGTCAGATTATATGTTCGGGTCGGCGATTCGATTCGGGTCGAGTCAAACATTAAATACAATAATATCAAAGTTCTAAGCATCGTTTAACAAAAAATTGAACAAATACACTAAAACATTAAAAATGAGACAAAGCGTGGGTACCTGGATGAAGAATTACAGTTCAGCCCAACGACTTTTAAGATTTTTGAATTCTTCAATTATGGACTCCGAATCAAAGTTTTAAGTCATTTCTCTTTCTATGTAAATCACCATGCTATTTATTTATATTTTCATTATTTGTTCCCTCTACTTGTTCCCCATTCACTCATTTAAAAAAAGATGTTATACTTTTATTCTTCCCCATCGTATAATCTAATAATAACATAAACATTAAATTAAGGAAAAAATAACCATCGCCAAATCGCCATTTGTATCAACGTGTCAACATCAACATTCAACAGACAACACAACACAGTCATGACTCAACAAAACATTTGCAAATATTATATAATTTATATTCAATATGAATTGTTAAAAGTTTTTTTGGGTTTAGGTTTTTCAAGTGGGCTTTGAAGTTGGGTTTTTCTAAGGAAAAATCATCAAGAAAAATAAATGGGCTAAATCAAATACTTGGGTTTTACCTCTTAAAATGGGCCAACGGGGGTCGAAACCGTATACTTATTTTTTTTTCAAAAAAACGGGGGGTCGAAACCCTATATACCTATTTTTTTTCAAAAAATCCGGGGGGTCGAAAACATATATACCTAAAAATTTCTATACAGATACAATATAATCGGCACTTCTGAGCGAAAATTCGGGGGGGTTGGTCGCCCCTCCCCGCCCCAACAAACCTTCGCCACTGAATAGTATCATGGGTTATGATTTTTTCGATGACACGGTTTGAGCCCGTTAAGCAGGTGTTATGCCCTCTTTGAAGAAACCTTGTGGGTTCTCAAACCAGGTTGGTCTCACAATCCGACCTGTTGCAACCCAGTCCTTTTGAAAAAAGTCTTCGTTCTAAAAAAACATAAAAAATACTAGAGAAATGAAGATTGCAAGATAGACATGAACTTTCACTCATTTTTTTCCACCAAGATGGGACCGAAAGCATATGAAAGATAGACTTTATTTTTGCTTGCTCTTCTCTTCTTTCACTTCTCTTCAAAAAAAAAAAAATAAATAAATAAATAAAATTAAAACACAACTTTTCATTTTCTTTCCTTTCACTTCTCTCCAAAAACATAAATATCTTGAACACGACTAAGTTTTTCTTTTCTTTCATTAAATAAAACCCATGAACACAACCTTAGTGTGTAACCGTTTCATAAATTTGTACTATCCGCCACCTATTTAAAATAAGATTTAGATCTAATAACCCCCCCCCCCACCCCCCCCCCCCCCCAAACCCGTTAATGCCCTAAGGGCTGGTGTAAAACGCCAGATCACTGCCACTCTGGCAAGGGTGTGATCTTGTAACAAATATCCTTAATATTATACTCATAGAATGTTTACTTGTAACATAGATTTCGGGTCAAACAGCTACCTATAGTTTAAAAAAATTATAAATTAGACATGCCAAGTTGGATTTGTCGGTTGGACCAGCTGATTTTATTGTTTGATGGTTTAGTGGTTCAGTTTTTACAGTTTGAATTTTCTCAAAATCATTAATGCTAAGTTTCGATCCAGAAAGAGGTGACGGCGCAACTTATTATCTGCCCGCCTGCTGTTTTAATTTAATATGTCAGTTATAAATGAATGATCTATTTGAATTAAACCCTCACTTTTGTTTCACCTATGTGATCAAAGGTTCGATCCCCACTTTCATCATTTATGGTTTGGTATCCGGGTGAAGATCGAATACGGGTGGCACCGGTTCGAATCTGACGGGCGGCGAGGTTTTACCGAGTTCTATAACACTGTCGTGCCTTCGGGCGGGTGGGGCTCGGGTTTCCGCGCATCGGGAGAAGTCGGGGGCTGCTGGAGGTCGAGTAGTCGATTCTTGGGCACGGCGCCCCGCAAGGGTGGTTGCCACACAGTTGTTCGCCGATAAAAAAAAAACTATGAAAAATCAAACCATTTGAATCTCAAACATGCCAAACCGACAAACTTTTAGTATTAATAATTTAGTCAGTTTCTATAACGGTAACGGTTTTAAGCTCCATACTTTAGTCTTCACAAATAGAGAAATTTTTTTTTATTACTATTGTTACATTTCATTTTTTTATCAAAGATATCTTGACCATAAATAAGTCGTTCCCATTATCTTAATGCCCACGATAGTCACAAAATTCTAAACCCCACTCACATCATGCGACAAAAAGTTTATACATCAATCACTAGTGGCTCGGGTCTGTGACAGAGACATAAGTAAGAATTAATAAAATGAATATGAAGTTCTATTAAAATTATTTTATAATATCTGTGTACACCAATGAATACATTTTTTTTTTTTAAGGTTATGTGTAGCTATATTAATCAAGTTTCTAAACAAAAACTCTCTCGGTATGTCTGGCCGGAAGCCTAAAATTCCGGCGCATATTCAACAAAGAATAACTAAGGTATTTATCACTAATTTGCCGGAGAAGTGTAGCGGCAGGGATTTATCGGAGTTCATTCGTCCGTTCGGAGATATTTACGATCTCTACATTGCACGTAAGAGAGATAAAGCTGGCAACAGATTCGGTTTTGTATCGTTCTTGGACGTTAAAGATGCTAAGGACCTTTTGAGACAGATTGGGAATACGAGGATCGGCGAATGCTGGCTCAAGCCGAATATCGCTCGTTTCACTTTTGAAGAAGGAGAAATCCCCCCTGAGAGACCGTCTAAACCTATCCCTCCAAGATCTGAAGAGAAGGCTCCTCCACCAACGTCTTCTTTTGTCAATGGTCAACAATCGTTTGTGGAAAAACTCACAGGCAGATTGACCGCGGTCGTCACGGGTCATGCAAAACCTAAATAACCTAGGTAGCTAGGGTAAGTAGGGTATCGAATCCAAGGAGCATGTGGTTAGCGTCACACTAGCGGTTTGTTTTAGATTTAAACGAACTTGTAAACTAATTACTTACTCAAAAATGGATTTGTTTTTTTACGATTATAAAAGCAATGACCATTCCAGGATCCGTTTTCCCTAAACACTTATGTAAAAGTTGTCCACTAGAAAGAGTTACATAGACATAACTCGTGCATAAACAATTGTTGTGATAAAAGGGAACGAAGTACTCGGATTATATTAATGCGAGGTTGTTTCCCGATGACCAATTAATCAATTAACCAACCCAAATCCTACCCGCAATATCTTGGTTGTTAGCAACACCAAGAACGTACGATTAAGACTAAAAATTGATAAAGTAATTAACAACTACAAACAATCATTCAAACACCACAATAATCAAGCAAACATACATAGATTATCATTCTAGAAATTCATAGGAACATACATAAGAGTTCAAGAAAAACTTCACCAAAGAATGGTCACCAAGAGTTCTAGCCAAGCATAGGATGGAGAAGATTGGAAGATTGGCCCTTGAAGATCTTGGATGATGATGATGATATGGAATGGATTGAGATGATGAAAAACCCCCAAAAATCGCCTCCTTAATCGCCCAAATCGCCCTAAGGCGGCTGGTTAAGAAGTTAGGGTTGCAAGACCAATTTTCGGGTGTTTTAAAGCTTTTTGCGTCAGACCCCACCGTACCCCTACGGTAGGGGCGTAAGGTTACGGTGGGCAGTTTCGCAAATTTCTTGTTTTCTTCATAACTTCTTCGTTTCAACTCCGTTTTCCTCCATTTTCGCGGCCACGTCTTCGTATTTCCGCCCTCTTTCACATCATCAAATAATATCTTAATTTATAATCCATGTGTTTTCTCTAAAATTAAATCAATCCTCCGTAGTTTCTCCCATGTGCTTGATTCTTCAAGATTTGGCTTGTAATTTCGCTATTTTAGCACATAAAGCTTGTCACTCCTCATTCTCGGATAAGTACCTAACTCCGGATAAATCTACACATAACACACATTAAAAATACCAAATTAAACTATATAAATGTGATGCATCCGGCATCGCATCACACCCCCACACTTATCTTTTTCAGTCCCTGAAAAACTCTAGAAAACATTTTTATCAATAAACATAATTTGGTCTTTTCTAGGGCTCTCGCTTAAGGTCCAAAATCATACCTCATTTGTGACAAGCATTAGATGTGTTAATTCAACAAGCTCAATATATATATTTTCCAAAAATAAAATTAACTAGATTAAATTTAACATTCTCTTGAACTCATTTATATGCAACACACCCCTCGCAATCATCACTCCTCTCGGTATAATTTATGGACTAGCAAAAGATGTGCTAGTATTATTCACTCAAAGACCAAAACTGAAACTTGTTAATATAAACTTGTATAACAATCAAACTTAGTAAAAATACACATATATGTCAAGGACTTATGGGTTTTGGGTTTTGGGCTTTGGGTAAAGGTAGGAAAATGTGGGTAAAAATGGCTAAAATAAAAATGTGGTGAAACCGAACTTCGCTCTTGATCCTTTATTTGAACAACTACTAACTATAAACATGTTGAATAACTCGACTTACAACATCAAACATCTACATATATATATATATATATATATATATATATATATATATTCATTTCATTTTTTTCTTCTTTTTTTTTCATTTTTTTTTTCATGAAGTAATAAATAAAATATACAAACATTCACTTTGGATCTCAGAAAAGTTTGATAAAATTGTTGGATGGTTGGTTGAAATATATGGTTTTGACAAACGAACGGTTTAGGCTCAAAGTTAGCGACTAATGGTTCTATTTTGGGTAAACATGGTATAGCACATAAATTGGTGTAAACGAAAATGGTATCCTAATTTGCCTTTAACATTTAGTGCATATTCACATAGCATGTATCAAATCACACAAGTTTTGTAACAAAGTAACAGTGGCCTACACTCTGCAAATGAAATATATATATATGTATGTGCTCAAATGTAAGTAGGCTCAAAATCTCACCAAAAGTAGGAATAAGGTTACCGATATGTGCATATAATTGTTTTCACTAGCTTGCTAAACTTAATCATGTAATTCTAACGTTTTTCTTAAAAATACTTGTTGAAAACGGTTCATATTACCTATCACAAATTAAACCATGATTAAGAATCTATAGCAAAAACAACCCAAAATTGACCGTGACAAAATTTTAAATGTTTGTTTTTCTTAGTAAAAAAATTTTCAAGGACTATTTTTCCCCACCCCCACACTTGAACATTACATTGTCCTCAATGTAGAAATGGTAATTAAAACACACAAAAACAAACATAAGGACAAGAACAACTCCCCTTTTGATATGATGATGTCTCGGAGTCGCCATGTCCAAATCTTCACCTTGATTGTATAGCATTTCATTCGCAATCCAAAGTGGTTAAGGTGCACGAACTAAAAATAAACACTAAAACACGATGCACAAAATGTTAAACATGCCAATCTACAATTTTCAATCCGTGTTTGCTCGAATGGAGATTGAGTACGAGCAAAAGTGCAATGTTATGAAAATAGGAGATTGACAATAAAAGGGAAAGTAGTTGAATGAAATGGAAAGACATGTTTGGTTATTATTGAACTTTTTTTTTTTATAACCGGCCAAAAATTTTCAGACCCCACCGTATGGTACGGTAGGTACCGTACTATACGGTAGCACCTGGGCACAAAATTCTCACCGTAAGGCAGTCCTGAACTACCGTTGGTTTCATTGTTTCCACCGTACGTTACGATTCCTACCGTATCTTACGGTAGGACCTGGCCTTTTTTTTTTACTTGGCCGCGGGTAACCCAAAATCGCTCCAAACCTGTCCGAAAACATCCAAATCAAGAACAAACACCTACCACTTACCTTGGCATCCATCTTGCGCCCACTTCGCTCGTCCGTGAACCTACAAAACACTCAAAACACACAAACACACAAAAACGCCACAAATACAAAAAACACACAAAAATAAAATTTAAACTTGGGGTGCCTCCCAAAAGCGCTAAGTTTTTATGGGTCTTCAGCCGGACCTTACCTCATATATCCTTCAAGGTGGTCTCAATGCACACTTGCCTACCGAGTTTCCAATGTATGCTCGATAGTTAACACGCCAAATAAACAGTTGTTTAAAGATTGGCGTGTGAATTGGGTGCTTTGGATTGTTGGGGAAGAACCATTTCACTAGCCTTTGTCCGATGTCATGCAATCTCACCTTCCTAATGTTTGCTTTTGAACCTACATCTTGCACCTTTTTTATGAAGTTAATCGGTGTGGGATGAGACTTGTGAGATTCTTGAGTAAGACTTGTGACACCTGCATCAATAACAACAACAACCTCTTCCAAATGTAACTTTTCTACAAGCGAAAGATTTGGCGTGGTATTACTTTCCACAACCTCGTCCTTATCTTGAGAATAGTTTCTAATGTCATCGGGCAAGGGTGAAAGAGATTCGTTTATGTTGACCCTCATCGATAACATTTTGCATTTAAAATTTAAATAGCGAATTCTTTGACAATTTGGTAGGTTAGGCGTTGATAGCGACTCCTCGATCTTAACTAATTTTTCTTCTATTCGAGCTAGTCGCTTTTCCTCCTCACTTTGATATGTAACATCTACACATTCATGGGAAGGAACTTGATATTGAGCTTGAGAATAACCTGAAGAAAAGTATAATTGTGAGTTTTCATAATAATAATAATAATCATTCTCCTGGTTATCTGTGAAACGTGTCTCTTCATAGTCATAGTCATAGTAACTATGATAGTCTTCTCGACATGGAGTTGCCCGGTACCCAGATTTCCACATTTCATCCCAATATTCTGAATCACTCCAAAATATTGGGCAATCATCATCTGTATGCACTTGTCCACAACAAAAGCAATGTGGATCTACCGGTGGTAAGGGTTTTGGACAATCTTGACAATCTTCGGTCCAGTGAGCGAAACTTCCACAACTATAACATGGTTCGAACTCGTCATCGACCCAATTCATCTTGTTCTAAATCTGCAAGTAAAAACCTGCACAACTAGAACACCCAAAGTGAAATCTAAAAAAAAAAAAAAAAAAAAAAAAAAAAAAAATTAAATAACACTTTTATACATCCCCTTTTTTTTAATTTTTCTGATTTACTATTTTTTTTTTTAAATACAAACAAACAATCAATGTAATACCAAGCGCACTAGCTCCCCGGCAACGGCGCCATTTTTTGACCGCGGTCGTCACGGGTCATGCAAAACCTAAATAACCTAGGTAGCTAGGGTAAGTAGGGTATCGAATCCAAGGAGCATGTGGTTAGCGTCACACTAGCGGTTTGTTTTAGATTTAAACGAACTTGTAAACTAATTACTTACTCAAAAATGGATTTGTTTTTTTACGATTATAAAAGCAATGACCATTCCAGGATCCGTTTTCCCTAAACACTTATGTAAAAGTTGTCCACTAGAAAGAGTTACATAGACATAACTCGTGCATAAACAATTGTTGTGATAAAAGGGAACGAAGTACTCGGATTATATTAATGCGAGGTTGTTTCCCGATGACCAATTAATCAATTAACCAACCCAAATCCTACCCGCAATATCTTGGTTGTTAGCAACACCAAGAACGTACGATTAAGACTAAAAATTGATAAAGTAATTAACAACTACAAACAATCATTCAAACACCACAATAATCAAGCAAACATACATAGATTATCATTCTAGAAATTCATAGGAACATACATAAGAGTTCAAGAAAAACTTCACCAAAGAATGGTCACCAAGAGTTCTAGCCAAGCATAGGATGGAGAAGATTGGAAGATTGGCCCTTGAAGATCTTGGATGATGATGATGATATGGAATGGATTGAGATGATGAAAAACCCCCAAAAATCGCCTCCTTAATCGCCCAAATCGCCCTAAGGCGGCTGGTTAAGAAGTTAGGGTTGCAAGACCAATTTTCGGGTGTTTTAAAGCTTTTTGCGTCAGACCCCACCGTACCCCTACGGTAGGGGCGTAAGGTTACGGTGGGCAGTTTCGCAAATTTCTTGTTTTCTTCATAACTTCTTCGTTTCAACTCCGTTTTCCTCCATTTTCGCGGCCACGTCTTCGTATTTCCGCCCTCTTTCACATCATCAAATAATATCTTAATTTATAATCCATGTGTTTTCTCTAAAATTAAATCAATCCTCCGTAGTTTCTCCCATGTGCTTGATTCTTCAAGATTTGGCTTGTAATTTCGCTATTTTAGCACATAAAGCTTGTCACTCCTCATTCTCGGATAACACATTAAAAATACCAAATTAAACTATATAAATGTGATGCATCCGGCATCGCATCACAGATCAGCGTGTAAGTCTATCATAATCGGGGACCATATCAATGCCTTCAAGGGGCTGCATGGGAAGGCTGTGGTGGCCAGGATGATCGATTTAGAGGCACTTAAGAGCATTCACGTGATCTTGCATGAGGTATGTCCAGGTTTGGGGAAGATTCAATACATTGGAGGCCTTTCAGTTCTGATTTCGTTTGATGAAAATGCACATGCTGTCAAGTTTTTAAACGATGCTAGAGATGTGTTAGGGAGATTTGCTTCCTTGGATCTATCGGAAGGCCAAATCTTTGGATTTGATCGTCTTGCATGGATCAAAATGGTTGGCATTCCTCTCCACCTCATCTCTTCCGAGGTGATAGAGGTTATTGGTAGTCGTTTTGGTAAAATTGTTCACAGGCCTGCTAGATCAAATGACGATGATAACCTATCGTACGATTGTGTTGGTTTGCTAGTCGGAGACGGGAAGAGGATTGAAGAGGAAGTTAAATTGGTTTGGAGGGACAGGAAATTCTCAGTTTGGATTTACGAAGACCCGGAGGGATGGCTACCGGAATTCTATAAGCCTCCGTCCCCAACTACTTCCCCGATGGACGCTTCCGATGTTGGTGTAGTCTCACCGACTCCGGCAGCTGACGTGGAAGACGATGATCCCATTGTTTTGGTAACTCCTTCCAATAATAATGGGGTCATTGATGAGGCTTTAAATGACGTATTAAATAAGGAGGTAAATTCGGTAAACGATTTTAGTAATGATGAGTTTATTCCGGGTCAAGATTTTGATTTTGATCAAGACATTAATTTGGAAACCGATTCGCTTGATGGGCCAAGGGATGTGATCAATAAACGAAAAAAGAAGTCTTTATTGGGCCAGAACACTCGTACAAACCCGGCTTACTCGAGCAGCCTCGAAAAGACGAAGGTAGGTAAAAAGCCCAAGTGCACCGAAGATTTATTTGGGCTCGATCCGTTATTGGGCTTAAATGATGATATTGGGCCGGAGATAACTCGTGAAAGGGATAATGGTCAGGAGTTAAATGACAATGAAGTGGAGCAATTGGGCCGAGAAGCTGAGTTAGAGATGGCTCCCTGCCCTGATGTTAGAAACGTTATTGGGCCTGTTCCAGTTTCCATGCCATTTCCAAATGACGGGTCGCTTAGCCACAACATCGAAGAGGAGATTGAAGCCACAGTTGTCTTGGGAGGTAAATTGGGTACTGATCTTACTAAAGAAAAGGTATTTATTCAAAAGACTATTATTGATGAAGGGGTACAAGGGGGTTACAAATGAATTGTTTGTCTCTAAACGTTCGTGGGGTTGGTGTCTCGGGTAAACAGGGCTGGGTTTCTAAATTAAAACGTGATTATGGGATTTCTTTTATTGGTTTGCAAGAGACTCTTGATTCGGACCTTCAGCAGGCTGTGGTTTCTAGTTGTTGGGGAGGTCCTGGCTTTGATTATGATTATGTGAACGCTTATGGTAACTCGGGAGGTTTGGCTTGTATTTGGGACCCCAAGGTGTTCTTGAAAGATACAACGAACAAGGATAGATATTTTTTGCATGTTGCAGGTACTATCTTGGCGGGTTCTGTGAGAATCAACTTTATAAACGTTTATGCTCCACAATCGAAGCCGGAAAAGAGAGAGTTGTGGTCGAAAATTCTGAGATTGGTTAATGGTAATATGGGCTGGTGGATTATCTGTGGCGATTTTAATGCGGTTCGGAATCGAGATGATAGAAAGAACTCCAGGTTCGATTCAGTTTCTACCAACGACTTTAACAATTTTATAGAAGACGCGGGCTTGAGAGAGTACGATATGAAAGGGATGAAGTTTACTTACATGTCGTGCAGAAAAGGTGTATATACGTGGAGTAGGATTGACAGATTCTTGGTTTGTGATAATTTTTTCAACAAATGGCCGAATGCTTGTGTGCGTGCCATGAAAAGAGAAAAATCCGACCACTCCCCTCTAGTTCTTTCTATTATTGATACGAATTTTGGTCCCAAACCGTTTAGGATGTTTGATTCATGGTTGGACCGGAAGGGTTGCATTGAAGTGGTTAATTCGGTTTGCACTAACTGGATCAACCAAGGGGCCGCGGATTCTAACCTTCTTTTGAAACTGCAAAAGTTAAGATCGGCGCTTCGTGATTGGTTTGCTAGTTACAAAGCCGAAGAGATGAAGGATGAAGCTCGCTTGCGTAAAGAAAAAGAGGATTTAGAAGTGCAAATGGAACTAAATGAGCTCGAAGAAGAAGACTTGTGGATATGGTTTGAGTGCAAGAAATCGCTCGAAGAAATTGATCTCCATAAGACGCGTGACCTCAAGCAAAAATCTCGCGTACAATGGGCCTCTTTGGGAGACGAAAACTCGAGTTTTTTTCATAGTATTATTAATGGCAGAAAGGCGAGAAATTTTATTCCGGGTCTTATGATTGATGGCGAATGGGTGACAAAACCTACTCTTATAAAGCGAGAAGTGCTTCGGTTTTTTCGCAACCATTTTAGAGAGGCCGTTCCGAATAGGCCGGCTCTTAATTGCACAGGGATGAAATCTTTGTCTAGCCAAGATAGTATTGAGATGATTGCTTTATTTTCTAGACAGGAGATCAAAGAAGCGGTGTTCGATTGTGGGTCCAACAAGGCGCCAGGGCCGGATGGTTTTAATTTCCGTTTCCTCAAGCGTTTTTGGAACCTTTTTGAAGATGACTTTTCCGGTATTTTAAGGGATTTTCACTCCTCGGGTGTTATTAATTGTGGCTGCGGTTCTTCTTTCATTACCTTAATTCCCAAGGTTCGTGCGCCGGTAGGTCTTAAAGACTATAGGCCTATTACTTTGATTGGGATGGTTAGTAAGGTTATTTCTAAGATCCTTGCGAACCGCCTCAAAAAAGTGATAGGTCATGTTATTTCGGATAATCAATCGGCTTTCTTATCGGATCGTTTTATTCTTGATGGGCCCCTTATGCTTAATGAGATCCTGGAATGGTTGAAAAAAAGAAACAAAAAGGCGTTTATGCTAAAAATCGATTTCGAAAAGGCGTATGACAACGTCAATTGGAATTTTCTGGTCTCTATTTTACTTCAGATGGGTTTTCAACCGACTTGGTGTTCTTGGATTAAAGGTATTCTTCTTTCTTCGAGAGCCGCTGTTTTGGTAAATGGCTCTCCCACTTTCGAGTTCGGTTGTGAAAAAGGTCTTCGACAAGGAGACCCGTTATCTCCTTTTTTGTTTCTTATTGTGATGGAAGCCTTGTCTTGGCTTTTAAATAAAGCGAAGAGTATTGAGGTATTCAAAGGGGTTAACATTGCCGAGGGTGGAGATGACCTTACCCATCTTTTCTACGCTGACGACGCTTTGATTCTTGGGGAGTGGTCTAGAGACAATGTCACGAGTATTGCTAGGGTCCTTCATATCTTCTATTTGTGCTCGGGGTTGAGGATTAACCTACACAAGTCTAATATTTTTGGAGTGGGGGTTGAAGACGCCGAGGTGGATAGTTTGATA